>CM064067.1:9779817-11029817 GCA_032594955.1 Panicum miliaceum | reverse complement strand
CAACACGTGCCCGCACCGCGAACAACTGTTCATCAGCAGCAGGTGGATTGGACGGCAAGAATAGCAGAAGTAATTCAAGATCAGTTTGGGCTGAAGCCGAAAGTTCAAACTTATACTTACAAGCCGTATCCATCGGCCTATGACTCGTTGTCGTTCCCACACCGCTACAAGGTTCCTGATTTCACCAAGTTCTCAGGGACGGATGACACATCCACTGTGGAACACATCAACAGATTCATCATCCAGTGCGGTGAAGCTGCCACACAAGACGCTCTGAGGGTACGGTTATTTTCATCATCTCTATCCGGATCGGCCTTCCAGTGGTTCACCACTTTACCGCCAAATTCTATCGTCACGTGGGCCGATCTGGAGAAACAATTCCACAAGTACTTCTATGCGGGAGTACACGAGATGAAGCTTTCGGATCTAACCAGCCTCAGGCAGAGGAACGATGAGCCGGTGACAGGGTATATACAGAGATTCAGAGAGATCAAAAACAAGTGCTACAGTCTGGCCCTGACCGATGCACAGTTGGCCGATATCACTTTCCAGGGCCTCTTACCGCAAATCAGAGAAAGATATGCCGCCCAAGAGTTTGAGAGCCTGAGTCAAATCGTCCACCGATTGTCAGGGCAAGAGATCCGACCGCTTGAGTAGCGGAGGAGCTTTCAGAAGAAGGTGGCGTACTTGGAGGGATCTGAATCTGACGCAGAGGAGGAAATCGGCCTGGCGGAATGGGTAAAAGGGAAAAAACCAATATCCTGCCCCTTTGGCAAGAAGGAGCCAGAGACATTCGGCTTTGACACGTCAAAAGCCGATAAAATTTTTGATCTACTGCTTCAGGAGGGACAGATCAAGCTGTCGCAACATCACACCATCCCTACGGCCGATCAGCTGAAGAAGATGAAGTACTGCAAGTGGCACAACGCTACTTCTCATGACACCAACGAATGTAAAGTCTTCCGTCAGCAGATACAATCGGCCATTGAACAAGGGCGGCTCAGATTTGAGACTCCAACCAAATCGGCAATGCCGATGAAGATAGACCAGCACCCCTTCCCGGCCAACACAGTCAACGCTGGAGAAGAATCAAGTCAAACCAGGGTGCTGACGTCAGAATCGGCGAGAAAAGACGGCGTTGTCGATCACAGGAGGCAAATCACGACAGAAGAAATCAGAAGGAACAGGCGAGGACCAGAACGACCACACAGGCCTGTCACCTCCCGATTTCTACTCAGTAAATATCGGCGGCAGCAAGAACAAGCACAACACCAGGAAGAGATGATACGCCGGCATGAAGATCACTGGCAGTGTCCCTTCTTCATCCACTGCTGGGAGAACGATATCAGACTGCCCTCTGCCGATAACTGTCCAGAGTGCAACGGATCAAACCGCAACGATCGCCCGAAGCCACACTCTAGGGACAGAGGATTAGAGCCGATCAACAGAAATCGGCGCGAAGAACGGCGCGTTTCGGTGCATGATCGGCTGGGGGGCAGAGTTGACCAGTACGGCAGGTCAAAAACCAAGATCAGCCAGCAAGATGGACTGGGGGGTAGGATCAGCGCGCACGATCGGCTGGAAGAGATGGCCGATGATAGGGCGTCAGACGAAGACCCCCTAGGAAGGGAACCGGGTTGGGAACACGCTAAACCATCGGCCAAACCAGCGAACCCCAGGTGGTGTCCTGACGGTCTATCCAGATCCCAAAAGCGGAGGATCCAACGCCAGTTAGAACATCAAGAAGGAGAACAAAGACGTGTGCCAGAAAGAAGGAATGTGAAATCTCGAATTTGGCGCCCAAAGAAAAATGATCAGGAAGCAAACAGCCAAGAATCGGCGGCCGAAATCGATATGGTTTTCATACTGCCGATGGAGTTCATGGCGCCAAGCGATCAGGACAAAGTGACAAATACAGAGGAAGAGCAAATGGCACAACTGGTATTAGAGCCGATGACGGCTATGTTTCAGAAGCCAGAGGAAGAAAAACGACAGCACCTCAAAGCGCTGTTTCTCAAGGGCTATGTCAACGGAAGACCCGTCACAAAACTACTAGTAGATGGAGGCGCGGCAGTCAACATCATGCCGTATGCCATGTTCCGCAAGCTGGGCAAGGGCGATGATGACCTCACCAAGACGGACATGATGCTGAAGGATTTCGAAGGCAACGTGTCGCCTGCCCGCGGGGCATTCTGCGTCGACCTCACCATCGGCAGTAAGACCCTCCCCACTACTTTCTTCGTCATTAATGGCAAAGGGTCCTATAATATGCTGCTCGGTCGCGACTGGATACATGCAAACTGTTGTGTCCCATCTACCATGCATCAATGCCTTGTGCAATGGGTCGGCGACAGTACAGAGATAGTAGCTGTCGATTCTGTTTACAGCGTTGCAGCGGCCGACACACAACAGTGGAGCTGCGAACACGTCAAATGTATATCTGGCAGGACTTGGGATACTGACTTCCTGAAAGTGTCCGATTTTGGTCTACAGCCGATCCAAGCAGTCGGCTCTGAGGATTCAGTTCGTTCGAAAGAATGAGAAGCTGAGGCATGGGTTCACGTCGGCCAATTCATTAGAGATGGGAGATTTAAGAGATAGCATCAGATCAAGGCCGACGTACGTTGGTACCGATGGGGATTCTGAGCATAAAAAGAAAATGTGTCGAGTTAACATGACCGATTTCTCATCGGTTTTCTGGCTACACATCCGGTGAAAGAGATATTGGGATTCATTGTTAGGTGGAAAGTACAGATTACATGAAGCAGTTCAAAATCAAATCGGCGCGGTGGCATTAAGGAACAACAATGTTTAACATATTGTTTACAGCCCAAGGAAAGTATCTATGGCTACAATCGCTCGTCGTCTGATTTGATCGGCCGATTCTAATATCCTCTGATCACTTTCGGCCGATCCTGACACTTCTGACACGCGGCGACGGAGTCTTATTGTTTCACGGGCCAGATGTTGTCTTTTTTGTTTCAGCTCGCTGATCATGGTTGGGAGTTCTTGGAGCTTTTTCTCTTCAGCGGCTATCTCTTTGGTTATCTGTTCCATCTCCTTGGCTAGTTCTGCTCTCCTCCGTTTCAGCCGATCTATTGTGCCAACAATGTCCGGACGGCAGTTCTCGACGAAGTTGATTTTGTGATGTACTTCCTGGGCCTGGTGTTTGTACGAGTCAACCTCCTCCTGAGTTTTGGCCATCTGAGCGTGATCGGCCATACGTCGCAGCGCCCGCGAGACCGGAATCCGCATGCCCTCTATATAGGCAGCGTACCCCAAGTCTTCCGACACTTCTTCCGGAATGTGATCTACGACCTCATTGAAAAGTTGTCGGATCGGCAATGCATCTTTCACCAGTCGGCCGATGTCACCTTGGAGGAGAGTACGGATGCTCTCGAGCTTAGAGCGGACATCGTCGGAGGCAGAACTCGGTGGAACCACATGTGAGGCGGTTTCTTCTTCGTCGGCCAAGGAGACAGCGAAAGAAAAGATACTATTGTTAGGAGAATCTTGCTCCTGTAAAGGAACGAAGCAAAGGGTAAGCAGGTAGTGAGAGGAAATCGGCCGATTCTGATGGTAAGATCGTTACCTCTTTGAAACGAATCTCTCTTGCCTGCGCCGGTGGAAGTATTTCCCTTGTTTCAGGGATTGGTGCACTGGGTTCACCAGAAGAAGAAGATTCGATCATTATTGGTGCTCCGCTTGGGCCAGCTTCCTGAGAAAGATATAAATGCTCGTGAAGGTACTATGGAAAATAAGATAAGATGGTAATGGGAATTTGACATGCCTCTGTGGGTTCTCCGGCCGAGTCCAGCTGTGGAGTTATAATCGGCGTACCCAAGTCAACCTGCATCAGGATTGGTTAAGTTTCCTGAATATTGAAGATGCAGAGTAAGAGATCATTTACCTCGGCAACAGGAGCTGCTATAGTTTCGGTCCCTACTTGAGACGTGGCCGATAGCCGTGGAGATTGTGGTGGGACAACTCGTGCCGCCTGGTAGAGGGATGAAATTGATGTCAGCAGAAGGTTTTTGGGGAATACATGAGATAAATAAAGTTACTTGGACAGCTTCTACTAAGAGCGATGCTGCAGCAGCCCCGGCTTCGGCGGCGACTTGGGGATCGGCCGTCTCGACCACTGATGGAGGTGAAGGGTCTGGGGTCTCGGCGCGCATCATTCCCATCTGATCAGCCGATCCAACACGGGGAGTCTCGGCCGATGCTGTTGCCATCTGGCTAGCCGATCCGATACGAGAGACTTCAGCCTGATCTCCGGCCAATTGGTAGGTTCCGCTTATCGAGTAATATCCGAGCTTTAACTACGGGCGCATCGCTGTGGTTTCGTTTGGATTTATTCACAAGTTATCGATATTTACTAGAATTGCAAGTTTTACCTGTTACTCTAGTATTATCACCAGTTATCCAGCTTGAGATCAGGGTAATCGGCTTCGTCATCGTTCTCCTTCGAGTCATCGCCATACAGCCGATTAGATCTGTTTCAAGTGTTGCTTCTATAGTAATTGTTTAGATTGCTCCAGCAGTTCTCTTTACAATTACTATACGATCATCAGCTGATCCATAGCCGATTATCTCTATAGCAAATCGGCCGATTTGCCGCCGACGCGCTCCTCAGGACAGATCGGAAATCCAGCCGATCGACGCGCCTGGAATTTAATACTCTATTTCCTTGTCAATCAACAGGTCAGATTGACTGGCACGCCGCGCGAACCGCACCAGGGCGATAACCCGAACAGGAGCTAAGCAGATTCTCCCGGGTCGTGTGTCCGACGCTGAAGACCCATCGGCCGATTCCTATCCGGCCGATTTTAGCGCCAACACCCCCTGTCCGCCATGGGAGACCCACCTCCGGCCGTCCCCGACCCCGACCAAGGCCACCACGAGGTAGCTCTCGCCTCCCTGGTACTCCCCTGACCCTTTCCCCTCGCCACCGGTGAGCCTCCTCGCCGAAATTTGGCCAGCCGCCATGCCAGCCCTGCCAGGGACCCAATTGCTTTGTTTTCAATCTTTCTAAGGGTCTGCACGCAAGTTTCCAGGGGCATATCTGCGAACCAGTGTTTTGACCCTAGATTCAAAAACAGCGAACTTTGAAAATGCTTTAAAAATCGTAGAAACATCAGAAAAATACAAACTCAACTGTCCTATAATCCTTAGAAGAAGCGATACAACATTTGTTAGACTTTGTTTATTGCCATGAAGGGATAAAACTAATTTTTCCTACCGTTCTATAGTGATTCATGTTATGAAACTTTTTTCTGTGCTGTTATAGTGAGACCTAGATGCCACAGAAAACTTTAGGACTTTTTACCTTTCTGTAACCTACTTATATAATTTTTGTGGTGGAAAAAGGAATTAAATCAATGTAATTAGTTTTTGTACTTGAAAAATGTTCATCTTTTTACGATGGGATACTTTGGGTTAGAACATGCTGTATAAAATGTTTCATACTCAGAAACCATGTATAACATCCTGTAGAAATTAATCTTTATTAAGATAGGTGTATCTTGTCCTATTTTTTATGCTCTGGATCATGCACAATAAAATCTGAAAAATTTACAGTAACACATATATTGATAGATTAACACCCTATAAAAATTTTAGCATCAATACTGGCATGGTTCGCTCTGTATAAAAATAACTATGTTCTAGTAGTGGCTATGTATTACATATTTTCATATTTAATCTGCTACACAAAAATGCCTAAAATTTTTGCAGTGGTTTTGTCTCTACATGTGGTACCCTGAATAAAAGTTTCATCACTAGAAGTTACCTAGTTCAGTAATTGTGTTTAATCCATTTTTGTGCTTAGAAAATTAAGTTTCCAATATAACACAACCCCTTCTTGTTTAATGAAGTTAAGTAGTTTAAGATGTACTCTATTAACGATTGCCCAAGAGATCTTAACTAAGTAACTTTACAACCAAATCTATGTTTTTGTGGACTGCAACTTTATCGTGAAGAAAATAAATGTCATAT
Source organism: Panicum miliaceum (assembly GCA_032594955.1). Lineage (NCBI taxonomy): Eukaryota > Viridiplantae > Streptophyta > Magnoliopsida > Poales > Poaceae > Panicum > Panicum miliaceum. The sequence continues at coordinate 11,023,820 of CM064067.1, read as the reverse complement.
ACCATCACTACAACTCATACTTGTGCATTCATATAGAATCGACTACTCTCGCTGACGGAACGTACGAGCTGGTGCCCGAGTACGAGAGTGAGCAGCGTGAAGCTCAAGCGAATCTAACTGATGTTTTCGGAAGAGCCCAAGGCTAGCTTTGCTCAAGAAGGCAAGCCCCGGAGCATGAACCCTATTTTTCAAATTATGCAACTTATTACTCTATATTGCTTGTGCATTAAGTTTATAGGAGTTGAATGAAAACTTAGTTGCATGATCTTAGGTTCCTATGATCTGAACACTAGATATATGGTTCGATAGAATGCTATGCTAATAGGACTCCGGCAGAAGTCGAGTGATTTCTTGTCACTGGCAAGAATATAGGAGTTGAATGTTTACTACATGCTGCAATCATAAGGTCGACGGACGGGGCTATGGTGAGATGTTCATGTTGATGATTGAGGCCCCGTCTATTTGGTGAAAAATGCTAAGGCCGCAGTGTGTGGTAGTGGTGGTTAAGTCTTTGAACATACTAACCACATGTCGAGAATATGGTAATCGGTAAGCTTACGTACTGGATTGAACCGAGGCCGGAATATACTCCCCACCATCTTGAATTTGTTCACATCTAGCTAATGGCGGGTGCATGTGCCGCCATGGCCCGGTGTCGTACTGTGGTCCATGGGGACGTGTAGTCGAGGGCGGTGGGCCTGTTCTGTGAAGCGGGAATTGAAGGAAAAAGTTGCACGTGTGACTCTGGGAGTAACCACATGACGTGTGTTTAGGTCTGCCTTGCAAGGTTAAGAAATTTGATTCGAATCGTCTGTTTCTCGCGGTATTGAGACTGCTTGACCCTTTTACCACATAGGGTAAGAAATGGAACAATGATGATGATTAATCTTGTTGGATGCAAATTAATTCTTTCACCATGTATGATATTGGAAAGTTGCTTACCAAGAATGGTTAAAGAAAACTAGAATCTGGAGCTAAAATTTGAAAGTAAGGACCTACTTGTATATGCTTTTCGGCAAAACAAACCTCTCAAGTCAAAAGCCTTGCTTGTGGCTTGTTTTCAGGTGATACTTTTGAGGACATGGTTGCTAGTTTGACTTGGCCGTGTACTCTTCCTCCTGGTTGGTCGGTGGAATGGGATGCGTACCCGGCCAATGATGATAATGTTGAGTGATGTCTCGTACGGGCTTCATCGAGACATCATGTATCGTCGAGTAGTTTATCGTTGTTTTTCCACTGTATTGAACTCTGAAGAACTCGTTTACTTTTACTTGGAAGTACTCTGTTTTACGAATTCGAACTTGGTCTGTAATAATAAATTTATGTTGAACTCTGTGATGTAAAATTTGTGGAATGTTGTATTCTCCGGGCTCAATTCGTGTGAGTACTTTGTATGTGTGGTTTCGATCGGCAAACCCGTGGTTGTATCGGGAGGTTACCCGACAGACCTATGGATTACTCCGTTTGAACTGCGAGTTAGGCCTGATTGCCCTCGTGGTGATGGTTAGCGCACTTGAGCCGGATTAATTCAGGTGGTTCTGCCACAATCACATCCTAGAAAAACACACTTCCTACATCGTAGTATCCAAACCCCTCCTAGAAAAAGCCATGTCATGAGTCGAGGAGTCCTCATAAGCCGAATCCAACCCCGTAGTTTCTCCATCCTTAGATTTGTGTTTTGAGCCCTCACCCGAACCACGAGCACTGGAGGAAGGAGCAGTACTCTATCCTTCGGAATTCCCTATCAAATTTGATGACTTTGGGAATACCTCGAACAACTCTTGGCACAAGAAGGCTATGACACCTTCTCCTTCACATCCTTCCGATCGTCCTAAGAAGGCTCTCCCCAGAAAGGAACCACTAAAGGAATGGTTAATGGAAGTAAAACGCTCTTCCAAAGCATTTTGGATTCGTTCCCCTTCCATGACCATACCTTGTTCTATAAAGGGAACTATCATAGAAGCCCTTCACGACCCTACTGTTGAGGCTAGTATCATGTCTGAGTTTCTAGCAAAAACTCTCTTGGGTGACATGCCTCTAGCCCCGACCGACAAACTCTTCACAAGTCCCTCGGGACTTATCTTTGAATGTCATGGGATCACAATAGTTGTGCCCGTCATCTTAGACAAAACCGAGGTGTGCTTAGATGTCCACATCTTTCCTATCATCGATTTCAATCTTCTGCTAGGTTTCCCATTAGAAGAACTTGTTGGTACATCTCAAGGGAACCTAGATGAAAAGCTTAGGGAAATCGATTCCGCCACCACTACCTCTTTCTTGGAAAATCCTATGGCGAAGTCTCATCCTCAACAAAACCTGCTCGAGATGGTGATGCGTGTATCTCCATTCACATTATCCGAGCCAGCCTTATTTGAGGGTTCAGAACCTTCTGCCCCCAAAAAGGATGACTCGGAAGACCTTTCCGAAAATGAACAACTGTCACCACTCTCGATCGAGTTGAGCCTATTTCCGCTGGCCCCTTTTATGTTATTTTTGATAATGGTCAAGAATCAACATCGCTCTTTCACGATGATTCTCTTGAGATGGAGAACTCATGGGCTGTAGAATTTAGTGAGACTCTGACTCTAGAATCCAAAGAAAAGGATTCCCTAGACGAGCATGGGAGCTTGATTCTTAAAACAACTGAAGAACCATGCTCGCATAATGCCTTTCTAAAATCAGCCACGCTTTGTGCCATAAGCACCCACAAGGACTACAACCACCCTAAAGTCCTCCCTTGCAAAATTGTTGACACCAGATTTTGACACGTATTGAATCAGCGTCAGGAGGAGAAGATTGGCCGATGAAGCAGATCTGAAAGCTACAGTAAGGAATCGGCCGATAGAGGTAACAGTTGAAAATCGGCCGATTGGTGGCGCAGCCTATGCCGACAGGATGGGATTATTCCAGAAGATCCTGGTCAAAATATGGTCAACAAGGCATGCTAAGTCGGTCGGAAAGCAATTGAAGAGGTCCTGATTGGATTACGAAACGGCGGTGGAAGATTCTGCGGGAGTCCGTTTCCTTTTTAAAAGTTATTATAGATATAGTAGTTTTCCTGTTTTTTAAAATAAGGTTGTAACAAGTCGTAATCGACCAGGAGTCCTAGTTTCAGGGTATAAATAGGAGTCGCTAGGGCTTTGCGAGAAATGAACAAATCAATCAACAAAACACTTCTACTTTTTACCAGTACTTTACTTTAAAGTCGGCGACTTCGCCAATATTTTCTTTTTCCACGAGTTCGTACGGATTGGCAGGGCTGCATCAACCTGATCTCCAGCCAATTGGTAGGTTCCGCTTATCGAGTAATATCCGAGCTTTAACTACGGGCGCATCGCTGTGGTTTCGTTTGGATTTATTCACAAGTTATCGATATTTACTAGAATTGCAAGTTTTACCTGTTATTCTAGTATTATCACCAGTTATCCAGCTTGAGATCAGGGTAATCGGCTTCGTCATTATTCTCCTTCGATTCATCGCCATATAGCCGATTAGATCTGTTTCAAGTGTTGCTTCTATAGTAATTGTTTAGATCGCTCTAGCAGTTCTCTTTACAATTACTATACGATCATCGGCTGACCCATAGCCGATCATCTCTACAGCAAATCGGCCGATTTGCCGCCGACGCGCTCCTCAGGACAGATCGGAAATCCAGCCGATCGACGCGCCTGGAATTTAATACTCTATTTCCTTGTCAATCAACAGGTCAGATTGACTGGCACGCCGCGCGAACCGCACCAGGGCGATAACCCGAACAGGAGCTAAGCAGATTCTCCCGGGTCGTGTGTCCGACGCTGAAGACCCATCGGCCGATTCCTATCCGGCCGATTTTAGTGCCAACACACTTTTGGCACGCCCAGTGGGACCATCCAAGATCTGATATGTCGAACAACGCGGAAATCTCTGACAGCAACATCATTGGGGTCACAGAAGCTGATCTCAAGGACGACCAGAGGGAGGAATTGGCCAAACATCTGGAAGATTACAAGAAGATGTACCTCCAGTCGTTCAGTCGTACCAGAAGCGGGGAAGCAGTTAAGAAGGCTCCTATTCCAGCACCTCGCCACATCACCATTGCTGAAGACTCGGGCAAGATGTCAGAGATGATTCAACAGTTCGTGTATCAAGCGTTCATTGACCAATCCTCGGTGATGAGCAACATGGTGTACAACGCCGTCGTCAACTCTCTGGCCAGCGGAGCCGTTCAAGGTTATCAGGGACCGGCATATGCCCCCCCAACTACTCTGCCAGCCAGAAGCTTACCGTACACATCCCAATCGGCTTCTCAGCCGATAGTGACGCAGCGCGAGGGATACGGCTCTCCACCACTTCCGGCGTCTCCAAGATACAGCGGTGCACCCTGTCTCCCATCGCGAGCGCCGCTTCAACCCGTTCAGATGGCTTGTGTGCAAACACTACCTACGAGCTCAGTGCCTTGGGGGGCGTCAGCCACGGCGTATTTCCCCGAGCCAGCGAACGGGCATGGCACTTATCCGTTTCAGGTGCCATACCAATCGGCCGCCCGGCCGACGGTCTCCCAGTACCAGCCGATTTTACCAGAAATCGGCAGGGGGGCAAGCACTGTAGAAGCATTCAGAGGCACGGTGCCAGCAACGACGTACGAAGGGGGTGCGGACTCGTTTCGCCAGCAGTTATCGGCCGCTCAGCAAACTTCGCCGATTCATCACCTGGCCGAACCAGCCCTTCAACACATGCCCGCGCCGCGAACAACTGTTCATCAGCAGCAGGTGGACTGGACGGCAAGAATAGCAGAAGTAATCCAGGATCAGTTTGGACTAAAGCCGAAAGTTCAGACTTATACTTACAAGACGCCGTATCCACCGGCTTATGACTCGTTGCCGTTCCCACATCGCTACAAAGTCCCTGATTTCACCAAGTTCTCAGGGACGGACGACACATCTACGGTGGAGCACATTAACAGATTCATCATCCAGTGCGGAGAAGCTGCTACGCAAGATGCTCTGAGGGTGCGGTTATTTTCATCATCTCTATCCGGATCGGCCTTCCAGTGGTTCACCACTTTACCGACAAATTCTATCGTCACGTGGGCCGATCTGGAGAAACAATTCCACAAGTACTTCTATGCAGGAGTACACGAGATGAGGATTTCGGATTTAACCAGCCTCAGGCAGAGGAGCGATGAATCAGTGACAAGGTACATACAAAGGTTCAGAGAGATCAAGAACAAGTGCTACAGTCTGGCTCTGACCGATGCACAGTTGGCCGATATCGCTTTCCAGGGCCTCCTACCACAAATCAGAGAAAGATATGCTGCCCAAGAGATTGAGAGCCTGAGTCAAATCGTCCACCGATTGTCAGGGCAGGAGGTCCGACCGTTTGAACAGCGGAGGAGCTTCCAGAAGAAGGTGGCATACTTGGAAGGATCTGAATCTGACGCGGAGGAAGAAATCGGCCTGGCGGAATGGGTAAAAGGGAGAAAACCAATATCCTGCCCCTTTGGCAAGAAGGAGCCAGAGACATTCGGCTTTGACACGTCGAAGGCCGATAAAATTTTTGATCTACTGCTTCAGGAGGGACAGATTAAGCTGTCGCAACATCACACCATCCCTACAGCCGATCAACTTAAGAAGATGAAATACTGCAAGTGGCACAACGCTACTTCTCACGACACAAATGAGTGTAAAGTCTTCCGCCAGCAGATACAATCGGCCATCGAACAGGGGCGGCTCAAGTTTGAAACTCTAAGCCAATCGGCAAAGCCGATGAAGATAGATCAGCACCCCTTCCCGGCCAACACGATCAACGCTGAAGGAATCTCAAGTCAAACCAAGGTGCTGACGTCAGAATCGGCGAGAAGAGGCGGCGCTGTTGACCCCAGGAGGCAGATCACGACGGAAGAAATCAGAAGGAACAGGCGAGGGCCAAAACGACCACACAGGCCTGTCACCTCCCAATTTCTACTAAGTAAATATCGGCGGCAACAAGAACAAGCACAATACCAGGAAGAGATGACACGTCGGCGTGAAGACCACTGGCAGTGTCCGTTCTTCATCCACTGCTGGGAGAACGATATCAGATTACCATCTGCCGATAACTGTCCGGAGTGCAACGGATCAAACAGCAATGATCGCCCGAAGCCACACTCTAGGGACAGAGGATCAGAGCCGATCAACAGAAATCGGCGCGTAGAACGGTGTGTTTCGGTGCATGATCGGCTGGGGGGCAGAGTTGACCAGTACGGCAGGTCAAAAAGCAAGATCGGCCAGCAAGATGGACTGGGGGGCAGGATCAGCGCACATGATCGGCTGGAAGAGATGGCCGATGATAGGGTATCAGATGAAGATCCCCTAGGAAGGGGACCAGATTGGGAACACGTCAGATCATCGGCCAAGCCAGTGAATCCCAGGTGGTGTCCTGATGGCCTATCCAGATCCCAAAAGCGAAGGATCCAACGCCTACGCCAGTGGGAACATCAAGAAGAAGAACAGAGACAGGTGCCAGAGAGAAGGAATGTGAAATCTCGAATTTGGCGCCCAAAGAAGAACGGTCAGAAAGCAAACAACCAAGAATCGGCAGCCGAGATTGATATGGTTTTCATACTGCCGATGGAGTTCATGGCGCCAAGTGATCGAGATAAAGTGACGAAAACAGAGGAAGAGCAAATGGCACAACTGGTATTAGAGCCGATGACGGCTACGTTTGAGAAACCAGAAGAAGAAAAATGACAGCATCTCAAAGCGCTGTTCCTCAAGGGTTATGTCAACGGAAGACCCGTCACCAGACTACTGGTAGATGGAGGCGCGGCAGTCAACATCATGCCGTATGCCATGTTCCGCAAGCTGGGCAAGGGCGATGACGACCTCGCCAAGACGGACATGATGCTGAAGGATTTCGAAGGCAACGTATCACCCGCCCGCGGAGCATTCTGCGTCGACCTCACCATCGGCAGTTAAACCCTCCCTACTACTTTCTTCGTCATTAATAGTAAGGGGTCCTATAATATGCTGCTTGGTCGCGACTGGATACACGCAAATTGCTGTGTCCCATCTACTATGCATCAATGCCTTGTGCAATGGGTCGGCGACAGTACAGAGATAGTCGCTGCCGATTCCGTCTACAGCGTTGCGGCGGCCGACACACAACAGTGGAGCTGCGAGCACGTCAAGTGCATATCTGGCAGGACTTGGGACACTGACTTCCTGAAAGTGTCCGATTTCGGTCTACAACCGATCCAAGCAGTCGGCTCCGAAGATTCAGAATAAATGGATCAGCTCATCCGAGAAGATGGGAAGCTGGGGCACGGGTTCACGTCGGCCGATTTATTAGAGATGGTGGATTTGGGAGATAGCAGCAAATCAAGGCCGACGTACATTAGTGCCAATTTGGATTCTGAGTACAAATGCAAATTGATAAGATTATTGAAAGAGTTCAGGGATTGCTTTGCTTGGGAATACCACGAGATGCCAGGACTAGACCGGTCTATTGTTGAGCACCGGTTACCTATAAAATCAGGATATCGGCCGTATCAGCAACCTGCACGGCGGTGTAACCCCAAGATTCTACCTGACATAAAGGCCGAGATTACAAAGTTGATTGAGGCAGGATTTATTCGGCAGTGCCGCTACGCCGAATGGATTTCTAACATTGTGCCTGTATACAAGAAGAATGGAAAGTTGCGTGTGTGCATCGATTTCAGGAACTTAAATCAGGCTACGCCAATGGATGGTTATCCGATGCCAACGGCCGATATCTTGGTGGATGCTGCCGCAGGCCACAAAGTCATAAGCTTCATGGATGGGAATGTCGGATACAATCAGATATTAATGGCCGAAGAAGATATTTCGAAAACGGCTTTTAGGTGCCCAGGCCATCTTGGTTTATTTGAATGGGTGGTTATGACTTTTGGCTTGAAAAACGCTGGCGCTACATATCAACGGGCCATGAACTACATCTTCCACAAACTCATTGGTTCATCAGTGGAAATTTATATAGATGACGTCGTGGTCAAGTCGAAAGGTCACCAGGATCATCTGGCCGATTTACAGGAAGTGCTGGAGTGCACAAGGAAACATGGGCTGAAGATGAACCCAAACAAGTGTGCGTTTAGTGTATCGGCCGGACAATTCTTGGGATTTATGGTCCGTGAGCGTGGGATAGAAGTCAGCCGCAAGACTATAGACGCCATCAATAAAGTAGTGGCCCCACAAAATAAAACTGAACTGCAGTCCCTCATCGGCAAGGTCAATTTCATCAGAAGATTCATATCCAATCTATCGGGACGTATTCAGGCTTTTACCCCTCTGTTGAAATTAAAGCCCGACCAAGAGTTCACATGGGGAGAAGAACAATGCAAGGCACTGGAGAATATCAAGCAGTATCTGGTTTCACCTCCGGTGTTAGCCCCGCCACAGCCTGGTAAGCCGTTCAAGTTATATTTATCGGCTGACGAGCAGGCTGTTGGATCGGCGTTGGTACAGGAGTTTGAAGGGAAAGAATGAGTGGTATACTACGTCAGCAGAAGGCTTTTAGACGCCGAAACAAGATATTCTTCGATGGAGCGATTATGCCTGTGCTTGTACTTTTCTTGTACTAAGCTCAGGCACTATTTGCTATCGGCAGAATGCATAGTCGTGTGCAAGGATGATGTGGTGAAGTATATGCTATCATTGCCGAGTTTGAAGGGGCGGATTGGAAAATGGATCCTGGCTTTGTCAGAATTCAATCTAAGGTACGAATCGGCCAAAGCCGTCAAAGGTCAAGTGATGGCCGATTTCGTAGTTCAGCATTGTGGACCAGAAATTGCCACCGTTGAACCAGTTCCATGGACTCTATATTTTGATGGTTCTTCGTGTGGGGTCGGATCAGGAATCGGCGTCGTTCTTGTGTCGCCTCGGGGGGCAACTTATGATTTCTCTCTGCCGATAGAAGCTTCTGCAACCAATAACCAGGCGGAATATCGAGCCGTTCTGAAAGGCATCCAATTATTAAGAGAAGTCAGAGCTGATGCAGTCGAGATCTTTGGGGATTCCATGCTCATTGTGGATCAGTTAACAGGACGGTCTGAGTGCAAGGACGACATCTTGAGGATTTATTATGAGGATTGTCTTCAACTTTTGAAAGGATTCAAATCTGCAATAATTGAGCATATCCCCAGAGATTATAATGAAGAAGCCAACAGACTGGCTCAACATGCTTCTGGGTATCGGCCGATTCAGGGAACGATGACGCTAGAACTCGCGGCCGATGACTGGCGGAAGGAGATCGCCGATTACTTAAAAAATCCATCCCAAAAGGTGGATCGGCGAACACGTTTTCAGGCTACAAAGTATGTGTTGCTTGAGGATGACTTATTTTTTCGGACGATTGCTGGGGTTCTTCTCAAATGCCTGGGAACAGAAGAGGCAAAGGTTCTAATGGGAGAGATCCATGAAGGCGTGTGTGGAGCTCATCAATCGGCTCACAAAATGAAGTGGATGATCAGGAATAATGGATATTACTGGCCGACCATCCTTGAAGATTGTTTCAAGTATTACAAAGGATGCCAAGACTGTCAGAGGTTTGGCAATGTGCAGCGCGCACCAGCATCGGCTATGAATCCAATAATTAAGCCGTGGCCGTTCAAAGGTTGGGGAATAGATCTCATCGGACAGATTCATCCTCCATCTAGCAAAGGGCATAAGTTCATATTGGTGGCTACAGATTATTTTACCAAGTGGGTAGAGGCAGTTCCTTTGAGGAACGTGACATCGGCCGATATGATTGAGTTTGTTAAAAGCCATATTATATATCGATTTGGTATTCCTCAAACCACCACAACTGATCAGGGGACAATGTTCACTTCTGGAGAATTCGGAGAGTTCGCCGCCGATATGGGGATTAAATTATTAAATTCTTCTCCATACTATGCTCAGGCCAATGGCCAAGCAGAATCGTCTAACAAGGGGATAATCAAGCTAATCAAGAGGAAGATAGAAGAGCAACCCAAGAAGTGGCATATGTCTTTGGCTGAATCTTTATGGGCGTACAGGATGGCTTGTCATGGGACCACTAAAATATCCCCTTATCATTTGGTTTATGGTCATGAAGCGGTCTTGCCATGGGAGATAAGGACAGGGTCAAGACGCGTATCGCTACAGGATCAGTTAACGGCCGATGACTATTCCTTTCTCATGAAAGATGAACTTGACGATTCGGCGGGTTTGCGGTTAAGAGCCCTGATTAGCATAGAAGAGAACAAGAAAAGGGTGGCTAGATGGTATGACTAAAAGGTCAAAGTCAAACAGTTCTCTCAGGGAGATCTGGTATGGAAGCTGGTGCTGCCGATAGGATCTAAGGATCCCAAATTCGGTAAATGGTCACCCACTTGGGAAGGGCCGTATAGAATCGGCCGATGTGCTCCTGGAAATGCATACATTCTGGAGACAATAGAAGGGGAGGAATTCCCAAGAGCTCTAAATGGACGATATCTGAAGAGGTACTATCCAAGCATTTGGGTAGATGCATAACTTACAGCAAGATACATCCAGGTAACATGGCCGATTTCTCGTCGGTTTTCTGGTTACACATCTGATGAAGGAAACATTGGGATTCATTATTGAATGGAAATCACAGATTACATGGCCGACATGGTATAAGTCGCCCTTAGAATAAAAGTACTACTGATTACGCCTACGTTGGATTTCTCTTTCGACGCGACCTAGTCTTATCATGAGGGTGAGCCTTTCATCTTTCAAGTCCTTTGCAGTGGCTCCAGTTTCAGCTCGGTCGCAGAGTTCTTTCAGCAGGCGGGCCTTCTCCTCTTCCAAATCTTTCATGGCGACTTCAGTCTTAGCTTCAGCAAGTCGATGAGAAGATGAAGAACTCTCGTCAGAGGTTGGCATTTGTTCAAAGCAGACGAGATCCATATAATCCAAGATTGGTCGGATATTGGCAGGAGCATGATCTTTGAGTTCTTCAGAATGAGCTTTTATCAGATCTATATCAGCTTGCGACAATGGTTTGTCTGAATGTACGATTTCGATCGCTCTTTCCAAACCAGGGTTAAGATGGTTCGGCTGAAAGAAAGAACAGGCAAACATGTTGGAACAAAGTAAGATATCTCAGGAAGGGATGAAGAGAAAATTGATACCTGGTTAACGGAAGAGGAGGATCGAGAAGACATTTTAATGTTTGACCAAAGACGGCGAGGGTCGGGATTCAGAAGGAAAAGAAGACAAGCAAGATGAGCATTTTTGGAAATAGTACGAAGAGTCATATTTATAGAAAGGAAGAGACAAAGGGTTGGCAAGACGTGTACCGTCGGAGTAAAGGCATCAGTAAATGTAAAGCTGCCAGGGGAGATGGTCAAAGTTTGAGTCTACACGCCAACATAATGTTTGTCCTGTTACCGGATTCCATGTCGTGGAGCTGATTCTAGAGAAAGGATCAGATGTAGAGGGAAAGATTAAAGAAAGAGTTTCGAAGGAAAAGTTATATTTTACTCCGAAACTGGGGGGCATGTGTTGACGCCAGATTTTGACACGTATTGAATCGGCGTCAGGAGGAGAAGATTGGCCGATGAAGCAGATCTGAAAGCTACAGTAAGGAATCGGCCGATAGAGGTAACAGTTGAAAATTGGCCGATTGGTGGCGCAGCCTATGCCGACAGGATGGGATTATTCCAGAAGATCCTGGTCAAAAGATGGTCAACAAGGCATGCTAAGTCGGTCGGAAAGCAATTGAAGAGGTCCTGATTGGATTACGAAACGGCGGCGGAAGATTCTGCGGGAGTCCGTTTCCTTTTTAAAAGTTATTATAGATATAGTAGTTTTCCTGTTCTTTAAAATAAGGTTGTAACAAGTCGTAATTGACCAGGAGTCCTAGTTTCAGGGTATAAATAGGAGTCGCTAGGGCTTTGCGAGAAATGAACAAATCAATCAACAAAACACTTCTACTTTTTACCAGTACTTTACTTTAAAGTCGGCGACTTCGCCAATATTTTCTTTTTCCACGAGTTCGTACGGATTGGCAGGGCTGCATCAACCTGATCTCCAGCCAATTGGTAGGTTCCGCTTATCGAGTAATATCCGAGCTTTAACTACGGGCGCATCGCTGTGGTTTCGTTTGGATTTATTCACAAGTTATCGATATTTACTAGAATTGCAAGTTTTACCTGTTATTCTAGTATTATCACCAGTTATCCAGCTTGAGATCAGGGTAATCGGCTTCGTCATTATTCTCCTTCGATTCATCGCCATATAGCCGATTAGATCTGTTTCAAGTGTTGCTTCTATAGTAATTGTTTAGATCGCTCTAGCAGTTCTCTTTACAATTACTATACGATCATCGGCTGACCCATAGCCGATCATCTCTACAGCAAATCGGCCGATTTGCCGCCGACGCGCTCCTCAGGACAGATCGGAAATCCAGCCGATCGACGCGCCTGGAATTTAATACTCTATTTCCTTGTCAATCAACAGGTCAGATTGACTGGCACGCCGCGCGAACCGCACCAGGGCGATAACCCGAACAGGAGCTAAGTAGATTCTCCCGGGTCGTGTGTCCGACGCTGAAGACCCATCGGCCGATTCCTATCCGGCCGATTTTAGCGCCAACAAAAATGTTTAGACGGATGGCTGTAGATGCATATGTTTATCATATGCATTGCAAATTTCGTGGGCATGCTGCAGCACCAACCTTGCAGCTTGAACGATGATAACAAATGGTGGTGAAGCTGGGAACTACATCACCATTGATGGCTACAAGATGAATCCCCAATGGTCGAGCTTGTGATCACAAACAAAGCGCTGCCAGGAGATGGCCCGGACTTTCATTTCCCTTTCCAATAAAGTTTCCTTTTATTTAAAAATAAAAGAAGGAACATTTTTTAGGATAGTATGCACCTTCAGGTATTTTTGCTCGCTAACCATTTCAGGTTGAGATTAAAAAGAACGAGGGGCATATGATGCCCAAGAACATGGGAACTGCTTCAACTGTACACTCGGTCTTCTTTGGTGATGGAACACACTCTGAAGGAGACACCGACACCACACACGACTCTTGGTATCCTGACACACAACAGTCCAAGTGTGGGGAAAATCGGTGAGCATCCCACTACAAGTTTTATTTGTACCAAGGAGTATCCCAGTTGAAAGATGTCAGCTCTGGCTTGCTTATAAAAAAAAGATAGGGAAGAAAGAAAATAAAAAATAGAAAAAATATAGAGATATAAAAAAAGAGGAAGGGAAGATAAAAAAGGGGAGAAAGAAAAGGAAAAAAAAGAAGAAGAAAAAAAGAGAGACAAAAAAAAGAGAGGAACAAGATGAGAGTGAGAGTGAGCTAGCATGTTCTACATGGATCAAACACCGCATTACGCGTACCTCCAAGCCATGGCATTTGTTGACGCTCATTACAGACCATTTTTGACTGTCAATTTGATCACAAAATCGGGAAGAACTAGCATTCCTTACATGCATATTTATCTAGAATAATGTCATTTCCACATGTCCTTTGGAAATTAGTGCAATGCAAGAATTTCAGCAGAAATAGAGGAAAAACACACCCTTAATCCAAGGAAAAAGTTATCAACCAATCAGAATACACCGTTCAGCCTCACATGGATCAAAGGACCCACCAGGACATGCAACCACCTTAGGGCAGCACCAAGCCGTGCACCAAAGATCCCAGGGCTCACCTGCCAGCCACTCTGCAAAGGCTGAGGTCGGTTACGGCCAAGCCTGGTTCCACCAAACCAAGGCCAGCTCCACCAACTTGAAGCTTCCACGTGGTGCCTCCCCATTGCTCCTCCATATCGGTTCTAGATGATAGCACCTCTTGTCGCCCGAGACACCCCGTGACACATCTATAAATATGAGGGGAGGGGCTCCTAAAGAAGACACACCTCAAGTTGCTGTCTCTCAAGTTTCTCTCTTGCTTAGTCCATATGCTAGTGGAGTTTAGGCGGAAGTAGCTCTTTTTCGGGTTCCCTAGGTCACCTAGGAGTATTCGGTATGGGTTTATCTCTTCCTCTCCTATGTAATTCTCAGATATCATTAATAGAGTTATCTTCTAGATTTATATACTTGCATAGTTTATATTCTGCGGTGTGAGAATGTATGCTATGATTAGTTTGTACTTGTACCATATACCTTGCATGATTAGAAGAGTAAATCTAGCGCCACGGCAACGGTTCCGGTATTCGTATGTTTGCTCTAGTGTGATGTCTTTCCATCCAGAGGGTGGGGGCTCCATGCGGGGCACTAGAGTATCGCTAATTAATGCAGACATGGTGTCTGGTTTAGTTAGTGTTGCCGGATGCGTCTCTATCCCATGGTTTGATGAGGTAGGCAGCAGGTGGTGACAGCCCTGTCCGTCCAGCGTAACAGTCCATGTTCATGTAGTTGATGTAGGCGGTCCATAAAATGGCCGAGTTGGTTGGCGGCTCCTCTGCCAGTCATGTGCGGTTCTCCCGGTAGTGCTTGGGAGCCTAGAGCTGAGGATAATCATGTGTATGTGTATGAGTGTATCGTATGAGCTGTTGATAGAAGTACATAAGTCCCGAGTAGCTAGCTTTCTTCTTCCTTTCTCCCTGCCTATGCCTTTGCTTGAGTTTGAGCTTGAGTAACTTGTGTGTCACACTACCTCATTATCCATATTTTATGTTACCCCTGTTTATGCAATTGAATATTCAACCAAGATTTGATCATCAACTTACCTATTCTATAACCGCTGCCTTCCCTGCGGAAATATAAATACAACACCCAAGATTAGTCACGAGTAAAATGCTACAATGATATTCCGTGCGCTTGCGGATTTAACTGTGACATAAGAAATACCACACGGTGCTTCCGGCACCATTGCTAGGGAATGGTGATCCTAGTGATGACGCTAAGAGACACTAACAAGCATTTTTTGGCGCCGTTGCTGAGGAAGGCACTGGTTAAAAGAATAGATAAAGTTCTTGATTAATCTCTTAGTCCTGGGTAGCTAGCTTGATTCATTGATTAAACAGGATAACTTGGCTTTGTTTTCTCTATCTCTCTGATGTGAAAACATGGTAGTGTATGATTGGTTTCAATCTGCCGCAAAATTTCACTCTGGATTCGGAGTCACTTTTGAGAAAAGTTCAACCTCGTGTCATACCTCCTTAGATAACACTCTCAACAGCCAAACCAGTCGTTATTGCTCCATCAACTTCCAACGCCATGGCCTAGAAGACGCTCCGTGAATTCTCTGCTCGATTAGCTAACAATGTCTTAGTCGGACCATCTATCAACACTAGAGTTGAAAATTTCGAGATCAAGACAGGTCTCATTACGATGGTGCAGGCCAACCCATTCTGTGGCAAGGCCAATGAGGATGCCAGCGCACATCCCCAACAATTCCTGGAACTCTGTAGTACTTTTGTTATCAATGGAGTCATTCAGGATACAATCCAACTCCTACCGTTTCCTTCTTCTCTTCTGGGGAGAGCAAAATATTGGTTTTATGCCAACACAAGTGTAGTGGACACATGGGAAAAATGTACCAAGGCATTCCTCGCCAAATTCTTCCCGATGGGCAAAACCAATGCTCTTCGAGGAAGAATCTCCAGTTTCCAGTAGGCGTCTAATGAGTCAATCTCTGAAGCATGGGAGAGGCTTCAGGAATACATCCTCACGTGTCCTCACCACGGGATGGACGATTGGCTTATTCTCCAGAATTTCTACAACGGGTTGACTCCAACGGCCCTCGACCACATCGACGCTGCTGCAGGTGGTGCTTTCTTCTCGCTAACCATTGACAGGGCCAAAACTTTGATCGACAAGATGGTGTCCAACCAAGGATGGAAAGATGAACTCCTCCAACCACGCCAGCGGGGCATGCACACCGTCAAGGAGACGGACATGCTAGCCGCTAAGCTCGACCTCCTCCTTAAGAAGATAGATGAACTTCCCCAAGACAAGGCTCCAATGCAAGCACTCCAAGCCATAGATACTCGCATGATGTGCGAGGTCTGTGGGAACGCCGGACACTCGGGGAATAACTGCCCCGAAACTCAAGAAGAAGTCATGTCCATGAACAACAACGGGTTTCTTCCACAAGGAGGTCAGGGGTGGAATCAATCGCGCCCCTACTACCAAGGAGGTAATGGTAACTCAAATTCATTTAATTCTAATCAACCTTCCTTGAGGGATCTTGTCTTTAGCCAAGCAAAAGTTAATGAATCACTACAAAAGAAGCTGGCCGCCAATGACAAATCTCTAGAGACCATTCAAGCAAAGATGGATGGCATCTCCTCAGCTATCAAGAATCAGCTGAGCTTCAACAAGATGTTAGAAACTCAATTAGCTCAACTCACTGCTGCTGTTCCCTCTGTTGAGACAAGGAAGATTATGGGGCAACCCGAAGCCTCCCTAGAAAGTGTTAATGCGGTGACCACCAGATGGGGTAAGCCATCACGTGGTTCACCTTTCACTAACTATGCAGAGAAGCTCGCACGCTCAAGGAGGGACTGTCAGGGCAATCTAGTAGCACCAAGGACAGAAGATCCAGGATACCCGGTCATCAAGCTGCTCAATTTACGATTGTCACTTCGAGCAAGCCCTTTGCGACCTTGGAGCGAGCATTAACATCAGGCCCAAGGTAACATTTGAAAATCTATGTTATCCTGCTCTTTCCCCGACCTGTATGTGTGTGCAGCTGGCCGACTCGATGATTCTGTACCCCGAAGGAATAGTAAAGAACCTTCTAGTACAAGTCGAGGATTCCTTTATCCTTGAGACTTCGTAGTCCTTGACATGGAAGGGGACTTAGGAATATTGCCCATTCTCGGGCGACCATTCTAAAGAGACGCCAGGGCCAGGATCGATGTTGGGGCAAGGAAGATTCACCTCCGCATCATGGGCAAAAATATGATGTTCAGGTTCCAGATTAAGGAAGAACAGATGTACCTGATTCATCAAGATCATGAAGGAAACAGGTTGTGGGCAGAGCCATGGCTCCAATCCGATGATCCATCACCCACGCCACCAAAATTAATGAAGAATAAGAAGGTGTGGTGTAAGAAGAAGACATCTCTGTCTTCAACCTCCTCTCCAGGTACAGACAAATGGACCTCAAGTTAAACAGATATGGAGAGGGTCCTGCTCATCGGACCTTAAACCAAGAGCTAGCTTGGGGGAGGATCTCCGCCAAGTGAATTGTATCTTTACTGCTTTCAATAAAAATGAAAACCATGAAAACAACAAAAATATTTTCTGCTTAAATTTCCCTTTCATATGCGTGGTAAGAATGCTATAGTTTTCCTAAGTTGAAAGGATGAATTCTTGCTGCTCTCTTGCTCATTTGTTTTCCTAGTCCCAAGCGTAGTGTTTCCTGAGTTTGAGTTTGTTGGCTATTTAAATCTTTGCCATGAACCTGAAAGTCTTGTGGGTTGTGCATCCTTCATCCATGCCTAGGTTGTTGTGAGCATAGATTTGGTAGAAGGGGCTTTACAATCTCTTTTTGAGTGAGACATGATATCTGGAGACTTTGTTTTGAAAATAAAAAGGGAAAGACAAGTTCCTCAATGATGCTAAAAGTCCTACCAGAGCCATATGCCATATACATTGAAAGGCCTATACATATGCTACTTGCTATTTCATTGAGCTTTGCCAAATTGTTTTTGACCCTAGTGAGATGTTTTTCATACTCTCTTGATCAAGATCACGCACACTCCACATCCATTGCGAAATTTCTACACTAGGAATTAGCACGTTCCATTCATCCACCAAATAAATGCTCCATGTGTTGTGTGCCACCTCTCCAAGTATTCCTAAAAAAATGGAGATATGGTTATCCTAAAAGGAAAAGAAAAGAAAGGCATGCCTAGGATCATGACCCAAAAAAAAAAGAAAAGAGAAAAAGAAAAGGGGTAACCATACTTAGAATAAAATACAAGGAGAAGGATATCATACAAAGAGGAGTAATCATACCATCATTCATCCACACACGTGCACATCTTGATCTTGGTTTATGACTTGTTTTTTCATAGATCCACCCTTTGTGTTTGCAACATATGAGATACAGGTACACCTCATCCTTCTCATACCTTGAGCCCTATAAAAGCTTTAGATATTAGGAGGCGAGAAGTGCCCTGGTGAGGATTCCAACACATTGAGCGATCAGAGAGATTCATTCGAGGAACTTGGTCTTGATTCACAAAATTCAAAAGAAAACCTCCAGATGGATTCTTTAACGAAGAAGAGGTAAGTCTTGCTCTATCAACCGTTCTAACTCTCAACAGCTCAAGACAAAGAGAAGCTAATAAGCCCCACAGACGATTAATGTAACAAGGGCAAGGTACTCATGCCAACTTATTCAACCTCAAGGAGATCATCTTAGCTGCAAGACATGGCACGACGACAGGTAAAGAGTGGTAACAATTTTCAGATCAACAACCTAAATGTCCTGCTTTGCACGGGACGAGCAAAGGACAGCTTGGGGGATCTTGTTGATGCTCGTTACGGACCATTTTCGACCATCAATTTGATCAGAAAAATTGGAAGAACTAGCATTTCTTACATGCATATTTATCTAGAATAATGTCATTTCCACATGTCCCTTGGAAATTAGTACCATGCAGGAATTTCAGTAGAAATGGAGGGAAAACACACCCTTAAATCTAAGGCAAAAGTTATCGACCAATCAGAATGCACCGTTCAGCCTCACATGGATCAAAGGGCACACCAGGACATGAAACCGCCTTAGGAGAGCACCAAGCCATGCACCAAAGACCCCAGGGCCCACCTTCCAGCCACTCAGCAAAGGCTGAGGTCGGTTGGGGCCAAGCCTGGTTCGGCCAAACCAAGGCTAGCTCCGCTGACTTAAAGCTTCCACGTGGCGCCTCCCATTGCTGCTCCATGTCGGTTCTAGGTGATAGCACCTCCTTTGCTGGCCGAGACACCTCGTGACACATCTATAAATATGAGAGGAGCTCCAAAAGAAGACACACCTTAAGTTGCTCTCTCTCTCAAGTTTCTCTCTTGCTTAGTCCATAGGTTAGTGGAGTTTAGGCTAAAGTAGCTCTTCTTCGGGTTCCCGAGATCACCTAGGAGTATTCGGTATGGGTTTAGCTCTTCCTCTCCTATGTAATTCTCGGATATCTTTAATAAAGTTATCTTCTAGATTTATATACTTGCATTGTTTATATTCTGCGATGTCAGACATGTACTTGTACATTATGCCTTGTATGATTAGAAGAGTAAATGTAGTGCCACGGCAACGGTTCCGGTATTCGTATGTTTGCTCTAGTGTGATGTCTTTCCATCCGGAGGGTAGGGGCTCCGTGCGGGGCACTAGAGTATCGCTAATTAATGCAGATGTGGTGTCTGGTTTAGTTAGTGTTGCCGGATGCGTCTCTATCCTAAGGTTTGATGAGGTAGGTTGTAGGTGGTTACGGCCCTTTCCGTCCAGTGTAACCCTCTCCGTTCGGGTAGTTGCGGTAGGAGGTCCATAAAGTAGCCGAGTTGGCTGGAGGCTCCTCTGCCAATCATGTGCTGTTCTCCCGGTAGTGCTCGGAGCCTAGAGCTGAGGATAATCATGTGTATGTGTATGAGTGTATAATATGAGTTGTATATCTAGATAGAAGTACATAAGGCCCAAGTAGCTAGCTTTATTCTTCCTTTCTCCCTGCCTATGCCTTTGCTTGAGTTTGAGCTTGAGTAACTTGTGTGTCACACTACCCCATTATCCATATTTTATCTTACCGCTGTTTATGCAATTGAATATTCAACCAAGATTTGATCATCAACTTACCTATTCTATAACCGCCGCCTTCCCTATGGAAATATAAATACAACAGCCAAAATTACTCATGGGTAAAATGCTACAACGGTATTCCGTGCGCTTGCGAATTTATTTGTGACGTATGAAATACCACACGGTGCTTCGGGCACCATTTCTAGGAAATGATGATCTTAGTGATGACTCTAAGAAATGCCAACAGCATTGCACCCTGATAGATATCATTTTGCCGCCTGGCTCCACCTAGTGTTGCTCTCACTTACACTTGCATAGCCTTGGCATAATCCTCATCCGCTCCCGGCTTTACGTAGCTTCTTGTAGCAGCCCCTCCGCGCACACAAGCAAGAGGAATGCTCCTCTTCCTTTGTAGGCCATTTGCTGCTGCATTCCAATTGGCACTTGCTCGCATGCACCAAAGGAGACGTACTTTGCGCCTCCAATCATAAAGGACTATGCCAACGGAGCATGCCTCCAAAGAACATGGTTCCCACACATGAGGCATAAGTACCACTCGCCTGAGTTGGCGTGATCAGAGTGGCTTCCTCCACTATAGGCCGCATCAAAATGGAGGAGTCATTGCCAAACATATGTGACCACGCCACCGCTGTAGCAGTTTTGGATCGCCCATCCTCATATGCTGCCAGTAAGAATACTGAGGTATGCGAAGAAAAGATTCACCCATCCCTTATGTTTATCTCCATTTGAACAGAGCTTGGTCATGCAAAATCGTGCTTCCTTTGTCGACGATCGTATGCTCTGGTTTGGTTGTACTCGCGCAGTACATCCATAGGCTTTTTACATTAAGCATGGTGCTTAGGTTAAATAGCCTTCTTTAATCAAATGAGACATGGTGTCGAGTTTGGTTAGTGAACCGCTGAGTTACTACTATCTTAGACTCTGGATGCATATCTTTTGTGGACTAACCGTTGCAGGAAAACTTTCAAAAATTGATGGGCAAGTCCTCAAGTTCAATTGCCATTGGAGATAGACCAAGGCCTGGGAATCACTTCAACAAAAATTGCACAACATACAAAGGAGGCACATATCACCTTTCAAGGTGCACTGTGAGTATATTGTCAAAATACCCATTTATTATGTTTATGTAATTTTATCTCAGCCTTGTTTGAGTTCTACTGAAAAGATAAAAATTTGGTGCACAATAAATTTTGTAAAACCCTTTTTAAAATAATAATGAAAAAATCTCTCTTAAAAATGATGAAATAAAATAATGGCAAGCAATTTGAGATCTATGCTAATCTAACCTTTTAATTTGATTTTCCTTAAGTATGGTTTTGAGTTACCCTTCATGCCCAGCTTGCCATGACAAAAAGGAAAAGAAAAAAATAATAAATAAAATAATAACAATAATAACAAAAAGAATTTTGAGGCGCCACACTCTCTTCATGCGCTTTGAGTCAATAAAGGTTCGAACTCCTCGGTATTCAAGCCGGTAGAGTTTTTGTTTCTACGCTTTGTTTCTTTTGTTGAATAAAAATAGGTACAAAAATAAGTGTGGGGGAGATCACTCAAAACTCAACCACATACCCACTCATTTGAGATCTCCCTCAACATGATGCACAACATTAGACGGTCCAGCACACTGAAGAACAGGACACATGGGATCCAGAGAGGGACGGTCGAACCTCTGGTTCCACCGAACCACCTCTGAGTCCCCTCAGTTTCTTCTTCTTCCTCTTCAACTATGGTTTGGGCAACACTACCCTCTTAAACCACCTCTTGAGTTTAAACAAATTTCATACTGATCACTAAAATTAAACTCAATGAACCTTGCCAATCTCCTCATGTTAAACATGTCTTTCCTATGGTTGGCTTGCATATACTTTATTCCTCGCTTATATTCCTTTTACTTGTGAATGATCTATCATAGGGAAAGCATGCCATCTAAGTAGTTGATGAATGAGATATGATATAATGAAAGGAACCTTGTTTCTCTCTGTAAAGTACTTGGAAAATTTATCTTTCAAAAAAAAGCTTGTCTCCTCAATGATGCTGAAAATCCTACCGAAGCCATATGTTGACCTCATTGGAAATCTTATACATATGCTACTTGTTTTTGCATAGAGCTTTGTCAAATTGTTTGTGACCCTTGTGAGATTCATTTCATGCTTTCATGATCAAGAACACGTACACGCCACCTAAATATGCTAAACTCCTACACTGGGAGTTGGCAACATTTCACTCATCCATCCATCCATTCCACGAAATAAATACTCCACCATTTATGTTGATCTCTCTCCCGTTACTGTTACAAAAAAGACATGGGTTATTGAAAAAAAAGTAGAGAGAGAGAAAGAGAAGAAGAAATAAAATGAATTGGACACATCAAAGTCCAAGTATGCAAAAGAAAAAGAGAAAGGGAGAAAATAAAAATATAGCCATGTTATCATAATAGTTTCAAGAGAGAGAGAGAGAGAGAGAGAGATCACATAAAAGAGAGTCTCTCATACATCTTCCATCTACCATCCACATATCCACACACAAGAATCTTGATCTGATTGTATGACTTGTTATCTCCTTGGATCCGGTTTTTGACTTAGCAATATATGTAATGCAAGTATGCCTCCTTTTCATACCCTGCCTTAAGCTCCACAAAAGCCTTATTAGAAGTAGGATGAAAAAGAGGCAAATCAATGCCTTGGTGAGGAACCAAACACAATGAGCGATCTGAGAAAATCATTCGAGGAGCAAGTCTAAGTTGGTTTTGAAAAAATCTTTCAAATACCCAAGTTATCTAAGAAGGAGAAGTAAAGGCAACTCAATTCTAACCCCTTCCATTCCTCAACCACCCAAGATGGCATGGTAGACACTTCAAAGTTCATGAGTAAAGGGTAAGGCTTGGAATAACTTATATGCAGGCATCATACCATTTGAGGAGATGGTCCACCTTAGTCCTCAAACCTTTACTCGAGGATGAGAGTGTGGGGGTGTTGTTGACGGTCCTTAAGTGTCATATCTGACCGTCAACTCCTACAGAAAACAGTTGAATAACAAGCACCGACATAGAGATAGGAGTATATATCTAATCATTCCACGAGTTTTGGTGAATCACTGCTTGCTGGAGACCACGCCTGCATACGGAGGAAAACCTACATTTCAAAGCATTTTATGTGAGCACGAGAATTGGAGGGCCCACATCCTGAAGCAAATCAACCCAAGAGGCCAAGAAACACATTCCCGACCAATCAGAGGCTGGCGCACGGATTCAAGGGCCCACAAACATGAAAAAACCGCCTAAACTTACCGCCAACTACCATGTACCCACTTGGGGACCCACCTGGCAGTGTCCCGGATGAAAGGCGGCGTGAGAGGGGCATCCAACGGTTGGTTGAACCTGGACGGCATCCCGTCTCGCTCAGTTTTGGCATGAAGTAACCCCCACACTTCCCCAAGGTGGTTCATAGTGTTTCCATAAATAATTTTCTCGGGAACCTACCTTGGAGGACTATAAAAGGAGGAGAGGAGACCCCCCACAAACAACACAACAAGAGAAGAGAAGAGCTCCACTCCAAGGCGAAGCCCTACCTCAGTAGCGCTTAGAAAATAGGGAGAGAGTGAGGGGTAGTTCGGGGAAAGTGTCGGCCTGTCGGCACTCTTCCCCGGCCTTGTACCTTGGTGGATGCTTCCTTTCTTAAGTAAGTGTTCGTGATCCTGTATGGTGGTGAGCCTCTTGGTTAATTAAGTTCTACTCTTTACTTGCTTGCGGGATCATTGTCCGCCCTTGAGCAGTTGTTTCTAGCTTAAGGACTTCGAGTCTTAAGACGGAGTCTGGCCGGGGCTAGAAGCAGTAATCGATAGCATAGACGTGGTGTCTAGGCTTGAAGTTACATTTGTTTTCTACCCTTCTCCACGGTCTGAGAGGTAGGCGGAGGTGGTGAGAGCCCTATCCGTCCCTTGTATCCCTCCACATTTGGGTTGGGCGTAGAGCTAATAGCCGGATACACTTGGCAAACCAGGTGTAAGCCGGTGCTCGAAACAAACAAGTAGAGGTTGAACCTATCTTTACCAGAACTCTAAAGCCATAGGAATCCTCTCTATCCTCGTCTACTTTACTCTTGTATGTCCTTGGATGAACCAGTTAGAAGGCAAGTACCTCCATTCCCCGTGGAAATACGATACCCTTGAATACTCACGGGTGAAGTGCAGCGGTATCTACGTGCGCTTGCGGATTATTCTGTGAACGTTAAGAAATACCAACACTTACGGATTTATTCGCACATCGCTAAAATACCCAACAAGCTTTTTGACACCGTTGCCGGGGAACGGTTGTTGTATCTTCCTTCTTACCTAGTTTTCCTCGTATCGTTTTCTTTTCTTTCCTTCTACCCTTACCCCCGCTACCCATGGAGAAGCCACCCTTTCACTGCCTCTCTACCCCAAGGGGCGAGTCTATCAGCCGCCATCATCTTCCACATTTGGATATGAACTCCATCCTGATCTTATCGCTCTAGTTCGGGAGCTTTCCTTCTATGGGTTAAGTAGCTAAAACCGATACCACCATCTGCATGAGTTCGCGCTATGCCTTTGCAAGCATGACACAAGATGTCCTCAGGTGAAAGTTGTTCCCCTTCTCTCTTAAGGGGAAGGCTGAGCAATGGTACACATGAGCCGCAGGCGTCGCGAATGGCAGCTGGGACAACCTTAGAAAGAGATTCTCTATCGTCTTCTTTCGACATAATGAGAAGGAAACTTTAGGCGTAGCTTGGGCTAGATTTTTGCTCTTGGTGAAATCCGACCCTATCGTATCGATACTCAATCCATTGTTGCTTCATAAGTTCTACAAGAGTCTCGATAAGGATTCCGCCCATTATCTCAACTTCCTCAATGGAGGGGCATCTCTTCATAAGATTCTGGCTAATGGTAGTAAAATCTTAGATCGTATCTCAAAGAACACCTCCTTCTTAGTCGAGTCTAAACCTCTCCGAGAAGAGTGTGAGTCGAGCCATGAGGATCTTCTAGCGGCCGAATCCGATCCTTTACCTTCCACATCCTCAGATTTAGCCATAGAACCCTCATCTGAACCAGGAACATTGGAGGGAGAAGAAATTCAACCCCCAAAGTTCCCTTCTCAATTAGAGGATGATCCATCTTGAAACCGTAGAAACACCTCGAATCTCTTCAATGCCCAATTAGGGGAGGAACCTTCTTCTGTCCACACCGATCAATCTAGAGATCCCTTGACAGAACCTTCCCTTAAGCCTACGATACCTCCTTCTCCTCCTGATACTCATGATGAAGCAATTCTCAAGGAGACCATAGAGGAGGAATGGTCGGATGGAGTGGGATGCTTTTCCAAAGCGATTTGCATTAGTTCACCATGTACAATCATTCCTTGCTCTATAAGGGGAAATATCGTAGAAGCCCATCTTAACCCCATCATGGAGGTCAATATCATGCCATGGAACTTGGCGTACACACTTTTGGGCAAGGTACCGCTAAGACCACCCAACAAGCTCCTCAAAAGTTGTCCGTCTGGACACATCCTTGAATGTCGGGGGATCGCAAGTGCCGTGACACTCGTAATAGATAAAATCAAGGTCAACCTAGACTTCTACATCTTTGATATCCTCGATTCAGACCTTCTCCTAGGCTACCCGCTAGAAAAACTTCTCGATGCATCTCAAGGGAGCCTAGATGAAAAGTCTAAGGAAGCCGCTTCTGCCACTGCTACCTCTTGTTTAGAAAATCCTATGGCGAAGCCTTTTCCCAAGCAAAGCCCGCTTGAGAAGAGGATGCATGTATCTCCATTTGTATCATTCGAGCCTATTCTCTTTGAGGTTGCAAAATCCACCACCTCCGAAGAGTACGACTCGGAAGAAATCCTTCACCATTGTGAAGACGAACGATCATCATCACCCTGGATCAAGTTTGAGCCTCTTCCCGCTGGCCCGGCCCGGAGTACGTTGTACTCGGCCACGATCGAGATTCAATCATGATCTTTCACAATGAATCTCTTGAGATGGAGAATCAATGGGCCATGGAATTTTATGATGCACCGACTCTGGAGTCCGGAGGAAAGGATTCCATAGATGACAATGGCAGTTTCATTCTTGAAATACCACAAGAACCATGCTCATTCAATGCCTCTCCACTGTCAGGCACGCTTTGTGCCCCGAGCGCGCACATGGACTGCAACCACCTTAAGGTCCCCTCTTGCAAAATCTTTAGAAGGTTGGTTGTAGATGCATTTGTTTATCATAAACATTGCAAATTTCGTGGATGCACTGTGGCACTAACCTTCCAGCTAAAGCTTCAATAACACATCAACAATTGGTGCTGGGAGGGCAACACATCACCAATGATAGCTGCAAGAGGACGTTCCCATGGTCGAGCTTGTGACCGTAAACAAAGTACTGCCAGGAGATAGCTCGGATTATCATTTCCCTTTCAAATAAAAGTAAGATCATGTCTCTAGGAGATTTTTGGTCGCTAACCATTTCAGGTGGAGATTGAAAAGAACAACGAACAAGTGATGCCTAAAAACAAGAGACCTACGCCGACTACAACACCATAGTAATTCTCGGTGAGGGAACAAGTATGAAGGGAAGCTTGAACTCCATACACTTAAGTTGTGTTGCTCAGCAATGCAAACTCCAAGTGTGGGGGAGGTATGTAAGTATCCCAAGTAAGCTCTACAAATTCTTATCTTGGTTTGGAGATGGTGTTAGTTCTTGCATCTTGCCCAAAAAAAATTGATAGAAAATCCCAAAACATATTTGAGTTCAAATAAAGGCTCCTTAGTTCTCAAACCAGCCGAGTCCCCCTTTGTTTCCACCTTTTTGTTCTACATACAACACCAGGTACAAGCACAAGTGTGGGGGAGATCTCTCAAGTTCATCATCGACATCCACACTCGAGATCTCCCACAATGGTGTCGCACAACATCGACTACACCAACTTGACAAGGGACAAGGCGAGGGCACCAGAGAGAGTCGACTACCCCCTGGTTTGGCCCGCTGGTAAGCCGGGCTTGGCCTCCCGACCAGCCTGCCGGTCGGGGAGGAGGGCACGTGTAAGGCGGAGCCCGGTCGGAGTCCTCGGTCGCCGCCTAGGTATGGACCCAGCCCCCGACCATTCCCATAGTCGAGGATATGGGGCTTGGTCATCCCGACAGAGTTGTCAGTCTGCGTGGTGGGCCGAAACTGCCCAGATGAAGTTGTTGCCCTATACATATGGGTGCTTGTTCCAAGCGCGGCCTTGGAATAGTCAGCGAGAGGTGAGTCCGCTGGGGACCCCGGGTCCCTGGACCTGTCAGAGGCCCCCGAGCGGCTTCACGATTTGTTTAATCGTGAAGGCGCTATTTCTTGCTGCGTTGTACCTTTGCCCGAGGTGAGGGATCACATCGCTCTGTCTAATCTGGAGCACCTAAGCGGCTATAAATGGAGGCCTCTAGAGCCTTGTTTTGAACTCGTCCCAACCTGAGTCGTGAGCGAGCCCTGCGTCGAGTAATAGAGTTGCTTTTAGATTGTGTGCGTCCACCTGATGGAGCCGGTGGTTCCCTCAGCATCCGGTGCTAGAAGAATGCTTGCAAGTGGCAAGGGATAGCACGCGTCCACCCGGGCTTTGCGCAAGCTCGATCCTTCAAGCGTTCCGCTCGGGTGATCGGGCTAAGCGGGTGCGCAGGCAGGGCACCGTCTCCGTCAGGCAGGTGGCGCGTCTTCTCCAGGCGCCTTCGGCGACCAAGGGGGAGGCATCGGCTCCCAGCGGAGGATGTGTCAGTGCTTCCACCGGTCGGGTACGGGTATGGAGAGGAACTCCTCAACCCTTCCTGTCGCGGCGCGTGCCCATGGGAGCTGGCCCCCGAGTGGGTTTGGCTTCCCCGTGTGTCTCAGCCTCAGCCGCCTAGGAAGAACGAGCCTTCTGATGATGCGGGCTGAGGCTGGGATTTAGCTCCTCACTGTCATCTAAAATGGCGAGGGAGTTTGGCCAGCGGCAGTGGCGGAAGGACTGCTCGCCGTTATCCCTTGCCAGGTTGTCCTCGAAAAAGCGGGTGCAAGAAGAAGGCTTGCGAAGAAGATGTTCCTGCTAAGCTTCCCACACTTGTGGCAGCCCTCCTCGAGGTTCTAGCATTACCATCCTTGCGGTGGTAATGGGTTTTTGTACTTTGTAATGGCTGTGACAACCCGGGTAAAAATTTCATTTCTAAAATCAGTATCATTAGCCTAACCCTATGCTTAAACCAACTGATAAAAGGGTGGAAAGAATTAGAACGAGTTCAGTTGGAATTCAAATTTAATTTGAGCACATTTGGTTACTTTTGAACTTTTAAATTTAACTTTCAAACCATAAGCCAAATGAGATTTTGCCTGAAACCAAACTTGTAGGACTTTTTATTCTGAACAACTTTCGTGTTCAAAAGTTTTTGAAATTCAAATTAGAAAGAGGAGAAAACGCCCGGTTTTCACCCAGCCCCCTGAAGTTTTCAAATTCTCGCAATCAGGCCCCTCGCGCCCCCCCCCCCCTCTCTCTCCTCCCCGCCCGACCGCCGCGCGCCAGGTGGCCGGCGACGCCTGACCAGCGCGAGGCGCCAGGCCAGTGGCCGCCGCGCCACTCCGCCACGGCCGGCTTTGCCCCCTCCCCACGCCGCGCTGGCCAGCAGCCGCCCGCGCGTGCGCACGCCGCTGCCGCACTCCGCCTCGCCGCCCGCCGCGCCCAACCACCGCACCCCGCCGTGCCGCCCCGGCTCCCGCGCCCCGCCCGTCATTGCGCCCGCCCTCCGCCCGAGCCGCTGCAGCTGCTGCTCCACCACTCCACGCCCCGCGCTATCCCCTCGCGCCCACGCCAAATCCCGGCCGGCGCCGCACGCTGCGCCGGCGTTCTGCTGGCCGCCCGCCGTGCCCAGTGCGCGCCGTGCCGTGCCTCCGCCCCGCACGTTGCCCAGGCCCCTCCGCACCCCCTCCTGCCGCTATAAAAGCCGAGCCCCGACCGCCCGCGCGAGCCACGCACCTAGAACGCCCTCGCCGCCGCCATTGCCGCCGCCGAGCGCTGTCCGCCGTGGACAGCCCTCCACCGCCGCCCACCGCCCAAATTGAAGCTTCAGCCACCACTACATCATCCCCCTGAAGCTCGCCGACCCGCCCAACGCCGCCCAGAACTACCGGAGCGCCATGGACAAAGTTCCATGGACAAAAACCCTGTGTAAAAAGTTCTATGGACAAAAACCCTGTGTAGGGTCCTGTATAAAAATGAATCCTTGAATAACCTAGGTGTGTAATGTCATATTTCTATGCTCTGGATACTGCATAATAAATCCTACGAAAATTACAGTAGCTTCTGCATGCTTAAGTGAAAGCTCTGTAAAATCTTAGACTCAGTTGTTGCACCAATTGTTCTGTACAAAAAGAACAAGGATCTAACAGCAACTATGTAATATATTTTTCATAATTAATCTGTTGCATAAAATTCGCTGAAAATTTTACAGTAAGCACATCTTTCCCTGATGTACCTAAATCCAAAATTTCATGACCAGAAACTATCCATTGTAGTAATTACTCTTAAATCGTATCGATTATCATTGCCACGACTTAAACTTGTGCATTCATGTAGAATCGACGACTCTCGCCGACGGAACTTACGAGCTGGTGCCCGCGTCCGAGAGTGAGCAGCGTGAAGCTCAAGTAAATCTAACTGAAGCTCTTGAAGACCCGAGCCCAAGTTCGGAAGAGCCCCAAGCTAATTGCGAAGGCAAGCCCCGGAGCATAACCCATTCTTTCCGAAATTATGCAACTCATTACTCTTTGCTTGTGCATTAAGTTTATAGGAGTTGAATGAAAACTTAGTTGCATGATGTTAGGAACCCTTGCTTGAAAACTAGACGTAAGGTTCGATAGAATGCTGTGCTAATAGGACTCCGGTAAAAGTCGAGTGATTTCCTGTCACTCGCGAGAAAATAGGAGTTGAATGTCTACTACACGCTGCAATCATAAGGACACGGACGGGCTGTGGAACGATGGTTACGATTGAGGCCCGTCTGTCTAGTGAAAAATACTAAGGCCGCAGGGTGTGGTAGTGATGGTTAAGTCTTTGAACGTACTAAACACATGCCGAGATTATGGGAATCGGTAAGCTTAAGTACCTGATTGGCCCGGCAAGGGGACGGCATCCTACCCTTTGATCTTCGGTCCCATGTGCATATGGCGAGTGCAGAGAGTGGTCACGACCCGGCGCCGAACCGTGGCGTGGAGCTCTTGTACTCTCGGAGGGTAGCCCCGATCCACGACCCGGAAAGAAAGGGGAAAAGTTGCACG
Source organism: Panicum miliaceum (assembly GCA_032594955.1). Taxonomy (NCBI): domain Eukaryota; kingdom Viridiplantae; phylum Streptophyta; class Magnoliopsida; order Poales; family Poaceae; genus Panicum; species Panicum miliaceum. Next base: position 10,993,830 of record CM064067.1, on the reverse strand, counting down.
TGTGACTCTAGGGAGTAACCACGTGACGTGTGTTTGGGTTTCCCTTGCAAGGTTAAGAAATTCGATTCGAATCGTCCGTTTCTCACGGCTATTGAGACTGCTTAACCATTTTTACCCACAGAGTAAGAAGAGGAACAATGATGATGAATGAACTGGTTGGATGAAAATTTAATGCTTCACCATGTATGCTTCTGGATAGCTGCTGATCTAGAATGGTTAATGAAATTAGAATCTTGAGCTAAAAGTTGAAAGTAAGGACCCACTTGTAGATGCTTTTTGGCAAAACAAACCCCTGAGCCAAAAAGCCTTGCATGTCTAGAGTCGGTGGAGTAGATTCCACTACACGGGTAAGTCTTGCTGAGTATTAGTATACTCAGCCTTGCTTGTGGCTCATTTTCAGGTGAGACCTTCGAAGATATGATTGCTAGCCTGACTTGGCCCTGCACTCTTCCCCCTGGTTGGTCGGTGGAATGGGATACGCCCCCGTCCAACGGAGATAATGCCGAGTGATGTCTCGTACGGGCTTCATCGAGATATCCTTATCGTCGAAGTAGCTTCCGTTGTTTTATTTTCCGCTGCAACTTAAACTCTGAAGAACTTATTTATGATCATTGAAGTACTTGGTTTCTAAACCCGAAACTTGGTCTGTAATATTTACTTATGCTAATGTGGTAATCTTTGCTGGAATGTGGTATTCTCTGGGCTCATCTTCGCATGAGCATTTGTATGTCTGGCGCTCGATCCGATTACCGTGGTTGTATCGGGAGGTTATACCCGACAGACCAGTGGATTACTCCGTTTGAAGTGTAAGGTTAACTAAAATTGCCCTAATGGTGATGGTTAATACACTTGAGCCGGATTAATTCAGGTGGTTCTGCCACAGCTGGTATCAGAGCCGTAGTTGGTGCCACAGCTGGCAACAGCTGGCGCCAGAGCCAAAATACATACGCCAGAGAATGCGACAAGCCTTAAAAACTTATTTTCAAAAAAACTTACTAGAAGGATGTGTTGCGAAGTACGTTGGTACGTTAAGGATGGTGCCTAGTTCGTAAAGCCCTAAGGGATTATGGGAAAGTTACTAGGTGGCTATCTAACTTATGAAATATTATCAACTGACTTCCAGCACATTACTTTCTGTCAAAACTTACTTTCATGCACAACCGACCTTAAATTCTGTAACGACGCACTCATCGCTAAGGTAAGAAGGTAAGGATCCTCAGCCAACTGAGAGAGCTTGGCCTTCCTGTCAGTGATGCGAACCGAACGCTGCCCTCAAGCAGTGGCTTACTTGAGGTGCTGCCAATATGCCAACTGTTAGTTGAACATATTGGGAGTAGAAGGTTTGGCGCAGGGTATGGCGATCGCTGTTCATACCCCCGTCTCATGACGGTACCCCCGTGAATACGCTATCTCGATAGCGTATGTTAACGTCGTCTGTACGGTGGAAATTGTACAGATATCGTTTCTATAAGTAAACGGTAATGAATACGGACGCTTTCATGGGTGCTGGCATGAAAGGTTCACGAAATATATATGCTTTGTCAGTCTTCTGCAGGTACACTAACCGCGATTACGATAAGTTAAGGAACGATTAGAAAGACTCGACTAGCTATTACAGCGAGAGCCGTATTGTGTATGCCACCGAAACTAACTTCGTAAGACCAAAAGTATTTGGCAATTATTTTAGTTTGTGAGGACGAATAGGACGTGCATGCATCATCACCATATATATCGGAAATTGAAAATACGTTGTATGAGAGTGGTAAGGTTCTTGCGTATCTAAGCATAGTTTGCATAAGGGCCATCTAGCGAAACTGTCCGAAATCTGCCGTGACCGAAAAGAGCGATTTATTGACCCAAGAAAATGACCTTTTCTGGTAAAGTTCATGTTGAAAGAATTGTTCCAAATTTCTTGTTCTATCCCCTGTTCAAAAATCAAAAATTCTGAACTTATGGATAGTAAGAAATAACAGAAACCTTGGAATGTCAGGATTCTGTCCAGAATAACCACTTCTGCCTCTTCAAATTTTAGGCCTCCTTCCTGCGGTTTTCTGCAAAAGAGTACAACACAAAACTTGTTCCACATTTACCCAGGTAGCTTCTGTTAAAATTTGGTAAATTTTGGCTTGGTAGATTTTCCCTGGTGCACGAAACTCTAGACCTCTGTTCACTGAAAATTCTGGGTAGACAGTAAGGTGAAACCTGAAGAGAAAGACCATCTTAGAGACCTATCTAGCTCTGGAGTTGACTAGCAAAGTTGTTCACAAATACCTTAGGAGTGATCTGGTGAAATTTGAGAATTTTTGGATTAGAAATGTGGAAGTTATGGTTATTTTTGCACACTATACAGAATCTGTCCTTGTGCTGTTCACAGTTTTTCGCTATCTCACTCCATTTGATCTTTTGTTCAGATGGCCGAGCCTGTTGCTATGATGGTGGATGAGGATGGATGCGTTCACTCGCAGTGTCTCCACTGGGAGGGCTTTCCCTCTATTTTGTGGGATGTTCTGCGTACCGCGGGCTATCTAATTCCCCCATGTTACGCCGGACTAGAGTTTGCAGAAAATGGAGTTACCCAGTGCCGTGACAACGTGACTATCTTTCCGCACCCGCTACACCCGGAGTGGCCCGCCTTGGAGCTTGAGGCTGTTGGTCGCCGTTTGGCCGATACTTGGGAGATTGCAGCCATGAGGGTGCTCACCACTTTTTGTGCGCAGCGTCCCGAGGTTGTCACACTCGCTCCCATTGGATTGTTTCCTGCTGCCCAGGACAACGACTCCTTTTGGCTCAACAGGGTGCAGCACGCACAGTACTTGGTAGACTTTCATGCCCAGGAGACTATCCATACCTCCGTGCGGTGCATGAGTGCACTCTACCGGCTTCAGACTCTCCAGAGTCAGGCGCTTGAGCAGCTCACTGATCTTGCTCAGGCCTACCACATGATGGCAGATACCCGGGATGAGCAGATTAAGGAGCTCAGTCAGGATCTTGAGGACAGAGATGCTCAGATTGGCCAACTTGAGGGCCAAATTCAGGAGCAGGACACTCTCATGGGTGAGAGAGATGCCACGATAGCACAGTTGGAGGAACAGCTCCATGATCTGAGCCTTGAGTTGGAGGATGCTAATGAGCACATTCAGTGGCACCATGATCAGAATGACCATCCCCATGAGGAGGACATGGAGGAAGATGAGGAGGAGCCACAGGAGATTGATGGTATCTCCGGTATGGATTTCGAGGGTGAGGTACCACAGGCACCTCAGATGGGAGCTCACTCTCCTGCTCACAGCGAGTCGTCCGTCAACGACTTGGATGATTTCTAGGGGACGACCTAGGAGGACTTTTGCACATACTCCTCGATAGGGTAGCCTAACTTTTGGCAAGTGTTGTAATAGGCTAACTAGGAGTTGAGTAACTCTTTTGTGTTGGGTACACCTGAACCATGTGGATACCCTCAGCATGTAAGGAACGGCGATAAACTTGGGTGATTCGTTGTAAGTTGGTAAACGATGAAATCCACAATCGCTGAGACTTGTCGGAATTTTTACCCATGTCTCCTTGCATTTCTTGGCTGAGTGTTGAATACCAAGCATGTGCTAAATTTTGTGATCATGGTTCTCACAAAAATTCAGCATCATTGGACCTCGCTAGTTTAAGTTATAGGCGAAACAGTACCGGTCAATCTGCTGAAAAACAGCTAAGACAATAAGGCAAAGGACGAGCCTTTCGACCACCTTAGCTATAGTTCTAGCGCCGAAGTTAAATACCAAAGTGGTGCGTTCCTAAATTCTCTGACTACTGCCAAAGTTTGAGATGTTTTGGATAGACCCACAGCAAGCTATGAATTTTTCTTGTAGCAAACAGAGATTCTGTCCATACTTCTAGCTGTGATTTCGGAAGTCTTTGACTACACCAATCATTTATGAATCAAGGAAGTAATATGGATCGCGTTGCTAATGGTAACCTTTCACGTTCCAGATGGTTGGATCAACACGTGGCAACCCCGAGGGTTTTGGTGCCGGTAGCAGCTGCTCGCGACAATCGCCACCACCCCCGCCCAGTTTGGTGGAAGTGATGGCCGCTCAAACGGAACTGCTGCGTCAGATCGTGCAAGGACAGCACCAACAGAGGGGTGGGCACAATGCTCACCAACCCCAAGCTGCAGGATACACGGATTTCCTAGGGACCCAGCCGCCCTTGTTCCATAAGACCGAGGAACCCCTGGACGCAGATGCATGGATTCGCACCATCGAATCCAAGTTCACACTACTTGTGGCCCCATGCTCAGAGGCCAACAAGGCTCGTTTTGCCGCGCAACAGCTTCGCGGTACCACTCGACTGTGGTGGGACCACTATTCTGCAATGCTCCCGGCTGACCATGTGGTCAACTGGGATGAATTCAAGACCGCATTCCGGGCACATCATATCCCCGAGGGTCTCATGGAGAGGAAGTTGAATGAGTTCCTGGCACTTACCCAGGGCGCCCGCACCGTGCTGCAGTACGCCCAGGCATTCAACAACCTATGCCAGTATGCGGGCTATCACGCTGATACGGATGCCAAGAAGTGTGATCGTTTCCGCCGAGGTCTGAATACCAAGCTCAAGGAACGTCTGAACCTAGCCAGGGCTGACACCTACAACGAGTTGGTTAATATGGCCATTACCCAGGAAGACTGTATCATGGCACACCGGGCAGAGAAGAAGAGAAAGGCACCCGCTGGACCATCAAGTGTCCAACCACCAAGGTATCGCATCGTGCAAAATGCCGCACCCACAGCTCCACCTAGGGCCCCTCAGCCAGGGAGATGGATTGCTAGACCCCCACAGCAGCCAGGCATGGTACGACCCCCGATGCCTCCACAGAATGGTCCGAGGCCCATTCTTCAACAGTCTCTTCGACCTAGCCCCGCAAATCGTTGTTTCAAATGCGGGAGTTCCAACCACTTCGCACGAGAATGCCCTCAGTCTGGACCGCCCAACCAAGGTCAAGGATCCAACCCGAACACCAAGAACAGGGGTAAGAGACAGACCCTGCAAGTCAAGCAAGGACGGATTAACTTCACCACGCTTGCAGAGCTTCCTGAAGGAGCCCCAGTGATGTCGGGTACATTCTCTATCCATAACAAGCCTGCAGTTATATTATTTGATTCTGGTGCATCACATAGTTTCATAAGTGCAAAATTCGGTGCAAAAGTAGGCTTGGATGTTTGTCACACAAAAGGGTCATATATGATATCAACACCGGGTGGTAAAATTGCTTCAAACCAAATGATCAGACAAGTACCAGTCAGGTTGGGTAGTAAAACCATCGACAAAGACCTTGTCCTTTTACCCCTTGACGGCATGGATATTATTTTGGGAATGAACTGGATGACTATGCACGGAGTCACACTGGACCTTTCTTCCCGAGCCGTTGAGATAAATTCACCTAGTCACGGAGCCACTACCCTTTACCTACCATTCCTAGATTGCACGAATTCCTGTGCTTACAAGATGAAAGGGCTTAAGCTAGATGATATTCCTGTGGTAAACGAGTATGCCGACGTTTTTCCGGATGACTTACCAGGAATGCCACCGGATAGGGACATTGAGTTCATCATTGAACTTCAACCAGGCACTGCACCTATATCCAAAAGACCATACAGGATGCCCCCTAAAGAATTGGCAGAACTGAAAATTCAACTCCAAGAACTACAGGACAAAGGTTTCATTCGCCCTAGCGCGTCACCTTGGGGATGTCCGGCCCTATTCGTAAAGAAGAAGGATGACAGTTTGAGATTATGTGTGGACTACCGACCTCTCAATGCGGTAACTGTTAAAAATAAATACCCACTTCCCCTTATCGATGTACTCTTCGATCAATTAGATGGAGCCAGAGTCTTCTCCAAGATTGATCTTCGTTCGGGATACCATCAGATAAAGATTCGCCCATGCGATATTCCTAAGACTGCCTTCTCCACACGATATGGACTATATGAATTCTTAGTCATGTCCTTTGGACTCACCAATGCCGCTGCCTACTTCATGTATCTCATGAATTCGATGTTCATGCCCGAACTTGACAAATTCGTCGTAGTGTTCATCGATGACATTCTTATCTATTCCAAGGATGAGGAAGAGCATGCCAAGCACCTTCATATTGTTCTTCAGCGACTCAAAGACCATCAGCTCTATGCTAAGTTTTCTAAGTGTGAGTTTTGGTTGGATACTGTAAAGTTCTTAGGTCACACGATCTCCAGCGAAGGCATAGCTGTTGACCCCAGCAAGGTACAAGAGGTGATGGATTGGAAACCCCCTACCTCTGTTCATCAGATTTGCAGTTTTCTCGGCTTAGCCGGTTACTACCGCCGCTTCATCCCGGATTTCTCTCGAATTGCTAAGCCCATGACTGAACTGTTAAAGAAGGAAGTCAAGTTTGTATGGAATGAGAAATGTGAAGAAGCTTTCCACACTCTCAGAGAGCATCTGACTACTGCACCTGTGTTAGCTCAACCCGATAATACCAAGTCATTCGATGTGTATTGTGACGCATCAGGTACTGGTCTAGGATGTGTGCTTATGCAAGAGAATCGAGTGATTGCATATGCCTCACGAGCCCTTCGGCCCCACGAACAGAATTATCCCACTCATGATCTTGAGCTTGCAGCGGTCATTCACGCTCTGAAAATATGGAGGCACTATCTCATGGGTACACAGTGCAATATCTACACGGATCATAAGAGTCTCAAGTATATCTTCACACAAGCCGATCTGAATATGAGACAACGGAGATGGCTAGAATTAATCAAGGATTATGACCTTGAAGTGCACTATCACCCCGGCAAGGCTAATGTAGTCGCGGATGCACTAAGCCGCAAGTCCCATTGCCATTGCTTATCCATGGAGTCCTACCATGAGACATTGTGTGCAGAAATGAGGAAGCTTAACATGGAAATGGTTTCCCAAGGCACTCTAAATCACATCTCAGTTGAGCCCACTCTTCACGACCAAATCGTCATGGCACAACTACATGATGAAGGAATTAAGATCATCAAACAAAAACTCTCTCTAGGTGAGGATAAGTATAAATGTTTCCGCCAGGACCATAAGGGAGTTCTATGGTTCGAAAGTCGTATAGTCGTTCCGAAGAATCGTGAACTCCGCAAGCAAATTCTCGATGAGGCACACCTTTCCAAATTCTCTATCCACCCCGGCAGTAGCAAAATGTATCAAGACCTAAGGCAAAACTTCTGGTGGACTAGAATGAAAAGAGAAATTGCTACGTATGTCTCAGAATGTGACACGTGCCAGAGAGTAAAAGCTAGCCACTTGAAGGTAGCCGGTACAGTACAACCGTTACCTATACCATCCTGGAAATGGGAAGGCATAAGTATGGACTTCATCGTTGGACTACCAAACACTTCCCAGAAACATGATTCCATATGGGTTATCGTTGATAGACTCACAAAGACGGCACATTTTCTTCCGGTACACACCACCTATCCTACCAAGAAATATGCCGAGATTTACCTCGATCGTATTGTTTGCCTACATGGAATACCTAAGACAATTATTTCCGATCGTGGTCCTCAGTTTGTAGCACGCTTTTGGGAACAACTGCAAACGTCTCTTGGCACTAAACTGATTCGCAGCTCAGCATACCATCCTCAGACTGATGGACAAACGGAAAGAGTAAACCAAATCCTTGAAGACATGCTGAGAGCTTGCGTCATCCACTATGACAAGAATTGGGACAAATGCCTACCCCTAGCAGAGTTCTCATATAACAACAGCTATCAAACGAGTTTGAAAATGGCACCATTTGAGGCCCTGTACGGACGAAGGTGTCGAACTCCTTTGAGCTGGTCACAAGCCGGAGAACGTCAAATACTTGGACCCGACCTGGTAATCGAGGCAGAGGAGAAAGTAAAAGTGATACAAGCAAACCTTAGAGCCGCACAAGCCCGACAAAAGAGCTATTCTGACAAAAGGAGGAAGCCCTTAAAATTCAAAGTTGGCGATCATGTCTATCTTCGAGTTTCACCAACCAAGGGAGTGCGAAGATTTGGAATCAAAGGCAAACTAGCTCCCCGTTATGTTGGTCCTTACGAAATCATTGAGAGCTGCGGACCCGTAGCCTACAAATTACGACTGCCCCCTCAGCTCACGGCCACCCATGATGTCTTCCACGTATCTCAACTCAAGAAGTGTATTCGAGTCCCTACCGAGATTGTGGAACAACAAGAAATATCGTTGGAACCCGACCTCTCATATGTCGAACACCCAGTTAAGATTTTGGATCAAAAAGAGAGAGAGACCAGGAGGAAAGCGATTAGAATGTATAAAGTACAATGGAGTCACCACACGGAAGAAGAAGCCACCTGGGAAACCGAGAGCTACCTAAACCAACATTTCCCTGTGTTTCTTATCTCAACCACTGGTATGTGCACCCACGCCCACACTAAGAATTACCGAATCTCGGGGCGAGATTCTTGTTAAGGGGGGAAGGCTGTGACAACCCGGGTAAAAATTTCATTTCTAAAATCAGTATCATTAGCCTAACCCTATGCTTAAACCAACTGATAAAAGGGTGGAAAGAATTAGAACGAGTTCAGTTGGAATTCAAATTTAATTTGAGCACATTTGGTTACTTTTGAACTTTTAAATTTAACTTTCAAACCATAAGCCAAATGAGATTTTGCCTGAAACCAAACTTGTAGGACTTTTTATTCTGAACAACTTTCGTGTTCAAAAGTTTTTGAAATTCAAATTAGAAAGAGGAGAAAACGCCCGGTTTTCACCCAGCCCCCTGAAGTTTTTCAAATTCTCGCAATCAGGCCCCTCGCGCCCCCCCCTCTCTCTCCTCCGCGCCCGACCGCCGCGCGCCAGGTGGCCGGCGACGCCTGACCGGCGCGAGGCGCCAGGCCAGTGGCCGCCGCGCCACTCCACCACGGCCGGCTTTGCCCCCTCCCCACGCCGCGCTGCCCAGTAGCCGCCCGCGCGTGCGCACGCCGCTGCCGCACTCCGCCTCGCCGCCCGCCGCGCCCAACCACCGCACCCCGCCGTGCCGCCCCGGCTCCCGCGCCCCGCCCGTCACTGCGCCCGCCCTCCGCCCGAGCCGCTGCAGCTGCTGCTCCACCACTCCACGCCCCGCGCTATCCCCTCGCGCCCACGCCAAATCCCGGCCGCCCAGTCGCCGCGCCCGCTCGCCGCACGCTGCGCCGACGTTCTGCTGGCCGCCCGCCGTGCCCAGTGCGCGCCGTGCCGTGCCTCCGCCCCGCTCGTTGCCCAGGCCCCTCCGCACCCCCTCCTGCCGCTATAAAAGCCGAGCCCCGACCGCCCGCGCGAGCCACGCACCCAGAACGCCCTCACCGCCGCCATTGCCGCCGCCGAGCGCCGTCCGCCGTGGACAGACCTCCACCGCCGCCCACCGCCCAAATTGAAGCTTCAGCCACCACTACATCATCCCCCTGAAGCTCGCCGACCCGCCCAACGCCGCCCAGAACCACCGGAGCGCCGCCGCCCGCGCTGCCGCCGCCGCCGCCCCTGCTCGCCGTGAACAGCTCGACCCCGACCTCCTCCGTCCAAGCCAAGCCCCTGAGCAGCTTCCCCACGCGCCACTAAAGCTCGCTGACCGGACCAGGCTGCCCCAAGCCCGCCGGAGCACCGCAGTCGACGCGTGCCGCGCCGCCGCCGCCTCTGCTCCAACGCCGGCGAGCCCTTCCCGGGCGTCCCCCACCTGAACAACACCCCCACGAGGTAGCCCTCGCACCCCTGAACCTTCCCCGACCCTCACCCCTCGCCGCCGGCGAGCCCCTCGCCGGAATTTCGGCCGGCCGCCGTACCCGAGCCGCCCGAGGACCCAATTGCAAGAATTTAAATCTTTAGGAGGGTCTGCACGTAAGATTCAAGGACCTAGTTGTAAAAGAAAGTTTCAAATCTAGATTCAAATTCAGTGAACTTGTAAAATTCGTATAAAATCGTAGAAAATTTAGAAAAATGCAAACTCAACTGTTCTGGAATCCTTAGAACAAACTCTACCACTTTCGTTACAAAAAGTTTCTCAGAATCTCAACATATTTTGCTCTACATTAAATGGAAGCTTTAATGGACTTATTTTGTACCCACTGTTGTAGATCAACGCTGACCCTAAATTTTGGGCAGTGAGTTAGTTGCTTGATGTTTAGGACTGTGTAAAAAGACCAGGCCCAAATTCCATCTCTAGCTTTACTGTTTATTAAACTTAGTTTCATACCATGTTTAAGTAGAATGTTTTATCCCTGCAGTTAGGTGATGAATCACCTAATGAAACTTTTTCTCTGCTAGTGTATTGGTACCTAGAAGCCAGAGAAAAATTAGGAGACTTTTTATCTCACAGTAACCTATTTATTTGATTTATGTGCTAATAACATACGTTAAATCAAGAAAATAGTATCATAGCTTGGAAAATTCTCAAATTTTTACTAGGAGACACACTGTGGTAGAGGTTGCTGTGTAAAAAGTTCCATGGACAAAAACCCTGTGTAGGGTCCTGTATAAAAATGAATCCTTGAATAACCTAGGTGTGTAATGTCATATTTCTATGCTCTGGATACTGCATAATAAATCCTACGAAAATTACAGTAGCTTCTGCATGCTTAAGTGAAAGCTCTGTAAAATCTTAGACTCAGTTGTTGCACCAATTGTTCTGTACAAAAAGAACAAGGATCTAACAGCAACTATGTAATATATTTTTCATAATTAATCTGTTGCATAAAATTGGCTGAAAATTTTACAGTAAGCACATCTTTCCCTGATGTACCTAAATCCAAAATTTCATGACCAGAAACTATCCATTGTAGTAATTACTCTTAAATCGTATCGATTATCATTGCCACGACTTAAACTTGTGCATTCATGTAGAATCGACGACTCTCGCCGACGGAACTTACGAGCTGGTGCCCGCGTCCGAGAGTGAGCAGCGTGAAGCTCAAGTAAATCTAACTGAAGCTCTTGAAGACCCGAGCCCAAGTTCGGAAGAGCCCCAAGCTAATTGCGAAGGCAAGCCCCGGAGCATAACCCATTCTTTCCGAAATTATGCAACTCATTACTCTTTGCTTGTGCATTAAGTTTATAGGAGTTGAATGAAAACTTAGTTGCATGATGTTAGGAACCCTTGCTTGAAAACTAGACGTAAGGTTCGATAGAATGCTGTGCTAATAGGACTCCGGTAAAAGTCGAGTGATTTCCTGTCACTCGCGAGAAAATAGGAGTTGAATGTCTACTACACGCTGCAATCATAAGGACACGGACGGGCTGTGGAACGATGGTTACGATTGAGGCCCGTCTGTCTAGTGAAAAATACTAAGGCCGCAGGGTGTGGTAGTGATGGTTAAGTCTTTGAACGTACTAAACACATGCCGAGATTATGGGAATCGGTAAGCTTAAGTACCTGATTGGCCCGGCAAGGGGACGGCATCCTACCCTTTGATCTTCGGTCCCATGTGCATATGGCGAGTGCAGAGAGTGGTCACGACCCGGCGCCGAACCGTGGCGTGGAGCTCTTGTACTCTCGGAGGGTAGCCCCGATCCACGACCCGGAAAGAAAGGGGAAAAGTTGCACGTGTGACTCTAGGGAGTAACCACGTGACGTGTGTTTGGGTTTCCCTTGCAAGGTTAAGAAATTCGATTCGAATCGTCCGTTTCTCACGGCTATTGAGACTGCTTAACCATTTTTACCCACAGAGTAAGAAGAGGAACAATGATGATGAATGAACTGGTTGGATGAAAATTTAATGCTTCACCATGTATGCTTCTGGATAGCTGCTGATCTAGAATGGTTAATGAAATTAGAATCTTGAGCTAAAAGTTGAAAGTAAGGACCCACTTGTAGATGCTTTTTGGCAAAACAAACCCCTGAGCCAAAAAGCCTTGCATGTCTAGAGTCGGTGGAGTAGATTCCACTACACGGGTAAGTCTTGCTGAGTATTAGTATACTCAGCCTTGCTTGTGGCTCATTTTCAGGTGAGACCTTCGAAGATATGATTGCTAGCCTGACTTGGCCCTGCACTCTTCCCCCTGGTTGGTCGGTGGAATGGGATACGCCCCCGTCCAACGGAGATAATGCCGAGTGATGTCTCGTACGGGCTTCATCGAGATATCCTTATCGTCGAAGTAGCTTCCGTTGTTTTATTTTCCGCTGCAACTTAAACTCTGAAGAACTTATTTATGATCATTGAAGTACTTGGTTTCTAAACCCGAAACTTGGTCTGTAATATTTACTTATGCTAATGTGGTAATCTTTGCTGGAATGTGGTATTCTCTGGGCTCATCTTCGCATGAGCATTTGTATGTCTGGCGCTCGATCCGATTACCGTGGTTGTATCGGGAGGTTATACCCGACAGACCAGTGGATTACTCCGTTTGAAGTGTAAGGTTAACTAAAATTGCCCTAATGGTGATGGTTAATACACTTGAGCCGGATTAATTCAGGTGGTTCTGCCACAGCTGGTATCAGAGCCGTAGTTGGTGCCACAGCTGGCAACAGCTGGCGCCAGAGCCAAAATACATACGCCAGAGAATGCGACAAGCCTTAAAAACTTATTTTCAAAAAAACTTACTAGAAGGATGTGTTGCGAAGTACGTTGGTACGTTAAGGATGGTGCCTAGTTCGTAAAGCCCTAAGGGATTATGGGAAAGTTACTAGGTGGCTATCTAACTTATGAAATATTATCAACTGACTTCCAGCACATTACTTTCTGTCAAAACTTACTTTCATGCACAACCGACCTTAAATTCTGTAACGACGCACTCATCGCTAAGGTAAGAAGGTAAGGATCCTCAGCCAACTGAGAGAGCTTGGCCTTCCTGTCAGTGATGCGAACCGAACGCTGCCCTCAAGCAGTGGCTTACTTGAGGTGCTGCCAATATGCCAACTGTTAGTTGAACATATTGGGAGTAGAAGGTTTGGCGCAGGGTATGGCGATCGCTGTTCATACCCCCGTCTCATGACGGTACCCCCGTGAATACGCTATCTCGATAGCGTATGTTAACGTCGTCTGTACGGTGGAAATTGTACAGATATCGTTTCTATAAGTAAACGGTAATGAATACGGACGCTTTCATGAGTGCTGGCATGAAAGGTTCACGAAATATATATGCTTTGTCAATCTTCTGCAGGTACACTAACCGCGATTACGATAAGTTAAGGAACGATTAGAAAGACTCGACTAGCTATTATAGCGAGAGCCGTATTGTGTATGCCACCGAAACTAACTTCGTAAGACCAAAAGTATTTGGCAATTATTTTAGTTTGTGAGGACGAATAGGACGTGCATGCATCATCACCATATATATCGGAAATTGAAAATACGTTGTATGAGAGTGGTAAGGTTCTTGCGTATCTAAGCATAGTTTGCATAAGGGCCATCTAGCGAAACTGTCCGAAATCTGCCGTGACCGAAAAGAGCGATTTATTGACCCAAGAAAATGACCTTTTCTGGTAAAGTTCATGTTGAAAGAATTGTTCCAAATTTCTTGTTCTATCCCCTGTTCAAAAATCAAAAATTCTGAACTTATGGATAGTAAGAAATAACAGAAACCTTGGAATGTCAGGATTCTGTCCAGAATAACCACTTCTGCCTCTTCAAATTTTAGGCCCCCTTCCTGCGGTTTTCTGCAAAAGAGTACAACACAAAACTTGTTCCACATTTACCCAGGTAGCTTCTGTTAAAATTTGGTAAATTTTGGCTTGGTAGATTTTCCCTGGTGCACGAAACTCTAGACCTCTGTTCACTGAAAATTCTGGGTAGACAGTAAGGTGAAACCTGAAGAGAAAGACCATCTTAGAGACCTATCTAGCTCTGGAGTTGACTAGCAAAGTTGTTCACAAATACCTTAGGAGTGATCTGGTGAAATTTGAGAATTTTTGGATTAGAAATGTGGAAGTTATGGTTATTTTTGCACACTATACAGAATCTGTCCTTGTGCTGTTCACAGTTTTTCGCTATCTCACTCCATTTGATCTTTTGTTCAGATGGCCGAGCCTGTTGCTATGATGGTGGATGAGGATGGATGCGTTCACTCGCAGTGTCTCCACTGGGAGGGCTTTCCCTCTATTTTGTGGGATGTTCTGCGTACCGCGGGCTATCTAATTCCCCCATGTTACGCCGGACTAGAGTTTGCAGAAAATGGAGTTACCCAGTGCCGTGACAACGTGACTATCTTTCCGCACCCGCTACACCCGGAGTGGCCCGCCTTGGAGCTTGAGGCTGTTGGTCGCCGTTTGGCCGATACTTGGGAGATTGCAGCCATGAGGGTGCTCACCACTTTTTGTGCGCAGCGTCCCGAGGTTGTCACACTCGCTCCCATTGGATTGTTTCCTGCTGCCCAGGACAACGACTCCTTTTGGCTCAACAGGGTGCAGCACGCACAGTACTTGGTAGACTTTCATGCCCAGGAGACTATCCATACCTCCGTGCGGTGCATGAGTGCACTCTACCGGCTTCAGACTCTCCAGAGTCAGGCGCTTGAGCAGCTCACTGATCTTGCTCAGGCCTACCACATGATGGCAGATACCCGGGATGAGCAGATTAAGGAGCTCAGTCAGGATCTTGAGGACAGAGATGCTCAGATTGGCCAACTTGAGGGCCAAATTCAGGAGCAGGACACTCTCATGGGTGAGAGAGATGCCACGATAGCACAGTTGGAGTTACTTATGCTAATGTGGTAATATTTGCTGGAATGTGGTATTCTCTGGGCTCACCTTCGCATGAGCATTTGTATGTATGGCGCTCGATCCGATTACCGTGGTTGTATCGGGAGGTTATACCCGACAGACCAGTGGATTACTCCGTTTGAAGTGTAAGGTTAACCGAAATTGCCCTAATGGTGATGGTTAATACACTTGAGCCGGATTAATTCAGGTGGTTCTGCCACAATGGCCATGGGCCGATTGTACTTTGTAACACTTATTTGCCAGGAGTAAAATGAGTTTATTCTGGAGTGTTTTGTATCTGCTGCGCCCGACCTTTAGTCCAGTCGAGGGCTGGCATTTTGCCATTTTTCCCGAGTGAAAAACGTGGTACCCCGACCCGCAGCAGTCCTTGTCATGAAGGAGGGCGGACGGGTTGGTTACATCACAAGTGTGCACGCATAGAGGTGGCCCCGTCCGTGGTCTTCACGACCGGAGGGGTTGAGTCGGCGTCACTTACCTCGATGGCCCGAGTGACATGCTCGGTGAGCTCCTAACGAGTGTGCCCAGATAAAAATTTAGGGCGTTCGAGTGTAATCCGGATCCGTTGTTCGTGACGGGGTCGGCATAGCCCACAAGGGGCATTCCATTGCTCCATGACCTGCCTCCCGGCAGATGCCCGAGTCGTCGACTGACTTAGTGAAGGGATATGAGGTGGGCTACGCTAGCAATAAACAAAAATTTCCACCGCATAAACCAGTAAAACTGCTGTTATAGATCACAGAATTACCACTAGACGCGAGGTTGCGAAACTTCTGTAGCGCTTCGGGGTAGTGCAGTCGGTCACCGGCAGTGCAGTTGCCGACCTTCTCACGTGTGGCTCGTCCTTGTGCAGCAAATGCAGCACCTCCAAGGTATCCCCATGTACGGGGAAGAAGCATCGCACTCCGGATTGCTTGGTCCGCGAGGGCAACCGTGGGCGTGGGCGTGGGAACAGGCAGCTACCAGCAGGCGTGGAATTAGGGTTAGCCCCTCCATGCGCCCCCACCCCTTCTTTTATAGGCGCCCACTAATAGGCTTCCTAACTGAGGCCCAGCAGTGCACCTAAGCCTAGTCTAATTCGGATCATATCCTCATTAGGCTTCAAGCCCCTTAAGTGTGTGACCCTTTGGGCTCACACGCAAACAAACATGGCCCGAGTACTCCTACTCGACCAATAGTTGACAGCGGCCTCTAGCAAGATGTGTCAACTCCTATGCGCACGCAAAGATCATATCAGATGAGCCGTCACAATCTCATATACATGCTATTCCCTTTGCCTCACGATATTTGGTCTAGCTCCAAGCTGACCTCTCTTTCTCAATGCCGTGATCCGGAATCCTTGGTTAACACTTAACCCTAGCACGGCCATGCATTTATTGATCCGATCACTCGAGGGGCCCAGAGATATCTCTCTCACGCAGAGAAGGGCAAATCCCATCTTGACTGACCATGTCCCATAGCATGCTTCTTGACAAATCTGAGAACCACCTTTATGACTACTCAGTTATGGAGTAGTGTTTGATGGCTCCTAAGTAGGTCGGTTCACATCTTGAGTACATGCAACAATCTCAGGTCTAAGGACACAACGTACACATTGTGTAATGAGAAATCACTATTTCTCGAGTTGGGTCGGTCCAGCTTCATGTCATACATGTGCCCACATTATTAGTTTGACATCTCCATGTCTATGACTTGTGAAACACCGTCATCAACAAACACATGTGCTAGTCTAATATTCATGTGTGTCCATACATGAACTCCGACTAGGAACAACTTTAGAATAACCATACAAGTAAAGAGTCTCACAAACAATTCACATAATTACCAATCAATACAAGTTGCCTTTCATAGATATTCAATGAACACTTAATACATCATGGATACAACGAAATATGATCATCTCTATGATTACCTATAGGGCATATTTCTAACACTCAGGTGGCCCGCTAGTCTCTCCTCGATGAAAATTCTGTGGGCATGGCTCGAGGTCCGGATCGAACGAGAAGGTTGAAATGACCCGGATTGCTGCCTGAGCAAACCGAGCGAGGGCCGCTGCGGCTCATCTGTGTTTTCTCCCCTGGCTCTGTTTGATGCGAGGCGGCCTCAAGTCCTCTGCGGACCGACCTTCAAACCTCGGTCAGTCGGATTCCTGAGTCGGGACCCGACGACGTGCTTTTGCGCTTTTAAGTATTTCGAAAACTGAGCAATCAAATGAGTGTATCAAATGAGGATGTGGCCTACCGAGGCTTACCCTGGGAGTTGGAGTACCTGTACGGTGTTTTCGGGAGCATGCGTCGAGAGCAACCCTGCCACATCACGGAAGATAATGGGGTGCCCGCTCCACAATGATTTTCGAGATCAGTGGAGTGTAACCGCGCCTGCCGCATTTTCTTGTCACAATTTAATTTGAACGGGAGGGGAGATGGTTCCTACCTTTTCCTCTTCACGCGGAGACCAAGGGGTTGTGCGCCATGTGGTGCCAAGGCCCCATTATAAAACTCCACCATCCCGGCCAAACGTTCTCACCAGCTAGCGCCTGTTTTTCCATTCAGAAGCAAAGGAAAGGTCCTCCCGTCTTCCTTGCCCTTTAGCGAGTGGGAGAGAAGCGCCCGGCGAATGAGGGCTCCAGCACTCCGCCTCAGGGGCCACCGCCCCTCCGGGAGGCTTTGCGTCGTCAGGGGTAAGCATTGCTCACCTTGTCGCTGCGCTCCTTCGTTGTGGTTGGTGACGCTTTGGCTCTGTGTTCGGGGCAGAGCTATCTCCACGGGTCCTCAAGGCTTCATCACCGCGCGCGGAGCGATTGGGGGACCCTCTGCGGCCGCAGCGTCGGCGTCATCGGGGTCGTCTTCCTCATCCGAGTCCGACGCGAGCTGGCGCAGGGAGATGCGGAACCTTGTTCGCGAGGCGTCCGAGACCAGGGTTGGTATTCGGACGCGATGCGGGAGGTGGGCAGGCTGGAGGCCGATCTTGCCGTCGTGCAGGCCGTCCTCCACGCTTCGGAGGAGAAGATGGCTTCAGCTCAGCCGGGGCCGCGGACGCCTACGTCCGGGCAGCAGGTGCGTTCTTTATAGTGAGGGCTTCCATTTGTTTTTATTTCCGAAGTGGTTGTAGTGTCCTTAACCTCCATGTTTTAGGTTCGGAGGAGGAGGCGGCCGCTTCTCGTCTTGAGGCGGATGATATGCGTCACCGCCTGAACGACCTAGAAAACCGCCACGAGACCCTAATCCGTGTGGTGCTCAACATGTTACCCGACCGTCCCCAGTCCCTGCCACGCCAGGTTAGGGACGCAGCGGCACAAGGCTTTCACCAGGGGGCCGCCAGCGCGCTAGCCTCAGTGCGGGTTCGTTCTGGCTGGGATCTGGCCCGACTGGAGCTCGAGTTCCCTGCGGCGACTGACCCCCAGGAGCGGAGGGCGCTCGTGAACGTGTTTGCCGGAGCCGGCGCTGTCATCGCCGTGGAGGTCGACGTCGACGACATCCTGACGAGGGGCACCGACACAGGCCAGGTCGGCGCCTAGGCGGCTCTTGCGGTTGAAATAGCGGCAGTTGCGTCGTCCTAGGTGGGCCCCCTCACCTCGTGTCGCGGCCACGCCATGGTCATGGTGGGCCCCCTCATCTCGTGTCGTGGCCTATTTGTTTGGCTTCCGCAAGGTGTATCCCTTTAAAGAGGGAGGACCGGGGGTCGTCATCTTCCTTATCCTTCTGCTTGTCTCTTTCCAATTGCCACCGCCAGCCTTCTTCTCCACCGCTTTCCAATCGCCATCGCCCCTTCCCTTCTCCGCTCCCATCGTGGCTGAGGAGGAATAGAGAGAGAGAGAGAGAGAGAGAGAGAGAGAGAGAGAGAGGAGAAGTCATTCCGCCTCCTCTTCCCCAATCGCGATGTTGTACTGGAGGTCGTCGACCGTGGAGGAGTCGCAGCTGGAGGATCTTGCAGCGAAAGGGTTGCTGCCGCTGAAGGAGGTGGCACACTGGAGGGCTCCCTCGATGGAGCACGAGGAGCCGCAACCCGATCCTGGCGAGATCATGAGATTCCTCGTGTTCCACGAGCGCGGCCTTGGGTACCCGGCGTACCCGTTCCTGCTCGGCCTGATGAACGAATGGGAAGTGGAGCTGCAGCACCTCAACCTGAATGGGGTGCTGCACATCGCAGGCTTCGTCACGCACTGTCAGGGCTTCCTCGGGATAGATCGCATGCGAGTCTATTCCGAGCCTTCTTCCTCGGTCGAAGCCTGACAGTGAAGGGGGACCCTCTGCCCGCGCCGGTCGGGGGCTTTGGCCTGCAAAAGAGGTGTTGCTCATCTGGGGATTACCCGGCGTACACCCTAGCAGACTCAAACCGGGGGTGGCACGAGGAATGGTTCTACATCAAAAACTAGGTGGGGGTGCCATTCCCGGTGTTCACGGGGGCGCGTCCCGTGAAGCAGAATAGCTAGACATGGGGGGCCCCGACCGCGGAGAAGGGGCGCGTGGTGTTTCTTAAGAGGGAGCTGCGAAAGCGCGTCACGGAGAAGGGGCTCGATGGGGTGCGGCTCTTCAGCACCATCTGCGCCCGCCATGTCGTTTCTCTGGCCGTGAGGACGACCAGGATGTGGGAGTACTGCGGCCCCGCGGACCCCGACTGAGTGTCGCTGGAGGAAATGCCCGGCGATGAGGTTTGGTCATGAGTGGAGTTGGTCCTCAAGGTGGGGAATCAGTAGACCAATGGCAGTCCGGACGCCTTTGACAAGGGGCACCCGCTGAATTTGGTGAGTTTCCCCCTCTGCTTCTTCCTGTTGGTTTTCTTGCGTCCGATTGTCTCCTAACTCCTTCTCAATTTTCCAGGGACTCAGTCGTCCTCAGTTCCGCCCTCATTTGCCTAAGGGGGCAGCGGGCGCGGCTAAGCAGGCACCTTAGGTGGAGACTTCCCTGGCAAGGAAAAAAAAGACGGCCGAGAAGGCCAAGAGGAGGCAGGTGAAGGAGATGGAGATCGCGCGTTGGGTCCGGATAGGAGAGGATCGCGACGCCTTCCAAGAGGAATACGAGTCGGAGCCCTTGACCGACTCCGATGATGGCGACCGCTCTCACGAGGAGGAGTCAGAGTCAGGGGTCATCGACTCGTGCGTGGCGAAGCCTCGCGGCCTCGTGGGGTCGCAGATCCCATAGGGGTCTGGGACATCCACAAGAGCTCCGGAGGCTTGAAAGCGTGTCGCGGAGTACGACGCGGCACCGATGGAGGAGGGGAAACGGGCCCAAGTGGAAAAGCACTCAGGGATGCCGCTGATGCCGTCTCCCTTGGAACGGCGCAAGGATGAGTCGGGGCAGCGCACCGGTCCGAAGGCGCGCTTGACGACGCTGGACTTGACCAACCCGCCCCGCGACCTACAACACGCCGCGCCTCAAGAGTCAGCAGGATCGGCCCTGAGCTTGGGTCATGCGACGGGGGATGGTTTGCGGTCCCCGCCAGGCGTTCGGTGGTTCGGGAGGTTTGGAGCTCCTCCGATTGAACGGGCGTCAAGGTAAGAGGACCGCTTTTGTGGTTTCAGCTCTTGTTTCAGGACATTTTTTGTTTATCCTGCTTTTCTTTGCAGCGACTCAGTGACGATCACGCTTGGGGCCTATGTCGAACATGTGCCGTGGAGACCCAGCCTGGCGCGGTTCGCTCTGGCCCTAGGAAAGGGTCGGGGACTAGCTCCCACAGGTAGGCTACCGATGATGGAGGCGATCCCCCCTGCAGTCCGGTGCGGTGGTGACCATGGTTGTGCCTCCCCGGTCAACCGTGGGAAAGGAGGACGAGATCGCGGGTCCGAGTCCCCGGGTGGAGGAGTACACTGTTCGCCCGCGTGGTCCGAGTTGGAGGAGGACGAAGTGGCTACATCGGCGTCTGCGAACATGGTCACCGAGCTCGGGGGCGAGGAGGCTCAGGCTCAGGCTCAGGCGAACAAGTGTCTTGCCAAGGCGAGCGGTCCCCCAGCACAGCAGGCAGCGCTTGAGGGAAGTCAGGAGCGGGCAATGGTCTCTGTCTCCAGTCCGCCCAGCCCAATGAGCGGGCCGGTCGGAAAGTGGGCGTGGCCCGACCCTAGCAACCCGGGCAAGGCTTGATTCGTCCTACGCGATGAGTGGGAGGTGAAGATTTGGGATCTTCTCGAGCGAAGCGGGCAGTCGGCCTGTGGTGAGCTCACTGTTGTGGAGTTGCGATTCGAGGAAGCCCTTCGAAGGGTCAAGGTCGCTCGGCGGACCGCATCTGGCGAATTGCTGAGTGTTGCTCGGGTAAGTCTTAACGACCCCTTCCTAGTTTTTGATGGGTAGCGTGACTTCGTGTTTTTGACTTCTTGTTTTGAAGAACTTGGAGGGGATTTCGTTGAATAAATCCTAGTTACTCTGGGAGGAGCACGCTCGGCTTGAGCAGGAGGCGGCAGCATAGCGACGGGTCGTGGAGCTGACCCACAAATTAGAGGCTCCTCGGGCATCGGTGCTCCACAAGTGTGGCCGCACGGCTGCTGCCAAGCAAGAACTTGCCACATCCCGGTCAGCTCTGGGCACGGAGCGGGCGGCGCTGGGTGTGGAGCGGGCAGCCCGAGCCTTTGCTGAAGGGCAGGCTCTATCCAGGGGCAGTGTATCACCGAGTTAGAGGTGGCGCTGTCCCAGAGGGAAGAGGGGCTCAAGATTTTGGAGGCGGCCGCGATCGGTGAGTGGTTCTCCCCATCCCTTCGGTTCTGTTTTGCGTTCCATGATATCTGACCTTTGCTTTGTTCATGTTCAGATCTGGGAATGAGGAACGGTCTCTTGAAGAGCGCGCTACAGAGGTCGAAAGATGCTTGCCGTGTCGCCGAATTAGAGCTGGCCAGCGCTAGAAAAGCGATGGCAGGGAATGCGCAGGCACTTGAAGATTCTTTGGAGAGGAACAGGGTCCTCGAAGAAGAGCTCAGTTAGCTAGGAGGCGCAGCGCGATCGGTCATCACGGAGGTGCTCGGTCCTCACCCGGGGTCGAGCGCGCTCGTCGCCGACCTTCTCGCAGATCCCGAGTGAGGTGGCGGGGCTCGTCACCGACAAAGTTTTCCATGGCGCCTCGGTGTTGTTGATGTCAGTGGCGTCGCACTACCCGACCATGGACTTTGGGGTAGTCGGGAGAGGCTACACCACCGGGTGGTCTGCCGACCAGCTCTGTGAACTCGGATGAAGCCTGGAGCCGGTCGCGATGGCGACAGTGGAGACGACCACCGCATAATGGGTTAAGGAGGTTTGACGCATGGAAAGGGAAGCATTTTGGGGCGGAGGCGGCGTCCAGTCTGCAGAAGCTGGGCCGAGCGCTGCCCCAGCTGAGCCGGCTCTTGACCGAGAAATCCTCCAGTCGACCCTGCAACGCAGCTCCTCTCATCCACGTCATCGGCCAAAGCGGACGAGGCACCAAAGTAGAAAGTTTTATGATTAGCTTTTGTTTTTTTAGAAACTTAGCACAGGAGGCTTAAAGGAGTCCCCGAGTGAACATCATTAAGTGTTTGCAGTTACTTTAATTGATGTTTGTTTTGACGATGTTTGGGAAGCATGTCCCGCCCGTATCCATTTGTTTCCTATAATGATTTTTTGCCTTCGCACTTTCCCTTTTGAACCTGCTCACTAACCGTAGGCTGCAGCGTGTAGCCTGGGGCTGGCCCGAGTGGCGTCAACTGCTAGTTCGCCATAGGTTGTGACGAGAGCTCATTAGGTTAGGTGGCCCAACAAAAATCACTTAGGTAAGCGCTATAGGAATAGGTCGCCCTTTCATTCGGGCGAAAAGATGTTGCCTTTATGTACGTGAGTTTTAGAAGGAAAGAGGGGGGTAATGGTGCGCGTGGCGGTGTACCCCCTTGGGGCCTCCGAGTGATCCGGGCCGAGAGTGCTCGGGCCGGGGTGCTGTAGGAGTCGTCGTTGGAACAAAAGCGTATGAAAGGACTGAATTTAGGAGAAGAAGCGACGTAACCGTTCAATGTTCCAAGTGTTGGTGAGGATGTTGTCATCGCTGTCCTTCAGTCGGTAGGTTCTCGTCGGACCACCTCCACGATCGTGTATGGTCCTTCCTAGGATGAAGTGAGCTTGTGCTTGTTCTTGGTCGACTGCGCTCTCCTCAGCACGAAGTCGCCGACTTCGAGGGTTCTTCCCCGGATCTTCCTTTTGTGGTGCCTGCGAAGGGTCTGCTGGTAGGTTGCCAAGCGAACTAGGGCCGTCTCCCGAGCCTCGTCCAACAAGTCGACTGCGTCCTGCTGAGCCTCCGCGGCTTGGTCGGGGTCGAAGGCCATGACCCTTGCGGTGCCATGGTCTAAGTTGGAGGGTAGCATGGCTTCTGCCCCGTAAGTTAGGAAGAACAAGATGAATCCTATGGATCGATTAGGGGTTGTCCTCAGGCTCTAGAGGACGGCTGGCAGCTCCTGAACCCACCGATCAGCAAACTTGTTGAGCTGGTCGAAAATGCGAGGCTTGAGTCCCTGGAGGACCATGCCATTTGCCCTTTCAACCTACCCATTAGTGCGAGGGTGTCCGACTGACGCCCAGTCGATCTTGATCCCGTACCCGTCAGCGAAATCCAAGAACTTCTTGCCCGTGAAGTTGGTCCCATTGTCCGTGATGATGGTGTTAAGCACACGAACCGATCGATGATGTCAAGAAAAAACTTGACAACTTCTTGGGAGCTGGGCTTGACGATCTGTTTTGCCTCAATCCATTTGGTGAACTTGTCCACCGCGACGAGTAGGCCGGTGAAGCTGCCAGGAGCCTTCTTGGGAGGCCCGACCATGTCGAGACCTGAGACCGCAAATGGCCATGTGAGGGGGATTGTCTGGAGCGCCTGTGCTGGCAGGTGGGTTTGCCGGGCGTAGAATTGGCACCACTTGCACGTGCGGACGAGTTCTTTCGCGTCGCGCGACGCAGTCGGCCAGTAAAAACCCTGGCGAAAAGCCTTGCCGACTAGCAACCGCGGGGTTGCATGGTGCCCACAGATGCCAGCGTGGATCTCCAAGAGGAGTTCCTTGCCTTGTTGGGTCGAGATGCATTTCATGAGCATCCCTATAGGCGATGGACTCCTTGTGTATAGCTCGCCGTTGATGGCGATGAACGTCTTGGCCCACCGGGCGATCCTTCACGCCTCGGTTCTGTTGGGTGGGAGGACCTCATCGAGGAGGTAGGCCAGAAGAGGCGCCCTCCAGTTGGGGTCAGTTACCGTTACGGCGGCCGCGGAAGTCGCGACCTCCATCGCAAGGCAGTTGGGGCCCCTGAGTGCCTGGTCGGGGGTCGTCTGTTCAGGGGAAACTCGGCTAGGGCCCCTGGGCACCAGGTCAAATGCCCCTGGAGGTGAATCCGGCTTAATGCGGATCGAAGGTGCATGGAGGTCATTGACGAAGTCTCTGCTGTGGGCGGGTTTCCGCTGGGCTGCCATCTTATTGAGTGCATCAACATCGTTGTTGTCCTTCCGCGGGACATGATGCACCTCAATTCCTCGGAACTTGTCCTCCAATCGGTGCACCTCCAGGCAGTACGCATTCATGAGGGAGTTCTCGCAGTTGGACTCCTTCATGACTTGGACCACTACCAGCTTAGAGTCGCCGTAGACGTAGAGGCAAGTGGTCCCGAGCTCGATAGCAATGCGGAGACCATTGATGAGGCCCTCGTATTCGGCGATGTTATTTGAAGCTGGAAAGTGGAGGCGGATGGCATTGCGGCGCCTGTTCCCCTCGGGCGAGATCAGCACCACGCTGGCCCCCGCAACAGGTCACATGACCGACCCGTCGAAGTACTGGGTCCAGTACTCGTGGATGATGTCTGGAGTTGGGGTTTGGACTTTGGTCCACTCGGCGGCGAAGTCGGCCAGGACCTGTGTCTTGATGGCGATGCGGGGGGGCATACTTGATATCATAGCCCATGAGCTCAAGCGCCCATTTGGAAATGCGTCATGTAGCATCGCGGCTATGGACGACCTCACCAAGAGGGAAACGAGGTGATGACGGTGACCTCGTGATCGGTGAAATAGTGTTGCAGCTTCTTAGTTGCCATGAGCATGGCGTATAAGAGCTTCTGCACCTACGTGTAGTAGGCTTTGTTCTTGGTGAGTACATCGATTATGAAGTACACCGGTCGTTGGACCTTTAGCACATGGCTTGACTCCTCCCTTTCGACCACAAGAGCGGCGCTGACCACATGGGTGGTCGCCGCGAGGTAGAGTAGGAGGGGCTCTCGTCGCTCAGGATCGACGAGGACTGGAGCCGAGGTTAGTAAGGTCTTGAGGTTGTCCAAAGCTTGTTGGGCCTCTTCCATCCAAACAAACATGTCTAACATCTTGAGGAGTTTATACAGGGGCATTGCCTGCTCGCCTAGTCGGGAGATGAACCGACTCAGGGCGGCCAAACAGCCGGTGAGCCGCTGGATGCCTTTCACGTTGCGGATGGGGCCCATCCGGGTGATAGCCAGGATCTTTTCGGGGTTGGCCTCGATGCCGCGCTCGGACACTATGTACCTGAGTAGCTTCCCCTATGGAACCCCGAAAGTGCATTTTTCAGGATTCAATTTGATGCTGAACCTTTGGAGGTTAGCGAAAATGGCGTCTAAGGTGGCGATCAGGTCTCCCGCGCGAGGTGCTTTCACCACTATGTCATCCACATAGACGGCAACCGTGGGTTTCGGTGGCTCAAGCTGGTCGGGCTACCGGGGCAGGTTGATCTGATCGGCAAAACACTTTTGCATGCATCGCTGGTAGGTGGCGCCGGCATTTTTCAGGCCGAAAGGCATGGTGAGGTAGCATTACATGCCGAACGGGGTGATGAAAGAGGTCGCGAGCTGGTCAGACTCTTTCATCGTAATCTGGTGATAGCCCGAGTAGGCATCCAAAAAAGAAAGGACTTCACATCCCGACGTGAAATCGACTATTTGGTCTATATGCGGCAAAGGAAAAGGATCCTTGGGACATGCCTTGTTAAGGCTAGTATAATCGACACACATTCTCCATTTCCCGTTCTTCTTTTTTACAAGGACAGGATTGGCACGCCAGTCGGAGTGGTAGACTTCCTTGATGAAATTGGCTACTAGGAGCTTGGCGATCTCCTCGCCTATGGCCTGGCGCCTCTCGTCGTTGAAGCGGCGCAGGCGTTGGTGCACGGGTTTGGAACCCGGCTTGATGCGAAGCTCGTGCTCAGTGACCTCCCTCGGAATGCCTCGCATGTTAGGGGACTTCCATGCGAAGGCATCACGATTGGCACATAGGAAATCGACGAGCGGGCTTTCCTATTTGGTCGGAAGCTGGGCCCCGATTCGCACGATCTTGGTTGGGTCGTTGGGGTCAATGTCGATCACCTTGGTGTCCTCAGTCGGGCGGAAGGCGCTGGACGAAGTCAGCTCGTTGGAGTCGGGGCGCACTCCGCAACCGTCCGGCGAAGGTTCTGGAGCTCGGTGGAGTTGGCGATGGCGGTGGCGAGCTCGAAGTGCTCGCGATCGCAGGTGTACGCCTGCTCAAAAGACCCGCTGATCATGATGACATCGTTCGGCCCGACATCTTCAGCTTGAGGTAGGTGTAGTTGGGGACCGCCATGAATTTGGCGTAGCACGGACGCCCGAGGATGGCGTGGTACGACCCCTAAAAATCTACTATCTCAAAGATCAAGGTTTGGGTTGAGAAGTTGCCGCGGTCGCCGAACGTGATCGGCAGCTCTATATTCCCCAAGGGGTACGCCCTCAGGCCTTGGACGATCCCAAGGAAGGGGAAGATGGAGGTGTGGAGCTCGGACAGCGAGACACCCATGGCGTCAAAGGTCTCAACATATAGGATGTTGAGGCTGCTACCCCTGTCCATCAGCACCTTGGTCAGGAGCTTGTTGCCGACAATGGGGTCGATGAGGAGAGGGTAGCTCCCCGGTCGGGGAACATTGGGAGGGTGGTCACCCGATCAAGGGTGATCAGAGTGCTCGACCAGCGGAGAAACTTGGGAACAGAGCTCTTGGCGGCGCATACCTCCCAGAGGCTGACCTTGTGTTGGCGCTTAGTGCAGTCATTCTCTAGGACTCCAAAGATCATGAGGCAACCTTCCAGGTCGGGGAAGGTGTTCTCGTCCTTGGGAGGCGCTCCCTGCTCCTTGGGTGCCTCCTTGTCGCGGTCTCCGCCGTTGCCCCTGCTAGGCTGAACTAGCATCTGCTTGAGGAGCTCGCAATCTTTGAGCTTATACTTGACGGGGTAGCCATGATTGGTGCACGGCTTCTCCAGGAGCTGCTCGAAATGGTCGTTGTTGCTCTGTCGCTTGCCCGCTCGGTCGACCGCTGCGACCGTGTTGGGGTTGGAGCGATGTCGGTCCCTCTTCTTCTTCTTCTCCTGCATTGTGGAGGGCCCCTCATCCTCCTCCACCCGCTTGGCCTTTCCCATGGTCCAGCCATCAGTGAAGACTGCCCCGACCGGCTCCTCGCCGGAGGCGTGGTTCGTGGCGATGTCCAGGAGCTCGCTGGTGGTGCGCGGATTTTGATAGCCGAGCTTGTGAATGAGGGACTTGCATGTGGTTCCAGTAAGGAATGCGCTGACGACGTCTGCGTGGATGACGTCAGGTAGAGAATTGCACTGCCTGGAGAACCTGCAAATGTAATCCCGCAGGGACTCGCCAGGCTCTTGCTTGCAGCTCTTGAGGTCCCAGGAAGTTTCAAGGCGCACGTACGTCCCCAGAAGTTCCCGACGAAGACTTGCTTGAGCTCCGCCCAACTACGAATGTTGTTGGGCGGCAGAAAATCAAGCCACGCTCGAACATGCTCCCCAACACAGATGGGGAGGTACTCGATGATGAAGCAGTCATCATCCGCCCCTCTGACTCGGCAGGCGAGTCGAAAGTCTTCCAGCCATACAATGGGGTTTGTGTCCCCGGTGTACTTGGTGATGTTGGTGGGTGGTTGCAAGTGCGGCGGGAATGAAGCTTTCTGGATGCGGCATCTGAAGGCTCGTCGGACCGAGCCATCCGGGTTGGGGCTCCGATCGCTGTCCCGGTCGCACGGTCGACCACCTCGCCTGGGAGGCACCTCCTCGTGCTCCCCCTCGGGCTGGTGAGCCTTGGCCACGTCTACGGCGGCCCGGTCAACATCGGCGCCGCGGCGGGCCAATTGCCGTGAGTGGATGATGCTGCATGCATCGTAGTTGGGCCCGAGCCGCCACACACCAGGGTGCACCGTGCGGTCGGCCCCGCTTCGAGACGTGGTATAGCCGCGGCGTCACGCCTCGCCCGGGGTGGAAGCCCTTGCCGCTGATGGACTGAGGGGTTTGGCTGCTGTGAGAGTGCCCCTCCGACTGGGCAGGAGGCCGCGTGCCGGTTGCGTGACATAGAGCTCTCTGCCTGCTGTACCGCGGCACGCTCCACCAACATCCGGATGTTGCGGTGGAGCTCCTGCTGTTGAGGGTCTGCAGGCTAGGGAAGGTTGCCTAGGAGCATTGCTGCGGCGGCGATGTTCTGCCCCGCCCACGCAAACTGCGGGGGGTCATTGGCATCCGCGACGATGGCCTGCTACACTCGACGGGCGCGCGCCCGCACGCCGCCCACCACGTCATGAGCATTTGGCTCGGAGTTGCGAGAGGGCTGCATCGACGCGGGCGGCGGCTAGTGCTCTCGCGCTGGCGTAGGTCCTCGCCGTGCGCCTAGGCGTTAGCTTAGGCCTGCGCGCGCAGGTCTGGCGGGGTGTGCGTGTCCCCAGTTTCCACCGGGACCGGTTGTGGCCCCTTCACATCTGCCATGACACATTCCCGTAGAACGGGATAGAGCCGAGGGACGACACATCCCCGACGCTGGAGCCCTCGGTAAGGAGGTCATCATCAGAGAGGAGATCATAGTACGAGGCGGGGCCATACCCCGTCATGCCCATGAGCTTGATTACGAGCGAAGGTAGTGGCATGATTCTCGGGAGCTCCCCATCGTGTACGCCTGAGGCATTCGTGAGGCCGAACATGAACTGGCCACGCGGTGAGCAGAGCGGGGACATCGGGGTCCCCCCATAAAGTTGGCGAAAGAAGTTGTGTAGCGAGAATAGGACCAGGTCCTTGTCGCTTGCTGAGGGGTCGGCACCGAGCATGAGCTTGATGCACCGCGCCAGCGCCACGGTGTCGAGGTTGGCCGGTGGCCCGTTTGAGGGAGTGTCTCCCTCGAGCGACATCAGAGGGGTGGCCTCCTCGCGGAGGCGAAGCGTGCTGAGATGATCGGCAACGAAGTCCAGGCTTCCGAAGTGGAAGGCCTGGAAAGGTGCGAAGATGGGAGGTTCTCATATCTCAATGCGCGGGGTCGCGGGAAACTCCAGCGAGCCAAACCGGATCGTACCTCCGAGGCTCGCGAGGTTGGAGGTGCCGGAGATGGAGGCCATCCGATCGCCGGGATGGTGGACGCACTATTTCCTCTCCATGGACGGCTCCAAACTGTCAGTTCCGGAAATGACCAGCAGCTAAACCTACTCGAAGTGTGTATCACGCGTCGTGATCGGATGTGGCCTAGCACACAATAACTCAAGATTTATATTGGTTTAGGCAAAATGCCCTATGTCCAGTCGGGGGTCAGTCGGTTGTATTGCTTGAGCCTAGGTGCTCGAGAGAGTTTGGGGAGTTACAAACTTTTGAGTGGAGGATGTGATGAGTTGTCTCTTTTCATAGGTGGAAGCCCCTCCCTTTTATAGTCCAATGGAGGCCTCCTTTACAGGGGAACTAAGAGGAGAAAAGTGAGGTAGAGAGAGAGAGTGAAAGTCCCGAGTCCCGCTGGTCGGGGTTGTCTACTCTGTCAGTTGGGGCTGCGAACCTTATCAGTCAGAGCCCTCCGGCGACCACCGTCCAAGTCCTGCACCGTGGAGTGGTCGTCTTGTCTCATTCCTATGCGTTGTGCTTCATCGGTCGAGGGCGGGCCTGCGCCGATAAGTACGGTATGGCCATCACGCCCCATCCCTGGTGCCATGCCCTGTCACTCCGTCGTGACGGAGGCGTGCCCGCCGGATCATGATGGCATAGTGCCCGATCCCTTCGCGAGGATGGGCAGGTGGAATAGTGCCCCCCTGTTGCCACAGCAGAGGGGACTGTAACCCCCGTGGAGGGGGTGGTTGGCCGTGTACGACAGGTTGACCCCGAGGCTCATCCTTATCCTTTGTACCTACTCCTGGGCCTCGTTGGTAAAATCGGCCTGGCCTCCCGACCTGCCTGCCGGTCGAGGAGGAGGGCATGTGTAAGGTGGAGCCCGGTCGGAGTCCCCGGTCGGTGCCTAGGTACGGTCCCAGCCCTCGACCGTTCCCACAGTCGAGGATATTGACCTCGGTCATCCCGACAGAGTTGTCAGTCGGGGGAATCCACTAGGGACCCCGGGTCCCTGGATCCCTCACAAGGGTATTCAACTGAATACCTATTATTTTTATCCAAAAAAATTGTATATGTAGTATATCCCATGTATTTGATTAAAAAAAGAAAATAATACAACAAAATAGGCTCCTAAAGCCCCAATCTCTCTTTTGGCCCAAAATCCTCAGCAGCCCACCTCCCATCCCCACCGCCGGCCCACACAGGCACACACGACCCAGAATCCATCATCCACACCTGCCGGCGCCACCATCCAGCTCTCTTGGCCTCCAGTCTCCCGATTCAACCCGTGTCGCGCCGTCTCATGTACCCATCTCGCCCAAGCCGTCGCCCTGCTAGCCGGCCAGCCATTTCTCCCCCAAGCCCCAGCACTGCTTGGCTAGGCTAGCGGTCAGTGCCCGGCGCTCGTCACCCCCGGGCCCCAGCCCCCGGGGCCCACCCGTGTAGGCGCAGGCCAAGCCGCGCTCACAGCTCGCGCAAGCCGCAGGGGCCAGGCGCGGAGGCGCCCAGGCTCCCAGTGCCCTCTATCAACGTTGCTGCTTATGTGGGTTCAGTAGCTTGAGTTTCTGTTGCAGTTTAACTAGATGCGCAGACCGACAGGATGGGAATTGATTTGTTATTCAGCTATCTCAACATGTTGGCAAGCCTGCTATCTATGCACAGGCATCAAGCAACATATATTGAAGGGTAGAGTGGAGTGAGCATGTAATCCCAATCCTGCACTGATCTCCATTTAGAGTTCTTTTGGCACAGCTTATTGAAGAGCTTCAAAAAGAGCTTCACATGAAGCTGTGTGTCAAAGGGGTATTTCCCTAGCAGCTTCATCCATGAAGCATCTGGTGAAGCTGTTTTTGGCTTACACTGGGGACGAGAAGCTGGAAATCGTAGCTTCGCTCAGCTTCTCCCGCAGACCCACGTTTCGCCAAACGATTTTGAAAATAGCTTCACTTCACCAGAGAAGCTGCTTCACCAGAGAAGCTGCTTCAGGAACTGATTAGGAGAAGCTGAAGCTATGCCAAACGAGACCTTAGTTAATCAAGTATAGGTGACAATAAGAATTTTTAGTTTATAGTGTGTCAGAGTATTAACAATGAGTACTTCTAGTAATTGTGGGAGCAAAGGAAGATTTGAATATTTACTACTATAATACTGTTGACGCCAGATTTCGACACGTTTTGAATTGGCGTCAGGGAATGAGGAGATTGGCCGATGCGGCAGACTTAAAGACTACAATTGGGAATCGGCCGATTGGCGCTACAGTTAGGAATCGGCCGATTGGCGCTGCTGTGTTTCGGGCGATTGGCGAATGGAGTTGGTGGTGGTTGGCCGATTGAAAGGCTGGAACGTTTGGGCCAATATGGGCTTAAGGTGGGCCAGCGAAAAAAGGTAGAGAAAGTTTGGCCCATGGGAGTATGATAATCAACTCCGATACGAGTTGTGTTTGTAAATATTTATTTTCGTTTAAAATTAGAAATAGATCCTAGTCAGTTAGGAAATCAATTGTAACAAGCTATAAATAGCCATCTTTAGAGCTTTGTAGGGATACACATCAATCAATACAAACAATCTACTTTCTCATCGTACTTTACTTTCAAGTCAGTGACTTCGCCAATACATCTTTTTCTTTCACGAGTTCGTAAGGGTTGGCAGGGCTGCATCGACATGATCTCCGGCCGATTGGTAAGTTCCGTTTATCGAATAACATCTAAGCTTTAACTTCGGGCACATCGCTGTTGCTTCGTTTAGATTTATTCACCAGTTATCGATATTTACTAGAATTATAGGTTTTATCTATTGCTCTAGTTTTATCACCAGTTATCTAGCTTGATATCGAACTGTCGGCTTTATCATTATTTTTTCTTATTTATAGCCATATAGCCGATTAGATCTATTTCAAGTGTTGCATCTGTGGAGATTCTTTAATTTGCTCCAGTAGTTTCTTTGCAATGGCTACGTGATTATCGGCTGATCTATAGCCGGTCATCTTCATAGCAAATCGGCCGATTCGCTGATACGCTTTTTGAGACAGATCGGAACTTTAGCCGATCGAGACCCCCGGAATTTAATACGTTTGTTTCCTTGTCAATCAACAGGTCAGATTGACTGGCACGCCGCGCGAACCACACCAAGGCGATCACCCGAACAGGAGTTAAGCAGATTCTCCCGGGTCGTGTGTCCGACGCTGAAGGTCATCGGCCGATTTTTAGCGCCAACACACTTTTGGCACGCCCGGTGGGACCACCTCAATATCCAACATGTCAAAGGCCGTTGAAATCTCTGAAAACAACGTCATCGAGGTTACGGAGGTAGATCTCAAGGACGACCAGAAAGAAGAACTGGCAAGACACTTAGAAGACTAGAAGAAGGTATACCTGCAATCTTTCAGTCGTACCAGAAGCGGGGAGACCATCAAGAAAGCTCCTCTTCCAACTCCTCGCCAGATCACCAGCGCTGAGGACTCGGGCAAGACGTCCGATATGATTCAACAGTCCGTTTATCAGGCTTTCATCGACCAATCCTCAGTGATGACCAACACGGTATACAATGTCATCATCAGTTCTTTGGTCAGCGTAGTAGCTCAGGGATATCAGGGGCCAGCATACGCCCCGCCTATTGTAGCTCCAGTCAGAAGCTTACCAGGCACGTCTCACTCGGCTCCTCAGCCGATATCAACACAACACGGAGGATACAACACTTCATTGCCTTCAATGCCTCCAGGATACAACGGTGCGCCATGCTTTCAATCACAAGCGCCGCCTCAGTCTGCCCAGATTTCTTCCGTGCAATCACTGCCCTCAAACTCAATGCCTTGGGGGACACCAACAACGCCGGCTGTTCTGGACCAATCAGCTGGTCATGGAGGCTCTCCGATCGAGGCACCATTCTAATCGGCTATCCGGCCGACGGTCCCTCAATATCAACCGGCCACGTCAGAAATCAGCAGTGGGGTAGATGCTACGGGAACACTCAGAAGCATGGCGCCGATGATGTTGTACGATGGGACGGCAGTTCGCTATGCCACCAGCTGTCAACCGCTCAGCCGAACACGCTGCCGCAAAATCCGCCACACGCTTTGATCCATCACCCGACCGTCCCACCGCCAATCCATCAACATTTGCCGATCCCCCAACCAGTTGTTCATCAGCAGCAAGTGGATTGGACAGCAAGGATAGCGGAGGTGATTGAAGACCAATTCGGGTTGAAGCCGAAGGTACAAACCTATACGTACAAAACGCCATACCCACGTGCCTACGATCTACTGCCGTTTCCCCATCGGTACAAAGTTCCTGATTTCACCAAGTTTTCGGGGCTGGATGACACCTCAACTGTGGAGCACGTGAATAGATTTATTCACCAGTTATCGATATTTACTAGAATTATAGGTTTTATCTATTGCTCTAGTTTTATCACCATTTATCCAGCTTGATATCGAACTGTCGGCTTTATCATTATTTTTTCTTATTTATCGTCATATAGCCGATTAAATCTATTTCAAATGTTGCATCTGTGGCGATTGTTTAATTTGCTCCAGTAGTTTCTTTGCAATCGCTACGTGATTATCGGCTGATCTATAGCCGGTCATCTTCATAGCAAATCGGCCAATTCGCTGATACGCTTTTCGAGACAGATCGGAACTTTAGGCGATCGAGACCCCCGGAATTTAATACGTTTCTTTCCTTCTCAATCAATAGGTCAGATTGACTGGCACGCCGCGCGAACCGCACCAGGGCGATCACCTGAACAGGAGTTAAGCAGATTCTCCCGAGTCGTGTGTCCGACGCTGAAGGTCATCGGCCGATTTTTAGCACCCACAAATACTATGGTTATTGATTACAAAAGTAACTAGGGGAGCAAGGGATGTAAGGATTTAGTATTTGTAAGCATCCTTATCAATACCATTTGTTGTTTTCGAATTTTATCCTCTATTTATTCCAGATGTTCCCACTTTGATGTTGATCATTTAAGTACATCTATATCTATATGTTGAACAATTTTAAGTTATGAACAATTGTCGCACCCTAAAATAATTAATTTTAGTATGTGAATGTCTTTTTCGAGGATTTTCTAGATTTTTCTAGAAATTATTTTTTTTTACGTAAAGCTAAATTCATTTATTGAAAAGCTTTCAAATCTTTTTCTTGGGCTCCGAGTATTTTATTTGGACTCGTCGCGTCCTAGGTTTTTCCCCGAAATTTTTGGGATTCTCTAGGATATATTTTTCATGGTTTAAAAAATTTATCTCGACTTTTCTTGATTTACTTAAGACTTAAAATATCTTTTGGAAAGTGAATTCATTTTTTTTTTCATCTCGAGCTAGATTCAACTCGTTTTGGGTCTAGTCCGCATTAAATCCTAGAATCGTGTCGTGCGCAAGCTTGAGCTTGGCCACCGCCCTTATCTCGTCGTTCGTTGCTTTTCCATCGACAAAAAGTAAATCAAGATGTACCGATGAAAACACTCTTGTTTTTGCCTTTTGCCCTTCTTTTTCGAACCTTAACTTCTCGTTGAAGCTAGCTGACCGCCACTCACCGCCGATCACCTACCTCTACAGAGTTGGAGTTATCCAGAAACTTTTCTGTTTCCCCTTTCTTTCTTTTTCTCGTTCTTTGTATAGTTCCTAATATCTCATCGTAGTCGGACCAATTCGTTTCTTTAGTATCCGTCGTTTTTCCTCTATCCTATCCGAGACCATAAGATGCCCCATCGAGTTCACCATTCTCTAATCTTTCTCCCCCGATCAAATCTCGCTCGAAACGAAGTCGTATTTCGATTTTGGCATTTTCCGGTAATACTCCATTGTCGTCAACGTCAGCTTCGGCACCTAGCATCGTGGCTATAGACCTCTCTCTCTCTCTCTCTCTCTCTCTCTCTCTCTCTCTTCTGTGCTCTCAAACAGATCCGACCCTAACCTACCTCGACCCTAACCTGATCCGACCCAGTTCGGCAATCAACATCCCTCTCCTCTCCTTTCCTTTCTCCACACGACAACCATGCCATGCTAAGCTCGGCTCTCCTGTGTGCGCGCGCGCCAGGATACGTTAGTCAAGTCTGCTCTGGCGCCAGGATGCGTTAGTCGAGTCTGCTCTGGTCACACATGCTCGACCTCACCGTACCCCATCTGCAGGCTGAGCTAGCTTTTCTCTCCGTTTTGGACTTCGTTCAGGACCGGATGGCTCTTGCTTTTGTCATCGACATGTGCGTCATGCAAACACGGCTATCCGCACAGCATAAAAAGCTGCAGCCCGCTTGACCCTTTCTGTCCCTGACTTGTGGGCCCGCCGTTTAGCCCCATGTTATTTCTCCCGTGGACAACGTGGACTCAAGCAGAGTCCAAGGCGTGCACAGCATGCCAACTCGGTTGCCTCAGCACTATAAATCGCGAGCAGTTGAGCCCCCTGCAACCTCCCCCTGCATCGACGGCCCTAGCCCTCCCATCGCCCCCTTGCTGCTCGCGTTGGCTCCTCCTCCCAGCGTCAAAACAAGCGCTGCCGCCAGCCTCTGCACGTGCGCCCACTTCAGCTCACGAGGCACCAGAACCGCCGCCACGCACCTGAGACCCAGCGTCGTGCCCCTGCCCTACTGCCGCCAGCCCGATTCCCTGCGTCGCGCTTCGCCTCGACCCCTGCCCGCCTCTTTCTGCGCCGCCCCTGTGCGCATCCCCTGATGCCCAGCGCTGCCCAGATATGCTCGGCAAGGAACAGACCACCGCCGCATCCTTCTCTGGCGAAATTCGACCACCACGATGCATCCCCACGGCAAGTAAGGTATAAAACGGAATGCCCTCATCGTCCTCTTTCTTTTCCCCCACTTCCCAAAGCCTATCGTGTCGTGAATCATCGGGATCCGGTGAACAGTGGCTGCTGGTCACCACGGGAGCCTGTTGCCCAAGCTTTTGCAATTTAGCCCCTGAAAGATGCTGTAATTCCTGCAGTTTTTTCCTGTCTTACAAACTTCGCAGAAAACACCCTCGATCTATTGCATCTTTTCAACCTAGCCCCACCCATGGTCTTTTATGGATCTAACCCTAGCTATTGATTTATTCGCAAGCACTATTTTCTGTGTCTTGCTAAAATCAACAGCTAGCCCTCGCAGTCTATAGTTAATCGCGATTAGGTCCCTGCAGCCTTGTTTTAGCCATAGTTTCTGCGTTTTGGATCCGTTTTGATCCGTTCATTTTTGCGTTAGTCTTCTAAAACCCTAAGCTATCATTTAGTAGCGTTGTTGTACCATAGTTCCTATTTTTAAAATTAAATATAGATTTAATTTGATTAGTGTCCTCTCATCTAGTTTTCCTAAATAAAATCCAATTAGATCTATACTCCGGTTTTCATAATTAATGTTAACTTGATTAATATCAACTCAAATGTGTTTGTAATTTAATTTGTTTAGTTCAAATCGAATCATAAAGTTCGACGTTTAGATGTTCTCACAAGTTCAATTCTAATTAATTATTTAATTAGTGTAATTTTTATATAGACAATTACATATAAAATTTGACTAAGTTGTACCTCATCTTTATAAATGCAAATATAATATGAGTTAATTATAATCAAGGATATTCTCTTTTAAATATCCTTTACATTAGTTTTCTAAATTAAAATAAATGAAGCTTATAGTTGTTTGTTTTCTTTTATAATATAAATCTTTCTATAGCTGTTTCTTTTCAACCGCAACTCCGTGTTCCGCGTTTGTTGCGCTCTCGTGACCGTAGCAACAAGCCCTTTCTTTTAGTACGCTCTTTTCAAGCTTTTTTTTATTTTTTGTTGGGTGTGACAAAGGTGGTATCAAAGCTATGTTGACCGTAGGACCCTAGCCTAAATAGCAATGGTCGTTTTCTAAGATCTGTTCCGATATAAAAGTCATATTTTACCATATCCTTGACCCTCTTGTTGTTTATTCCTAGTCTTTCTTCATTTATCTCATCTTTGATGCTGCTTTTGTCTAATTCTGTATCCTTTTCTTTTATCCCCTCCTTTCCATTGCTTTTACATCTCATAATTTCCTTATCCACATGTACCCTCATTGGCATTGGTTACCTTGTATCCATTTGTTTCAATTTACCTCCTCCATGATTTCAAGTTTGGCCACTTTGGAAATCCCCTTGTCTTCTATTCCAAATGGATTTTTCAAACGTTAGATTGTCCGACCTCGTGCCCCACATGAAGAATGGTAGTAACAGTCCACTACAAGAAGTCAATCTTGAGCAATTGAAGACCACATTAGACTCAAAGTCGTTACAACCAAGAAGTGGATACTTTGCCAGACTCAAAGACAAGCTAAGAGATGCCTACATCAAGAATGCCTACAGCAAGGACCCATACTTAAGAGGTTTCCCTTTTCAGTTGTAAAACATTAGTTTTGGTTGTTGATAGTTCATTTTGGTGTGCTTGTAATGCTTGTTATTTTGTCCTTGCTTGTTAGACACACCTTGTGTTTTTTGTTGGTGTGTGTGCGGGTCTTGTGCCTGCATTGACATCATTCATTCCTTAGTTTTCTCGTCAACGCCGTCTTGTTGCTCCGTAGCAAAAGTCAGCGCAGAAGACCCAAATCCAAGTCATCTCTTTTTCTTGATACCCATCTTGTTATCTCGCCTTACTCCTTGTTAGAAGCTCTTTGCCTTATCTCTCCTTTCTATTGCCAAACCTTGCGAATCTCTCGTCAACGCCTTCTGCTCAATCCAATCGAAAGCAAGTGAAGAACATCCAAATCTACATTCTCTCCTTTTCTCGATACCCATCTTGTTACCTTGTCGCCTCCTTGATGAAATCTCATTGCCCTAACTCTCCTCTTTGTCACCAGCCCTTGCAAATCTCAGGACAAGATTCTGTTTAAGGGGGGTAGTTCTGTCACACCCTAAAATATTCAATTTTAGGATGTGAATGTCTTTTAGAATGTGTTCATCCATCTTTAGGGTTTTTCGAGAATTTTCCCAAATTTTCTTGAAATTATTCTCTTTTTTTTCCATAGATCTAAATTCATTTATTGAAAAGCTCTAAAATCTTTTTCTTGGGCTCCGAGTATTTTATTTGGACTCATCGTGTCCTAGGTTTTTCCACAAAATTTCCGGATTCTTCAGGATATATTTTTTGTGGTTTAAAAGATTTATCTAGACTTTTCTAGATTTACTTAAGCCTGAAAATATCTTTTGGAAAGTGAATTTGTTTCCTTTTCATCTCCAGCTAGATTCAACATGTTTTGGGTCTAGTCCGCCTTAGATCATAGAATCGTGTCGTGCGCAAGCTTGAGCTTGGCCACCGCCCTGATCTCGTCGTTCGTTGCTTTTCCATCGACAAAAAGTAAATCAAGATGTACCGATGAAAACACTCTTGTTTTTGCCTTTTGCCCTTCTTTTTCGAACCTTAACTTCTCGTCGAAGCTAGCTGACCGCCACTCACCGCCGATCACCTTCCTGTACAGAGTTGGAGTTATCTAGAAACTTTTCTGTTTCCCCTTTCTTTCTTTTTCTCGTTCTTTGTATAGTTCCTAATATCTCATCGTAGTTGGACCAATTCGTTTCTTTAGTATCTGTCGTTTTTCCTCTATCCTATCCGAGACCATAAGATGCCCCATCGAGTTCACCATTCTCTAATATTTTTCCCCCGATCAAATCACGCTCAAAACGAAATCGTATTTCGATTTTGGCATTTTGCGGTAATACTCTGTTGTCGTCAATGTCATCTTCAGCACCTAGCATCGTAGATATAGACCTCTCTCTTGTCACACCCGATTCTAGAAAGAACCAGATGCATCTCATATGTGCGCCAGGATCTCGTTCACACACATATGGTAGACGGAAAGTGTAATATATCAAAGACAATGCTCAAAAGTAACTAAATAAAGTATTTAACAATATTACACTCCGTATAAAAGAGACACAATTGTCTTTAAACGATAAACCGTTATACCCTATACGAAGTCTCCAACAACTCCGTCTTCCACAGGCGATGACTGGTGAACGCAGGACCTAGAACTCCTCGAAGTCGTCGAAGATCTCCTCTTCAAAGTTCTCTTCTGAACAGCAGGGGGCAAGGGTGAGTACTCTTATGGTTGGTACTCAGCAAGTGGGGTGAAAATGCAAGGCCATCAAGGATAGGCTAAGGTCTGCAGCAGCGGTTGCTTTTAGTTGGTCACATATTTATTATCAAGCACCTATTAACTAGGTTTAGGTTTATACCAATCCCACTTGAGCAAAGTCATAACGGTACCATCAACTCAAGTATTAACCACGAACCACAATTTAATTAATCTTCAAGTTTCATTATCATGTGAGGGTCCAAGCCACTCTTAACCGTGAGTACGGCTGTTATAACAGTTTGACACTCTGCAGAGGTTGTACACTTTACCCACAAATCGTGTTTCCCTGAGTCGCCCGGGTTTGCAAAGCCCTTAAACACTTCCGAGGTGAGTGGCGAGGGTACACTACGAAGCCTTTACAAAGACATGTCGAGAGCAAAGCAGCCCGCTAGAGTTTCAGTAGCGGCGTGGTCCATAAACCTCCCTAATGGTCAGCTCCTTAGCAAAGGCAGCTACCCCAAGAGGACCGGGCTATGACCCCTATCACCGACCCCCTCCTTGCCCTTTCGGTAAGGCCACCAGCAAACTACACATCTAATTAATCGGCTAAGGTCAGAGCCATATGACTTTTTGGTTGCACTGTTCACTTGGGTGGTTCTCCATGTTCCCATTAAACAAAGTGGATCTTGAGATTACGCAATAAACCACAATATATAACATGATCAATATTAAAAGAGTAAACCAATACCAATCCCAAAGTTTGCAACTAAGCGTAACTACCCAACAAAGTAGTAAACCCAGGTGTTTCAAGGTTTGGGGTAAAAGACTAGGTATGTCCTTAGCATAGGTAATCCCATCAAGTTTATGCAAGCAACAATAAAGTAAAGTGTATTTTCATGCAGTTGTTGGGATCAAATAGAGTATGCAGAGGGGGAAATCCACTTGCCTTCTTCAAGCAACTGCTGATTCTCTTCCCCGTAAGCTTGCTCTTGATTTGGCTCGAACGTCACGTTGTCTACGCGATCACACAAGCATACACAAACAAATAAGGAACAATACAACAAACAGTACAAATAGAAAGTGAAAAGATGCTAAAGTTGTAGTTCATGATGCAAAGAGCGTGTGGGCTCAAGAATCGCTGAAATCGGAGTTGAAACGATGAAGCTATGGCTAAAACAGTGATCTGGGGACCTAACTGCTAGAGTTTTGAGTCTCCCGAGGCTAAATCTGAAGAATTCAGGGACTAAAGCATAATTAGACCTTAAACAGAGGGTCGGGGTGCAAAACTATAGGTTCTGGACGGCGGGTACTAATTCTGGAAAAGTCAGGGGTCGGGATAGAAAAAAGAAAAGGGCTCAGCTCTAATTATTTTCTACTGATCTGGACTGCGGGTTGATTCCTGGAAAACCTAGGGGTCTTTCTGCTAAAGTTCTGGGAACGGCTAGTGTGGCAGAACCACCTGAATTAATCCGGCTCAAGTGTATTAACCATCACCATTAGGGCCACCTCGGTTAACCTTACACTTCAAACGGAGTAATCCACTGGTCTGTCGGGTATAACCTCCCGATACAACCACGGTAAAGCGGATCGAGTGCCATACATACAAATGCTCACACGACGATGAGCCC
Organism: Panicum miliaceum; assembly: GCA_032594955.1. Lineage (NCBI taxonomy): Eukaryota > Viridiplantae > Streptophyta > Magnoliopsida > Poales > Poaceae > Panicum > Panicum miliaceum. The sequence goes on along the minus strand of CM064067.1, from coordinate 10,953,211 downwards.
AGAGAATACCACATTCCAGCCAATATTACAACATTGTCATAAGTGAATATTACAGACCAAGTTTGAGTTCAGAAACCAAGTACTTCAGTGATCATAACTAATAAGTTCTTCAGAGTTTAATTTGCAGCGGAAAGTAAAACAACGAAAGCTACTTCGATGATAAGGATGTCTCGATGAAGCCCGTACGAGACATCACTCGGCATTATCTCCGTTGGACGGGGGCGTATCCTATTCCACTGACCAACCAGGGGGAAGAGTGCAGGGCCAAGTCAAGCTAGCAACCATATCTTCGAAGGTCTCACCTGAAAACGAGCCACAAGCAAGGCTGAGTATACTAATACTCAGCGAGACTTACCCGTGTAGTGGAATCTACTCCACCGACTCTAGGCATGCAAGGCTTTTTGGCTCAGGGGTTTGTTTTGCCGAAAAGCATCTACAAGTGGGTTCTTACTTTCAACTTTTAGCTCAAGATTCTAGTTTCATTAGCCATTCTAGATAAGCAGCTATCCAATAGCATTCATGGTGAAGCATTAAATCTCATCCAACAAGTTTATTCATCATCATTGTTCCTCTTCTTACTCTGTGGGTAAAGGGGGTTAAGCAGTCTCAATAGCCGTGAGAAACGGACGATTCGAATCGAATTTCTTAACCTTGCAAGGGAAACCCAAACACACGTCACGTGGTTACTCCCTAGAGTCACACGTGCAACTTTTCCCCTTTCTTTCCGGGTCGTGGATCGGGGCTACCCTCCGAGAGTACAAGAGCCCCACGCCACGGTTCGGCGCCGGGTCGTGACCACTCTCTGCACTCGCCATATGCACATGGTACCGAAGTTCAAAGGGTAGGATGCCGTCCCCTTGCCGGGCCAATAAGGTACTTAAGCTTACCGATTCCCATAATCTCGGCATGTGTTTAGTACGTTCAAAGACTTAACCATCACTACCACACACTGCGGCCTTAGCATTTTTCACTAGACAGACGGGCCTCAATCGTAACCATCGTTCCATAGCCCGTCCGTGTCCTTATGATTGCAGTGTGTAGTAAACATTCAACTCCTATTTTCTCGCGAGTGACAGGAAATCACTCGGCTTTTACCGGAGTCCTATTAGCACAGCATTCTATCGATCCTTACGTCTAGTTTTCAAGCAAGGGTTCCTAATATCATGCAACTAAGTTTTCATTCAACTCCTATAAACTTAATGCACAAGCAAAGAGTAATGAGTTGCATAATTTAGGAAAGAAATGGGTTATGCTCCGGGGCTTGCCTTCGCAGTTAGCTTGGGGCTCTTCCGAACTTGGGCTCGGGTCTTCAAGAGCTTCAGTTAGATTTACTTGAGCTTCACGCTGCTCACTCTCGGACGCGGGCACCAGCTCGTAAGTTCCGTCGGCGAGAGTCGTCGATTCTACATGAATGCACAAGTTTAAGTAGTGGTGATGATAACGACACGATTTAAGTGTAATTACTACAGTGGATAGTTTCTGGTCATGAAAATTTGGATTTAGGCACATCAGGGAAAGATGTGCTTACTGTAAAATTTTCAGACAATTTCATATAGCAGATTAATTATGAAAAATATATTACATAATTGCTGTTAGATCCTTGTTCGTTTTGTACAGAACAATTGGTGCAAAAACTAAATCTAAGATTTTTACAGAGCTTTCATATAATCGTGCAGGAGCTACTGTAATTTTTATAGGATTTATTACGCAGTTTTCAGAGCACAGAAAATATGACATTACTTTCCTAGTTTATTCAAGGATTTATTTTTACAGGCGCCTGTACAGGGATTTTGTCCATGAAACTTTTTACGCAGCAACCCCTACCACTGTGTATCTCCTAGTAAAAATTTTAGAATTTTCCAAGCTAAGATACTATTTTCTAGAATTAATGTATGTTATTACAACATAAATCAAATAAATAGGTTCCTGTGAGATAAAAAGTCTTCCAATTTTTCTCTGGCATCTAGGTACCATTACACCAGTATAGAAAAAGTTTCATTAGGTGATTCATAACCTAACTGCAGGGATAAAAATATTTAGACACTTATGGTATGAAACTAAGTTTAATAAACAGTGTAGATAGAGATGGAGTTTGGACCTGATCTTTTTATACAGTCCTAAACATCGAGCAACTAACTCACTGCCCAAAATTTAGGGTCAGCATTGATCTACAACAGTGGGTACAAAATAAGTCCATTAAAACTTCCATTTAATGTAGAGCAAGATATATTGAGAATCTGAGAAACATTTTGTAACAAAAGTTGTAGAGTTTCATCTAACGATTCCAGAACAGTTTAGTTTTCATTTTTCTGAATTTTCTACGATTTTATACGAATTTTACAAGTTCACTGAATTTGAATCTAGATTTGAAACTTTCTTTTACAACTGGATCCTTGAATCTTACGTGCAAACCCTTCTAAAGATTTAAATTCTTGCAATTGGGTCCTTGGGCGGCTCGGGTACGGTGGCCGGCCAAAATTCCGGCGAGGGGTGAGGGTCGGGGAAGGTTCAGGGGTGCGAGGGCTACCTCGTGGGGGTCTTGTTCGGGTGGGGGACGGCCGGGAATAGCTCGCCGGCGTTGGAGCAGAGGCGGCGGCGGCGGCGGCACGCGTCGACGGCGGTGCTCCGGCGGGCTTGGGGCGGTCTGGTCTGGTCGGCGAGCTTCAGTGGCGCGTGGGGAAGCTGCTCCGGTGCTTGGCTTGGGCGGAGGAGGTCGGAGTCGGGCTGTCCGCGGAGAGCAGGGGCGGCGGCGGCGGGTGACAGCGCGGGCGGCGGCGCTCCGGTGGTCCTGGGCGGCGTTGGGTGGGTCGGCGAGCTTCAGTGGGGTGATGTAGTGGTGGCTGGAGGTTCAATTTGGGCAGGGGGCGGCTGTGGAGGGCTGTCCACGAGCGGGCGGCGCTCGGCGGCGGCAATGGCGGCGGCGAGGTGCTCTGGCTGCTGTGGCTCGCGCGGGCGGCCGGGGGCGCAGCTTTTGTAGGGGCAGGAGGGGGTGGGGGTGCCTGGGCGACGTGCGGGGCGGAGGTACGGCAAAGGCACGCCACTGGCCACGGCGGGCGGCAGCAGGACGCCGGCGCGGCGTGCGGCGAGCGGAGGCGAGCGACTGGAGGCCGGGGATTTGGCGTGGGCGCGAGGAGATAGCGCAGCGCGTGGATTGGGGAAGCAGCTGCTGCAGCGGCTCGGGCGGAGGACAGGCGCAGCAACTGGCGGGGTGCGGGAGTCGGGACGGCACGGCGCGTCGCGGCGGTTGGGCGCGGCGGGCGGCGAGGCGGGGCACGGCACGGCGTGCGCACGCGCGGGCGCGTACTGGGCAGCGCGGCGGTGGGGGGGGGGGGGGGGGCAAAGCCGTGCGTGGGGGAGAGGCGCGGCGGCCACTGGCCTGGCGGCTCGCGCCGGTCAGGCGTCGCCGGCCACCTGGCGGCGCTGTCGGGCGGGGAGGGGAGAGAGAGAGGAGCGAGGACCTAAACGCGAGAATTTGAAAAGTTTCAGGGGGCTGGGTGCAAACAGGGCATTTTCTCCTCTTTTTAATTTGAATTTCAAAAACTTTTGAACATGAAAGTTGTTCAGAATAAAATGTTCTACAAGTTTGGTTTCAGGAAACATCTCATTTGGCTTATGGTTTGAAAGTTAATTTAAAAATTCAAAAGTATCCAAATGTGCCCAATTTAAATTTGAATTCCAACCTAACTTGCTCTAATTCTTTTCACCCTTTTATTAGTTGGTTAAGCATAGGGTTAGGCTAATGACATTGATTTAGAAATGTAAATTATCAGGGTTGTCACAGCTAGGGTCGGGTGAATCTGGTCCGTTGCATCAGAATCGGCGGCAGATCAGACGAATCGGCGGAGTAAGGAAAAGGTCGGGCGAATCGGCGGAGTATGGGTTGGGCGAATCGGCCGGGTAAAGTGAAGATCAATTCTGACCGTTAGATCTAGATCGAGCGGCAGAGGAAGGGTCGGCTTGACAGAACAAAAGGGGTCGGGCGAGGCGGAGTTTTACTGGGCATCGGCGGCGAGCGAGTGCGGCGGCGGACGGCCGGAGCTTCACCGATTCCGGTGTTCCGGGGCTCAATCCAAGCTAGGTTCATGCCTGGGAGTGAGTGGGCGGTACGGGGAAGGTGAGGGTGGGTACGGGTTGGCTGTGCGGCAGTTGTGAGCTGGCGGCCACGGCGGCGGGCGGAAACAGGGGTCCGGCGAGAAATCTGGTGGGCGGCGGAGCAAGAGAGAGAGGGGAACCTAGTGCGGCTTGATGCTCACCAACTTGCGGAGCCCTGGCGAGAGTTGATGACGGCGGAGAAGCTGCGGAACGGTGAGTCGACGGAGAATCGGCGACACGGGTCGGCGGCGTTCCTCCGAGGTGCAACTTCCAGCGGCGTACGAGGAAAAGATTTGAGTTTGGCGTGGGTTGCAAGGCGGGGCTTTGGCAGAATTTTATAGGGGCGGATCGGCTGGGAGTTTAGGAAGGCGGTGCTATGGAATCGATTAGGACTCGGGGTAAGAAGAAAGAAAGAAAGGCGCGAACAACGGAGTCGTTCTGGACTCTGGGTAAGGAAAGAAGAAAGAAGAAGAAGAAGAAGAAGAAGAAGAAGAAGGCGCCGACAGGTGGGTCCCAGCTGTCGGTGAAAACAAGAGTCGGGTGAGGAAATCGGCCACTGGGTCGGCCGCGGGAAAAGAAAAAGAAGAAGAAGAGAAGAAATTGGGCTGGCTGAAAGAAAGAATAGGAGAAGAAAGAGATAAAGATGCATGCACAATTTTGATTTATGATTTTTTTATGAAAATACTTTTAGAAATTTTAGCTCCTATATTTTGGGTGTTACAAAACCAAACCCCCTTAAAAGGAATCTCGTCCTCGAGATTGGGAAGGACTAGAGAACAGCTGAGGGAATTCTGCAATCAGTTCGTCTTCTCTTTCCCAAGTAGCTTCATCCTCTGAGTGGTGACTCCACTGTACTCTGCACATTTTGATCACCTTGTTCCGGGTAACCCTCTGAGATGTTTCTAAAATTCTAACCGGGTGCTCTGCATAAGTTAAATCTTCTTGCACATCCAGTTCCTCCAACGGTAATTGCTCCTCTGACACTCTCAAACATTTCTTTAACTGTGATACGTGAAACACATCATGGACATCTGACAATCGCGCCGGTAACTCCAATTGATATGCCACTTCACCTTTCCTTTCCAGAATCTGAAAAGGTCCAATGTAACGTGGTGACAACTTTCCCTTCACTTTAAACCTACGTAAACCTCTGGTAGGTGATACCTTCAAATACACAAAGTCTCCAACTTCAAATGTCAATTCCCTTCTTCGTGTATCGGCATAACTTTTCTGTCGTGACTGGGCAGTCTTGAGATTATCTCGGATTATCTGGACTTGTCTATCCGCTTCTTGTAGAATCTCTGGTCCAAAAACTTGACTTTCTCCTGTCTGATTCCAATACAATGGTGTCCTGCATTTTCTCCCATATAATGCTTCAAATGGGGCCATCTTGAGACTTGCCTGATAACTGTTATTGTAGGAGAACTCTGCATAAGGCAAGCTTTTATCCCAACTGCCTCCATGCTTTAAGGCACATGCTCTCAACATATCCTCTAATACTTGATTCGTTCGCTCAGTCTGACCGTCTGTTTGTGGATGATATGCGGTACTGAAATTGAGCTTTGTATCCATGGATTCATGTAATTTCTGCTAGAAACATGACGTGAACTGAGTACCTCGATCAGACACCATCTTCTTTGGAACACCATGCAGACACACAATTCGTGACATGTACAGTTCTGCTAACTTGGCTCCAGTGTATGTTGTTTTGACCGAGATGAAATGCATGACTTTTGTCAATTTGTCCACAATAACCCATATCGAGTCGTAACCATCACGAGTACGGGGTAACCCAACATTAAATCCATACCAATCTCTTCCCATTTCCATTTAGGTACCTTCAATGGCTGGAGTAAACCTGCTGGTCTCTAGTGTTCTGCTTTCACTCTCTGGCACACATCACACAAAGCCACGTGAGTTGCTACGTCTCTTTTCAAACCATACCACCAGTACTTCTCTTTCAAGTCCTGATACATCTTGGTACTTCCAGGATGAATGGAATAAGCGGAATCATGTGCCTCCTTCAAAATGAGTTCACGAAGGTGATCAATTTCAGGCACACAGATCCTCTTTCTGAACCAAACAGTTCCTTGCTCATCTTCGGTGAAATCCGGAGTCTTGCCTAAACCAATTTGAATCTTGATCTCTTTGATCTTAGCATCTGTCAACTGCCCTTTTCTGATCTCTTGTTCCAATGTAGGTTCCATTTCCATAATCATGGCTTCCGCCCGTGTGACAATTTCCAGGTTCAAACGTGCCATCTCCCAACATAATTCCTGAGGCATCAATCGAGCAATCATCATATTAGCTTGTCCTTTCTGGCTTAGGGTGTCTGCCACAACATTAGCCTTGCCAGGATGAAACTGAATATCCAAATCATAGTCTTTGATTAATTCTAGCCATCTGCGCTGTCTTAGGTTAAGATCCTGTTGCGTGAAGATGTACTTCAGACTCTTATGGTTAGTGAAGATCTGACACTTGTTTCCGATCATGTAGTGCCTCCAAATCTTCAATGCGTGCACGACGGCAGCCAATTCCAAGTCATGGGTAGGATAGTTCTGCTCATGCTTTCTCAACTGTCTTGAAGCATAGGCCACAACTTTGCCTTCTTGCATTAACACACATCCAAGACCCATCCGAGAAGCATCACAATACACATCAAACCCTCTGTGGATATCCGGCATTATCAACACAGGAGCAGTGGTCAATCTTGTTTTCAGCTCTTCAAAACACTTCTAGCATGCAGCATCCCACTTAAATTCTTTCCCTTTTTCCAACAAAGAAGTCATGGGTTTCACAATCTTTGAGAATCCCTCAATAAATCTGCGGTAGTAACCTGCAAGTCCGAGGAAACTTCTAATTTCAGGCACAGACTTCGGTGGATTCCAATTCAGAACATCCTGAACTTTACTTGGGTCTACAGCAATCCCTCCATCTGTGATAACATGTTCAAGAAAAGAAATTTTTCTCAACCAAAAGTCACATTTGCCCAGCTTGGCATATAACTGGTTCTCTCGGAGTTTCTGTAACACTATCCTCAAGTGCTCTTCATGTTCTTCCTCGTTCTCTGAATACACCAAGATGTCATCAATGAACACAACCACAAACTTGTCAAGATATTCCATGAAAACCTTGTTCATCAGGTACAAGAAGTATGCTGGAGTGTTGGTCAATCCAAATGACATCACAGTGAACTCGTACAGACCATATCTGGTTGTGAATGCTGTCTTGGGTATATCTTCTGGTCGGATCCTTAACTGATGATAGCCTGATCTAAGATCAATATTGGAGAATTCTGCATAGGGCAATCTTTTATCCCAACTACCTCCATGTTTGAGGGCACATGCTCTCAACATATCCTCCAATACTTGATTTGTTCGCTCAGTCTGACCATCTGTCTGCAGATGGTATGCAGAACTGAAATTTAACTTTGTATCCATGGACTCATGTAATTTCTGCTAGAAACGCGACGTGAACTGAGTACCTCGATCAGACACTATCTTCTTTGGAACACCGTGCAGACACACAATTCATGAAATGTACAGTTCTGCTAACTTGGCTCCAGTGTAGGTTGTTTTGACTGGGATGAAATGTGCGACTTTTGTCAATCTGTCCACAATAACCCATATCGAGTCGTAACCATCACGAGTACGAGGTAACCCTACAATGAAATCCATACCAATCTCTTCCCATTTCCATTCAGGTACTTTCAACGGCTGGAGTAAACCTGCTGGTCTCTGGTGTTCTGCTTTCACTCTCTGGCATACATCGCACAAAGCTACATGAGTTGCTACGTCTCTTTTCAAACCATACCACCAGTATCTTTCTTTCAAGTCCTGATACATTTTGGTACTTCCAGGATGAATGGAATAAGCGGAATCATGTGCTTCCTTCAAAATAAGTTCACGAAGGTGATCAATTTCAGGCACACAGATCCTTTTTCTGAACCAAACGGCTCCTTGTTCATCTTCGGTGAAATCCTTAGTCTTGCCTAAACCAATTTGAATCTTGATCTCTTTGATCTTCGCATCTGTCAACTGTCCTTTTCTGATCTCCTGTTCTAATGTAGGTTCCATCTCCATGGTTATGGCTTCCGCTTGTGTGACAATTCCCAAGTTCAAACATGCCATCTCCCAACATAATTCTTTAGGCATCAATCGAGCAATCATCGCATTAGCTTGTCCTTTCCGGCTTAGGGCGTCTGCCACAACATTAGCCATGCCAGGGTGATACTGAATATCCAAATCATAGTCCTTGATTAATTCTAGCCATCGTCGTTGTCTTAAGTTAAGATCCTGTTGCGTGAAGATGTACTTCAGACTCTTATGGTCCGTGAAGATCTGACACTTGTTTCCGATCATGTAGTGCCTCCAAATCTTCAATGCGTGCACGACGGCAGCTAATTCCAAGTCATGGGTAGGATAGTTCTGCTCATGCTTTCTCAGTTGTCTTGAAGCATAGGCCACAACTTTGCCTTCTTGCATTAACACACATCCAAGACCCATCCGTGAAGCGTCGCAATACACGTCAAACCCTTTGTGGATATCCGGCATTATCAACACAGGGGCCGTGGTCAATCTTTTTTTCAGCTCTTCAAAACACTTCTGGCATGTATCATCCCACTTAAATTCTTTCCCTTTCTCCAACAGAGAAGTCATAGGTTTCACGATCTTTGAGAAGCCTTTAATAAATCTGCGGTAGTAGCCTGCAAGTCCGAGAAAACTTCTAATTTCAGGCACAGTCTTCGGTGGATTCCAATTCAGAACATCTTGAACTTTACTTGGGTCTACTGCAATTCCTCCATCTGTGATAACATGTCCAAGGAAAGAAACTTTTCTCAACCAAAAATCACATTTGCTCAGCTTAGCATATAACTGATTCTCTCGAAGTTTCTGTAATACTATCCTCAAATGCTCTTCATGTTCTTCCTCGTTCCGTGAATACACCAAGATGTCATCAATGAACACAACCACAAACTTGTCAAGGTATTCCATGAAAACCTTGTTCATCAGGTAGATGAAGTATGCTGGTGCGTTGGTCAATCCAAACGACATCACAGTAAACTCGTACAGACCATATCTGGTAGTGAAGGTTGTCTTGGGTATATCCTCCGGTCGGATCCTTAGCTGATGGTATCCTGATCTCAGATCAATCTTGGAGAAAACCTTGGCACCTCTCATCTGATCAAACAAATCTTCAATTCGGGGCAGTGGATACTTATTCTTGATTGTCACATCGTTCAGCGACCTGTAGTCTACACACATCCTTCTGCTGCCATCTTTCTTATCGACAAAGATCACGGGTGCTCCCCACGGGGATGAGCTGGGGCGGATAAATCCCTTAGCTAACATCTCTTCTATTTGTTTCTTTAGTTCACTTAGATCCTTAACATCCATTCTATAGGGTCTTTTAGAGATAGGTGCAGTACCAGGTAAAAGATCAATACTGAACTCAATATCACGAACAGGTGGCATACCTGGTAATTCTTCCGGAAAAACGTCGGGGTACTCACTGATAACTCTGATATCTTCCAGGGGCATTCCCTTCATTTGGTTCACTGTCCCAACTGCACTGGGCAAAGCTGATGCCACAAACTCTATTTTATCTCCTTGAGGACTGGTCAAGAGCACTGATCTCTTGCGACACTGAATAACACCATCACATCCTGATAACCAATCCATTCCGAGGATCACATCGATGCCATTAGTCTTTAGGACTATTAGATTGGCTAGGAATTCTATCCCCATAATATTCATGCTGACCCTTGGGCATAAGTGGCTAGCTTTCAATTCCTTGCCCGGGGAGCTTACTAGTAATATTTGTTTCATAGGGCTCATTGGTAAATTATGTTTTGCAGCAAATTGCTCAGTAATGAATGAATGTGATGCTCCAGAATCAAATAAAACTGATGCAGGTTCAGAATTGACAAGGAACGTACCGAGCACAACGTCGGGTGCCTCTTCAGCTGTTCCTGCAGCCACATGATTCACCTTTCCGCGCACGCAGGCTCTGATACCACTTCTGTCACACCCGATTCTAGAAAGAACCAGATGCATCTCATATGTGCGCCAGGATCTCGTTCACACACATATGGTAGACGGAAAGTGTAATATATCAAAGACAATGCTCAAAAGTAACTAAATAAAGTATTTAACAATATTACACTCCGTATAAAAGAGACACAATTGTCTTTAAACGATAAACCGTTATACCCTTTGTTGCCCAATGGTGTCTAGTTGCTGTTGCGCGGCTGCTGCTGCTAAGGAGTCTGCCTTTGTCCACTATTCCTCTGATTCTGAGGAGTTTGCGCATTACGCTTCGGGCAGTTGTTAGCGTAATGACCCAGTTCTCCACATTTGAAACATCCGTTAGGTTGGACCGGAGTGACTGGATTGCTGGACCGCACTGGTGCACCTGTGGCGTAGCCTGGATGGTACGGTTGCGGGTTGGAGTTGCGCTGAGTCTGCTGGTTATAGCGTTGTGGCTGCTGTGGAGTTCGTTGATTTTGTTGGCTCTGCTGATATCCTCCACCTTGTCCTCCAAAGCGCGGCTGATATCCTTGGGGTGTGTTGTAGCGGGGTCGGGTGTTGCTGCTGGATTGTCCTTGGGACTGAAGTTTTCGCTTATGTTCTCCAAGCTCCTTGCGCTTGCTCTCCAGACCAATGGCTTTGTCTAGTAGAGTTTGGAAGTTTGGGAAAGTGTGACTGTGCAGCTGATAGTTGAGCGGCCCTATCAGACCTTCCAAGAAGCGCTCCTGCCTCTTTGCGTCACTATCCACCTCATGGGGCGCGTAACGAGACAACTGAGTGAATTTGTCCCGGTACTCACTGACAGTCATGCTACCTTGCTTCAGGTTCAGGAACTCCTTATTCTTGAGCTTCATTAGTCCTGTTGGGATATGGTGGCTGCGGAAGTTGGTTCTAAACTCCTCCCAGGTGATAGTGTTGGCGTTGGCGTGGGCAGCAGTGAAAGCATCCCACCAATCAGCGGCTGCACCTTCCAGACGTCCTGCAGCATACAGGACCCTTTCACGGTCACTGCATTGTGTAATGTCCAGCTTCTTGGTGATGACCTTCAACCAATCATCAGCGTCCAAGGGGTCCACAGAGTGAGAAAAGGTAGGAGGGTGGTGGCTCATGAATTCTCTGTGTTTGTCTCTTGGTGGCGGGTTTTGCTGTGGTGCTTGCTGATTCTGCTGAGCTTGTATGTTCTGGATGGTGGCAGTGAGGTTCTGCAACACCTGCATCTGTGCTGCCAAGAATTGCTCCATTGTTGGATTGGGCGGTGGTGGCAACAGACTCTGTCGGTTGACTACACGAGCACGCCTAGAGCTAGGGTTATTCTGTCCTCCACCTGTCCTGGTGTTCACCATCTGACCGTTAGGGAATAAACCCAGGATAAGACAGGTGTACTAGATATAGGAAATAATATCTTAACAAAATATGGATTTATAAGACTCCAACTGTTATGTATATATCATATCAAGCAATTCTTATAGCACTCAAAGCAATCATTGGTTCTCAAGCAATCATTACATCGTCGTCCTCTCGAATGAAAATGATTCTAACGAGAATTTTAAGAGATTCTAGCCTAAGAGCCTAAGTGCCTATTCCTCGGGGCGAGTTATGGAGCCGGGTTCGCCGCGACGAAGTTTCTTGCGGGGTGGTGACAATGCGGGGAAGCGGGGTTCATCCATCTGTGGGGGTGGCGGCGATCTTCCTTCAAGTCGAGCTTCCAGCATGCGGATCTTTTCATGGGCCTCCAGTAGCTTGTCCTGAGTATCGTCCAGTTCAGTGATGACGCTTTCCAGCTCAGTGTTGAGAGCGGCGGTGACTCGAGCAAGAGTGTTGAGGCGGTCTTCATCATCTTCCCCCAGGGTAATCATAGTCTCTTCAGTTCCACTGAGGCGGCGAGGAAGGTGGCGATACTCCGTGTTCTGCAGCTCCTAGCGGTAGGTATGACAGATGGACCATAGAGCTCTCCTGGCGGCATTGCTGATGGCTGCGTCGTATGTAGCGTGGGGTGTGGTGGAGTCATGTGCAGTGAGAGTCCTCAGGCCTCGGGCACTTTCCATCCTGATGTGGACGCGAGAGAGGTAGTAATCGCCGAGCGCGGGGTCGGTGTAGTGATGCGTGTGGTAGTGAGGTCTCACGCGGTTGCCCAATTCTTGAAGAACACCTTGTAGCACTTGAGACAGGTGGCCGGGTTCTCTGTCCGAGGTGCGAACACAGCAAAGCTGCCTCATTCCTGGAGTTTCATTGCTCTGATCATCATTGTTTTCATCGTTGTTGTTGTTGTCCTCATCATCGTCTCTTCTAATATCTTCGAAGTTACTCGGGCTTCCTTCAGCGACGTCAACTGGGGAAGGGGCTGGAACAGGGACAACTAAGGGTGGTGGCGATCTCTCAATGACTGGTGATGCCGGTGGTGTGAACTGATTTCCTTCTTCATCAACTGCCATGATGCGGCCATCTTCTCCATCCACGAAGTAATAGACTTCCTCGGGTTCTTCCTCCGTAGCTCCCTCCTCTTCAGCAGGGGCTGGAACTGGGGTAGGAGAAGTTGGTTCAGCTGGGGCAATGCGAACTTGGCAACCTCCGGTGCGTTTGCGAGCAGTTTGGTAAATTCTGACCATCTGGCAGAGCGGGAGTAAAATTCAGGATATTTTTCTTTTAAGAAGGAAAATGATAGAAGGTTTTATGTAAACATAGGTTTTTTTTATGTGGAAATATAAAAGGAATTTTTGATGCTGACATGGCTTTCTAGAAGATAAATCCTTAACTTCGGCCATCTCTATCTAGGCTAGCGTCCTACAGTCAACATAGCTCTGATACCACTTCTGTCACACCCGATTCTAAAAAGAACCAGATGCATCTCATATGTGCGCCAGGATCTCGTTCACACACATATGGTAGACGGAAAGTGTAATATATCAAAGACAATGCTCAAAAGTAACTAAATAAAGTATTTAACAATATTACACTCCGTATAAAAGAGACACAATTGTCTTTAAACGATAAACCGTTATACCCTATACGAAGTCTCCAACAACTCCGTCTTCCACAGGCGATGACTAGTGAACGCAGGACCTAGAACTCCTCGAAGTCGTCGAAGATCTCCTCTTCAAAGTTCTCTTCTGAACAGCAGGGGGCAAGGGTGAGTACTCTTATGGTTGGTACTCAGCAAGTGGGGTGAAAATGCAAGGCCATCAAGGATAGGCTAAGGTCTGCAGCAGCGGTTGCTTTTAGTTGGTCACATATTTATTATCAAGCACCTATTAACTAGGTTTAGGTTTATACCAATCCCACTTTAGCAAAGTCATAACGGTACCATCAACTCAAGTATTAACCACGAACCACAATTTAATTAATCTTCAAGTTTCATTATCATGTGAGGGTCCAAGCCACTCTTAACCGTGAGTACGGCTGTTATAAAAGTTTGACACTCTGCAGAGGTTGTACACTTTACCCACAAATCGTGTTTCCCTGAGTCGCCCGGGTTTGCAAAGCCCTTAAACACTTCCGAGGTGAGTGGCGAGGGTACACTACGAAGCCTTTACAAAGACATGTCGAGAGCAAAGCAGCCCGCTAGAGTTTCAGTAGCGGTGTGGTCCATAAACCTCCCTAATGGTCAGCTCCTTAGCAAAGGCAGCTACCCCAAGAGGACCGAGCTATGACCCCTATCACCGACCCCCTCCTTGCCCTTTCGGTAAGGCCACCAGCAAACTACACATCTAATTAATCGGCTAAGGTCACAGCCATATGACTTTGTGGTTGCACTGTTCACTTGGGTGGTTCTCCATGTTCCCATTAAACAAAGTTGATCTTGAGATTACGCAATAAACCACAATATATAACATGATCAATATTAAAAGAGTAAACCAATACCAATCCCAAAGTTTGCAACTAAGCGTAACTACCCAACAAAGTAGTAAACCCAGGTGTTTCAAGGTTTGGGGTAAAAGACTAGGTATGTCCTTAGCATAGGTAATCCCATCAAGTTTATGCAAGCAACAACAAAGTAAAGTATATTTTCATGCAGTTGTTGGGATCAAATAGAGTATGCAGAGGGGGAAATCCACTTGCCTTCTTCAAGCAACTGCTGATTCTCTTCCCCGTAAGCTTGCTCTTGATTTGGCTCGAACGTCACGTTGTCTACACGATCACACAAGCATACACAAACAAATAAGGAACAATACAACAAACAGTACAAACAGAAAGTGAAAAGATGCTAAAGTTGTAGTTCATGATGCAAAGAGCGTGTGGGCTCAAGAATCGCTGAAATCGGAGTTGAAACGATGAAGCTATGGCTAAAACAGTGATCTGGGGACCTAACTGCTAGAGTTTTGAGTCTCCCGAGGCTAAATCTGAAGAATTTAGGGACTAAAGCATAATTAGACCTTAAACAGAGGGTCGGGGTGCAAAACTATAGGTTCTGGACGGCGGGTACTAATTCTGGAAAAGTCAGGGGTAGGGATAGAAAAAAGAAAAGGGCTCAGCTCTAATTATTTTCTACTGATCTGGACCGCGGGTTGATTCCTGGAAAACCTAGGGGCCTTTCTGCTAAAGTTCTGGGAACGGCTAGGGTCGGGTGAATCTGGTCCGTTGGATCAGAATCGGAGGCAGATCAGACGAATCGGCGGAGTAAGGAAAAGGTCGGGCGAATCGGCGGAGTATGGGTCGGGCGAATCGGCCGGGTAAAGTGAAGATCGATTCTGACCATTAGATCTAGATCGAGCGGCAAAGGAAGGGTCGGCTTGACAGAACAAAAGGGGTCGGGAGAGGCGGAGTTTTACTGGGCATCGGCGGCGAGCGAGTGCGGCGGCGGACGGCCGGAGCTTCACCGATTCCGGTGTTCCGGGGCTCAATCCAAGCTAGGTTCATTCCTGGGAGTGAGTGGGCGGTACGGGGAAGGTGAGGGTGGGTACGGGTTGGCTGTGCGGCGGTTGTGAGCTGGCGGCCACGGCGGCGGGCGGAAACAGGGGTCCGGCGTGAAATCTGGTGAGAGGGGAACCTAGTGCGGCTTGATGCACACCAACTTGCGGAGCCCTGGCGAGAGTTGATGACGGCGGAGAAGCTGCGGAACGGCGAGTCGACGGAGAATCGGCGACACGGGTCGGCGGCGTTCCTCCGAGGTGCAACTTCCAGCGGCGTACGAGGAAAAGATTTGAGTTTGGCCTGGGTTGCAACGCGGGGCTTTGGCAGGATTTTATAGGGGCGGATCGGCCGGGAGTTTAGGAAGGCGGTGCTGCGGAATCGATTAGGACTCGGGGTAAGAAGAAAGAAAGAAAGGCGCGAACAACGGAGTCGTTCCGGACTCTGGGTAAGGAAAGAAGAAAGAAGAAGAAGAAGAAGAAGAAGAAGAAGAAGGCGCCGACAGGTGGGTCCCAGCTGTCGGTGAAAACAAGGGTCGGGTGAGGAAATCTGTGGCAGAACCACCTGAATTAATCCGACTCAAGTGTATTAACCATCACCATTAAGGCAATCTCGGTTAACCTTACACTTCAAACGGAGTAATCCACTGGTCTGTCGGGTATAACCTCCCGATACAACCACGGTAATCGGATCGAGCGCCATACATACAAATGCTCATACGACGATGAGCCCAGAGAATACCACATTCCAACAAATATTACAACGTTAGCATAAGTAAATATTACAGACCAAGTTCTGAGTTTAGAAACCAAATACTTCAGTGATCATAAATAAGTTCTTCAGAGTTTAAGTTGCAGCGGAAAATAAACAACGGAAGCTACTCGACGATACATAATGTCTCGATGAAGCCCGTACGACACATCATTCGGCATTATCTCCGTTGGACGGGGGCGTATCCCATTCCACCGACCAACCAGGGGGAAGAGTGCAGGGCCAAGTCAAGCTAGCAATCATATCTTCGAAGGTCTCACCTGAAAACGAGCCACAAGCAAGGCTGAGTATACTAATACTCAGCAAGACTTACCCGAGTAGTGGAATCTACTCCACCGACTCTAGATATGCAAGGCTTTTGGCTCAGGGGTTTGTTTTGCCGAAAAGCTTCTACAAGTGGGTCCTTACTTTCAACTTTTAGCTCAAGATTCTAGTTTCGTTAACCATTCTAGATAAGCAGCTATCCAAAAGCATACATGGTGAAGCATTAAGTTTTCATCCAACCAGTTCATTCATCATCATTGTTCCTCTTCTTACTCTGTGGGAAAAAATGGTTAAGCAGTCTCAATAGCCGTGAGAAACGGACGATTCGAATCGAATTTCTTAACCTTGCAAGGGAAACCCAAACACACGTCACGTGGTTACTCCCTAGAGTCGCACGTGCAACTTTTCCCCTTTCTTTCCGGGTCGTGGATCGGGGCTACCCTCCGAGAGTACAAGATCCCCACGCCACGGTTCGGCGCCGGGTCGTGACCACTCTCTGCACTCGCCATATGCACATGGGACCGAAGTTCAAAGGGTAGGATGTCGTCCACTTGCCGGGCCAATCAGGTACTTAAGCTTACCGATTCCCATAATCTTGGCATGTGTTTAGTACGTTCAAAGACTTAACCATCACTACCACACCCTGCGGCCTTAGCATTTTTCACTAGACAGACGGGCCTCAATCGTAACCATCGTTCCATAGCCCGTCCGTGTCCTTATGATTGCAGCGTGTAGTAGACATTCAACTCCTATTTTCTCGCGAGTGACAGGAAATCACTCGACTTTTACCGGAGTTCTATTAGCACAGCATTCTATCGAACCTTACGTCTAGTTTTCAAGCAAGGGTTCCTGATATCATGCAACTAAGTTTTTATTCAACTCCTATAAACTTAATGCACAAGCAAAGAGTAATGAGTTGCATAATTTCGGAAAGAATGGGTTATGCTCCGGGGCTTGCCTTCACAGTTAGCGTGGGGCTCTTCCAAACTTGGGCTCGGGTCTTCAAGAGCTTCAGTTAGATTGGCTTGAGCTTCACGCTGCTCACTCTCGGACGCGGGCACCAGCTCGTAAGTTCCGTCGGCGAGAGTCGTCGATTCTACATGAATGCACAAGTTTAAGTCGTGGAAATGGCAATCGATACGATTTAAGAGTAATTACTACAATGGATGGTTTCTGGTCATGAAATTTTGGATTTAGGCACATCAGGGAAATATGTGCTTACTGTAAAATTTTCAGCCAATTTTATGTAACAGATTAATTATGAAAAATATATTGCATAGTTGCTGTTAGATCCTTGTTCTTTTTGTACAGACCAATTGGTGCAACAAATGAGTCTACGATTTTTACAGAGCTTTCAGTTAAGAATGTAGAAGCTTCTGTAATTTTTGTAGGATTTATCATGCAGTATTCAGAGCATAGAAAATATGACATTCCACACCTGGTCTATTCAAGGATTCATTTTTACAGGACCCTACACAGGGTTTTTGTCCCTGGAACTTTTTACACAGCAACCTCTACCAAAGTGTATCTCCTAGTAAAACTTTGAGAATTTTCCAAGCTAATATACCATTTTCTTGATTTAACGTATGTTATTAGCACATAAATCAAATAAATAGGTTACTGTGAGACAAAAAGTCTCCTAATTTTCCTCTGGCTTCTAGGTACCAATACATTAGCATAGAAAAAGTTTCATTGGGTGATTCACCACCTATCTGTAGGGATAAAATATTTTACTTAAACATGGTATGGAATTAAGTTTAATAAACAGTAAAGCTAGAGATGGAATTTGGGCCTGATCTTTTTTCATAGTCCTAAACATCAAGCAACTAACTCACTGCCCAAAATTTAGGGTCAGCATTGTTCTACAACAGTGGGTACAAAATAAGTCCATTAAAGCTTCCATTTAATGTAGAGCAAAATATGTAGAGATTCTGAGAAACTTTTTGTAACAAGTGTGGTAGGGTTTGTTCTAAGGATTCCAGAACAGTTGAGTTTGCATTTTTCTGAATTTTCTACGATTTTATACGAATTTTACAAGTTCACTGAATTTGAATCTAGATTTGAAACTTTCTTTTACAACTAGGTCCTTGAATCTTACGCGCAGACCCTTCTAAAGATTTAAATTCTTGCAATTGGGTCCTCGGGCGGCTCGGGTACGGCGACCGGCGGAAATTTCGGCGAGGGGCTCGCCGGCGGCGAGGGGTGAGGGTCGGGGAAGGTTCAGGGGTGCGAGGGCTACCTCGTGGGGGTGTTGTTCAGGTGGGGGACGGCCGGGAAGGGCTCGCCGGCGTTGGAGCAGAGGCGCCGGCGGCGCGGCACGCGTCGACGGCGGTGCTCCGGCGGGCTTGGGGCGGTGTGGTCCGGTCGGCGAGCTTCAGTGGTGCGTGGGGAAGCTGCCCAGGGGCTTGGCTTGGACGGAGGCGGTCGGGGTCGCGCTGTCCACGGCGAGCAGGGGCGGCGGCGGCGGCGGCAGCGCGGGCGGCGGCGCTCCGGTGGTTCTGGGCGGCGTTGGGTGGGTCGGCGAGCTTCAGGGGGATGATGTAGTGGTGGCTGAAGCTTCAGTTTGAGCGGTGGGCGGCGGTGGAGTGCTGTCCACGGTGGGCAGCGCTCGGCGGCGGCAATGGCGGCGGCGAGGGCGTTCCGGGTGCGGGGTCGCGCGGGCGGCCGGGGCTCGGCTTTTATAGGGGTAGGAGGGGGTGCGGAGGGGCCTGGGTGGCGTGTGGGGCGGAGGCACGGCACGGCGTGGTACTGGGCGCGGCGGGCGGCAGCAGAACGCCGGCGCGGCGTGCGGCGAGCGGGCGCGGCGACTGGGCGGCCGGGATATGGCGTGGGCGCGAGGGGATAGCGCTGGGCGTGGAGTGGTGGAGCAGCAGCTGCAGCGGCTCGGGCGGAGGGCGGGCGCAGTGACGGGGGGGGGCGCGGGAGCCGGGGCGGCACG
This sequence comes from Panicum miliaceum, assembly GCA_032594955.1. Taxonomy (NCBI): domain Eukaryota; kingdom Viridiplantae; phylum Streptophyta; class Magnoliopsida; order Poales; family Poaceae; genus Panicum; species Panicum miliaceum. Next base: position 10,934,272 of record CM064067.1, on the reverse strand, counting down.
GCGGGGCGCGGTGACTGGGCGCGACGGGCGGCGGGCTGGGCGCGGCAGCGGCGTGCGCACGCGCGGGCGCTCACTGGGCCGCGCGGCGTGGGGAGGGGGCAAAGCCGGCCGTGGCGGGGGTGGCGCGGCGGCCACTGGCCTGGCGCCTCGCGCCGGTCAGGCGTCGCCGGCCACCTGGCGCGCGGCGGTCGGGCGGGGAGGAGAGAGAGGGGGGGGGGCGCGAGGGCCTGAATGCGAGAATTTGGAAAACTTCAGGGGGCTGGGTGTAAACAGGGCGTTTTCTCCTCTTTCTAATTTGAATTTCAAGAACTTTTGAACACGAAAGTTGTTCAGCATAAAAAGTTCTACAAGTTTGGTTTCAGGCAAAATCTCATTTGGCTTATGGTTTGAAACTTAAATTTAAAAATTCAAAAGTAACCAAATGTGCCCAAATTAAAATTTTGAATTCCAACTGAACTCGTTCTAATTCTTTCCACCCTTTTATCAGTTGATTTAAGCATAGGGTTGGCTAATGATACTGATTTTAGAAATGAAATTTTTACCAGGATTGTCACAGCCTTCCCCCCTTAACAAGAATCTCGCCCCGAGATTCGGTAATTCTTAGTGTGGGCGTGGGTGCACATACCAGTGGTTGAGATAAGAAACCCAGGGAAATGTTGGTTTAGGTAGCTTTCGGTTTCCCAGGTGGCTTCTTCTTCCGTGTGGTGATTCCATTGTACTTTATACATTCTAATCACTCTCCTCCTGGTCTCTCTTTCTTTTTGATCCAAAATCTTAACTGGGTGTTCGACATACGAGAGGTCGGGCTCTAACGATATTTCTTGTTGTTCCACAATCTCAGTAAGGACTCGAATACACTTCTTGAGTTGAGATACGTGGAAGACATCATGGGTGGCCGTGAGCTGAGGGGGCAGTCGTAATCTGTAGGCTACGGGTCCGCAGCTCTCAATGATTTCGTAAGGACCAACATAACGGGGAGCTAGTTTGCCTTTGATTCCAAATCTTCGCACTCCCTTGGTTGGTGAAACTCGAAGATAGACATGATCGCCAACCTCGAACTTTAGGGGCTTTCTCCTTTTGTCAGAATAGCTCTTTTGTCGAGCTTGTGCGGCTCTAAGATTTGCTTGTATTACTTTTACTTTCTCCTCTGCCTCGATCACCAGGTCGGGTCCAATTATTTGACGTTCTCCGGTTTGTGACCAGCTCAAAGGAGTTCGACACCTTCGTCCGTACAGGGCCTCAAATGGTGCCATTTTAAAACTCGTTTGATAGCTGTTGTTGTACGAGAACTCTGCTAGGGGTAGGCATTTGTCCCAATTCTTGTCATAGTGGATGACGCAAGCTCTCAGCATGTCTTCAAGGATTTGGTTTACTCTTTCCATTTGTCCATCAGTCTGAGGATGGTATGCTGAGCTGCGAATCAGTTTAGTACCAAGAGACGTTTGCAGTTGTTCCCAAAAGCGTGCTACAAACTGAGGACCACGATCGGAGATAATTGTCTTAGGTATTCCATGCAGGCAAACAATACGATCGAGGTAAATCTCGGCATATTTCTTGGTAGAATAGGTGGTGTGTACCGGAAGAAAATGTGCCGTCTTCGTGAGTCTATCCACGATAACCCATATGGAATCATGTTTCTGGGAAGTGTTTGGTAGTCCCACGATGAAGTCCATACTTATGTCTTCCCATTTCCATGATGGTATAGGTAACGGTTGAAGTGTACCGGCTACTTTCAAGTGGCTAGCTTTTACTCTCCGGCACGTGTCACATTCTGAGACATACGCAGCAATTTCTCTTTTCATCCTAGTCCACCAGAAGTTTTGCCTTAGCTCTTGATACATTTTGCTACTGCCGGGGTGGATAGAGAATTTGGAAAGGTGTGCCTCATCCAGAATTTGCTTGCGGAGTTCACGATTCTTCGGAACGACTATACGACTTTCGAACCATAGAACTCCCTTATGGTCCTGGCGGAAACATTTGTACTTCTCCTCACCTAGAGAGAGTTTTTGTTTGATGATCTTAATTCCTTCATCATGTAGTTGTGCCATGACGATTTGGTCGTGAAGAGTGGGCTCAACTGAGATGTGATCTAGAGTGCCTTGGGAAACCATTTCCATGTTAAGCTTCCTCATCTCTGCACACAATGTCTCATGGTAGGACTCCATGGATAAGCAATGGCAATGGGACTTGCGGCTTAGTGCATCCGCGACTACATTAGCCTTACCGGGGTGATAGTGCACTTCAAAGTCATAATCCTTGATTAATTCTAGCCATCTCCGTTGTCTCATATTCAGATCGGCTTGTGTGAAGATATACTTGAGACTCTTATGATCCGTGTAGATATTGCACTGTGTACCCATGAGATAGTGCCTCCATATCTTCAGAGCGTGAATGACGGCTGCAAGCTCAAGATCATGAGTGGGATAATTCTGTTCGTGGGGCCGAAGGGCTCGTGAGGCATATGCAATCACTCGATTCTCTTGCATAAGCACACACCCTAGACCAGTACCCGATGCGTCACAATACACATCGAATGACTTGGTATTATCGGGTTGAGCTAACACAGGTGCAGTAGTCAGATGCTCTCTGAGAGTGTGGAAAGCTTCTTCACATTTCTCATTCCATACAAACTTTACTTCCTTCTTCAATAGTTCCGTCATGGGCTTAGCAATTCGAGAGAAATCCGGGATGAAGCGACGGTAGTAACCGGCCAAGCCGAGAAAACTACGAATCTGATGAACAGAGGTAGGGGGTTTCCAATCCATCACCTCTTGTACCTTGCTGGGGTCAACAGCTATGCCTTCGCTGGAGATCGTGTGACCTAAGAACTATACAGTATCCAACCAGAATTCACACTTAGAAAACTTAGCATAGAGCTGATGGTCTCTGAGTCGCTGAAGAACAATGCGAAGGTGCTTGGCATGCTCTTCCTCATCCTTGGAATAGATAAGGATGTCGTCGATGAACACTACGACAAATTTGTCAAGTTCGGGCATGAATACCGAATTCATGAGATACATGAAGTAGGCAGGGGCATTGGTGAGTCCAAAGGACATGACCAAGAATTCATATAGTCCATATCGTGTGGAGAAGGCAGTCTTAGGAATATCGCACGGGCGAATCCTGATCTGATGATATCCCGAACGAAGATCAATCTTTGAGAAGACTCTGGCTCCAGCTAATTGATCGAAGAGTACATCGATACGAGGAAGGGGGTATTTATTTTTGACAGTTACCGCATTGAGAGGTCGGTAGTCCACACATAATCTTAAACTGTCATCCTTCTTCTTTACGAATAGGGCTGGACATCCCCAAGGTGACGCGCTAGGGCGAACGAAACCCTTGTCCAGTAGTTCTTGGAGTTGAATTTTCAGTTCTGCCAATTCTTTAGGGGGCATCCTACATGGTCTTTTGGATATAGGTGCAGTGCCTGGTTGAAGTTCAATGATGAACTCAATGTCCCTATCCGGGGGCATTCCTGGTAAGTCATCCGGAAAAACGTCGGCATACTCGATTACCACAGGAATATCATCTAGCTTAAGTCCTTCCATCTTATAAGCACAGGAATTCGTACAATCTAGGAACGGTAGGTAAAGGGTAGTGGCTCCGTGACTAGGTGAATTTATCTCAACGGCTCGGGAAGAAAGGTCCAGTGTGACTCCATGCATAGCCATCCAGTTCATTCCCAAAATAATGTCCATGCCGTCAAGAGGTAACAGGACAAGGTCCGTGTCGATGGTTTTACTACCCAATTTGACTGGTACTTGTCTGACCATTTGGTTTGAAGCAATTTTACCACCCGGTGTTGATATCATATATGACCCTTTTGTGTGACAAACATCCAAGCCTACTTTTGCACCGAATTTTGCACTTATGAAACTATGCGATGCACCAGAATCAAATAATATAACTGCAGGCTTGTTATGGATAGAGAATGTACCCGACATCACTGGGGCTCCTTTAGGAAGCTCTGCAAGCGTGGTGAAGTTAATCCGTCCTTGCTTGACTTGCAGGGTTTGTCTCTTGCCCCTGTTCTTGGTGTTCGGGTTGGATCCTTGACCTTGGTTGGGCTGCCCAGACTGAGGGCATTCTCGTGCGAAGTGGTTGGAACTCCTGCATTTGAAACAGCGATTCGCGGGGCTAGGTCGAAGAGACTGCTGAAGAATGGGCCTCGGACCATTCTGTGGAGGCATCGGGGGTCGTACCATGCCTGGCTGCCGTGGGGGTCTGGCAATCCATCTCCCTGGCTGAGGGGCCCTAGGTGGAGCTGTGGGTGCGGCATTTTGCACGATGCGATACCTTGGTGGTTGGACACTTGATGGTCCAGCGGGTGCCTTTCTCTTCTTCTCGGCCCGGTGTGCCATGATACAGTCTTCCTGGGTTATGGCCATATTGACCAACTCGTTGTAGGTGTCAGCCCTGGCTAGGTTCAGACGTTCCTTAAGCTTGGTGTTCAGACCTCGGCGGAAATGATCACGCTTCTTGGCATCCGTATCAGCGTGATAGCCCGCATACTGGCTTAGGTTGTTGAATGCCTGGGCGTACTGCAGCACGGTGCGGGTGCCCTGGTTGAGTGCCAGAAACTCATTCAACTTCCTCTCCATGAGACCCTCGAGGATATGATGTGCCCGGAACGCGGTCTTGAATTCATCCCAGGTGACAATGTGATCAGCGGGGAGCATAGCAAAGTAGTGGTCCCACCACAGACGAGCGGTACCGCGAAGCTGTTGCGCGGCAAAACGAGCTTTGTTGGCTTCTGAGCATGGGGCCACAAGTAATGTGAACTTGGATTCGATGGTGCGAATCCATGCATCTGCGTCCAGGGGTTCCTCGGTCTTATGGAACAAGGGCGGCTGGGTCCCTAGGAAATCCGTGTATCCTGCAGCTTGGGGTTGGTGAGCATTGTGCCCACCCCTCTGCTGGTGTTGTCCTTGCACGAGCTGGCGCAGCAGTTCGGTTTGAGCGGCCATCACTTCCACCAAACTGGGCGGGGGTGGTGGCGATTGTCGCGAGCGGCTGCCACCGGCACCAAAACCCTCGGGGTTGCCACGGGTTGATCCAACCATCTGAAACGTGAAAGGTTACCATTAGCAACGCGATCCATATTACTTCCTCGATTCATAAATAATTGGTGTGGTCATAGACTTCCGAAATCACAGCTAGAAGTATGGACAGAATCTCTGTTTGCTACGAGAAAAATCGTAGCTTGCTGTGGGTCCCTCTAAAACATCTCATACTTTGGCAGTAGTCAGAGAATTTAGGAATGCACCACTTTGGTATTTAACTTCGGCGCTAGAACTATAGCTAAGGTGGTCGAAAGGCTCGTCCTTTGTCTTAGTTGTTTTTCAGCAGATTGATCGGTACTGTTTCGCCTATATCTTAAACTAGCGAGGTACAATGATGCTGAATTTTTGTGAGAACCTAGATCACAAAATTTAGCACAAGTTTGGTATTCAACACTCAGCCAAGAAATGCAAGGAGACATGGATAAAAATTCCGACAAGTCTCAGCGATTGTGGATTTCATCGTTTACCAAATTACAACGAAATCTCCCAAGTTTATCGCCGTTCCTTACAAGTTGAGGGTATCCACATGGTTCAGGTGTACCCATCGCAAAAGAGTTACTCAACTCCTAGTTAGCCTATTACAACACTTGCCAAAAGTTAGGCTACCCTATCGAGGAGTATGTGCAAAAGTCCTCCTAGGTCATCATCTAGAAATCATCCAAGTCGTTGACGGACGACTCGCTGTGAGCAGGAGAGTGAGTTCCCATCTGAGGTGCCTGTGGTACCTCACCCTCAAAATCCATACCGGAGACACCATCAATCTCCTGTCGCTCCTCCTCATCTTCCTCCATGTCCTCCTCATGGGGATGGTCATTCTGATCATGGTGCCACTGAATGTGCTCATTAGCATCCTCCAACTCAAGGCTCGGATCATGGAGCTGCTCCTCCAACTGTGCTATCGTGGCATCTCTCTCACCCATGAGAGTGTCCTGCTCCTGAATTTGGCCCTCAAGTTGGCCAATCTGAGCATCTCTGTCCTCAAGATCCTGATTGAGCTCCTTAATCTGCTCATCCCTGGTATCTGCCATCATGTGGTAGAGGCCTGAGCGAGATCAGTGAGCTGCTCAAGCGCCTGACTCTGGAGAGTCTGAAGCCGGTAGAGTGCACTCATGCACCGCACGGAGGTATGAATAGTTTCCTGGGCATGAAAGTCTACCAAGTACTGTGCGTGCTACACCCTGTTGAGCCAAAAGGGGTCATTGTCCTGGGCAGCAGGAAACAATCCAATGGGAGCGAGTGTGACAACCTCGGGACGCTGCGCACAAAAAGTGGTGAGCGCCCTCATGGCTGCAGTCTCCCAAGTATCGGCCAAACGGCGACCAACAGCCTCAATCTCCAAGGCGGGCCACTCCGGGTGTAACGGGTGCGGAAAGATAGTCACGTTGACACGGCACTGGGTAACTCCAGTCCGGCGTAACGTGGTGGAATTAGATAGCCCGCGGTACGCAGAACATCCCACAAAATAGAGGGAAAACCCTCCCAGTGGAGACACTGCGAGTGTACGCGTCCATCCTCATCCACCATCATAGCAACAGGCTCGGCCATCTGAACAAAAGATCAAATGGAGTGAGATAGCGAAAAACTGTGAACAGCACAAGGACAGATTCTATATAGTGTGCAAAAATAACCATAACTTCCACAGTTCCAATCCAAAAATTCTCAAATTTCACCAGGTCACTCCTAAGGTATTTGTGAACAACTTTGCTAGTCAACTCCAGAGCTAGATAGGTCTCTAAGATGGTCTTTCTCTTCAGGTTTTACCTTACTGTCTACCCAGAATTTTCAGTGAACAGAGGGCCATAGTTTCGTGCACCAGGGAAAATTTACCTAGCAAAAATTTACCAAATTTTAACAGCAGCTACCTGGGTAAATTTGGAACAAGTTTTGTGTTGTGCTCTTTTGCAGAAAACCGCAGGAAGGGGGCCTAAAAATTTAAGGGGCAGAAGTGCTTATTCGGGACAGAATTCTAACATTCCAAGGTTTCTGTTATTTCTCACCATCCATAAGTTCAGAATTTTTCGTTTTTGAACAGAAGATAGAACACAAAATTTGGAACAATTTCTTCAACATGAACTTTATTAGAAAAGGTCATTTTCTTGGGTCAATAAATCGCTCTTTTCGGTCACGGCAGATTTCGGATAGTTTCGCTAGATGGTCCTTATGCAAACCATGCTTTAGATACGCAAGAACCTTACCACTCTCATACAACGCATTTCGATTTCAGATATATGTGGTCATGATGCATGCACGTCCTATTCGTCCTCACAAAATAAAATAATTGCCAAATAGCTTTGGTCTTACGAAGATAGTTTCGGTGGCATACACAATACGGCTCTCGCTATAATAGCTAGTCGAGTCTTTCTAATCGTTCCTTAACTTATCGTAAGCGCGGTTAGTGTACCCGCAAAAGATTGAAAAGCATATACATTTCATGAACCTTTCATGCCAGCACTCATGAAAGCATTCGCATTCATTACCGTTCACTTATAGAAACGATATCTGTACAATTTCCGCCGTACAGACGACGTTAACATACGCTATCGAGATAGCGTATTCACGGGGGTACCGTCATGAGACGGGGGTATGAACAGCGATCGCCATACCCTGCACCAAACCTTCTACTCCCAATATGTTCAACTAACAGTTGGCATATTGGCAGCACCTCAAGTAAGCCACTGCTTGAGGGCAGCGTTCGGTTCGCATCACCGACAGGAAGGCCAAGCTCTCTCAGTTGGCTGAGGATCCTTACCTTCTTACCTTAGCGATGAGTGCGTCATTACAGAATTTAAGGTCGGTTGTGCATGAAAGTAAGTTTTGACAGAAGGTAATGTGCTGGAAGTCAGTTGATAATATATAGAAGTTAGATAGCCACCTAGTAAAATTTCCCATAATCCCTTAGGGCTTTACGAACTAGGCACCATCCTTAACGTACCAACGTATTTCGCAACACATCCTTCTAGTCAAGTTTTAGTAAAACAAGTTTTTAAGGCTTGTCGCATTCTTTGGCGTATGCATTTCGGCTCTGGCGCCAGCTGTTGCCAGCTGTGGCTCCAGCTACGGCTCTGATACCAGCTGTGGCAGAACCACCTGAATTAATCCGACTCAAGTGTATTAACCATCACCATTAAGGCAATCTCGGTTAACCTTACACTTCAAACGGAGTAATCCACTGGTCTGTCGGGTATAACCTCCCGATACAACCACGGTAATCGGATCGAGCGCCATACATACAAATGCTCATACGACGATGAGCCCAGAGAATACCACATTCCAACAAATATTACAACGTTAGCATAAGTAAATATTACAGACCAAGTTCTGAATTTAGAAACCAAATACTTCAATGATCATAAATAAGTTCTTCAGAGTTTAAGTTGCAGCGGAAAATAAACAACGGAAGCTACTCGACGATACATAATGTCTCGATGAAGCCCGTACGAGACATCATTCGGCATTATCTCCGTTGGACGGGGGCGTATCCCATTCCACCGACCAACCAGGGGGAAGAGTGCAGGGCCAAGTCAAGCTAGCAATCATATCTTCGAAGGTCTCACCTGAAAACGAGCCACAAGCAAGGCTGAGTATACTAATACTCAGCAAGACTTACCCGAGTAGTGGAATCTACTCCACCGACTCTAGATATGCAAGGCTTTTGGCTCAGGGGTTTGTTTTGCCGAAAAGCTTCTACAAGTGGGTCCTTACTTTCAACTTTTAGCTCAAGATTCTAGTTTCGTTTACCATTCTAGATAAGCAGCTATCCAAAAGCATACATGGTGAAGCATTAAGTTTTCATCCAACCAGTTCATTCATCATCATTGTTCCTCTTCTTACTCTGTGGGAAAAAATGGTTAAGCAGTCTCAATAGCCGTGAGAAACGGACGATTCGAATCGAATTTCTTAACCTTGCAAGGGAAACCCAAACACACGTCACGTGGTTACTCCCTAGAGTCACACGTGCAACTTTTCCCCTTTCTTTCCGGGTCGTCGATCGGGGCTACCCTCCGAGAGTACAAGAGCCCCACGCCACGGTTCGGCGCCGGGTCGTGACCACTCTCTGCACTCGCCATATGCACATGGGACCGAAGTTCAAAGGGTAGGATGCCGTCCACTTGCCGGGCCAATCAGGTACTTAAGCTTACCGATTCCCATAATCTCGGCATCTGTTTAGTACGTTCAAAGACTTAACCATCACTACCACACCCTACGGCCTTAGCATTTTTCACTAGACAGACGGGCCTCAATCGTAACCATCGTTCCATAGCCCGTCCGTGTCCTTATGATTGCAGCGTGTAGTAGACATTCAACTCCTATTTTCTCGCGAGTGACAGGAAATCACTTGACTTTTACCGGAGTCCTATTAGCACAGCATTCTATCGAACCTTACGTCTAGTTTTCAAGCAAGGGTTCCTGATATCATGCAACTAAGTTTTCATTCAACTCCTATAAACTTAATGCACAAGCAAAGAGTAATGAGTTGCATAATTTCGGAAAGAATGGGTTATGCTCCGGGGCTTGCCTTCGCAATTAGCTTGGGGCTCTTCCGAACTTGGGCTCGGGTCTTCAAGAGCTTCAGTTAGATTTACTTGAGCTTCACGCTGCTCACTCTCGGACGCGGGCACCAGCTCGTAAGTTCCGTCGGCGAGAGTCGTCGATTCTACATGAATGCACAAGTTTAAGTCGTGGCAATGATAATCGATACGATTTAAGAGTAATTACTACAATGGATAGTTTCTGGTCATGAAATTTTGGATTTAGGTACATCAGGGAAAGATGTGCTTACTGTAAAATTTTCAGCCAATTTTATGCAACAGATTATTTATGAAAAATATATTACATAGTTGCTGTTAGATCCTTGTTCTTTTTGTACAGAACAATTGGTGCAACAACTGAGTCTAAGATTTTACAGAGCTTTCACTTAAGCATGCAGAAGCTACTGTAATTTTCGTAGGATTTATCATACAGTATTCGGAGCATAGAAAATATGACATTCCACACCTAGTCAATTCAAGGATTCATTTTTACAGGACCCTACACAGGGTTTTTGTCCCTGGAACTTTTTACACAGCAACCTCTACCAAAGTGTATCTCCTAGTAAACATTTGAGAATTTTCCAATCTAAGATACCATTTTCTTGATTTAACGTATGTTATTAGCACATAAATCAAATAAATAGGTTACTTTGAGACACAAAGTCTCCTAATTTTCCTCTGGCTTCTAGGTACCAATACATTAGCATAGAAAAAGTTTCATTGGTTGATTCACCACCTAACTGCAGGGATAAAATATTTTACTTAAACATGGTATGGAACTAAGTTTTGATAAACAGTAAAGCTAGAGATGGAATTTGGGCCTGATCTTTTTAGATAATCCTAAACATCAAGCAACTAACTCACTGCCCAAAATTTAGGGTCAGCATTGTTCTACAACAGTGGGTACAAAATAAGTCCATTAAAGCTTCCATTTAATGTAGAGCAAAATATGTAGAGATTCTGAGAAACTTTTTGTAACAAAAGTGGTAGAGTTTGTTCTAAGGATTCCAGAACAGTTGAGTTTGCATTTTTCTGAGTTTTCTACGATTTTATACGAATTTTACAAGTTCACTAAATTTGAATCTAGATTTGAAACTTTCTTTTACAACTAGGTCCTTGAATCTTACGCGCAGACCCTTCTAAAGATTTAAATTCTTGCAATTGGGTCCTCGGGCGGCTCGGGTACGGCGGCCGGCCGAAATTCCGGCGAGGGGCTCGCCGGCGGCGAGGGGTGAGGGTCGGGGAAGGTTCAGGGGTGCGAGGGCTACCTCGTGGGGGTGTTGTTCAGGTGGGGGACGGCCGGGAAGGGCTCGCCGGCGTTGGAGCAGAGGCGGCGGCGGCGCGGCACGCGTCGACGGCGGTGCTCCGGCGGGCTTGGCGCGGTGTGGTCCGGTCGGCGAGCTGCAGTGGCGCGTGGGGAAGCTGCCCAGGGGCTTGGCTTGGACGGAGGCGGTCGGGGTCGCGCTGTCCACGGCGAGCAGGGGCGGCGGCGGCGGCGGCGGCGCGGGCGGCGGCGCTCCGGTGGTTCTAGGCGGCGTTCGGTGGGTCGGCGAGCTTCAGGGGGATGATGTAGTGGTGGCTGAAGCTTCAGTTTGAGCGGTGGGCGGCGGTGGAGGGCTGTCCACGGCGGGCGGCGCTCGGCGGCGGCAATGGCGGCGGCGAGGGCGTTCCGGGTGCGGGGCTCGCGCGGGCGGCCGGGGCTCGGCTTTTATAGGGGCAGGAGGGGGTGCGGAGGGGCCTGGGCGGCGTGTGGGGCGGAGGCACGGCGCGGCGCGGTACTGGGCGCGGCGGGCGGCAGCAGAACGCCGGCGCGGCGTGTGGCGAGCGGGCGCGGCGACTGGGCGGCCGGGATATGGCGTGGGCGCGAGGGGATAGCGCTGGGCGTGGAGTGGTGGAGCAGCAGCTGCAGCGGCTCGGGCGGAGGGCGGGCGCAGTGACGGGCGGGGCGCGGGAGCCGGGGCGGCACGGCGGGGCGCGGTGACTGGGCGCGACGGGCGGCGGGCTGGGCGCGGCAGCGGCGTGCGCATGCGCGGGCGCTCACTGGGCCGCGCGGCGTGGGGAGGGGGCAAAGCCGGCCGCGGCGGGGTGGCGCGGCGGCCACTGGCCTGGCGCCTCGCGCCGGTCAGGCGTCGCCGGCCACCTGGCGCGCGGCGGTCGGGCGGGGAGGAGAGAGAGGGGGGGGGGGCGCGAGGGCCTGAATGCGAGAATTTGGAAAACTTCAGGGGGCTGGGTGCAAACAGGGCGTTTTCTCCTCTTTCTAATTTGAATTTCAAAAACTTTTGAATACGAAAGTTGTTCAGCATAAAAAGTTCTACAAGTTTGGATTCAGGCAAAATCTCATTTGGCTTATGGTTTGAAAGTTAAATTTAAAAGTTCAAAAGTAACCAAATGTGCCCAAATTAAAATTTGAATTCCAACTGAACTCGTTGTAATTCTTTCCACCCTTTTATCAGTTGATTTAAGCATAGGGTTGGCTAATGATACTGATTTTAGAAATGAAATTTTTACCAGGGTTGTCACAAAATCGGCCACTGGGTCGGCCGCGGGAAAAGAAAAGGAAGAAGAAGAGAAGAAATTGGGCTGGCTGAAAGAAAGAATAGGAGAAGAAAGAGATAAAGATGCATGCACAATTTTTATTTATGATTTTTTTATGAAAATACTTTTAGAAATTTTAGCTCCTATATTTTGGGTGTTACATCTCTCTCTCCCTTTCTCTCTCTCTCTCTCTTCCATGCTCTCAAACAGATCCAACCCTAACCTACCTTGAACCTAACCTGATCCGACCCAGTTCGGCCATTAACATCCTTCTCCTCTCCTTTCCTTTCTCCACACAACAACCATGCCGTGCTAAGCTCGGCTCTCCTGTGTGTGCGCACGCCAGGGTGCGTTAGTCGAGTCTGCTCTGGTCAAGCATGCTCGACCTCACCGTACCCTACCTGCAGGCTGAGCTAGCTTTTCTCTCCATTTTGGACTTCGTTTGGGACCGGATGGCTCTTGCTTTTGTGGTCGACATGTGCGTCATGCAAACACGGCTATCCGCACTGTATAAAAAGTTGCAGCCCGCTTGACCCTTTCTCTCCCTGACTTGTGGGCCCGCTGTTTAGCCCCATGTTGATTCTCCCGTGGACAACGTGGACTCAAGCAGAGTCCAAGGCGTGCACTGCATGCCAACTCAGTTGCCTCAGCACTATAAATCGCGAGCGGCCGAGCCCCCTGCAACCTCCCCCTGCATCGTCGGCCCAAGCCCTCCCATCGCCCCTTGCTGCTTGCGTTGGATCCTCCTCCCAGCATCAAAACAAGCGCCGCCGCCAGCCTCTGCACGTGCGCCCCCTTCAGCTCTCAAGGCAGCAAAAGCGCTGCCACGCACCTGAGACCCAGCGTCGTGCCCCTGCCCTACCGCTACCAGCCCGAGTCCCTGCGCCGTGCCTCGCCTCGACCCCTGCCCGCCTCCTTCTGGGCCACCCCTGTGCGCATCCCCTGATGCCCAGCGCTGCCTAGGTCTGCTCGGCAAGGAACAGACCACCGCCGCATCCTTCTCTGGCGAAATTCGACCACCACAATGCATCCCCGCGGCAAGTAAGGTATAAAACGGAACGCCCTCGTCGTCCTCTTTCTTTTCCCCCACTTCCCAAAGCCTATCGTGCCCTGAATCATCGGTAATCCGGCGAACAATGGCTGCTGGTCACGATGGGAGCCTGTTGCTGAGCTTTTGCAATTTAGCCCCTGAAAGATTCTATAATTCATGCAGTTTTTTCTATGTCTTGCAAACTCGCAGAAAACCCCCTAGATCTATTGCATCTTTTCAACCTAGCCCCACCCGTGGTCTTTTATGGATCTAACCCTAGCTATTGATTTATTCGCGAGCACTATTTTCTGTGTCTTGCCAAAATCAATAGTTAGCCCTCGCAGTCTATAGTTAATCGCGATTAGGTCCCTGCAGCCTTGTTTTAGCCATAGTTTCCGCGTTTTGGATCCGTTTTGATCTGTTCTTTTTGCGTTAGTCTTCTAAAACTCTAAGCTATCGTTTAGTAGTGTTGTTGTACAATAGTTGCTGTTTATAAAATTAAATATAGATTTAATTTTATTAATGTCTTCTCATCTAGTTTTCCTAAATAAAATCCAATTAGATCTATACTCCGGTTTTCATAATTAATGTTAACTTGATTAATATCAACTCAAATGTGTTTGTAATTTAATTTGTTTAGTTCAAGTCGAATCATAAAGTTTGACATTTAGATGTTCTCACAAGTTCTTTTCTAATTAATTATTTAATTAGTGTAATTTGTATATAGACAATTATATAAAAAATTTGACAAAATTGTACCTCGTCTTTATAAATGCAAACATAATATGAGTTAATTATAATCAGGGATATTCTCTTTTAAATATCTTTTACATTAGTTTTCTAAATTAAAATAAATGAAGCTTATAGTTGTTTGTTTTCTTTTATAATATAAATCTTTCTATAGCTATTTCTTTTCAACCGCAGCTCCGTGTTCCGCGTTTGTTGCGCTCTCATGACCGTAGCAACAAGCCTTTTCTTTTAGTACGCTCTTTTCAAGCTTTTTTTTTGTTGGGTATGACAATAATTTATATTGTCGATACTTAATTATATGCTATTAATACGTACTTTGGGATACTAAAAAAATTTACACCATTTGAAATGTTGAATACCCACCTCCCAAATCCTAGGCCCGCTATTACACCGTCGCCGTATCGCACCGTTTCCCGTCACGCCGCCGCTATATCACCCCGTCATCACCGTCGAGCCGTCGCGTCGTCGCCCCGTCACGTCGTTGCTCCGCCCCTGACGTTCTACGCCGCGACATAGTTCGCGTAGCGTGGCCACCGTTCGTGCTGTCGTGATGTCGCGAGGATGCCCCGTCATGCCGCCGCTCCATCCCTAGCGTCCTACGCCGCGTCATCGTGCCACCGCTCTGTTCTGGGCTTCCTACGGCGACGTCGCCGGTTTCTAGCCTACCATCACTATCGGTGTTTTATCAGCAAGCCTACCTAGGGATACCCTAAGGTAGTACACTTGTAGGCAGGGTGTCGATGAGATTAGGAACTCGAAGGTGCAAGCAACACAAGGTTTAGACAGGTTCGGGCCGCGATGTGCGTAATTGCCTTGGATTGGTTATTATTTGAAGGGTGTCCCTGCCCGCCCTTATATACTCTGGGGGGACAGGCTTAAATGGAATCATGGACTGATACTAGCTTAGGAGTCCTACCCGAGTACTACTCGGGTAATTTCCTTCTTTACCGACTAGTCTTACTCGTACCCGGGTACTTTACAACAGATATAAGGTATGGGAGATGTCCTATCTCTTATCCTAGAATATTCGATGCCATGTGCGCATTCCCGTGGAGGCTTCTGAGTACTTCTGAACTCATCTTCGATTTCTTCTGAAACTCCATCTTGAAGGCGTCATCTGAGTACATCCTTGGTTGCCTCGAGGTAGTGAGGTGCTCATGCCATCAGTAGTTTTAAGTTTTCTTTTATATGGGGTGGGATGAAAATCGCACTCCATATAGAGTAGCCCCCGAGCCTTAGGTTGAATCGAAGAATCAAGCTGAGGGTCAAGTTAGAATTGAATCTTCTTTTCTTATCTTCCAAATATTCTTGAAAAATAAGTCATCGATGACACGTGCCCTGCAGCCCTCGAGCCTTGAATCCAAATCCTAAAGATTTGGAAAAAGGATCCAAATAAACGTGGCATACCTTGTAGAATATTTTTATAAACTTGAATTGATGGTTGAGACAGGAAAAATTGGTTTGAAATTCAAAAAACCCCTTTTTTGGGGATAATATCCCTGAAAAAATGGTTAATCAAATAACTTCCCCAAAATTATCCTAAATTACCGCTCAAAACAAATCTTATCCTGAGAAAAACCCTTCGGCCTTTGCACAGTAAACCTAGGCCCGCCGCTGATTATTTAATCGCGCGGTGACTTAGAGTTAACTTACGCTTTTCATTGTCTGAACACTTCGTCTTCCTCTGTCTTCTAGCTGCTGCCATTTCGTAGATCTAGATCTAGAAATACGCCTCCTCTGCTTCCACCTTCCTCCCATATTTCCCTCGGCATAGTCTCCCCTCTCATTCTGTGCGGATTTCCGCCTCCTCACTCCTCCGCCCCGAGCGCATGCGAGTGAAGTGATTCGTGACATCAAGGATGGGAAACAAGAAAACCGCTACCGTGGGAGACAAGCCCAAGAAGAAAGAAGAAGCCAAGACCGCAAATAGCGACTGGACATACAGTAAGTGCTCTAGAAATGATCTTTTGCGTCTTGTTTCCGAGGGCCTTCTTCAAGAGAAAAATGTTGTGCAGTGGTGACCGTCTTTCCATCAACCTTTTCCGCAAGAGAATGTTGATGAAATCATTCTATTTCAACACTTTGTCGAAAGAGGATTGGCCCTCACCACCTTCGACTTCTTTCGTGGCCTTCTCTATTTTTATGGTCTTCAACTCCATCATCTCAACCCAAATTCTATAGCTCATGTAGCTATTTTTGTTCATCTTTGTTAGGCCTTTCTGGGCAGCGAGCCATCTTTTCTGAGTGAAGCCTCAGCCAAGTCTTGAGAACCAGAATGTAGTTGGAGGGGCCGGGTTCCAGCTGAAGCAGAAAATGGACGAGAAATATATCAAGTATAAGTTCCCAACTAGTCACTTAGGTTGGAAAGATTTGTGGTTCTATATTAGAAATCACAAGCTGTCGTTGCCAGAAAGGATTGGTGGAGTGCCCAAGCTGCAACCAGAGTGGAATTAAAACCCTCTAGCAAGTGAGATGGAACAAGTCAATGAGTTGCTCGAGTTGATCCAGACGCTAAAGTTGATGGGAGTCATTGGTGCATCTGTGATGTACTCATTCTTCGAGCGTCGGATTCAGGCCCTGCAAAAGTGGTGCCGCTTTGGTTTCGACTACCTCGAGACTGAAGATCCCTCATGTATGTCTGCAGTGGAGTTGCCAGCGGGGGAAGCACTGAGGCGAGTAAGACGTGTGTTGTTGAACATAAACATTGTACCATATGTCCCACCGCTATTTACTACCAAGAAACCGCCAAAACTAGTACGAAACTCCTTCGCTCGAGTACTTTTTGTTACCCTTGTATTCTGTATCTGACTTGGCTTTGATGACTTTCCAGGACCACACAAACTTGTATAGGAGTTCACCTCCAATTCCCGAGATAGAACGCCAAGTCACTTACAGCCGAGTGCGTATCAGCCGCTCAGGATTAACCGTCCTTCCCTCGATCCCGTGACCGATGATGAAGGTGATGATACTGATGATGATCTTACTCTGGTAGACTTCCTGAAGATGTCAAGCACGAGTACCGCCCAGGAAGACACAAGCTTGCCTGGTGGTGAACTCTTGCCCAGCCACCCCAAGAAGCCAAGGGTCACCACCCGGAAGTGCAAGGCAACTATCTTCGCAATCGATGATGATGATAATGAGCACCCAAGGTGAGTGCATCTCATAAATCTGCAAGTTTTTTGTCGATTTCTTCCTTGCTGATTTTTTGACTACTCTCCCTTTCTTTTGCTCCAGTGTTGCCGCCTCCAACCCCAAGCGCTCAAGGCAAAGGGTTGAAGAGCAAACTGTTAGGGATGATGCAGCAACAGAGTGAGACGTGTCCTCTATTGCAGTGGACCCGTTGCCAAGTAGTACCGAGGCTAGCCAAGGCAAACACCGCCCTTGGCTAGCTGCCAATTGTCTGTGGTTATATCGGGTGCTCCGCTGTGGCAGAACCACCTGAATTAATTCGGCTCAAGGGCGCTAACCATCACCACAAGGGCAATCAGGGCTAACTCGCACTTCAAACGGAATAATCCACTGGTCTGTCGGGTAACCTCCCGATACAACCACGGTTTTTGCCGATCGAAACCACACATACATGTACTCACACGAAGGTGAGCCCAGAGTATACAACATTCTATAAATTTTACATCACAGGGTTCACCATAAATTATTATTACATCTGAGTTCGAATTTGAAAAACAAGGTACTTCAGAGTTCGAAATATTTGAGTTCTTCAGAGTTCAAAGCAGCGGAAAATAATGACGAGAAACTACTCGACGATACAGGATGTCTCGATGAAGCCCGTACGAGACATCACTCGACATTACAACCGTTGGCCGGGGGCGTATCCCATTCCACCGACCAACCAGGAGGAAGGGTACATGGCAAGTCAAACTAGCAATCATATCCTCGAAAGTCTCACCTGAAAATAAGCCACAAGCAAGGCTGAGTATACTTAGCCGACTCCTAGACATGCAAGGCTTTTGGCTTGAGGGTTTTGTTTTGCCAAAAATCATAAACAAGTAGGTCCTTACTTTCAAATTTTAGCTCCAGATTCTAATTTTCTTTAACCATTCTAGGTAAGCAACTATCCAATATCATACATGGTGAAAGGATTAATTTTTCATCCAACAAGATTAATCATCATCATTGTTCCTCTTCTTACTCTATATAGTAAAAGGGTCAAGCAGTCTCAATAACCGCGAGAAACGGACGATTCGAATCGAATTTCTTAACCTTGCAAAGGAAACCTAAACACACGTCACGTGGTTACTCACAGAATCACACGTGCAACTTTTCCCTTCAATTCCCGCTTCACGGAACAGGCCCACCGCCCTCGACTACACGTCCCCATGGCCTAGCCATGGCGGCACATGCACCCGCCATTAGCTAGATGTCAACGAATTCAAGACGGTGGGGAGTATATTCCAGCCTCGGTTCAATCCAGTACTTAAGCTTACCGATTACCATATTCTTTGCATGTGGTTAGTACGTTCAAAGACTTAACCACCACTACCACACACTGCGGCCTTAGCATTTTTCACTAAAAAGACGGGGCCTCAATCATCAACATAAACATCGTACCATAGCCCCATCCGTCGACCTTATAGTTGCAGCATGTAGTAAACATACAACTCCTATATTCTCGCGAGTGACAGAAAATCACTCCTTTTACCGAGTCCTATTAGCATAGCATTCTATCGAACCTTACATCTAGTGTTCAGAGCAGGGGTACCTAGGATCATGCGACTAAGTTTTCATCCAACTCCTATAAACTTAATGTACAAGTAAAGTAGAGTAATAAGTTGCGTAAGTTTAGGAAAAATAGGGTTCATGCTCCAGGGCTTGTCTTCTTGGGTAAAGCTAGTTTGGGGCTCGTCCGAACTTGGGCTCGGGTCTTCGAGAGCTTCAGTTAGATTTACTTGAGCTTCACGCTGCTCACTCTCGGACGCAGGCACCAGCTCGTACGTTCCGTCGGCGAGAGTAGTCGATTCTATATAAATGCACAAGTGTTAGTTATAGTGATGGTATATGACGATTATTTTCCTTCACGATAAGGTTGTAGTCCACAAAACATCGATTTGGTTATGAAGTTACTGAGTTAAGATTTCTTTGGGTAATGGTTAAGAGAGTATGACTTAAACTATTAACTTCATTAAACAAGAAGGGGTTGTGTTATATTGGAAACTTAATTTTCTAAGCACAACATGGATTAAACACAACTTCTGGACTAGGTAACTTCTAGTGACAAAATTTTTATTTAGAGCACATTATGCAGAGACAAAAGCACTATAAAAATTTCAGACATTTTCACGCAGCAGAATAATTATGAAAAATGTAATGCACAACCACTGCTAGAACATAGTTATTTTTATACAGGACAAACCATTCAAGTATTGACACCAAAAATTTTACAGGGGTTTAACCTATCCATATATGTGTTACTGTAAATTTTTCAGATCTTACTTTGCAATATACAAAGCATAATAAATAGGACAAGATACACATACTTTAATAAAGATTAATTTCTATAGGATGTTTTACAGGGTTTCTGTGTATAAAACTATTTATACAGTAAGAGCTACTCTAAAGAGTACCTCAGTACAAAGTTGAAAATTTTCCAAGCACAGAAACTAATTATTTGAATTAGTGCATTTATCCTACCACAAAATTATATAAATAGGTTGCAGAAAGGAAAAAGGTTCTAAGCTTTTTCTGTGGTATTTAGGTAAGAATCTAACAGCTCTGAAAAATTTTCACCACAAGAATCACAATATAACAGCAGTTATAAATTAGTTTAATTATTTCATGGCATAAACAAGGTTTAACAAAAAGTTTAGTTAGAGATGGGTTCTGGTCCTAATATTTTTACACTGGCCTACAAATCAAGCAACAAATCTACTGTTAAATTTTCAGGTTTAGACTTTATCTACAACAGTGGGTACATTTAAAGTCTGTTAAACCTTCCATTTAATTTAGAGCAAGATTCAGCAAGCAACTGAAGAAATGCATATAATGAAAGTTGTAGATTTTCTTCTAACGATTCCAGCATAGTTGAATTTGTATTTATCCGATTTTTCCATGATTTTATCAAAATTTTACAAATTCGCTATTTTTGAATTCAAGGTTTTAGCACAGGTTTACATTTATGCCCTTGGAATCTTGCGTGCAGACTCTTTTAAAGATTTCAAGCGTTGCAATTGGGTCCCTGGGCAGCGCTGGCACGGCGGCCGGCCAGATTCCGGCGAGAGGGCTCGTCGGCGGCGAGGGGAAAAGGGTCGGGGAGATCCAGGGAGGTGAGAGCTACCTCGGGATGGCCTTGGTCGGGGTTGGGGGTGGCCGGAGGTGGCACGTCGGCGCGGAGCAGAGGGGCGGCGGCGGGGCGGAGCATCGGCGACGGTGCTCCGGCGAGGAGGGGAGGGTGTGGGCTGGTCGATGAGCTTCGCGGCGTCGAGGGGAACCCGTTTTGAAGCTTGGCTGGGACGGAGGAGCTTCGGAGTGGGCTGTCGACGGAGCAGCAGGGAGCGACGGCGATGCGGGCGGCGCTGGTGGTGCTCCGGCGGTTCTGGGCGACGATGGGTGGGGCAGTGAGCTGCGGTGGGGTGCTGTGGTGGTGGTTGGAGACTCAGCTCTGGCAATGGGTGGCCGGAGAGGTGAGCTCCACGGTGAGCTGGGCACGATGGCGATAATGGTGGCAGCGGCGGCGTTCTGGTGTCTGGGCGCACGAGGGGGCTCAGTGCGGCCTTTTGTAGGCAGTAGAGAGACGGGAGGAGGGGCGGGACTGGACTATGAGACGCGGGTGCGGGCGGCACGATGGGAGCGCGTGACTGGTCGCGATGGGCGGCGAGCAGAGCCGGCGCGGCGTGCGGCGGGCGCGGGCAGGGGATTGGGCGTTGAGGATTTGGCGTGGGGAGCAGGAGATCACGCGGCACGCGGTTTGGGCGAGGAGCTGCTGCAGTTGTCTTGCCGGGCGGCGAGCGCGGCGACTGGCGGGACGCGGCGGAGACACGGCACGGCGCGGCTTGTCCATTGGGCACGGCGGGCGGTGAGCAGAGGCGCGCATCGCTGGCGCGCGCGTGGCGTGCGCGGACTGGGGAGGAAGCGCGGCGTGCGGGCGCGGCCGGGCATTTGCTTGGCGCCTAGCGCCGTCACGCATCGCCGGCCAAGTGGCTTGCGGCGATTGCGCGGCGGCGGAGTGTCGGCCGAAGCCGAGGGTCGAGCGAAGCGAAGGGTCGGGCGAGTGAAAGGGTCGGGTGAACGACGGTCAGGCGAGCGGCTGTGCGTCGGGCGCGCGAGGGTCGGGCGAAACGAGAGGGTCGGGCGAGGCGTAGAGAGAAGGGTCTACAGTGTAAATAGAAGAAAAGGCAGGGGCTGGTTTGCAAATCCAAGTGTTTCTCAAATTTTTGTGTTGTAACTCAAAAATCTCTGAACACGAAAGTTGTTCAAAATGAAAAGTTACACAAGTTTTGTTTCAGGCCAAAGTTCATTTGAGTTGTAGTTTAGAAGTTATTTTAAAAACTCGAAAAGGATAATTCGGAGGGTACGTCATTTCCTGGGCAAAACTTTGCATTCACTCCTAGGCTTCAACTAGACTTTTGTTTAACATGTCAACAATGATGTGCCTATTCAATTTTGTAGCCATGTTTGCATCATTGTGAAAGTTATTTAAATGGCTTGATTAAAGTACATGTACTTACGCACATATACACAACTATTTTCAATTCAAGGCAAAACCAATTTATAATTCGTTTCCTTTAAATTTTTCTTAGTTAGTTAAGCATATTGTTACGCTAATGAGGCTTATTTCGTAAATTAACACCTGAGGTGTTACATCCGCCAGGACAAGTTTCATCCTCAACTGGCAAACCGACGCCTCCGAGTACTTTGGGTGCCGCTCCAGCGCTCAAGGTACTCAAGGTGAAGAAATTAAATGTCAAGAAATCTTCACTGTAAATACTCGTGTACGTTTTCAATTGCAATTTGTAGTTCATAGTTGATAACTATTTTGATCGCTGCTTTTGCTGGATGTAGGAAATCCTCTGGTCTGGACATGGATGAGCCTGGCAATGCCACGGCTGCTCCTGCCCGTGAGCTAGAAAGAGAGTCAGATGCTACAACGTTGGAGGCTAGGCCAGATACTACGACCATTGCCGAGTCATCAGTGCCCGAGGAGACTCCTGCGCCACCACCAAAGCTAAAGGGGATGAGCCAGTCCCTGAGATACTGTCAGGTGAGCCGATTGTGCCGCCCCTGCCCGCGAGTACTATTCTGCCAGAGGCTAGACAAATTACCACGGGTGAGGTGGCAGGTACCCCGCAGCAGCAACCAAATGCTGAAGAGGCAGGTGCTACGGGTACTTCATCGGGTACCATCCTGGTGACACCATCCGGGTGCCAACACGCTGTCCCGACGGAACTCATCGACGATCCAATGGTGACCGTGGAGACCCTAAAGCACTTCTAAGATACCTTCAAAGATCTGTACAAGTTCTTCACAGTATGTCCTCTTCTTGACCCATAACTTGACCAGATGAGTAGTTTTGTTGCCTATTGATATGCATATTTGTTTGATTGAACAGAGAATGGCCAATTAGTCCAGGCTGAAATCTGACAAACTGAGAGCTGCTGAAGATGGACGGCGCCAGTTGCAAGCCAAGGACAGGCAAATTGAGGAGCAAATCCATAGGAGGATCGAAGTGCAGCGTCAGCTGGATGCCATGAAGCTGGAGCGCACACGGGAGACCTAGCTCCTCAAGAAAGAGATTGAAAATCTTGAAGAGAAGAACAAGTCCCAAGCAAAGGCCCATCGAGGTAACTTTCTATCGAGTACTTTGCCCAGTTTGATGTAGTCGAGGTGTTGTCTCTGAAGTTGTGCGAGTACTTCTTCTTGTCTTTTGCCCATAGAACTCAAAAATATATTAAAGTATAAAGAAGAACTTCTGACTGATTTGAAGAATCTTGATTATCGTCGTTCAGATGATGTGGACCTCCTGATAAAGCAAATCAAAGATGCTGATAAGCAGCTTGTGCAATGTATGCAAAAAATCAAATCCATGGATCAAGAAAAAGATCTGAGGCAAAAGCAACTTGAAGACCTCCAGGAAGCTGCGCAAGTAGTCGTCAACATGGTGGACCCTCTGGGAGGAGGAGTAGTCGACAATAGGAGCGACTTAGTGAAGCCCCACAGAAGATTGCCAGCTACATCTCCGAGACCACCAGGACCTATGTAGCGCACGTGCTTGGGCTCGTCAAGTCCTTCTGGCCAAAGGTTAATGTGGAGCCACTAGCCGATGGCATGGCTGCCGACTACTCTGAAGAGAAGTTCGCAGATTACCTGAAAGAGGTCGAGCCAATGGCCAACAAGATAGTTGAAAGCTTAGAGCAGGATTAGAAACATTGAATATGTTATGAAAAAATTATCCAATTATATGTTTGTAAATATATCTATTTACTTGTTGCCTTTTGATCTATTCAAAATACTCTCGTGTAGAGTAGTATCGGCAATCATAGGTCTTAGGAAAAATTGATACGCTTGGGTCACGCTACTCCAAGTACAACGCCTTCAGATGTAGTCGATAACTTGTCGTTCGATCACTTATTCCTTATAGGAATTCTTCAAACTAATTAGATAACGTCCGATCGTGCGAACTATGACTTGTTTGGAATTACAGGCTTGATGACCTCTTCAGTTATTTGGGCTTGGTAACCCCTTCAGAGATTGCTTCTGTAGCTATTGTCTACATGAGACAAGTTGTTGTAGCGGTTACTGGAATAGGTTTTTTGCACAAGTATTACTCGCACTTTAGCCTGATGGGATATTTAGCAGTCGTCTTAGGACGAACTCGTGGGATAACTTCTGAGTGAACCTATTATACTCAGTGTAGCTAATTGTTTGTACTCGTGGCTAAAGCCATTGAGTCTTACAATTTTGCTTATTGCAGAAAGTAGTCGTTTTGGTACCTACAAGGATAGAACTTCCATAGATGCTATATGTTCCAGGAGTTTGGAACCTCCTGGCCATCATGGTACTGTAGTTGATACGACCCTGGCCTTGTAACCTTGGAAACAATGAAGGACCCTTCCCATCGTGAGTTGAGTTTATGCAGCCCTGTCTTGTCTTGGACGCGATAGAGGACCAAGTCACCGATGCTGAATGACCTCTCCTGGATATTGCGATTGTGGTAGCGTCTGACTCCTTGTAGGTAACAACCCGACTGGACAAGGGCATTGCATCTGGCTTCGTCAACCGAGTCCAGTTCTAGCTGCCTTGCTTTGTCAGCTTTGCCTTCTTCGTATATCTCTACTATTGGAGATTTCCACATGATGTCCGCAGGGAGGATTGCTTCTGATCCATTGACGAGAAAGAAAGGTGTATGCCTTGTGGCTTTGGAAGGTTGAGTCCATAGTCCCCAGACAGCATGTGGAAGCTCGGTGATACACTTGCCACCTTTTTTACTGTTCTCATCGTAGAGTCTCTTCTTGAACCTGTCAAGAATCATGCCGTTGGCGCTCTCAACTTGGCCATTTGCTCTTGGGTGCGCAACAGACATATACTTGACTTCAGTGGCTGCATTCTCACAGAACTCCAAGAACTGATGCACTGTGAAATTGGAGCCCAGGTTAGTGATGATGGTGTTGGGGAATCCGAACTGATGCAAGATGTCGCAGATGAAGTCGACTGCTTTATCAAGTATGAGCTTGGTGATCGGCTTGTACTCGATCCACTTTGTAAAGTTGTCGATGGCTACCAACACATGAGTAAAACCTCCTGGCGATGTTGTCAAAGGCCCGATCATATCAAGGCTCCAGCATGCGAACGGCCAAGATGGTGGGATATTTGTAAGATTATGAGTCGGGACATGTGATTGCTTGCCAAAGAATTGGCAATTGGGACATCTGTGGATGAGATCTTCGACATCTACCACTGCTGTAGGCCAATAGAAGCCTACTCTTTATGCCTTCGCGACTAGTATTTTTGAGCCAGCGTGGTTGCCACAAGATGCGTCATGGATTTCCCATAGAATGGCGTAACCATCCTCGTCCGTGATGCACTTCACGAGGACGCCTGAGCGTGCATCGCGTTTGTATAACTTGTCGCCAACCAGAACAAATCCCTTGCTCCGCCTCATGACATGAGCAGACGCTGCACTCTTTTTAGAGACGCCTACGGGTAGTTTCTGGTCCTTGATGAAGTCGATGTAGGCTTCCCTCCAATCTTCTCCAAGCATCATAACCTCCCGATCTGGTTCATGGGGACCTGGATTGGTGGTGACTTGCGCTAGAGTCTTGATGGATGGGTGCTTGAGCTCTTAAATAAACATGCCTGCTGGAACCTGAGCACGGGTGGATCCCAGCTTAGATAGTATGCCTGCTCCAACATTGTTGTCTCGGATCACGTGATGAATCTCCAGCCCCCGAGAACTTATTTTCCAGCTTTCATACTTCCATTACGTATGTGTCCATAGATTCTTTGTTGCAGTCCCACTCCTTGTTGACTTGTTGGACAACAAATAAAGAGTCGCCATAGACGAGTAGTCGCTTGATGTCGAGGGAGATCGCCAGACGGAGCCCATGTAGAAGTGCCTCATACTCGGCCTCGTTGTTGGATACTTTCTAAAGGATTTGAAGAACATACTTGAGTTGTTCGCCCTTTGGAGATATAACAAGTACTCCAGCGCCACCGCCGTCGAGCTTGAGGGAGCCATCGAAGTATATCACCTAATGCTCTGGCTTGTTGACTGGAGTTGGAATCTTGTTTTCCTACCACTCTGCCATGAAGTCGACTAGTGCTTGTGACTTGATGGCTATGCATGGCTTAAAGTCGATGGAGAGAGCTCTCAGCTCCACTGCCCACTTGGAGATGCGTCCAGTGGCATCTCGATTGTGGAGATTATCCGCTAATGGGAAATCAGTGACAACTGAGATCCTGTACTCGTCAATGTAGTGGCGGAGCTTCCTGGATGTGACGAGTATTGCGTAGAGAAGTTTCTGAATCGATGGGTAATGGACCTTTAATTGGGAGAGTACTTCGCTAACAAAATACATCGGCCTCTGCACACCAAATGCATGGCCCTCCTCGGAGCTCTCTACCACAATGGCTGTGCTGATCACGTGGGTAGTCGCGGCGATGTAGAGTAGCAAGTTCTCATCTGGCAGTGGTGCCGTGAGGATGGGGGGCGACATTAGGTGATGCTTGAGGTCCTGCAGTGCCTGCTCCCCCTCCTCCGTCAATTAAAACTTGTCTTGCCGCTTTAATAGCTTGAAGAAAGGTAGTCCCCATTCCCCATGTCGTGAGATGAATCTGTTCAGGGCCGCCATGCACCCTGTGAGCTTCTAGACATCCTTGACTGTGGCCGGAGCCCCCATGTCAGTAATGGCGGTAATTTTCTCCGGGTTAGCTTCAATTTCTCGATGACTGATGATGAACCCAAGTAGTTTCCCCGAAGGTACGCCAAAGACACACTTAGTCAGGTTAAGCTTCCATTGTAACTTGCGTAGGCTGCTGAAGGTTTCCTCCAGGTCTGCAATGAAGTCATCATGGTTTCTGGTCTTGATGACCACGTCATCCATGTAGGCCTCCACATTGCGGTGTAGTTGGTCGGTGAAGCATAGCTGGATCGCCTGCTGGTACGTTACGCCTACGTTCTTCAACCCGAAGGACATGGTCGTATAAGCGTATGCACCATAGGGGGTGATGAAAGCAGTCTTCTTCTGGTCTTCTTCCTTGAGGGCAATCTGATGGTAGCCCGAGTAGCAATCAAGGAAGTAGAGTAGTATGCAGTCGGTGATGGAATCAATGACTTGGTTGATGTGTGGTAGCACAAAGGGATCCTTCGGGCAGTGCTTGTTGAGATCAGTATAGTCAACACACATCCTCCATTCATTATTTTTCTTCTTTTTTACAAGGACGGGATTAGGTAACCACTCTGGGTAGAACACCTTTTTGATGAAACCAGCCGTGAGTAGTTTAGCTATCTCTTTTCTGATCGCCTCCCTCTTGTCTTGAGCGAATCTACGGAGTCACTGTTTCTTAGGAGTGGCCTTAGTATTTACATTCAAACTATGCTCAATCAACTCCTTGGGCACACCTGGCATATCCGCTGGTTTACACGCGAATATGTCTCGGTTGGCCCTAAGGAAACTGATGAGCGCGCTTTCCTATTTGTCACTGCGCCCTGTGCCGATCAGAGCTGTCTTGGATGAGTCGCCCTCCTGCAGCTGGATTGCCTTGAGTACGACGTCCCCGGTGGTCTGCACCTTGGACTAGTTCGCCTTCTTCGTCGGGATCTCCAGCCCTAACTGGGAGAGTTGTTGCACGGCCATGAGTACTTCTGATGAAGAATTTGGCACACGCGTGGTCAAAGCGTACTCGATGGCCTCCTGGTCGCAGTTGTATGACTTCTTCAAGTCGTCGTGAAAGGTGAGCATTCCACTCTTTCCTAGCATCTTGAGAAGCAAGTAGACGTAATAAGGCACGACCATGAGCTTGGCTAATGCGGGTCTTCCCAGGATGGCGTGGTATGAAGATTCGAAATCTGCCACCTCGAACTTGATGTACCTTGTCCTGTAGTTGACCCTCGTGCCAAAGGTGACTGGCAGGGTCACAGACCCGAGTGGTGTGGCCGAGTTCCCTGGTATGATGCTGTAGAAGGGAGACTTGCTTGGGGTGAGCATATCTGTGATGTCCAGCCCCATCTTCTTCAAAGCACTCGCGAAGAGAAGGTTGAGGCCACTTCCTCCGTCGATGAGTACTCTGGTGAGCCTGACGCTGGCCACCACAGGATCCAGTACGAGCGGGAATTTTCCCAACTTTGAGACTCTAGTCCATTGATCATCTCTTGAAAACGAGATGGGGACCTCCGACCATTGGAGTGGTCGTGGTACCACCGGCTTGATAGACAAGATCTCGCAGAGTGTTAGCTTTTGAGCTTGTTTGGACGCGAAGCCGGATTCGCCGCCAAAGATTATGTTGATAGTCTTCGATGCATCCTAGAATTGGGCGCCTCCCGACTTGTCCTCTGGTTCATCACCCTCCTTGGCCTTGCCCTTCTTCTTGGCGTTCTTGGCAAGAGGTGGGGCGTTGAAGGTCCTTCGGAGGTTGTAGCACTCGATCGCCGAGTGCTAGGCTCCTGGGTGCCATGGACACTGCTTCTGCAGGAGTTTCTCGAACTGCTCCTACATCGTCCCCGACTTCTTGCCTCGCGGGGGACGCTCAATAGCTGCGATGACGACGTCTTGCTTGCGCTTTCGGGAGGATCCCGAGTAGTCCCGCTGACTTCTGTCGTTGCGGTGGTCATTCCCTCGCTTGTTGTTGTTGTTGTTGATGTAGTCGTTGCCGCGCTTCAAGAAGCGACCGCGCTCCAACTCCTCCTGGTCTGCCCAAGCTTGCATCATGTTGTGGAGCCCCACGAGGGTCTTGGGTTGGTTGCGGCCAAAGTCTCTAAAGAGAGTTTGGTCGCTGATGCTGTTGTGGAAGCAATCGATAACATCTTGCTCGGAGATGTTGGCGATGGTGGCGCGTGTGTCAAAGAAGCAGTGAGTGTAGGATCGCAGGAGCTCGTTACGTTCCTGTTTGCATTGAGACAGATCCTGATGAGTACCTGCTCGAGTGATCGCCCATTAGAAGTTGTCGGTGAAGACAACCTTTAGATCGTCCCAAGAGTCAATGGAGTCTTTCCTAAGGCTCTCTAGCCATGTGAGTGGAGCGGTCTCCAGGGCCATCGGGAAGTAGACGACCTTGGTGGTGTTGGAGCCTCCCGTGACTTCTATGGCTGTAGAGTAGCACCTAAGCCACTGTTGAGGAGCTTTCTTGCCGTCGTACTTGGTGATGCCGATCGGTTTGAAGCCCTCCGGGTATTGGTACAGGCTGAATCGGCACGTGAAAGCCGGGAACCGATCACTATCGTCCGGTACGCGGTAGCCATCGGCTTCAGTTCGATCTTCTCACCGGGCTTCAATAATGGAGCGAGCGTCGCGCCCATTGATCTTATCGCGAAGATCATCCGTCGGCAGGTTCTCGAGTGGTCGTCGACGGTTGCAGCTACCGGCGGGATGTTGTGGTGGTGGAGGCTGATGAGGACACCAACACCAACGATACATCCACTCCGACACAAGTACCTATTGCTGGTCCTATTACTCGTGCTCGTGCGCATCAACTTAATCATCAGGTGAGTTCAAATCTAAGCTCAGGTGCATCATGTTTAGACCATGGAGACCCGTGTACTCTTGTTTTGCTTAGGAACCAAGGAGGCGGCCGAAAGGGAAACGGATTCGCGCAAGCTGGATTCGGACTGCAGAATAGTACCAACTTGTGACGGACACCACGGTCGCATATGAACTCGGATTGGGGCGTTCAAGTACTTCGTGGAAAGCTTATGAAGTCTTCTTTCAAACGGATCCGGCCTCATAGCCATATCTATTACGAGTCGGCCGCAATCGTTAAATTAATACAGAGTCCTTTTCTGCCCATGGTGCTGCGTCACCCTGTTTTGGTCCAATGGGCCGTGTATCAAGTTGAGTCCATTACGGACGCGTCCTAGGGTTGGAGTACGACCCCAACACCCCTGTGGTCGTCCTCCCACGTACTTATACCCCTTAGCCGCCGCCAAGGATGCTTGGGTTTTGTTTAGATCAAGTTTAGCCTTCGCTACTTGCTTGCAAGCGCGCGTGCTGGATCAGCCGCCCGTCTTCTTGTCTTCGGAACCCCACCATTATTGAGATTGCGTGTGAAACCTTCATTTATATCTAGTAAATTCAGTACTTGTCATACTTGTTCTTGCTAGTTCTTCGATTGCTTGCAGGACGAGTGCCCTAGTGGCCGGGTGCCGCGCTCCACAAGATCGCGACAGCCATTGGAGGGGGTGTATCGGTTGCTAAGGCGCAGCTTGGAAGGCTGTAGTCGGGCCGTGAACGTCGCCTCCATCGACCAATCGAGTTATCCACGCCTCTCATCGAAAGATCGGGAATCAAACCCTAGCGGGTCGCCATTAGTTGGTAATCAGAGCAAGGTTTATCGGTGAGAGACTTCTAATTCTTCGCTGTTTTATTTTTCCTATAGTCCAGAAAAGCCAAAAAAAAAAGTAGATTAGTTTACCTTCAGTCCTATAAACTTGTTTGAGCCTTTGCTAGCACTGCTTAGTTAGGGCTTGTTGAATTTTCGGTTGCATCGGTTGCGTCGAGTTGCTGGTCTTAGTTTTAGTCCTTTAGAGTTTCGAGTTCTTGTCACGTTCTAGTCACAACCGTGCGCTACCATACATACTCCGTGTTGGTGGAATCCGAGTCCATATTCGTGTTCAAGTCCGAGTTAGATTCTGTGTTGGTTTGTGACCGAATCGCACGCGGTGCTGTGATTCGAGTAGGGATCGATTTCCTAGTCCCAATTGGTTATTGTGCCGTGTTATAAAATTCCATTGCTTTTCGCACTTGTACTGCATATTTTGTAACGCTCCAGAAAGGCAGAAGTAGTCTCGGCTTACTCAAACCACAACTTTTCACGAATACATATAGCCTCGGCTTACTCCAGAGAGAGAGAGAGAGAGAGAGAAAAGTTTGTGTGCTGTGTGGCTCTTTTGAAGTCTTTTAGGTTATATAATCAGTTTTGAGGATCCCCTGAAAAAAAAAGAAAAAAAAAGAGAAAAAAAAGAAGGAAAAAAAAAGAAAGGAAAAAAAAAGAAAAAAAGAGAAAAAAAAGAAGGAAAAAAAAAAGAAAGGAAAAAAATAAGAAAAAAAAAGAAGAAGAAGAAAAAGAGGGGAAGAAAAAGGGGCTGTTCTTTGTGCATCTTTTTTGTTCTTCGGTGGTGTCTCGTGACTTCATTTGTGTCCAGGCTCGCGTCTCTAGCACGGTCTAGGCTAGGACCAGCATAGTACCGCCGTTGAACGATTTTTCAGCTTGCTTTTGTAACTAACGTGGTGCTAGTTCATCCTTGCTTCAGCCCACCTATAGCTCCACATATCCGACTACAGCTTGACAGGTCCTGTTGTTGCGGCACCGATACACTTCATCCCACGGTTGCAGACTTGTTGGTTGCCGTCCCCTCCTGTTGAGCAAGGTAAGAATTGGTAAGAGCTTGTGTAACAGGTTGAGTGTGAGCGCCTTGCAGTAGCTACATCCCATTAGTTGTAGGATCTTATTTCTTCACCTATTTTCGTGTTTCCTTTGTTCATCTAACCATGACAGGATCAGAGGGTGATGGGAGTTTAGGTCACTCTCCTCGTACAAAGGGAATCATACAACATTTTGAAAATAAGATGAGGAGGCATGTAGATGGGCTTGCTGAAGATATGCTGGTGTCAAATGATAAGATTGGGCAGTTGGAGGCCACGCAGCTTGCCACCAACACCAAGCTTACAAGGCTGGAGACGTCGGTCGCTCATATTGACCAAAGCCTTGCTGCTCTTTTGAGGCGTTTTGATAAGATGCATGCCAGAACTGCAAATGGGCATGAGGGAGAAAACAAGAAGGATGAGCGTGTCGAGGATAATTGGGATGATTATGTCGCTGATACTGAACTAGATGACCAAGATGCTCCTAGTCGCCGACGACTGCGAACTAATCGGAGAGGTATGGGTGGACATCGACGACGTGAGGTACATAATAATGATGATGCTTTCAGTAAAATAAAATTTAAGATACCTTCTTTCGATGGAAAATACGACCCTGATGCATACATTACTTGGGAAATTGCTGTTGATCAAAAGTTTGCATGTCATGAATTTCCAGAGAATATACGTGTTAGGGCTGCTACTAGTGAATTTACTGATTTTGCCTCTGTTTGGTGGATAGAACATGCTAAGAAAAATCCTAATAATATTCCACAAACCTGGGATGCCTTGAAACGGGTCATGCGGGCTAGATTTGTTCCTTCTTACTATGCGCGTGATCTGTTACATCGATTGCAACAATTGAGACAGGGTAATAAAAGTGTAGAAGAATACTATCAGGAATTACAAATGGGTGTGTTGCGTTGTAATTTAGTGGAGGATGAGGAACCTGCTATGGCTAGATTTTTAGGAGGTTTGAATCGAGAAATTCAGGACATTCTTGCTTATAAAGATTATACTAACGTAACCCGTTTGTTCCATCTTGCTTGTAAAGCTGAAAGGGAAGTGCTGGGACGACGTGCTAGTACAAGAACTAATATTTCTGCAGGAAAACCTTCATCATGGCAGCCGCGCACATCTACCTCATTGACCGGATGAGCTCCTGCACCTTCTACATTCCCGAGTCGGTCGACAATACCCGCTCCATCCAACGATAAGACACGTGCTCCCCCGACAAATTCAGCAACCACGACTGTCCAGAAACCAGCCACGAGTGCATCTTCGGTTGCCTCCACGGGAAGGACAAGAGATATTTAGTGCCATCGATGCAAGGGCTTTGGCCACGTGCAACGTGACTGCCCTAACAAGCGCGTTTTGGTGGTCAAAGGAGATGGTGGGTATTCCTCTGCTAGTGATTTTGATGAAGATACACTTGCTTTGCTTGCTGCTGACCATGCAGGTACTAAGGAACAACCAGAAGAGCAGATTGGTGCAGAGGATGCAGATCATTATGAGAGCCTCATTGTGCAGCGTGTACTTAGTGCACAAATGGAAAAGGCGGAGCAAAATCAACGGCATACACTATTCCAAACAAAGTGTGTTATTAAAGAGCGTTCATGCCGTTTGATAATTGATGGAGGTAGCTGCAACAACTTGGCTAGCAGCGATATGGTCGAGAAGCTTGCACTTACAACAAAACCGCACCCACATCCATATCACATTCGGTGGCTCAACAATAGTGGTAAGGTCAAGATAACGAGATTGGTACGAATTAATTTCGCTATTGGTTCATATCATGATGTTGTTGAATGCGATGTTGTGCCTATGGAAGCTTGTCATATTCTGCTAGGTAGACCATGGCAATTTGATACCGATAGCATGCATCATGGTAGATCAAATCAATATTCTCTTATACATCATGATAAGAAAATCGTTTTGCTTCCTATGTCACCTGAATCTATTGTGCGTGATGATGTTGCTAAAGCTAAGAGAACTAAAGCTGATATCGATAAGAATGCCAAATCTGTTAGTAGCAGGGAAGATGAGATAAGATTGAAAGGACATTGCTTGCTTGCTACTAAGTCTGATATTAATGAATTGATTGCTTCCACTTCTGTTGCCTATGCTTTGGTGTGCAAGAATGCTTTGATTTCAGTTCACGATATGCAGCATTCTTTGCCCCCGGCTGTTGCTAACCTTTTGCAGGAGTATTCTGATGCGTTTCCAAGTGAGATACCAGCGGGGCTGCCACCAATACGAGGGATTGAGCACCAAATTGACCTTATTCCTGGTGCATCATTGCCAAACCGTGCGCCATACAGGACAAATCCGGAAGAAACTAAGGAAATTCAGCGACAAGTGCAAGAACTACTCGACAAAGGTTATGTGCGTGAGTCTCTTAGTCCTTGTGCTGTTCCAGTTATTTTAGTGCCTAAAAAGGATGGAACATGGCGTATGTGTGTTGATTGTAGGGCTATTAATAATATTACAATTCGATATCGACACCCTATCCCTCGTTTGGATGATATGCTTGATGAATTGAGTGGTGCTATTGTGTTTTCCAAAGTTGATTTGCGTAGTGGGTACCACCAGATTCGTATGAAATTGGGAGATGAATGGAAAACTGCTTTCAAAACTAAGTTCGGGTTATATGAGTGGTTGTTCATGCCTTTTGGGTTAACTAATGCACCGAGTACTTTCATGAGATTAATGAATGAGGTTCTGCGTGCTTTCATTGGGAAATTTGTTGTTGTCTACTTTGATGATATATTGATTTACAGCAAATCTTTCGATGAACATCTTGATCACTTACGTGCTGTTTTTAATGCTTTACGAGATGCACATTTATTTGGTAACCTTGAGAAGTGCACCTTTTGCACCGATCGAGTGTCTTTTCTTGGCTATGTCGTGACTCCACAGGGAATCGAGGTTGATCAAGCCAAGGTGGAAGCTATACATGGATGGCCTATACCGAAGACTATCACGCAAGTGCGGAGTTTCCTAGGACTTGCTGGTTTCTATCGTCGTTTTGTGAAGGACTTCAGCACCATTGCCGCGCCTTTGAATGAGCTTACAAAGAAGGGAGTGCCTTTTAGTTGGGGTAAAACACAAGAGAACTCCTTCAACACGCTGAAAGATAAGTTGACACATGCACCTCTCCTCCAACTCCCTGATTTTAATAAAACCTTTGAGCTTGAATGTGATGCTAGTGGCATTGGTTTGGGTGGTGTTTTCTTACAAGAAGGCAAACCTATTGCTTATTTCAGTGAAAAATTGAGCGGGCCTGTTCTGAATTATTCTACTTATGATAAGGAATTGTATGCTCTTGTTCGCACATTAGAAACATGGCAGCATTATCTATGGCCCAAAGAGTTTGTTATTCATTCAGATCATGAATCTTTAAAACATATTCGTAGTCAAGGAAAATTGAACCGTAGACATGCTAAGTGGGTTGAATTTATTGAATCTTTTCCTTATATTATTAAGCACAAGAAAGGGAAAGAGAATATAATTGCTGATGCATTGTCTAGGAGATACACCTTGTTGAACCAACTTGATTACAAAATATTTGGATTGGAAACGATTAAAGATCAATATGTTAATGATGCTGATTTTAAAGATGTGTTGCTGCATTGTAAAGAGGGGAAGGGATGGAACAAATTCATCGTTAGTGATGGGTTTGTCTTTAGAGCTAACAAGCTATGCATTCCAGCTAGCTCTGTTCGCTTGTTATTGTTGCAGGAAGCGCATCGAGGTGGCTTAATGGGGCATTTTGGAGCAAAGAAAACGGAAGATATACTTGCTGGTCATTTCTTTTGGCCAAAGATGAGAAGAGATGTGGAGAGATTTGTTGCTCGCTGCACGACATGTCAAAAGGCTAAATCACGATTGAATCCACATGATTTGAAGCCATATTTGGGAGAGGAAGATGAGCTTGAGTCGAGGACGACTCAAATGCAAGAAGGGGAGGATGATGAGGACACCAACACCAACGATACATCCACTCCGACACAAGTACCTATTGCTGGTCCTATTACTCGTGCTCGTGCGCATCAACTTAATCATCAGGTGAGTTCAAATCTAAGCTCAGGTGCATCATGTTTAGACCATGGAGACCCGTGTACTCTTGTTTTGCTTAGGAACCAAGGAGGCGGCCGAAAGGGAAACGGATTCGCGCAAGCTGGATTCGGACTGCAGAACAGTACCAACTTGTGACGGACACCACGGTCGCATATGAACTCGGATTGGGGCGTTCAAGTACTTCGTGGAAAGCTTATGAAGTCTTCTTTCAAACTGATCCGGCCTCATAGCCATATCTATTACGAGTCGGCCGCAATCGTTAAATTAATACAGAGTCCTTTTCTGCCCATGGTGCTGCGTCACCCTGTTTTGGTCCAATGGGCCGTGTATCAAGTTGAGTCCATTACGGACGCGTCCTAGGGTTGGAGTACGACCCCAACACCCCTGTGGTCGTCCTCCCACGTACTTATACCCCTTAGCCGCCGCCAAGGATGCTTGGGTTTTGTTTAGATCAAGTTTAGCCTTCGCTACTTGCTTGCAAGCGCGCGTGCTGGATCAGCCGCCCGTCTTCTTGTCTTCGGAACCCCACCATTATTGAGATTGCGTGTGAAACCTTCATTTATATCTAGTAAATTCAGTACTTGTCATACTTGTTCTTGCTAGTTCTTCGATTGCTTGCAGGACGAGTGCCCTAGTGGCCGGGTGCCGCGCTCCACAAGATCGCGACAGCCATTGGAGGGGGTGTATCGGTTGCTAAGGCGCAGCTTGGAAGGCTGTAGTCGGGCCGTGAACGTCGCCTCCATCGACCAATCGAGTTATCCACGCCTCTCATCGAAAGATCGGGAATCAAACCCTAGCGGGTCGCCATTAGAGGCGGTGGTGCCTGGTTGCCCCTTGGAGGTGGCTATGGCCTCCCGCCTGCGGAGCGACTACCCTGCGCAGCATCGTTGTTGCCTTTGTTGCCTCTGGGCGCTGTCAAGGGTGTCCCCTGGTAGTCCGGCTGGCCTGTGGGTGATTGTGACTTTCGCCCACTTGTTCTTGGTTGGCCGGTTGTGATGGAGCTGGGTTCTGACGATCGAGCTGCAGCCACACCTTCTGAGCCAGTCGCAGAGCTTATTGTGCAGCTGGGTCTTGGCTGGAAGCTAGTATGGTTGTGACACCTGCGATGTTGGCGATTGGGGTCTGGAAACCCCGTTCACCTGCTGCCATGAACTCGGCGTCGAGGTCGCGCCGCACACGGCGCTGGCGCTCTGCGGCATTTCTTCTTCGTGTGGCGCGCTTCTGGTTCCTCAATCTATGGGCATCGCACTCGGCGTCGTTCTCATCGCCAGCGTCGGTGGTGCCCTCATCCCCAGAGATTTGCTTGGGTAGATCATTGGGGTCCTCGTTGCCTTCACCTTCCACTTCCACCATGTAGACGTGGTAGTGTGAGGAGTGCTCGTCGTACAGCTCGACCAGCATAGTTTCGACGATGGTGGAGAGGGGCCTGCCTTCTTGATAAGGTAGTGTATCAAGGTGTGCCACAAGTCGGGCGTCATCTTCGAGTAGTTCGAAGGGTTTGTTGCCCTTCCAGTACACGAAGCGACCTTGTGGCGTGGATGTGATCACCAGGCCCTGATGACCGCCCATAAAAGGCTCTGCGATGTCATCAGAGTCCGAGTCGTAGTCGTCGAAGATAGGAGCAACCAAACATGCAGTGGCTTCATCTATTCCGATCTTGATTAGGCGATCCAAGTCCTCCTCCAATGCGGAGAGAAACTCGAACCGCATGGCCTCCTGATATACAGTGGCCGCGTTGCGCAATCCAAAGGGAAATCGGGTCCACGGTTCCTTAGACCGGATTGGATCTGATCCCAGGAATCGTGGTGCAGCAGAGTAGAAGTTGCGTTGAAAACGAACTGTTCCTCGATCTCCCCGGCTAGGTCAGGGAGCAACATCTCGCTGCGTTGGGTTGCTGCAGGCACTTCCGGCTCCCCGGGGTTGGCTTGGTGGTTGTTGAAACCACCTGAGCCTGGCGATGTAGACCCAGGAGCCGAAAGTGAAGGTGGTGCGCTGGTGAAGTTGAATGATGCCATCAAGTTTGCCAGTGGATCTTCGATGAACACCCCTACATGGCGCACCACCTGTCGGTGTTTTACCGGCAAGCCTACCTAGGGATACCCTAAGGTAGTAGACTTGTAGGCAGGGTGTCGCCGAGATTAGGAACTCGAAAGTGCAAGCAACACAAGGTTTAGACAAGTTCGGGCCGCGATGTGCGTAATACCCTACGTCCTGTATGGTGGTTTGTATTGCCTTGGATTGGTTATTATTTTGAGAGGGTCCCTGCCCGTCCTTATATACTCTGTGGGGATAGGGTTATATGGAATCCTAGACTGATACTAGCTTAGGAGTCCTAGACTGATACAAGATATGGAACATGCCCCATCTCTTATCCTAAAATATTCTATGTTATATGCGTAGTCCCGTGACTCCGGGTCTGACAGTCGCGACAGGGCGCCGCCTCTCCATCCCCGGCATCCTACTGGGACCATCGCCGGCTTCTACATCGCACCCAGGGATCTGGGCACCAAGGTGCGTGAACGTCAAGCTGTCATTTACCGATTCACCATCTTTCAATCAGAAGCACTGCAGCACCCTTCCCTTGTTTACAATGTTGTCATCCACTGCAGTCCCGCACCTCTGTCCAGCACCTGGCAGAGGTACCGTCTCCTCCCCTCCTTTCTTTGCATTCAGACTATCAGTGAATGGATTGTGAATTTGTGATACAATACAACATGCATAGTGGCGACGTTGCCATGATTTGTTTGTCATCTTGTATTTTTCCTTTTTTTTCATTATGAATGTGAGTTCTGCTTGCAAATCTGATGGCCAGTTGCAAAGGCAATTATCTAGACGATCCTGAGTTCTCCATGTCTCTTAGGTGTTTGATAAATTGCAAGGTGAATTTGCAACATCTAATTGTGGTGTCACACCAATATTCATGGTAGTGAGTATTATCCCTGATTTTCGTGATGGACATGCTATATTA
This sequence comes from Panicum miliaceum, assembly GCA_032594955.1. Classification (NCBI taxonomy): domain Eukaryota; kingdom Viridiplantae; phylum Streptophyta; class Magnoliopsida; order Poales; family Poaceae; genus Panicum; species Panicum miliaceum. The sequence continues at coordinate 10,896,290 of CM064067.1, read as the reverse complement.
CAGAGGAACATTTACGTTTGGGATATTCGTATGTTTCGTCCTGTTGAAGTATTCATGGACTGTCCTCTTATAGGTGTTCAAAGAAAAATATGTATCTTTTCTCGGTTCTCAGATGTCATACATGTGAGAGGTTGTGTGAACTCATCAATCCTGCCCACTGGGGATCTCAAAACAATAAGGACAGTTGAATTGGATGGCAAATGGATTAAGATGAAGAATTGAGATAGTGTGGCCAATGCGGCTGCTCCATTAGAGCTGGTATACTTGTTTCATGTGGCTGTGCTATTAGAGCCGATATGCTTGTTTTCTTTGAGCTAAGCTATTTTCCTTCTGGAAACTGTATCATGGTCGCCCTGTATTCCAATTGGGGATAGTGAATCTTTTCTTTATGTCGTACTGGAAAACAATTTGTATTATGAGCTCACTGTTATCAACAAAGTTTTCCTGTCTTGAAAGTTGAAACATCTTTGCAAGCTTATAATGCTATTCTCGAAACCTCTCATATGAATCTTTGTTTAGACTATGTGCCATGCCATTTTATTTTTCTGGTTAGAATTATAATCACAGGACCAAGAAAGAGGAGATGGCGAAGCAGAAGAAAAATCTCATAGTCCATTTCGCATCACAATAACCTGTTCAAGCTGATGCAGGTTCAGTGTCGAGTTTGACTGAAATACATGGTGCTCATTTATATATTGCAAGTTCAGTGTCAACTTCAACTAAAATCTACTGAATCTTCAGTTTTACTGGTATATCTCTGTCACATATATGAACATACCTGAAGCTGTGGGGAATAATAGAGGAGGATTATATTGGAAGGCTGTAAAAGAAACAACTCCGAAGCCACGCATTTTCTATATAATCAATTTACTACTATATATATGCATAATTTTAATAAGTACCCTTTCATATTTTTTTGTCATATAACTAATAAGGCAGGATTATATTAGAAGGATTTAAAAGGATAGAGTTGGCTCAGTGTTTTCTATCTTTGTGTCAGTTTTTGTCACTGGGAGGTAAATATTTTTGGAAATGCATACATATGAAGTGACTCCACCACTGTTCTGTGCGAAACTCTTAACATTATTATAGATCAAAGCACCTTGTTACATATTTCTGTTATTGATTGCATAGGTACACTCCTTTTAGTCTTTGAGTTTGATCATCTGATTGAAGAGTGGCTAGCAAACGGCGTTTGCAGGGCAACTGACACCACCCTGAGCTGCACCGACCTGAGCGCCCTTTCCATCTGCGGGTTATCAATGTCGGTCCATGGGCTGGGTTTAATCTGGAACGGATCGGTCATCAAATAAACTTCGATCTACATGTACGTGGTTATGGCGTGGTCTTTAGCTGTTCTGTTCAGTGCATCCTACCATATGAATTTCCAGTAGACATAATTCAGTTTCAGGATTTAGGGATCCATTTTTTGGTAGGATTGCATTCAGTACTTTGTTCATGTCGTTGCATGTAACTTCAGCAGGAAGATGCCTTCATTGTTTTAAAAAATAAACTATTTTCATGTAGTAGTGCATAGATATGCATTTGTTTTAAAGATTGAGTTTGAGTTGGCATATGTTGCTTCTTTGTTTCTCTCTACCGTCAGCAAATGAACTTTGTGTTTCAGCAGTTTATAATCCACACCCTTAGCTAGGACACATTAGGGTGCCTCGGGGTAGCAGAGGTGACAACGTCGATGAGGACCACGCCTTTACTTACGACCTCGCGCATCGCCTCCACTAAGCATTTGCAGGGCTTTTGTGAGTACAAGATATCCATCTTCCATGCATCTGGACTTTGATTGTTTAGGTAAGGACTCCTGCCATTCTAGAATACATGATTCTACAAAACTGCGTCAGGGTGCTTTGGATGGAGAAATCTGACAATGGATAATCAGTGAAAAAGAAAAACAATAGATAGTAACTTGTTCTTAGAATGCAGGTACTACTTGGACACAATTGAAAGTTTAATATTTTCATTATTCATGTTCGTCTATTTTACCAGTATTCATCCATCCTAGCTCTTGGGATGGCTGGATATGCGGATACCAATCTTATACACCTTGTGATGGCTAGATATAGAATCTATTGCTCAGAAGTTACCTGGCACAATCTAGATCAATTATGTCATTTTCACAACTTCTATGCTACTAGCTATCTGTCATTGGTATACCAGGATTTTCTGTAACAGAGATGGTTCACCCCCTGCAGTTATGCAGTTATGCAATCTCTGCTGGCACAATGTTTCCAAAAGCAATCAAGGTTACGTACACTGGAAAGGAAAAGCAATTGAGGCTGCAAATTGATTGCCGCAAGCTTTTTACTGCGCTAATAATCTCCAATATGAAACTTCTTTAATGCTTTTTGAAATTTCAGGACTTACTTGTCAAGTTGACACATGTTGTTATAGCAGCATTGTGCAGTGAAAGAAAAGGCTCATGGAAGTCGCAAAGTAAGGCTCATGTGGTAAATGATTACGTACTTTGGCATGCTTTGTCTCTGTTTCTATAATTTGAACTTTAAATAATGTTGGATCGCTTATTTTATTGCCTTGGCTAATTGATTCTGTCTACTGTTACAAGGTCCAAATTCAGGTACTCAGGAATTTAGATAGTGGTGAATAAACTCTCCCGTAGCAGCTTTGTACAGATCACACAAAATTGTTTGGGTTATTAAGTTCAGCTAATCTCTACCGATATAGGTTTATTTAACCAAAATTTTGTGTGCCAAACATACCTCAGCAACAATGTATGTTGCTTTACAAATTCGGTTGATAAGGTTAGAACTGATATATAGTTTATAATTATATACATCAAGGAAAATTGGGCATTAATATTGTCTCCTTGATATGCAATCATTGCTTGTATGATGAAAAAATTATCATGGTGGCAGCTGATCAAAATTATATATTCCTTTCCTCCAACTGTTGTGTATGAGTACGAAACTAATGTCTTGAGATCTTATGATTATCTTACCCGTAGCAATGCACCGGCACGTACCTAGTATATTGTTTAAGTTATCTGGTGTTATTGGGCCCGCGGTAAAATGTAGAGCGCCCGTTAAGAGGCACGCAGCCATTTCAGGCTCGCTTGTTGTTTACGACGGTTAGCATTTATGGATCTATGTCTTTTCTGTTGGAGGCCCGCTAAGAGGTTTATTTTTGTTACTGGGCCTCCTGTGGGCTAGGACATCATATTGAGCCTAGTAACTGCTTATGTTGTCACTTTGAAGGAAAAAAACAGCTGATTTTATTTGTGTTTTTCCCAAGTAGAGTATAAACAAAAATAAAAAAATAATACGTAAGTTACATGAAGTTTTTTTAGGCTGACAATAAACTTACAGTCACAATTTCTTCTGCCCATCTTGATAAAAGAAGAGAGAGGAAGCCATGTCCTCTTGAAATTGTATGAAGATCTCCCTCCCCTCTTTGATCCAACTCTTACTTAAAGTCAAACAGAAACACACATCTGATGCACCTTGGACTTGAAACCTACAACAACATAGATCTAGAAGAGGACTGCTCATATATATCTTTTCAAATGGGATACCCTACCAACGAATTAAAGAAAATGAACAACATTATTAACAAGAGCGTGAAGAGAAAAATACAAGCTGAAGATTCCTAGATACGATGCATCACGAACCAAATCATGAAGGGTGCTTGTTGGATTTAGTTGAAGATTCCTGTTTTTGACATAAGGATAGAGCTAGTATGATTCTATTTGGAAGTCTCTAACTCATTTCAGCTAACAAAAATAAATGCTCGGTGGCATCAATAATGTATAAAAATGGATGGAACGTACACTAAAGCTTGACCGACCAAGACAGCCATCGCACCAAAATGATAGGAAATAAAACAGGTTATAGATGCATACAAGCACAACACAAAATGAGGGCAGGATTGGACCGACAGAGATAACTACCATAGAGTTCTATAAGCTAGTATGCTTAAGATGGAATTATCTGCTGAGGCATTCGGAGCCATTAGACTCTTGAGAAGCTGCATAAAGATCGTCATCTAGATGGTGTACGCATAATGAAATCAAACCATAATAAGCCTTTATAGTGATGATATCCATAGCCAGCTACAACCATACTAATTCAGCCAACAGACCACAAAATAAGACAATAAATATATTGCTACATCAGAGTGTGATTAAATTAAAAAGCTCAGAGATACTTTGGTCAGAAGGGAAAAACTCACATCAAGTATGATTTGTACCAGCTAGCATGATACAGCAAAAATGCAAACCTAGTCAACCATAAAGTGGACATTAAGAAAGAAAAATTCGATGAGAAATACCCCAAAAGTTCTATTCTAGGTAACATTTGAACAAAAAAAATTATGGTACAATTTTATTGAAATTATAAAGTGGTAGTAGTGTAATATTTATGTATGCTGCTTGAATTTTTTTAAAATGGAAATTAAGTTTGAGCAAACAGCACAACAGTGGTCTCTATGATACAACATCAATTTTGTAAAAGAGACAGCCATCTGATAATCTGATTATTGACCAATGAGCAGAGATAAGTGAAATATCAGCTTTTAGTGCTATATGAACTCAGAATGAGAAACGGGGATGCGTATCATATATATCAACAAAGGGAACTGAACATGTTTCTTGACTATGAAATGTGTACCTCGGAGTTGATGAGTTGGCTGTTATCTCTGTCACAATGAAATAGATAAGCTTTTGGTGTACCTCAACCTGCAACCTGCTTTCGGACTTGAAAAAATAATTCATAGACATGAAGTCCAATAAATGACTAAACTTTACAAAGGAATAGTAATAAATTTAACCAATAACAAGGTTTTGGTGTACCGAAACTTGCACAGCAGAACTCCAAACAATCCCCTATATAAGAACAAAAAAGGAGAAACAAACACTTAGTTGATTATACGTCACAGTATAATGTGCTATGAACTAGTAACTAGAGAGATGAATTACTTAAAAAGAGGATGGGTCTGATGGGGGTTTAGATAAGTTAGCATTAAGGAAATAAAAGAATGCACAATAAGTTCTACAATTTAATTAGTTCCACAGATAGGAAACTTAAAAGTTATAATTAACCTCTTTCAAAAGTGAAGCACTGGCGGTAGCATATAACAAAAAATTGTGTTGGTATAGTCTAAAAGTTATAATGAAATAATAAAATACAGCTATGTCATAGAGTAATTCTAGTACAAATTGTTGCGATTTTTTTATTTACACTTAGAACCACATGTTTCCTATATCTTATCCAAGAAAAAATATAGTACTGGTACACCAAAATTTGAGAAGTGAGCATTGCAATATTATGGCCTTCCCACCATAGGAGTCCAAGACTCCAACACAGTAGAGGCACGCAAATTTTGCAACGACAGTACAATATTCATTATCAAACCACTGCAAACAAACATCACTTGTCTTATTTGGCAATCCACATATCAGTCTTGGTCAAATTAAAAATAAAATATACAAAAGGCACAATGCAATTATATTGAAATTACAGAACCGATAAAAGTGTAATATTTATATATAAAACTTATAAGTTTTCAGATGGAAACTATAATGTCTGATTTGTGAAACAAGGAAACCAGAGGAAGTTTTGAGTCAAAAAGATGTTACAAATTAGCAGATACAAGATTTGGCAATGCACATATCAGTCTTGGTCAAATTGAAAATAAAATATATAGAAGGCACAATGCAATTATATTGAAATTACAGAACCGATAATAGTGTAATATTTATATATTAAACTTGTATGTTTTCGATGGAAAATATAATGTCTGATTTGTGAAACACGGAAACCAGAGGAAGTTTTGAGTCAAAAAGATGTTACAAATTAGCAGACATAAGATTTTTCATTTTTGAGTTCAAAAGTACATTATATTACTCGGTACACGGCGTCCAAGTTGAATAAAAAACTCGATCAGCAAGGAAGGGCGCCCCCACTGACTTTGAATAGAGCTGCTGCTAAATCTCTGGACATTGTACAGAATTGTAATCTCAGCACAAGCTGAATAGAACATGCAAAACATGCTAGTTGCTACAGTGTAACTGGCCTTTCTAGCAGCCTTATGTTAGCTAGAGCTGCTGGTTAATGCACATAATTTTTAGATATTTTTTAGAAATAATAAAACTTAGATAAGAGAAACAATAAAACTCTATTGAGTAAAAGGTGTCAGGTTATTAGATCCACACACATGGCATGGACAAAAATATACTTTTGCATACTAACCACATGGATTTCCGGAAAGGTTCATTGCCATCTGCTGGACAAAAATATACTTTTGAAAATAAATGTCGATGCTTTGACTACACCTGTCCAAAATGAATTGTCCCAGCACATGGTCAGGAAAACTGGATTGCGACCATAGCATATTAATTATTGATAGTCGTGTAGACTTCCCTTGCTGGGGCATCTAGAACCTGCACAAATCAGACAATCCCAAATCACCATCACAAACTAGAACACCCAGAACCTAAAACAAATAAAAGTGACACAGAAGTGATACACGGATATTACTTTGAAGTCTGAAGAAATACCAGCGAAACTGTGGAACAAGGGACAAGATATAAACTAGTGAAAACACGCACCTACCAACTTAAATCCTCTACACTACAATTGAAAATGACAAAACAAAACAAACACACAGTAAATTATATTTGAAAATGTATACAGGAAAACAATCCATAAACAATACAAAAGGTCATATACACCAATAAACCACAAGGCGCCAGCTAACCGATCAATGGTCAGACTACAACAGAAGATCTAAAACCTAATCACTGGCTACTCAGATATGCGTGCCCAGATCAATCTGACACTATTAGATCCACCCTTTATCGGATCAAGTTGTATCATCAGTTCATCACAAAATGGAACACGGGTCAGCAACATGGAGAAATGGAGGGCGTCCTTACGGTGATGGAGGAGTCGGTGTTGAGGACACGCTGACCGCGAACAACCACTCTGTCTCAAACTCTGAACCATACAGCTGGTGATGGAGATCTTCATGAGTTACCCCGGACGGGCAGTGCGGCGGCGCCTGCGAGCGCGGGGTGGCGAGAGAGGCTTCCTAGAGATAGGAAGCTGAGTGGAGAAGAGAGGAGACGGCCTGGCATGCCAACACGACCTGGAGATCGCTGGAGATGAGGTCTAGATCTAGGTTTACACACGCTGTTTGCTCACATAAAAAGTCTTTCATTTTTTACATTTATGCTAGTCTGGGTTGGGCCCGGGACTAATAAAAGCATTAGTTTTGGGTCCAACGGTGCAAAGCCTGGCGGAGAGGAGGGACATTTAGTCCTGGTTGGAGCCACCAACCGAGACTAATGAGCTACTTTTAGTCCCGGTTGATGGCTCCAAATGGGACTAAATACCTAGCCCCTTTTATCCTCTTCTTCCTCCCCCTGCCTGAGCCATTCCTCCATTATTCTTCCTATTCTTGCCTCGGGTGAGGGGAGGTCATGCTCATTTTTTCCATGATTTGTGAAGGCTTTTGATTCCCCCGTCCATCCAACTGTTTTAGAGGTTAAAAACTTCATCCTCTCATCTTCCATTGCTAGTGTAGCTCATTTTATGGTTTAGAAATAGGAAAATTTAAGGTTTTTTAGATTGGAAAAAATGTTAAGTTTTTTCGATTTATACACCATTTGAGCTCAAATTTACTTAAGGTTTGCATGTGTAGATGTGATTCACTTGTATTAGTTGATCAAAATGAGTATATAGAGTAGAATGTTATTTTTTGAATGGGAGTGTATAGAGAGAGAGAGGAGTATGAAATGTAGATATTAAAATGAGTATATATAATGGGAGTATGAAAAATATAGATATGAAAATGAGTATATAGGAAAATAGATATTAGTGAGCATAGTAGAAAATTTTTATTTTTAGAATTGGAGTATTTATATACACATATGGAGGGATTATTAATGGTTAATGACTAATTAATGTTTATTATTGTTGATATTAGTTGATGTAGTTAGCCATTGATTTAGTTTATTATTATTTTATACATGTGATAATTTTCGTAGGTGCTGTTAGCTATTGATTTAGTTTATAATTGTTATAGTGTATTAAATTTTAGGTTGTAATTACGTATTCTAAAATTAATTATTTTAACACTCTAATGAGTAATTAATATTTAATCCGTCGAAATGGTTTTGCAGCATGATGCATTAGAGCATCGTGCATCCGCTCGGGCGTCGGTACGCAATCATTTGAAGTGCACCGGATATTCCCTTGAGTTCCACAGGGAAGAACGTCTTGGATTTGTTCGGGATCGTATTCGTTGTTGGATTAAGAAAATATTTAATTGCCTCGTACTACATAATGTAAGACGCAAATTTGAGCGTGAACTTGATATCGAGTTGCAAGGTACGAATGATGATCGCGAGTTGATGGCTCGACGCAATGCGAGGCGCGAAGCATCAGGGATGGCAGAAATTGATCGTTCGATGTCTAGAGTTCGCGAGGCGGTTCACGAGGCATCAGTCAATAGATCTTATGAGTAGTTTGTACTAGCATGTAGCTTATTTGCTATTTTAAATATTTTAATTAATCATGTTGTGTAACGGAAATTTAGACATTTTAATTAATCATGGCGTGTGATGGATATTTGGACCTTTTAATTCTAGAGATTGTTGAATAATTTTGTATTTTGGACCTCTTAATTTATTATTCATGTTGTGCCATGGATTTTTTTAAATTCCATATCGTGCAATGCAGATGGATCGGCAATGGATGTACAATGCTAATTGACGTTCCTAGGAGTTCATTGATGGTCTGCATTAGTTTTTGGATGTGGCCGAGGCAAACAAGCGGAATGGTTTCATATGCTGCCCGTGCAGAGATTGCTAGAACAAGAAGGATTAATCTTCTTCAAGGACCCTTCATAGACATATTTTTGCTAATGATTTCATGTCCAATTACATTTGTTAGACTAGTCACAGAGAAAAAGGGGTTATAATGGAGGACAATGAAGAAGAAGATTGTGATGATAACTTTCCTGACCATGCTGGATTCGGTGCCTTTGATGATGATACTGCAATGGAAGAGCCTGAAGGAGAGGCGGCAGATGATGATCCCACCGACGATCTTGGGCAGGCATTGCGCGATGCGCATGAAGATTGTGAAAGTGAGAAGGAGAGGATGAAGTTCTAGCAGATGTTAGAGGACCATTGCAAGTTGTTGTACCTAGGCTGTGAAGATGGATGGAAGAAGCTTGGCAGCACTCTGGAGTTGCTACAATGGAAGACAACACAGGTGTATCCGATAAGGGATTTGGAGCATTACTGAAACATTTAAAAAATATGCTTCCTAAGGATAACGAATTGCCTACTGCAACATACGAAGCAAAACAACTTGTTTGCCCTCTAGGATTGGAGGTATATAAGATACATGCATGCCCCAATGACTGCATCCTCTACCGCGGTGATGAGTACAAGAATTTGGGTGCATGCCCCTTATGCGGTGCATTGCGGTATAAGATCAGGAGAGAGGACCCTAGGGAAGTCGAGGGGGAGCGTCGTCCCAGGAAGAGAGTTCCTGCTAAGGTCATGTGGTACTATCCTATAATACCATGTTTGAAGCATCTATTTAGAAACAAAGAGCATGCTAAGTTGATGCGATGGCACAAAGAAGAACGCAAGAAAGACATGATGTTGAGACACCCAACTAATGGATCCCAGTGGAGAAAAATAGATAGAACTTACGAAGACTTTTCACTAGATGCGAGGAACATAAGGTTCTATTTGAGTACGGATGGCATGAATCCTTTCGGTGAAATGAGCAGTAGTCACAGCACTAGGCATGTGACTCTATGTATGTACAATCTTCCACCATGGCTCTACATGAAGCAGAAATTCATCATGATGTCGGTGCTTATCCCGAGCCCAAAGCAACCTGGTAATGATATTGATGTGTACCTAAGGCCATTGGTCGAAGAACAGTTATTGCTGTGGCACGAAGAAGGTGTACGGATGTGGGATGAATACCGATAGGAGAACTTTAACCTACGAGCACTGTTGTTCGTAACCATCAATGACTGGTCTGCTCTTAGTAACCTATCAGGACAAACGAACAAGGGATATAGAGCCTGCACACACTGCTTAGATGAAACTGATAGTATATTCTTGACTCACTACAGAAAGGTTGTATACATGGGTAATTGTCAGTTTCTCCTGGTCAAACATTCGGTACGAAAGAGAGGCAAGCATTTCAAAGGGCAAGCAGACCACAGTACAAAGTCGATGCACCGTAGTGGTAGTCAAATCTTTGATATGGTAAAGGATATAGAAGTAGTATTTGGCAAGGGACCTGGTGGCCAACCTGTTCCGAGCGAAAACGGAATGGTGCCCATGTGGAAGAAGAAGTATATTTTTTTGGAGCTACCATATTGGGAGGTCTTAGATGTTCATAATGCAATTGACGTTATGCACGTCACGAAGAATCTTTGCGTTAACCCGATAGAATTCCTGGGAGTGTACGGGAAGACAAAAGATACACTAGAAGCACGGCAGGAATTGCAACGCATGGAAGAGCGAGATGGCCTACATCCAGAAATGAGAGAAAATGGATGACACTACTTAAGTCCTACCAGCTATACTCTTAGCAAAGAAGAGAATGAAAGCATGTTTGAAGGCTTGAGCAATACCAAGGTCCCATCTGGATACTCCTCGAATATAAAAGGAATCCTAACTATGCTAGAGAAGAAAATCACAAACCTAAAGTCTCATGACTGTCACGTGCTTATGACTCAACTTCTTCCTGTTGTGTTGCGGAGGATTCTGCCTGAAAACGTTCGATTAACCATCGTAAAGCCGTGTGCTTTCCTCAATGCTATTTCTCAGAAGGTAATTGATCCAGACAATCTCATAAAGCTGCAGAACGATGTGGTACAATGTCTAGTTGGCTTTGAGTTGATATTTACACCATCGTTCTTCAACATTATGACACATCTCCTATTTCACCTTGTCAAAGAGATTGATATTCTCGGACCTGTATTCCTACACAATATGTTCCCTTTCAAGAGGTTCATGGATGTACTAAAGAAATATGTTCGTAATCGTGCTTGTCTAGAAGGAAGAATCACCAGTGGCTATGGAACAGAGGAGGTCATTGAGTTTTGTGTTTACTTTATTGATGACCTTAAACCGATTAGGGTTCCTGAATCGTGGTATGAGGGGAGGCTATGTGGAAAGGGCACACTAGAAAAGAAAGTACATGTATGATGACTCATTCAAAAAAGCAAATTACATGGTTCTTCAACACTCCTCCTTGGTGGATCTGTGCATCGAGGAACATAAGACGATTTTGTGCTCTGAATTCCCAGAAAGTTCTGAGGCTTGGATTACACATCGACACGTGGATTCTTTCCAGTTGGTTACGGAAGCATCTAATGCATAACGTGGATATACCAGAACAGCTATCGTGGTTGGCTAGGGGACCACCTTGGAATATCCTAACATTCCAAGGGTATGAGATAAATGGGAACATATTTTACACGAGAGCCCAAGATAAAAAGAGCACCAACCAAAACAGCGGTGTCTGTATGGATGCCATAGACAACAACAGAAAAAAGGAGACATATTATGGTTACATAGAGGAGATATGGGAATATTATGGATCCATTTTGAAGATACCTCTGTTTCGATGCCAATGGGTGAAGCTGACTGGAGGAGGGCTAACAAAAGTTCAGTACGGAATGACAATAGTGGACCTCAACAATCTTACGTATAGAGATAAGCCATTCGTCCTAGCCCAGGATGTCGCTCAGGTTTTCTATGTGAAGGACAAGTCCAGCAAAGCAAGCCAAAGAAGGGGATAAATGAGCCAACGGATCAGCCAAAGCGGCGCATAGTTCTTTCAAGAAAAAGAAACATCGTTGGAGTCGAGGATAAGACATATGTGTTAGAGGATTATAATAAGTTTGTTGAGATTCCGCCTTTCGTGGTGAATGATGATCCATGCATCGTGTTAGCCAATGAGGATGCTCCATACTTGCGTCGCGATCATAATCAAGGGACATATGTGAACAGGAAGTCTATTACCATACTAGTAGATGTTGATCTTTAATATATTAGAATCATTATGTATTATTTTTATATATATGTGATAAACAATTTGTATATTTTGATTATATGTACTTCATTATTGTTCGTTGTATTTATAAGTTTTTAATTCGCTACTTAATTTTCATGTTGTAATATAATTTTTAGATAAATTTTTGGAATAGTACTCAATTATCTAGATTTATTTCATCAACATATACTAACACACACACACACAAACACTCACACTCACACTCTAACACACACACACACACTCACACTCACACTCACACTCTAACACACACACACCCGCAAACACTCACACACACACACACTCATGGATCAAAACACATGAATATAAATTAAAGATTTTTGTTGTGTATATCAAATTTAAACAAAACTAAATACTTTGTTTGGTATTTTTTGGACCCATAAATTATGATTTACGCAATTAACAAGTGCCAACCCACTTATAAAAGAAATAAATCAAAATAAAAACACCCGAAAACTGATAATAGGGCTTTATTTGTTGGCCAAAATTTTACAGTGGCCTACCAAACTTGACCTTTAGTCCCATGTGCCGCCATCCCAGTATGCCGTGCCACCGCTGTTCTCGTGCGCCGTGCGCCGCCCGGCCCCGTCGCGCCTCGATCTCGCACCGGCCGCCGCCGTCCCCGTCCAGGCCTCGAAATCGCGCCCACCTCTCTATCGTCCGCGCCTTGACCTCGCGTCGTGCTGCCATACGTCCTGGAGCCCGCCGTTCATGTATCGTCCGCCGCCGCCGCCTCCTTGTCCCCGTTGCGCCCCGGCCGTGTCGTGCCTCCTGCCGCGCGCAAGCGCCGGCCTTGCTGTCGCCGGCCGCCGGTGCGGCGCATGTGAGTGTGCGTGTGTGCGTGGCCGTGGGTGGGCCCATGTGGACCATGTGTGTGAGTGGCCCCGTGCCGCGCGCAAGCGCCGGCCGTGTCGTTGCCGGTCGCCGGCGCGGCGCATGTGAGAGTGTGCGTGTGCGTGGCCGTGGGTGGGCCCGTGTCGGCCGTGCATGTGAGTGGCCCATGTGTGCAGTGGGTGTGTGAGTGGGCCCGTGTGTGTAGTGTGTGTGAGTAGTGGGCCCGTGTGTGCAGTGTGAGGTGTGTGTGTGTTTTAAAATGAGGTGTGTGTATGTGCACGTGTGTGTATGGTGTGTGTATGTGTATGTGTGAATATGTGTGTATGTGTATGAGTGTGTATGTGCATAACATTTTAACTGACTAGTAAATTTTCATTAATGTAGTCTCTCGCGCGCCGACGTTCTTCCCTCACCGGCACTGCCGCCTTTGCCCTGTCCTCGGCCTCGCGCGCCGACGTCCGACCGGCACCGCCACCTTCGCCCCTTGTGCTCAGCCTCGCGCGCCGACGTCTTCGAAAATGTACATTTCTAGAAAAATTCTAAATATTTGTATATTGAAAATTTGTACATTTAATTTGTTAGAAAAATTAAATGGCTCCTGAGCAAAATCGCCGAGACTTAACAAAAGATTCAATTTTTGTTGGTTATTATTGAAGTCTCGAATGTATATATATGACTTGTTCTAGTACATTCAGAAATATATTTGTTAGTGTTTTTAATAAAGTTAATTAGTTTGTGTTTTTTATAAAGTCAAGTACTTCATATTTTTTTGATAAAATCAATTACTTAGAGTTCTTTGAAAAAGTTATTATATATACATGTAGATTTGTAGTTTGTGTCACTTTTGTAGACTTGCTAGTGACTTTAGTGACAAGACATAGTTCTTGGAAATTTAATGTATATTGCATAGTAACTTTAAGGAATAAAAAAAATTCTAGAAAATTGTATATTTACTTTATTGAGTAGAAAAATTCTAGAAAATTGTATATTGTACATAAGTGACCCTAAAGTCTATAGTAAATTACATCTAAGTCCTTAAAAATTGTATAGGGCTACTACTTAGCGTTATTTTACATAATTAACTCTGAAGTTTATTGTTAAGTACATTTAAGTCCTTAAAATTTGTGTAGGGCTCATACTTAGCATTATTTTACATAACTAACCCTGAAATCTATTGTTAATTACATATAAGTACTTAGAAATTGTTACATAAATACTTAGTGTTACACAAATTTATTTCAATTCTTGATTTTTTTATTTGTATCCTATTACTAGTTATTAAGATGGACCCGAGAGGTGATAAAGATGCTAATTATCAGTTCCTAGTGAACATGATTCCTGGTGATGATGCTCATCATGTCGAAGAAATAGAAGAAGCCGGTGATGATGCCAGCAATACCGACATATACCTCAATATATCTGATGATGGAATTGAGCAGTCCGAGGAAGGTGCTGATCAACAAACCGAGAATGTATATAACTAACATTTCATTATTCTTCTATATGTATATATGTCAAATAATATAGACAATAACTATTATTGAGTCTGAATAATATGTCTTTTATTTGTATATAACTAAAATAGGCAAACGAGGCCTGACCAAAAGATTGGAAGGGCGATTCATTATCATAGAAGTGGCACATGATGGTGAACCAATAACTCCCGCCAATGCTACAGGGAAATACGTAATACAATGCGGACGTCTTGTGAGGGATCATATCCCGATCAGCTTCAGGTTATGGAAATCCAAAAATCCAAACAAGCAAAGTGTAGTGGTGCCTCAAAGAGAAAAGGAACACCTTTGACGTGAATTAAAGCAGAATTTCACACTTCCAGCAGAGTCTGAAGAATTAGTTAAGGAATGGACTCCGAAGAAGATGGCCACACAATTTCAGACCTTCAAGAAGAATTTGACCAACGATTATATCAAGCAAGGGAAAACGCCAAAATTTACTGGAGAACTTTTGACCACTAGGATGCATTTGTGGCATATAATTGTTCGGAGCTTGGTGTTCAGTGGGTGCAAAGGAACAAAGAAAATGCATCGAAGAAAAAATATCACCACACTCTAGGGCAAGGTGCCTACAAGGTCGCAATCTCGAAATGGGAGAAGATGCAAGAAGATTTGCTTGCTAGAGGTATCACACCTGCGACCATCAACTGGCCTGAACGTTCAAGGAACTGGTATTATGCTCATGGCAAAAGCTTGAACCCATAGAATGGCGAGTGCACCTTTGGCGAAAGAATTCAGCAAGTAGCCATTAGACTATAGGAGGCCATAGAAGCAGTTGCCTAGGGAATATTCCAGCCTGATAGAGAAAAAGATGAGTTGACTTATGCCCTTCAGAATCTAGAACATCCAGGTCAAATACGAGGCAAAGGCGTGATTCCGTGGAAATATCGGTTCAGGGAGTACATCGACTCTTACAAAAGTTGACAAAGAAGGAAGAATGAGGAGCAAGCGCCCTTGAGAAGGCTTGAAGAACAGTTGTTATCTAACGATGCAAGAATGGCATATGAAGTGAAACGACAAGTTGCCATAGCAATGAGGCAGCAGTTGCAACCATAACCGGCTCCAGTGCCTAATGTCAACGAAGCTAATGTGTCTGAGCGAAGAAGCAGCTACGCTTCCGAATCTCCCTGTCGACAACGCAATCCCCGTAGTTGAAACCATCCCGCAACGCTATGTTGTGGATGATATCACTCAGCGGACACCTTGTGAGCTGCAAATTCATTATAAGGGCTTAATCAACACAGTTGCCTACGCTACCGCTATGCCAACTGAACCAGGTGAAGTTTACCATGGACAACCGATTCCAGCTGGATACGCTAGAGTAGGTGTGGAGGAGGTGTGCAAGAATTATGAGAAGCTTGAGCTCGACATTCCTAGAGGTGATGGGGAGACGACGCTAGAAGAGGCCATTCATGGTTGGATCCTGTGGGAGAAGCGCCACATCATCCTCAAGTTTGCTGATCAGGCATCAAGGCCAGCATCTTCACAACCTCCTCCAAGGGCACCCAGCACGAGTCCACCGTCTCCGCCAGCTGCACCACATCATTCTCCTTCACCATCATCTCATGGGCAGCCAATGTCTCCTGCTTCATCACCTCCGTCGCGGCCGCCGGCAAAGAAGCAAAAGCTATTGTCCAAGACTCAGTCAGTTAGTTAAGAGCCTCCAAAGAAGAAGGAGCAGCCGAAGAAGAAGCAAGCTAAGGAGTCTCCTAAGCTACCATGGGACAAAACTTATGAGGAATGTTGTGAGCAAGCTAAGAAAGAGGTTGACAAGCACTTCAAACCGAAAGAGCCAGAGAAGAAGCAATCAATAGATACAAGCAAGTCAGCCTTTTTTATTGGAATGGCTAAAGTAAATAGGGTCAAATTTATTCCGCCTTCGGACTATGACCGCTCGACCATGTCATTTGAGAAGAAAAAATCTGCTGGGTCATCGTTGTGACAACCCTAGTAATTACATTTCCAAAATCAATGTCATTAGCCTAACTCTATGTTTAAACCAACTAATGAAAGGGTGGAAAGGATTAAAACGAGTTCAGTTGGAATTCAAATTTAATTTGAGCACATTGGTTACTTTTGAACTTTTAAATTTAACTTTCAAACCATAAGCCAAATGGGTTTTTGCCTGAAACCAAAGTTGTAGAACTTTTTATTTTGAACAACTTTCGTGTTCAAAAGTTTTTGAAATTCAAATCAGAAAGAGGAGAAAACGCCCTGTTTGCACCCAGCCCCCTGAGGTTTTTCAAATTTTTGCACTTAGGTCCCTCCCTCACCTCCCCCTCCTCTGCTGCACCGCGCGCGCTCGCCCGACCGCCGCGCGCCAGGTGGCCGGCGTCGCCTGACCGGCGCGAGGCGCCAGGCCAGTGGCCGCCGCACCACCCCGCCACGGCCGGCTTTGCCCCGCCCCCACGCCGCGCGGCCAGTCAGAGCCCGCGCGTGCTGCCGCGCCCAGCCCGCCGCCCGGCCGCCCAGTCTCCGCGCTCCGCCGTGCCGCCCCGGCCCCCGCGCCCCACCAGTCGCCGCGCCCGCCCTCCGCCCGAGCCGCTGCCGCTGCTGCTTCACCACTCCGCGCCCGGCACTATCCCACCGCGCTCACGCCATATCGCGGCCGCCCAGTCGCCGCGCCCGCGCTGCCGCACGTCGCGCCGGCGTTCTGCCGCCGCCCGCCGCGCCCAGTGCACGCCGTTGCCGTGCCCCGCCCCGCGCGTCGCCCAAGCAGCTCCACACCCCCTCCTGTCCCTATAAAAGCCCCACCCCAGCCGCCCGCGCGAGCACCAGCCACCAGAACGCCTCGCCGTCGCCATCGCCGCCGCCGAGCACCGCCCGCCCGTGGACAGCCCTCCACAGCCGCCCCCTGCCCAAATTGAAGCGCCAGCCACCACTACATCATCCCCCTAAAGCTCGCCGACCCGCCCAACGCCGCCCAGAGCCACCGGAGCGCCGCCGCCCGCGCTGCCGCCGCCGCCGCCGCCCCTGCTCGCCGTGGACAGCACGACCCCGACCCCCTCCGTCCAAGCCGAGCCCCTGTGCAGCTTCCCCACGCGCCACTGAAGCTCGCCGACCGGACCACACCGCCCCAAGCCCGCCGGAGCACCGCCGTCGACGCGAGCCGCGCTGCCGCCGCCTCTGCTCCAACGCCGGCGAGCCCTTCCCGGCCGTCCCCCACCTGAACAACACCCCCACAAGGTAGCCCTGGCACCCCTGAACCTTCCCCGACCCTCGCCCCTCGCCGCCGGCGAGCCCCCTCGCCGGAATTTCGGCCGGCCGCCGTACCCGAGCCGCCCGAGGACCCAATTGCAAGAATTGAAATCTTTAGAAGGGTCTGAGCGTAAGATTCAAGGACCTAGTTGTAAAAGAAAGTTTCAAACCTAGATTCAAATTCAGTGAACTTGTAAAATTCGTATAAAATCGTAGAAAATTCAGAAAAATGCAAACTCAACTGTTCTGGAATCCTCATAACAAACTCTACCACTTTTGTTACAAAAGTTTTCTCAGAATCTCAAAATATTTTGCTCTACATTAAATAGAAGCTTTAATGGACTTATTTTGTACCCACTGTTCTAGAACAATTCTGACCCTAAATTTTGGGCAGTGCATTAGTTGCTTGATGATTAGGACTGTGTAAAAAGATCAGGCCCAAATTCCATCTCTAGCTTTACTGTTTGTTAAACTTAGTTTTATTTCATGTGTAAGTAGAATGTTTTATCCCTGCAGTTAGGTGGTGAGTCACCCATTGAAACTTTTCCTATGCTAATGTATTGGTACCTAGAAGCCAGAGAAAAATTAGGAGGCTTTTTATCTCACAGTAACCTACTTATTTGAATTATGTGCTAATAACATACATTAAATCAAGAAAATAGTACCTTAGCTTGGAAAATTCTCAATTTTGTACTGGGAGATACACTATGGTAGAGGTTGCTGTGTAAAAAGTTCCATGGACAAAAACCCTGTGTAGGGTCCTGTAAAAATGAATCTTTGAATAGCCTAGGTGTAGAATGTCATATTTTCTATGCTCTGGGTACTGCACGATAAATCCTACAAAAATTACAGTAGCTTCTGCATGCTTAAGTAAGAGCTCTGTAAAAATCTTAGACTCATTTGTTGCGCCAATTGTTCTGTACAAAAAGAACAAGGATCTAACAGCAACTATGTAATGTATTTTTCATAATTAATCTGTTACATAAAATTGGCTGAAAATTTTACAGTAAGCACATCTTTCCTTGATGTGCCTAAATCCAAAATTTCATGACCAGAAACTATCCCGTGTAGTAATTACTCTCAAATCGTAATCGAGTACCTTTTCCACGACTTAAACTTGTGCACTCATGTAGAATCGACGACTCTCGCCGACGGAACTTACGAGCTGGTGCCCGCGTCCGAGAGTGAGCAGCGTGAAGCTCAAGCAAATCTAACGGAAGCTTTTGAAGACCCGAGCCCAAGTTCGGAAGATCCCCAAGCGAACTGCGAAGGCAAGCCCCGGAGCATAACCCATTCTTTCCGAAATTATGCAACTCATTACTCTTTGCTTGTGCATTAAGTTTATAGGAGTTGGATGAAAACTTAGTTGCATGATGTCAGGAACCCTTGCTTGAAAACTAGATGTAAGGTTCGATAGAATGCTGTGCTAATAGGACTCCGGTAAAAGTCGAGTGATTTCCTGTCACTCGCGAGAAAATAGGAGTTGAATGGCTACTACACGCTGCAATCATAAGGACACGGACGGGTTATGTAACGATGGTTACGATTGAGGCCCGTCTGTCTAGTGAAAAATGCTAAGGCCGCAGGGTGTGGTAGTGATGGTTAAGTCTTTGAACGTACTAAACACATGCCGAGATTATGGGAATCGGTAAGCTTAAGTACCTGATTGGCCCGGCAAGGGGACGACATCCTACCCTTTGAACTTCGGTCCCATGTGCATATGGCGAGTGCAGAGAGTGGTCACGACCCGGCGCCGAACCGTGGCGTGGGGCTCTTGTACTCTCGGAGGGTAGCCCCGATCCACGACCCGGAAAGAAAGGGGAAAAGTTGCACGTGTGACTCTAGGGAGTAACCACGTGACGTGTGTTTGGGTTTCCCTTGCAAGGTTAAGAAATTCGATTCGAATCGTCCGTTTCTCACGGCTATTGAGACTGCTTAACCATTTTTACCCACAGAGTAAGAAGAGGAACAATGATGATGAATGAAACTGGTTGGATGAAAAATTTAATGCTTCACCATGTATGCTTTAGATAGCTGCTGATCTAGACTGGCTAACGAAACTAGAATCTTGAGCTAAAAACTGAAAGTAAGGACCCACTTGTAGATGCTTTTCGGCAAAACAAACCCCTGAGCCAAAAAGCCTGGCATGTGTAGAGTCGGTGGAGTAGTTTCCACTACACGGGTAAGTCTTGCTGAGTATTAGTATACTCAGTCTTGCTTGTGACTCGTTTTCAGGTGAGACCTTCGAAGACATGATTGCTGGCTTGACTTGGCCCTGCACTCTTCCCCCTGGTTGGTCGGTGGAATGGGATGCGCCCCCGTCCAACGGAGATAAGGCCGAGTGATGTCTCGTACGGGCTTCATCGAGACATCCTGTATCGTCGAGTAGTTTACGTTGTTTATTTCCGCTGCAACTTAACTCTGAAGAACTTATTTATGTTAATTGAAGTACTTGATTTCTAAACTCAAAACTTGGTCTGTAATATTTACTTATGCTAATGTTGTAATATTTGCTGGAATGTGGTATTCTCTGGGCTCATCGTCGCATGAGCATTTGTATGTACGGCGCTCGATCCGTTCACCGTGGTTGTATCGGGAGGTTATACCCGACAGACCAGTGGATTACTCCGTTTGAAGTGTAAGGTTAACCGAGAATGCCTTAATGGTGATGGTTAATACACTTGAGCCGGATTAATTCAGGTGGTTCTGCCACAATCGTCTGATGTTCCACAGCTCGAAACCCAAAAGAAGAAATCAATACCACCACTTGTGGTGCTACCAGCAGATCAACAAGAGCTACTTGATTTTATGAAAAGCTTGGGTCTCTCGGCAGCTGAGCTTGTAGGGCGTAGAGAAGATTCAATACACCTCGGAGGTGCTAGATGGAAATATGAGTTTGGCAAGAGCCTTATTCCCCGTGAACTCATGCCTGAGCTTCCAACGCAAATGTGCAGGCTACATGATTACTACATGCTCGCGTTGTCCAATGGTGTGTTCATGATGGGTATAAGGGTTAAAGATGAAGATTACTTTCGTGGCGAGGATGCGCTATGGTTGAATTTCGAAGAATCATACCAACTATACCATCAAGATGCCCTCAACATCTCTTTCCTCAGTACCTAGCTTTTGTAAGTGGTGTTCTTTAGTTTTCATTTACATAGTTAGCGAATCTTCTTACATGCCATCAATGTATTCCTTGTTTCTTTTGTATCATGTAGAATGGAGATTCAAACTTGCAGGAAGAAAGGGTACTTTCACTTGGGCTTCGTCGACCCAGTGGTTGTGAATAACTTATACAAGTTCTTATCCATTTAGCATTACAAGCATAATATAATAGTTCCTTACAACTTTCAGTGAGTGTTTTCTACCGTGTAACCCTTTTACTTTTGTATAATGAATTTTTTTAACCCTAACAAGAAGTGGCTCTGTATAATCTTGCAGAAATCACTGGATAGCGATAGTTATGGACTCATTGAGGAAACTTCCAGAAGATTACAAAAGCATGACCGACATGTTGAAAAGGTAATTCTTGACATACCGCCTCAATCACCATTATATTCAAATCATGCGATAAATATATTTATTCGTTCTCGATCATGTGCAGGGTTTGGAAAAAGTTGCATGAAAAACATCCAGGTAATTTCAGAAGCAACGAACTTAAATTGAAGACAGACTTTCCAGTAAGTATTGGATGCTGCTTTGCACGTTTTATTGTTTTATTATATATTCATATGGATACCTGATGACTTCTTTTCTCTTAAAGTGTTTGAGGTAGGCACCGAGCAATAATTTATGCGCATACTATGTTTGCGAGTTCATTCACCGTACTTCTTGGGAAGCAGAAGTAAGTAATAAACAACATTTTGCATTGTTTCAACTTATTTTAAAAATTATCATAATTAGTATTTTTCATTTTTTATAGATCAATAGAATGCGGGATCACAGGAAAGAATTTTGGATATTCAAGAAGCCTTGGCAGTATTTATTTATCAGCAGGTCGTCAACAAAGATGGTGAATTCCACTATGATGGATACAATCTTGATCCAAGTAGTAAATATAGCATAGATGTTATATAACAAAGATGGTGATATATATATATATATGTTACACTTTGTATGTATATGTATATATCTATATTTCACTTTGTTGCACTTTAGTGGTGAATCCTACTAAATTAGTTTATATATATATATATATGTTAGTGGATTTCATACTCAGCTTGAATGTGTACGAATGTAGTACTGTGGAAGAATACGTAATTTTGAATATAAAAATATAATTGAAATGAAAAAAAAAATGAATAGAAAGGAAAGCAGGAAAAGAAAAAAAAGATGAGACCTTTAGAGGGCCCCTGCCAGGCCGGGGCGTGGAGCCCCTTTAGTCCCGGTTGGTGTTACCAACTGGATATCGACCAGGACAAAAAGCTCCCATTTGTCGATTGCCTGACCCGGAACTAAAGGCTCGGGCCTTTAGTCTCAGATTGGCGGTCCCAGTTGGGAAACCGAGACAAAAGAGGTTTCCCAACCGGGACTACAGAGGCGTTTGTGTACTAGTGACCGCGGCTCCGGGAGAGTGAGGATGGGTTGGGGCGATAGCAATGGTTGCCTGGGGAGCTAAACGGCCAGGTGGACAAGACAGACGGACCCGACAACGGCTAAACGGGCAACAGGAAATGGGCTTGCGGACCCGACAATGCAGATTACACACTGAATCATCACATACGTTCAGCCTTGATCGGACGGCTTATAGTGTCGATTGATGGATATACAAATTCTCAACCGATTGACAAGGAGCAAATCTGTTTAAGTTACTAGAAGAAATGCCGTACCTTGCTACTGTTTCTTATCCGCTCAAACTATCCGCTCGTTCTGAGCCCTAGTTCATGTTTCATGGTGTTAAATCTTTCAAAAACCAATGCAAATTCTAATGGGATATTAGAACAATAGCAATTTTGTACAGAAAGCACATTTGTAAATAGGAAGATTGAACCAAACCAATTGCCTCGTCACCCTTTCGCTGGCAGACGAAAACTCATCCAAATGTTTTTCCTTGTTAATAAAGGGAACAAGCGATAAATTTATCTCTAAAATAATCAGTCAAATATTTCTACAAATATTCAAGCATTCTAACCTGTTGCGCCTTCACATATTCAGTCTATAACGGAAGAAATAGATATATAAATCCTTATTTATCTCACCGTTTAGTTCAGGGAAGCAATATTAGTTATTCCATACCAGACAAACAAAACAGCATAAGTGTTATGGTAGAAAACAAGGTTGCAATTGTGTGAAATATAGCTGGGAGCTAATTTTTCAAACAAAATGATGAAAACTACTGCAGAAAGGTAAGTTTGACTCACCGATTGAGCTCAGTATTGCTGTCATTCTACAATCTTTGCTAACTTCTTTCTTCTTCTCCTTCCCAAGATTCCACACAAGGAAAATAAAAGAAGTAGATAAGTAGCTACATGGAAAAAAGTTTATGGATTTCATACCAGGTGCTAACTTGAAGAAATATTATTATTAGTTATCACAAAAATATAGAGGCCCTGAATGTTATGTAATCTCCGTTCCTTGGGATAGGAAATCTGTGCAGCCAGGGAAACACCCTAGCTCTACCAAGCTGCGGATCCACCAGCTCTTCCCTTCATGGAATCAAGTAACAGCTCCTGCTCATCAATTTGCCTGCACGATTCTCCCCCCAACCAAAGCAGGGCAACAAGCAGCTGCACGTCATGCGTCTTCTCTCCTTTTGTAACACCTAGATAGATGATCCGAGAGCACGGATGCGAAGATCTCGCCAAATGCAATCCGTTTGACTACTCATACGCATCATTTGGAATTAGAATCAAAGAGTTATGATTTTTTTCTCTCAATGGAATTTATTGCTACAGTTATCAGGTGAACAGTAATAGGCCTTTTACTGTTCCCGTGCATTTTTCCTTCCCCTCAACTGCAGGTTTCTTCTTCTCTTCCCCGTTCTTTTCCCCTGACCGTGGCCTGCATCCTTGGCTGCCCTAGCTGTGGTTCTCCCTTTAGCCAGTCTATTGCTGCTGCCAACGGAAGCTAGAGGAGGGAGAGAAGAGAAGAGAAACGGAGGTGAAAAGAAGGAAAGGAAAGGGCCGCACAAACCCTAGGCCTTTGGGGGATCAAGGTGAGATGGTTTTGACCTGATTCCTTAATTTGTAAGAGATTTAGGGTCTGTTTTTATTGGATCAGTGGGGGGTTAGAATTTGATCTCGTAAGTAGTCGATGCAGGCTGACAGATTTGGTAGTTTCTGATCATTGTATAATTGGATCCACTTAGAGGCCGAGTTAATTTTCTCACATATAAAACTTTTTGTAGTGAACTCAGAGATCTTTCCACGAAGTCCTATTTCATAATTTTATGGCCTTATGGTTTAGGAGATATCTCAGTTCAAAGATGACAGTTTTGATCTGACGAGTTTCTGGACAGTAGTAGATCTATTCTGCTTTTGACGTCCTTAATGGCTGAACCTGTTCTATCAGTGAATACCAAAGTCGTAGAATTTTTATTAAGCTTTCCAGATATAGTCTTCCTAATTGGACTGTTAGACCTTTCTGTCAGATTCTCCACTCAAGGTTTTTACCATAATTTGGCCATCCTATTGCACTTTATCATAAAGATGAACAGAATGAAAGTTGTAGAGGAGATAATTGCACCTGCTCTGGTGAAGTATCATAATTTTTGAAGTGGTTTAGTAGTTAGAAATATTTTTTCCAATGACTTGTCAGAATTATAAGCAGATTTCATTGCCTGACTTGGAGTGATATTAAGGGCAGTTTGGGCTCTGAATAAAAACAGTACGACTTTCTATGTTGTAGGGCTTGTTCTGGTAGATTTCAAAAATGTATTTATTAGCCAGCATTGCTTTTGTAAATTTAAAGGTACAAAAATGACAAGCAGCTTTGCTGCTGTTACCCGAATCCATACGCGTTGTTTTATTTTGTATGATGGGTTGGGGAGTAGTAGCGCTTTATTTGGTATTCGTGTATGCTTGTATGAATGTTTGTACTGAGCTCATGATGCTAAACAGGTGGTGCACCATTGGATCTTGCCTAGCTCACGTTCTCTTGATCTTCGTCGAAGGCAAGTAAATGTAGCCGTGGTTTTTGCTACAACTTTGACTTGTTATTTATTCTACCTACACATTGAAAATTCAGAACCTTACTCAAAGCAATATGATCTCATTAATTTAATATTAAATTATTTTATAAATCTATTTATATTGTCATATGATAAGAATTGTGATTTTCCATCATGAGGTAAGTGGTATCTTCATATATATTGTTGTCTATGGCAAAAATAAGGAGCATACTTGTAGTTGCACCATATCATTGCATCATATTGCATTGCACATCATTCGTGGATATCGCCGCTTGCTGGCCGTGACCGTATCGGTACAACATCGTACATTGCCCAAGGAGGGTACGATGCAGCTTCATACCTTGTTGGGTGGACATGGTATATGCATTGCATTTGCATTCATGATGACTTATACATTGAAGTATTGGCATTTACCTGGACGTGGATACGAGGTTTTATATTTTATGGTTGAGGTTTGTTTGTTTATTTCATATGAGGGTGGATGTCTTAAATATTTTATATCTCTAATTAAATTGTTGTCTAATAAATTTGTAGTTTAAATAACTTGTTAAACAGCATTTAACAATTTGCTTGCTGAGATTTATTCTCCCACCCTTTATCATTCTAGGTGCTTGAGTGTATGCTTTGCTTGAAGGGATGGGATTAGCTATACATCATCACATCTTTGACCACACGTTTTTCAACAATAATGACAAATTTTGTCTTGCTGTAATATTTTTATGAGTAGACCTTGTTGTATTTTTTTTCGTGTCTTCATAAAAATGAGTGTGAATGATATTTGCTATTTATCACTGTTTGAGTTGGTATTTAAGTGGTCATCTTTAAATATCTTTTATGTGTTACTTCCGCACTTTACTCTGTTTGTGGGGTTAAGCTGTCGAGTTTTTCATACTCCAGCTTGTGGGAAGGATGTTGAGTGACATCTTAGGCTACATGGTGCCTGGGGTGTTACACCTTTGAATCTCCACCTAGCAGGCCACATCATCAGCTTCTCCATGGATCTCCTCCGAGCTAGAGTAGAGCACACCTCTACTTCTCCGAACCATTTGGTACCATTTGTGTCTTTGGTCCTTTGTAGATCCTCGGCTCCTCGTCCTCCATTCGTGTAATCAATAAGTTAAAACACAAAACAGATTGATCTAGTTTAGCTTGTAGATTGTATACTTACTTTAGAAATAGAATAAAGATAAGGTTTTCACCATTTGGTACCGTGATGTTTCTTCTCAGCCTCTAATCTCATCTTTCATAGGAAGCCAGAGCCAGGAAGGTGTGTTCAATCACGGCTTACAGAGAACCCCACCCAAATAGATAGGTGGTTTAAAAATTGTCTGATTGTAGATTTTTTTTTCATTTGCCAGATCAAATTAATTAATTAGATATAGACCCAAGTAAATAGGTTCGGCCTGAACCCAGCGGACTAAGCCCGGTTCAACCGTGGTTTAGGCTGATTTGGTGTTCATTTTAGTGAGCCGAAACAATAACACCATTTATTTTGTAGTAACAATGATGGATGGCCTAGCATGAAGCAAGCTTAGTCCAACTTGGGCCCAATTTTTATAGGCACAATAATATTATTCGGAGGATCAGAGTACAAATGTTATGTCCAAAATAAATCGATATTTTATTAGTCCAGCCCGTAAAATGCTTAGGTTTGATGGACGGTGTTCTAGGATAGGAGGTATTCTCTTTATCTCATTATTAAAATTTAATAGGTACGCGGTAGCTTACCTAGCATGTGTGTTGTGCCCTTGTATTTTCCCGCAGCCTTCTACATGTGTGGTATCTTAGTTTTTAGTATAGCATTCATGAACAAGAATTGGTTGCACCAATCAAAAAGCTGATCGAATGCAATTTTCAAAGTAATCTGATCAGAATTTCTATTAACTGAGGTAGATTTTTTTTCAATATAGTGTAGTTCTGCCTTTTGCTTGTGTAAGCCGTGTAACTTTCTTCAAAATATTCTTAAATATTCTGATTTTGTTTACTACTCACCAAATAAATATTGAGAAAACCTACTTAAATGGAGACCTTCGAATTTTGTAGTTTACGAGCCCATAAATACCTATTTATGTGTCACCACGTTACAGTATTTTACGGGTGCTTTTGCGAGTTATAGATGCACCTACTACTTACTCTATCAGTTGACAAGTATGCAATGAGCACCCAATAGCTCAAAGCTACAGAGAAACTTCACATACAGTTCAACAACATGTGTAGAGAAGTTGAGGAGGATAGCAAAATGGATTAAGTTAATCATTCAAGATTTGCACTTGGCATGGGAGACATTAGGATGTTGGGTTCAAGTAGAACTACTCTTGGATGTGATGATGTGATGCTTGTAACATTGAAGAGACTTTCGAAATGACATTGGGCACGATAGCATACTCCAGGCTAAATCCAAAGTGCCAAGCTGCATCCTCCGCTCAGTGAAGCCTGAATGATTTCTTCGCATCTTAATTGTGGCACTGCGAGTACCATCGCGAGGAGCCTGTAACATTTCCCTATCTCTGTAAAAGATCCATACGAAGCCTTTTCTATTCCAAAAAACCGGGACAGATTGCGGGCCTATATTAATAAGGGGAAAGCATTTTACTAAAAAAAAACAGGCGCAAGAAGCGCCAAGGAAGACCTGCTCAGACAGACGCTGGTGACAGGTGGAGCTGCTGCTCCAGGCTCCCCAACAAAACAAAGAAAAAACAGAGATGATTACACGGATCCTATTGCAGCAACTAAAACAGTTAAATGTTTTTTTTTGAGGAAACGGGAGGGGAAGCACCACTACTGGACATATTTATATTGGAAAAAGAAGTAGATGTTATTTGCAAAGCGCTGCAAAGCACTGAAACTAGGTGTAGAAGCTGCCTAGCCAAGCAGTCCCTGGCCTGCACATTTTTAGCTTGTGCACGATGGATAACCATTGCAAAGTTTATCTTGAACGACTCTATACCACTCTGCAGAGTCAGAATCTTTAAATAAAAAAAGGTAAGGATCTCCATGAAAAAAGGTAAATGCTGCCTTGACATTAAATCTCCAAGATCTGGAAGAGATCTAAATTTAGATCACTGTTTAGATTAAGAGTGTTGACCAGCATTGCGTAGCAAAGCTGCATTTTAGGAAGAGATGTTCTAGTGTTTCATCCAATCCTGCTCCACATATAGCACATCCATAATCCTGTAGCACCATATTTTTTCTTCTGAGCAAAATCCCTTGTATCAAGTTTGTCTTTCAATAACATCTGGAAAAAAAATTGTGCTTTAGTTGGCATGAGGATTTCCAAATCCATCTTAAGGCAGCATGTACTTCCTTATGCCCTTTCATATGTCTATTGGCCTTTGAGCATGAAAAAAACTTGTTCCCCATATGTAGGTCCATTGATCATTGTCTTCATTCATTGAAGGTTCGGGAGAATGTTCTGGAGTTTCATAAACTGGGCATAAGCTTCATCAAAGAGAGGAATATGAAATATTCTGTGCAGCTGTGAAATTGTCTTAGCCTTCTGCAGGGACAGACTTTATTTCTGGCAAAAGAATGAGTTCAAGGAAAATGAGTCTCGGAAGAATGCCATTCCACATATCATCCCAAAGATAGGTAGAAGAACCAGAAAAGGGATTTGAACATGCCATTCCTTTATATAAATGAAGAAGTTTCAATATATCCCGTCACAGGAAGGATTCTTTTTTTGTTGCACTAGGCAATTATCCATTCTTGTAATAATTATCCAAGACTAGATTGAAACAAGGAAGGTTTTCTCTATTGAATGACTTGAGCAGTTTTTTAGAAGAAGTGTATCATTTTGCACTATTAAATCTAGAACTCCAAGGCCCCCTTCTTCCTTTGGTAAACAGATCATTTTCCATGCTGCTTTTGGTATCTAGAACTCCAAGGCCCCCTTCTATATTGCTCAATTTTCTTAATGACAGTGATAGGTATCTTCATAGAGCACATCATGGAAGTTGGAAAGTAAGATATTACTGAATTTACCATGATGAGCTTTCCTACCTGAGAAAGCATGTTTGAGGTAACCAGCAGACTGCTTTCACACTTCTTAACCAAAGGTAGAAACTCTTGCTCAATTGGCTTTGTTGTTCCTATGGGTAAATTAAACTCAAATAAGTGAACGGTAAGGTTCCAGTGACACAGCCCAATGTGTTTGCAAGAACTTGTAATCTTTCATTTGGAATATTAATTGGCACCATCACTGGCTTGGAAAAATTCACCTATAGACCTATTGACCGAGCAAAAATATCCAGTATGTTCTTTAGATGAATTAACCGAGTCTCACCACCTTCCAAAATTATGAGAGTACCATCATCATATTGAATAATCGGAAAAACAGATCCAGCTCCAGTTGGTAGAGGCAGGCTTAAATGTCCCATATTTTTTGCATTATTGATAAGAGTTTGGAGCAGATCTGCAGCTAGCACAAAAAGAAGAGGAGAGAGTGGATCACCCTACCTTACCCCTCTTTTGCAGTTAAAAACCTTTCCTAGTACTCTGTTCAGAAGAATAGACAAGGTTTCTGAACCATAACTCATTTCCATCCAATGTTACCATTTGGGGACAAAACCTTTATATTCACTTCTAGCATTAAATTTTGCTCCACCTTATCAAAGGCTTTCTCAAAACCTTAATTCAGAGAGCGGTGGTGAAGAATTCATGGGTCAGAAGGAATCAGACGCGGTGGAAATAAGGGAAAGAGGAAGCCATTCTGTTTTGCAGTCTTCAGTGCTGAGGGGATACGAGTACTTTTTTAGCTTTCCACTGCAGAGTTTGTTTTTCCTCCTTCATAAAATATAAGCTTTTTGCTGTTTGGTACCGTGATATTTCTCCTCAGCCCCTAATAATCACTTCTTTTACAGGCAGCTAGAGCCAGGAAGGTGTGTTCAACCACGTCTCACAAAGAACCCCACCCAAACAAATAGGTGGTTTAGCGAAGTTTGTACTATGAGTAAACAGTATGAAATGAAAGATTGGTACTAGTGCGTTTTGACTTTTCTATATTTATAATTTTTGCTACACATCAAGATATACATTATATCTAAATATGTAGTAAAAACTATGTGTCTAGAAAAGTCAAAACGACCTACAATTTGTAACGGAGTGAGTATATCATACCGTAGTAAGAATAGACAAATCTCTAGAAAAGTATGTTACATCTCTGGTAGGAGATTATTGTTAGAATTTATGTGTTATGTCATTACGCGGGTCTCGTCCATGTATTAATTTTGAAAATTTTAAATAAGTCTCGCCTGTGATAACGATTTTATATTTATTGCATCTAGGATTTGTTTTAGTCATAATTTATATTTGGGGTTTAATTATGCAATTCCTGATTATTTCTACTGGCTCAATGTGTGTCTATTGTCTGTGTGTTGATCCCAATTATCAATTGACAAAGCCTACTATTGTTGATGTGCTGTAAATCCACATTTTGCTTGAATAGTAGAAAGCTCACGAAAGTTCACTAGATCTACAATTAGACATTTGGAATTGAGGAATTTCCAATAATCTTGAAGCAAATTGATGTAGTCAATTCTTGTCACGTGCACATTTCTTATCAGCTCTGTGTTCAGCTTTGCCACGACACAAAAATTGACTGATTGTAGATTTTTCCATCTGCCAGATCAGATTAATGGACTAGATAGATGTAGACCTAAGTAAATAGGTTCGCCCTAAGCCTAACGGACTAAGCCTAGCCCAACTCTAATTTAGAACCGATTTGGTGTTCATTTTGGTGAACCGAAACAATAACACTATTTATTTTTACACTAACAGTGGTGGGTGCCCTTGTATTTTCTCTCAGCCTTCTACATGTGTGGTATTTTAGTTTTTAGTAGAGCATTCGTGAACAAGAGTTGGTTCCGCGAATCAAAATGTTGGCAAACAACCTGATGGAATGCAAGTTATCAAAGTATAGATTCCTAAAAATGTTGTAGTTCTGACTTGCTTGTGTAAGCCGTGTAACTTTCATCAGAAGTAATCTTAAATATTTTGATTTTGTTTACAACCCACCAAATCAATATTGAGAAAACCTACTTAAATCTAGGCCTTCCAATTTTCATATATATGAAACTTTTTGTGCTCTTAAATACCTATTTATGTGTCACCACTTTACAGTAGTTTATGAGTGCTTTTGCGAGTTGTAGATGCACCTAGAACTCACCCTATGAGTTGATGATAAGTATGCAATGAGCACCCCAATAGCTCAAAGCTACTGAGAAATTCCACATAATACAGAGTTCTACAACATGTTTAGTGTACTACTACGTACCGAAGTTGAGGAGGATAGCAAAATGGATTATGCTAATAATTTGAGATTAATTTGCACTTGGCATGGGAGACATTAGGATGTTTGGTTCAAGTAGAACTAGTCTTGGTCGCGATGCTTGTAACATTGAAGAGAGTTCAAAATGACACTCGGCACCGTATCATACATGAGCATAAATCCAAAGTCGTGAGTACTCACAGTTTAGTTGTTTTCTCTTGTATTTCTCAGGATCACCAGTCAGAATGTACTGTCACCACAGCACTTCAAAATGTATCATGGGGACAGTTTGACCTCATAGATGTACAATGTTTTTAATATGAATGAAAATCCTTATCAAAAAAAAAGTGCCCACCTGCATCCTCTGCTCAGTGAAGCCTGAGTGATTTCTTCGCATCCTGAGCCTGTTACATTTCCCTATCTGTGTAAAAGATCCATATGAGGCCTTTGATTCCCTGGTAATCTTGGTGCCCTGGTTCGCTTGGAAGCTGAGAAACTCTAGAATTTCCCATGGAGATATCAATTTAGTACTCGAGCTCTCTTTGGACCATCGAAGAGGGAATTTGATCTGGATCTGGCGCTGCAAGCATAACTAAATTAAACACATTTGCTGCTTTCTTATTGCTCGATAACCTGAAAGTACATCCCTTACTTGTTAATCTTTACCTTGCTATGGTGTCCTTTTTTATTGGTGGTGTTACACTATAATCTATAATTTATTTTTAGTTACAAAAATTTGGCCATATGGTTTCCCCTACAATCGTTGGTTAATATGTACAAAGTGCTGTTATTTACATGGCATTGGGAAGAAAAGATATATTTTCTTACAAGAAAAGGAGAAAAGCTTATCTACCGAAGGTTTAGGATAAGCAGTTGTAAAGATAGACTTTTGGTAATGCTGTCACATGACGTTTTTCATGACTTTTTAGGATAAGCAGTTTTATAATATTGCATCCATGATGTTTTTCATGTTCTGTAAGCATGTGTTTGGTTCATGGGTTGAGGTAGGTTGAAACTGATCGGACCCAGATGAACCCGCGTTTGGCTGAAAGTGCACATGGGTTAGGTTCATCCTGTAAGGGAATATTCGCGCTAGATGCGGCTTCATATGATCCCCTCAAAATAAGGGGATAAGGTCGACCCACTTCGACCCTGTATGCCTCCGTCTCGCACCATCTCACGGGCGCGGGGCAAGTGAGGAAGGCGGCGCAGCGCGGGCAGGCCGGCGCAGTGCGGGGCAGCGGCGGCTGGCAGGGCGCGCACCAGGCGCACAGGAGCGCGGGACAGCGGGCAGCAGACATGCGGAGGCCGTGCTGCGCGAGGCGGCGGCGGTGGCTGGCAGGCGCGCGAAGGCCGGCCGCGCGTGGAGGCAGGCACAGCGCGGGGCGGGCGTCGGGCGGGCAGGCGGCCGTGCGCGGAGGCCGGAGTAAGCGCCGGGCAGCGGTTGCCCGGCCGCGCAGTAGCGCGGGGCGCGAGGCGGCAGCGGTCGGCCGGCCGCGTTGCAGGCACGCAGAGGCCGGAGGCCGCGCGCAGCGCCGGACGGCGGTGGACGGCAGGCATGTGGAGATCGGCGTCGGGGAGAGGACGGCGGGTGATGGCGGGCGGCGGCCTCGCGGCAGAAGGCGTGGAATTGAAGGATGAACGGTTGAGGCTAGGGAAGAAGATAAGGCAAAGGGGAAAATTTTAAAGTTTATGACATGTGGGCCCCACGAATGACCAATGGCCCCACAGATAACTGTTATTAACGGTGTTACTAGGTCATCCATTCCATCTCTTTCATTTCCTCCAACCAAACAAAAAATTAGGGTGACCCATCCCCCTCAACCAAACTTGTGATAGGTTCAACCCAATCTAAAAAAATAGGGATGACCCATTCCATCCCACTTAGTTCTCAATCCAAACACATGCTAATGGAACCCACGACCACTAGCTACAAGAGAGGTATGGTTTACCGTAGAGTGAGTTTTCTGGTATATAATTTTGAATTGCGAATACTTTTGTCAGTTTTGAACATAATCACATATGCATCACACTGTCATAGGTTTCGAATGCTCAAACGCCAGGGAGTGAGTCTTTCTACTTTTCAATAGAAAGCCCAAGCCATTAGAGACCACCCCATAATATAAGATTATGGATTAATTCCTTAGCACAAATGCTTGATTTTTTCCAACAAATGCCATGTTGTTTTCTCTAAGAAAAAGGATAGTAGGTACTACGATTACCTGAATTTTCGTCAGAAAAAAAGGTGACCTAAACTTTCATTTTAAAAGGTTTTGCGGCTGAGTGCTGCACACATTGTAAATTCAGTGTAACCTGAGTAGGATGTTGCTTAGGACACGCTGGGTATAACTTGATTCTTGGGGAGCATTTTGTTGTGCAAGGCTTGATTATTATGGTTCTTCCCAAGCATAGACGTGCAGAACGTGGCGCACAGACTGGGGTCAAAGTGTCAGGCCGAGCTTGATATACTAGGCAGCTGTGAGGGGTCACCGTGTTAAATAGAAGTCCTTGACGCCAGAAAGGTGAACTCTTGACTGTAAATTAAGTGCGATGATAATATAGAAAAGCACCATGCTACTCAAGAACGTGAACTTTTCGATACTGCCAAGTGTATGTGATGGTAATGTGTGGGAATGAAAGGCGCCGTTTAGCATTCAAGCTCTCCATCGTTGAGTCAACCAAGATCACTGTTAGTTTTAAAAGGATACTACGCATTGGAGGTGTTGTCTCTGCAAACTAATTTATATTTTTGTGACGCAGCAGCCTTGGATAAACCATCATTGGGATATGATTAATAGTCAGTCGATGAAGGGCCCTTGTTGAAATTAATATTTGCATTGGATCACTGAAATTTTTTAAATGGTAAACGAAAATATAGTAACATATAGTGTCGGCAAGCCTCGCAAAATTGATTAAATAATTACTCCCTCCGTTCTGAAATATAAGATATTTTTGTTTGTTCTAAATCAAACTGTTCTAAGTTTGACCAAGTTTATAAAAATGAGTAATAATATTTCTAATGTCAAATGAGAATAACTAGATCCATTATGAAATATATTTTCATAATTTACTTATTTGATGTGTTAGATGTTAATATTCTTTCCTATAAATTTGGTCAACTTAAATTACTTTGACTTAGAACAAACCACAATGCAATATATTTCAGGATAGAGGGAGTAGATTGCTAATAAAGATAGGTGGCTTCCAGTTGTAAAATAGATCGCGCTAGCTCTACATCCTTAAGACAATTACATCTTAATTGTAGTGTCTCCTTGCTCTCTTGGTTGCAGAACAGTAACATTATATAATTCCAGAGCTCATAAAAGGAATTCATAGAACTCATGGTGCTCATGAGCAAATAAAACATGGGCCCGTTGGAGCCTCGTCCCCTCTGACGACCACGAGGGATGATGAGTGCAGGGTGTGCTCTTTAGGAGTCCTGTGGTCTAGCTTAGCCTCATTACTCGCAGGCATATATACTACCACTAGTCGAAACCCGCATCGGTCCAGTACAAATATACTGGCCAGCATCGGTCCAGCTCAAGTGCGCTTACTATGAACTAGCCGTTCAGATCAGATGGTAAGAGGTGAAGTCTGTGTCCTGTTCTAAGTTCATAAGAATAGTAGGGATGAACTGGCAAGATAGCTGCTAACAGCTTGAACTTCATTCGGCATGTTCGTGTCCGATAGGAAATGGAGGTATTAGGAATTAATTTTTCCGCAGGTGTCCACGATATGGTGAAAAAGTGCCGTCAAGGCCTCAGGGATAATTCTTCCCAATATCACCCCAATACCATGAGGGTGATAGAGCCTGATGTTTGGAAGCAACCCAATGACCATCCACTTCCCCTCATCATCATGTTAGTTAGCTTCTGCATCCCATGCAAGAAAAAAATTGATCACATTATTCGCATCTAGCATAAAATGCCAAAATTTCTAAATTAATCATCAAAATAAAACTTTGATTGTACTATTGTGTTTATTAGAATAAGATCTTCAAACCAAGACACACTTGGGTATGTCTGGGTGATGTTTTTTCAGTAACTTTTTTATAAGGATGGTGAAACATTTTTTAATGACTGAGGAACGAATATTCTAAGCTCATGAGAAAATTTTTCAAGATATAGAATAAAATTATTCCCTCTAAACTGAGAATTTTTCCTAAATGAAAATGCTATGGGGACAAAAATTGTTCAGTGCAACAATAAATTACATATGAAACTAATCAAGATAAAAAAGGAAAAAGTTTACACATGGAACAAATTATGGAACCCTCGTGGAATAAAAATTTATACACCAGGAACAATCAATATACTAACTCATGGAAATAGACACGGAACAAATCATGATCACTCGTGGAACATAAGTTCATATACCTAGAATGAAAAGTTGTATAGAAAGCATCATTAGTATAAGGGTGAAAAAATATATAGATTGAACAAATCATGAACGGTCATGAAATAAAAGTTTATGCATCTAGAACAAAAATTTATACACAAGGACCAATTAGTATACAAATTCATGGAAAAAGGATATACATATATATGAAACAAATTATGAACACTCCTAGAACAAAAATTCACATGTATAGAATAAAATTTATACATTATAGAACATAACATGAACAATATGAAAAATATTCTAGAACAATCTAATTTGATTATAGAATAGCAAAGTTGCAGTAGAAAATGGGATCATTCCATAATGCACCATTGAAGATCTCATGGATACATCATGGATACAAACATTAATACAGAAAATATTTTTAGAGGTGGGTAAAACAGCATTTGTAGGGGCGGGCGTGATACCCATCCCTACTTCTCGCAGCTACAAATATTGTTTGCAAGGGCGGGTAACATGCCCTCACCCGCCCCTGGAAAATTCATTTTCAGGGGCGGGTGAGCCGATGACCCACCCCTGGAAATGGTATCTGCAGGTGCGGGGTGAGGGCGTGACCCACCCCTGAAAATGTGTTTCCCGCCCAAAAATTCACTGATTTGAATTTAATTTTCCAAATCTGTTTCCCGCCAATTTTGACCAATCAAGCTAGTGTGCGATCGAATGTCATAGTGACCGACATGGAATATGTTTCATAAATATAAATAATTACGCATACAAAATTAAATCATATAGAAGTATATCATTATAGTGCATCATTTGAGTACATCATCAAAGTATGCGTAGAATACATGTTTTTTTCCTATTCCCCTCGATTAACGCTACTTGAGCCGGCACTGAGGTGCTGAGCGTCCCACTGACGAAGACCTTCATATTTATGTTCAGGGTGAACAAAATACCCCCTTACATGGACCACTTCATGCAAAATAAAATGGCATAAATCGGCGACTACATTGAGAAGTTGTTGCTCATGAAGTTGTTCCTCGTGTCTTGTCGGCTGAATCTGCAATTCAAAAATCCATGAAAAAATTAAACCAAGTGTTAGATACACGCAAAAACAATATGCACTTATGCATCTATCCCTAACAAAGAGTAGCCCATTACACGTTCGGGATCAGTTGTGTATCTTCCGAGCTCCCTCATGTGCTCGCACATGTAGTACCCATAATACACGAAACATGCGGGTTGCTTGTGACACGGGAAGTTTGTGTGTATTCTCATTTCTTTTGTTATGCCGGGGGGATGAATTCCTCGTTTGGAAATATAATGCTTGTAAGCCCTATTTTAAAAAGAAAGAAATGAGAAGTTAGTTTATATATGTAGTTTTTTTGGAAGATTTAGCATGATTTACATGTAGAATAAAAGAATTTTTCTAACATATTGAGGGATATGAATTCTTTGTATCTGCTCTCATCCCAATCAGCAGAATCCAATACGAGCACTTTTCCAAGCTTTGGCTATAGCATAAAAGCGATCCAGTGATTTTTGCAGAAACATTATATACGATTTCTTAGGCATTTATTGGAAGCAAGTGCATATTATAACAAATGATTGAAAGTACACTTACTTGACGTAGTATGGTGCCCATATGACATCCCTGTATTGCCATTGTTGCATCTGAAGTGATATATAAACCCCAACCCTCCTTATGATCTCTTTGTGTTCTTATATTCGTTTCGCTTGTTTCTCCTTGCGTGTTGTACACTTTTCTAGCTCATCATGGTCATCCTTCCACCACATTGGCCTGAGATGCCTGGACTCGCAAATAGCTTGTGGGTCAAGGAACGCGATCTTACGTTTTAGACCATCCGTTTTTCTTTGTTGCATCCTGTAAAATAAAATGTATCACAATTAATTAGATACGCATATATAGTATTGTAGGCCATAGCATATACGATATTAGTTTCGATGCGACACTTACATGCACCAGAGTCTAACTATTTCTATGCTTAGTTCTTTGAGGCGGAACATGTTCTCGATATCTTCAAAATCGAACATGATACCAGTGATGCGTATATCTTTTTCTCCGAAAATATCCGGGTCGTACCGAGCCCATATGCTTGAGAGCCCAAAGTCTACATGCCCTCGTGTACCAAATATGCATCCTCTGCATGTCACTTGGAACCCCCTCTCTATCATAATGTCGGGTAGAAATGGTTTACCATACTCATAATTTACCAGACAATCCGGTAAGTCTTGTATGTCATCGACCCCAACAACCAGATGGTGCTCCGAGCCAGTGCGAAGCAAGGAAAAGCCCCGTCATTTGCTGGCACTAGAATCTGAATCATCCTTTAACTTACCTTTGACCTAGCCTTTGACCCATGCTTCTTGTTTGCGGCGTGCCATATATCCACAATCTCTTACCCTTTCTTCTAGTAAGACCATATCACTCACGGCATAAACAACTGCGGCGGCTGTTTTTTTGTGGTGCTGGCGGAGCCGGTGCCGTGTGCTCTCGTGGTGGTGATGCTGGAGCCGGTGGTGGTGATTGCGGAGCCGATGGTGTATGCTCTCGTGGTGGTGATGCCGGAGCCTGTGGTGATGCTAGAGCCGGTGGTGGTGATTGCGGAGCCGGTGGCATATGGTCTTGTGGTTGTGATGCTGGAGCTTCTAGTGTATGCTCTAATGCTGCCCCCTCTTGTTGTGCCGCCGATGATGAGGGATGCTCAATTAAAACTTGTGCTGGCGTGTTATGATATGGAGATGCCGTAGGCTATGGACCAACCAGTACGATATCTCGTTTATGCCATAGGATGGTACTGCTAAGACATTCTCCAAGGTAATGCTTCCCATCTACAGTGGGGATGTCTATCTCATGATCCTCATAGCTTGATTGGAGGAGATATTTCACTTGTACGTATGCATATAGGGGCGGGATCGGATTTCCCTCAAATGAATCCCAACCGGTTCCACCTGGGCCTTGGCAACTTCCTTCCTCTTCCCAGCTCTGCCAACCGGATAGGGCAACAAGCAGGGGTTACTAATGGATATACAATCTATCGGGTATGGTTGTGTTGTGGTAGAGGCGACACTGCTCTGAGCGCATGCCGTATTCGCTTGGGCCACTACCGGAGGGGGCATCATCACCATCTATTGTTGCCCCACCTCTTGTGACAGGTTAATCCATAGTAGCCCGGACTGCTGCTGCTCCGCCATATATGCTATGAAAAAATCCTTAAACTTAGCTTCTAGTGCTTTTTCTACCGCTTCTTTCATTTCTTCCTTGTAGCGGTCATGCCTCATGTAGCTAGCCCGGTCCTCCTGGAACCCATCCCTGATGATTAACTTAGAGGACACGGCTCTGATGCGGTCTCCATGCTCTTTGGACCCAATGGCTGTACTAAGGACATCCTTGTGCCTCTTGGCTTTGAACTTTCCTTGCTTCTGAAGCTCGGTAAGTTCCTACATTTTTTGTGTCACCGCTTCGGTCTTGGGTTGGTCAAACTTAGGCTTGCCATCCACTATCTTAGGCTTCCTTGCTTGAAGCCAGAAGCAGCCACGTTCGTTAAAGCCTGCAAAAGGGTCAGGTTGCCCGGCGGCTACTGCAACCTCTCTTTCACGCAGCCACTGATCGACCATCCTTTCGTATCCACCCGGACCAAGACGGACTTTATGTATGTTGCTGAGTGCTAGATCTCTATTTCTCTAGCTTAGGGCTAGACCTTCCTCAGACGTCTTTTGGCGAACAAACTCTTTCCATTGTGCTAGTGTGATGTCCCCGTAATCTTCAAATGGCGTTCGGCCCTGCTGGACATACTTGGTATTCAGATCACTCTTCCACTGGCAGAAACTTTCACCCAACATCTTCCTAGCATAATGTTTTACTTTATCTTTAGTTTCTCTTGGCAATATAAAAGTTTTGCTCAACAATTGCCACATCGCTTCCTTCTTCCCCTCAGGAACCGTTAGCCAACCGGGGATCGTTGGATCCAAACCATCTTTGTTCTGATTATAGAACCGATTGCGTTCTGAAACTTTGCACACACCTCAAGAGGCTCTATGGGCTCGCCTGCTGCGTTACCTGCATTGACCGTCCATTGGCCTTCGGGGTATTGGTTTCCTCCACGCTGACCTCGTTTCCTTCTATTTTGGCTACCAGAGGTTGTAGTTTGAGGTTCTGGACCAGAGCTTCCATTGTCTTCAAGTTCTTCCTCTGTTGGGCTTGGAGCTCGGCATCGGCGTTTACTCCTCCTTATCAGAGCCACCTACATGGATCATTGTTGGTATTTCTTAACATTCACAGAATAATCCGCAAAAGCACGGAGATACCGTTGTAGCACTTCACTCGTAAGTATTCAAGGCTACCGTATTTCCACGAGGAATGGAGGTACTAGCCTTCTAACTGGTTTGTCCAAGGACAAACAAGGGTAAAGTAGGTGAGGATAGAGAGGATTCCTATGGCTTAAGAGTTCTAGTAAAGATAGGTTCAACCTCTACTTGCTTACTTTGGGCACCGACATACAACTGGTCTGCCAAGCGTATCCAGCTATTAGCTCTACACCCAACCCGAACGTGGGGGACTACAAGGGACGGACAGGGCTGTTACCACCTGCCGCCTACCCCAATAGACCGTGCGAAGGGTAGCAAACAAAGGCAACTTCAAGCCTAGACACCACGTCTATGCTATCGATTACTGCTTCTAGCCCTGGCCAGACTCTGTCTTAAGACTCAAGTCCTTAAGTTAGAAACAACCACTCAAGAGCGGACAATGATCCCGCAAGCAAGTAAAGAGTAAAACTTAATTAACCAACAGACTCATCACCATAGAAGATCACGAACACTTATTTAGAAAGGAAGCATCCGTCAAGGTACAAGGCCGGGGAAGAGTGCCGACAAGTTGGCACTTCCCCCAAACTACCCCTCACTCTCTCCCTTTTTTCTAAGCACTACAGAGGTAGGGCTTGGGCTTTGCCTTGGAGTGGAGCTCTTCTTCTTCTCTTGTGGTGTGTTGAATAAGGGGCTCTCCTCCTCCTTATATAGTCCTCCAAGGTTGGTTTCTAGTGGAGTTATACACGGAAACACTGTGAACCGCCTTGGGGAGAGCGTGGGGGATCTTCCCGCCAAAACTAAGCGAGACG
Organism: Panicum miliaceum; assembly: GCA_032594955.1. Classification (NCBI taxonomy): domain Eukaryota; kingdom Viridiplantae; phylum Streptophyta; class Magnoliopsida; order Poales; family Poaceae; genus Panicum; species Panicum miliaceum. The sequence continues at coordinate 10,855,782 of CM064067.1, read as the reverse complement.
GGAGGCCGTCGACCCCTGGGTGCCACCTCTCACGCCGCATTTCGTCCGGGACACTCCCCTGGGTGCCGCCTCTCGCGCCGCATTTCATCCGGGACACTGCCAGGTGGGTCCCCAAGTGGGTACAGGGTGGTTGGCAGTAAATTTAGGCGGTTTCCTTCTGTTTGTGTGCCCTTGAATCCGTGTGCTTGCCTCTGATTGGTCGGAGATCTGTTTCTTGGCCTATTGGGTTGATTTGCTTCAGGGTGTAGGCCCTCCGATTCTCGTGCTCGCATAGAATGCTCTAAAATGTAATTTTTTCCTTTTGTATGAGCACGATTTTCCTCAGTATGTAGGCGTGGTCCCTGAAAATAGTGATTCACCAAAACTTGTCGAAATGAGTAGTATTAAACTCCTATCTCTAAGTCGGTGCTTGTTATTCACTACTTTCTGCAGGGAGTTGACGGTCAGATTTAGCACTTAAGGACCGTCAACAATCATACGATTCGACAAGTCATTACACGTAGTCTATGAAGATGTATACTAAATGCTAGGTTCTAACTAATCGCGTGGTCATTACCTGACTTTGATTCGGAACGTAATCCGAATCAAAATCCGACCTTGAACGGCTTTCTCTAGGTGGAAACGGATGTGGATCTATCGGATCGTGCCACTGTCCTCCTACCCAAGGCCCTTATCCTACCCTAGGACCTTCGTCATCCCCGAATACTACTCCAACGTCGCCCTCATCGTCCCACTCCATCTAGGATGCAATTTGCTCTATTTCGTCGTCTTGCGATGCTGCATGCTCCCTTTGTGGGTAAGATGATGATGGATGATCCATTTATAACTTCTACATTAGAGAGTCAAAAAAGATATATTTGAATACATATTGGAATAGAAACATAATTGAATGCACATTTCTAAGATTTGGTGCCTCTATTCTTTCGGAGAAGGGTCTAGGGGAGGCCATGCAATTTATTTCAGAAACAGATCCTTATATACATGATTAGTGTGTCTCTTGGCTTGTTTTACCATTCAAATGAACACTTTACCATTCAAATGAAAAAAAGAACTAACTATTTTGACACTCCTCAGTTTGTTTGGACTATCAGAGAACCTTGACTGTCAAAGGATAAGGGGTCCATTATCCTCGAACAGTCAAGGTTCACAAGTTTACAAGGGGCCCATTATATACATCATTAGAGTGTCAAAATATTTGAATAAAACTATGATATTTTCAAATTTTCACATTGAAATAAAAAACTAACAATAGACAGATCTCGTACTTTCTTATAAAAAGGACTCTGCAATGTCCACATTATGACTCTCTCAATGTATCTCTCTATGTATGTGTCTATGTATTTGTCTCTCGCAAAACAGAGAGAGAGAGAATGGGGACATCACAAAGTCCTTCCTATAATCGAATCGAGGACTACTATTACACTCACTATTCAAATGAATTCACTACTAAAGTTCTCATACTATTCAAATGGATTGAATAAATGAAAAAAATGAATAAATTCAAATTTTCACATTGAAATCAAAAAGAAAAGAACTAAACTTATTAAATTAAAAAACTTAGCACCAATTACATTCAAAATGAAAAAAATTACATTCACATTCACATTCACGTTGAGAGTACAATCTCATTCAAGTTCAGAGCATATTTTTTCACTATTTTCATTATTTTCCACAAAGTTTTCACTAACTTAGCACATTCACTATTTTTTTCACTAAGCATATTAACTAATTTTTTTACAAGCAGTAAACTAACCATATTTTGAGTTCAAATGGAAAAAAAGAAAAAAATTAAAATCAAGAAACTCACCTTGGCTCGGCTTGAGGAGAAGGAGCGGCGTTGGCGCGCGTGGAGGGGGGGGGGAGGGGTGGAGGAGCGGCGGCGCATGTGGAGGCCAGCGCGGGTCGGGGAGGAGGTCGATGACGTGAGGAGGAGGTGTGGCTCGGGGAGGTAGCCGGCCCAGGCGGAGGAGGTACAGCTCGGGGAAAAGGCCGGCCTGGGCACAAGGTTCGACGGCGGCGCGTGGGGTCGAGGCGGGGAGGAGGCCGGCCTGGGCGTGAGATTCGGCGGCGGCGGGCAGGGTCAAGGCCGGCGCGGGGAGGAGGCAGGCACGGGGAGGGGCGAGTCAGAGCGGGGAGGAGGCGCACGGGTGCGCGCGAGGAGGAGGTCGGCGGCACGCGGGGAGGAGGCGCACAGGCGCCTGGGGGAAGGAGGAACGACAGCGCGTGTCGAGGAGGGGAGAAGAAGTGCCAGCGCGCGTGGAGGAGGGAGGAGGGGAGGACCGGCGGCGGCGTGGAGGGAGGAGGCTGACGCGGGGAGGGATGTCGGCGAGATCCGCCCGACGACGGCAGATGGATGCTGGCACGGGAGGGGGCCGGTGCGGACGGAGGAGACGTGGCGCGTCGGTGCGGGGAGGAGGAAGGCGGCGGCAGTGCGGGGAGGAAGAAGGCCGCCGTGGCGACTCGAAATTTTGTCAGCCTAACGGCGTCCCGCGTGAGTGAACTAAAAATTGGCAAGTCTGGGGCGTGCACGCATTACATAGGAAGGAATTTTTAGGGACGGGTGACTCCCCCATCCATCACTAAAAATTGATTTGTAGGGGCGGGCCACCCGCCCCTGAAAATCTTTTTCAAATTTCTTCTGAAAATTTAATTAATTTAAAAAATATAGCAAAACACATAAAAAAGTGAAATTTGTACCCTGAGACTATTGTCACCTATAGAACTAGAATAAAATATAACAATAATATTTAAGTGTATATAATGGTTAAGAGTGTGGAAACATCAATGTATGGCTCTCCCCACATCACTATCTAATACAACTCAAATAATACTTTATGTTGTCTCTGCAAACTTGTAACCTAAGGATATTTTCTCTTCTGGCACAACCATGTAGGCAGGATGTAAATCGTCAAGATCACTGGCCATGTGGTGTGACTGCTAACCTTTCACCAAACGGATTCATTCCATCCATACTCAACGCAAATCGAAGATTCCTAGAGTCCTTTCCAAATTCCAGATAATACCGCTCATCAAACTTCTTCCACTGGCGAGCATCAAATGGATGTCGAAGCTTTCCGTCACCCTTCTTGCGCTTATCTGAATCCCACCAGCGCATCAGTTCGGCATCCTTTGGGTTAGAGAAGAAACGCCTCAGACGATCGGCAACTGGGAGGTACCACATAACCATCGTAGGAATTCTGCTCTGCTTCTCAGAGATGCCTAAAGTAGTGTCTGGTGGCTCAAGAGAGGCAACACTATTCATTGCATCCTTCTTCTTCCTTTTATTCCCATCTGCTGGACCTTGATTGTCGCCGCCATAATAACCGATATTATTTTTGTATCGACTTGCAGAACATACAGATCATTTGTTCAAGTCTTTAAAAGTATCCCCACGATACAAAATACAATGATTTGGGTATGCATGAATTCTTTCCACACCCATCGTGAACGGGCTGACAAGCTTGTTTGCTCGATATGTGTTGGCAGATACTTTATTAGGCTTTGGAAGCAATCAAGCCAAGATACGCAAGAGATCAATGAAACTACCATCTGACCGGCTGTGCTTAGCCTTTAGTGTCAACAGCTCAAGTATGAAACGAAAAAAAGTCCAATGTTTCGGGCATCCTTTAGATCCCTCGTATATATTTTCCTCTGCTGATTTTTCCACCGTCTCGAAGGTTGCCAACCCTTTTCCACTACCAACTAATAGCTCCGCTTTGGTGTCACGCAGCAACTAGCTTAGAAAATCACTGTCATCAAGTTCATCGTCACTACCACCATCGATGGCCCCCGTCGACACCATCACCATAGCCTCCACCAACATCTTCATCATCGCCGTCAGCATCATCAAAATCATCATAAGCATCAAACAATCTATTAAATTCGGCGTCTTGTATAATTTCATCGAGTGGATTTTCTCCGTCGGAGGCGGTGCTTTCTTGCCAAGATACGTCGAGATCATGTAGTTATCTACAAAACCACCCACCAACAAATGCGATCTGATATTGTAGTTGCATCACTGAATACTCTCATATTCTTGTAGGTTTTGCATGGGCAAGGTATCCTCTGTGACTCTCAGTTCTTGCGTGCTTTTTTGCAGATCGAATGAATTTATTATGTTCTCCAAGGAAATAGGCCTCCGTCCTTCATGCTTTGTACATCCATGATCTATCCATCTCTGAACATCAACAAATAATTTAAATAGATTAAAATAATCTCTTCAATAATTTGATAAATAAATGGTAAATAAATATATACTTCTATATATGCGTAGATATTGGAAAAATCAATTTAACATGTACTAATTAAAAAAATTTAAAACCCAACCTATTATTGCACCACTAAATGTTGAGGAAACAACTATCATGCATGTGTGTAAATATAGAAAAAAATCAAATCTTCTTCTCTCTCTTCCATGGATCTAGAAAATTATTTACTTAGGAATGAGGCTAAAACTTAAAGATTGAGTCCAAATAATTATATAATTTTCTTCTCCTACTAAAATAGCATAACTTCATCCAAAAGTTTGAGACAAATGGAGCCCCAAATGGCAAATTCACACCATAGAAATCTAGATCTAGCTAGAGGTAAGAGAGCTCCATTTGAGCCTTAAAACTATCCAAAATGCTTAGAAAAGATATGGAATTAGCATCAACTTACCTCCTAGAGCCCTCAACTCGAAGGAAATCAAGTTTAAAACCTCACCTCCCCTTTTTCTTTTCTTGGATTTTTGGGCAGCGCCTCCCCAGAGCAAGCAATGGGCTGTCGGGAGGAGAAAGAAGGTTTGTGCCCAGATTTTTATGGGTATTTTTAGGAGCAGGTGATGGCACCACCCACCCCTAAAAGTGCATTTCCAGGGGCGGCGAGCGACATCACCCACCCCCTAAAAATACACCCCATTTTCAGGGACGGGTGATGGCGCCACCTACCCCTTGAAATTCCAACTTTAGGGGCGGGTGACGCCGTCACCCATCCCTGAAAATGAGCCTAAAGATGCATTTCTAAGGGCAGGTCAACTGCTACAGTAACCCCGCTCCTTTTGTATGAACGGGTTACATTTTGACCCGTCCCTGGAAAAAAAATAGGGCATTGCTACGAATCGTTTTTATAGTTAAAACAAAAGTTGAAGAAACAAAACCAAAATGAAAAAAGAAAATTCATTAAGTATATTGAATTGAAAATACACTAAAGAAAATAGAGAAAGAAATTGAACACAACTAGCTAGTAGACAAAGAAAAAACAGACTATGCAAACAATTATGCTATATAAGGTAAGCTTGTACCTGAGGGGACCAAAAAACACACCTGCTCTAACCATGTATTTTCTATGGTCCCAGAACTAATTGGATTTAGGGAATGTGCCCATCGCTCCGCTATATGCTTCTCTGATCCTCTGCCTCTCCTCCATTGAATCACACTAGCTGATAGGGATGGGGGGGTCGGAGGGGGCATGTGCATCCCTTCCTACTAGCAAGGCGGAACATAGCATCCGCGCTTGCATTGGATTCGTGACTAGTGGCATGCTTTCCGAAAAGAATATGGAGAACGTGTAGCTGATAGTAATGCTGCTAAATGCAATCAAATTTTTCTTTGTTGTCTGATATCGAGGAAACTGATCGACGTTGCGGGAAAAGAATCAACCGAATTTTCCCGTTTCAGAAATATGCACTGCTTTAGTCTCAACATTCAATTGGCTATGGAAAAAAATAAAGGCTGCAATTCTAAAGGAAATCAGCTGATTACAGTCAAAGTAGGGAATAATTATTTCCAAGCTAGGTACTGCGAATTTGCATGACCCTGACTTTGACATTATCAGCGACATAGGTTGACCAATGTGCATTGATACACCGATGGCAAATAAAAAGGGATGATATTGTGAATTTCTTCATGGACAAAGAAGGAAGTGTCCCATGCCAGCCAGCGCGGACGAACACCCCGGATATCCTGCTGGCCTCACGGACGATGAACAAGTAACGTAATCGACATGGCTTGCCGTTCCGCCGGCAGAGATAGATGGGCGGCGTGCACTAGCAGACCACCTTGCAGAAGCACTTCCTGGTGGCGCCGTGCATCTTGCACTCGCCGCTGGGGAAGTTCTCCGACTTGCACACGCTGGCGCAGTTCTCGCTGCTGAAGCACATGCCCTTGAACGTGTGGCTCTGCGACAGGCAGTGCGTCTCATCTGCGACGACCCTCGCAGTCACCGTCTCTGCAGCACAAAGATCTGATATGGTTATTAGGTATACATGAAATGACAAACACATTGATCGTCAACACCAAGAACTGATGGTCACCACCTGTCGCGACGAGGAGGAGGACGACGAAGACGACGGGTGCGGCCATGCGGCGGGACAGCGCCATCTCCTTTACCCAAAACTGAACGACAGGCACTGCAAGCTTGATGATGTGGAAGATGGATTTTGTGGGACGAACCGGAGATGGGTCTATAAAAAGTGCTAAGATTAGCAAGCAGTGTTTAATTTTGGAAGGGATAAATATAACAGCGGGAATATGCATGGACAGTCACAGAATGCACGGCTGCTGCTGCTGCAGATCAGGGATGGCCATTGAATTATTATTGGCTCCTCCAGACACGGCTGCTGGATTTTGAACTGTGTCCATAGAATTATTGAACGACGGTGGAGCTCTGAATGCTAGCCTGCTTGGGAGAGGGATGCCACTACACGCCAGGGCGCACAAGTATACTTCAACAGCTGCACGCAAAGTATTCAGATAAATTCCTGTAATTTTGAGAAAATGGGGAAAAGATGCATGCGTTTATGTCACTGCAGAAACATGCATACCATTATTGTTACATCTACAATGGAGACACACGCATACCTTAACATGCTTCTCTTTTCTAACAAGAGTAAATTGCACCCACCATACATCAAATTATATGGTTGTATCATTTTAGTCCAATAAATTGCAAAATGCGCCAACAAATACATAAACTTATCAAATATGTGTAACATTGTGTATTTTGCCTTGGTGGCAGGCTGCATGGACTTTAGCTTAGATCTCAACTATTAGTTTTAAGCAGGTGGAAAGGTCGGTAAAGTTGACATTCCTATGCCCTTTCAAGAGTCTTCAATCTCTAGCTCCTTCATTCCTACAACGCAGTGCATCGGCAGATTGGCCTTAGTGGCAGCCTAATAGTTGGTGCAGCGAACCTCCACTCCTCACGGCCCGAACGGAGACTATTTTGAGTTCTTGCCGTATGTCGGTGTGGGCCATCCACGCCGAGCAAACCATTGCGCTTGTTCATCCGGAGCCGCTCTTAGGTCCCTACTTGCGCCATTGCTGAGTCACAACCAACATTATACAAAAGGATCCATGTGGCCGAGAGCCCTCTCATGATAATGCAACTATCCTTCTCTTGTTGACAACACCAGGACGCCGCCAAATTTTGTTTTGTCAGCAAAACATCCAGATAGATAGGTACATCTAAGAGCAGCTAGGGTGAATCCTTTTTTTTTGCGAGGAACTAGGGTGAATCCCTTTAATTGAAAGTGAGAAAAACATTCGTGTAAGAAGCAATGTAAAAACCCACTATTGAAAGAATAAAAATGTTGCAGAAATTGTGTAAGGCCATGCACCACAGGTTAACAGCCCCCCTCACTTTTCTCCTGTAACCACCATTTATTGACATGCTGATAAATTTTGTTGACACATTCAACCAACTCCCTCTGTCCCTAATTTTTTCTTCTGTGATTAAAAATTTTCCCACAACTTTATCATTGTTACCCCATTTAGTATGCACCTGTGCACGCAGCAGTCAATTAGCGTTAAATATGGCAATTAAAGAGGGGCAAGCAATGTCATTTCACACTTGTGCACGCAGCAGTCACTTAGCGTTAAATATGGCAATTAAAGAGGGGCAAGCAATGTCATTTCACACTTTTGCTAATTGTTTTGAGTTTTCTAGAGTGACTTTCTTTTAGGGGCGGAGGGAGTAAACTTTTCTATAAGATAACTATGTCCATATCTCTGAATGTATCTCAATTACAAGTTCTCTTTGTTTTCTTTATGTTGCAGTTCTTCAATGCTGATATTAGTTAATCATCTTTTTAGACAAAAGGTTGTCGGCCCGGCTTTTTATAGAAAGCAGAATGTTTAACTGGGGATACCAGTTTTACAAAAGACAAGCACTGTAATCTCACGATCAACTGAGTAGCACTGATGCAAACTCACTCACGCACCCTCTAAAGCAAATTAGACAACAACCTAGATAAAGGTAAGGGGATGTTTGGATCGCAAGGGCTAAAATTTAGCAGTCACATCGTATGTTTTGATGCCAATTAGGAGGACTAAACATAAGCTAAATATAAAACTAATTGCAGAAGCCTAGGGCTAATTCGCAAGATGAATCTATTAAGCCTAATTAATCCATGATTAACACATATTTACTGTAGAATCACATGGACTAATTATGGATTAATTAGACTTAATAGATTCCTTTCACGAATTAGGCTAGGGGTTATGCAATTAGTTTGGTCATTAATCTATGTTTAGTACTCCTAATTAGTAATTAAATATCGATGTGACAGGGTTATATTAGCCCCTGCCGAATCCAAACACCGCCTAAATCAGCTAGACCGTCAAGACTGGATGTGAAGTTTCAAGCGCTGGGCTTCCGAGTTGACTCGAAGCCTTCCATCTTCCGCCTCCAGAATGGCCCACCTCTGCATAAAGAAAATTACACAAAACACCCCTACATTAGGAGAAGAAACTACAACATTGTTAAAAACAAAGTCATTTCTAATAAGCCAGGGGCTCCAAGCAATACATCCAAACAAAAAGAAAAGAAAAGAGAATCTGATTCCTCTCTATTTTTCCCCTCTATAAAGTGTTCTTGCCAATCGCACACACTGACAGGTGAGCGAGACCAGCCAAACACATCTCTACAGACACACCAAATAAACTGCACCATCGTGCATCTAAAGATAATATGATCAGTTGTTTCCGTTCGCCCACACATTTTGCAGTCAAGGTCTCCAGGTCAGTTTCTTTTTCATAGTTGTTCAGCAGACTGAACCTTATTGTTGCAGACTTGCCACAAAAAGATCTTGATCTTAAGGGGGAGCTTGGCTTTCCACACCCCCTGCATCCATCTATTGTGCATACCGGGGAAAAGCATCTCTTCATAAAGCAATTTAGTCGAGAAAATCCCTATTTTTTCCAGGCACCAAAAAACCGAGTCAGCTCATGGTATGAAAATGACCCCATCAATCAACTCAGTTAATTCCTCCCACTCATCTACTTCCAGACTCCCAAAATTCCTTCTAATGGTGAGATTAAGGTCTCCCGAGGACAAAACATCATGCACAGACCGATCATGTTGATGGCAGATCTGGAGCAAGTTAGGGAACTTAATTTTCAGAGGACAATCTTCAATCCACACCTCTTTCCAGAACCTGGCTTTTTTCCCATCACTAGCCTACTAGGCCTTTCCCTCTAGAGCAGAAATCTCCTGCTTCTACTAAGCCTTTCCAAAATAGAGAACACACTCTATTTTTACCGTTGAAGAAGCCTTTCCCTCTCAGGTACTTCCTTCTCAACAGGTTGCAACAGATAGCGTCCTCTCCATTCTCCAGTTTGTAAACCATTTGGCTCGTAAGCATTTGTTCATGATTCTGGTGTTTGTGAAACCCAGACCACCAGCCTTTTTTGGTCTCATGAGGAGATCCCAGTTAGCCATATGATATCTCCTCTTTAAGTTAGGCCCATGCCAGAAAAAATTGGATCTCAGTGTGTCCATCTTATAGTGAGATTCCTTAGGTAAAGGGTAAACACCCATTGTGTAGTTTGGTATAGAACTGAGACATGATTCTATCAGCATCATCCCCCCCCCACCCCCCCCACCCCCCGCCATAGAGAGAGTAGCACTCTGCTAGGTAGGGAGTCTTCTCTCCACTTTTTGGTGAACATAGGCTAGATCAGAGGAAAACATATGGTGATCACTGACCATAACACCTAGATATTTCATAGGGAAGGACCCTACATTACAGTTGAGCATCTCTGCCACCCTCCTCTGATCCTCCTCAGCAGCACCTAGCACATATACCTCACTCTTTTCAAAATTAATTTTCAACCCTGACATATTTTCAAAACAATACAACAAATATTTTGTATGGATATTAGAATTGTCATCCATCTCCATGAAGATGATTGTGTCATCAGCATATTGTAGGTGCGTAATCTGCCCTCTATCAAATCTGGCACAACCCTCTGACTTCATTTGCCTCTCTAGCTCCCTCTAATGTCATAGCCAGAGTATCACTAACTAGATTAAACGGTAGTGGGGATAGGGGATCTCCCTAACGGAGCCCCTTAAACGTTCTGAAGTATTCACTTGGTTTGCCGTTGATATTTATACCCACTCTGCCCCCTCAATAATTTTCTTAATCCACGCAATCCACTTCTCAGGGAACCTTTTTCTTTCCAAGACTTCGATCAAAAAGTTCCAGTTCACCTTATCGTAGGCTTTCTCAAAATCCAGTTTCAAAATAACACCACTCTGCTTTCTCACTCTAAGCTAATGTAGAACCTCATGAAGAATGACAACACCATCTAGGATGTATCTCCAAGGAATAAAATCCGTTTGCGTTGCACTTACAATCTTTTCTGCCAAGGGAATTAATCTCATAGTGAGAACTTTAGTAAGTAACTTGTAGTCCACATTGAGAAGGCAAATCGGCCTGTATTGTTTAATGTTGTTCACCTCTTTCATTTTTGGAATGAGGGAAATCAGGTCGTAGTTGAGCCTGCTGAGATTTAGATTCCCATCATGGAAATGGTTGAACATTTCCCCATTTCCAGCATTGTATCCCTGATTTCTGCCCAAAACTCTTTATAGAAGCCGACAGACAGGCCGTCCGGCCCAGGGGCCGAACTGGAGTCCATGTCTTTCAGCACCCTCTCTATCTCTTCCACAGTAAAAGGCTTGATTAAATCTTGCGCATCATCTTCACATAATCCACCTCTCTATCTCCACATCTCTTCTCCAATATGAATGCCCCCGCTCTGCTCCCTACCAAAGAGCTTTTTATAGTAGTCTACAATGTGTTTTCTTAGGTCCTCTTCCTCTGAAATGACTCTATTTTCATGTTCCAGACTGAAAATAGTGCACCTTTTCTTCCTCCCATTCGCAATGCCATGAACTTGACCAGTATTGGCATCTCCCTGGAGTACCCATTTCTCCCCAAACGCGAAGATTTTTTCTGCCACTGCTTCTCCTTAAACGGGAAGATTTTTCTAATTTTTCTCAGTCTCATATCTTACTTTCCATTGATCCTCACTCAGACTTGAGGCTTCTGCTGTCCTATCTAGGGTTTTCATATTACACATCAACTCTATTTTCTCCCTCTTCATTGCACTATTAAGGTTCAAACTCCAACCTTTGCAGACTCTTCTCAAGGTTTCTTTAACTTCTTTCCAATAACTCTGGACATCCATGCCCCCCTGCAGGGCCATCTCTCTCTGACAAACTCTTTAAAACCTGCCTGTGTCAACCAAGCCGTCTCAAACCTAAACATGTAAGGATGTTCACCCTTCTATCTTCAGTATCCACAATGGTTGGGCAGTGGTCAGAGCCCACCCTGACAAGGCTCACATAAGTTGCCACGGGGAACTTCTCATCCCAGTCTGAACTAACAAACACTCTATCCAAGACACGCATGACAGGATTCAACTGTTTGTTTGACCATGTGTGCTTTCCTCCTTTCCTTAATAGTTCCATCACACCAGTATCATTAATGAAGTCATTAAAAGCATCCATCCAGCGTTGATCGAGGTTATCAGAGGATTTCTCCCAAGCATATCTGATTAAGTTGAAATCCCCACCAATAATAAAGGGGTGGTTTAAACTCAAAATTTTCTCCCTTAATTCCTGCAGAAAGCTGTCCTTCCTGTCAGCTTGTATAGGCCCATACACATTGATGACATCCCACTGAAGCCTGTTCCTTTTATTTCAATCACAATGCTGGAGAAAAATTCTCCAGTGTCCATCTCAATAGCATCAAGATCCCCTTGCTTCACACCAGTGAGACTCCCACCTGAATGACCCCTCGCAGCCGTCCAATTCCAAGAAAAATTACCTCCCACATTTAAGGACTGAAGTTCCCGAAAGGAGAAATCTGCCTTAATTGTTTCCTGTAGTGCCAGCACCTCTATCTTATGTTGAGACATGAGCTCAACCAATTGCTTCTTCCTGCCACTGGGCCCCAAACCCCTAATGTTCCAGAAAAAGATCTTCATTTTTTAATACTTTTTCTTATGACGGCTACTAGCCGTTTTCCCAGCTCCTCCACTATTCTTTGCATCTTGGGTATTACTCGAGGATTGTGAGGGATCCAACTCTCTCTCCCCCACAACCCCCTGATCACCCTCTTCTTGTACAGATATGTCAATTCCCTCTTTATTTTTTGCAACTAGAGCAGCTTTTTCTTTGGCCAACAGAAGGGTAGCTTTAGCCTTCTCTAAAGCCAATAGGGTACTGATATTTTGTTCCTTATCTTCCATAGAGTCCCCTCGATCTAAATTACTAATAGCAGCTATTCTAGAAAGCTGGGCAGTATCAATAGTATTAAAGACAACAAAGGAAGGTGTTTTACCTGATAAGTCATTGTGCTTCTGTTTTAAGGCTTCAGCATTCCCCTGTATAGTCCCATTCTTAGCACTGTTCCTGAGGCTTTTCCTCTGTGGCATCATAGGCATTTGTTTGTTTTTGGTTTTTACTATCACAAAATCACTCTCATTACTCCCATATTCATATGCAATTAACTCTTCCCCCCTAAAGGCAATTCCTTCTCTTTGCTCCCTCCATCAGACTTAGCACTTAAGTTAAGCAACTCCCTCTCTATGGCAGCAGGATTTATGTTTATCTTCCCATTTAGTTCCTCAGCTTTTTCTTCAAAGATTTTATCCAACCTCTCCATTTTAGCTTTTTCATTGCGCAGAGGATTGTCACCATAGTCCAGCAGCTCCTCCTCTAGAGAATGACCTGTCTCTCCACCCACCTCACAGTTGCAATCCTCCTCCAATATCTCCATGCTCTCTGTAGACACTTCTATTTCCCCCTCTTCAACAACTTGTTGTGAGAGGGACACTTCCACCACAGCTCCTTCTGACATATTTTTGCCCATGTCAACATGCTCCAGCTGTTCTTTTCCCACCAGTGGGATAGTTGTTTGCTCCATCATCTTTTGTTTCTTGTTGGAATCTGTGTTACCACTTTTCTTCTTGGTGCCCACAGTTTCTGTGCCACCATCACCATTTTTGGCACCCCCCTTCTCCTGACTTGTAGCATATTCACTCTCTTCTTCTTCCTCCTCTTCCTCATCCTCTTGATCTTTCCTTCTATTGAACTTACTCGAGTAATCATTTTTGGAAGCCTTTTCACCCATATTCTCCACTTCCCATTTAATTCTGTGACTTTTCCATTGAAGAAAATTTGTGTCTCACCCCTGACTTGGAAAGCATCTCTACAAACTGGTTTAATTCTAAACGGCCATGGTTTCTTCAAGCTAGTTGTGTCCACCTCCTCAGGATCACCAACCAGGTAAGCAACTTCCATGATAATCTCCACATTTTTTGCATTTGGGGGAAGATTGAAGGCTTTTACCCTGACAACATCAAGATTGTCGTCAGCACCATATGACATCTCAGTAGGAATCACTTTAGCCTTGACAATTGATGTTTGAAAATCAAAACCTCTAAATCTGGAGAACTGCTCTCTAATTGATTCACTTGGGAAGGTTATCAAGTATTGGTTATCCTCATTCATTTTCTTGATGCTCCACTTGGAGATGCCTTTGAAGAGGTGTCTTAGTTCTTTTCCAATGCAATCAGCAGTCACCATGCCATACTCAATTATCATGATACCCAAGACCTCCTTCGTTTTCTCTTCTTTATCTGTTGGTATATGAATACTGTAGAAACCTTGACCTGGCATGCCAAAGCCACACAACCTTGAACCTCTCTTTTCTGGGCAGACAGGTGCCCTGTGGCCTGATTTCTTATAGCAGTAACAGAAAGGGGGATTGGTGCAGTCTTTTTGGAAATGACCAGAAAGGTTGCAGTTGAAGCAATGCACATCTGCATGAGCAACAGTACCCTTCCAATTATTTTTGTTCAGAGTTGTTGTCTTCACCCATACTCTTGGGAAACCTCTTAGCCCGCGATGGACTCCTTGCTCTCTTATCAGTTTCTGCCTAAGATCCCCCTCATCTTTATTTGCAGCAGATCTTTTAGAGCTTTCAGACCTAGGGAAATCTTGTTCCTGGCGACCCCCTTCTCCTCTTCCAGATCCAAAACCTATGTTATAGCTACCTTGACTCCTTCTATAGTTGTCCTCTCAAAAGTGTAGGAATGACGTTCCCTCTCTCTAGCACCTTCAGAGCCTCTTTTCCACTCCTAGGATTTGCTGAATCGCCCCGGGCCAACTCTATCGCCCAGGTGCGATAAAGCTCCTCCTTGCTGATGATTGCCCCTACCTCTCACTCGATCCATTGCTGCCACAGCTGCAAAGGATCTACCATCCACCTCTTTCTTCACAGCACGGACGATGCGCCGACTGGAGCCACCAAATCTAAGGATTTCACTCCTCTTTGCTGGCAACCCTAGACCCTGCTCCACCGCCGTTAGTGCTGAGCCTTTTGGAACCCACAGCCAGGACCCCCCCTTGTTGGACCAGGAATGACCATGTAGGTCCTCTCCACAGGTACCGAAAGGAAACTTGGGCCTTTGTGGGCTCTCACTTCTTTCAGCCCAAGTGTGACAGTCCGAGTCATTTTTTCTTTGGTCAGCTTTGGAACCACTTGGGGAATTCAGATTTTCGCTCTCATCCGCTCGTAGGAACCCTTCAACAAGTTTCCTTGATGGGTCTACAGAAGTGTGTTTGCCTCTGAATGCAAACCTCCCATGCTTTTGAATCTCTCGATTAAAAACATCCCCCAACGAGAACGAACCAAATTTCAGCTCCTGCACCAAGTCTTATGGGGATGAACGGAGTTCAGACCAACATCCTCGCTTCGGAATAGATTTTTCTCCATTACCCATCCACTCTGAATTGGTGTTGGCAGCACGCCACGCATCACGTTGTCACCCAGCTTCGTCATGCTGAAGAATGTGATCCTCTCTGCTCTGGTGATCAAGCCCTCTCATATTCACGTCAGCGCTGCTCCGGCACAAATTCTCCCGTTGAGGTGTCACATCCCGACGATACCCCTCGTTTCGACACTCTGATGTCCGCCGACGAACAACATCCTCTCTCGTTATGGGTGAATCTGCCTTCCCCCACTCTAGGTTGATGTTGGCTGCACGCCAAGTGTCACGGCGCTGAACGGCTTCCAAAGGTGGAAGACAAGGATCGTCGCCGCTCCGGTGATCAACCTCCGTGGCCTCAACGTCATCATGCTGGCATGAACCGCCCTTGCGGGGCAACCCCACCCGAGCTCCGCCCTGACGACCCTCCTCCCAAAAACCCCCTCCAAACTGGTGGTCCTCTGACGACCGCTGACGAACAGCCTCCTCTGCCATACGAATCAGAATCATCGGATACAACACGGGCAGCAATTAGATGCTTCGCAAAAGTAGGAGAGATTGTCGCAGGCCAGACCCTCTATCGATCCCCCGGACGCTGTGGAGAGATGACGGAGGAAAACCGGTGATCGCCGGACTTTCTCGCTCTAAGACTTTCTATCTCTTCCACCTTTCTCTCAGAGACCATATTTCCAGGCCATTAGTTAATCATATGGACTACAACGCATCAATATGTTCCCGAGATTACATTTACTTTGCAAACTCATAGCTCTTTTAAGATATTGCCAATTCGCCAAATTCTCATGCGCTTAACATGTAACTGTGGCATGGTTGGTAGACCATTCACAATGGTGGTTGTCATTCAAAGTTGTACATCATATATAAGCATCCACCTTGCCCCCCACAACCATGCCCTTGTCGACAAGGATGAGTTGTGGACACAATGATCTTCCAATCCATCTTATTACAAAAAGATAATCTTTTGTCCTCGCAAAAAAGAAGTAACTGACGTTCAGAGTACAAGTCCAACACTTATGGCCAATTAGCTTTCCAATTCGTCATCCACAAATAAGGAAGCATCACACAAGTACATGGTATGAGATTGGGAGGCACCTGGAATGAGCACGCTTGGAGCTTGAGTCCGAGGATCGCTATGCGTCCGAGGATCCCTATAAGAAAGAGATACTCGAGTGTCAGACCCTGCTTCACATTGGATTTAAAGTCATGCCACTGAGCAATGAAAGTCTCATGTTCTTCACTGCTAGGAATCTATTAATTTTCTTTTGTTTCTTCCCGCTGCTACCTACATACTCTGCTAGTTGCACAAGAAAAAAAAATCAGAATGACTTCCTGGATGCTCGACAAGCCTTTATCCTTGAGAAACATTGCTATTATTGTAAACATAAATGGCACAGTGTGGAATTTTGAGCTTTGAGTAACATTATTTTGCATTTACTTGGACGACATAGTGCTACTAGACCTTTCAGAAGATTCAGGTCCAGGTATTTTCTTTCCTTCTATTTCAAGTAATTTGGCAAATGCCAACCCTGTAAAAAAAATTCACGACATAGTAATTCCTAATCACGAAATTGAAATGGCTCACAGGAACAAAAAGGTTTACTTGCATGCTCTTGCAATAAATCCTGGTTATTTTTTGGTTGTGTTCTGGCTGTACGTGCTGACGTGTAGGTGCTTGACCTACTGATTGATTTATTACTATTATCCATTTTGATGCTTAAAACATTGCACTTTATCAGTTGATTCTTTTGCAAGTATCTGTATATACGGTGACCGTGTTGAAACCTAGACCACGACCATGACACACCATAGAGCGCCTGTCATCCTTATCGTCAGTAAATAACCATTCATGATGGACACCAGAATGTTGACACTGATGTGTGGTAAAAGGACGATGCCACACCCAGCATATCAACAACCATGATGAGCCAGCAGTAGAGGTTATAAGTGCAAGGTGGAAAACAGTGCCACACTCAGCATATGAACAACCATGATGACCCAATTCTCCAACCCAACGACCAGCTGGAAAAAGATGAACGAAGAGGGTTAACTTGCCTAGACACCTGGGTATGAGAGGAATTGGGAAGGCACAGGCTTGGCGCACGCAGAAGGCTGGGGCCGGGTGTCAATCTTTGGGTCCGAGGCCTGAGGTAATGGAGTCTGTGCTACGGAGTGGCGTTCTTATGTTTGTTGCCAAGATGAATCGACGGCAGCCTCTTACAATTGGCTCCTCGGCTCGAACCTTCCTACGAAGGGGAAACAAGGGGTTGGCAAAAACCATGCCTATGGCGTATGCTTGGTTCTTTGATTCTCACTGGGCATTTGCTATGTGTTCTGGCGAATCTAGCTAATGGCGCTGCTTCAAAAGCATATTCATAGTGTTACATCTGCTGTTGCCGACCAGCAATCTCGATCACCATTGTACTTAAACAATAACTCTCAGAAGCAGGGCTTCGTTTGTTACATTAACTAAATATTTCTTCAGCATTGCCAACGTATAATTAAGGTCGCGGCGGCGCATGGCAGCAGCAGCAAGCGGGGCAGGGTTTTTTCTTTTTCTTTTAACAGGCATCGCTGGTGGTTACGGTGCTGTGCCGCCCCATCACGGTCGACCCTGATCCAACGGGTGGCCGAACCGGCGGTGATGTCGGTTTTGAACAGGCGGTGATGGGGTGCTGTGTACCAGTGCTCAATGCTTTCACTTAGACACAACGTTAATTCAAATGTTTTTTCCTCAGGCAAAAATATTTTGAATAAGTCAAGTAACTGTATGAAATTAAAAGGGTACAAGCCCAATACTGCTTACCAAAGCTTCCTGTTCGTCATCGACCATGAAGGAACATACAAGTATATGGTATGAGATTGGAAGGCACCTGGAATCAGCGTGTTTGGATCTTGAGTCCGAGGATCACTGGTCACTGCAAAGCTTTTCCAGCCGCCTCTGCATTCTGCTGAAAAGTCTTCAAGAAACATATACACGAGTGTTAAGAGACCTGCTCGCATTAGATAAAAATACATGCCACTGAGCGAGTTTATTGTTCTTCCCCGTTTAGTATCCATTAATTTCCTTTCATTTCTTCCAGCTGCTAGCCAGATATTCTATTTGTGTACAAGAAAAATTCCTCGATGCTTCATTTGCAAGATCAAACAAGCCTTTCTCCGTAAAAAAACATTGCTATCATTGTACGCCTAAATAGCACATGCTGACATTCTGAGCTTTGAGCAATATTTGTTTGCATTAACATGGACGACACAGTGCCATACTAGATCTTTCAGAAGATTCAGTTTCGGGTGACTTGTTTATTTTATTTCGAGTAATTTGGCAAATGCTAACCTAACTAATTTTATAGGGAGTAATTTCTAATCGGGCAAAAAGGTTTGCTAGGTTTCATGATCTTAATTACTTTCCTTCGTGTTTCTAGGGAATAGATCATATTTTTTTTTGTGAGTTCTGTCATTGCGGTACATGCTGCCATGTAGGTGCCTAACCTGATTATTGATTTAGTACTAGCTGTTATTTATTTCATCCGCTATGCGCACCTTACTCTTACTTTACTATTACGGATTTGGAAGTGGGAAAGCCGTGCTAAAAGCATTGCACCTTCTCCATTGATTCTTCTGCAAGTATCAACCCAAAGACCAGCTAGAGAGCTTATAAGTTGCTCCGTCGACCCAAGCCTCCAAGGCTCCAACCCAAAGACCAGCTTGCTATACAGTGACCGAGGATCTTTAACTGACCTAGGCACTTGGGAATGAGAGGAACTGGGACTACACCAGCAGCCATAGCCCATAGCTTCTGTGGACATATCTATGGGCAAAAGCCTGGCAAGACAGTAAGAGACCTGTCGTCGTCTCCGCCACACTAGATGCATTATTGCTCGCATCTGCTGTTCCTCCTAGAGGTTGTTGAGTGCTCTGACGCGCCGGCAGTGATGCAAAGACCAATATCGCTTCCTGCCGCGCTTGTTGCAGGATCCATTCATCTTCTGCTTGATGCTTCTGATCTCTACTTGCACATTCTACGAATTGCTTCATGTGTAAAATGATGACGAGCTCTCCAATGCCACCAAGAAAATCTTACCTGTGCGCTGGTGTGCCTGTGATGCCGGTGGAAGAGGGCTCAACCTGGCCTATGATCCAAGCACCTCAGGCCGTTGGATTTGAGCAAAATGTTCGGCCTCGGCCTTAAAAGCAATATCATTGTTTTATTTGGCCCGTGGAGTATTCCAGTGTGTAAAAAGTAGGTTGCGCGTTGTAAACACGGTAATTTTACAAATTACAATGATGGTAGTTGGTTGGAGATACATTGTTTCATGCACGCAGCAAGCAATGCAATTGCTGCATTTTATAGGGTATATATAGATGTCGGTCTCTAATTAGCGATCATAGACGGAGAATGGAGGTGATACCAGAGATGTAATTATAAAGACCAAAATATATTAGAATAATCCTAATACTCCCTTCATCTCTAAATAATGTACCAGAGCTGATTAATTTGTTAAAACTCTTTCAAGGAACTTATTTATCTACAATAACAATCATCAAATCCTAATACTCCATCTCTAAATATTTTAAGAAGACAGGGAGAAGCCTTTCACGCCCCACATGGAAGTTGTAATTCGGAGTACATTATAGTGGTCCATTGCATGAATGCTCTGAATAAAAAAAACAGCAAGGGTTGTTGTTCTTATACTGGACACATTTTTTCTTGATTTGCAGATAAATAACCTAGTGGATTATGAAAAAATACTTGTTTGGAGATATGAGTATGTTACTTTATGATTTGCGGTCCTTGCTAGTTTGGCAATGATATATTACACACATTGAGATTCAGGAAAAAAACGATCCTCTGTTTCTCCATGCTGGTCCTTTATATTGAAGCAACTATGAACGAAGGTTGTTGCTTCAAATCAAATTTGAGTGCTCTTATCTTCAATGATCTAATCCTTCTGACTGAATGCCGCGAACAACAGTATTCATCTATGCAAATTCAGAAATTAGATTATTTTCTCACTGGACTGTATATGTGGTTCAGGCCATTCATATCTATGCTTTTGTTCGACTCATTGCCTGAAATCTATTGAACTGTTTTCAACCATTAGTTGTTCTTTGGTACAATTAAGGTTATGGTTTGATGTAAGATGTTTCTTTTATTTTTGGGACAAATTAACCAGTGAGTAGTGCATACCCCTTAGCTTAATGGGAGAGATGTGAATATGCGCTGATCAATTCCACGATGTCGTCAGACATAGTGCCACAAAATGCGTTTCAACATCCAAGGTTCCCCATTCGTGATGGATAGAACTGTACACCTTACCAGTGCATATCTTCAGATTAAGGTATAGGATCCTCTGCTTCTACTCTTGCGTTCTGGGTTCAAACTATCACCGTGCACATGGGTTTCCAATAGAAAGTGCAGGTTGTTCTGTACCATTCATAAATGAACGGGGTGTCCATGGCAGGCGGCATGCGAGTCCAACGTGAACCCCAAACAGACGAAAGCTGAAGAGCTCAGGAATTATAAAATAGCAGCAGTGCCGATGCTGAGATGCAATAGAGTTGCTATCTGTGCCACTGCGACCATGGACGCGTGATGGCGTGAGTTGAGGACAGGAAGATGGAGGAGAGCAGGGGATCGGATTTGCCCCGCGTAGAGAGGAGGTGTCTGTCAGCGCACAGTGCAGTCGACTCTCCCAAGGCAAACAAGGGTACCAGAGAGATGAGGTGAACGTCTTGGTTCAAACTATGATAAAAGGGTTTCGTCCATGTTTTCTGCAGGGATTGCTCTTGCATGAATAAAGTTGTTCTAAACTTGCCCTAACAGAAATTATTTCATCCTCCTCGAAGTAAACATCCCCAATTCTCAGATGCAAACTAGATTGGAAATAAGCTAATATGTACTCCCTCGATTCCAAAATATAGGTCATTTTGGCAAATATAGATGCATAATTTTTGCTATGTGTCTAGACATAATGTTTATCTAGCTGCATAGCAAAAACTATATATATCTAGATTTGCCAAAACGACTTACATTTTGGAACGGAAGGAGTAAACTCTGGTCGATCTATTGACTACCGATTTGCTATGAACCTAGTGAAGCTGTATCACTAGTTCACTACAAGTTCAATTGCTCCAGTGCCAGATCAAAGATGGAGTCATGGCGGAGAACCTACACTGATAACTGGCTGGTGGCTCTAACCACTAGTGATGCCTTAGGGCACTACCACTGTTGGTTTGTGGCATCAACCGATCTGTAGTGAAGACTCAGTGTCATGTTTAACCTAAAGCAGTAGCAAGAAGGAAGACTGCAAAATCTAGAAGTGAACTGATCTTTCTTGTGAATTAATATAACTCGGGAACTAATGGTTGATGGAAAGCTCATAAATGCATGGGCTGATTTAGATGCAAGATCGTACTTGAGTGGTACACAAAATGGTTGTACATTAAGCATTTTCGATGTATATATGCAGGTGGTCGGTAAATTATCTATTCACCTCCTCTACATGTAGCGGTTCTTCCTGGTTTCTTCCTTATCTATAATTTGCAAACCTGTGACTTCAGTTCGCCAAGAGCGCGTGATATATCTTTAAGAAGTTGTTCTGATGCAACTATGATGAGAAAGATAGTTGTAGCAAACACCATGAGCTCTTCCACTATAAGCAAGATCCACTAGCAATGGGAGGCACAGGGACTCCATCCACCAGTTCATTGCTGAGCTTCTGGGGAACGCAATGAGCTGAATCCGTGGAATGCTAGTTCTGCTGGAGTTCCTCTCCTCCTTTCTCCTATCCTGGATGGAAAAGTACTGCCTGATATCCTGAATTCCTGATTCACTTCCTTAATAGAATACACATTTTGGGCTTATTACTCACCATCATTTTTCCTGAGAAACTAGAAGTGCTGCTATTATTATTCTATTAAATAAAGAAAGTTAAGTAATTAAAGTTTAAAGTGAGAATACTCGGAAATAAAACGTGCTTAAACTGAGTTGTTTCTTAAAGCCTTGAACCAGCAAGTAGGTCTCCATGCAATATTTGCCCCCCTTTTGTACTTGGATAAAGATCCATATGTCTTTGAACTAAAGAAAAACGGTATGGTATATCATCGCTATAGAGCAAGAAGTCTTCTTTTACACTGCTAATCTCACTTGCACGAGTGGCTTTTTATTTACTTGTTAAAACTGAAGAAGTCAAGATTTTGGCATGTGAGATATTTTCAATGTGGGATACATGCTTCCAGTAGAACGAAGGCACACGTAATTTGGGTGCAATATTTATGCTGGCCTAGAATAATGTTTTCTCCACAACAGAAGGAGAGAATGAATAAAGTGAATATTTAAGAACAGTTCCTATGCTTCGGGTGCCAGGAAAACAGCAACAATCTCAATTGGGGTATTGGGTCCTCTGTTACTCATCTTGCCTTCTGGATTCAGACAACCACTACATATGGATTTTTAATAGAAACTGCATGTGGTTCTGTATCATTCATAAGTAAAGGGTGTACCTGTTATCAACCATGCTCAACTGAAAGTTTGCAACCTTTCAATAAAGGTGTGCTCGTGGTTGGTGACTTATTTGTGCACCTCCTTGATAAATAGTGGGCTTCTTTGTTTTATTCTCCTTTAATTTTTGAAGTTGTGAGTCGTCCAGTCTGTGACCAAAAGCAAAGGTAGTTCACATGGTATATCCTTAAGCACTTGTCTTGTGGTGAGTAAGAAGCAAAGGATAGGAGGTACAGTGAATCCAAACACACTATACCACAGCCCGAGATAGCTGACTACGTTGTGGTCAGTATAAGTCTCTGCAGCGACAAAGGATCGGTCGGTATAGACTTATACCGACCCCAACTTTTAGTCGGTACAAGTTTGCTGTTTTAGAGGATAGAAAAAAAAATCTTTGGAGACATTTCTTTATTGGAAAGTAGCGGAGAACCTTCCTAGGAACCTTATATACATGTTTTCCATCTAGACTCTTTGTTTCTCATTTCCACCGTGAAACCTTACATTTTGGACATGTATTCAAATCTGAATTCTCCTTCGAATAGAGAATGCAATCATTTTGACAGGCATGAATACTAACGTATCCAATTCTTATGGATTTCACCAATTTCTTGAAAGTTTCTAGGTAGTGCTGGACCCTCAGGGAGTGCATCATTAATTAGATCTAGTAACAGATTAAAAGATCTATCGGTCCATCTACCAAGGAGTTTCAAGTGCAACAATCTAATTAGGAAACACAGCTCTGTATATTTCTTGCAGCCAGGGTATAGCTTTTTGTTGTTCTCTGCTACCAACTTTTGAATGGTGAGTAGCTCAGCACAAGGTTGCAGATCAGAATTGTTGTCATCATAATCTCCTCTGTCATCTAAACCAGCAGCTAAGTCTCTAAGAAAATCAGATATGCCATCATCCTCATTGGACTCCACTGTAACCTCATCAACATTATAGTTCCCATGATTCACAGAACAGCTAGGTTCTCCATGTAAGTTCCATGTTGTGTACCATTTTAGAAACCCATCACATATCAAGTGCTCATGTGCATCACCTGCCTCTCTCCGATATGAGTTAACACATTTTCTACATAGGCATAATATCTTATCGCCTACCGCTAATGAATTCCTAAATGAAAAAGCTAGGAAACTGTTCATTCCGAATATGTATGAAACATATATGATTTTTCAAAAAAAATAATTGCTACATCTAATATTCTAGCAGTGACGGTTTTATGTCCATAACTGAGGGTGGAAATGGTCCTCATTACACATGGTTCTAGCCACAAACCATAAGTGCAAGGTTTAATTATTCTAACATAGGACACAATTGAAGGTTATTAGTTCAGAATTTGAGTGTTCATATATCATCTGTTTTAGCCCTTCTGACTGAATGCCGCAGACAAGAGTATTATTTTATTCAAATTCAGAAAGTAGACAATTTTGTTGCTTGAGGCCATCCAGATCTATGTTTCAAAGGCCACATGCACTTTCTATTGCAAGCGATATGAATATGTTGTAATCAATTCAAGGATCTCATCAGACATAGTGCAACAAAATGTGTTCAAAGATCAAAAGGCGCCCAATTTGTGGTGAACATAACTGCACATCTAATCTAACTAATGCATATCTTCAGAATCAAGGTAGAGGATCCTTCTGGGTTCAAACACCATTATGCTCATGGCTTTTCAATAGAAAGTGCTAGTGGTTCTGTATCGTCCATAAGTGAAGGGTGTACAAGTTATCAACCATGCTGAACTGAAACACATGTTGCAACCGTATGGAATAAAAAAATTAATAAAGGTGTGCCCATGGTTGGTGACTTAAATGTGGACCTCCTGATAGATAGCAGGCCTTCTTTGTTTCATTCTCCTTTAATTTTTAAAGATGTGAATCCAGTCTCTATGGCCAAGAGCAAAGCTCGTCCACATAGTATATCTTTAAACATGTCGTGTGGTGACTAAGAAGCGGAGGATAGGAGTGGTATAAGCTAGATGTATATACACTAGGAATGGGAGGTACAGGGAGTACAAACTGTAGGATAAGGAGCAGCTGTCTGTTTAGCTGAGAAAAATTAGATCATCTCGTCTTGTACGATTTGTTCTGCTGGAGCTAGCTCCTCTCTGTCATCTCGGATCATGTACTCAGAAGTACTCCATCACGTCCTCTGTTTAGTGCACGTGCTAGCAAGTACTGTAATAGTAGCACTCAGCACAATTTCTGTATGTTTATAGTGTGCATGGTCCAAACCTCTAAAATCAGCATGTAATCGGCTCCACCTCCCATGTCTCTCTCGTGATGGCATTTCGGTAGATCTGTACCGCGTCGTCGAACATAAAGCTAGCTTGTGACGGGTAGCTGGAGCCGTCGTCAGAGCTGCCGCCTAGCTTCTCGAGCTCTCTCGCGCCGCCACCTCTACCAGGTCGGCGTTGCCGTACCTCTGGCAGCCGGCGAGGACAGATCAGACCCACACGGACGCAAGAGAGCACGTCGACCATGCAGACGCGCTGTAGTGCTCGTGCCCCCGCGCGGCCATCCCGTGCACAAGGAACGGCATGGTCCACCGCAGTCCAGCGCTCCCGCCGGCGTGCGCCCCGCGATGGCCGTGGTGAGCACGGCGGCGTCCGTGGCGACCCTGTTCTCAGCGGCCAGCACTGCACGTGCAAACGGCCCGACAACCAGGCCGTAGGGGATCGCGGCAATTCGTCGAACACCCTCCGCGCGAGGTCCGGGCAGCGCGCGTAGAGGTCGTGGAGCAGCATGGTAGTGACGTAGTGATGGGCGATTGAGAAGACCACATTCCTCACAGAGTTTTCGGGCGTCGAGCGCGTCGCGGCGGCTGCGGAGAGTGATCGGGTGTCTCCGGTCCGATCAGCCGGCGGCGGCGAGAGGAACTGCAACCGCAAACTGTACGTGTCTCGCCGACACCTCTCGATCGCGTGGAAAGGATTCAGCGTAGTTGATGTGAGTGTGGCATCTATGATTTGCAACGAATTACGCATGTACACACAATAACTTGTTTCGCAAAAGAAAACGAGAAAAGTCCAATTTTAGCAAATGTGCATGAGCATATTTTTCATTAGGAGGAAGAGAATTACAACGACGTAACCACGATACAACCATACCGCAAAGTTATAAAACTACAAGCAAGTGGTAAATGACCGAATACGTACTAAAACAAACAAGAGACAAGAAAGGGCAACCACCTAGCCTAATAAATCAAAACTCAAATAAAGGGCCAAAAATATCTATTCCTGCTAAAGAGAAACAGATTTACCGTAATTGTCTATGCAAATTACTAAACGACCGAGGTACAGCCGTGGTGGCAAAGCATCCACCAGAGGAGATGAGACATCAGACACAATACGATGGCAAAGCATCCGTCCATTAGCCTGGGTGCGGTGCCCAAGCATCTGCCCAAGAGAGACGACGATAGCAAAGCTTCCGCCAAGGCGATGGTGGTGGCAAAGCATCCGGCTGAGAAGCAAAAAGCAGTGGCAAAGCATTCACTAGAGAAAATACCATGACGAAGATGTATAAATGATGCGTCAACACGAATAGATGATGACCGCAGCAACCTCCCGCGACCAAATCCGCCGAACGAGGGGCCATGACGAGCAGCAGGCCAGCACGACACCGTGCTAGCCGGGCGAAAGCGAGCTGCCCTCGCTGGCGGTGGCGGGCGGAGCCGCACACCAGCCGGAGGAGGGCAATCGGAGCAGCCTGCGCGGCACTGCATGTCGGTGAGCCCTCCACGCCGCTAGCACCGTTGAGGAGGATGAGGCCGCCGTAGCACCGGCCACCGGGGATGGGGCGGCTACCCCTAGCGAGCCCCAACCGGGGCAGACGCATTGGGGATGGAGGGTCACCGCCGGGGACAAAGGGCCGGCCCCCACGCGGCACGTCGGCGAGCCCTCCCCGCCGCCGGCGCCGTCGAGGATGAGGCCACCGCAGCATCGGCCAGGGCGACCACGCCGGGGACGCCGCGTCGGAGATGAAGGGCCGGCCCCCACGACACCCATTGAGGACAAGCAGATTCGGCCTTTGGGGCCGTAGATCCGGCAAAGGGGCAGTCCGGATCCGACCCTAGAGGCCACTGGCGGCGAGGGACGGAGCGGTACGATGAGCAAGGTTTGAAGGCTGGGGAAGGAGGGAGAGGGCAGGGAGGGAAGAGGTGGGCGAAACTGGCTTCGGCTTGGCCGCGGGCCGCCGCCACCGATGGCGGCAGCCCACTAGAGGCAGCGAGTGCGGGGACAGGAGGCGGCGGCGCAGTGTCGCCCCCCGAGTCGCTAGGGAGGGCGACACGTTACCCCTTTCTACAGAGTATGTGCGTGCATGAGAAAAGTCCAATTTAACACTCAAATTTGCATAATAGTCCAATTCTAAACCTTCAACTACAAACTACAAAATCGGATGACAAGTGGTATCCAAGGTTTTAAAAATAATTTTGTATTTTTAAAAGAATAAAAAATTCTAGTTACATCTAAAAAATTAAAACTAATTAATTTTAAAATAGAAAAATATGAAAGTAGTACCAAAATATTTTAAAAATATAAATTATCTCTCGGTGCTCTATTTGAATCTTATTTAAGCATAACTACAAGCAAACAAATACTAGGAGCGTGAAAGAATTGGATCCGAATAACTGACTAATAGAGTGGCAATAGATAAGTTATATTTTTAGAAAAATACCTGCTTTCATATTTTTCTAATTTAAAATAAATTACTTATATTTTTTTAGTTTAAACTTCAATATTTTTAATTTTCACAAAATACGCCAAATTGTCTTTTTTTCAACATTTGGATGATTTAGTTGAGTTGTAAACTAAACTTTTGCCAAAGAAAAATCCTGACTAAGGGTGAACATGGGTCTCAAAATTTAGCCTAGATAATAATTTAAGAACCTCAAAATTCAGCCTTGATAATTTAAGGATCGGAGTCATATATGATAAATATTGAGATAGGAATATATAAAGATCAAGTCAGATTGTGAAGGGGGCATTGAGGTCGATCCATTATCATCCCTTCATCTTTCCTAAATTTTGCCTGTTACCACGGGAAGAGAAAGTTAAATGCTTTCTATCGTGTCCACGAATGTATAATTAACCTGGTCTTTCAAAGGAAAAAAAACAAATGTATAACCTAAACCATATGGCACAGCATGCCTGAAGAACCTATCGAGAGAGTTTTGTTTCCAGCCATCACAGTGCGACTCTGTGTGCAGCGGTTCTGTCTCAACCATCATATCACACGTACCAGACGTTGCCTTCCTTGCTCGGCGGCGGTAGTAGTAGCAGTGACGCCAGCGCGGGGTGCTAAGCTCTGCTTTCAGCTCCACCACTCAACCTCGGTCCAGTAGAGCTTCGTGAGGGTCTGCTTCTTCCCAATTCATTTTTTAGAGAAAAACAGCTTTCCATTAATTTAAAGGCACACAGCAAGATTGCTGGCCACCAGGTTCTCCGTGCCGTTAGGCGTTTCATCCCATTGTAATAGAAGAAGGCTGCTTCTTCCCAATTCTGCCAATGCTGTTGGTCCCGAATAGCTTGCCCTCGCTGTACGTTCTGCGTTACCATGTACCGGGTGAAACGCTTGGACTTTTTCAGCCCGTCGCTGATGCCGATCATCGTCGCCACACGTGCGACGCCACCAGGCCCGGCTTGTGTGTGTGATTGCCTTGTCCGGGTCGTAGACGAACACCGCCCCGGGACTCAGGTTGAAGTAGCTACGAGATATTCGCAAACCGCCGAACATTATGCCTCCCTTCTCCAGATGTGCTGTGTCACAACCCCCGTCTCGTCCTTGTTCATGCTCCCGTCTGCCTTGATTTTGAATTGCCGGAACTGCGTGCCACAAACCAAACAAGTAGCTACAAAAAAAGTTTAGTATATGAACTTCAAACAAGAAACATCATGCAGAATCTTTATTATAGTAAAAGAAATCAACATGCTAATAACGTAACAAGCTGGAAGGAAAACAGATTATCCAAGCATTCTTCTATATATGTATTGGTTCAGCCTGAAATTGGGATGGAATACATTTTATTGCTGTTTTCTTGTTATTTTTTATTGCTGATAGCTCATTTGAAACAGTTTAATACTTTTTGGCTGCGCAGAATTTATGTATGGTCTCCTGCTATTACTTAAGCATTTCTTTTGCATATGTGCTTCGCAGACATGATGTATATTAGCTCATTTGCAAAGCAGACCTGTAGCTTTGATAGTATAGGTGTAATCCCTGATGAAATCTGAACTTTGTTGATAGTTTACCTCTGAATATGCATATTAGCTTATGTAACGCCCAAGTTCCAAATATGGCTCAGTCCTACTCATACGCTGAGTAAAATACGCAACGCACCAACCCTGCTTACGCTTTCGTCCTCGTTTCGTGTAAAAGGGTTAATCCGGGGGTTTAAATGCACTTGGCACTTGGGTTTATATATTGGTGAACCTCAGAGCAACTCCAACAGCCTAGCTAAATCTATTTAGTTAGGTAAAAATAAAAAAAAGCAGCAAAAACTCCATCCAACGGACTCTCCATCTAGCTCGCTAAACCATCCGGCTCAGCATAGCCTCCCACTAGCCTTTTTTCCCGAGCGAATCCGCTCGCCATCCGCGGCCTCCCGCGTGTGCTCCCGCCCTCCCGCCTGCTCGATCGTGCCGCGCCGCGGGGAGCTGGAGGAGGATGCCGCCGAGCCGCGCCGGGCCGCCAGGGAGGATGCGCCGACGCCCGCGCCACGGGGAGGTGGAGGAGGTGGAGGAGGACGCGCCGTGACCGCTTGCGCCGCTGGCCGCCCACGCCGCAGGGAGGTGCGCAGCAAGCCGCCCACGCTGTCGGTGTTTAACCTCCAAGCCCACCGAGGGATACCCCTGAGGTGGTAGATTGTAAGTGGGGTATCACCGAGATCAAGAACTTAAATGTGCAAGGAACACGAAACTTTAGACAGGTTCGGGCTGCAGTATGAGTAATACCCTACGTCCTGTGTGGTGGTTTGTATTGCTTAAGATGATGTATCTTTGGAGGGGTTCCCTGCCCGTTCTTATATAGTCTGGGGGGCAGGGTTACATGGAAGACCTAGCCAAATACGAGCTTAGGAGTCCTACCCGAGTACTACTCGGGTAGTTTCCTTCTATTCCCACTAGTTCTACTCCTGTACGAGTAGTTACAATTGGTGTAGGGTGTGAGCCATGTCCCATCCCTTATCTTAGAATATGTACACTATGCGCGCAGTCCCGTGGCCCCGGGTCTGACAAGCCCCCGAGCTCTTCGTTGTCGAGTACTGCAGGCTTCCGAGTACTTCTGAAGGGGTCTTCGAGTTCTTCCAAACTTCTTCTTTGAAGGTGTCTTCCAAGTACTTCCTTGGCTGTATCGAAGCTGTGAGGTGCTCATGCCCCGAGTAGTTTTCAAGTCTTCTTTTATATGGGGTGTGATTGAACTTGCACTCCATATGGAGTAGTCCCCGAGACTTAGGTTGAATGGAAGAATCAAGCTGAGGGTCAAATTAGTCTTGAATCTTTTGCTCTTATCTTCCAAAAATTTGAAAAATAAGCCGTCGATGACACGTGTCCCGTAACCCCCGAGCCTTGAATCTAAATTTCAAGGTTTGGAAAAAAGGTCCAAAGAGTCGTGGCATAGGTTGTGGAAAAAATAAGAATTTGATTTGATGGTTAAAATGAGTAAATAGGTTCAGAAATTCAAAAACCTGTTTTTTCAGGATAACATACCTGAAAAAATGGTTAAGCAAATAACTTTCCCCAAAGTAACCCGAAATTATCACTCAAAACAAATCTTATCTCGAGGGAAAAAAATTCGCATTCCACACAGTAATTGCAGGGCCAGTGCTGGTTATTTAACCACGCGGTAACTTACGATTTTACTTACCCCTTCGCTTGCATTCTTACTGCTTTAGCCTTTCATCTTCCTCTGTCTTTGAGCCACCGCCGCTCCTAGAATTAGATCTAGGTTAGTCCCAACTTCCTCCTTGTGCGGAAAGTAGTCGCTGAGAGCCCCTACTTCCCCGAGCGCACCTCCGCCACCTCCATCCTTAGCCCCCGAGCGCATGAGGATAAGAGGGACTGCTTCAGTCCCAGGAAATCATCCAGTGGCGCCGCCACTGGGGATAAGAGGCTGTATGAAGAGGCTGATGAAATAGTACTATTCCAGCACTTTGTTAGCGTTGCCGACGTCTGATTTCTTCTGCGACCTCCTTTTTCACTATGGCATTGAGCTTCACCACCTAAATCCCAACTCAATTATCCACATAGCCATCTTTGTACATTTCTGTGAAGCTTTCTTAGGGATAGAACCCCATTTCGACTTGTTCTGTCATCTTTTCCATCTGAGAGCTCAACCCAGTGCTAACAAGATAGAAGTAGTCGGAGGAGCTGGTCTTCAACTGAGGCAGGGGATGGAAAAGGTGTATATCCGTTACAAGTTTCCATCTAGCCTATCTGGCCGGAAAGAACGCTGGTTCTACATTGGGAACCACGCGCCTTCACTCCCAGAGAGCACAGCTGGAGTCCCAAAAATAACCGAAGGATGGACAAGGAAAGCCCCCGAGCTGAGCCAAATCGACGAGCTACTTGCCAAAATTAAAATCCTTAGGGATGAAGGAGTCACCGGAGTGTCGATGATGTATTCTTGGATAGGCAGGCGAATTCAACCACTTCAACAATGCTCTTGGTTTGGTTTCGAGTACATGGGCCTCAAAGATCCATCTCGGTTCTCTGCAGAGCAGATTCATCAAGCTGAAGCCTTGAGGTGGGTGAGCCGAGTACTTCTTGACACCGGGACGGTGCCCTATATACCATCCAAGTTGTTTACCATAAAAAATCCTCCCAATCAGGTAAGGGTAAGTAGTCGTGTCTTTCTATCGAGTACTTCTCAGTCCTTGATGTTCATGTGTACTGACAATATCTTGAACCTGTTATAGGGTTATATAAATGTGTATAGGAGCATGCCATCGATGCCAGACATTGATCACCCAAACCACTTGATGCCTTCTACCCGTCCACTTGCCATCACAGCAACAAGCGAGAAAGAGGAGGGTGATGAAACTGACGATGACTGCCCCCTGTCTGAGGTGATCAAGGGCAAATCCATGAAGACCTCCAAGGAAGGCGCAAGCTCTCCTAGTGGTGATTTCTTGCCGAATCACCCTAAGGGACCAAGGGCCACCACCCGGAAGCGTAGGGCTAGTGCTTCTCCAGATAGCGCTGAAGATGAGATACCCAGGTGAGCATTCTTCCCTTGACCTTGGCGAGTACTTTTCTCGATGTTCAGTTCCTAAGTTTTGTTGAATTTTCCCATTCTCTTGATTCTACTCTGGTAGCTCCTCAAACCCCAAGCACTCAAAGCGAAGGGTTGAGGATGCAGCCAGAAATAATACTATGAGGGAGCAAAGCATGCCCTCCACCACAGTGGACCCATCGTTAGATTCTGCTAGGGCCGCGTCTGGGTAATCACCGCCCACGGCTGGTCTGAGTTCAATGGTGACCATCGTGGTTGCCCCGCTAAAGCAGACTTTGCCCTTGGCTGGCAAAGCCACGCTAGCGAGTGCGTTAGGTGCTATCC
Organism: Panicum miliaceum; assembly: GCA_032594955.1. Taxonomy (NCBI): domain Eukaryota; kingdom Viridiplantae; phylum Streptophyta; class Magnoliopsida; order Poales; family Poaceae; genus Panicum; species Panicum miliaceum. Next base: position 10,823,665 of record CM064067.1, on the reverse strand, counting down.
CAGGACCTTGACCACTCAGAAAGAAGAAGTTAGAAGTAAAGAAGGCCGCACTGTAAGTATCCAAGTGCTTTCACTTGTAAATTGTAGATTCGTTGTTGTAAAACATATTGCTGCTTCTTGTATGTAGCCCTTCCTCTGCTCTGGGCTTGGAGCAGCCTGGCAATGCCACGGATGCCCCAGCCCCCGAGCTAGAGAAAGTAGTCGATGTGACGCCAACAACCATGAAGGTTGTTGAGCTGTTGGTACAACCTGAGATTCATGTCCCCTCACCCACTGGAGCCGAAGATGCTGATGTGAGGGATGTGCTGGTCGCTGAAGCAGAGCCGAAAAATGCAGAACAACATGAGTACTTATTTGTCTGCTTTGCTTGCAGAACTTAATAATATCATAAGAAATAAAGATGACGAAATCATTGACTTGAAAAATCTTGTGTACCGTCGTTCAGATGACGCGGAGAAGTTGATTAAGGCACTCCAAGATGCAGATTTACAACTCGTAGACTGCATGATGCAAACTAGGGATATGACTGCTGAGGAGGAGCTTAAAAAGAAAGAATTGGAAGAACTCAAGAATGTTGCCCAAGTAGTGGTCGACATTGTGGATGCACCGGAAGAAGGGGTGGTGAGCGATAAGACGGTGTTGGAGCGACTTCGCGAAGCTCCCCAAAAGATTACCAACTACATCTCGGAAACCACCAGGACCAACGTGGAGCACGTCCTTGGACTTGTAAAGTCCTAATGGCCCAAAGCCAACCTGGAGCCACTGGCGAGTGGAATGTCTACCGACTACACAGAAGACAAATTCAGAGAACTTGTTGAAGAAGTGAAGCCAGTGGCCCAGAAGCTAGTCGATAGCTTAGATCACGAGTAGATATGGATGTAGAAACATTGGAACACTCTATCTTGACTATGCATATCTTGTAAATATGCTTTTAGTTGTTTACTTGTTGACGTCTTCGTGGTGCTGACTCGTTGAATGGGACCGAAAATCGTAGGACTTAGAACAAAGTATTTGAAATGCCCATGTAGAGCTACCAAGAGGGGCAACGCCTCTGGAGGTGGTCAATGGTTGTGCGCTCAATAATTAGATCCAATCATGGATGTAGACAAACTAGGGTGAAATCGCATCGTGCGATATCCTAGATTTTGTAGGCGTAGAAGCCTCTTCGACAGTATCATAGTGACTTGGGCCGTTAGTTCTGGCGAACTGTGTAGGCTTGTACTCAAGGTAGTCGGTATCTTCGCGAATACTCATTGTGGTGTGACCCGTGGGGCCATTGTGGAGTAGTCGTGCCAAAAGTAGTCGTGGCGTAGCCCCCGAGCATATTTGAAGACTTAGTGTAGTTAGCGAATTGTTAGTACTCGTGGCCAGAACCCCCGAGTTCTTGCAATGTAGCTAGAGGAAATGTAGCCGTTTGGAGACTAGATCAACTCTTTATTGATAATAGATGTTGTCCTGCAGCTGACAATTTTGGACACAAGTTATCTAGGGATAGAAACGCCGTAAGAGCTCAATAATCCAAGAGATTGGGACATCCTGGCCATTAGGGTATAGTAGTCAATACGACCTTGGTCTTGTAACTCTGATGATGATGTAGGGCTCTTCCCATCGCGAGTTGAGCTTGTGAAGCCCTATCTCGTCTTGGATGCGACGGAGGACTAAATCACCTATGCTGAATGACCTCACTTGTACATTGCGGTCCTGGTAGTGTCGGATGCCTTGTAGAGAACGAGCTGACTGTAGCAGGGCATGTCATCTGACTTCTTCTGCCGAGCAAGCTCTAGATATCTTGCATGATCAGCTTCGCCTTCTTCATACATCTTCAGTCTTAGAGATTTTCACATGATGTCCGCAGGGAGGATAGCTTCTGACCCATAGATAAGAAAGAACAACGATTGACCTGTGGCTTTGCTTGGTTGAGTGCAAAGCACCTAGACAACTGAAGAGAGCTCATGAATCCACTTGCCCCCCTTTTTTGCTGTTCTCGTCATAGAGTCTTTTCTTCAGCCCATCGAGGATTAAGCCATTGGCACGCTCAACTTGGCCACTAGCCCGCGGATGAGCAACCGGCACGTACTTTACCTTAATGGACCTATTCTCGCAGAATTCCCAAAACTCGTGTGAGTGGAAATTAGATCCCAGATCTGTGATGATAGTGTTGGGGAAGCCAAAGCGGTGGAGGATGTCGTAGATGAAACTAACTAGTCGATTCGCAGAGATGTTTGTAATCGGCTTGTACTCGATCCACTTTGTAAACTTGTCGATGGCCACCAACATATGGGTAAATCCTCCTGGCATCGTAGTCAAAGGTACAATCATGTCGAGGCCCCAGCAAGCAAAAGGCCAGGATGGTAGTATGGTGATACGGTTATGTGCCGAAACATGGGCCTATCTACCGAAGAACTGGCAATTGGTACACCGACGAACGAGGTCCCCGGCGTCAGGCAAAGCTGTTGGCCAGTAATACCCAGACCTGAATGCTTTCCCGACTAGCGTCCTTGATGCTGCATGATTGCCACAGACTCCTTCACGAATTTCTTGTAGTATTTCTTTGCCTTCCTCGACTGGAACGCACTTCATAAGGATGTCTGATGCTGAACCATGCTTGTACAATTTTTCGCCAACCAGAACATAACCCTTTCTTCGTTTGTAGATGCGTGCAGCCTCAGTGCTTTTTGCATCAACGCCAGGGGGTAGCTTTTGATCTTTGATGAAATTGATAAATGGTGTCCGCCAGTCAACCTTGATCATCATGACCTCTTGGTCAGGCTCAGAAGAGCTCGAAATTATGGTGCTTCGATGCGGTGCCTTGATGGACGGATGACGTAACTGGTGAACGAATACTCCTGGTGGGACATTTGCTCGATCGGACCCCAGCTTCGAGAGCACATCTACCCCAACGTTGTTGTCCCGAACCATGTGATGGATCTCGAGTCCCGAGAACTTGTTCTTGAGCTTGCGTATTTCCGCGACATATGCGTCCATGGTGTTCTTGTTGATGTCCCACTCCTTGTTGACTTGTTGGACCACCAGCAAGGAGTCACCGCAGACAAGTAATCGCTTGATGCCAAGGGAGACAGCCAGGTGTAGCCCGTGCAGTAACGCCTCGTACTCGGCTTCGTTGTTGGAGACCTCAAATAATATCTGGAACACATATTGAGTTGTTCACCCTTAGGTGAGATGAAAAGAACTCTTGCACCACCGCCTCTAAGCTTGAGAGAACCATCGAAGTACATAACCCAATGCTCTGGCCTGTTAGCTGGAGCTGCGACATGATTCTCTTGCCACTTTGCCATGAAATCGACTAGTGCTTCTGACTTGATAGCGGTGCGCGGTTTGAAATCGATGCTGAGAGCTCCCAGTTAAACTGCCCATTTAGAGATGCGTAAAGTGGTGTCTCGATTATGGAGTGTATTCGCCAATGGGAAATCAGTGACAATCGAGATCTTGTATTCATCGAAGTAGTGTTGAAGCTTCCTCGAAGTGATGAGTATAGCGTAGAGAAGTTTCTGAATTGATGGGTAACGAACCTTGGATTCAAAAAGAACTTCACTGATGAAATACACCGTCCGTTGCACACAAAATGCATTGCCTTCCTCAGGGCTCTCCACCATGATGGTTGTGCTAATGACGTGAGTAGTCGCGGCGATGTACAACAGCAGGTTCTCACCCGGCAATGGGGCGTTGAGGATAGGGGGTGATTGAAGATGATGCTTAAGATCTTCCAGCGCCTGTGTCACCTCCTCTGTCCACTTGAACTTGTCTTGCCGCTTCAGGAGCTTGAAGAAAGGTAATCCTCTTTCCCCAAGTCGGGAGATGAATCTGTTAAGGGTTGTCATGCACCCTGTGAGCTTCTGGACGTCTTTGATCATCTGTGGGGCCCCCATGTTGATGATTGCAGAGATCTTCTTCGGGTTGGCTTCAATTCCCCAGTGGCTGACGATTAACCCGAGTAGTTTCCCATGCGGTACGCCGAAGCCGCACTTGGTCGGGTTGAGCTTCCACTGGAACTTGCATAAGCTGTTAAAGGTTTCCTCGAAGTCGGAGATGAACTCGTCGCGATTTCTGGTCTTGACGACCACGTCATCCACGTAAGCTTCAACATTGCGGTGTAGCTGATTAGTGAGGCAAAGCTGGATGGCTCACTGATATGTAGCCCCTGCGTTCTTCAGCCCGAAGGACAAAGTTTTGCATGCGTATGCTCCAAACGGGGTGATGAACACTGTCTTGATCTGGTCTTCTTCCTTGAGGGCCATCTGATGGTAGCCTGAGTAGCAGTCAAGGAAAGAGAGCAGGACGCAGCCAGCCATTGAGTCGATGACTTGGTCGATGCGTGGGAGAGCGAAATGATCTTTCGGGCAGTGTCTGTTGAGATCAGAATAATCCACGCATATCCTCCATTCATTATTATTCTTTTTCAAAACAAGTACCGGATTAGCTAGCCACTCAGGGTGGTAGACTTCTTTAATGAAACCAGCCGCGAGTAGTTTTGCTAACTCTTTTCTGATAGCCTCCCTCTTGTCGGGAGAGAAACGACGCAGTCGTTGCTTCATGGGGGTGGCTTTCGGATCGACTTTTAGGCAATGCTCGATCAACTCTTTGGGCACCCCTGGCATATCTGCCGGTTTCCACACACATATGTCTCGGTTAACCCTAAGGAAGTTGACAAGCATGAGTTCCTATTTGCCGTCCAGCCCAGCACTGATGAGTGTTGTCTTAGACAAGTCGCCCTCTTGCAATTGGATGGTCTTCACGCCGACATCGTTGGTGTTAGGCTTCACCATCAACTGGCCCAGCTTCTTTTGTGGAGGTACAGTTTGAATCACCATCTCCGACTGGGAGAGCTGTTGTGCGGCCGCGAATACTTTAGATGAAGGTTCTGGCATGCGTGTAGTCGAGGTGTATCTGATTGCCTCCTGATCGCAGTCATAGTACTTCTTCTAGGTGAGGACCCCTGTCTGGCCCAGCATCATGAGGAGCAGGTAGACGTAATGGGGTACGGCCATGAATTTGGCCAGAGTAGGTCTGCCGAGGATGGCATGGTGCAAGGACTCGAAGTTTGCCACCTCGAACTTGATGTACTCCGTATGATAGTTTTCTTTTGTCCCAAAGATAACTGGCAGCGTTACCGAACCGATCGGTGTAGCCGCATTTCCTGGAACAATGCCGTAGAACGGAGCCTTGCTTGGGGTGAGCATCTTGGAGATGTCCAACCCCATCTTCTTCAAAGTACTCGCGAAGAGCAGGTCGATGAGTATTCGGGTAAGCTGTGAGCCGGCCACTACAGGGTCCAAAACAACGGGAACTTTCCCGGCTCGAAGAAGCTGGTCCACTGATCCTCTTGAGAGAAAGAAATCGGGGCCTCACTGTATCTCAGGGGTCGCTGTATGGCGGGCTCAATAGATAAGATCTCGCGCAGAGTAAGCTTCTGCGCGCACTTGGTTGGGAAACCGTCGTCGTCGCTGAAGATAACATTGACGGCGTTCTTGGGATCCTGGTATCCCTAGGCCCCCGAATTGTCTCCCTCCTCCTCGTCCTTGTCCTGCCCCTTGTCGTCCTGATCATGGAGAGGTGTGTTCAGAGACTTGCGGAGGCTGATGCACTGGAAGAGTGTGTGTTTGGACTCTGAGTGTATCGGACATTGCTTGTGCGAGATCTTCTCAAACTGATCCTGCTGGTTCCCCGACTTCTTGCCACGTGAGTTGCCCTCTACAGCCGCGACTTCATGGTCTGGCTTGCGCTTTCGGGAGGGTTCCGAGTAGTTCCACTGGCTTTTGTTGGAGCGGTTGCCCTTGTTACGCTTGTCATTGTTGCGCTCGGGGAAGCGCTCGTTCTCCTCGTCCTCCTGATCGGCCCATTGCTGCATCATGTCACGGAGCTCCATGACAGTCTTAGAGCGGTTGCGGCTGAAGTCGTGATAGATGTTCTTCGAGCGGAGGCTGTTTTGGAAGCAGTGGATGACGTCCTCGTCGGTGAAGTTGGTGATGGTGGCGTGCATCTCGAAGAAGTGCTTGGTGTAGGACCTCAGGGGCTCATTCTCCTCCTGCTTGATCTGTGACAAGTCATGGAGAGTCCTGAGCGGAGCATGGAACCCTGGAAGTTGTCTATGAAAGTTTTCTTCAGGTCCTCCCAAGAGTCGATGGAGCCTGGCTTGAGGCTTTCGAGCTAGGTGAGCGGTGCGGATTCCAGCGCCATCGGGAAGTAGATAACTTTGGTCATGTTGGAGCCGCCTGACACTTCAATGGCGGTGGAGTAGCAGCAAATCCACTACCGTGGGTCTTGTTTGCCATCGTACTTGGTGATGCCGACTGGCTTGAACTCCCTTGGGCAGTCGCGGGAGGTGATGTTGAGAGTGAAGGCTGGGAAGCGACCAGTGTCGTCGACGTCGCGTGGGTCACCGCCGTGCTCGCGGCGCCTCGAGTCGATGATGTCTCGAGCGTCATGATCTTCGTTGATCTTCTACCTTAGGTCAACTGTAGGCAAATCACGGAGGTTTCCACGGTGGTTGCGGCCTCCCGCAGAGTGACTGCAAGCTTGGGGCCTTGCGACCTGATGGTTGCCCGACTATCGTGGAGGCTGTTGGACTTCTTGGTCAGCGTGGCCGCATGCAGATTGCTGGGGGTGCTGGTGTCCGTGGCCACTCTGATTGTTTCGGTTGTGGTGGCGGTTGTCGTTCCCTCGAGGGTTGGGTCCTCCTAGGGTAACTAACCTGGGGGACGGAGCTCTCGTGACGCTCCGATCTTGAGCGGGTGCACTGCAGCGAGGGCATAGGGTCCCGCTGGTCCAATTGAACGATGGCACGCTGCATCAGTTGCAGCAGCCTCTCGGTCTCCGGGTTTTGGGGTAACCGCTGAATTAACAAAACTGCTTCAGGGATATTCCCGCTTGGCACGTTTGGCGTTCTTGATCCTCCGGATCCTTCTGTGCTCCTCGTCTTCATCTTGAGGAGCGTCCGCTGTTCGCTCGTCGGCGGAGACGTCCGCGAGTAGTTCGTCGTCGTACTCTCTTCCTCGTTTGTCGTCATCGTCATGCTCGCAGATAGAGGCCATGTAGATGAGATGTTGCTTGTAAAACTATCCGCTAGAGCTGTAGTCGACGAGTACTGTCCCGCCCTCCTCCTCCTCGATGATGGGAGAGAGGGGCATGCCTTCCTGAAAGAGCAGTTCTTGTGTGAAGGCCACAAGGCGGCAGTCGAATTCGAGTAGCTCGGAGGGCTCCATGCCCTTCTAGTACATGAACCGGCCTTGTGATGTTGAGGTTATGGTCAGGCCCAGATGACAACCTGAAAAGGTTTCGGAGTCATCATCCGAGTCCGAATACTTGTCTAAAACGGGGGCCTCCCGACAGGCGGTGGCTCCTTCATCTCCGATCTTAAGTAGGATATCCAAGTCCTCTTCCAATGCGGAGAGAAACTCGAATTGAGTGAGTTCCTTGTAGACATAAGCCGCATTGCGTAGCTTGAATAGGAGTCGGGTACGCTCTTCCTCAGATCGGATTGAATCCGACCTGAGAAGTCCTGGTGTGCAGCACGAGTCGAAGTCGCGTCGACAGTGGACTCCTCCTCGATCTCCCTAGATAGGTCAGGTAGCAGCGTCTCATTGAGGTTGACGATGAACTCATCGAGATCGCTGCATTGAGCTGCTACAGATGCCTTCGGCTTCATGTCGCCGACGAGGTGCCGACGAAAGATGCCCGCGCCGTCAGCAACGCAGACCCATGAGCCAAAGACAAAAGTTGTGCCATTGTCGAGCACGGCGCTGGTGAAGTTGAAAGATGCCATCGAGTTCACCGGTGGATGCTCGATGAACACCCCTAACTGGCGCACCAGCTGTCGGTGTTTAACCTCCAACCCCACTGAGGGATACCCCCTAGGTGGCAGATTGTAGGTGGGGTGTCGCCGAGATCAGGAACTCGAAGGTGCAAGGAATATGAAACTTTAGACAGGTTCGGACCGCAGTATGCGTAATACCCTACGTCTTGTGTGGTGGTTTGTATTGCCTTAGATGATGTATCTTTGGAGGAGGTCCCTGCCCGCCCTTATATAGTCTGGGGGGACAGGGTTACATGGAAGTCCTAGCCAAATACGATATTAGGAGTCCTACCCGAGTACTACTCAGGTAATTTCCTTCTGTTCCCACTAGTTCTACACTTGTATGAGTAGTTACAATTGGTGTAGTGTGTGGGCCATATCCCATCCCTTATCCTATAATATGTAAGCCATGTGCGCAGTCCCGTGGCCCCGGTTCTGACACACACCGCAGGGAGGTGCGAGCGCCATTCGGGAGCGAGTTGCCACCGAATGGATAAAGAAAAAAATGTATATGAAGAGTCTGATTTGGCTAGTCTGTTGGAGTGCACCAAAATATGGAGAGGGAATCTTGGCTAAATGGATAGTTAAATGGGAATATGGAGAGTGAGATTTGGTTAGGCTCTTGGAGTTGCTCTCACCCTCAACTAGCAAAGTGGGCAATTTCCCACACATGTCATGTCACTGACCACTATTACAAAAACGATTTGTAGGAACGCCCCATTTTTTTCTAGGGGCGGATCAGAAGGTAATCCGCTCCTACAAATGGAGTGTGATTATTGTAGCATCCGCCTCGTCCCTAGAAAAGTATTTTTAGGGGCGGATGATGGCGTCACCCACCCCTAGAAATGGTGACCATTTTCGGGGACGAGTGACAACGTCACCCGCCCCTGAAATGGTATTTTCATGGGCGGATGACGCCACCACTCACCCATGGAAATGGCCAATTTCTAGGGGCAGGTGACGCCACCACCCCCCTGGAAATGGCAATGCATTTTTAGGGGCGGATGATGGTATGACCCGCCCCTACAAATGGTCCCACACAAAAAAATCATAACGTTTTCATATAATCTCGGATAAAGTCAAACTTTATATCAAAATTGTAGAGGTTGATGTGATATAAAACTTTGTAGTTGATAACTTTTTCATTTAAGGTCATTTAGTGGTCCAAAAAGTTATTATAATTATCTAATTTTAAAATCTAGAAGTTTTGATTTTTTTCAAACAACCTTGGATATAGAGTAGCTTCTTATCGAAGTTGTAGTAGTAAGATCTAAAATATTATATTTATTCATTATTCATTTAAGATATTTTAGAATCACAAGATCATTTAATAGTTGTACCCTACGTATGGCTATGACTATATAGTATCTGATAAAACTCAAGTCATACTTTGAGATTTCCTCAATCTTAACCTTTATATACACTGAAATATACTTGGTATATTTTTTTATCTATAGGTTAAAATAACCATAGTGTAGAAGTTTCATTTTTTATTTGTTTTACTATATGTAAATATTTAAATGAATTTTTGAAAAAAATAGAAAAACATTTTTAGGTACGGGTGGTGGCGTCACCCGCCCCTAGAAATCAATTTCAGAGTTAGTATAAACGAATAGCATACCCTATAGAGTCACAAGTGACTGTGTACTGTGGTGGAGAAGAAGTTACACTCGAGGCTTGAGGTAAGCGGTTCGAACCCCGGGTGATGGAAGTTCGCATATTTTGTCAAAACATTTGTACCTCTGTAGTACAGGGGCTTCTGGTTGGCTGGAATATTTTTTATTTTTTATTTTTCTCATTTTTTATTTTCTGGAAATTGATTTGTAGGGGCGGGTCATGTCCTGTGCCTAGAAATTGATTTTCAAGAGCGGGCGCGTTACCCGCCCTACAAATAGCTATTTTTTAGCTGCGAGAAGTAGGGGATGGGTACCGCACCAACCAATAAAATTACGTTTTTATCCGTCCATAAAATCCCTTATCGTAGTAGTGCACACATGAGCCACTAGTGGGCTCAAATTCATCCTGGGTCGAGATGTCACATACATCCCCCTAAAGGACCCGACGTTCTCGTCGGCAACATACCTGCACACACTGGGGCAATCGACTAGGATTTCCCTCTTAGGACACGTCTATGCGTCTAGTAACGGCACATATGCCATGCCTTGTGACCACGTAGGGTCCATGCGCTATGCGCCATATGTCCGTGTCCCTAGCACGCACACGCCCGTGTAACCGCAAGGGTCGGCTTTGATACCAGCTATGGCAAAACCGGCCAAATTAAACCGGTTTATGTGCACTGACCATAATTTTTAGAATTAATCCAGTTCATATGCACTTAAAATGGTACAATCTTGATAGATATCGGGTAAATCCTGATTCAACTACTGTAGTCATGGATAGAAACGTACACTGGAAGTCTCGCACGAAGATGATCACAGATGATACATGCATAAAGAGGTTCACAAATAAAATTAATACACGAGTCTTACAATTAAGTTTGAAACACAGTTTAACAAAATTTAACATGCAATAGAAATTAAAACAAGAGTTCAAATTGAAACAACGATAACTACGTGAATCGACGATACAAGGCGAGCTTCATATCTTGCCCACGATGTGTTGCCATCCTGCCCAAACTTCATGGAGAAGGTGGGACCCACTCAACGGTCCAACCAGGACGAAGAGGATGACTAGTCCAAAATGCATAGATCTCCTCAAAGTCAGCAGGAACCTGAAGTTTTGAGTCACAACAACAACACTGAGTATACTAATACTCGCAAGGCTTACCTGAATATGGACTATACTTAGCAGACTCCTAAACATGCAAAGCTTTTGGCTATTGGGTATGTTTTGCCAAAAAGCGACTAAAATAGATCCTTACTTTCAATATTTAAGCCATGATTAAAGTTACAACAATTATACTCTAGATTTGCAACATAAGTAAACATACGATGCGGAAAGATAATTGATTAAGCAACAATTATCATATATAAGCACAATTCATCCTTCATTCTCATTATCACTCTACGATGCAACAAAGTGATCAAGCGATATTCATAAACGAGAAGTGCGGTGATCCGACCGAATTTAAAACCTTGCAAGGGATTCATGTCGTCATCCCGTGGACCTATGATGAGACCCCTGCCAGTCCTCGACGAGAATCTTGAGCGCGCCGATACTGCTAGGCAGTACATGAAACTGCTAGGTAGTACATGAAACAGGTCGTGGCCGTGAAAGAATAGGGGGCGGCACCGGCACAATGCTGAGCAATGAGTGTTACCAGTGTCGCCAAAGGGTTGTGGATGTGATCTGGAGAGGGAGATGGCACTGGCCCGTGAAGCGCGTGGAACCGGCATCGATGCGCATCGATCTTCCGTGCGCAGGCGAGAATTGTTGCGCCTTCGTTCATCTAGAATGGCCGAAATTTGGATGCAGAGTGTTTTGCAGCGAGGACTGCCAGATTCGTCGCGAAGTCAAGCTGTTCTTGGAGACAATTTTAGAGTGAATTAGTAGTGTAACTTTTGCTTTTCTGTTGCCTTTTCTTGATGAATTAGAAACTTCAACCAAATTAATTTGGATGTGTCTTAGTTTAATCTTCTGAATGACTACTCCAAAGGTAGCAAAATGATCACACCATAAACCGATCAGCAAAGTGACGCGAGCATATATAAGGTAGCATAATAAGGTAGCATATATACACATCTACTTGTTCTTAAGGTACCACAATACTGCCAACTTCCCATTACTAAACATCTGCTTATCCATTAACTAGTTGCCCCACACAAAAGCAAAATCTGTTATGTGACGTTTTTTGGAATTTCATCACGATAGAACAAACTTGATGCGACTTCTTTGACGAAGAAAAATTCATCACCAATTCATCACAGAACTTCCTTTATGGCGTATTTGGCCTTTACAGTGACGAAAGCTATTCGTCACTGAAGCATTGATTTCCACTAGTGAAAATGCTACTAGAACTGTTAAACTACTAGAAAAAATAACAACCGAGAGTTACTATCAGATTAGGGCTATTCAATCAAGATGCAAGGTGATAACATGCCCAACTAAGCAAAGATACAGTACTCATTTTCATGGATTCCAATGATGCAAAACATCTTCTACATTAGATATCCCAACTAGCAAATTACATTTGAGCTTGTTAAATTTCACAAACTCAAATATAGTAACCCCATATATCAATTTTAGAAACTCAGACACAGTAAGCTTTGGGAGAACTGCCCCAATTAAACCGACTTAAGTGCACTGACCATCATCTTTAGAATTAATCCACTCCATATGCACTTAAAATAGCACAATCTTGATAGTCTGTCGGGTAAATCCCGATTCAACTACTGTAGTCATGGATCGAAACATACGCTGGAAGTCTCGCACGAAGACGATCACAGATGATAAAAGCATACATATGTTCACAAATTAAACTACAACATAGAGTCTTAAAATTAAGTTTGAAACACAGTTTAACAAAATTCAACATGCAGCGGAAATTAAAACAAGGGTTCAAATAAAAACAACGATAACTATGCGAATAGACGATACAAGGCGAGCTTCATATCTTGCCCACCGATGCGTTGCCAACCTGCCCAAACTTCAAGGAGAAGGTGGGACCCACTCAATGGTCCAACCAGGACGAAGAGGATGACCAGTCCAAGATGCAGAGATCCCCTCAAAGTCAGCAAGAACACAACCTGAGGTTTATGTTACAACAACAACCCTTAGTATACTCACAAGGCTTACCAGAATATGGACTATACTTAGCCGACTCCTAAACATGCAAGGCTTTTGGCTGCTGGGTTTGTTTTGCCAAAAAGAGACTAAAATAGATCCTTACTTTCAATATTTTAGCTATGATTAAAGTTACAACAATTATTCTCTAGATTTGCAACATAAGTAAACTTACAATGTGGGAAAACACTTGATTAAACAACAATTATCAGATATAAACACAATTCATCCTTCATTCTCATTATTACTCTACGATGCAGCAAAGTGATCAAGCGATATTCATAACCGAGATGTCCGGTGATGTGGACCAAATTAACAACCTTGCAAAGGATACCTAACCACATGACACGTGCATGCCATATCGAGCCACACATGGCAACTTTTCCCATCGTCACCTCGACAACAACGCCTGCCAAAACTCATGTGAGGAGCCCCACACAGCGAACCCAGGCGATCCCGGTGAACCCGAGGGCGACTACAACACCAGCCATGATTTTAACAACTGGTACTAGACCAACACTGTTAACAACAAATGAACCTTAACCGACACAGATGGGGCCATCTAAAAAAGATTACAACAACATGACCAACACTATACTCCCTGTTCGGTCTCCAATTTTCATCAAGTGAATGTCACCAGTTACTTTTGCCATTGATAACGAGATCATATATCTCGCGAGTGACAGAAAATTACTCAACTTCTACTGAGTTCCTAATTAGCAAAGCATTTCTAACGACCTACGCATACTAGTAAGGAATCATAGGTATCTAGGGAGAATCATGCATACTAGGTTTCCAAGCAACACCTAGGAACATAAATGCACAGTACATAAATAAATAAAACATTGCATAGTTTTCAAGTTAGGGTTTGTACTCTGGGGCTTGCCTTGTAGGTTAACGGGGTTAGCAATTTCTTCCAGAGCTTAGAGCTTGTTGAACCAATGCTTCTTCTTGCTGCTCTCCTGCTTGCTGCTCCTGAACCGGCTCAGCAACCAACTCGTAGACTACGTAGTTTGCCGCATCTAGACGATTGAAAATGGTGCAATGCAAGCGTTTGAACAGCGGTGCAATGACATGATGTATGAGTGCTCATGATGCAATGCAATTAAAAGAAAAGACAGACTGGGAAGGGTTTGTAACAGCTCCGGTGTTAACTCTTTACATTTGGTAGTTATCGTGGTCATAAACATTGTCATTAGCGTTAATCATGGCATGCATTCAAAATTAATTATGTGTATGCCATTCCTGCTAATTACATGTTTAACCAATATTTTAGAAACCAATGTTTATAAGTGTTTAGGCTGAAATTTTATCTATCTTTGAGTCATGTTAATAAATTATTTTGCCTAAATACTAAACTTTTCCTGATGTAAAACTTGTAGTCCAATATTTGTACTTAAATGTGGTATGGTTTTATTTTTGAGTGAAGGCTTTGTTTAGTGGTTCAAAACTGCAGTCAAAATCTGGTCAAACCCCTGTTTTGTGAGTTTGAATTTCGAATCTTGGCTGAGATTTAATCCCTGTTTTCTCCCAAATCCAAAACTCAAAACAACTTTTGTCCAACAACAGTCTTTTAGATCTTTTCTTCCTTTACAACTTTCGTTTCGACTGTTTTTCAAATTTCAATGTGAAACTTGGAGTTATCGCCAGTCAAACATTGTTTGACCTCGGGGCCCCTCTCTCTTCCTCCCCTCAGCCCACAGGCAGGGCAAGCGCGCCACGTGCTCGCCGGTGTACGGCCGTGGCCGCGCTTAGCCAACCCGTGGCCAAGACGGCCTGACGCTGGCTGAGCCGCACCCGATTTACCCCTCCCCGATGCCTTAGGCCAGTCTCAGTGGGAGTTTCATTAGGAGTTCATGGGTATTAAATGTTGTGACACATCATCAAATTTGCTGACATGGCAAGGTAATTATAAGGAGAGAGAAGGTAGAGCTTCATGGGATGTGAGAGAAGTTTCATCACCATGATACTCATATAGCTCATTTACCAAGTTCTCAGTCTTAATAACTGTGCAATGAAAACATGCACTGAGACTGGCCTTATCTCCTCCCAGCGCCCCTCTTCCTTCTCCCCTAAGCTGTCTTCTTCTTCCAGCTTGGTCTGAGCCGAGTAGATTCGCCCCCGCCACCGCTACGGCCTTCTTGGGCCGCTATTCCCTGATTCCTCCCGCAAGAAGCTGCGCCAACCCCTCCCATGCCTCCTCCTGCCTTCCCTAGCCTGGCTGGAATTTGCCATTTTCCGGCTGCCGGAGTTGCTTCTCCACCGAGCTCCACCGCCAACGTTGACGAGCACCTCCAGCTGCCCCTTGTTGCCCTTCGACCCCCAAAATGGGTTTGTGGTGAGACCCTCGACCCGTCCGGCCCTTTTCCCGCCCGTTTCCCTCAGCGAGCAGCCGGGAACGGTTGCGTCGCCACGCGGGCTCCGCCCGCCACCGCCGTTGCTTGTCGTGAGCCGCCTCCGCGCAGCCCTGCGCCGCGGCCTCCCTTGGGCACATTGGCCGCAGGCCGCCATGCCTGCCGCCTGCTGGCATCACCGCCGACTAGAGCCGCTGGCCATGGCTCGGCCTTGGCCGGCCATGCCACCTCTGACCAGTGGGGCCCGCTGGTCAGAGGCTGTTAGGGTTAGGTTTTATGAAAATGGTTTATTGCGGCTGAATGTTTTAAAATGCATAGGAAATCAAGGAAAATGGGTAAAAATGCAAAACTAGTTTTATTAGTTTGTTAGATCTAAGATAGTGTTTGGTTCAACCACCGGTAACACAAATGAAAATGGAATCAAATTACACTGTAATCAGAGGTGGGATCACTGATTGCACTCTTTGTTTGGTTTCGAAATGTAACGGCATCAGGTACCAGGGACATCCGACCCGTCCGCTCCTGTTGCCAGATCGTGGAGGTTCACTTCGTCTTGAAGATGCCATCATTCTATCAACCTTCACCGTTTGCAGCAGCTGGAACTGCTATCTTGGGTGGGTCTGCCAACACGCCCACACCGGCGTTGACTGCTCATGGCCATATGTGCTTGCTAACTGCTGGTTCCAGGAAGAACTCTCCTGCCAAGGTCGCAAGAGACCAGCCATGTAGAACAAAACAAATCTAGGGAAGAGAACACGCCTAGATGGAGGGAAGAAGAAGCGATTGATGTTGCTCTTGCCAAATAAGACGCGTACTGCACAGGTGGGGCTCCTTGCTCAAGCGAAGGCGAAGCGGGCAGAGCTGCTCGCACGCTGGAGATGGACGGGCGGAATCGGAGGGGGTGATTTCTGAGGCTCTCGCCACCGGCGGCGCCCGTGGGTGGACGGCGAAGCTCCTTGCGCTGGGAAACAAGGAGGCGGCGGGGATGCTTTTGTGTAGGAGAATCATGATCGGAATCGATGGGTGCTCGAGTTATCGAGCGGCGGCGGCGGCGACGGCGCAACCATAACGGAAGAGATAGCAACGGAAGATAGGGGAATCAGATATGAATAGCCCGGTATCCGATTACAAGGTACCTGATTACTGGATGCATCAAACCAAACACGTTTAACGGTAATGCTTACCAGCGGCAATCTGATTACATTACAGAACGCCGAACCAAACACTATCTAAATCTACAGAGGAAAAATGTTTATGCTCGTGTAATGTTCAATTAGTTTGTGCAGTTCTGTTAGTCCAAAAATTATGAACTTTATGCAGTAGCTTATGTTGTGCATATGTGGTTCACTGTAAAAATTTCATGCCCAGAAGCTATGTGTATGTTTATTTTGTAGATCTATTTTTGTTCAGTTTTTCTTGTTAGGGCTAAAATAAATAGTTTCTATTGTTAATAATTGTTGGTAAATTTTGGTTAGATGCTCTATCAGTAGCTTATCATGCTGGTCTATATGTGTTACCAGATTATGGCTGCAAGTTAAGTGTTTGCATTTGTTTAGTTCCTAGCTATAGTTTTCCTTTTTGTGTTGTTGCTAAGTAAATTGCTTTCTGCATGTATATTTTCAGCAAGTTGCTTGGTTCAGTTTACCTTTCATGTTCTTGCATTAGGATCATAATGTGGTTTGCTTGTATTTAACTTGGTTCTATTTCCTTGTTAGTCAAATAGATTCTCGAGTTTACTCCTTCTTGTTTTATGTATGTGCTTAGCCTTTCTAAACAAGTTTAGTAAGGTTTAATTAAAGGAAACACTTCAGGCTAAACCAAGTTTTAAAACTGAACTAATACATCAGCACCAAACCGTTTCCTTTATGAGCTTGTTTCTTTTGTTACTCAGTAAATGATTGTCCAGTCATGTCTTTTCTTTTAATTGCATTGCATTGCATCATGAGTACTCATGCATCATGTCATTGCACCGCTGTTCTAACATTTGCTTTGCACCATTTTCATTCGTGTAGACGCATCAAATGACGGAGTCTACGAGTTGGTTGATGAGCCGGTCCAGAACCAGCAAGTAGGAGAGCAGCAGGAAGAAGCACCGGTTGAACAAGCTCTGGAAGAAATTGCTAACCCCGCTGACCTGCAAGGCAAGCCCAGAGCATAACCCCTAACTTGAAAACTATGCAATGTTTTATTTATTTATGTACTGGGCATTTATGTTCCTAGGTGTTGCTTGGAAACCTAGTATGCATGATTCTCCCTAGGTAACCTATGAGTCCTTACTAGTATGCATAGTTCGTTAGAAATGCTTTGCTAATTAGGAACTCGGTAGAAGTCGAGTGATTTCCTGTCACTCGCGAAATATAGGATCTTGTTATAAATGGCAAGAGTACTTGGTAATGTTCACTTGATGAAAATTGGAGACCGGGCGGGCGGTATATTATTGGTTATGTTGTTGTAATACTTTTGAGATGGCCCCGTCTGTGTCGGTTAAGGTCAATCGTTGTTAACAGTGTTGGTCAAGTATTGAACAGTACTAGTCACATGCTAGAAAAATATGCTAGGAAAATGGGAGCAAGTAAACTGACGTACCTGATTTGCAACGATACTTTGAATGATGACCTGCTACTCTGGGAGTGGAATGATGGCGGGTGTTGTAGTCGCCTTCGGATTCATCGGGATCGCCTGGGTTCGCTGTGTGGGCTCCTCATCCGGGTTTTGGTGATACTTGTTGCCTAATCAATTGTCTTTCCGCATTGTATGTTTACTTATATTGCAAATCTAGAGAATAATTGTTATAACTTTAATCATGGCTCAGATATTGAAAGTAAGGATCTATTTTAGTCGCTTTTTGGCAAAACAAACCCAACAGCCAAAAGTCTTGCATGTTTAGGAGTCGGCTAAGTAGTCCATATTCGGATAAGCCTTGTGAGTATTAGTATACTCAGGGTAGTCTAGTGAACTGATGTACTTGATTTGCAACGATACTTTGAATGATGACCTGCTACTCTGGGAGTGGAATGATGGCGGTGTTGTAGTCGCCCTTGGGTTCACTGGGATCGCCTGGGTTCGCCGTGTGGGGCTCCTTATCCGGATTTTGGCTGGCGTGGTTCATATGTCGGGCTGATGATGGGAAAAGTTGCCACGTGTGGCCTGGTGTGGCTTGCACGTGTCGTGTGATTAGGTATCCCTTGCAAGATTGTAAATTCGGTCGGATCGCTGCACTTCTCGTTTATGAATATCGCTTGATCACTTTGCTGCATCGTAGAGTGATAATGAGAATGAAGGATGAATTATGCTTATATATGATAATTGTTGCTTAATCAATTGTCTTTCCACATTGTATGTTTACTTATGTTGCAAATCTAGAGAATAACTGTTGTAACTTTAATCATGGCTTAAATATTGAAAGTAAGGATCTATTTTAGTCGCTTTTTGGCAAAACATACCCAACAGCCAAAAGCTCCGTATGTTTAGGAGTCGGCTAAGTATTGTCCATATTCTGGTAAGCCTTGCGAGTATTAGTATACTCAGGGTTGTTGTTGTAACATAAACTTCAGGTTGTGTTCCTGCTGACTTTGAGGAGATCTGTGCATCTTGGATTGGTCATCCTCTTCATCCTGGTTGGACCGTTGAGTGGGTCCCATCTTCTCCTTGAAGTTTGGGCAAGTGGGCAACGCATCGGTGGGCAAGATATGAAGCTCGCCTTGTATCGTCTATTCGCATAGTTATCGTTGTTTTTATTTGAACCCTTGTTTTGATTTCCGCTGCATGTTGAATTTTGTTAAACTGTGTTTCAAACTTAATTGTAAGACTCTATGTTGTAGTTTAATTTGTGAACATCTGTATGCTTTTATCATCTATGATCATCTTCGTGCCAGACTTCCATCGTATGTTTCGATCCATGACTACAGTAGTTGAATCGGGATTTACCCGACAGACTATCAAGATTGTGCCATTTTAAGTGCATATGGAGCGGATTAATTTTAAAGATGATGGTCAGTGCACTTAAGTCGGTTTAATTAGGGCAGTTCTCCCAAAGCTTACTATGTCTGAGTTTCTAAAGTTGATATATGGGGTTACTATATTTGAGTTTGTGAAATTTAACAAGCTCAAATGTAATTTGCTAGTTGGGATATCCGATGTAGAAGATGTTTTGCATCATTGGAATCCATGAAAATGAGTACTGTATCTTTGCTTAGTTGGGCATGTTATCACCTTGCATCTTGATTGAATAGCCCTAATCTGATAGTAACTCTCGGTTGTTATTTTTTCTAGTAGTTTAACAGTTCTAGTAGCATTTTCACTAGTGGAAATCAATGCTTCAGTGACGAATAGCTTTCGTCACTGTAAAGGCCAAATACGTCATAAAGGAAGTTCTGTGACGAATTTGTGATGAACTTTTCTTCGTCAAAGAAGTCGCATCAAGTTTGTTCTACCATGATGAAATTCCCAAAAAGTCACATAACAGATTTTGCTTTTGTGTGGGGCAACTAGTTAATGGATAAGCAGATGTTTAGTAATGGGAAGTTGGCAGTATTGTGGTACCTTAAGAACAAGTAGATGTGTATATATGCTACCTTATTATGCTACCTTATATATGCTCACGTCACTTTGCTGATCGGTTTATGGTGTGATCATTTTGCTACCTTTGGAGTAGTCATTCACAAGATTAAACAAAGACACATCCAAAATAATTTGGTTGAAGTTTCTAATTCATCAAGAAAAAGAAATAGAAATGTAAAAGTTACACTACTAATTCACTCTAAAATTGCCTCCAAGAATAGCTTGATTTCGCGACGAATCCGGCAGTCCTCGCTTCAAAACAGTCTGCATCCAAATTTCGGCCATTCTAGATGAACGAAGGCGCAACAATTCTCGCCTACACACGGAAGATCGATGCGCATCGATGCCGGTGCCACGCACTTCAGGGGCCAACGCCACCTCCCTCTCCAGATCACATCCACAACCCTCTGGTGACACTGGTAACACTCATTGCTCAGCATTGTGTCGGCGCCGCCCGTCGGCGCCGCCCCCTATTCTTTCACGGCCATGACCTGTTTCATGTACTGCCTAGCAGTTTCATGTACTGCCTAGCAGTATCGGCGCGCTCAAGATTCTCGTCAAGGACTGGCAGGGGTCTCATCACAGGTCCACGGGATGACGACATGAATCCCGGTGATGAAGCAGGCCTCCAGATTGCCAACTTGGGCTAGGCGAGGAAGTATGGTGAGGTAGCCATCCTGGTCGTACCACGCCATGTCATTGGCCAACCGCTCTATTGAGATGCGCCGGCTGATTTCAGGGGTCACGGCACATGCGGCGCATGAAGCGGCAGGTCGCCCAAAGTGTGCGGAGTTCGTCCATTGGCCGCACCGAGGTCGCAGCGAGGGCGCTTTGGGTGACCTACCGAGGTGGCCATATTTGACCCACAACCCTAACACGTGGACCTGCGTTGATATATTTGACCCACAACCCTAACACGCGGAACTTGGGTTCCAATCAACACATGTGGCTGCTAGGTAGACATGTTGGACCACTAAACTAGGACCTATTACATGTGTTAACCATGTTGGCCTGCTGGGCCGCACTCGTACACGTGGACGCTTGGATCACACCTCTTCAGTGGACACACGTTGACATAGTTAACCCACAAGCCTGGCACATGGACCGATGGGTCCAGATCGCTACATGTGGCAGCCACGTAGACACGTTGGACCCTCTGTCATCACATGTGGCCTATAGGTCCCAACACTACATGTGGCTCACCGATTCTACGATGAGTCACGGTCATTACAGATATGACGAGTTGATGGCGCACCGTTTTTGTGATGATATGAGATGTTGTTCTGTGACACGCGTTTTACTTTCGTCATAGTTCCATAGGGACTGAGGGCCGCCATTGATGAACTACGACGAAACTGAGATTTTAGCAATAGATGTGGTCTGTTCAATAACGAAGTTTCAAACGTCACACGCAAAAACGTCATGGAAGATACTATTTCTACTAGTATTTCTTGCTGGTAATATTCATGCATCAGTAACAACTAATTTTCATTCAGATGTATTTATTTATAGTTAGTAAACACTATTTATTCAAATATATAGCTTAATAATTGTATTTTTTGCTTAATAGCCTACACTTTTTCCTTGCCGTACTGTTTACATACCAGTGTCATGTCAATATTTTTTTAAGAAAAACAAAGAAGTCAGTGGGTACAGGCGCAAGACTGTCTTGAACTGGAACTGAATCAGTTTGGTGTTTGGTAAAGATCATGCAACTGGTGATGAAAAAAAAACTGTAGCTGAAAGCTCAAAAGAGATGAGTAAGGAAGAGAGTAACTACAAACAGTGGTGAATCCAGTAGCCAAGTGAAGAGGAGGCTTATCTCCATTCTCTTGTTTTTCTTCCTCCCCTGTTCTTCTTCATTCTTTATTCCCAAAAATGGAGGAGGGCTAAAGGGGGTATCCATTGATTTTGGGGAGACAGGGGCCTTGATCCCCCTAGCCCCCCTTAGATCTACCCCTAGCTACAAATAACCTACTTCATCATCCACTTCAGCAAGTTTAAAGAGAGAATGGTCTAGTGACTCATTTATCTCTATGATACTTGAAAAATTTACTTACGCACTCAAGGAGGAAGCATCTAAAGATCCAACATCTAAAGAAATTCTCAACACACAGAAAGAGGTGGAGGGGTTAGATGAAGACAGTTTGTTGGAATTGTTTGATAGTACCAATGATGATGAGAAAAAGATGGCTCCCTGAAGCAGCTAAAGAATTGAAGATATTTCATATGAGGACCAGAAATTCTAATTTTCTATCTATAAATTATGTTAATTAATGGTTGGGCACTGAACGTAAATAATAATTATTTTTGTAATAGTAAGTGGGTGGGCATTGATGGCTGAATTCCAAACATGTGCAGTGTGGCTGAACATATTGCCATTCTTGGTTTTAGATGGATCATGTTTGTTGTCATTTTAAGGGAATATGTGTTATGCTTACTGTGTATATCGAACATATACAGACAGAGGGGAATATGTATTGTACTTCATGTGTATACCTGATATGTGCACGAGTGTGTGTGCGCGCGAAGAGAGAGGAGAGATTCTGAAAGGTGTGTGCGTGTGTGAGAGAGAGAGGAGAGAGATTGTGATGGTGTGTGAGAGAGATGCATTTGGTATTAGTGTAGTTATTTTTATCTAGATTATATTATTTATTTAGCTCTCAAGATGATTTCATGTTTAGTCATCTAAACAGGATATGTAATTTAATTCATGGAAAATAATTCCATGTTATTCAAACAAAAATATTGGAATTGAATTACATTCTACTCCCTGTGTATCCTGCTCGCCAAAGCACTCCCCTCGCTTGGCACTTTTTACGAGCCAACGCCGCTCACCATCTCGCCATCGCCTTCCCGCGTGCCGCGCTCCCTCCCTCGCACTCGCCCTCCCGCCATCGCCGGGCAGCAGCGCCATGGACACGGCCGTCATCCTCCCGCCGTCGCCCTCCCGTCGTGGTCCTCCCGCTGTCGCCGGGCAGCAGCGCCATGGATCCCACCGGCGGAGCCGCTGGTGATGGCCGGCTCGC
This sequence comes from Panicum miliaceum, assembly GCA_032594955.1. Lineage (NCBI taxonomy): Eukaryota > Viridiplantae > Streptophyta > Magnoliopsida > Poales > Poaceae > Panicum > Panicum miliaceum. Next base: position 10,801,169 of record CM064067.1, on the reverse strand, counting down.
CATTGACGTCGCACGGAGGTCCCGCGCCGCCGGTTGATTCGCTGGCATCGAAGCCCCGTAGGTTGATTCCCCGCGGCCCGAGCACCGCCACAACCTCGCCGACCTCCCACGGTCTCCACCTCGCCTCCGCCCTCCCCACAGCGCGCCGCCGGTGAGCTCCATGCCTTGGCCATGGCCGTCGCCGCCTTTCGCCGTGGCGCCGCCCCTCTCCGGCGCTCACCCACCGCCGGTGACCACCTAGCTAGATTCGCGCGGCCTTCCTCATCGTGGGGGTGCCAACCTCGCCAGTAGCTACCGCCGTACCCACCACCGGTGGCCGGCGACCTCTGATTGGCCGGTACTGTGGGTCCAGGGCCCATGCGTGTTAGTAGGGTAGAAAGAGAGTGAGTAACAAAAGTTCTGATATGGATGTAATTCAAGTACGGAGAGTCAAAATTTGGAGAGGCTGTTGGTTCCCCCACCCTTTCAGAAGTTTTTTATTTTTTTACCTAGTCTTTTACCTCTTGGTTTAGCCAGTATTTTTACCTAGTTTGTTGGAGTTGCTCCAAAATACCCTTTATTGCGTGCAAATTAATTATGACATGCAAGCCAAATAGCAAAACCATAATTATTTTCTTAATTAGTGCACGTTAACTAAATAAAAGAATATTAACTTTTACTCTTCTTCTTTAATCTGTCTGAAAAAGTTTAAAAGTGACTATATTATGCGATATAGGCAGTATGAGATTTATTTCCGCTTGGAAATTGAATTGGAATCTCATTACTGGAATCAAAAATTCATTTCTGAGGATGCAAACGGTTCGTAAAATAACGATTGAAAGCGGCCCCTGTTCACTGAGAAGCCGGGGGAGGTCCGGTGGCTGTCTACTCGTCCAGGAAGCGACTGTTCTTCCCTTCCGCTCATTTTCCTCTCCTCCGCCCGACCTCTCAGCCAGACCCAAACTCTCGTCGGATCCTCCTCGACGGTGCGGCTCCTCCCCGAAATCTGGCCGAATCCGCGGTCGTGGTTCCAATGGAAGCCCATAGGGAGGGCTCGGAGCCCGCCCCCGAAACGGCGGCGGCTGCATCCGCGGCCGCGGCCGCGTCGGTGCTTGACAACGACGACCTCCTCCGCGAGATCCTCCTCCGCCTCGACCTCCCCACAGCCCTCGTCCGCGCCGCCGCCGTCTCCAGGCGCTGGCTCCGGTGCGCCTCCGACGCCGCCTTCCTCCGCCGATTCCGCGCGCGGAACCCGCCCCGCCTCCTCGGTGTCTACGTCAACACCGGCCAAGCGCAGCGCCTGCGCTTCGTGCCGCTGGCGCGGGGCCCGGAGCTCGCCGCCGTCCTCCGCCGTGGCAGCTTCGATTTGGGCGAAGAAGCCGGATCCGTGTGGGACTGCCGCAACGGCCGTCTCCTCGTCATCGTCGACGGCAAATACGTCGTGCACAGCCCGCTGCACCCTGAGCGGGGCACTGACAACCTTCCAGGGCCTCCGATCCCGGCCGAAGCTTACACCATCCTTCTGTACTTCAGTGACTTCCTGTTCCATGAGAGCAGTGATGACAGCGTGTCGTGCACTTCGGTGACAGTGATGTGCACTGAGCGGCAAGCATGGGTGCACCTATCCGACTTACAAGCAGGAGTCTGGGGTGAAGGCCGCTACTCAGGCATGATAGATATACCAGTACCAGGATCGTTGAGGGGATGCGAGCACCATGCGCTGCTTCCCAATGGCAAACTCTACATGATATGTTTGCCGCATCACATTATTGGGTTTGATTTGCCCTCCACGAGCTCTTTCTGTATTGAACTCCCAGACGGAGTGCAGTATGAGTATCTTGAAAGCATTGGGCTGTCCTGTGCCAAGGGCTCAGGATTTTTCCTCATCCACTTGAAGGGATTTCAGATTTCTGTTTGGCTCCACAGAACGGATCACAGCAGCATCGGCACTTGGAAGCTAATAGATACAATTTTTCTGCCGCAGGCATTTGGTCACCTTGCAGAGCTCACTTGGAGTTTGCTACCTGATGTTGTTCGTGTTGCTGCAGTTGGTGACAATGCTGACTTTGTGCTCTTGCGGATACAACATAAACTCTTCTACATGCATATATCAAGCAGGACAGTGGAGGAGGTATATGAGGCGAATCCAGCCCATGGTTTCTTGTATGGGGTCTATCCATTTATGATGCCTTGGCCTCCCACGTTCCCAGTGCTGAATGGTGGAAATGATCATGATCAGTGATCCTTCAAGGTTTGTCTTCAGTGAACGGGATGGGATTCTTTTCAAGCTATGGGTTCATGATGTCCTTTTCCTGTCGTGATGGAATTTAGATGGATGAAGAATGTTATATGTTAGACTATCTGTCTCCATCTAATTAAAGTAGCATTGACAATTAGTACCCTATGTGCTAAAAATGTTTTAATGGGGCTACTTTTTTTCCTGCTCCACAGCCAGCTTCATATATGCATTAATTGATCCATTGTGTTTCAACTTTTGCCATTAAGAGTTTCTATTTGTGTCCTATAGCTGATACACGGGTAATTTATTTTGATCTTGAAATCAATGTCACATTTCAGTACTTGAACACGCTAATATTTGTATGGTTTGGATAAATGAAATGATTGTTATACTGTCATCTCCTGTTAGTAGCCTGTTATCAAAGAAATTTAAATCATTTTACCGTTATCCTTTAGCACAACAATCAATGTTTTGTATGCTTTATGCATAAACTAATTAATAAGTCCACAAGGTTCATGCATCAGTAGTTCTCATTTATAAGGCTAAATACAATTAAAGGAAAGATTCAATGATAAGATGCCTACGTAGCAAAAGAATGCACCTATGCTCCTTTTTGCACCAAAATTCTACAATAGGTGCCTATATAGCAAAACGAGAAAATTAAAGGAATAAAATATTTTTGCATGGTCTGTCACAATGTATACATCTTCATGGCTATTGTTCAATCATTGATTATAAAGTGCCATACATCGTAATTCTGTCATGTAGATCTATTAAAAAACGGTAGAGTACCTTAGATTTATCATAAAGTCAATGAAACAAAAATGGTAAAACTAATCAGTGTATTTTCCAGATATGTTATTAGTTTCTTTCTTATTAGTCCATCCTTGCTGGGCCAACTTTTTGGATCCTATCTAGGCCTAGCAGCCATCTCATTCACCATTTCAACAGTCGATGCTACCATTATTCTTCAGTCACTGCCCTGCTAACTTCATAATAGCTCCAAAATACCCAAAAGCAAAGTGGGCACGAAAGGAGCAGGTTGGAGTTTGAATGTTGAAATGTGACAGCCTTTAACTATGCTGCATTTTACACGCCTCTTCAAGCAAGCTAATAAGTGCAGTAAGTTTCAGGTATGAAAAGTTGTTAAAATTGTTTCTCGACTGAAATTCCTTAAATGTTCCAGGTTTAATAATCTCAAATGAGACATACTGTTCTTGTTCAAATTGATGAAATATTAACCCCTGGTTTCCAGGCATTGTTTTCACTGCTGTAACTTGACCATAATGTTTGTTTCTATGTAACAAGTCACAAGTTTGAGATGAATGTCTTGAATACAATCCCAGACAAGAAGTTTGTGTATTTTTGAAACTTTATTTGTTTAGAGATCAATTGAATAAACTATTAGTTATTTTGCATGAATAAATGTTCTCTCGTGAACTAATAAATCCATGTTTTAATGGTCATGTACTTTGAAGTTCGAACACTAACCATTACATTGTCATGACAGGTTGATGTCTGAAGTCATCCTGTTTATTAGAAAGCACTAATCTATGGAACCGCAGCATTTATCACCACTTTCCATTTTGGTCATCTAGATGACACAATTCAATGAACTGATAATCCTTGTATGTGGAGCTGATAGTCCACTAGTTTGCCTGAACATGCTGGTATTTGTTGGTTAAATACTGAAATTTGAAATGAGGATATACGGAATGATTAGCCTATTGTCATCTTGCAATAGCAAACAACTCGTCATGCTTGAAAGTAGAGGTTGCTTGCTATAAGAACATAAGTAACTGATATTATTAGAAACAGAAGCCATTCAGCTTATTTACAATTCATATTTTTGATAATTCAATCGCTTCTTAAAGCTGAAAAAGGGTGCGATCACTGTTTTTATATAACTACCTATATTTTTCGTATTTTTATTTTCCATTTTGTTGTGCTAAGATAGTTATATGCCAAATGGGAAAATAACTCAAGGCCAAAGGCACCATATTTTCTATGACCATTTTGTGATATATATCTTCATGGCTGACCTGCCATCAGTAACTTGAAAACTAATAGCTATATTGTCCAGAGATGTATACACTATTTCTTATTACTTTTATGTCTTATTATACTAAGGTGCAAGATTGTAAAATCTCTACTCCTAAAAAGACCAATTGGGAGACCAATTTTTTGGTGCGACCAAAACCTCCCCCGTCGTCATTCTGCCACGGCGATCTGCGGATGTCGGATTCGGTTGTTACCCGATCGGTTTTCCGCAAAAAAGGTCAAACCCCCGACGTAGCACCCCTTCCCTATGCCCATTGTCATTCTGCTGCACGCGAGGATCAGTTGTCCGATCGACACCAGCGGTAGCCCGCAAGAAACGGACACCACCCACACTTGCAATCTCCGGCCACACTGTGCGCACATTCATGCTGCCTCGCAACCCTAAACATCGAGCCTAAGCACCTCCAATGGCAAACTCCCATAGACACAACCGACCCCTTGACTTAGTGGTAGTCTGCACGTGGAAGCAAGGTGAGATCACCATACCCTAAGCATCTGACGCCGAGTGGTGGAAATTGGATTTTTGCAGCGCCTCCACCTCCGCTGGATCGCCGTCTCGCCACATTGCCACTCCCCTTCGGCAAGCAGCCGCCGTCGGACCTCCGCGTAGTGGTGAGTACCGCCTCTACCCCCTATCTCTCTCTCCCTCGCCTCCTCACACCGGCAATTGCTCGCCAGAGCAATGCCATGCCGCCTCGCCATGGGGCGCTGCCTTCCCGGTCCTGTGGGCCCTCACAGACCCCACAATCGGACCCCCCGTCGCCCCCTCGCTCTCCCCGGCATTTTCCCGAGCCGAATTGAGCCCCGGAACACCGATTTCGGTGAACTCCGGCAAGCTCATCGCCGGCCGCCGCCGCAAATCTCGATGCCGGCCGCCTAGCGCCGCCGCCTGACACCCCCAACCGCCCAGCGCCGTTGGACCTAGATCCAACGGATCAGATCCAACCTAACCTAAGTCAAGGAAACCCCGTACCGGTCAACACAACCATTTTGCTAATGAATCCTTCATCTTTATTGAAATAAAGTCGCAGTCTACCTTCAGTGGAAACATAATTCCAACTGGGTCCCTCCATCTTATGTTTTTAGCCCTGATCTTCATAAAATTAGAACCCTATGTCCTACCCGCCATTTTCACGTGTTATACCCTGAGTTTCTATAACTAATTATGATTATGCCCTCGGTTTGATTAGAAAATAATCTGAAAACATAGTTTTCTTTGCATATTAGTCCCTGAACCCTAGAATGGAGTGTATCTTCGCCGTTTTAAATCCGCTTTTTAGCGATTCTCGCGCTCACGCGATTGTCTCTGCATAACCATTAGTTGCGTTTGTTTTACGCTTTTAAAACTGTTTGATGTACTGTTTCTTATTTGTTTCTTATTTTTCTTGTGTGATCGTGTAGGCCTAAGATGTTCGGCGAGGGCCAAGAGCATCAGTTCGAGGAAGAGTCGTAGCAATTTGTCGAATAAGGCAAGTGGCCCAATAATAGCCATCTTACTGTAGTGATGTCGATATATTAGTACCTGATTAAACAACTTTATTAAATTTGTTATTGGTGATGTGTGCTTGTGTTCGTGATTAAACAACCTGATTAAACGTGATGTGTGCTTGTGTTCGTTGACACAGGTTTGCTTGAGAATCGTCACCTTTTGATACAGACCTAGCAGCTACGGACCGGCAAATGGTCATGAATAACGCAAATATGAATCAATCTGGCCGAGTGATCCTTGGTGATGTATCCAACACCTGCCATATACTTTAAGCTCATTTCGATAATTATGTGCATGTACTTCTTATATGGCAGACCTTCGACTACACTGCATCTGGGACTACTTCGATTGCATTTCCGACTGTTTCAACTACATCTCTTACTACTACGACTATATCCCCGACCGCTTCAACTATACCTCCGACTACTACGACTACACATTCGACTACACTGCATCTGTGACTACTTCGACTGCATCTCCGACTGCTTCAACTATATCTCTGACTACTACGACTATATCTCCAACTGCTTCAACTATACCTCCGACTACTACGATTACATATTCGACTACACTGCATCTTTGACTACTTCGACTGCATCTCCGACTGCTTCAACTACATCTCTGATTACTTCAATTGCATCTCCTACTGCTTCAACTACATCTCCGACTACTACGACTGCTTCTTCGACTGCTTCAGTTACACCTCCGACTACCTGGTATGATGGAATCTGAATACCCGGAATCCTTTAGACAAATCTTGAGAGTATACAAACAACAAGGATCTTATTAAATGTCAAACTGAAACTGAAAGACCTATCAGGTTCAGAAAGAAGCAAGAGTTTTGGTAAAGATACAGACCTAAGAAGAGCCTGTTAGACTCAACCATTTAATTCTGTATCCATTTAGATGTGCATCTTCTTAACTATTGAATCATTAATTATAAAGGAAAAAACAAGATCTTCTGAAGATAATAGAGAAAATGGAGCAATGAATGTGTATCAATTTTATTAACGAGATCCGCCTCCAAGGGTGAGAGCTTAAATGAGTAGTTTTAAACTTGGATCTTCCAAGTAGTTTTGCAGCGTCCAGCCTCCAAGGGATCTTCCGAATAGTTTTGCAACGTCCAGCCTCCAATGGTGAGAGCTTAAACGATCCGTCGAAAGCACGCTGAGTGCCCTGTTGAGCCCAGCCCCCGAGCATGGGAGCCAGGCGAGTCGAACGAGATAAGCTTTGTAGTCGGTGGCACCAGCCCCCAAGCTTAGGCATCGAACAAGTTGTTGCTGAATCTTAAACTGTTGATAAAGCCGACTAGTCGGAGTCGATCTGACTAGTTTTGTAGGCGAAACGACTAGTCGGAGTCGATCTGACTAGTTTTGTAGGCGAAACGACTAGTCGAAGTAGTCAACGACGCGTAAAACTAGTCGGGAACCAGTAAACACGGTGTTATGGGAGCGAGGCCCCTTCAGTAAACTGCACATAGTACTAGTCGTGAACTAGTAAACGGAGCAGTACTGGAAGTATGGGAGCGAGTCCCCATCGGTAAACTACACGTAGTACTAGTCGTGAACTAGTAAAAGGAGTGTTAATGAAAGTATGGAAGTAAGGCCCCTTCAGTAAACTTGCAAGTAGTACTAGTCGTAAACTAGTAAACGGAGTGTTACTGGAAGTATAGGAGCGAGGCTACTTCAGTAAACTTGCACGTAATACCAGTCGTAAACTAGTAACGGAGTGTTACTGGAAGTATGGGAGCGAGGCCACTTAAGTAAACATGCACGTAATACTAGTCGTAAATTAGTAAACGGAGTGTTACTGGAAGTATGGAAGCGAGGCCCCTTCAGTAAACTTGCACGTAATACCAGTCGTGAACCACTAAACGGAGTAGTACTGGAAGTATGGGATCGAGACCCCTTCGGTAAACTTGCACGTAATACCAGTCGTAAACTAGTAAACGGAGTGTTACTGGAAGTATGGGAGCGAGGCCCCTTCAGTAAACCTGCACGTAATACCAGTCGTGAACCAGTAAACGGAGTAGTACTGGAAGTATGGGATCGAGGCCCATGCAGTAAACTACACGTAGTATTAGTTGTAAACTAGTAAACTGAGTGTTACTGGAAGTATGGGAGCGAGACCCATGCAGTAAACTACACATAGTACCAATCGTAAACCAGTAAACAGAGTATTACTGGACGTATGGGAGCGAGGCCCCTTCAGTAAGCTTGCACATAATACCAGTCGTGAACCAGTAAATGGGGTAGTACTGAAAATATGGGAGCGAGACCCCTTCAGTAAACTTGCACATAGTACTAGTCGTGAACTAGTAAATGGAGTGGTACTTGAAGTGGGAGCGAGGCCCTTCAGTAAACTTGCACGTAGTACCAGTTGTGAACCAGTAAACGGAGTAGTACTGGAAGTATGGGAGAGACCCATGCAGTAAACTACATGTAGTACTTGTCGTAAACTAGTAAACGGAGTGTTACTAGAAGTATTGGAGTGAGGCCCCTTCAATAAACTTGCACGTAGTACCAGTCGTGAACCAGCAAATTGAGTAGTATTGGAAGTATGGGAGCGAGGCCCATGCAGTAAACTACACATAGTACTAGCCATAAACTAGTAAACAGAGTGTTACTGTAAGTATAGGAGCGAGGCCCCTTCAGTAAACTTTCACATAATACCAGTCGTGAACCAGTAAACGGAGTGGTACTAAAAGTATGGGAGTGAGGCCCATGCAGTAAACTACACGTAGTACTAGTCATAAACTAGTAAACGGAGTGTTACTAGAAGTATGTGATGGTGATTGGAAGTCAATTAGCAAGGGAGAAATAAATCTTGCTGGTAGCTTCAGTCAATTCCTTGGGCGGACACTGAGAATTCACATTTTTCCATGTGAAAATGTCACGGTTGGTCCGAAGGAATTGACGATGAGGTCCTTCACGTGGGGTGATCAGTTCACCGGGTGGGCCAAGACAGGTCGTATGTTTGCCATGCGAAGATGTCTCGGTTGGCCCAAAGGAATAGATTACGCAATCCTTCACATGCGTTGTTACAAAAGTGGTCGTCGTGCGAAAATGACTCGGTTGGCCCGAAGGAATTCCTTGGGCGGGCCAAGACAGTTCGTACGACGCTAAAATATGGATGAACGGACAAGCCCTATCTTGGGTAAATTCCTTGATTCCCTGACCGAGTGGTTGAACAAATTCTTTGAGAAAAAACCCCTTGTTTTGAGATAAAACTCAAGACAATTGTTAAATAAGTTCCCTAAAGATCTTCGTAAAACCTACTTGAATCGGGTCTCAGTCTTCACGTGGGCAGCTGTCCAGGTTGCACGGCATCTTGCCCCCGAGCTTGGGACCTGGCAGAGCTGCCGAAAGCACACAGAGTTCCTTGTCGCTCCCAGCCCCCGAGCGTAGAAACCAGACGAGCGTGGATAGTTGTCGATCTTGATTCGTGGGTAATTGCCGACGAAGCCGTATCGCTCGTTGATGGAGCTGCGATGGTTTGTTGATGAGACCCGACTAGTCAGAATCAATTCCAACTAGTCACTGATGGAGTGAGTCCTGCTCCCGACTAGTTTTGTAGTCTAAGTAGTCGTCGGTAGGTCGCCGAGTGCCCTCGTGAAGGCGAAGTAGTCGTCGAGTTGGATGCGATCCAATGCGTCCGCCTCCGTGATTGGGATTTCTTCAATGAAAACCATAAAGACCTCACGATCTGGTGAGGAGCTTTTGGCGATCCACCCCTCTTCTTCGTCGGAGGAAACGAGGGGCCTGCCTTCCTGGAACGGTTCTATGCCTGAAAGGTTGTCGGGGTTGATGGCGCAGAAAAGTGGGCTGGGCTCGGGTAGCTTGGAGGACTCCATGCCCTTCCAATGCCCGAGCCCGCCCGACCAAGTTGAAGGCGCACAAAGGTGGGCTAATGTCGGGTAGCTTGGAGGACTCCATGCCCTTCCGATACCTGAGCCCACCCGACCAAGTTGAAGGCCCAGAAAGGTGGGCTGAGGTCGGGTAGCTTGGAGGACTCCATGCGCTCCCGATGCCCGAGCCCGCCCGACCAAGTTGAAGGCGCCCTCAGGCCCTGGTGGCCGTTTGATAAGAGCGATGCGTCGTCGATGAAGTCCGAGTAATCAGCGGAGACGGGAGCCCTTCGATGGACAGTGGCTAGTCCTCCTCCGACTTGTGGTAGACGATCCAAATCCTCCTCCGACTCAGAGAAGGACATGTGGTACAAGACTTAAGACCGAGGGGACTCGGTTCGAGGGGTTCCAGGTTGTCGATCAAGTTGTCGATTGCACGGTTGATATCCATGGTGAGTGGTACGGGTGCTTCAGGCTGCTTTTGGTCGGAAAATTGATTTCCGCCGAGACCGTTGGCGAGGTCGCAGGGGAGCAAGGCCCCTTCAGTAAACTACATGTAATACTAGTCGAAAACAAGTAAACAGAGTGTTACTGGAAGTTTGGGAGCAAGGCCCCTTTAGTAACATAGAAAACTAGTCGGGAACTAGTACTCTAAGTGTTACTGGAAGTATTTGATAGATAATCACATAGATGCTTTATTTGGCTAATTAACGGGTTCCAATTTTCATTGCCAAATGAGGCGACCACTTTTGGCAGTCGCATGGCTTGGCTATGACAGGGTTCCCTAAGCTTAGCCTTGAAGAAATTGAATCATTTTCTTCTTTCCCGAGCCCATCCCTACTGGCCCTATCCTTAGCCCCCGACCGTTGGTAAAAAAGGCTCATGACATGAGGAATAGGTGACACGAGATCGGCTGGAAAAAGGTTGCACTAATTAGGCTGGACGTTAATTGGTGATGAGGACATCAACACCAACGATACATCCACTCCGACACAAGTACCTATTGCTGGTCCTATTACTCGTGCTTGTGCGCATCAACTTAATCATCAGGTGAGTTCAAATCTAAGCTCATGTACATCATGTTTAGACCATGGAGACCCGTGTACTCTTGTTTTGCTTAGGAACCAATGAGGCGACCGAAAGGGAAACAGATTCGCGCAGGCTGGATTCGGACTGCAGAACAGTACCAACTTGTGACGGACACCACGGTCGCATATAAACTCGGATTGGGGCGTTCAAGTACTTCGTGGAAATCTTATGAAGTCTTCTTTCAAACGGATCCGGCCTCATATCCATATCTATTACGAGTCGGGCGCAATCCTAAAATTAATACAGAGTCCTTTTCTACATATGGTGCTGCGTCACCCTGTTTTGGCCCAATGGGCCGTGTATCAAGTTGAGTCCATTACGGACGCGTCCTAGGGTTGGAGTACGACCCCAGCACCCCTGTGGTCGTCCTCCCACGTACTTATACCCCTTAGCCGCCACCAAGGATGCTTGGGTTTTGTTTAGATCAAGTTTAGCCTTCGCTACTTGCATGCAAGCGCGCGTGCTGGATCAGCCGCCTGTCTTCTTGTCTTCGGAACCCCACCATTATTGAGATTGCGTGTGAAACTTTCATTTACATCTAGTAAATTCAGTACTTGTCATACTTGTTCTTGCTAGTTCTTCGATTGCTTGCAGGATGAGTGCCCTAGTGGCCGGGTGCCGCGCTCCACAAGATCGCGACAGCCATTGGAGGGGGTGTATCGGTTGCTAAGGCGCAGCTTGGAAGGCTGTAGTCGGGCCGTGAACGTCGCCTCCATCAACCAATCGAGTTATCCACGCCTCTCATCGAAAGATCGCGAATCAAACCCTAGCGGGTCGGCATTAGTTGGTAATCAGAGCAAGGTTTATCGGTGAGAGACTTTTAATTCTTCGCTGTTTTATTTTTCCTATAGTCCAGAAAAGCCAAAAAAAAATAGTAGATTAGTTTACCTTCAATCCTATAAACTCGTTTGAGCCTTTGCTAGCACTGCTTAGTTAGGGCTTGTTGAACTTTCGGTTGCATTGGTTGCGTCGAGTTGCTGGTCTTAGTTTAGTCCTTTAGAGTTTCGAGTTCTTGTCACGTTCTAGTCACAACCGTGCGCTACCATACATACTCCGTGTTGGTGGAATTCGAGTCCATATTTGTGTTCAAGTCCGAGTTAGATTCTGTGTTGGTTTGTGACCGAATCGCACGTGGTGCTGTGATTCGAGTAGGGATCGGTTTCCGAGTCCGAATTGGTTATTGCGCCGTGTTATAAAATTCCATTGCTATTCGCACTTGTACTGCATATTTTGTAGCGCTCCAGAAAGGCAGAAGTAGTCTCGGCTTACTCCAGAGAGAGAGAGAGAAGTTTGTGTGCTGTGTGGCTCTTTTGAAGTCTTTTAGGTTATATAATTAGTTTTGAGGATCCCCTGAAAAAAAAAGAAAAAAAAAGAAAAAAAGAAAAAAAAAGAAAGGAAAAAAAGAAAAGAAAAAAAAAGAAGAAGAAAAAGAAGGGAAGGAAAAGGGGCTGTTCTTTGTGCATCTTTTTTGTTCTTCGGTAGTGTCTCGTGACTTCATTTGTGTCCAGGCTCGCGTCTCTAGCACGGTCTAGGCTAGCACCAGCATAGTGCCGTCATTGAACGATTCTTCAGCTTGCTTTTGTAACTAACGTGGTGCTAGTTCATCCTTGCTTCAGCACACCTATAGCTCCACATATCCGACTACAGCTTGACAGGTCCTGTTGTTGCGGCACCGATACACTTCATCCCACGGTTGCAGACTTGTTGGTTGCCGTCCCCTCCTGTTGAGCAAGGTAAGAATCGGTAAGAGCTTGTGTAACAGGTTGAGAGTGAGCGTCTTGCAGTAGCTACATCCCATTAGTTGTAGGATCTTATTTCTTCACCTATTTTCATGTTTCCTTTGTTCGTCTAACCATGACAGGATCAGAGGGTGATGGGAGTTTAGGTCACTCTCCTCGTACAAAGGGAATCATACAACATTTTGAAAATAAGATGAGGAGGCATGTAGATGGGCTTGCTGAAGATATGCTGGTGTCAAATGATAAGATTGGGCAGTTGGAGGCCACGCAGCTTGCCACCAACACCAAGCTTACAAGGCTGGAGACGTCGGTCGCTCATATTGACCAAAGCCTTGCTGCTCTTTTGAGGCGTTTTGATGAGATGCATGCCAGAACTGCAAATGGGCATGAGGGAGAAAATAAGAAGGATGAGCGTGTCGAGGATAATTGGGATGATTATGTCGCTGATACTGAACTAGATGACCAAGATGCTCCTAGTCGCCGACGACTGCGAACTAATCGGAGAGGTATGGGTGGACATCGACGACGTGAGGTACATAATAATGATGATGCTTTCAGTAAAATAAAATTTAAGATACCTTCTTTCGATGAAAAATACGATCCTGATGCATACATTACTTGGGAAATTGCTGTTGATCAAAAGTTTGCATGTCATGAATTTCCTGAGAATATACGTGTTAGGGCTGCTACTAGTGAATTTACTGATTTTGCCTCTGTTTGGTGGATAGAACATGCTATGAAAAATCCTAATAATATTCCACAAACCTGGGATGCTTTGAAACGGGTCATGCGGGCTAGATTTGTTCCTTCTTACTATGCGCGTGATCTGTTACATAGATTGCAACAATTGAGACAGGGTAATAAAAGTGTAGAAGAATACTATCAGGAATTACAAATGGGTGTGTTGTGTTGTAATTTAGTGGAGGATGAGAAACCTGCTATGGCTAGATTTTTAGGAGGTTTGAACCGAGAAATTCAGGACATTCTTGCTTATAGAGATTATACTAACGTAGCCCGTTTGTTCCATCTTGCTTGTAAAGCTGAAAGGGAAGTGCTGGGACAACGTGCTAGTACAAGAACTAATATTTCTGCAGGAAAACCTTCATCATGGCAGCCGCGCACATCTACCTCATTGACCGGACGAGCTCCTGCACCTTCTACATTCCCGAGTCGGTCGACAATACCCGCTCCATCCAACGATAAGACACGTGCTCCCCCGACAAATTCAGCAACCATGACTGTCCAGAAATCAGCCACGAGTGCATCTTCGGTTGCCTCCACGGGAAGGACAAGAGATGTTCAGTGCCATCGATGCAAGGGCTTTGGACACGTGCAACGTGACTGCCCTAACAAGCGCGTTTTGGTGGTCAAAGGAGATGGTGGGTATTCCTCTGCTAGTGATTTTGATGAAGATACACTTGCTTTGCTTGCTGCTGACCATGCAGGTACTGAGGAACAACCAGAAGAGCAGATTGGTGCAGAGGATGCAGATCATTATGAGAGCCTCATTGTGCAGCGTGTACTTAGTGCACAAATGGAAAAGGCGGAGCAAAATCAACGGCATACACTGTTCCAAACAAAGTGTGTTATTAAAGAGCGTTCATGCCGTTTGATAATTGATGGAGGTAGCTGCAACAACTTGGCTAGCAGCGATATGGTCGAGAAGCTTGCACTTACAACAAAACCGCTCCCACATCCATATCACATTCGGTGGCTCAACAATAGTGGTAAGGTCAAGGTAATGAGATTGGTACGAATTAATTTCGCTGTTGGTTCATATCATGATGTTGTTGAATGCGATGTTGTGCCTATGGAAGCTTGTCATATTCTGCTAGGTAGACCATGGCAATTTGATACCGATAGCATGCATCATGGTAGATCAAATTAATATTCTCTTATACATCATGAGAAGAAAATCGTTTTGCTTCCTATGTCACCTGAATCTATTGTGCGTGATGATGTTGCTAAAGCTAAGAGAACTAAAACTGAGATCGATAAGAATGCCAAATCTGTTAGTAGCAGGGAAGATGAGATAAGATTGAAAGGACATTGCTTGCTTGCTACTAAGTCTGATATTAATGAATTGATTGCTTCTACTTCTGTTGCCTATGCTTTGGTGTGCAAGGATGCTTTGATTTCAGTTCACGATATGCAGCATTCTTTGCCACCGGCTGTTGCTAACCTTTTGCAGGAGTATTCTGATGTGTTCCCAAGTGAGATACCAGCGGGGCTGCCACCAATACGAGGGATTGAGCACCAAATTGACCTTATTCCTGGTGCATCGTTGCCAAACCGTGCGCCATACAGGACAAATCCGGAAGAAACTAAAGAAATTCAGCGACAAGTGCAAGAACTACTCGACAAAGGTTATGTGCGTGAGTCTCTTAGTCCTTGTGCTATTCCGGTTATTTTAGTGCCTAAAAAGGATGGAACATGGCGTATGTGTGTTGATTGTAGGGCTATTAATAATATCACAATTCGATATCGACACCCTATCCCACGTTTGGATGATATGCTTGATGAATTGAGTGGTGCTGTTGTGTTTTCCAAAGTTGATTTGCGTAGTGGGTACCACCAGATTCGTATGAAATTGGGAGATGAATGGAAAACTGCTTTCAAAACTAAGTTCGGGTTATATGAGTGGTTAGTCATGCCTTTTGGGTTAACTATTGCACCTAGTACTTTCATAAGATTAATGAACGAGGTTCTGCGTGCTTTCATTGAGAAATTTGTTGTTGTCTACTTTGATGATATATTGATTTACAACAAATCTTTCGATGAACATCTTGATCACTTACGTGCTATTTTTAATGCTTTACGAGATGCACGTTTATTTGGTAACCTTGAGAAGTGCACCTTTTGCACCGATCGAGTGTCTTTTTTTGGCTATGTCGTGACTCCACAGGGAATCGAGGTTGATCAAGCCAAGGTGGAAGCTATACAGGGATGGCCTATACCGAAGGCTATCACGCAAGTGCGGAGTTTCCTAGGACTTGCTGGTTTCTATCGTCGTTTTGTGAAGGACTTCAGCACCATTGCCGCGCCTTTGAATGAGCTTACAAAGAAGGGAGTGCCTTTTAGTTTGGATAAAACACAAGAGAACTCCTTCAACACGCTAAAAGATAAGTTGACACATGCACCTCTCCTCCAACTCCCTGATTTTAATAAAACCTTTGAGCTTGAATGTGATGCTAGTGGCATTGGTTTGGATGGTGTTTTGTTACAAGAAGGCAAACTTGTTGCTTATTTCAGTGAAAAATTGAGCGGGCCTATTCTGAATTATTCTACTTATGATAAGGAATTGTATGCTCTTGTTTGCACATTAGAAATATGGCAGCATTATCTATGGCCCAAAGAGTTTGTTATTCATTCAGATCATGAATCTTTAAAACATATTCGTAGTCAAGGAAAATTGAACCGTAGACATGCTAAGTGGGTTGAATTTATTGAATCTTTTCCTTGTGTTATTAAGCACAAGAAAGGGAAAGAGAATATAATTGCTGATGCATTGTCTAGGAGATACACCTTGCTGAACCAACTTGATTACAAAATATTTGGATTGGAAACGATTAAAGATCAATATGTTAATGATGCTGATTTTAAAGATGTGTTGCTGCATTATAAAGATGGGAAGGGATGGAACAAATTCATCGTTAGTGATGGGTTTGTCTTTAGAGCTAACAAGCTATGCATTCCAGCTAGCTCCGTTCGCTTGTTATTGTTGCAGGAAGCGCATCGAGGTGGTTTAATGGGGCATTTTGGAGCAAAGAAAACGGAAGATATACTTGCTGGTCATTTCTTTTGGCCAAAGATGAGAAGAGATGTGGAGAGATTTGTTGCTCGCTGCACGACATGTCAAAAGGCTAAATCACGATTGAATCCACACGGTTTGTATTTGCCTCTACCTGTTCCTAGTGCTCCTTGGGAAGATATTTCTATGGATTTTGTGTTAGGATTGCCTAGGACTAGGAAGGGACGTGATAGTGTGTTTGTGGTTGTTGATAGATTTTCTAAGATGGCCCATTTCATACCATGTCATAAACTGATGATGCTACTCACATTGCTGATTTGTTCTTTCGGGAAATTGTTCATTTGCATGGTGTGCCCAACACAATTGTTTCTGATCGTGATGCTAAATTTCTTAGTTTATTTTGGAAGACTTTATGGGCTAAATTGGGAACTAAGTTGTTGTTTTCTACTTCATGTCATCCGCAAACTGATGGTCAAACTGAAGTGGTTAATAGAACTTCGTCTACTATGTTAAGGGCTGTTTTAAAGAAGAACATTAAGATGTGGGAAGATTGTTTGCCTCATATTGAATTCGCCTATAATCGATCGCTGCATTCTACTACAAAGATGTGCCCATTTCAGATTGTATATGGTTTCTTGCCTCGTGCTCCTATTGATTTAATGCCTTTGCCATTTTCTGAAAAACCGAATTTTGATGCTACTAAGCGTGGCGAATTGATGTTAAAACTGCATGAAACAACTAAAGAAAACATAGAGCGCATGAATGCTAAATACAAGATTGCTAGTGATAAAGGTAGGAAGGAACTAAAGTTTGAACCTGGAGATTTAGTTTGGCTGCATTTGAGAAAGGAAAGGTTTCCTGAATTGAGAAAATCTAAATTGCTCCATCGGGCTGATGGACCATTTAAAGTGTTAGAGAAAGTAAATGATAATGCATATAAGCTCGATCTGCCTGCGGATTTTGGGGTTAGTCCCACATTTAACATTGCAGATTTGAAGCCATATTTGGGAGAGGAAGATGAGCTTGAGTCGAGGACGACTCAAATGCAAGAAGGGGAGGATGATGAGGACATCAACACCAACGATACATCCACTCCGACACAAGTACCTATTGCTGGTCCTATTACTCGTGCTCGTGCGCATCAGCTTAATCATCAGGTGAGTTCAAATCTAAGCTCATGTACATCATGTTTAGACCACGGAGACCCATGTACTCTTGTTTTTCTTAGGAACCAATGAGGCGACCGAAAGGGAAACGGATTCTCGCAGGCTGGATTCGGACTGCAGAACAGTACCAACTTGTGACGGACACCACGGTCGCATATAAACTCGGATTGGGGCGTTCAAGTATTTCGTGGAAATCTTATGAAGTCTTCTTTCAAACGGATCCAGCCTCATATCCATATCTATTACGAGTCGGCCACAATCCTAAAATTAATACAGAGTCCTTTTCTGCATATGGTGCTGCGTCACCCTGTTTTGGCCCAATGGGCCGTGTATCAAGTTGAGTCCATTACGGACGCGTCCTAGGGTTGGAGTACGACCCCAACACCCCTGTGGTCGTCCTCCCACGTACTTATACCCCTTAGCCGCCACCAAGGATGCTTGGGTTTTGTTTAGATCAAGTTTAGCCTTCGCTACTTGCTTGCAAGCGCACGTGCTGGATCAGCCGCCCGTATTCTTGTCTTCGGAACCCCACCATTATTGAGATTGCGTGTGAAACCTTCATTTACATCTAGTAAATTCAGTACTTGTCATACTTGTTCTTGCTAGTTCTTCGATTGCTTGTAGGACGAGTGCCCTAGTGGCCGGGTGCCGCGCTCCACAAGATCGCGACAGCCATTGGAGGGGGTGTATCGGTTTCTAAGGCGCAGCTTGGAAGGCTGTAGTCGGGCCGTGAACGTCACCTCCATCAACCAATCGAGTTATCCACGCCTCTTATCGAAAGATCGGGAATCAAACCCTAGCGGGTCGCCATTAATTGGGCACGTCTCAAAGTAGTATAGCGAGGAAGTCATGATTAACCCGAATAATAAACATAAATGGCGACCCTGACTAAGTGGAAAAAAGGGGTGCGTTTAGATTTACGGAACCCCTTGTTTCGAGATATAGTCCCAAAAAATGGTTTAAACAAACGAAACCCCTAAAAGACCCTCAGAAAACTTCCTTGAATCGGGTACTTAATTTATGAATGAATCATTATTTGGGTAGTCCCATCGCCTTTCTTCATAGTCTTTGTTGAGTGGTGGAGCTTCCAGGGCCCTCCGGAGAGTTTGACATTCAAACGCGCAATGCTTGCTCTTCGGGTGCCACAGGCATCGCCCGTGGGGGTTTCCTTGAATCGTTCCTTCGAACTGAGAGTCTTCTTTCTACGGGTGGATTGTTCCCCAGCTTCTTGCTTGCGCTTCCGAGTTGTCTCTAGGTAGTCGAGAGGGATTTGATAATAGATGGGGTGGTAGACTTCCACTTCTTCGCGCTCTTGCTGCCTGGCGATGATGACGTTGCGGGCATCCCGGCCAGTGTTGATGATAGTGCGTAGTTCGCCCGTGGAGGAGTTGTAGAGGTTGCCTCTTCCCCGTTGGTTCGTCTCGACCGCGTGGTGCCTGCGTTTGGCGCGCTTCGCATTAATGAGCATACGGCGTTTCTTCTGGATGTCATCTGCGTCTTCTATCTTGATGTCGTCATGGAATTCAATACCCATTGTTAAGTCCACGTCTTCGTCGAGTGGATCAAAGAGGTAGTCATCGTAGTCATCTAGGTGGACAAGCTCTAGGCTTTCACAGTCCTCGCCGGCGTGAATCATGAACACGTCTCGATTGGGGGCAAAGCTTTGACACTCCGCACAAGCTGGCCCTCGTCTTCGTCGTCGGAAGGAGGGAGGGGTCTGCCTTCTTGAAAAGGGAGTTCGCTGGGTGTGGTAATGGATCGTGGTGTACTTGATTTGAGAAACCTGGAGGGTTCCATGGCCTTCTGGTGCTCAAACCTGCCCGACCAATCAGATCCCCTTACCAGGCCCCGGGTGTTACTTATTATGGGTGTCATATAAGCAGCCGAATCGAGTGGTTGTCCGGAACAGTAGCCCCCCGACGCGCGGTGGCTTCTCCTTCTCTGAGTGGTAGTAGATGATCCAAATCCTCTTCCAATGCGGAGAGGGTCCTGGGTTGAACTGCCTCAGACCAAACTGGACATGGCTTGGGGGTTTCAAGTTTGCCGATTCGTGGGGGTTCTGCGTTGCGCAAAGAGTAAGCGGTGAAGCTTAGCTTTGATTCATGGGCGATTTGTCAATGAAGCTGACTAGTCGGAGCCGATTCTGACTTGTTCTTGACCGTGTGGAGCTAGTTCCCAAGTAGTTTAAGACTCATCCCCGACTAGTTTCTAGTCGAGACGAGTAGTTGAAGTAGTCGTTGGCGCTGCCGATTTGTCGAAGCAGTCGTAACTGCGGCACAAGCCGAGTAGTCGAGGTCGTCGCTGAAGCGCGTCGATGTTGTGACGCGAGCTGAAGTTGAGCAGAGTAGTCAAAATCTTCCGGGTCCCTAGGGTTGAGATACCGAAGGATGGATTCTGCCAGATTAATGTTATCTTCAATACCTTTGTCTTCCTGAGAAGGTAGTTCCTGCGTGAAGGCCACAAGGCAGGAGTCGTATTCGAGTAGTTCATAGGGCTCTAAGCCCTTCCAGTACATGAACCGATCTTGTGGCGTAGATGTTATGGTCCAACCTAGGTGACTACCCGAAAAGGATTCGAGGTGGTCATCAGGTTGCGAGTGGTTGTCAAGAACAGAGGCCTCCCGACAAGTGGTGGCTCCCTCGTCCTCGAATCCTCCCGAGCTCCGACTTGAAGGTGTACTACTGGTTAACGAGTACTTTTTTTTGAGTCCGAGTAGTTGTCAAAAATGGGGTCCCCCGACTGGCGGTGGCTCCCTCGTCATCGAGCTTGAGAGGACGATCTAAGTCCTCCTTTATGTCAAAGAGGGACTCAGACCGTGTAGCCTCCTCAGATCGGTTTGACTCCAATCCGAGTAGTCCTGGTGCAGTATGAGTTGAAGTCGTATCGCAAACGGATGTCGTCTCGATCTCCCCGACGTGATCGGGGAGCAGCAACTCGTCGAGGTTGTCGACAAAATTGTCGAGGTCGCTGCATCGACTTGGTGTAGAGACCTCCGGCTTCCTAGAGTTGGTTAGGTGGCCGTTGAAGCCACCCGAGCCGTTGGCGACGCAGATCTAGGAGCCGAAAACCAATGTTGTGCCCTCATCGAGCACTGTGCTGGTGAAGCTGAAAGACGCCATCGAGTTCTCCGGTGGATGCTCGATGAACACTCATACCTGGCGCGCCAGCTGTCGGTGTTTTACCGCCATGTCCACCGATAGATACCCCCGAGGTGGATAGTTTGTAGGTAGGGTGTCGCCGAGATCAGGAACTCGAAGGTGCAAGGACATAAAGTTTAGACAGGTTCGGGCTGCCGAGAGCGTAATACCCTACGTCCTGTGTGTGGTTTGTATTGCCTTAGGTGTTGATCAGGGTGATCTCTGTTTGGGAGGGGGTTGTCAGACCCGGGCCAACAGGACTGTGCACATAGCACACTTTTTCTAGGATAAGGGATGGGACATGGCCCATGCCCTACATCTGTTGTAACTACTCGTACTGTAGTAGGACTACTCATACAGTAGTGAAACTAGTTGGACATGGTAAGAAACTGTCACACCCGATTCTAGAAAGAACCAGATGCATCTCATGTGTGCGCCAGGATCATGTTCACACACACATGATAGACGGAAAAGTGTAATATATCAAAGACAATGCTCAAAAAGTAGCTAAATAAAGTATTTAACAATATTACACTCCGAATAAAAGAGACACAAAGGTCTTTAAACGATACACCGATATACCCTATACGAAGTCTGCAACAACTCCGTCTTCCACAGGCGATGACTGGTGGACGCAATGCCTAGAACTCCTCGAAGTCGGCGAAGTTCTCCTCTTCAAAATTCTCTTCTGAACAACAGTTGGGCAAGGGTGAGTACTCTTATGGTTGGTACTCAGCAAGTGGGGTGAATATGCAAGGCCATCAAGGATAGGCTAAGGTTTACAGCAGCGAGCACTTTTAGTTGGTCAAGTATTTATTAGCAAGCACCTATTAACTAGGTTTAAGTTTATACCATCCCACTTTAGCAAAAACATAAAGGTACCATCAACATAAACATAAACCACGAACCACAATTTAATTAATCTTCAAGTTTCATTATCATGTGAGGCTCCAAGCCACTCTTAACCGTGAGTACGGCTGTTATAACAGTTTTACACTCTGCAGAGGTTGTACACTTTACCCACAAATCGTGTTCCCCTGAATCGCCCGGGTTTGCAAGGCCCTTAAACACTTCCGAGGTGAGTGGCGAGGGTCGGGCGAATCTGGTGTTCCGGGGCTCGGTTCAGGCTAGGGTTATGCCGGGGAGAGAGTGGGCGGCACGGCGAAAGTGGTGGGGGTCACGGGACGGCCGTGCGGCGAGCGTAGATCGGCGGCCACGGCGGCGGGCGGAAACAGAGCTCTGGCGAGAAATTGGGGCAGCGACAGAGCGAGAGAGAGGGGGAAAACGGGGGCAGCTTGGTGCTCACCACCTCGCGAAACTCCGGCGAGGGTTGTAGTCGTTGGAGAAACCGAGGGACGGCGAGTCGACGGAGGGGCAGCGACACAGGGTGGCGGCGTTCCTTCGGTGTGCGAACTCCAGCGGCGTGCGACGGTGCGGAGTAGGAGAAGAGGTTGAAGACGGCTCTGGGTGCAAAGCGGGGCTCCGGCGTGGGTTTTATAGGGGCGGAGTGGCCGGGGAAAAGGAAGGCGGCAGCTCACGCGGCGGCCTGCGAAGGAAAAGGGGCGGAGCGCGTACCGCGGCCAGTATGGCAAGCCAGCGTCGCGGGGAAGGAAAGAGGAGACGCAGGCGATAGCGCGGGGACGATCTGGATTCGGGGTGAGGAGGAAAAAGGAAAGGGGAGGGAGGCGCGGACGGAAAAAGGAAAGAGGGGGAGTAGTGCGGGAGGAAGAAGAAAGGAAAGGAAGAGAGGTGGCGCCGACAGGTGGTACCTAGCTGGCGGTGAGAGAGAGGTGAGGGAGAGTAGGCGGTTTGGGCCGGCTGAGTTGGGCTGCGGGGAGAGGAGAAAAAGAAAAAAAAAGAGAAGAGAGAGAAGAGAAGGATTTGGGCCGACTGGGTTGGGCCGCGAGAAGAAGAAGAAATAGAATGAGAAGAGAGAGAGGTTTGGGCCGGGATGAAAGAAAAGAGGAGAAGAGAAAGAGAGAAAGATGCATGCATAATTTTATTTTGTGGCATTTATAAAAATATTTTTAAAATTTTATTTCCTATATTTTTGGGTGTTACAAAACCTACCCCCCTTAAAGAGAATCTCGTCCTCGAGATTTGGAAGGATTAGGTAACAGCTGAGGGAATTCTGCAATCAGTTCATCTTCTATTTCCCAAGTGGCCTCATCCTCTGAGTGGTGACTCCACTGTACTTTGCACATTTTGATCACCTAATTCCGAGTAACCCTCTAAGATGTTTCCAAGATTCTAACCGGATGCTCTGCATAAGTCAAATCTTCTTGTACATTGAGTTCCTCCAGCGGTAACTGCTCCTCAGGCACTCTCAAACATTTCTTTAGCTGTGATACGTGAAACATATCATGGACATCTGACAATCGTGCCGGTAACTCCAATTGATATGCCACTTCACCTTTCCTTTCCAGGATCTGAAAAGGACCAATATAACACGATGACAACTTTCCTTTCACTTTGAATCTACGTAAACCCCTGATGGGTGATAATTTGAAATACACAAAATCTCCAACTTCAAATATCAATTCCCTTCTTCGTGTGTCAGCATAACTTTTCTGTCGTGACTGAGCAGTCTTGAGATTATCTCAGATTATCTGGACTTGTCTATCCGCTTTTTGAAGAATCTCTGGCCCAAAAATCTGACTTTCTCCTGTTTGATTCCAATACAATGGTGTCCGGTATTTTCTTCCATATAATGCTTCAAATGGGGCCATCTTGAGACTTGCCTGATAACTATTATTGTAGGAGAACTCTACATATGGCAAGCTTTTATACCAACTACCTCCATGCTTTAGGGCACATGCTCTCAACATATCCTCTAATACTTGATTCGTTCGCTCAGTCTGACCGTCTGTTTGTGGATGATATGCGGAACTGAAATTGAGCTTTGTATCCATGGATTCATGTAATTTCTTCCAGAAACGTGACGTGAACTGAGTACCTCGATCAGACACTTTCTTTGGAACACCGTGCAGACACACAATTCATGACATGTATAGTTCTGCTAACTTGGCTCCAGTGTATGTTATTTTGACTGGGATGAAATGTGCGACTTTTGTCAATCTGTCCACAATAACCCATATCGAGTCGTAACCATCACGAGTACGGGGTAACCCTACAATGAAATCCATACCAATCTCTACCCATTTCCATTCAGGTACTTTCAATGGCTGGAGTAAACCTGCTGGTCTCTGGTGTTCTGCTTTCACTCTCTGGCACACATCACACAAAGCCACGTGAGTTGCTATGTCTCTTTTCAAACCATACCACCAGTAACTTTTTTTAAGTCTTGATACATCTTGGTACTTCCAGGATGAATGGAATAAGCGGAATCATGTGCCTCCTTCAAAATGAGTTCACGAAGGTGATCAATTTCAGGTACACAGATCCTCTTTCTGAACCAAACAGTTCCTTGTTCATCTTTGGTGAAATCCTTAGTCTTGCCTAAACCAATTTGAATTTTGATCTCTTTGATCTTATCATCTGTCAACTGCCCTTTTTTGATCTCTTGTTCTAATGTAGGTTCCAACTCCATAGTCATGGCTTCCACCTGTGTGACAATTCCCAGGTTCAAACGTGCCATCTCCCAACATAATTCCTGAGGCATCAATTGAGCAATCATCATATTAGCTTGTCCTTTCCGGCTTAGGGCATCTGCCACAACATTAGCCTTGCCAGGATGATACTGAATATCCAAATCATAGTCTCTGATTAATTCTAGCCATCTGCGCTGTCTTAGGTTAAGATCCTGTTGCGTGAAGATGTACTTCAGACTCTTATGGTCTGTGAAGATCTGACACTTGTTTCCGATCATGTAGTGCCTCCAAATCTTCAATGCGTGCATGACGGCAGCCAATTCCAAGTCATGGGTAGGATAGTTCTGCTCATACTTTCTCAACTGTCTTGAAGCATAGGCCACAACTTTGCCTTCTTGCATTAACACACATCCAAGACCCATCCGTGAAGCATCGCAATACACATCAAACCCTTTGTGGATGTCCGGCATTATCAACACAGGAGCAGTGGTCAATCTTGTTTTCAGCTCTTCAAAACACTTCTGGCATGCAGCATCCCACTTAAATTCTTTCCCTTTTTCCAACAAAGAAGTCATGGGTTTCACAATCTTTGAGAACCCCTCAATAAATCTGCGGTAGTAACCTACAAGTCCGAGGAAACTTCTGATTTCAGGCACAGAATTCGGTGGATTCCAATTCAGAACATCCTGAACTTTACTTGGGTCTACTGCAATTCCTCCATCTGTGATAACATGTCCAAGGAAAGAAACTATTCTCATCCAAAAGTCACATTTGCTCAGCTTGGCATATAACTGATTCTCTCGGAGTTTCTGTAACACTATCCTCAAGTGCTCTTCATGTTCTTCCTCGTTCTGTGAATACACCAAGATGTCATCAATGAACACAACCACAAACTTGTCAAGATATTCCATGAAAACCTTGTTCATCAGGTACATGAAGTATGCTGAAGTGTTGGTCAATCCAAACGACATCACAGTGTACTCGTACAGACCATATCTGGTAGTGAATGCTGTCTTGGGTATATCCTCTGGTCGGATCCTTAACTGATGATATTCTGATCTCAGATCAATCCATGAGAAAACCTTGGCACATCTTATCTGATCAAACAAATCTTCAATTCTGGGCAGTGGATATTTATTCTTGATCGTCACGCCATTCAGTGACCTGTAGTCTACACACATCCTTCTGCTGCCATCCTTCTTATCAACAAAGATTACTGGTGCTCCCCACGGGGACGAGCTAGGATGGATAAATCCCTTAGCTAACATTTCTTCTATTTGTTTCTTTAGTTCACTCAAATCTTTAACATCCATTCTATAGGGTCTCTTAGAGATAGGTGCAGTACCAGGTAAAAGATCAATACTGAACTCAATGTCACGAACAGGTGGCATACCTGGTAAATCCTCCGGGAAGACGTCAGAGTACTCACAGACAACTCTGATATCTTCTAGAGGCATTCCCTTCATTTGGTTCACCATCCCAACTCCACTGGGTGAAGCTGATGCCACAAACTCTACTTTATCTCCTTGAGGGCTGGTTAAGAGCATTGACCTCTTGCGACACTGAATGACACCATCACATCCTGATAACCAATCCATTCCGAGGATCACATCAATGCCGCTAGTCTTTAGGACTATTAGATTGGCTAGGAATTCTACCCCCATAATATTCATGTTGACCCTCGGGCATAAGTGCCTAGCTTTCAATTCTTTGCCCGGGGAACTTACTAGAAGTATTTGTTTCATAGGGTTCATTGGTAGGTTATGCCTTGTGGCGAATTGCTCAGTAATGAATGAATGTGATGCTCCAGAGTCAAATAAAACTGATGCACGTTCAGAATTAACAGGGAACGTACCGAGCACAACATCGGGAGCCTCTTCAGCTGTTTCTACAGCCACATGATTCACCCTTCCGCGCACGTAGTTCTGTTGACCTCTGTTGCCCAGTGGTGTCTGGTTGCTGTTGCGCGGCTGCTGTTGCTGAGGAGTCTGCCTCTGCCCACTGTTCCTCTGATTCTGAGGAGTCTGAATGTTATGCTACGGGCAGTTGTTAGCATAATGCCCCAGTTCTCCACATTTGAAACAGCCGTTGGGTTGGACCGGTGTGACTGGATTGTTGGTCCGCACTGGTGCACCCGTGGCATAGCCTGAATGGTACGGTTGCGGGTTGGAGTTGCGCTGAGTCTGCTGGTTGAAGCGTTGAGGCTGCTGTGGAGTTCGTTGATTCTGTTGACTCTGCGGATATCCTCCGCCTCGTCCTCCAAAGCGCGTCTGAAATCCCTGGGATGTGCTGTAGCGGGGAGGAGTGTTGCTGTTGGATTGTCCCTGGGACTGAAGTTTTCACTTGTGTTCCCCAAGCTCCTTGCGCTTGCTCTCCAGACCAATGGCTTTGTCTAGCAGAGTCTGGAAGTTTGGAAAGGTGTGACTGTGCAGCTGATAGTTGAGCGGCCCTATCAGACCTTCCAAGAAGCGCTCCTGCCTCTTTGCGTCACTATCCACCTCATCGGTGCGTAACGAGACAACTGAGTGAATTTGTCCCAGTACTCACTGACAGTCATGCTACCTTGCTTCAGGGACAGGAATTCCTTCTGCTTGAGCTTTATTAGTCCTGCTTGAATATGGTGGCTGCGGAAGTTGGTTCTGAACTCCTCCCAGGTGATAGTGTTGGCATTGGCGTGGGCAGCAGTGAAAGCATCCCACCAATCAGCGGCTGCACCTTCCAGACGTCCTGCAGCATACAGGACCCTTTCACGGTCACTGCATTGCGTGATGTCCAGCTTCTTAGTGATGACCTTCAACCAGTCATCAGCATCCAAGGGATCCACTGAGTGAGAAAAGGTAGGGGGTGGTGGCTCATGAATTCTCTATGTTTGTCTCTTGGTGGCTAATTTTGCTGCGGTGCTTGCTGATTCTGCTGGGCTTGTATGTTCTGGATGGTGGTAGTGAGGTTTTGCAACACCTGCATCTGTGCTGCCAAGAATTGCTCCATTGTTGGGTTGGGTGGTGGTGGCAACTGACTCTGTCGGTTCACTACGTGAGCACGCCTCGTGTTAGGGATATCCTGCCTTCCACCTGTCCTGGTGTTTACCATCTGACCGTTTGGGAATAAACCCAGGATAAGACAGGTGTACTTGATATAGGTAGATAGAAGATAAGATCTTAACAAAATATGGATTTATAAAGACTCCAACTTATATTAATGGATAGATTATATCAAGCAATCCTTAAAGTTCCAACCAAGCACACAAAAATAAACATTTGTTCTCAAGCAAACATTATTACATCGTCATCCTCTCAAGCAAAAATGGTTCTAATGAGAGAACTTTAAGAGATACTAGCTTAAGAGCCTAGATGCCTAGTCCTCGGGGCGAGTTATGGAGCCGGGTTCGCCGCGGTGAAGCTTCTTGCGGGGCGGTGACATGGCGGGGAAGCGGCGTTCATCCAGCTGTGGAGGTGGTGGCGCCCTTCCCTCAAGTCGGGCCTCCAGTATGCGGATCCTGTCATGGGCCTCCAGTAGCTTGTCCTGAGTATCGTCCAGCTCAGTGACGACGCTTTCCAGCTCAGTGTTGAGAGCGGCGGTGACTCGATCAAGAGTGCTGAGGCGGTCTTCATCATCTCCACCCAGAGTAACCACAGTCTCCTAAGTTCCACTAAGACAGCGAGGAAGGTGGCGGTACTCCGTGTTCTGAAGCTCCTGGCGGTGGGTGTGGCAGATGGACCACAGAGCTCTCCTGGCGGCGCTGCTGACGGAGGCGTCGTAAGTAGCATGGGGCGTAGCGGAGTCGTGCGCAGTGAGGGTCCTTCGACCTCTGGCACTCTCCGTATCCATCCTAACAGGGTCGATGTAGTGGTGCGTGTGGTAGTGGGGTCTCACGTTGTTGCCCAACTCCTGCATAACACCCTGCAGCACCAGAGACAAGAGACCAAGCTCTCTGTCCGAAGTGCGAACACAACAGAGTTGCCTCATCCCTGGAGGATCATCACCCTGATCGTCGTTGTCCTCGTCATCAACTCTTCCATCCTTAATACCCTCGGAGTTATTCGGGCATCCTCCAGCGGCGACTGGTGCTGGAGCGGGAGCTGGAGCAGGAATAACTGGGGGTGGTGGTGGTGCCTCAACAACTGGTGATGCCGGCGGTGTGAACTGATTCCCTTCTTCATCAATCGCCATGATGTGGCCATCATCCCCATCCACAAAGTAGTATGCCTCCGCGGGTTCCTCCTCCATAGCTTCCTCCTCCTCAACAGGGGCTGGAACTGGGGCGGGAGGAGCTGGCTCAGCTGGGGCAATGCGAACCTGGCGACCTCCGGTGCGCTTGCGAGCAGTCTGGTAAGTCCTGGCCATTTGACAGAGCGAGAATAAAACTCAAAATAATTTTTTTCTAAAGAAATAAAAAAAATAAAAGTTCATGTAAACATAGGTTTTTATGCGGAAATATCAAATAAACACAAAGAAATTTTTGATGCTGACATGGATTGCTAGAAGATAAATCCTTAATTTCGACCATTTCTAACTAGGCTAGCGTCCTACAGTCAACATAGCTCTGATAGCACTTTTGTCACACCCAATTCTAGAAAGAACCAGATGCATCTCATGGGTGCGCCAGGATCATGTTCACACACACATGATAGACGGAAAAGTGTAATATATCAAAGACAATGCTCAAAAAGTAACTAAATAAAGTGCAAACAGAGATTAAAATGATGATAATATTGTAGTTCATGATGCAAGGATCGCGTGAGCGCAAGAATCGCTGAAATCGGAGTTGAAACGATGAAGATATGGCTAAAACAGTGATCCAGGGACCTATCTGTGAGAGTTTTGAACTTCCAGGGGCTAGATCAGAAGAAATCAGGGGCTAAAACATAATTAAACCTTAAACAGAGGGTCGGAGTGTAAAACTATAGGTCCTGGATGGCAGGTACTAATTCTAGAAAAGTCAGGGGTCGGGATAGAAAAAGAAAGGGCTCAACTCTAATTATTTTTCTACTGATCTGGACTGTGGGTTGATTCCTGGAAAGCCTAGGGGTTTTTCTACAAAGGTTCCGGAGACGGCTAGAGTCGGGCGAATCTAGTCCGTTGGATCAGAATTGTGTGGCAGGGTAAGAGTCGGGCGAAGGCGGCGTCTCGTGCGCGGCTCAGATTTGTTCTGGCCGTGAGATCTGAATCGGGTGGCAGAACGAGGGTCGGCTCGGGTCAACCCGGCGGAGTAAGGGTCGGGCGAATCGCTCCGCTGCGCTGGGCGCCGGCGGTAAGCGAGAGCGGCGGCGGACGGCCGGAGTTCACCGAATCCGGTGTTCCGGGGCTCGGTTTAGGCTAGGGTTATGCCGGGGAGAGAGTGGGCGGCACGGCGAAAGTGGTGGGGGTCACGGGACGGCCGTGCGGTGAGCGTAGACTGGCAGCCACGGTGGCGGGCAAAAACAGAGCACCGGCGAGAAATTGGGGCTGCGACAGAGCAAGAGAGAGGGGGAAAACGGGGGCAGCTTGGTGCTCACCACCTCGCGGAACTCCGGCGAGGGTTGTAGTCGTTGGAGAAACCAAGGGACGGCGAGTCGACGGAGGGGCGGCGACACAGGGCGGCGGCTTTCCTCCGGTGTGCAAACTCCAGCGGCGTGCAACGGTGCGGAGTAGGAGAAGAGGTTGAAGACGGCTTTGGGTGCAAAGCGGGGCTCCGGCGTGGGTTTTATAGGGGCAGAGTGGCCGGGGAAAAGGAAGGCGGCAGCTCACGCGGCGGCCTGCGAAGGAAAGGGGGCGGAGCGCGTACTGCGGCCAGTATGGCAAGCCAGCATCGCGGGGAAGGAAAGAGGAGATGGGGGCGACGGCGCGGGGACGATCTGGATTCGGGGTGAGGAGGAAAAAGGAAAGGGGAGGGAGGCGCGGACGACGGCACGGCGCGTCTGGCGTCGCGGTGGAAAAAGGAAAGAGGGGAGCGGTGCGGGAGGAAGAAGAAAGGAAAGGAAGAGAGGGGGTGCCGACAGGTGGGACCCAGCTAGCGGTGAGAGAGGGGTGAGGGAGAGTAGGCGGTTGGGGCCGGCTGAGTTGGGCCGCGGGGAGAGGAGAAAAAGAAAAAAAAGAGAAGAGAGAGAAGAGAAGGATTTGGGCCGACTGGGTTGGGCCGCGAGAAGAAGAAAAAATAGAAAGAGAAGAGAGAGAGGTTTGGGCCGGGCTTAAAGAAAAGAGGAGAAGAGAGAGAGAGAGAAAGATATATGCATAATTTTATTTTGTGGCGTTTATAAAAATATTTTTAAAATATTATTTCCTATATTTTTGGGTGTTACAGAAACTATCCGAAAAGTACTCGGGTAGGACTCCTGGGCTTGTACCCGACTAGGACTTCCATGTAAACCTGTTCCCCACTCTATATAATGGCAGACAGGGATCCCCTCCAAACAGGAGATCACCCGGTCGCGATCTAAGAAAATACAAACCACATAGGACGTAGGGTATTATGCTCTTGGCGGCCTGAACCTGTCTAAACCTTGTGTTCCTTACACCTTTGAGTTCCTGATCTCGGCGACACCCTATCTACAAACTCACCACCTCGGGGGTATCCCTCGGTGGGCGTGGCGGTAAAACACCGACAGCTGGCGCGCCAGGTAGGGGTGTTCATCGAGCATCCACTGGAGAACTCGATGGCATCCTTCAACTTCACCAGCGCCGTGCTCGATGAGGGCACAACCTTCATCTTCGGCTCCTGGGTCTGCGTCGCCAACGACTTGGGTGGCTTCAATAGCCACCTAGTCGACTCTAGGAAGCCGAAGGTCTCTACATCAACTCAAAGCAGCAACCTCGATGAGTTCATCGACAACCTCGATTAGTTGCTGCTCCCCGATCTGGCCCTGCAGATCGAAAAGATGTCCATTTTCGACGCGACTTCCACTCGTGATGCACCAGAACTAGTCGGATTGGACTCAAACTGATCTGAGGGGACCACACAATCTATGTCCCTCTCCGACTTGGAGGAGGACATAGATCTGCTGCTCAAGCTCAAGGACGTGGGAGCCACCACTCGCCGCGGGGCCCCCGTTTTCGACAACTACTCGGAATCCAACGAAGAGTACTCATCGCTTAGTACTACACCTTCAAGCTAGAGCCGAGGAGGACGCGGAGATGAGGGAGGCACCGCCCGTCAGTGTGGCAGAACCACCTGAATTAATCCGGCTCAAGCGCGCTAACCATCATCGCAAGGGCAATCGAGGCTAACTCGCACTTCAAACGGAGTAATCCACTGGTCTGTCGGGTAACCTCCCGATACAACCACGTTTTGTCGAACGAAACCACACATACAAAGTACTCACACGAAGGTGAGCCCAGAGGATACAACATTCCACAGATTTTACATCATAGGGTTCATCATAAATTATTATTACAAATGAGTTCGAATTTGTAAAACAAGGTACTTCAGAGTTCAAAGTAATTGAGTTCTTCAGAGTTCAATGCAGCGGAAAAATAACGATAAACTACTCGACGATACATCATGTCTCGATGAAGCCCGTACGAGACATCACTCGGCATTATCATCGTTGGCCGGGGGCGCATCCCATTCCACCAACCAACCAGGAGGAAGGGTACACGGCCAAGTCAAACTAGCGCTCATATCTTCGAAAGTCTCACCTGAAAACAAGCCACAAGCAAGGCTGAGTATACTAATACTCAGCAAGGCTTACCCGACTAGTGGAATATACTTAGCAGGCTCCTAGACATGCAAGGTTTTTGGTTTGAGGGTTTGTTTTGCCGAAAAGCATATACAAGTAGGTCCTTACTTTCAAATTTTAGCTCCAAATTCTAGTTTTCTTTAACCATTCTAGGTAAGCAACTATCCAATATAATACATGGTGGAAGAATTAATTTGCATCCAATAAGATTAATCATCATCATTGTTCCTCTTCTTACTCTATGTGGTAAAAGGGTCAAGCAGTCTCAATAACCACAAGAAACGGACGATTCGAATCGAATTTCTTAACCTTGCAAGGGAAACCTAAACACACGTCACGTGGTTACTCCCAGAGTCACACGTGCAACTTTTCCCTTCAATTCTTGCTTCACGGAATAGGCCCACCGCCCTCGACTACACGTCCCCATGGACCATGGACCCGGCCGGGCCATGGCGGCACATGCACCCGCCATTAGCTAGATGTGAGCGAATTCAAGACGGTGGGGAGTATATTCCGGCCTCGGTTCAATCCAGTACATAAGCTTACCGATTACCATATTCTCGGCATGTGGTTAGTACGTTCAAAGGCTTAACCACCACTACCACACACTGCGGCCTTAGCATTTTTCACTAAACAGACGGGGCCTCAATTATCAACATAAACATCGTACCATAGCCCCGTCTGTCGACCTTATGATTGCAGCATGTAGTAAACATTCAACTCCTATATTCTCGCGAGTGACAAGAAATCACTCGACTTTTACCGGAGTCTTATTAGCATAGCATTCTATCGAACCTTACTTCTAGTGTTCAGAGATTGGGTACCTAGGATCATGCAACTAAGTTTTCATTCAACTCCTATAAACTTAATGCACAAGTAAAATAGAGTAATAAGTTGCATAATTTTAGAAAAATAGGGTTCATGCTCTGGGGCTTGCCTTCTTGGGTAAAGTTAGTTTGGGGCTCGTCCGAACTTCGGTTCGGGTCTTCGAAAGCTTCAGTTAGATTCACTTGAGCTTCACCTGCTCACTCTCGGACGCGGGCACCAGCTCGTACGTTCCGTCGGCGAGAGTAGTCGATTCTATATGAATGCACAAGTGTAAGTTGTAGTGATGGTATATGACATTTATTTTCTTCACGATAAAGTTGCAGTCCAAAAAAACATAGAATTGGTTGTAAAGTTACTTAGTTACGATTTCTTGGGCAATCTTTAACAGAAGGGGTGGTGTGTATTGAAATTTTAATTTTCGTAGTATAAGCATGTATTAAGCACAAACACTGATCTAGGTAACTTCTGGCGACGAAATTTTTATTCAGAGTACACTATGCCGAGATAAGACTACTGTAAAAATTTCAGACATTTTCATGTAGCAGAATAATTATGAAAAATGTGATACACAGCTACTGCTAGAACCTACTTATTTTTATACAAGACAAACCATGCAAGTATTGATGCTAAAACTTTTACAGGGTGTTAATCTATCCATATATGTGTTACTGTAACTTTTTTAGATTTTATTGTGCAAGATACAGAGCATAATAAATAGGACAAGATACACTTATTTCTTTAAGGATTAATTTCTACAGGATGTTTTACAGGGTTTCTGAGTATGAAACTTTTTATACAGCATTTGCTACTCTAAAGTGTGCCACAGTAAAATGTTGAACATTTTCCAAGCAAAGAAACTAATTATTTGAATTAGTGCATTTTTCCTACCACAAAATTATATAAATAGGTTACGGAAAGGAAAAAGGTTCTAAACCTTTTCTGTGGTATTTAGGCATCACTATAACATCTCTGGAAAAGTTTCACAATATGAATCACAAAATAACAGCAGATACAAATTAGTTCTATTCTTTCATGGCATAAACAAGGTTTAATAAAAAGTTTAGCTAGAGATGACTTCTGGTCCTAATATTTTTACACTAGCCTACACATCAAGCAACCAATCTACTGTCCAAAAATCAGATTCAGAACTAGTCTACAACAATGGGTTCATTTAAAAGTTATTAAACATTCCATTTAATGTAAAACAAAATATAGCAAACATCTGAAGAATTTCATGTATCAAAAGTTGTAGATGTTCTTCTAACAATTCCAGAACAGTTGAGTTTGTATTTTTCCGAATTTTTTATGATTTTATATGAATT
The DNA here is from genome assembly GCA_032594955.1 of Panicum miliaceum. Taxonomy (NCBI): domain Eukaryota; kingdom Viridiplantae; phylum Streptophyta; class Magnoliopsida; order Poales; family Poaceae; genus Panicum; species Panicum miliaceum. The sequence goes on along the minus strand of CM064067.1, from coordinate 10,767,316 downwards.
TTAAAAGTTCGCTATTTTTGAATTCAAAGTTTAAACACAGGTTTACAGATATGCCCCTGGAAACTTGCGTGCAGACACTTTTAAAGATTTCAATCGTTGCAATTGGGTCCTTGGGCGGCGTTGGCATGGCGGCCGGCCAAATTCCAACGAGGGGGCTCGTCGGCGGCGAGGAAAAAAGGGTCGGGGAGAACCAGGGAGGTGAGAGCTACCTTGGGGTGGCCTTGGTCAGGGTTGGGGTGGCCGGAAAGGGCTCGTCGGCGTGGAACAGGGGGCGGCGGCGGTGCAGAGCGTCGGCAACGGTGCTCCGGCGGGGTTGGGGCAGCGCTGGCGGGTCGGGAAGCTCCGGTGGGGTGATGTAGCCTCGTTCCGAGCCTTGGTTCGGGCGGAGGAGGGCCGGGGGTGGGGTGTCCACGGAGGTCTGGGGCGGCGGCGGTGGAGGCGGCGCTGGCAACGAGCTCCGGCGATTCTGGGTGATGATGGGCGGGGCAGTGAGCTGCGGTGGGGCGGTGTGGTGGTGGTTGGAGACTCAGCTCTAGCAATGGGTGGCCGGAGAGGTGAGCTCCATGGTGAGCTGGGCATAACGGTGGTAATGGCGACGGTGGCGGCATCCTGGTGGCTGGGTGCGCGAGTAGGGCTCAGGGCGGCTTTTATAGGGACAGGAGGGAGGAAGAGAGACGGGCGACGCTGGGGCCGGGACGGCACGGTGGAGGTGTGCCATCGAGCGCGGCGGGCGGCGAGCAAAGCCGGCGCGGCGTGCGGCGGTCGCGAGCAGAGGATTGGGCGCCGGGGATTTGGCATGGGGGAGGGGAAGATCACGCGGCGTGCGGTTGGGCGAGCAGCTGCAGCAGCTGGCTTGCCAGGCAGCGAGTGCTGCGACTGGCGGGACGCGACGGAGGCTCGGGCACGGCGCGGGCTGGCCATTGGGCGCGGCGGCGGCGACGGCGTCGCGCGCATGGCGCACACGGGCTGGGCAGGGACGCGGCGTGGGGAGCAGCGCAGCTGGTCGGGCGGGGCTGGCCGGCCATTGGCTTGTCGCGGCGTGGGCGGCAGGCATCCCCGGCCAGGTGGCCAGCGGCGACTGCGTGGCGGCGGCGGGGTGTCGGGTGAAGCAGAGAGAGAAGGGAGGGACTGAAAGTGGAAATAGAAGAAAAGGTAGGGGCTGGTTTGCAAATTCAAGTGTTTCTCAAATTTTTGTGTTGCAACTCAAAAATCTCTGAACATGAAAGTTGTTCAAAATAAAAAGTTACACAAGTTTTATTTCAGGCCAAAGTTCATTTGAGTTCTAGTTTAGAAGTTATTTTAAAAACTCATTTAGTTGAAATTTCTCTTAATTATTTATGCACCGCTTTAGGGTAAAGAGACATGGCATTTTCTAGGCAAGAATTTGTATTCTCTTCTAGGCTTCAACTAGACTTTTGTTTATCCTGTCATTGATGATGTGTCTATTAAATTTCGCAGCCATAAGTGATTTGAGGTGAAAGTTATTCAATTTGTTCGATTAAGGTACATGTACTTATGCACATATAAACATCTATTTTCAATTCAAAGCAAAACCAATTTATAATTCATTTCTTTTAAACTTTTCTTAGCGATTTATGCATCTTGTTAAGCTAATGAGGCTTGTTTCATAATTTAAACACCTGAGGTGTTACAGTCAGGGGGCTCCCGCTCTAGAAAACCCCTTGCAACCCGATGGCTACCCCGAACCATTTTTGGGCAACCATCTGGGTTTAACCATAACATCTACGCTGCAAGGCCGTTTCGTGTACTGGAAGGGCTTAGAGCTCTCCGAACTACTCGACTACGAGTCCCGCCTTGTGGCCTTCATGCAGGAACTGCCCTTCTAGGAGGGCAAGCCTCTCTCTCCTATCGTGGAAGAGGGAGACAGTAGCACAGAGCTACTCGAGTACAGCCATACGAAGGTGCACCTCAACAACGCTTTTGTAGCAGCCGCGGATCTTCGTACACCGATTGGCGCCATCGCAGAAGCAGCTCTACTAGCCCAACAACTACCACACAACCCTTAGATACAAAGGCTGCAGTATCTGACCCAGCGCGCGCTCATCCAACTCGATGGGCAAAATCCAGTATCTTCCACTCAGAATCTGCCCTCGAGGTCTGAGCGCCATGGCGAAACTGCGCTGATCGGTCGCACCCCCGGAGGAGTCCCCGGGAACCAGAGGAACGACAGTCGCCAGCGCAACAAGGGTCACCCGTCCGCGTGTGGCAACGATGAACAAGAAGTACAACAATCTACTCGCCAACCTCGCAACCAGCATGGTGCAAGGCCTCAAGGCCAAGCTCCACTCGAGGCCAGCCTTTAGAACGCTCCCACGATTGACCTTAGGTAGAAGATTAATGACGGCTGTGATGCACGGTGTGTTATCGAAGCAAGGAGAAGGGACCGTACTGTGACAACCCTGGTAATTAAAATTTCAAAATCAATGTCATTAGCCTAACTCTATGTTTTAAACCCACTAATGAGAGGGTGGAAAGAATTTAAAAAGGGTTCAGTTAGAATTCAAATTTAAATTGGGCACATTTGGGCACATTTGAAACTTTTAAAATAACTTTAAAACCATAAGCCAAATGAGATTTTGCCTGAAACCAAAGTTGTAGAACTTTTTATTTTGAACAACTTTCGTGTTCAAAAGTTTTTGAAATTCAAATCAGGAAGAGGAGAAAACGCCCTGTTTGCACCCAGCCCCCTGAACTTTTTCGAATTTTTGCATTTCGGTCCCTGGCGTCTCCCCCCCCTCTGCTCTGCCGCGCCGCGCGCGCTCGCCCGCCCGCCGCGCGCCAGGTGGCCGGCGTCGCCTGACCGGCGCGAAGCGCCAGGCCAGTGGCCGCCGCGCCACCCCGCCACGGCCGGCTTTGCCCCGCCCCGACGCCGCCCGGCCAGTCCCCGCCCGCGCGTGCGCTGCCGCGCCCAGGACGCCGCCCGCTCGCCCAGTGGCCGCGCTCCGCCGTGCCGCCCCGGCCCCCGCGCCCCGCCAGCTGCCGCGCCTGCCCTCCGCCCGAGCCGCTGCCGCTGCTGCTTCCCCACTCCGCGCCCGGCACTATCTCCTCGCGCCCACGCCAGTATCTCGGCCGCCCAGTCACCGCGCCCGCTCGCCGCACGCCGCGCCGGCGTTCTGCCGCCGCCCGCCGCGCCCAGTGCACGCCGCTGCCGTGCCCCGCCCCGCGCGTCGCCCAGGCATCTCCACGCCCCCTCCTGACCCTATAAAAGCCCCGCCCCGACCGCCCGCGCGAGCCCCGGCCACCAGAACACCTCGCCGCGCCATCGCCGCCGCCGAGCACCACCTGCCCGTGGGCAGCCCTCCACAGCCGCCCACTGCCCAAACTGAGCACCCAGCCACCACTACATCACCCCACCGCAGCTCGCCGACCCACCCAACACCACCCAGAGCCACCGGAGCGCCGCCGCCCGCGCTGCCGTCGCCGCCGCCGCCCCTGCTCGCCGTGGACAGCACGACCCCGACCCCCTCCGTCCAAGCCGAGCCCCGGAGTAGCTTCCCCACGCGCCACTGAAGCTCACCGACCGGACCCCGCCGCCCCAAGCTTTCCGGAGCACCGCCGTCGACGCGAGCCGAGCCGCCGCCGCCTCTGCTCCAACGCCGGCGAGCCCTTCCCGGCCGTCCCCCACCTGAACAACACCCCCACAAGGTAGCCCTCGCACCCCTGAACCTTCCCCGACCCCCGCCCCTCGCCGCCGGCGAGCCCCCTCGCCGGAATTTCGGCCGGCCGCCGTACCCGAGCCGCCGAGGACCCAATTGCAAGGATTTAAATCTTTAGAAGGGTCTGAGCGCAAGATTCAAGGACCTAGTTGTAAAAGAAAATTTCAAACCTAGATTCAAATTCAGTGAACTTGTAAAATTCGTATAAAATCGTAGAAAATTCAGAAAAATGCAAACTCAACTGTTCTGGAATCCTCAGAACAAACTCTACCACTTTTGTTACAAAAATTTTCTCAAAATCTCAAAATAGTTTGCTCTACATTAAATAGAAGCTTTAATGGGCATATTTTATACCCACTGTTCTAGAATAATGCTGACACTGAATTTTGGGCAGTGAATTAGTTGCTGGATGATTAGGACTGTGTAAAAAGATCAGGCCCAAATTCCATCTCTAGATTTACTGTTTGTTAAACTTAGTTTTATATCATGTGTAAGAAGAATGTTTTATCCCTGCAGTTAGGTGGTGAGTCACCCATTGAAATTTTTCCTATGCTAATGTATTGGTAACTAGAAGCCAGAGAAAAATTAGGAGCCTTTTTATCTCACAGTAACCTATGTATTTGAATTATGTGCTAATAACATACATTAAATCAAGAAAATAGTACCTTAGTTTGGAAAATCCCCAAATTATTACTGGGAGTTACACGGTGGTAGAGGTTGCTGTGTAAAAAGTTTCATGGACAAAAACCCTGTGAAGGGTCCTGTAAAAATGAATCTTTAAAAAGCCTAGGTGTAGAATGTCATATTTTCTATGCTCTAAATACTGCATGATAAATCCTACCAAAATTACAGTAGCTTCTGCATGCTCAAGTGAGAGCTCTGTAAAAATCTTAGCCACAATTGTTGCACCAATTGATCTGTACAAAAAGAACAAGTATCTAACAGCAACAATGAAATCTATTTTTCAGAATTAATCTGTTACATAAAATTGGCTGAAAATTTTACAGTAAGCACACCTTTCCTTGATGTGCCTAAATCCAAAATTTCATGACCAGAAACTATCCCTTGTAGTAATTACTCTCAAATCGTAATCAAGTGCTATTTCCACGACTCAAACTTGTGCACTCATGTAGAATCGACGACTCTCGCCGACGGAACTTACGAGCTGGTGCCCGCGTCCGAGAGTGAGCAGCGTGAAGCTCAAGCAAATCTAACTAAAGCTTTTGAAGACCCGAGCCCAAGTTCGGAAGATCCCCAAGCGAACTGCGAAGGCAAGCCCCGGAGCATAACCCATTCTTTCCGAAATTATGCAACTCATTACTCTTTGCTTGTGCATTAAGTTTATAGGAGTTGGATGAAAACTTAGTTGCATGATGTCAGGAACCCTTGCTTGAAAACTAGATGTAAGGTTCGATAGAATGCTGTGCTAATAGGACTCCGGTAAAAGTCGAGTGATTTCCTGTCACTCGCGAGAAAATAGGAGTTGAATGACTACTACTACACGCTGCAATCATAAGGACACGGACGGGTCATGTAACGATGGTTACGACTGAGGCCCGTCTGTCTAGTGAAAAATGCTAAGGCCGCAGGGTGTGGTAGTGATGGTTAAGTCTTTGAACGTACTAAACACATGCCGAGATTATGGGAATCGGTAAGCTTAAGTACCTGATTGGCCCGGCAAGGGGACGGCATCCTACCCTTTGAACTTCGGTCCCATGTGCATATGGCGAGTGCAGAGAGTGGTCACGACCCGGCGCCGAACCGTGGCGTGGAGCTCTTGTACTCTCGGAGGGTAGCCCCGATCCACGACCCGGAAAGAAAGGGGAAAAGTTGCACGTGTGACTCTAGGGAGTAACCACGTGACGTGTGTTTGGGTTTCCCTTGCAAGGTTAAGAAATTCGATTCGAATCGTCCGTTTCTCACGGCTATTGAGACTGCTTAACCATTTTTACCCACAGAGTAAGAAGAGGAACAATGATGATGAATGAACTGGTTGGATGGAAAACTTAATGCTTCACCATGTATGCTTAGATAGCTGCTTACCTAGACTGGCTAACGAAACTAGAATCTTGAGCTAAAAAGTTGAAAGTAAGGACCCACTTGTAGATGCTTTTTCGGCAAACAAACCCCTGAGCCAAAAAGCCTTGCATGTCTAGAGTCGGTGGAGTAGTTCCCACTACACGGGTAAGACTTGCTGAGTATTAGTATACTCAGTCTTGCTTGTGACTCGTTTTCAGGTGAGACCTTCGAAGACATGATTGCTAGCTTGACTTGGCCCTGCACTCTTCCCCCTGGTTGGTCGGTGGAATGGGATGCGCCCCCGTCCAACGGAGATAAGGCCGAGTGATGTCTCGTACGGGCTTCATCGAGACATCCTGTATCGTCGAGTAGTTTCCGTTGTTTATTTCCGCTGCAATTTAACTCTGAAGAACTTATTTATGTTAATTGAAGTACTTGTTTTCTAAACTCAGAACTAGGTCTGTAATATTGACTTATGCAAATGATGTAATACTTGCTGGAATGTGGTATCCTCTGGGCTCATCGTCGCATGAGCATTTGTATGTACGGCGCTCGATCCGTTCACCGTGGTTGTATCGGGAGGTTATACCCGACAGACCAGTGGATTACTCTGTTTGAAGTGTAAGGTTAACCGAGGATGCCTTAATGGTGATGGTTAATACACTTGAGCCGGATTAATTCAGGTGGTTCTGCCACAGCTGGTATCAGAGCCGTAGCTGGTGCCACGCTGGCAACAGCGGACACCAGAGCCGAAATACATACGCCAGAGAATGCTACAAGCCTTAAAAACTCATTTTACTAAAACTTGACTAGAAGGTTGTGTTGCGAAATGCGTTGGTACGTTAAGGATGGTGCCTAGTTCGTAAAGCCCTAAGAGATTATGGGAAAGTTACTAGGTGGCTATCTAACTTCTATATGTATTATCAACTGACTTCCAGCACATTACCTTCTGTCAAAACTTACTTTCATGTACAACCGACCTTAAATTCTGTAACGACGCACTCATCGCTAAGGTAAGAAGGTAAGGATCCTCAGCCAACTGAGGGAGCTTGGCCTTCCTGTCGGTGATGCGAACCAAACGCTGCCCTCAAGCAGTGGCTTACTTGAGGTGCTGCCAATATGCCAACTGTTAGTTGGACATATTGGGAGTAGAAGGTTCGGCGCAGGGTATGGCGATCGCTGTTCATACCCCCGTCTCATGACGGTACCCCCGTGAATACGCTATCTCGATAGCGTATGTTAACGTCGTCTGTACGGCGGGAATTGTACAGATATCGTTTCTATAAGCAAACGGTAATGAATACGGACGCTTTCATGAGTGCTGGCATGAAAGGTTCATGAATTATATATACTCTATCATCTTCTGCAGGTACACTAACCGCGATCACAATAAGTTAAGGAACGATTAGAAAGACTCGACTAGCTATTATAGCGAGAGCCGTATTGTGTAAGCCACCGAAACTATCTTCGTAAGACCAAAGCTATTTGGCAATTGTTTTATTTGTGAGGACGAATAGGACGTGCATACATCATAAACATATGTATCTGAAATCAAAGAATGCGTTGTATGAGAGTGGTAAGGTTCTTACGTATCTAAGCGTGGTTTGCATAAGGACTATCTAGCGAATCTGTCACAAATCTGCCGTGACCAAAAAGAGCGATTTATTGACCCAAGAAAATGACCTTTTCTGGAGAAGTTCATGTTGAAAGAATTGTTCCAAATTTTGTGTTCTATCTCCTGTTCAAAAATGAAAAATTCTGAACTTATGAATAATAAGAAATAACAGAAACCTTGGAGCGTCAGATTTCTGTCCAGAATAAGCACTTCTGCCTCTTAAATTTTTAGGCCCCCTTCCTGCAGTTTTCTGCAAAAGAGCACAACACGAAACTTGTTCCAAATTCACCCAGGAAGCTTTTGTTAAAATTTGGTAAATTTTGGCTGGGTAGATTTTCCCTGGTGCACGAAACTCTAGCCCTCTGTTCACTGAAAATTCTGGGTAGACAGAGAGGTAAAACCTGAAGGGAACGACCATCTTAGAGACCCAATTAGCTCTGGAGTTGACTAGAAAAGTTGTTCACAAATACCTTAGGAGTGATCTGGTGAAATTTGAGAATTTTTGGATGAGAACTGTGGGAGTTATGATTATTTTTGCACACGATACAGAATCTGTCCTTGTGCTGTTCACAGTTTTTCGCTATCTCACTCCATTTGATCTTTTGTTCAGATGGCCGAGCCTGTTGATATGATGGTGGATGAGGATGGACGCGTACACTCGCAGTGTCTCCACTGGGAGGGCTTTCCCTCTATTTTGTGGGATGTTCTGCGTACCGCGGGCTATCTAGTTCCCCCACGTTACGCCGGACTGGAGTTTGCAGAAAACGGAGTTACCCAGTGCCGTGTCAACGTGACTATCTTTCCACACCCGCTACACCCGGAGTGGCCCGCCTTGGAGCTTGAGGCTGTTGGTCGCCGTTTGGCCGATACTTGGGAGCTTGCAGCCATGAGGGCGCTCACCACATTTTGTGCGCAGCGTCCCGAGGTTGTCACACTCACTCCCATTGGATTGTTTCCTGCTGCCCAGGACAACGACCCCTTTTGGCTCAACAGGGTGCAGCACGCACAGTATTTGGTAGATTTCCATGCCCAGGAGACTATCCATACCTCCGTACGGTGCATGAGTGCACTCTACCGGCTTCAGACTCTCCAGAGTCAGGCACTCGAGCAGCTCACTGATCTTGCTCAGGCCTACCATATGATGGCAGATACCAGGGATGAGCAGATAAAGGAGCTCAGTCAGGATCTTGAGGACAGAGATGCTCAGATTGGCCAACTTGAGGGCCAAATCCAGGAGCAGGACACTCTCATGGGTGAGAGAGATACCACGATAGCACAGTTGGAGGAGCAGCTCCATGATCTGAACCTTGAGTTGGAGGATGCTAATGAGCACATTCAGTGGCATCATGATCAGAATGACCATCCCCATGAGGACGACATGGAGGAGGATGAGGAGGAGCCACAGGAGATTGATGGTATCTCAGGTATGGATTTCGAGGGTGAGGTACCACAGGCACCTCAGATGGGAGCCCACTCTCCGGCTCACAGCGAGTCGTCCGTCAACGACTTGGATGATTTCTAGAGGACGACCTAGGAGGACTTTTGCACATACTCCTCGATAGGGTAGCCTAACTTTTGGCAAGTGTTGTAATAGGCTAACTAGGAGTTGAGTAACTCTTTTGTGTTGGGTATACCTGAACCATGTGGATACCCATAACATGTAAGGAACGGCGATAAAACTTGGTGATTTCGTTGTAATTCGGTAAACGATGAAATCCACAATCGCTGAGACTTGTCGGAATTTTTACCCATGTCTCCTTGCATTTGTTGGCTGAGTGTTGAATACCAGACTTGTGCTAAATTTTGTGATCTGGGTGCTCACAAAAATTCAGCATCGTTGGACCTCGCTAGTTTAAGATATAGGCGAAACAGTACCGATCAATCTGCTGAAAAACAGCGAAGACAGTAAGGCAAAGGACGAGCTTTTCGACCCCTTAGCTACAGTTCTAGCACCGAAGTTAAATACCAAAGGGGTGCGTTTCTAAATCCGCTGACTACTGCAAAAGTTTGAGATGTTTTGGATGGACCCACAGCAGGCTATGATTTTTTTTCTCGTAGCAACCAGAGATTCTGTCCATACTTCTAGCTATGACTTCGGAAGTCTCTGACTACCCAATTATTTATGAAGTCAAGGAAGTAATATGGATCGCGTTGCTAATGGTAACCTTTCACGTTTCAGATGGTTGGATCAACCCGTGGCAACCCCGAGGGTTTTGGTGCCGGTGGCAGCCGCTCGCGACAATCGCCACCACCCCCGCCCAGTTTGGTGGAAGTGATGGCCGCTCAAACCGAGCTGCTGCGTCAGATTGTGCAAGGGCAACACCAGCAGAGGGGTGGGCACAATGCTCACCAACCACAGGCTGCAGGATACACGGATTTCCTGGGGACCCAGCCTCCCTTGTTCCATAAGACCGAGGAACCCCTGGACGCAGATGCATGGATTCGCACCATAGAATCCAAGTTCGCACTACTTGTGGCCCCATGCCCAGAGGCCAACAAGGCTCGTTTTGCCGCGCAACAGCTTCGCGGTACCGCTCGACTGTGGTGGGACCACTATTTTGCGATGCTCCCGGCTGATCATGTGGTCGACTGGAATGAATTCAAGACCGCGTTCCGGGCACATCATATCCCCGAGGGTCTCATGGAGAGGAAGTTGAATGAGTTCCTGGCACTCACCCAAGGCACCCGCACCGTGCTGCAGTACGCCCAAGCGTTCAACAACCTATGCCAGTATGCGGGCTATCACGCTGATACGGATGCCAAGAAGCGTGATCGTTTCCGCCGAGGTCTGAACACCAAGCTCAAGGAACGTCTGAACCTAGCCAGGGCTGACACCTACAACGAGTTGGTCAATATGGCCATTACCCAGGAAGACTGTATCCTGGCACACCGGGCAGAGAAGAAGAGAAAGGCACCCGCAGGACCATCAACTGCCCAACCACCAAGGTATCGCATCGTGCAAAATACCGCACCTACAGCTCCACCAAAGGCCCCGCAGCCAGGAAGATGGATTGCCAGACCCCCACAGCAGCCAGGCATGGTACGACCCCCGATGCCTTCACAGAATGGTCCGAGGCCCATTCTTCAGCAGTCTCTTCGACCTAGCCCCGCAAATCGCTGTTTCAAATGCGGGAGTTCCAGCCACTTCGCACGAGAATGCCCTCAGCCTGGACAGCCCAACCAAGGTCAAGGATCCAACCCGAACGCCAAGAACAGGGGCAAGAGACAGACCCTGCAAGTCAAGCAAGGACGGATTAACTTCACCACGCTTGCAGAGCTTCCTGAAGGAGCCCCAGTGATGTCGGGTACATTCTCTATCCATAACAAGCCTGCAGTTATATTATTTGATTCTGGTGCATCGCATAGTTTCATAAGTGCAAAATTCGGTGCAAAAGTAGGCTTGGATGTTTGTCACACCAAAGGGTCATATATGATATCAACACCGGGTGGTAAAATTGCTTCAAACCAAATGGTCAGACAAGTACCAGTCAAATTGGGAAGTAAAACCATCGACACGGACCTTGTCCTTTTACCCCTTGACGGCATGGACATTATTTTGGGAATGAACTGGATGGCTATGCACGGAGTCACACTGGACCTTTCTTCCCGAGCCGTTGAGATAAATTCACCTAGTCACGGAGCCACTACCCTTTACCTACCATTCATAGATTGCACGAATTCTTGTGCTTATAAGATGGAAGGACTTAAGTTAGATGATATTTTTGTGGTAAATGAGTATGCCGATGTTTTCCCGGATGACTTACCCGGAATGCCACCGGATAGGGACATTGAGTTCGTTATTGAACTACAACCAGGCACTGCACCTATATCCAAAAGACCATATAGGATTCCCCCTAAAGAATTGGCCGAGCTGAAACTTCAACTCCAAGAACTATTGGACAAAGGTTTCATTCGCCCTAGCGCGTCACCTTGGGGATGTCCAGCCCTATTTGTAAAGAAGAAGGATGACAGTTTGAGATTATGTGTGGACTACCGACCTCTCAATGCGGTAACAGTTAAAAATAAATACCCACTTCCTCGCATCGATGTGCTCTTCGATCAATTAGCTGGAGCCAGAGTCTTCTCAAAAATTGATCTTCGTTCGGGATATCATCAGATCAAGATTCGCCCGTGCGATATTCCTAAGACTGCCTTCTCCACACGATATGGACTATACGAATTCTTGGTCATGTCCTTTGGACTCACCAATGCCCCTGCCTACTTCATGTATCTCATGAATTCGGTATTCATGCCCGAACTTGACAAATTCGTCGTAGTGTTCATCGACGACATTCTTATCTATTCAAAGGATGAAGAAGAGCATGCCAAGCACCTTCGCATTGTTCTTCAGCGACTCAGAGACCATCAGCTCTATGCTAAGTTTTCTAAGTGTGAATTCTGGTTGGATACTGTAAAGTTCTTAGGTCACACGATCTCCAGCGAAGGCATAGCTGTTGACCCCAGCAAGGTACAAGAGGTGATGGATTGGAAACCCCCTACCTCTGTTCATCAGATTCGCAGTTTTCTCGGCTTAGCCGGTTACTACCGTCGCTTCATCCCGGATTTCTCTCGAATTGCGAAGCCCATGACGGAACTATTGAAGAAGGAAGTAAAATTTGTATGGAATGAGAAGTGTGAGGAAGCCTTCCACACTCTCAGAGAGCATCTGACTACTGCACCTGTGTTAGCTCAACCGGATAATACCAAGCCATTCGATGTGTATTGTGACGCATCAGGAACTGGTCTAGGATGTGTGCTTATGCAAGAGAATCGAGTGATTGCATATGCCTCACGAGCCCTACGGCCCCACGAACAGAATTATCCCACGCATGACCTTGAGCTCGCAGCCGTCCTTCACGCTCTAAAAATATGGAGGCACTATCTCATGGGTACACAGTGCAATATCTACACGGATCATAAGAGTCTCAAGTACATCTTCACACAAGCCGATCTGAATATGAGACAACGAAGATGGCTAGAATTAATCAAAGATTATGACCTTGAAGTGCACTATCACCCCGGTAAGGCTAATGTAGTCGCGGATGCACTAAGCCGCAAGTCCCATTGCCATTGCTTATCCATGGAGTCCTACCATGAGACATTATGTGCAGACATGAGGAAGCTTAACTTGGAAATGGTTTCCCAAGGCACTCTAAATCACATCTCAGTTGAGCCCACTCTTCACGACCAAATCGTCATGGCACAACTACATGACGAAGGAATTAAGATCATCAAACAAAAACTCTCTCTAGGTGAAGAGAAGTATAAGTGTTTCCGCCAGGACCATAAGGGAGTTCTATGGTTCGAAGGTCGTATAGTCGTTCCGAAGAATCGTGAACTCCGCAAGCAAATTCTTGATGAGGCACACCTCTCCAAATTCTCTATCCACCCCGGCAGTAGCAAAATGTATCAGGACCTAAGGCAAAACTTCTGGTGGACTAGAATGAAAAGAGAAATTGCTACGTATGTCTCGGAATGTGACACGTGCCAGAGAGTAAAAGCTAGCCACTTAAAGGTAGCCGGTACACTACAACCGTTACCTATACCATCATGGAAATGGGAAGACATAAGTATGGACTTCATCGTTGGACTACCAAACACGTCCCAGAGACATGATTCCATATGGGTTATCGTTGATAGACTCACGAAAACGGCACATTTTCTTCCGGTGCACACCACCTATTCTACCAAGAAATATGCCGGGATTTACCTCGATCACATTGTTTGCCTGCATGGAATACCTAAGACAATTATTTCCGATCGTGGTCCCCAGTTTGTAGCACGCTTTTGGGAACAACTGCAAACGTCTCTTGGCACAAAGCTGATTCGCAGCTCAGCATACCATCCTCAGACCGATGGACAAACGGAAAGAGTAAACCAAATTCTTGAAGACATGCTGAGAGCTTGTGTCATTCATTATGACAAGAATTGGGACAAATGCCTACCCCTAGCAGAGTTCTCGTACAACAACAGCTATCAAACGAGTTTGAAAATGGCACCATTTGAGGCCCTGTACGGACGAAGGTGTCGAACCCCTTTGAGCTGGTCACAAACCGGAGAACGTAAAATAATTGGACCCGACCTGGTAATCGAGGCAGAGGAGAAAGTAAAAGTAATACAAGCAAATCTTAAAGCCGCACAAGCCCGACAAAAGAGCTATTCTGACAAAAGGAGAAAGCCCCTAAAGTTCGAAGTTGGCAATCATGTCTATCTTCGAGTTTCACCAACCAAAGGAGTGCGAAGATTTGGGATCAAAGGCAAACTAGCTCCCCGTTATATTGGTCCTTACGAAATCATGGAGAGCCGCGGACCCGTAGCCTACAAATTACGACTGCCCCCTCAGCTCACGACCACCCATGATGTCTTCCACGTATCTCAACTCAAGAAGTGTATTCGAGTCCCTACCGAGATTGTGGAACAACAAGAAATATCATTGGAACCCGACCTCTCGTATGTCGAACACCCAGTTAAGGTTTTGGATCAAAAAGAAAGAGAGACCAGGAGGAAAGTGATTAGAATGTATAAAATACAATGGAATCGCCACACGGAAGAAGAAGCCACCTGGGAAATGGAAAGCTACCTGAACCAACATTTCCCTGGGTTTCTTGCCTCAACCACTGGTATGTGCACCCACGCCCACACTAAGAACTACCGAATCTCGGGGCGAGATTCTTGTTATGGGGGGAAGGCTGTGACAACCCTGGTAATTAAAATTTCAAAATCAATGTCATTAGCCTAACTCTATGTTTTAAACCCACTAATGAGAGGGTGGAAAGAATTTAAAAAGGGTTCAGTTAGAATTCAAATTTAAATTGGGCATATTTGGGCACATTTGAAACTTTTAAAATAACTTTAAAACCATAAGCCAAATGAGATTTTGCCTGAAACCAAAGTTGTAGAACTTTTTATTTTGAACAACTTTCGTGTTCAAAAGTTTTTGAAATTCAAATCAGGAAGAGGAGAAAATGCCCTGTTTGCACCCAGCCCCCTGAACTTTTTTGAATTTTTGCATTTCGGTCCCTGGCGTCTCCCCCCCCCTCTGCTCTGCCGCGCCGCGCGCGCTCGCCCGCCCGCCGCGCGCCAGGTGGCCGGCGTCGCCTGACCGGCGCGAAGCGCCAGGCCAGTGGCCGCCGCGCCACCCCGCCACGGCCGGCTTTGCCCCGCCCCGACGCCGCCCGGCCAGTCCCCGCCCGCGCGTGCGCTGCCGCGCCCAGGACGCCGCCCGCTCGCCCAGTGGCCGCGCTCCGCCGTGCCGCCCCGGCCCCCGCGCCCCGCCAGCTGCCGCGCCTGCCCTCCGCCCGAGCCGCTGCCGCTGCTGCTTCCCCACTCCGCGCCCGGCACTATCTCCTCGCGCCCACGCCAGTATCTCGGCCGCCCAGTCACCGCGCCCGCTCGCCGCACGCCGCGCCGGCGTTCTGCCGCCGCCCGCCGCGCCCAGTGCACGCCGCTGCCGTGCCCCGCCCCGCGCGTCGCCCAGGCATCTCCACGCCCCCTCCTGACCCTATAAAAGCCCCGCCCCGACCGCCCGCGCGAGCCCCGGCCACCAGAACACCTCGCCGCGCCATCGCCGCCGCCGAGCACCACCCGCCCGTGGGCAGCCCTCCACAGCCGCCCACTGCCCAAACTGAGCACCCAGCCACCACTACATCACCCCACCGCAGCTCGCCGACCCACCCAACACCACCCAGAGCCACCGGAGCGCCACCGCCCGCGCTGCCATCGCCGCCGCCGCCCCTGCTCGCCGTGGACAGCATGACCCCGACCCCCTCCGTCCAAGCCGAGCCCCGGAGTAGCTTCCCCACGCGCCACTGAAGCTCACCGACCGGACCCCGCCGCCCCAAGCCCGCCGGAGCACCGCCGTCGACGCGAGCCGCGCCGCCGCCGCCTCTGCTCCAACGCCGGCGAGCCCTTCCCGGCCGTCCCCCACCTGAACAACACCCCCACAAGGTAGCCCTCGCACCCCTGAACCTTCCCCGACCCCCGCCCCTCGCCGCCGGCGAGCCCCCTCGCCGGAATTTCGGCCGGCCGCCGTACCCGAGCCACCGAGGACCCAATTGCAAGGATTTAAATCTTTAGAAGGGTCTGAGCGCAAGATTCAAGGACCTAGTTGTAAAAGAAAATTTCAAACCTAGATTCAAATTCAGTGAACTTGTAAAATTCGTATAAAATCGTAGAAAATTCAGAAAAATGCAAACTCAACTGTTCTGGAATCCTCAGAACAAACTCTACCACTTTTGTTACAAAAATTTTCTCAAAATCTCAAAATAGTTTGCTCTACATTAAATAGAAGCTTTAATGGGCATATTTTATACCCACTGTTCTAGAACAATGCTGACCCTGAATTTTGGGCAGTGAATTAGTTGCTGGATGATTAGGACTGTGTAAAAAGATCAGGCCCAAATTCCATCTCTAGATTTACTGTTTGTTAAACTTAGTTTTATATCATGTGTAAGAAGAATGTTTTATCCCTGCAGTTAGGTGGTGAGTCACCCATTGAAATTTTTCCTATGCTAATGTATTGGTAACTAGAAGCCAGAGAAAAATTAGGAGACTTTTTATCTCACAGTAACCTATGTATTTGAATTATGTGCTAATAACATACATTAAATCAAGAAAATAGTACCTTAGTTTGGAAAATCCCCAAATTATTACTGGGAGTTACACGGTGGTAGAGGTTGCTGTGTAAAAAGTTTCATGGACAAAAACCCTGTGAAGGGTCCTGTAAAAATGAATCTTTAAAAAGCCTAGGTGTAGAATGTCATATTTTCTATGCTCTAAATACTGCATGATAAATCCTACAAAAATTACAGTAGCTTCTGCATGCTCAAGTGAGAGCTCTGTAAAAATCTTAGCCACAATTGTTGCACCAATTGATCTGTACAAAAAGAACAAGTATCTAACAGCAACAATGAAATCTATTTTTCAGAATTAATCTGTTACATAAAATTGGCTGAAAATTTTACAGTAAGCACACCTTTCCTTGATGTGCCTAAATCCAAAATTTCATGACCAGAAACTATCCCTTGTAGTAATTACTCTCAAATCGTAATCAAGTGCTATTTCCACGACTCAAACTTGTGCACTCATGTAGAATCGACGACTCTCGCCGACGGAACTTACGAGCTGGTGCCCGCGTCCGAGAGTGAGCAGCGTGAAGCTCAAGCAAATCTAACTGAAGCTTTTGAAGACCCGAGCCCAAGTTCGGAAGATCCCCAAGCGAACTGCGAAGGCAAGCCCCGGAGCATAACCCATTCTTTCCGAAATTATGCAACTCATTACTCTTTGCTTGTGCATTAAGTTTATAGGAGTTGGATGAAAACTTAGTTGCATGATGTCAGGAACCCTTGCTTGAAAACTAGATGTAAGGTTCGATAGAATGCTGTGCTAATAGGACTCCGGTAAAAGTCGAGTGATTTCCTGTCACTCGCGAGAAAATAGGAGTTGAATGACTACTACTACACGCTGCAATCATAAGGACACGGACGGGTCATGTAACGATGGTTACGACTGAGGCCCGTCTGTCTAGTGAAAAATGCTAAGGCCGCAGGGTGTGGTAGTGATGGTTAAGTCTTTGAACGTACTAAACACATGCCGAGATTATGGGAATCGGTAAGCTTAAGTACCTGATTGGCCCGGCAAGGGGACGGCATCCTACCCTTTGAACTTTGGTCCCATGTGCATATGGCGAGTGCAGAGAGTGGTCACGACCCGGCGCCGAACCGTGGCGTGGAGCTCTTGTACTCTCGGAGGGTAGCCCCGATCCACGACCCGGAAAGAAAGGGGAAAAGTTGCACGTGTGACTCTAGGGAGTAACCACGTGACGTGTGTTTGGGTTTCCCTTGCAAGGTTAAGAAATTCGATTCGAATCGTCCGTTTCTCACGGCTATTGAGACTGCTTAACCATTTTTACCCACAGAGTAAGAAGAGGAACAATGATGATGAATGAACTGGTTGGATGGAAAACTTAATGCTTCACCATGTATGCTTAGATAGCTGCTTACCTAGACTGGCTAACGAAACTAGAATCTTGAGCTAAAAAGTTGAAAGTAAGGACCCACTTGTAGATGCTTTTTCGGCAAACAAACCCCTGAGCCAAAAAGCCTTGCATGTCTAGAGTCGGTGGAGTAGTTCCCACTACACGGGTAAGACTTGCTGAGTATTAGTATACTCAGTCTTGCTTGTGACTCGTTTTCAGGTGAGACCTTCGAAGACATGATTGCTAGCTTGACTTGGCCCTGCACTCTTCCCCCTGGTTGGTCGGTGGAATGGGATGCGCCCCCGTCTAACGGAGATAAGGCCGAGTGATGTCTCGTACGGGCTTCATCGAGACATCCTGTATCGTCGAGTAGTTTCCGTTGTTTATTTCCGCTGCAATTTAACTCTGAAGAACTTATTTATGTTAATTGAAGTACTTGTTTTCTAAACTCAGAACTAGGTCTGTAATATTGACTTATGCAAATGATGTAATACTTGCTGGAATGTGGTATCCTCTGGGCTCATCGTCGCATGAGCATTTGTATGTACGGCGCTCGATCCGTTCACCGTGGTTGTATCGGGAGGTTATACCCGACAGACCAGTGGATTACTCTGTTTGAAGTGTAAGGTTAACCGAGGATGCCTTAATGGTGATGGTTAATACACTTGAGCCGGATTAATTCAGGTGGTTCTGCCACAGCTGGTATCAGAGCCGTAGCTGGTGCCACGCTGGCAACAGCGGACACCAGAGCCGAAATACATACGCCAGAGAATGCTACAAGCCTTAAAAACTCATTTTACTAAAACTTGACTAGAAGGTTGTGTTGCGAAATGCGTTGGTACGTTAAGGATGGTGCCTAGTTCGTAAAGCCCTAAGAGATTATGGGAAAGTTACTAGGTGGCTATCTAACTTCTATATGTATTATCAACTGACTTCCAGCACATTACCTTCTGTCAAAACTTACTTTCATGTACAACCGACCTTAAATTCTGTAACGACGCACTCATCGCTAAGGTAAGAAGGTAAGGATCCTCAGCCAACTGAGGGAGCTTGGCCTTCCTGTCGGTGATGCGAACCAAACGCTGCCCTCAAGCAGTGGCTTACTTGAGGTGCTGCCAATATGCCAACTGTTAGTTGGACATATTGGGAGTAGAAGGTTCGGCGCAGGGTATGGCGATCGCTGTTCATACCCCCGTCTCATGACGGTACCCCCGTGAATACGCTATCTCGATAGCGTATGTTAACGTCGTCTGTACGGCGGGAATTGTACAGATATCGTTTCTATAAGCAAACGGTAATGAATACGGACGCTTTCATGAGTGCTGGCATGAAAGGTTCATGAATTATATATACTCTATCATCTTCTGCAGGTACACTAACCGCGATCACGATAAGTTAAGGAACGATTAGAAAGACTCGACTAGCTATTATAGCGAGAGCCGTATTGTGTAAGCCACCGAAACTATCTTCGTAAGACCAAAGCTATTTGGCAATTGTTTTATTTGTGAGGACGAATAGGACGTGCATACATCATAAACATATGTATCTGAAATCAAAGAACGCGTTGTATGAGAGTGGTAAGGTTCTTACGTATCTAAGCGTGGTTTGCATAAGGACTATCTAGCGAATCTGTCACAAATCTGCCGTGACCAAAAAGAGCGATTTATTGACCCAAGAAAATGACCTTTTCTGGAGAAGTTCATGTTGAAAGAATTGTTCCAAATTTTGTGTTCTATCTCCTGTTCAAAAATGAAAAATTCTGAACTTATGAATAATAAGAAATAACAGAAACCTTGGAGCGTCAGATTTCTGTCCAGAATAAGCACTTCTGCCTCTTAAATTTTTAGGCCCCCTTCCTGCAGTTTTCTGCAAAAGAGCACAACACGAAACTTGTTCCAAATTCACCCAGGAAGCTTTTGTTAAAATTTGGTAAATTTTGGCTGGGTAGATTTTCCCTGGTGCACGAAACTCTAGCCCTCTGTTCACTGAAAATTCTGGGTAGACAGAGAGGTAAAACCTGAAGGGAACGACCATCTTAGAGACCCAATTAGCTCTGGAGTTGACTAGAAAAGTTGTTCACAAATACCTTAGGAGTGATCTGGTGAAATTTGAGAATTTTTGGATGAGAACTGTGGGAGTTATGATTATTTTTGCACACGATACAGAATCTGTCCTTGTGCTGTTCACAGTTTTTCGCTATCTCACTCCATTTGATCTTTTGTTCAGATGGCCGAGCCTGTTGATATGATGGTGGATGAGGATGGACGCGTACACTCGCAGTGTCTCCACTGGGAGGGCTTTCCCTCTATTTTGTGGGATGTTCTGCGTACCGCGGGCTATCTAATTCCCCCACGTTACGCCGGACTGGAGTTTGCAGAAAACGGAGTTACCCAGTGCCGTGTCAACGTGACTATCTTTCCACACCCGCTACACCCGGAGTGGCCCGCCTTGGAGCTTGAGGCTGTTGGTCGCCGTTTGGCCGATACTTGGGAGCTTGCAGCCATGAGGGCGCTCACCACATTTTGTGCGCAGCGTCCCGAGGTTGTCACACTCACTCCCATTGGATTGTTTCCTGCTGCCCAGGACAACGACCCCTTTTGGCTCAACAGGGTGCAGCACGCACAGTATTTGGTAGATTTCCATGCCCAGGAGACTATCCATACCTCCGTACGGTGCATGAGTGCACTCTACCGGCTTCAGACTCTCCAGAGTCAGGCACTCGAGCAGCTCACTGATCTTGCTCAGGCCTACCATATGATGGCAGATACCAGGGATGAGCAGATAAAGGAGCTCAGTCAGGATCTTGAGGACAGAGATGCTCAGATTGGCCAACTTGAGGGCCAAATCCAGGAGCAGGACACTCTCATGGGTGAGAGAGATACCACGATAGCACAGTTGGAGGAGCAGCTCCATGATCTGAACCTTGAGTTGGAGGATGCTAATGAGCACATTCAGTGGCATCATGATCAGAATGACCATCCCCATGAGGACGACATGGAGGAGGATGAGGAGGAGCCACAGGAGATTGATGGTATCTCAGGTATGGATTTCGAGGGTGAGGTACCACAGGCACCTCAGATGGGAGCCCACTCTCCGGCTCACAGCGAGTCGTCCGTCAACGACTTGGATGATTTCTAGAGGACGACCTAGGAGGACTTTTGCACATACTCCTCGATAGGGTAGCCTAACTTTTGGCAAGTGTTGTAATAGGCTAACTAGGAGTTGAGTAACTCTTTTGTGTTGGGTATACCTGAACCATGTGGATACCCATAACATGTAAGGAACGGCGATAAAACTTGGTGATTTCGTTGTAATTCGGTAAACGATGAAATCCACAATCGCTGAGACTTGTCGGAATTTTTACCCATGTCTCCTTGCATTTGTTGGCTGAGTGTTGAATACCAGACTTGTGCTAAATTTTGTGATCTGGGTGCTCACAAAAATTCAGCATCGTTGGACCTCGCTAGTTTAAGATATAGGCGAAACAGTACCGATCAATCTGCTGAAAAACAGCGAAGACAGTAAGGCAAAGGACGAGCTTTTCGACCCCTTAGCTACAGTTCTAGCACCGAAGTTAAATACCAAAGGGGTGCGTTTCTAAATCCGCTGACTACTGCAAAAGTTTGAGATGTTTTGGATGGACCCACAGCAGGCTATGATTTTTTTTCTCGTAGCAACCAGAGATTCTGTCCATACTTCTAGCTATGACTTCGGAAGTCTCTGACTACCCAATTATTTATGAAGTCAAGGAAGTAATATGGATCGCGTTGCTAATGGTAACCTTTCACGTTTCAGATGGTTGGATCAACCCGTGGCAACCCCGAGGGTTTTGGTGCCGGTGGCAGCCGCTCGCGACAATCGCCACCACCCCCGCCCAGTTTGGTGGAAGTGATGGCCGCTCAAACCGAGCTGCTGCGTCAGATTGTGCAAGGGCAACACCAGCAGAGGGGTGGGCACAATGCTCACCAACCACAGGCTGCAGGATACACGGATTTCCTGGGGACCCAGCCTCCCTTGTTCCATAAGACCGAGGAACCCCTGGACGCAGATGCATGGATTCGCACCATAGAATCCAAGTTCGCACTACTTGTGGCCCCATGCCCAGAGGCCAACAAGGCTCGTTTTGCCGCGCAACAGCTTCGCGGTACCGCTCGACTGTGGTGGGACCACTATTTTGCGATGCTCCCGGCTGATCATGTGGTCGACTGGAATGAATTCAAGACCGCGTTCCGGGCACATCATATCCCCGAGGGTCTCATGGAGAGGAAGTTGAATGAGTTCCTGGCACTCACCCAAGGCACCCGCACCGTGCTGCAGTACGCCCAAGCGTTCAACAACCTATGCCAGTATGCGGGCTATCACGCTGATACGGATGCCAAGAAGCGTGATCGTTTCCGCCGAGGTCTGAACACCAAGCTCAAGGAACGTCTGAACCTAGCCAGGGCTGACACCTACAACGAGTTGGTCAATATGGCCATTACCCAGGAAGACTGTATCCTGGCACACCGGGCAGAGAAGAAGAGAAAGGCACCCGCAGGACCATCAACTGCCCAACCACCAAGGTATCGCATCGTGCAAAATACCGCACCTACAGCTCCACCAAAGGCCCCGCAGCCAGGAAGATGGATTGCCAGACCCCCACAGCAGCCAGGCATGGTACGACCCCCGATGCCTTCACAGAATGGTCCGAGGCCCATTCTTCAGCAGTCTCTTCGACCTAGCCCCGCAAATCGCTGTTTCAAATGCGGGAGTTCCAGCCACTTCGCACGAGAATGCCCTCAGCCTGGACAGCCCAACCAAGGTCAAGGATCCAACCCGAACGCCAAGAACAGGGGCAAGAGACAGACCCTGCAAGTCAAGCAAGGACGGATTAACTTCACCACGCTTGCAGAGCTTCCTGAAGGAGCCCCAGTGATGTCGGGTACATTCTCTATCCATAACAAGCCTGCAGTTATATTATTTGATTCTGGTGCATCGCATAGTTTCATAAGTGCAAAATTCGGTGCAAAAGTAGGCTTGGATGTTTGTCACACCAAAGGGTCATATATGATATCAACACCGGGTGGTAAAATTGCTTCAAACCAAATGGTCAGACAAGTACCAGTCAAATTGGGAAGTAAAACCATCGACACGGACCTTGTCCTTTTACCCCTTGACGGCATGGACATTATTTTGGGAATGAACTGGATGGCTATGCACGGAGTCACACTGGACCTTTCTTCCCGAGCCGTTGAGATAAATTCACCTAGTCACGGAGCCACTACCCTTTACCTACCATTCATAGATTGCACGAATTCTTGTGCTTATAAGATGGAAGGACTTAAGTTAGATGATATTTTTGTGGTAAATGAGTATGCCGATGTTTTCCCGGATGACTTACCCGGAATGCCACCGGATAGGGACATTGAGTTCGTTATTGAACTACAACCAGGCACTGCACCTATATCCAAAAGACCATATAGGATTCCCCCTAAAGAATTGGCCGAGCTGAAACTTCAACTCCAAGAACTATTGGACAAAGGTTTCATTCGCCCTAGCGCGTCACCTTGGGGATGTCCAGCCCTATTTGTAAAGAAGAAGGATGACAGTTTGAGATTATGTGTGGACTACCGACCTCTCAATGCGGTAACAGTTAAAAATAAATACCCACTTCCTCGCATCGATGTGCTCTTCGATCAATTAGCTGGAGCCAGAGTCTTCTCAAAAATTGATCTTCGTTCGGGATATCATCAGATCAAGATTCGCCCGTGCGATATTCCTAAGACTGCCTTCTCCACACGATATGGACTATATGAATTCTTGGTCATGTCCTTTGGACTCACCAATGCCCCTGCCTACTTCATGTATCTCATGAATTCGGTATTCATGCCCGAACTTGACAAATTCGTCGTAGTGTTCATCGACGACATTCTTATCTATTCAAAGGATGAAGAAGAGCATGCCAAGCACCTTCGCATTGTTCTTCAGCGACTCAGAGACCATCAGCTCTATGCTAAGTTTTCTAAGTGTGAATTCTGGTTGGATACTGTAAAGTTCTTAGGTCACACGATCTCCAGCGAAGGCATAGCTGTTGACCCCAGCAAGGTACAAGAGGTGATGGATTGGAAACCCCCTACCTCTGTTCATCAGATTCGCAGTTTTCTCGGCTTAGCCGGTTACTACCGTCGCTTCATCCCGGATTTCTCTCGAATTGCGAAGCCCATGACGGAACTATTGAAGAAGGAAGTAAAATTTGTATGGAATGAGAAGTGTGAGGAAGCCTTCCACACTCTCAGAGAGCATCTGACTACTGCACCTGTGTTAGCTCAACCGGATAATACCAAGCCATTCGATGTGTATTGTGACGCATCAGGAACTGGTCTAGGATGTGTGCTTATGCAAGAGAATCGAGTGATTGCATATGCCTCACGAGCCCTACGGCCCCACGAACAGAATTATCCCACGCATGACCTTGAGCTCGCAGCCGTCCTTCACGCTCTAAAAATATGGAGGCACTATCTCATGGGTACACAGTGCAATATCTACACGGATCATAAGAGTCTCAAGTACATCTTCACACAAGCCGATCTGAATATGAGACAACGAAGATGGCTAGAATTAATCAAAGATTATGACCTTGAAGTGCACTATCACCCCGGTAAGGCTAATGTAGTCGCGGATGCACTAAGCCGCAAGTCCCATTGCCATTGCTTATCCATGGAGTCCTACCATGAGACATTATGTGCAGACATGAGGAAGCTTAACTTGGAAATGGTTTCCCAAGGCACTCTAAATCACATCTCAGTTGAGCCCACTCTTCACGACCAAATCGTCATGGCACAACTACATGACGAAGGAATTAAGATCATCAAACAAAAACTCTCTCTAGGTGAAGAGAAGTATAAGTGTTTCCGCCAGGACCATAAGGGAGTTCTATGGTTCGAAGGTCGTATAGTCGTTCCGAAGAATCGTGAACTCCGCAAGCAAATTCTTGATGAGGCACACCTCTCCAAATTCTCTATCCACCCCGGCAGTAGCAAAATGTATCAGGACCTAAGGCAAAACTTCTGGTGGACTAGAATGAAAAGAGAAATTGCTACGTATGTCTCGGAATGTGACACGTGCCAGAGAGTAAAAGCTAGCCACTTAAAGGTAGCCGGTACACTACAACCGTTACCTATACCATCATGGAAATGGGAAGACATAAGTATGGACTTCATCGTTGGACTACCAAACACGTCCCAGAGACATGATTCCATATGGGTTATCGTTGATAGACTCACGAAAACGGCACATTTTCTTCCGGTGCACACCACCTATTCTACCAAGAAATATGCCGGGATTTACCTCGATCACATTGTTTGCCTGCATGGAATACCTAAGACAATTATTTCCGATCGTGGTCCCCAGTTTGTAGCACGCTTTTGGGAACAACTGCAAACGTCTCTTGGCACAAAGCTGATTCGCAGCTCAGCATACCATCCTCAGACCGATGGACAAACGGAAAGAGTAAACCAAATTCTTGAAGACATGCTGAGAGCTTGTGTCATTCATTATGACAAGAATTGGGACAAATGCCTACCCCTAGCAGAGTTCTCGTACAACAACAGCTATCAAACGAGTTTGAAAATGGCACCATTTGAGGCCCTGTACGGACGAAGGTGTCGAACCCCTTTGAGCTGGTCACAAACCGGAGAACGTAAAATAATTGGACCCGACCTGGTAATCGAGGCAGAGGAGAAAGTAAAAGTAATACAAGCAAATCTTAAAGCCGCACAAGCCCGACAAAAGAGCTATTCTGACAAAAGGAGAAAGCCCCTAAAGTTCGAAGTTGGCAATCATGTCTATCTTCGAGTTTCACCAACCAAAGGAGTGCGAAGATTTGGGATCAAAGGCAAACTAGCTCCCCGTTATATTGGTCCTTACGAAATCATGGAGAGCCGCGGACCCGTAGCCTACAAATTACGACTGCCCCCTCAGCTCACGACCACCCATGATGTCTTCCACGTATCTCAACTCAAGAAGTGTATTCGAGTCCCTACCGAGATTGTGGAACAACAAGAAATATCATTGGAACCCGACCTCTCGTATGTCGAACACCCAGTTAAGGTTTTGGATCAAAAAGAAAGAGAGACCAGGAGGAAAGTGATTAGAATGTATAAAATACAATGGAATCGCCACACGGAAGAAGAAGCCACCTGGGAAATGGAAAGCTACCTGAACCAACATTTCCCTGGGTTTCTTGCCTCAACCACTGGTATGTGCACCCACGCCCACACTAAGAACTACCGAATCTCGGGGCGAGATTCTTGTTATGGGGGGAAGGCTGTGACAACCCTGGTAATTAAAATTTCAAAATCAATGTCATTAGCCTAACTCTATGTTTTAAACCCACTAATGAGAGGGTGGAAAGAATTTAAAAAGGGTTCAGTTAGAATTCAAATTTAAATTGGGCATATTTGGGCACATTTGAAACTTTTAAAATAACTTTAAAACCATAAGCCAAATGAGATTTTGCCTGAAACCAAAGTTGTAGAACTTTTTATTTTGAACAACTTTCGTGTTCAAAAGTTTTTGAAATTCAAATCAGGAAGAGGAGAAAACGCCCTGTTTGCACCCAGCCCCCTGAACTTTTTTGAATTTTTGCATTTCGGTCCCTGGCGTCTCCCCCCCCCTCTGCTCTGCCGCGCCGCGCGCGCTCGCCCGCCCGCCGCGCGCCAGGTGGCCGGCGTCGCCTGACCGGCGCGAAGCGCCAGGCCAGTGGCCGCCGCGCCACCCCGCCACGGCCGGCTTTGCCCCGCCCCGACGCCGCCCGGCCAGTCCCCGCCCGCGCGTGCGCTGCCGCGCCCAGGACGCCGCCCGCTCGCCCAGTGGCCGCGCTCCGCCGTGCCGCCCCGGCCCCCGCACCCCGCCAGCTGCCGCGCCTGCCCTCCGCCCGAGCCGCTGCCGCTGCTGCTTCCCCACTCCGCGCCCGGCACTATCTCCTCGCGCCCACGCCAGTATCTCGGCCGCCCAGTCACCGCGCCCGCTCGCCGCACGCCGCGCCGGCGTTCTGCCGCCGCCCGCCGCGCCCAGTGCACGCCGCTGCCGTGCCCCGCCCCGCGCGTCGCCCAGGCATCTCCACGCCCCCTCCTGACCCTATAAAAGCCCCGCCCCGACCGCCCGCGCGAGCCCCGGCCACCAGAACACCTCGCCGCGCCATCGCCGCCGCCGAGCACCACCCGCCCGTGGGCAGCCCTCCACAGCCGCCCACTGCCCAAACTGAGCACCCAGCCACCACTACATCACCCCACCGCAGCTCGCCGACCCACCCAACACCACCCAGAGCCACCGGAGCGCCACCGCCCGCGCTGCCATCGCCGCCGCCGCCCCTGCTCGCCGTGGACAGCACGACCCCGACCCCCTCCGTCCAAGCCGAGCCCCGGAGTAGCTTCCCCACGCGCCACTGAAGCTCACCGACCGGACCCCGCCGCCCCAAGCCCGCCGGAGCACCGCCGTCGACGCGAGCCGCGCCGCCGCCGCCTCTGCTCCAACGCCGGCGAGCCCTTCCCGGCCGTCCCCCACCTGAACAACACCCCCACAAGGTAGCCCTCGCACCCCTGAACCTTCCCCGACCCCCGCCCCTCGCCGCCGGCGAGCCCCCTCGCCGGAATTTCGGCCGGCCGCCGTACCCGAGCCACCGAGGACCCAATTGCAAGGATTTAAATCTTTAGAAGGGTCTGAGCGCAAGATTCAAGGACCTAGTTGTAAAAGAAAATTTCAAACCTAGATTCAAATTCAGTGAACTTGTAAAATTCGTATAAAATCGTAGAAAATTCAGAAAAATGCAAACTCAACTGTTCTGGAATCCTCAGAACAAACTCTACCACTTTTGTTACAAAAATTTTCTCAAAATCTCAAAATAGTTTGCTCTACATTAAATAGAAGCTTTAATGGGCATATTTTATACCCACTGTTCTAGAACAATGCTGACCCTGAATTTTGGGCAGTGAATTAGTTGCTGGATGATTAGGACTGTGTAAAAAGATCAGGCCCAAATTCCATCTCTAGATTTACTGTTTGTTAAACTTAGTTTTATATCATGTGTAAGAAGAATGTTTTATCCCTGCAGTTAGGTGGTGAGTCACCCATTGAAATTTTTCCTATGCTAATGTATTGGTAACTAGAAGCCAGAGAAAAATTAGGAGACTTTTTATCTCACAGTAACCTATGTATTTGAATTATGTGCTAATAACATACATTAAATCAAGAAAATAGTACCTTAGTTTGGAAAATCCCCAAATTATTACTGGGAGTTACACGGTGGTAGAGGTTGCTGTGTAAAAAGTTTCATGGACAAAAACCCTGTGAAGGGTCCTGTAAAAATGAATCTTTAAAAAGCCTAGGTGTAGAATGTCATATTTTCTATGCTCTAAATACTGCATGATAAATCCTACAAAAATTACAGTAGCTTCTGCATGCTCAAGTGAGAGCTCTGTAAAAATCTTAGCCACAATTGTTGCACCAATTGATCTGTACAAAAAGAACAAGTATCTAACAGCAACAATGAAATCTATTTTTCAGAATTAATCTGTTACATAAAATTGGCTGAAAATTTTACAGTAAGCACACCTTTCCTTGATGTGCCTAAATCCAAAATTTCATGACCAGAAACTATCCCTTGTAGTAATTACTCTCAAATCGTAATCAAGTGCTATTTCCACGACTCAAACTTGTGCACTCATGTAGAATCGACGACTCTCGCCGACGGAACTTACGAGCTGGTGCCCGCGTCCGAGAGTGAGCAGCGTGAAGCTCAAGCAAATCTAACTGAAGCTTTTGAAGACCCGAGCCCAAGTTCGGAAGATCCCCAAGCGAACTGCGAAGGCAAGCCCCGGAGCATAACCCATTCTTTCCGAAATTATGCAACTCATTACTCTTTGCTTGTGCATTAAGTTTATAGGAGTTGGATGAAAACTTAGTTGCATGATGTCAGGAACCCTTGCTTGAAAACTAGATGTAAGGTTCGATAGAATGCTGTGCTAATAGGACTCCGGTAAAAGTCGAGTGATTTCCTGTCACTCGCGAGAAAATAGGAGTTGAATGACTACTACTACACGCTGCAATCATAAGGACACGGACGGGTCATGTAACGATGGTTACGACTGAGGCCCGTCTGTCTAGTGAAAAATGCTAAGGCCGCAGGGTGTGGTAGTGATGGTTAAGTCTTTGAACGTACTAAACACATGCCGAGATTATGGGAATCGGTAAGCTTAAGTACCTGATTGGCCCGGCAAGGGGACGGCATCCTACCCTTTGAACTTTGGTCCCATGTGCATATGGCGAGTGCAGAGAGTGGTCACGACCCGGCGCCGAACCGTGGCGTGGAGCTCTTGTACTCTCGGAGGGTAGCCCCGATCCACGACCCGGAAAGAAAGGGGAAAAGTTGCACGTGTGACTCTAGGGAGTAACCACGTGACGTGTGTTTGGGTTTCCCTTGCAAGGTTAAGAAATTCGATTCGAATCGTCCGTTTCTCACGGCTATTGAGACTGCTTAACCATTTTTACCCACAGAGTAAGAAGAGGAACAATGATGATGAATGAACTGGTTGGATGGAAAACTTAATGCTTCACCATGTATGCTTAGATAGCTGCTTACCTAGACTGGCTAACGAAACTAGAATCTTGAGCTAAAAAGTTGAAAGTAAGGACCCACTTGTAGATGCTTTTTCGGCAAACAAACCCCTGAGCCAAAAAGCCTTGCATGTCTAGAGTCGGTGGAGTAGTTCCCACTACACGGGTAAGACTTGCTGAGTATTAGTATACTCAGTCTTGCTTGTGACTCGTTTTCAGGTGAGACCTTCGAAGACATGATTGCTAGCTTGACTTGGCCCTGCACTCTTCCCCCTGGTTGGTCGGTGGAATGGGATGCGCCCCCGTCTAACGGAGATAAGGCCGAGTGATGTCTCGTACGGGCTTCATCGAGACATCCTGTATCGTCGAGTAGTTTCCGTTGTTTATTTCCGCTGCAATTTAACTCTGAAGAACTTATTTATGTTAATTGAAGTACTTGTTTTCTAAACTCAGAACTAGGTCTGTAATATTGACTTATGCAAATGATGTAATACTTGCTGGAATGTGGTATCCTCTGGGCTCATCGTCGCATGAGCATTTGTATGTACGGCGCTCGATCCGTTCACCATGGTTGTATCGGGAGGTTATACCCGACAGACCAGTGGATTACTCCGTTTGAAGTGTAAGGTTAACCGAGGATGCCTTAATGGTGATGGTTAATACACTTGAGCCGGATTAATTCAGGTGGTTCTGCCACACGTACCGACAGGTACCACGACGATGATGACAACGACCGCTTCCCCGCCTTCACCTCCAACATCACTGACAAATCCTATCCCAAGGAGTTCGAACCAGTCGGAATCCCCAAGTACGACAGCACGTAGGACCCACGCCAGTGGATCCGATGCTACTCCGTTTCCATTGAGATTTTAGGGGGATCCAATTCCACTAAAGCTCTCTACTTCCCGGTAGCTTTGGAGTCCGCGCCCCTCACTTGGCTTGAAAGGCTCAAGCCAAACTCCATTGACTCCTGGGAGGACCTCAAGCGGGTGTTCGTCGCCAAATTCCAAGGATCCATGATCAGAGAGGGCACTCGCCATGATCTGTCCTAGGTGAAGCAAGAGATGAACGAGACCCTGAGGTCCTACACATGTCGCTTCTTTGAGATGCGTGCCACCATCGCCAACATCACCAACGAGGACGTCATCCGCTACTTCCAGAACGGGCTCTTCTCGAAGCACACGTACCACAATTTCGGACGCAATCGCCCGACTACTGCCATGGAGCTACATGACATGATGGCACGGTGGGCTGACCAGGAGGACGAGGAGAACGATCGCTTCCCCAAGCGCAATAGCGACAAGCAGGGCAACGACAATGGCCACTTCGACAAGGGCCAGCGGAACAACTCGGGGAACCCCTGAAAGCACAAGCCAGACCAAGAAGTCGCTGCTGTTGAGCGCAATCCGCATGGCAAGAAGTCAGGGAACAATGACACACAATTTGAGAAAGTCTTGCACAAACAATGCCCGGTGCACCCGAAGTCACGTCACACGCTCTTCGAGTGCGTCAGCCTCCGCAAGTCACTCAATGCCCAACCCCTTCCCCAAGCAGGAAAGAGAAAGGACCAAGAGGACGACGAGGAGGGTGACAAGTTGGTGGCTCAGGACTTCCAAGATCCGAAGAATGTCGTCAATGTCATCTTCGGCGGAGACGGCGGATTCTCCTCCAAGCGCACGCACAAGTTGACCCTGCGAAATCCTCTCTATAGAGCCAGCCACGCAAAAGCCTCTTAGATACAGCGAAGTCCCAATCTCCTTCTCTAGGGATGATCAATGGACCAGCTTCTCCGAGCCGGGAAAATTCCCGCTCATCCTAGATCCTGTCGTGGCGGGCTCACAGCTGACCCGAGTACTCATCGATGGCGGGAGTGGCCTCAACCTGCTTTTCGCGACTACTCTGAAGAAGATGGGCCTGGACATCTCTAAGATGCTCACCCCTAGCAAAGCTCCGTTTTATGGCATCATCCCGGGAAACGTGGCTACACCACTCGGTTCAGTGGTCCTGCCAGTTACCTTTGGGACGAAGGACAACTACCGCACCGAGTACATCAAGTTTGAGGTGGCTGACTTCAAGTCGTCATACCATGCCATCCTCGGCAGACCGGCACTGGCCAAGTTCATGGCCGTGCCCTCTACGTCTACCTGCTACTCAAGACGCCAGGCAAGACAGGCGTACTCACGCTCCATGGCGACCTGTAGAAGTCGTACAACTGCGACCAGGAGGCGATCGAGTACGCCACAACATCACGCGTGCCAGAGCCGTCTGCAGAAGTACTCGCGGCTGTGCAGAAGCTTACCGTCTCAGAGATGGAGATCTCCAGCCAGAGGCCTAGCCAGTCGAGGGTTAAACCCAACCCCAGCGACGTCGGCATCAAGGCCATCCAGTTGCAAGAAGGCAACTCGTCCAAGACTGCTTTGATTGGAGGCGGCTTGAGTGATAAATAGGAAAGCGTGCTCGTCAGCTTCTTTAGGGCTAATCGAGACATATTCGTGCGGAAGCCAGCGGATATGCCAGGGGTGCCCAAGAAGTTGATTGAGCATTGCCTAAAAGTCGACCCTAAAGCCACTCCGAAGAAGCAGCGACTACGATGCTTCGCCCCCAACAAGAGGGAGGCCATCAAGAAAGAGCTAGTAAAACTACTCGCGACTGGTTTTATTAAAGAAGTGTACCACACCGAGTGGTTAGCTAACCCTATACTAGTCTTGAAAAAGAATAGTAATGAATGGAGGATGTGTGTGGATTATACTAATCTCAGCAAACACTGCCCGAAAGATCCCTTCGCGCTCCCACACATCGACCAGGTCATCGACTCTACGGCTGGCTGCGTCCTACTCTATTTCCTCAACTGCTACTTGGGCTACCACCAGATAGCTCTCAAGGAAGAAGATCAGATCAAAATGGCGTTCATCACCCCTTTTGGAGCATATGCATACACAACAATGTCATTCGGGTTGAAGAACGCAAGAGCCACCTATCAACGGGCCATCCAACTGTGCCTTGCAGACCAGCTACATCGCAACGTTGAGGCGTATGTGGATGATGTGGTCATCATGACAAGATCCCACGACGAGTTCATGCATGATCTCGAGGAAACATTCAAGAGCTTGCGGAAGTTTTGATGGAAGCTTAACCCAACGAAGTGCGTCTTCGGCGTGCCATAAGGAAAATGGCTCGGCTTCATTGTTAGTCACCGAGCAATCGAATCAAACCCGGAGAAGATCACCGCCATCACAGCCATGGATGCTCCACGGACGATCAAGGATGTTCAGAAGCTCACAGGCTGCATGGCAGCTTTGAACATATTCTTCTCCCGACTTGGAGAACGGGGATTACCCTTCTTCAAATTGCTCAAGCGACACAACAAGTTCCAGTGGACCGAGGAGGCAAAGCAACCGTCTCAAGCACCATCCAGATGGCTCCCCAACCAGGTGAGAACCTGCTACTCTACATCACCGCGACTACTCACGTCATTAGTACGGCAATCGTGGTGGAACGCTACGAGGAAGGCCACGCCTTCGGGGTGCAACGACCAATCTACTTCATCAGCGAAGTCCTTTCTGAATCCAAGGTTCATTACTCAGCATTCAGAAACTACTTTACGGTCGATTCCCAACTATAGCCTCAATCGGCCGATTCCCAACTGTAGCCTTCAAATCTGCCGCATCGGCCGGTCTCTTCTCTTCCTGACGCCGATTCAACACGTGTCAAAATCTGGCGTCAACACATGCCCCCCAGTTTCGGAGTAAAACATAATTTTTACTTCGAAACTCTTTCTTTAATCTTTCCTCCGAAACAAGCGCAGCAAAAAAATCTCCCTCCATTTCGCGGTCTTCTACATGATGATTGCAATCTTCTCGAACCGGGCGCTTGAGACAACTGTTCCCCCGTAATTCGTGTAGACGGCATGGCAAAAATCCCGCCTTTACCCTTTCTCTCTCGGATTGTCTTTAAGTACCGGCGTTCTCCGCCGCTCCTTCTCCACGAGCTTAGTAATCTCCTCCCAGCGAATCACTGTTCATCTTCTCCCAACGCCCTCTCGGTTTCCAACCGCATCCTCCGGCGATTTCTCTCGTGCCTGTAACCTGCTTCATCCCTCCAATGGCGGCGCCATCAGCAACTTCACCAACTGCGGAGGTTCCGCCGGCAACTTCCTCGGCGACGGCGGTCCCATCGGCGGCTCCATTGGTGACTCCATCGGCGACGATGAGTTTCATTCCGGAGGTAATCATCCGAAACTTTCCTCTTTTACTTTTTACTACTCAGATACTTTTTAGATCCATTCTCAGTTTTCTCTCTTTTCCCCCTTTTTAGGCATTTAGGCACCAGATTACTATTCCCCTTTCCGAAACCCCCGGTCTCATCTGCTTAGGTCCCATGGGGAATCCAGACCTAACTGATTTGATTAACTTAGAAACCCATAGAATTCCCTTCAAGCAATCACCTATGGATCTGGGTCAGTGGGCAGGCGCTTTTAGATCTTGGCCGAATGAAACCCCTGGCTAGAAAGAATGGTACCAAAGATTAGCCAACTCTAAGAGAGTTTAGTGGGATGAGTTAAAAATCGGCCAGTGCATCAATCTCTCTTTGTCCCAAATGGAGAAAAATGAACCCTTAGTAATAGCGGCCTCTTATCTCTGGTCCGACGCGCTCAACGCGTTTCTCTTTGGGCACAGACCTATGACTCCAACCCTGGCCGATGTCTTGATGCTGACCGGCCTTGATATCTCCTCCCCTGATACACCCTTTGATTATCTGATCAAACCAACCCATCGGCTAGAGAGAAAAGGAATCGGCGGGTGGAAGGGGTATATCAGCAAAAACATGAGGACCGGGACGATTTCAGAGAGAGAACATACAGCGTTCTTAATGATGTGGCTAGAGAAGCACTTCTTCTGTGGCAGAGCAGTTGGCCCTTCATCCAATACACAAGCTCTAGCAGAAGCTCTGTCAATAGGATCGGCCATCCCCTTTGGGAAGCATCTGTTAGGATCGGCCTACCATATGATGCACCAAATCTGCGTCAAATTATCAAAAGGGGAGCGGATTGGTAATCCTGGTGGTCCTTGGTGGTTCATCACCCTCTGGCTCAACCTGTACATGAGCAAAGTCTCCCAACAGTAAATAGAGACCAAAACATTTCCCAATATCGAGTCAGAAGAAAACCCCACCATACGGCGACGGTGTACCTCTTTTGGAGAAGCAGCATCAGCCTTCCCTGGTTGTCAGTTCACTGCCACCCGAACGGCCGAATACTTCAGATGTTTCTACAACGGCTTCAGTGAAGAGACCACCAGCTGGTATCCATATCAGACGACAGGGCCGATTTTTGAGCTTCCCGTCTGTTATGATTCATCATCCAATTCTTTTGACGGTGATCTCATGGATATTCTGATCAAGCCAGGGATTTTACCGGCCAACTTCTTTTCTAGAAAAGACTTCCCAACCTATGAATTTTACAATCCATCAGTCGCAGCACGGCAATTCGGCTTTGGTCAGCTGCCGATTCAAGTCTACTTTGCCGGCCGTGCAAAATTTCAAGATGAACTGACCAAGAGCCTCGACTACAGTCGGTTGTGCAATCTAGTGCCAGACTCCAGTACCATCGACCTAAACAATTGGATAGTGGCCCCCTTTGCCTTCCAACAATTCAAACTGTGGTGGGCAGAATGGAAGCAGTACATCTTCTGTTCGTCTCCCTCAACATATTGTAACAGTTTGGACCCAGACAACATCGATTCAAGTGCGGCGGTATTACCTCTCTCCCAGCCAATTACAACATTGTCCCTTTTCATACTACAATCTCGCCGCTAACTTGTACTTCTCTTTTCAGTCCAAAAGTCAAATTCCCCCGACGCGGAGCCGAAGTGGTAGGCCGATAGAGAGCAATCGCCCATACACACCATTTCCACTTATCGGCCATCACGCCCCGACCATCAAAGACATCACCAGCGGCCGATGAAAGCAAACACTAAAAAGGCCCACTTTGAAGAAGACGAGCCGCCGAGTTCATGCCCGCATAGAACCGGCTGATCAATCGGTGGCGGCATCGGCTAAAACTCCAACTGCGTCAGCTTTGCCGATTGCCGAGGAGGTCGATCTCCAGACCGCTACATCATTGCTGGTAGAAGCTGTTCAGGTAATCCCACTTACTTCACATACCTTTAAGTATTCTACCAATATTAACCTCTTCCTCCTGCCAGGCTGCACGAATTGCCCCAGCGCAGTCTCCGCAGCAATCGGCTACGTCCCAAGCGGAAGCCGAAATGCCAGCGATTCTCCTCACCGAGGTAGAGAGTTTCTTAACTCAATCTCTTGATATTTAACAAAAACTAACCAATTTTGATGCAGTCCAATCTGAGTGCGTCGATTGTACCTCCCCAACAAACATCGGTCGGGAGACTCACAGAGGTTTGGCAGGTATCTCGTATCATCAGACTTTTCAGGAAGCTGGCCCGAGCAGGGCACTGATAGTCATCGAGTCTTCCTCTTCTGATGAGCCGATCGCACCGGTTCCTGAGACGAGGGTGGCACTCCCACCAGCGCAAGCAAGAGAAATCCGCTTCAAAGAGGTAAGAAACTTATCACCCAAATCGGTCGATTCCCCTTTACTTTCTGCTAATCCTTATCTTTATTCTTTCGCAGGAACAAGACACTCCCAATAATAGTCTTTTCTCTTTCGCGGTTCCTCTTTCTGACGATGACGAGGTCGCTTCACACCAATACATCGAGCTCAATTCCTGATGACGTCCGTGCCAAGCTCGAGAGTATGCGGACCCTCCTCCAAGACGATATCGACCGATTAGTGGGAGATGCCTCATCGATTCAGCGACTTCTTAATGACATCAGAGGCCGAATCCTAGAGGAAGCGACAGAAACTCTGGATCCTGCTGCATACATAGAGTCGATGCAGACTTCAGTGCTCAGGGCTCTACGCCATATGGCCGATCGCGCCAAGCCAGCACAAGCCTGCGAGGAAGAAGACTCCTACAAACACAGAGCCCAAGAAGTGCATCAGCGGATCAACTTCCTTGAGAACTCCCATCCAGATATCATCGGCGCCATAGATCGCCTCAAACAGCGAAGGGCAGAGCTAGCCGAAGAGATGGAGCAGGTGACCAAGGACATAGCTACTGAAGAAAAGAGACTCCAAGACCTTCCATCTGTCATTGCCGAGCTGAAGCAAGAAAGACATAACCTGGCCCATGAAGCAATAAAAATTCATCGTCATATGCCAGAAGTCCCCGGATCGGCTGATGACGACCAAAGAGTGTTAGACTCGACCGATCAAATCAGGCAACGAGCGATTGCGACCATTGATGCCCTCCTTGGGTGAATTGTAAAGAATCCTGTAAACATTTAATGCCCTCTTAATGTTGACGCGCCGATTCGAACTTGGACCGTCTTCTTTGGCAGCTTTTCATTTATGAACGCTTTTACTCCGATGGGACGCATCCTACCATCTCTTTACCCCCTTCCTTCTATAAGTACGAGATCCCCCATCGTTTCCAGAGGCGTCCGTATTACCCATCTTCTTCCCCTCCAATAATTCGATCTTTATCCTCCCAGGCTGGACAACAAGATGTCTTCTTCGTCTTCCTCGTTCTCTGTCAACCAGGTATGAACCCTCTTCTATTTCCTCCCTTGACATCTCAATCGCTCTGATACTGGGTAGTTGTTTGCCCCTTCTTAGCCAAAACGTCTTAGTCCCAGTCTGGAACGAGCGATTGAAGTTATGCATTTAGACGAACCACTGTCGCAGGCGGACATAGATCTGATAAAAGCTCACTTTGAAGAACTCCGAGGTCATGTTCCTGCCGACATCCAGAAAGTCTGGGATCATATAAACGCTAACTGCTCCAGGCGACCGCCAACTGAAAGGAGTCATCCACTCCCTCGCTCAGCTGCTCTTGAAGATGCTGCAGCGGGAACATCCCAACCACCTCTTGACAGGAGCATCCACTCCCTCATCAAGTCGAGGCTGAAGCCACCATGGAGGATCTGGAAGAGAAGAGCATCTGCCTTTTGATAAAATTAGGCCGGATTGAGCGAGAGATGAAGAAAAACCGTGATCAATAGATATATTGG
The DNA here is from genome assembly GCA_032594955.1 of Panicum miliaceum. NCBI lineage: Eukaryota > Viridiplantae > Streptophyta > Magnoliopsida > Poales > Poaceae > Panicum > Panicum miliaceum. The sequence continues at coordinate 10,730,349 of CM064067.1, read as the reverse complement.
TACTTTTTTATTCTAAGGGCGACTTGTACCACGTCGGCCATGTACTCTGCTGTTTTCACCGAATAGTGAATCGGTCAGACCAAATCAACATGTCTCTTCCTTAAGGCGATGTCATTTTTACATCGTCTATTAGACAAAAGCCGATAGGAATTGGCCATGTTGTCTTGATGCATCTTACCGCAAGTTATGCACCTACCCATATACTTGGATAGTATCTCTTCAGATATCTTCCGTTTAAGGCTCTTGCGAATTCTTCCCCTTTGATAGTTTCTAGTATATATGCGTTTCCCGGAGCACATCGGCCGATTCTATACGGCCCTTCCCAAGTGGGCGACCACTTACCGAATTTGGGATCCTTAGATCCTATCGGCAGCACCAACTTCCATACCAAATCTCCCTGGGAGAATTGTTTAACTTTGACCTTCTTGTCATACCACCTGGCCACCCTTTTCTTGTTTTTTTTCGATGCTAATCAGGGCCCTCAATCACTGACCCGCTGAATCATCGAGCTCTTCCTTCATGAGGAAGGAATAGTCATCGGCCGTCAACTGATCTTGAAGCGATATACGCCTTGACCCCGTTCTTAATTCCCAAGGCAAGACTGCCTTGTGACCATATACCAACTGATAAGGAGATATCTTAGTGGCACCGTGGCAAGCCATCCTATAAGCCCATAGAGATTCAGCCAAAGATGTGTGCCACTTCTTGGATTGTTCTTCTATCTTCCTCTTGATCAACTTGATTATCCTCTTATTGGATGATTCGGCCTAGCCATTAGCTTGAGCATAGTACGGAGAAGAATTCAACAGTTTAATCCCCATATCGGTGGCAAATTCTCCGAACTCCCCTGAGGTGAACATCGTTCCTTAATCAGTTGTGATAGTCTGAGGAATACCGAACCGATAAACAATGTGGTTCTTAACGAAATTGATCATATCGGCCGATGTCACGATTTTTAATGGAACTGCCTCCACCCATTTGGTAAAATAATCAATGGCTACTAATATAAACTTGTGTCCTTTGCTTGATGGAGGGTGAATCTGCCCAATGAGATCTATTCCCCAACCTGGCGCGCGCTGTACATTGCCAAACTTCTGACACTCTTGGCAGCCTTTATAATATTTGAAACAATCTTCGAGAATCATCGGCCAATAATACCCATTGTCTCTGATCATCAACTTCATCTTGTGAGCCGATTGATGGGCCCCGCATACACCTTCATGGATTTCCCCCATCAGGACCTTTGCTTCTTCCATTCCCAGGCATTTGAGAAGAACCCCATCAATCGTCCAGTAAAACAAATCGTCTTCAAGTAACACATATTTCGTGGCCTGAAAACGCACCCGCCGATCCACCTTCTGAGACGGATCCTTCAAGTAATCAGCAATCTCCTTTCGCCAATCATCGGCTGCAAGTTCTAGAATCATGGCCCCTTGAATCGGCCGATATCCGGACGCGTGTTGGGCAAGCCTATTGGCCTCTTCATTGTAATTTCTGGGAATGTGCTCAATTACCGCAGACTTGAATTCCTTTAACAGCTGGAGGCAATCTTCATAGTAAATCCTTAAGATATCATCTTTGCATTCAGATTTCCCCGTCAATTGGTCTATGATGAGCATGGAATCCCCAAAAATCTCTACTGCATCAGCTTTGACTTACTCAACAATTAGATACCTTTTAGGACAGCTCGGTATTCCGCCTGGTTGTTGGTTGCGGATGCTTCTATCGGTAGAGAGAAATCATAACTTGCCCCCCGAGGCGATACAAGAACGATGCCGATCCCCGATCCGGCTCCACACGAAGAACCATCAAAATATAGAGTCCATGGAACCAGTTCAACGACAGCAATCTCCGGTCCACAATGCTGAGCCACGAAATCGGCCATAACTTGACCCTTGACAGCCTTGGCCGATTCGTACCTTAAGTCAAACTCTGAAAGAGCCAGGATCCATTTTCCAATCCGTCCTTTCAAAATCGGCAGTGATAGCATATATTTTACCACATCATCCTTGCATACGACTATGCACTCCGCTGATAACAAATAATGCCTAAGCTTGGTACACAAGAAGTATAGACAAAGGCAAAACCGTTCCACCGGGGAATATCTTGTTTAGGCGTCCAGGAGTCTTCTGCTGACATAATATACTACCCGTTCCTTTCCTTCGAACTCCTGTACCAGCACCAATCCAATAGCTTGTTCATCAGCCGATAAGTATAACTTGAACGGCTTACCGGGCTGTGGCGGGACTAACATCAGTGGTGAAATTAGATATCGCTTGATGTCTTCTCACGCTTTGCGTTGTTCTTCTCCCCACACGAATTCCTGATCGGGCTTCAATTTCAACAAAGGAGTGAAAGCTTGAATACGCCCTGACAAGTTAGATATGAATCTTCTAATAAAATTGACCTTGCCGATGAGGGACTGCAGCTCCGTTTTATTCTGCGGGGCCACAATCTTATTGATGGCGGATATGGTTTTCCGGTTAACCTCTATCCCGCGCTCATGGACCATGAATCCTAAGAATTGCCCAGCCGATACGCTGAATGCACACATGTTCGGGTTCATTTTCAACCCATGCTTCCTTCTGCACTCCAATACTTCTCGTAAATCGGCCAGATGTTCCTGTTCCCTTTCGACTTGACCACAACATCGTTGATGTAAATTTCCACTGATACACCAATGAGCTTGTGAAAGATATAATTCATAGCCCGCTGATATGTAGCACCGGCATTTTTTAACCCAAAGGTCATTACAACCCACTCGAACAGACAGAGGTGGCCCGGACACCTGAAAGCCGTCTTCGAAATATCTTCTTCAGCCATTAATATTTGATTGTACCCAACATTACCATCCATGAAACTGATGACTTTATGTCCTGCGGCCGCATCTATCAAGACATCGGCCGTCGGCATCGGATATCCGTCCATTGGTGTAGCTTGATTTAGGTTCCTGAAGTCGATGCATACGCGCAACTTTCCGTTCTTCTTATATACGGGTACAATATTAGAAATCCATTCGGCGTAACGGCACTGCCGAATAAATCCTGCTTCAATCAATCTTGTGATCTTGGCCTTTATATCGGGTAGAATTTTGGGGTTGCACCACCGTGCAGGCTGCTGATATGGCCGATATCCTGATTTTATAGGCGACCGGTGTTCAACAATGGACCGGTCTAGACAAGGCATCTCATGGTATTCCCAAGCGAAGCAATCTTTGAATTCTTTTAATAAACTTATCAATTTACACTTGTATCCGGGATCCAAGCTAGCACTAATATACGTCGGCCTTGGCTTGCTACCATCTCCTAAATCCACCATCTCCAATTAATCGGCCGACGTAAATCCATGCCCAAGCTTCCCATCTTCTCGGACGAACTGATCCATCTATTCTGAATCTTCAGAGCCGACTGCTTGGATCGGCTGTAGACCAAAATCGGACACTTTCAGGAAATCAGTGTCCCAAGTTCTGCCTGATATGCACTTGATATGTTCACAGCTCCATTGTTGCGTGTCGGCCGCCGCAACACTGTAGGTGGAATCGGCGGTGACTATCTCTGTACTGTCGTCGACCCACTGTACAAGGCATTGGTGCATTGTAGACGGGACATAGCAATTCGCGTGTATCCAATCGCGACCGAGCAACATGTTGTAGGATCCCTTACCATTAATAATAAAGAAGGTAGTAGGAAGGGTCTTACTGCCGATGGTGAGGTCGACGCAGAGCGCTCCGCGGGCGGGAGACACGTTGCCTTCGAAGTCTTTGAGCATCATGTCCATTTTGGTCAGGTCTTCATCACTATTGCCTAACTTCCGGAACATGGCCTATGGCATGATGTTGACTGCGGCGCCTCCGTCCACTAGCAGCCTGGTAACGGGTCGTCCATTAACATGTCCTTTGAGAAATAGTGCCTTGAGATGTTGCCGTTTTTCGTCTTCTGGTTTCTCAAAGGTGGTTGTCATCGGCTCCAAAACCAAATGCGCCATCTGCTCCCCCATCCTTGTCGCTTTATTGCGATCGGCGGGCGTCATGAACTCCATTGGCAATATGAACACCATGTTGACATCAGCTACCGATTCTTGATTGTCGCCCTCCTTGTTGTTGTTTCTCTTCGGGCGCCAGACCCAAGACCTGTCATTCTTCTTATCCAGCACCTGCCTCTTCTCTTCCTCTTGTTGTTCCCATTGGCGCAGGCGTTGGATCCTTCGTTTTTGAGATTTAGACAGTCCATCAGGGCACCACCTCGGGTTTACTGGTTTGGCCGACGATTTGGCGTGCTCCCAGTCTGGTTCCCTTCCTAGAGGATTTTCATCCGACACCCTAGCATCAGCCATTTCTTCCAGCCAATCGTGTACGCTGGTTCTGCCCCCCAGTCGCTTCTACTGGTTGATCCTGCCGTTCGACCGGTCATACCGGTCAACTCTGCCCCCCAGCCGATCATGCACTGAAAGGCGCCGACCTTCTTGTTCGCGCCAGTTTCAGCTGATTGGCTCTGATCCTCTGTCTCTGGAGCACGATCTTTTGAACAGGCGATCGTTGCGACTGGATCCGGTGCACTCAGGGCAATTATCGGCCTATGGTAATCTGAGGTCGTTTTCCCAGCAATGGACGAAGAACGGACATCACCAATGATCTTCGTGTCGGCGTATCATCTCATCGTGGCGCCTCGACCATTCCTGCTGCCGTTGATACTTGCTGAGCAAGAATTGGGAAGTGACGGGTCTACGTGATCGATTTGATGCTTCGCCCTCGTCTTCAGCCTGTCTTTTCCCTTTGACATCATCCACCGTGACTTGCTTCCTGGGATCAACGGCGTCGCTTCTTCTAGCCGATTCCGACGTCAGCACCTTGGTTTAAGTGAGTTTCTTCCCGTGTCAACCATGTTAGCCGGGAAAGGATGCTGATCAATCTTCATCGGCTTTGCCGGCTTTGCCGGGATTTTGAACTTGAGTATTCCTTGCTCAATTGCCGACTGTATCTGCTGACGGAAGATCCTGCACTCATTTGTGTCATGAGATGTAGCGTTGTGCCATTTGCAGTACTTCATCTTTTTGAGCTGATCGGCCGAAGGAATGGTATGGTATGGTGAGAGCTTGATCTGCCCTTCCTGGAGCAGTAAGTCGAAAATTTTATCGGCCTTTGATGTGTCAAAGCCGAACGCTTCTGGTTCTTTCTTTCCAAAAGGGCACGATATTGGCTTCTTCCCTTTGACCCATTCTGCTAGGCCGATTTCTTCCTCTTCCTCGGATTTAGATCCTTCCAAATATGCCACCTTTTTCTGGAAATTCCTCCGCTGCTCAAACGGACGTATTTCCTGACTGGCCAATTGGTGAACGATCTGACTTAAGCTTTCAAATTCTTGTGAGGCGTACCTCTCCTTGATATGTGGCAGGAGGCCTTGGAAAGCGATATCGGCCAACTGGGCATCGATCAGAGCCAGGGTATAGCATTTGTTTCTGACCTCTCTGAACCTCTGTATGTATCCAGTTACTGGTTCGTCGCTCCTCTGCCTGATGTTGGTCAAATCTGAAAGCTTCATCTCGTGTACTCCCGCGTAGAAGTACTTATGGAATTGCTTTTCTAGATCGGACCAAGTAACAATGGAATTGGGTGGTAAAGTAGTGAATCACTGGAAGGCCGATCCAGACAGAGACGATGAGAACATGCGCACCCTCAGAGCATCTTGTGTGGCGGCTTCCCCGCATTGGATGATGAATATGTTAATGTGCTCCACGGTAGAGGTGTCGTCCAGCCCCGAAAACTTGGTAAAGTCAGGAACTTTGTACCGGTGGGGAAACGGCAATAGGTCGTAGGCTGATGGGTATGGCGTCTTGTATGTATAAGTTTGCACTTTCGGCTTCAACCCGAATTGGTCCTGAATTACCTCTGCTATTCTTCCCGTCCAATCCACTTGCTGCTGATGAACAGCTGTTCGGGGTGCCAGCATATGTTGGTGGATTGGCGGTGGTACGATCGCGTGATGGATCGAAGCGTGTGGCGGATTCTGTTGCATCGTGGCCGTCTAAGCAGCTGACAGATGATGGCGAAGCGAATCTGCCGCCCCATCGTACATCATCATCGGCGCAGTGCTTCTGAGTGCTTCTGCGGCATCTGCCCCCCTGCCGATTTCTGACGTGGCCGGTTGATACTGAGGGACCGTCGGCCGAACGGCCGAATGGAACGGTGCCTAGCTCGAATAGCTCCCATGTCCGGTTGATTGATCGGGAAAAGCCGCCGTTGCTGGTGCCCCCCAAGGTACTGAGTTTGAGGGCAGCGATTGCACAGAAGCAATCTGGACAGGCTGAAGCGGCGCTTGTGATCGAAAACATGGTGCACCGTTATACCCTGGAGGCATTAAAGGCAACGAAGTGTTGTATCCTTCATGTTGCGTCGACATCGGCTGAGGAGCCGAGTGGGACGTGCCTGGTAAGCTTCTGGCTGGAGGTACAATAGGTGGGGCGTATGCTGGCCCCTGATATCCTTGAGCTGCCCCGCTGACCAGAGAACTGATGACAGCGTTATACACCATGTTGGTCATTACTGAGGATTCGTCGATGAAAGCCTGATAGACGGACTGTTGAATCATATAGGACATCTTGCCCGAATCCTCAGCGATGGTGATGTGGCGGGGAACTGGAAGAGGAGCTTTCTTGATTGCCTCCCCGCTTCTGGTACGACTGAAAGATTGCAAATACATCATTTTGTAGTCCTCTAGATGTTTCGCCAGTTCTTCTTTCCGGTCATCCTTGAGATCTGCTTCTGTGACCTCAATGATATTGTTTTTAGAAACATCGGTGGTCTTTGACATATTGGATCTTGAGGTGGTCCCACCGGGCGTGCCAAAAGTGTGTTGGCGCTAAAAATCGGCTAGGAATCGGCCGATGACCTTCAGCGTCGGACACATGACCCGGGAGAATCTGCTTAACTCCTGTTTGGGTGACTGCCCTGGTGCGGTTCGCGCGGCGTGCCAGTCAATCTGACCTGTTGATTGACAAGGAAATAAAAGTATTAAATTCCGGGCGTTCTGATCGGCTGAGGTTCCGATCCATCCCGAAAAACGTATCGGCGAATCGGCCAATTTGCTATGAAGATGACCGGCCATGGATCAGCCGATAATCACGTAATAATTGCAAAGAAAACTGCTGGAGCAACTTAAACAATTATTACAGATGCAACACTTGAAATAGATCTAATCGGCTGTATGATAATGAACAAGGGAAAGCGATGACAAAGCCGATAGTTTCGATCTCAAGCTGGATAACTGGTGATAAAACTAGAACAATAGGTAAAACCTATAATTCCGGTAAATATCAATAACTGGTGAATAAATCTAAACGAAACAACGGCGATGCGCCCGAAGTTAAAGCTTAGATGTTATTCGATAAGCGGAACCTACCAATTGGCCGGAGATCATGTCGATGCAGCCCTGCCAATCCGTACGAACTCGTGAAAGAAGAAAAAGTATTGGCGAAGTCGCCGACTTGAAAGTAAAGTGCGATGAAAAAGTAGATTGTTTTGTTGATTGATTGATTGATTCATGTCCCCTCTACAAAACCCTGACGACTCCTATTTATAACCTAGGACTAGGACTCCTGATTGATTACGATCTGTTACAAACTTTATTTAAATAGAAAACTACTATATCTATAATATTTTCCTAAAGGAAACGGGCTCCCGCAGAATCTTCTGCCGCCATCTTCTAGTCCAATCCGGACTCTTTCCATTGCTTCACGACCGAGTCGGCATCGTTCTTTCGACCAACGTCAGGCCTCTTTTGACTGGGATCCTCTGTTGGCATTCCAATGGCTTCATCTCCCTAACTGCTGGCGCAGACTGCATCGCCCATCGGCCGATCCCCAACTGTAGCCTCAATCGGCCGATTCCCAACTGTAGCCTTCAAATCTGCCGCATTGGCCGGTCTCTTCTCTTTCTGACGCCGATTCAACACGTGTCAAAACCTGGCGTCAACAGTTTGCTTGAGAACAAATGTTTGTTTTTGTGTGCTTGGTTGGAAACTTTGAGAATTGCTTAATATAATCTATCCATTAATATAAGTTGGAGTCCTTATAAATCTATATTTTGTTAAGATCTTATCTTTTACCTACCTATATCAAGTACACCTGTCTTATCCTGGGTTTATTCCCTAATGGTCAGATGGTAAACACCAGGACAGGTGGAGGACAGGATATCCCTAGCACGAGGCGTGCTCACGTAGTCAACCGACAGAGTCAGTTGCCACCACCACGCAACCCAACAATGGAGCAATTCTTGGCAGCACAGATGCAGGTGTTGCAGAACCTCACTGCCACCATCCATAACATGCAAGCCCAGCAGAATCAGCAAGCACCGCAGCAAAACCAGCCACCAAGAGACAAACATTCATGAGCCACCCCCCTACCTTTTCTCACTCAGTGGACCCCTTGGATGCTGATGATTGGTTGAAGGTCATCACTAAGAAGCTGGACATCACGCAATGCAGTGACCGTGAAAGGGTCCTGTATGCTGCAGGACGTCTAGAAGGTGCAGCCGCTGATTGGTGGGATGCTTTCACTGCTGCCCACGCCAATGCCAACACTATCACCTGGGAGGAGTTCAGAACCAACTTCCGCAGCCACCATATCCCAGGAGAACTGATGAAGCTCAAGCAGAAGGAGTTCCTGACCCTGAAGCAAGGCAACATGACTGTCAGCGAGTACCGGGACAAATTCACTCAGTTGTCTCGTTACGCACCCCATGAGGTGGATAGTGACGCAAAGAGGCAGGAGCGCTTCTTGGAAGGTCTGATACGGCCGCTCAACTATCAGCTGCACAGTCACACCTTTCCAAACTTCCAGACTCTGCTAGACAAAGCCATTGGTCTGGAGAGCAAGCGCAAGGAGCTTGGGGAAAACAAGCGAAAACTTCAGTCCTAGGGACAATCCAGCAGCAACACTCGTCCCCGCTACAGCACACCCCAGGGATTTCAGTCACGCTTTGCAGGACAAGGCGGAGGATATCCGCAGAGTCAACAGAATCAACGAACTCCACAACAACCTCAACGCTTCAACCAACAGACTCAGCACAACTCCAACCCGCAACCGTACCGTTCAGGCTATGCCACAGGTGCACCTGTGCGGACGAACAATCCGGTCACACCCGTCCAACCCAACGGCTGTTTCAAATGTGGAGAACTAGAGCATTATGCTAACAACTGCCCGAAGCGTAACATGCTGACTCCTCAGAATCAGAGGAATAGTGGGCAGAGGTAGACTCCTCAGCAGCAGCAGCCGCGCAACAGCAACCAGACACCACTGGGCAACAGAGGTCTACAGAACTACATGCGCGGAAGGGTGAATCATGTGGCTGCAGAAACAGCTGAAGAGGCTCCCGATGTTGTGCTCGGTACGTTCCTTGTTAATTCTGAACCTGCATCAGTTTTATTTGACTCTGGAGCATCACATTCATTCATTACTGAGCAATTCGCCACAAGGCATAATTTACCAATGAACCCTATGAAACAAATACTTCTAGTAAGCTCCCCGGGCAAAGAATTGAAAGCTAGTCACTTATGCCCGAGGGTCAACATGAATATTATGGGGGTAGAATTCCTAGCCAACCTAATAGTCCTAAAGACTAGCGGCATTGATGTGATCCTCGGAATGGATTGGTTATCAGGATGTGATGGTGTCATTCATTGTCGCAAGAGATCAGTGCTCTTAACCAGCCCTCAAGGAGATAAAGTAGAGTTTGTGGCATCAGCTTCACCCAGTGGAGTTGGGAGAGTGAACCAAATGAAGGGAATGCCTCTGGAGGATATCAGAGTTGTCTGTGAGTACCCCGACGTCTTCCCGGAAGATTTACCACGTATGCCACCCATCCGTGACATTGAGTTCAGTATTGATCTTCTACCTGGTACTGCATCTATCTCTAAAAGACCCTATAGAATGGATGTTAAGGATCTGAGTGAACTAAAGAAACAAATAGAAGAAATGTTAGCTAAAGGATTTATCCGTCCTAGCTCGTCCCGTTGGGAGCACCCGTGATCTTTGTCGATAAGAAGGATGGCAGCAGAAGGATGTGTGTAGACTACAGGTCGCTGAATGATGTGACGATCAAGAATAAGTATCCACTGCCCAGAATTGAAGATTTGTTTGATCAGATGAGAGGTGCCAAGGTTTTCTCCAAGATTGATCTGAGATCAGGATATCATCAGTTATGGATCCGACCAGAGGATATACCCAAGACAGCTTTCACTACCATATATGGTCTGTACGAGTTCACTGTGATGTCGTTTGGATTGACCAACGCTCCAGCATACTTCATGTACCTGATGAACAAGGTTTTCATGGAATATCTTGACAAGTTTGTGGTTGTGTTCATTGATGACATCTTGGTGTATTCACAGAACGAGGAAGAACATGAAGAGCACTTGAGGATAGTGTTACAGAAACTCTGAGAGAATAAGTTATATGCCAAGCTGAGCAAATGTGACTTTTGGTTGAGAAAAGTTTCTTTCCTTGGATATGTTATCACAGATGGAGGAATCGCAGTAGACCCGAGTAAAGTTCAAGATGTTCTGAATTGGAATCCACCGAAGTCTGTGCCTAAAATCAGAAGTTTCCTTGAACTTGCAGGTTACTACAGCAGATTTATTGAGGGATTCTCAAAGATTGTGAAACCCATGACTTCTTTGTTGGAAAAGGGGAAAGGATTTAAGTGGGATGCTGCATGCCAGAAGTGTTTTGAAGAGCTGAAAACAAGATTGACCACTGCTCCTGTGTTGATAATGCCGGATATCCACAAAGGGTTTGATGTGTATTGCGATGCTTCACGGATGGGTCTTGGATGTGTGTTAATGCAAGAAGGCAAAGTTGTGGCCTATGCTTCAAGACAGTTGAGAAAGCATGAGCAGAACTATCCTACCCATGACTTGGAATTGGCTGCCGTCGTGCACGCATTGAAGATTTGGAGGCACTACATGATCGGAAACAAGTGTCAGATCTTCACGGACCATAAGAGTCTGAAGTACACCTTCACGCAACAGGATCTTAACCTAAGACAACGCAAATGGCTAGAATTAATCAAAGACTATGATTTGGATATTCAGTATCATCCTGGCAAGGCAAATGTTGTGGCAGACGCCCTAAGCCGGAAAGGACAAGCTAATATGATGATTGCTCGATTGATGCCTCAGGAATTATGTTGGGAGATGGCACGTTTGAACCTGGGAATTGTCACACAGGCGGAAGCCATGACCATGGAGATGGAACCTACATTAGAACAAGAGATCAGAAAAGGGCAGTTGACAGATGCTAAGATCAAAGAGATCAAGATTCAAATTGGTTTAGGCAAGACTATGGATTTCACCGAAGATACACAAGGAACTATTTGGTTCAGAAAGAGGATCTGTGTACCTGAAATTGCTCACCTTCGTGAACTCATTTTGAAGGAGGCACATGATTCTGCTTATTCCATTCATCCTGGAAGTACCAAGATGTATCAAGACTTGAAAGAGAAGTACTGGTGGTATGGTTTGAAAAAAGACGCAGCAACTCACGTGGCTTTGTGTGATGTGTGCCAGAGAGTGAAAGCAGAACACCAGAGACCAGCAGGTTTACTCCAGCCATTGAAGGTACCTGAATGGAAATGGGAAGAGATTGGTATGGATTTCATTGTAGGGTTACCCCGTACTCGTGATGGTTACGACTCGATATGGGTTATTGTGGATAGATTGACAAAAGTCGCGCATTTCATCCCGGTCAAAACAACATACACTGGAGCCAAGTTAGCAGAACTGTACATGTCACGGATTGTGTGTCTGCATGGTGTTCCAAAGAAGATAGTGTCTGATCGAGGTACTCAGTTCACATCGCGTTTCTGGCAGAAATTACATGAATCCATGGATACAAAGCTCAATTTCAGTTCCGCATATCATCCACAAACAGACGGTCAGACTGAGCGAACGAATCAAGTATTAGAGGATATGTTAGGAGCATGTGCCCTCAAGCATGGAGGTAGTTGGGATAAAAGCTTGCCATATGCAGCGTTCTCCTACAATAACAGTTATTAGGCAAGTCTCAAGATGGCCCCACTTGAAGCATTATATGGGAGAAAATGCAGGACACCATTGTATTGGAATCAGACAGGAGAAAGTTAGGTTTTTGGGCCAGAGATTCTTCAAGAAGCGGATAGACAAGTTCAGATAATCCGGGATAATCTCAAGACTGCTAAGTCACGACAGAAAAGTTATGCTGACACACGAAGAAAGGAATTGACATTTGAAGTTGGAGATTTTGTGTATTTGAAGGTATCACCCATAAGGGGACTACGTAGATTCAAAGTGCAAGGAAAGTTATCACCATGTTATATTGGTCCTTTTCAGATCTTGGGAAGGAAAGGTGAAGTGGCATATCAATTGGAGTTACCGGCACGATTGTCAGATGTCCATGACGTGTATCATGTATCACAGCTTAAGAAATGTTTGAGAGTGCCTGAGGAGCAGTTACCGCTGGAGGAACTTACAAGAAGATTTGACATGTTCAGAGTATCCGGTTAGAATCTTGGAAACATCTCAGAGGGTTACTCGGAAAAAGGTGATCAAAATATGCAAAGTACAGTGGAGTCACCACTCAGAGGATGAGGCTACTTGGGAAAGAGAAGATGAACTGATTGCAGAATTCCCTCAGCTGTTCCCTAATCCTTCCAAATCTCGAGGACGAGATTCTCTATAAGGGGGTAGGTTTTGTAACACCCAAAAATATAGGAAATGAATTTTTTTTTAGAAAAAACATTTTTATAAAAGCCACAAAATGAAATTATGCATGCATCTCTCTCTTTTTCTTCTCCTACTCTTTTCTTTCAGCCCGGCCCAAACCTCTCTCTCTTGTCCTTCTATTTTTTTTCTTCTCGCGGCCCAACCCAGTCGGCCCAAATCCTTCTCTCCTCCTCTTCTATTTCTTTCCTCTCCCCACGGCCCAAACCAGCCAGCCCAACCCGCCTCACTCTCCCTCACCTCTCTCTCACCGCCAGCTGGGTCCCATACGTCGGTCTCCTCTCCCACCTTCCTTTCTTCTTCCTCCCGCTCCTCTCTCTTTCCTTTCCGCCGCGACACCAGATGCGCCGCGCCGTCGTCCGCGCCTCCCTCCTCTTTCCCTTTCTTCCTCACCCCGAATCCTGTTCGCGCCGCACCCCGTCGCCCGCGTCTCCTCCTTCCTTCCCCGCGGCGCTGGCTTGCCATACTGGCCGCGGTACGCGTTCCGCCCCTTTCCTTCGCAGGCCGCCGCGTGAGCCGCCGCCTTCCTTTTCCCGGCCGCTCCGCCTCCTCCCCTCCCCTATAAAACCCACGCCGGAGCACCGCTTTGCACCCAGAGCCGTCGTCAACCTCTTCTTCTACTCTGCATCGTTGCACGCTGCTGGAAACCGCTCACCGGAGGAACGCCGCCGCCCCGTGTCGCCGCCCCTCCGTCGACTCGCCGTCCCTCTGTTTCTCCAACGCCTACAACCCTCGCCGGAGTTCCACGAGGTGGTGAGCACCAAGCCGCCCCCGTTTCCCGCCCTCTCTCTCGCTCTGTCGCGGCCCCAATTGCTCACTGGAGCTCTGTCTTCGCCCGCAGCCGGTCTACACTCGCCGCACGGCCATCCCGTGACCCCCACCACTTTTGTCGTGCCGTCCTCTATCTCCCCAGCCTAACCCCAGCCAGAACCGAGCCCCAGAACACCGGATTCGGTGAACTCCGGCCGTCTGCCGCCGCTCTCGCTCGCCGCCGGCGCCCGACACCGCCTAACCGATTCGCCCGACCCTTTACTGCGCGAGCCGCATCCGATTCGCCCGACCCTCACCCTGCCGCTCGATCTAGATCTAACGGCTGTGGCAGAACCACCTGAATTAATCCGGCTCAAGTGTATTAACCATCACCATTAGGGCAATTTCGGTTAACCTTACACTTCAAACGGAGTAATCCACTGGTCTGTCGGGTATAACCTCCCGATACAACCACGGTAATCGGATCGAGCGCCATACATACAAATGCTCACGCGACGATGAGCCCAGAGAATACCACATTCCAGCAAATATTACAACATTATCATAAGTAAATATTCCAGACCAAGTTTTAAATTTAGAAACCAAGTACTTCAATGATCACAAATAAGTTCTTCAGAGTTTGAGTTGCAGCGGAAATAAACAACGGAAGCTACTCGACGATACAGGATATCTCGATGAAGCCCGTACGAGACATCACTCGACATTATCTCCGTTGGACGGGGGCGTATCCCATTCCACCGACCAACCAGGGGGAAGAGTGCAGGGCCAAGTCAAGCTAGCAATCATATCTTCGAAGGTCTCACCTGAAAACGAGCCACAAGCAAGACTGAGTATACTAATACTCAGCAAGACTTACCCGTGTAGTGGAATCTACTCCACCGACTCTAGACATGCAAGGCTTTTTGGCTCAGGGGTTTGTTTTGCCGAAAAGCATCTACAAGTGGGTCCTTACTTTCAACTTTTAGCTCAAGATTCTAGTTTCATTAACCATTCTAGATAAGCAAGCTATCCAAAAGCATACATGGTGAAGCATTAAATTTTTATCCAACCAGTTCATTCATCATCATTGTTCCTCTTCTTACTCTGTGCGTAAAAATGGTTAAGCAGTCTCAATAGCCGTGAGAAACGGACGATTCGAATCGAATTTCTTAACCTTGCAAGGGAAACCCAAACACACGTCACGTGGTTACTCTCTAGAGTCACACGTGCAACTTTTCCCCTTTCTTTCCGGGTCGTGGATCGGGGCTACCCTCCGAGAGTACAAGAGCCCCACGCCACGGTTCGGCGCCGGGTCGTGACCACTCTCTGCACTCGCCATATGCACATGGGACCGAAGTTCAAAGGGTAGGATGCCGTCCCCTTGCCGGGCCAATCAGGTACTTAAGCTTACCGATTCCCATAATCTCAGCATGTGTTTAGTACGTTCAAAGACTTAACCATCACTACCACACCCTGCGGCCTTAGCATTTTTCACTAGACAGACGGGCCTCAATCGTATCCATCGTTCCATAGCCCGTCCGTGTCCTTATGATTGCAGCGTGTAGTAGACATTCAACTCCTATTTTCTCGCGAGTGACAGGAAATCACTCGACTTTTACTGGAGTCCTATTAGCACAGCATTCTATCGAACCTTACGTCTAGTTTTCAAGCAAGGGTTCCTGATATCATGCAACTAAGTTTTCATTCAACTCCTATAAACTTAATGCACAAGCAAAGAGTAATGAGTTGCATAATTTCGGAAAGAATGGGTTATGCTCCGGGGCTTGCCTTCGCAGTTAGCTTGGGGCTCTTCCGAACTTGGGCTCGGGTCTTCAAGAGCTTCAGTTAGATTTACTTGAGCTTCACGCTGCTCACTCTCGGACGCGGGCACCAGCTCGTAAGTTCCGTCGGCGAGAGTCGTCGATTCTACATGAATGCACAAATTTAAGTAGTGGTGATGGTAAACGACATGATTTAAGTGTAATTACTACAGTGGATAGTTTCTGGTCATGAAATTTTGGATTTAGGCACATCAGGGAAAGACGTGCTTACTGTAAAATTTTCAGCCCATTTTATGTAACAGATTAATTATGAAAAATATATTACATAGTTTCTGTTAGACATTTGTTCTTTTTGTACAGGACAAATGGTGCAACAAATGAGTCTAAGATTTTTACAGATCTTTTATTTAAGCATTCAGAAGCTACTGTAATTTTTGTAGGATTTATTATGCAGTATTCAGAGCATAAAAAATATGACATTACACACCTAGGTTATTCAAGGATTCATTTTTTACAGGACGCTACAGAGGGTTTTTGTCCATGCAACTTTTCAATCAGCAACCTCTACCATGGGGTACCTCCTAGTAAAAATTTGAGAATTTTCCAAGCTAAGATACTATTTTCTTGATTTAATGTATGTTATTAGCACATAAATCAAATAATTAGGTTCCTGTGAGATATAAATTCTCCCAATTTTTCTCTGGCATCTAGGTACCATTACACCAGTACAGAAAAAGTTTCATTAGGTGATTCACAACCTAACTGCAGGGATAAAAATATTCTACCTAATCATGGTATGAAACTAAGTTTAATAAACAGTGCAGATAGATATGGAATTTGGGCCTGATCTTTTTACACAGTCCTAAACTTCAAGCAACTAACTCACTGTCCAATTTTTATGGTCAGCATTGATCTACAACCGTGGGTACAAAATAAGTCCATTAAAGCTTCCATTTAATGTAGAGCAAAATATGTTGAGATTCTGAGAAACTTTTTGTAACAAAAGTGGTAGAGTTTGTTCTAAGGATTCCAGAACAGTTTAGTTTGCATTTTTATGAATTTTCCACAATATTATACGAATTTTACAAGTTCACTGATTTGGTTAAAACTTTCTTTACAGTGAGGTCCCTGAAAACTAGCAGAAAACCCCCTAGGAAGATCTGGGCGTTTGCAATGTGGTCCTGGCGCCATGGCTGGCCCTTGGGAGCTCGATTTGGCTCGAAATTCGGTGAGGGGAAGGGCCGGTCGGCGAGGGGGAAGTGGGGAGCACGGAGAGGGAACCAGGGCGCACCTATTGGTGGTCTTGGAGTGGCTCGGGGTGGCTGGTGGCGGGCTGGCCGCGGAGAGCAGGGGCGGCGGCGGTGGGGCGGCGCGGACGGCGGCGCTCCGGCGATGAGGGCGGCGGGGCTCGGGCTGGGAAGCTTCAGCGCACTGAGGAGGACCCGTTTCAGCGCTTGTCTCGGGCGGAGGTGGGCCGGAGCAAAGGGAACCGCGGCGAGGTGGGGGCGCCGACGGCAATGGAGGCGCGGTGGCTTTCCAAGCGCGCGAGGGGGCTCTGTTCGGCTTTTTATAGGCGCAAGGGAGGGAGGAGGGGTCCAGGCAGGGCTGGGCCGGGCGGCACGACGGGGGCACGCCGTTGGGCGCCTGGGCGGCGGCCAGTGACTGGGCGGCGCGGCGGTGCTGCAGGGCGCCGGAGGTCTGGCGCGCGAAGCTGGGTGCGCTCGGATTGGGCAGAGGCGTGGGCGTGGGGGAGGCAAAGCCGCTGCGGCAGGGAGCGACGGACATTGGCTTGGCGCGGCATGGGGGCAGGAATCGCCGGCGACGTGGCGTGCGGCTGTCGGGCGAGCTGGGCGGTGCAGCAGAGGAGGGGGAGGTGAGGGAGGGACCTATGTGCGAGAATTTGAAAACTTCTAGGGGGCTGGGTGCAAACAGGATGTTTTCTCCTCTTTCTAATTTGAATTTCAAAAACTTTTGAACATGAAAGTTGTTCAGAATAAAAAGTTCTACAAGTTTGGTTTCAGGCAACCTCTCATTTGGCTTATGGTTTGAAAGTTAAATTTAAAAGTTCAAAAGTATCCAAATGTGCCCAAATTAAATTTGAATTTCAACTTAACTCGTTCTAATTCTTTTCACCCTTTTATCAGTTGGTTTAAGCATAGGGTTAGGCTAATGATACTGATTTTAGAAATGAAATTTTTACCAAGGTTGTCACAACGGCCAGAACAAATCTGAGCCGCGCACCCGCCGCCTTCGCCCCGACCCTTACCCTGCCGGCTGATTCTGATCCAACGGACCAGATTCGCCTGACCCTAGCCGTCCCCGGAACCTTTGCAGAAAAGCCCCTAGGCTTTCTAGGAATCAACCCGCAGTCCAGATCAGTAGAAAAGTAATTAGAGTTAAGTCCTTTCTTTTCTGTCCCGACCCCTAACTTTTCTAGAATTAGTACCCGCCGTCCAGGACCTCTAGTTTTGCACCGAGACCCTCTGTTTAAGGTTTAATTATGTTTTAGCCCTGATTTCTTCAGATCTGGCACCTGTAAGTTCAAAACTCTCGTAGTTAGGTCCCGGGATCACTGTTTTAGCCATATCTTCATCGTTTCAACTCTGATTTCAGCGATTCTTGTGCTCACGCGATCCTTGCATCATGAACTACAATATTATCATCATTTTACTCTCTGTTTGTACTGCTTATTTATTATTTCTTATTTGTTTGTGTATGCTTGTTTGTGCGATCGCGTAGACAACGTGACGTTCGAGCAAGACCAAGAGCAAGCTTACGAGGAAGAGAATCAACAGCTGTTTGAGGAAGGCAAGTGGACTTCCCTCCCCTGCATATTCTATTTTATCCCAACAACAGCATGATAATTCAATTTATCTTAATATTGCTTTGCATAAACTTGATGGGTTACCTATACTAAGGACATACCTAGTCTTTTACCCAAAGCCTTGAAACACCTGGGTTTACTTTTCATGTTGGGTAGTCACGCTTAGTTGCAAACTTTAGGATTGGTGTTGGTTTACTCTTATGACAATGTTGATCATATTTCATAATGTTGTTATACCGCGTTAATTCAAGATCAGTTTTGTTTAATGGGAACATGGAGAACCACCCAAGTGAACAGTGCAACCACAAAGTCATATGGCTCTGACCTTAGCCAATTAATTAGATGTGTAGTTAGCTGGTGGCCTTACCGAAAGGGCAAGGAGGGGGTCAGTGATAGGGGTCATAGCCCGGTCCTCTTGGGGTAGCTGCCTTTGCTAAGGAGCTGACCATTAGGGAGGTTTATGGACCACACTGCTACTGAAACTCTAACGGGCTGCCTAGCTCTCGACATGTCTTTGTAAAGGCTTCGTAGTGTACCCTCGCCACTCATCTCGGAAGTGTTTAAGGGCCTTGCAAACCCGGGCGACTCAGGGGAACACGATTTGTGGGTAAAGCGTACAACCTTTGCAGAGTGTAAAACTGTTATAACAGCCGTACTCACGGTTAAGAGTGGCTTGGACCCTCACATGATAATGAAACTTGAAGATTAATTAAATTGTGGTTCGTGGTTTATGTATATGTTGATGGTAGCTTTATGATTTTGCTAAAGTGGGATGGTATAAACTTAAACCTAGTTAATAGGTGATTGCTAATAAATACTTGGCCAACTAAAAGTGCTCGCTGCTGTAAACCCTAGCCTATCCTTGATGGCCTTGCATATTCACCCCACTTGCTGAGTACCAACCATAAGAGTACTCACCCTTGCCCAACTGCTGTTCAGGAGAGAACTTCGAAGAGGAGAACTTCAACGACTTCGAGGAGTTCTAGGCATTGCGTTCACCAGTCATCGCCTGTGGAAGACGGAGTTGTTGCAGACTTCGTTTAGGGTATATCGGTGTATCGTTTAAAGACCTTTGTGTCTCTTTTATTCGGAGTGTAATATTGTTAAATACTTTATTTAGTTACTTTTCGAGCATTGTCTTTGATATATTACACTTGTCCGTCTATCATGTGTGTGTGAACATGATCCTGGCGCACACATGAGATGCATTTGGTTCTTTCTAGAATCGGGTGTGACATTGGCGCAAGCCCACATTGGCCCAAACGCTCCAGCCTTTCAATCGGCCGACCCCCACCAACTTCATTCGCCAATCGCCCGAAACACTGCAGCGCCAATCGGTCGATTCCTAACTGTAGCGCCAATCGGCCGATTCCCAATTGTAGCCTTTAAGTCTGCCGCATCGGCCAATCTCCTCCTTCCCTGACGCCGATTCAACACGTGTCAAAATCTGGCGTCAACAGTATCAAATGATGATTTTATTACATAATTATTATTGATGTTGTTAACTGGTGGAAGTCGATGTACTTTTGTGAACTAGTTGTCAGTTGTTATGTTCTCCTAGGTTCAGGACATTCCTAGGTCCGCCACTGCAGCAAACAAGATGTTGGAGGTCGTTGCTTTGGATATCTCTACCAAGAATGGGTGGAAAAGCAAAGATAGATTTTGCTTTTGCTTTTTTCCTTTCATTTGTGTACTATATTGCCCTTTCTTTGATCAGCCTACGAGCTGAGTATCTGTAAAACCAGGCTGTGTCCAGCCGTAGAGGCTAGAAATTCTCACTTTTCTAAAAAAATGATGTGATGTAGATTGTAGCGTGTAACATCCCGAATTTTGCAGGAATGTTCTAAGATGCAAAAATTGTGAATTTCAAAAACTTTTTGTATAAGTGTTAGACCTAGGGATAATATAAGGATATCTTTCTTGTATCCCAAATTCCTAACAAAATAAAACCTAATATAAGTGAAGGACTAATTTGTTAATGTGAATTAATTTGGAGTTATTCGAGTTTCTCCGAATCAGCTTGTTTAATTTGGTTTGGTTTGATTTGGTATAAGGATATTCTGTTAATATATTTGGAGTGGTTGGGATTTAATTGAAGCTATCTTGTTTATTTAAAATCACTTTGGAATTTATTTTCTTAGTTTGAAATTGCGTTGAATTTAAGCTTGAAGTGTGCCCTTCAAATTTACATTCAAAAGCTAATTTAGCCTGCGTGGACCCACCTGAGTCTCTAACACGCTTGGCCCTACCCCCAGCCCGGTCAGCCTAGCTGGCCAAGCAGGCCTGCCAACCCCGCTTGCAACCTTGTGCGCCGGCCCAGCTCGCGCGGCCCAACACCACCACCGCTACCTCTTAACCCGCTGCCCTCACCTAGCCACTGACTAGCGGGTCCCGCTTGTCAGCTTTTCCTTCATCCTCCAGCCGCTCCCTCGCTGCCTCCGCCCGCGCGCGCACCCACGCCAGCGCCGCCGCCCTCACTCCACGACAAGGGGGCGTAACCGCCCGCGCCTCCCCCTTTCCACATGGCCGCCTCGCGCTCGCCCGCACCCCTGCGTCGGCCGCCCGAAACCCTGGCCGCGTCGCCCCAGATGACCGCCGCGTGTCCCGGCCTGGACGCCGAGGACCCTCGGCCGTCCACAAGCCAAGGCAGAGCCCAGCCCTAGCGGCCGCCTCTATAAGAACCCTAGCTGCCGCCTCCTCAAAACCCAAGGGTCTCCGGGACTTTCCCCATCCGCCGCCACCGCGACCAAATCAAGAGAGGAGGAGTGGAGGAGCAGGACGCCGCCACTGGAGCTCGCCGCCACACAAGCGCCCCGATCGACGACACGTCACCTCGTCACAGCCTCACATCATCACGGCCGTGCCACGTCACAGCGCCGCCCCCGTCTCTGTCGACCATGCCGGTAGGTGCCGTTGCCCCTTTCTGTCCTCCCTCCTGCTGCCGACAAGCTCGCCGCCGTCGATGAACCTTCCAATAGATGTTCCTAGAATCCCCTGTCCTATCCCCTTCCCGTGCAGGAGCCTGACGCGCCGCCATGTTTCCCGCAGCCGCCATCGCCCTCTCGCCGCTGCACCGTGCCACGGGCTTGAAGAACCGGTGCTCCGCGCACGGCTCAACCATGTCGCGGTCCAAGGATACCAGGACCCGCGCGCGTGCGTGCACACTGAGCCGCCGACCGCAAGGCCGAGCCTTGTTTTCGCCTCGCCGCCCCTGACCGCCCGGTCATCCACCACCTTGCCAAGCCGCACCGTCGCATCGTGGCCCTGGACTGCCAAGTGCTCACGAGCAAGAGCTCCTTCCCAGCCAACGGCTAAATGCCGTGCCTTTGCCCTTTTCTGAGCCAAGCCGCACCGCCCCGCCATGCCTGTCGTGCCGCCGCCTCACCGCGGACTGGACAACCAGGTCCCGCGAGCGCGCAACCCCGGCCAAAAGGCCGCCGCTTTGGCCCTCCCTCGGGACGCCCTGCCACGGTCACCATGCCTGCCACCGCGGTGGCATGGCACGTGCGGGTTCCTCTGCGGCATTTTGCCGAGCACCCCGCGCATGCGCCCAGACGCCATCCTCTCTCACCTCTAGCACCAGCACACACACGCACACACACACACACCTCGAGCCGCATCGGATCCGGCCTGCCACAGCCGATCCAGTCATGAGGCCGACGCGTGGGCCCCTTCTATCAGCGATGCTCTTCGGCCGACGAGCTGGGCCCAGCAGCCAACGTAAGAGAGAGGGCGAGGAGCGGGATACCGGGCCACACCACACTCCGGCCCGTGGAGCCGCAGATCGAAGCCAAGCTGGCCTACCCACCCTAGACAAGTCGATGGGCGCAGGCCAGGCCGAACCGCCAGCCGAGCCAAGCTGAGTTGGGCCGGCCCAGTTTCTTTCACCCTAGTGAGCCCGAGCCATCTAACCTTTTTCTTTTCTTTTTTACCGACCTGACACGTGGGTCCCACCTAACAGCGAAATGGTGCGGCTGACCAGTGGGTCCCACTGACCGCTGACCCCGTTGACCGCTGACCGGTCAACGCTGGCGTCAGCAGGGCCCCCTGCTCACGTCAGCAGGACTAACCCCAGAATGATGTCATGTTGATGTCATTCTGATGTCAGCATGACACGTGGCGCACCTAGTGCTAACACGTGGCGCTGCTGTGTCTTTTCTTTTTCCAAAACCTTTTATTAATTTCAGAAAATAATTTAATCATAGAAAATTCATAATTAATTAACCGGACCTCCGAAAATTATGAAACCAGTTTCATAGTTCTTCTAAAATCATGATCCACTCGTTAGAGTACGTTTTGTTGTGATTTGGATCTTATTTGAGTACTTTTGTGCACTTTTGCACCTTGGCCATGTATTTATATGCATTTACGATTAGGTCCCTACGAGAATAAGTTGATCGACGTTCTGGATGACCAGAAGACCCCGGAAGACTACGAAGAACCACCATGTTCACGCCTATCTACAAATTGAATACCTATTAGGCATTGGTCGCTAGATATGCTACGCTTTTATTTATGTTATGATGAGATGAACCTGCATAGTCTATTTTATTAACCTGAACTCCTTGCAATCCTATACACATGATAATTATATGAGATGCCTTGCTATGCCTTGCATGTGTATGTGTGGGATGGATGGTTAGTCTTGGCGTGAGTGGAGATACATTTTCCAAGAGTTGGTGAATAGGGCTTTTAGCAGGGAGCGAGCGAACTTAACTCGATCTTCGGATTGAGGGCTTGAAGTGTGTATCTTGGCACACTCTACGGAGTACCAATGGCAGGTACATCTTAGGTGGTTACCTTGTTGAGGAGTTGGTGGCACCCGTAATGGGTGCAGTTGCGGACCATTGCGGTGGAGATACATGTGACGAAGATGCTCGCTTCGGCAATTGAGGACCGGTTGAGGGTAACTATGATTAGTGGGACTATGTTAAGCGTGCACACCACTTACCCATTATGAGGGTGGGCCCGGTCCAGAGCTAGCAAGTACGGTACCAAACCAGTAGGAGGATCGAGTATCAGTGCAGGGGGAGGACGTGTTGACCTCACGTTCCTCGAGACGCAAGGGAGGCTTCATAGTCCCGGGGCGACCTCTTGCGGGAGGATGTGCCCAAGACCCGGGAAAGCCGGATGGTACAGAGGCTACTAGTTTCCGTGTCAGTAGACCGGTGTCTCGTCGTTCAGTTGGGTTGCTCCTGGCTGGCTTCGATTCGAGTGGGTCCAAGTGTACAACCCCTGCAGGGTGAAAACTATATGTATAACGGCGTATTCGATCATGTACAACCCTACTCTTCTGTTACTCTTATTAATTAGTGTTACTCATGCTTTCTACCTCCCTCTAGTACTTGGTGGTTTGGAAAGGTGTGTGTGAACCGGAAGTTCGGGTTGCTGGAATAGCCCGAATTCGAAGTTTGGATGATGATATATCTTGATGCTGTTGTGCATAGGAAACCCCAGCCTTCCTCCTTGATTTTGATATACTTTTAGTATAGACCACTTAAAGCTTGCATACGGATGGTGACGTGAACCTATCCCATTCCTTGGGGATAGTTGGTAGATGCAGGATTTGATCCGAAGCATAACCCTGACTAAGAAGGATGACAAGGATGGCCCGTGCTTCGCTCAAGTTTGCCTGTGGAGGAGTGTTTTCCCTAAGATGAAGGATGGCCCAGAAGCTTAGCCATCGCTTCCATTTTCTGTTTGTTTCACCTTAGCCTAAGGGGCTTGTACCGTAGAACTCGTGATACAATCCTTTGGATTATGTAATAATTAAATCCATGTCTGAATTTATGCGATGTATGACTAAGATATCTGTCTGAGATAAGTTCTGTATGTGATAGCTACTGATCCAGAGAGTATCATAACGATACAGAGAGTCGGATTCTCATTTCGAAAATCCGGTTCGTCACATAGTGCATGTGAATTTCTGTGAAGATAGGAAATCCTCATGGAACTGTCTTGCTCACCATGAGCTATACCTTCGTGAGTCTTACATGCTTTGTTTGAACTTACTGGAAAGAAACTTTCTAACGTGGTAATGGACTGGGGACATCAAATTTGCTTCGAACCTGTTCTTGCATGATTTGTTATTTTGTTTCATTTGCCAGCATTGGTGACACACTTATAATTAAAACTCCTAGAAATTAATTTTTTTCTTGAAAGACTCAATTGGAGGAGAGGTGGGGTTCGTCGAAGTGATGGTCATGGCGGCGGCGGCGGCTGGGTCAGCCGCGGCTAGTGCAGCTCGGCCCTTCTTGACGGATTTGCAACCGCTGCCTACCCTGCATGGACAAGCGGGGGTTCGGCGGCTTCAGCGGGTGACGCGGGGCGGTGCGGGACGAGGGGCGGGAGGCGATGGCGCTCCTGCAGCATCAGCACCACCACCAGCGGCAGCGGCGGCGGTTGGAGGTCGATGAGGAGGAGGAGACGCGACGCCAGATGTTCGTCAGGGTCGTGGCGTTCCAGGCGGCGGCGCTGGGGCTGGACCACGCCCAGCAGGCGGACTACGGGAGTATGCGGGCAGGCTCGGGGACAGCAGGGTCGGAGCCGGAGCCGGCGTAGGCGCAGCAGCGCAGGGGGTCCGGCAGCAAGTGGAGCCGCGCTGCCAAGGTGCACAACCTCTCCGAGAAGGTGCTGCCACTGCCCATTTCTCAAAGTCTCAAGTTTTTCTCTTGCTGCATGCTCTGAGTTCTCAGTGCGAGTGCTAAAGATCGTTGCTTTCTTTGGTTTGCTTCTGGGCGCAGAGGAGGAGGAGCAAGATCAATGAGAAGATGAAGGCGCTGCAGAGCCTGATACCGAACTCCTTCCTGCCTATCTTGTCGCCGCGGCCTGCTAGAGAATTGGGGTTTGGGGAATTCGAGGGAGAGAGAAAGGGGTCGGTCAATATTGCTGACCCAGTGAGGAGTGCCACGTGGACTGGTGATGTGGACCAAAACTAGGAACGATTTGGGTCGAGGGTGTATTTTGTCCGGTTTTGAACAGTTGAGGGTGTAGGATGTTTGGTTTTGTAGTTAGATGGTGAAAATCGGACGAACGTGATAGTTGGAGGTTGAAATATGGACTTTTCCCTTAAGTAAATCATATTACTCTATCCATTTTTAGGCTCATACGGTCATACCCAGCTTTGAGTATGCAGCATAAAATGATCTGTTTTTCTGTTGGGCCACATCAGAAGTTTCATTTGTGTCCTCTAGCTGGTACCTTGATGATCTATAGGATCGAGGTCATTTCCGAAAAGTTGTTGCAATTTAATTATTCTCCCTGAACTTATTCCAGTTTTGGCAATAGCAAGTATATAATGTTCTAAAGAAGTGCTGAATGTTTTCCTCGGGTTGAAAACAGGATATTATATTGACTCATAATAATTTCCATGCTCTAGCTTGATCATAAAATTTTTATATTTGTATGATCAGTCATCTGAGAAGTGCTTGTTCTTAAAGAGTCAGCTGAATGTTTTTGAACAATATTGAGATGTAAAGTTCGTGTATGGTTTTTCCGTTTCTCGCACTGGTTTTAGTGATGTAGGTCTATTGAACTAAGTATTAAATGTCTGCATGAATAAGGTTTCTCTCCTGAAATGATAATTCATGTTTTAAGGGTCGAATACTTGAAGTTTGAACATTCAGAATTCTGTGGCCATGACAGGTTAGAGTCCCCCTTTTTGTTTTTAATTGGAATGCACTTTGCTGAACCTTAAATAATGGGAAAATCATACTTCTCAGGTTGGATTTGAACCAAATTCAGTGACTTAAAAATGTTGTCCAGTCAAGGTTTGGGAGCTGGCCCTTACAGATTTAAAAATGGAGTATTACAGAATCTATAGTGCACTCTATAGTACATGTAATATCCTAGGTGTTTTTGCATTAAAGAATTTGATAAAAAAAGATATATGCCACTTGCCATTATTAAGTGCAGTCTCCAGATACGCACTGTAGAGTGAGGTTAGAAAATTGCATCTGGAAACTTGTTGTATTCAGAAGAATGTCCCTCTCTGTGTATTTAATCTGGGTATGTTTGGGATAGGGCTATAGTGCTTTAGGATTGTTTTATTCCTTTGACGATGTTTTTTCTAGTGTCTGGTAGAGAAGCTAAAGTGGAGGAAGTTCTGATTATGCTGTGACATGAGTTTGTAATTTTCATGATGGCGGCGGTAAGCAGGAGAGATTTTTGAGTCAGAAAAATTAAACTAACGCCTATGGTGGAATATGATTCTTCATTAATCTAATTCATTAATTCATCAATGAGTTTTATTTTGTCAATTCACAAAAATGAAATATTTCATACATGGAAAGACATCAAATTTTTGAGGGAAACACTGTAAAAAGTTCTAATTCAATGAGTGTTAATGAGAGACAGTACATGTATGTGATATCACATTATCTCCGAGGAACTTGATCAGCCATGCAAATATAACATGACAATCTATATGTATGCCTGTCCACATGTCCTCCCACCATTCATTCAGGTTGTTCCTCTACCTTTACATGGCACTACTACAAAAGAGGTTTTTAGGACAGATAAAATCGTATTTTTAGGGGCGGGTGCGGTACCCGCCCCTAAAAATAGCTATTTGTTTCTCGCAGCTAAAAATAGCTATTTGTAGGGGCGGGTAACGTGCCTGCCCTGAAAATCGATTTCTAGGGGCGGGTCACGGCATCACCCACCCCTAGAAATTGATTTGTAGGGACGGGTTAGGGCATGACATGCCCCTACAAATCAATGTTCAGAATATGGAAAAAATCAGAAAAAATTAAAAACAGCAAAATGAAAAAGAAAAAATATCCCTGCTAACCAGCCACCTCCCCATCTACTATAGGTACAATTTTTTTGATGAAATATGCACATTTGCGTAAACTGGGGTTCGAACCGCTTACCTCGCGCATACCCTCCTCTCCATCACACTACACAGTCACCGGTGACTTTATGGGGTATGCTATTCTATTATATTAACTCTGAAATTGATTTCTACGGGCGGGTCATGCCATCACCCGCCCCTAGAAATCTATTTTTAGGCGCAGGTGATGCCATCACCTCCTAAAAATATTTTTCTATTTATTCTAAAAATTTATTTAAATCTTTACGTATAGCAAAAGAAATCAAAAAAAGGTGAAACTTCCAAAAATACATTTTAGAAATGGTATTTTTAGGGGTAGGTGACTGTCGGTGTTTCACCTCCATGCCCACCGAGGGATACCCCCAAGGTGGTGAGTTTGTAGATAGGGTGTCGCCGAGATTAGGAACTCGAAGGTGCAAGGAATACAAGGTTTAGACAGGTTCGGGCCGCCGAGAGTGTAATACCCTACGTTCTTTGTGGTTTGTATTGCCTTTGATGGTGATCGGATGATCTCCTGAGTGATTCCCCTTGGAGGGGTCCTGTCCGCCCTTATATAGTCTGGGGGGACAGATTTACATGGAAGTCCTAGTCGGATACATGCCCTAGAGTCCTACCCGAGTACTTTTCTGGTAGTTCCCTACTGTATCTGACTAGTTTTACTACTGTAGGAGCAGTTCTACTAGGCTACGAGTAGTTACAATAGATGTAGGGCGTGGGCCATGTCCCATCCCTTATCGTAGGAAAAGTACACAACGTGCACAGTCCCGTGTACCCAGGTCTGGCAAGCCCCCGAGCTCTTCGTACTCGAGTACTGCAGGCTTCCGAGTGCTTCTGAAGGCGTCTTCGAGTTCTCCCAAACTTCATCTTGAAGGTGTCTTCCGAGTACTTCCTTGGCTGCATCGAGGCTGTGAGGTACTCATGCCCCGAGTAGTTGTCAAGTCTTCTTTTATATGGGGTGCGATTAAACTCGCACTCCACATGGAGTAGCCCCTGAGCCTTAGGTTGACTCGTAGAATCAGGCTGAGGGTCAATTCAATCTTGAGTCTTCTGTCCTTATCTTCCAGCAGATTTGAAAAATAAGTCGCTGATGACACGTGTCCCGCAGCCCCCGAGCCTTAAATCCAAATCCATAGGTTTTGGACTAAAGGATCCAAAGAATCGTGGCATGCAATCTTTATTGCTAAGAGCCGTGTCGTATCCAACCCCCGAGCCTGGGAGCTAGACGAGTTGCATAAGATATGCCTAGTAGTCGGTGGCGCCAGCCCCCGAGCCTAGGTATTGGCCAAGTTGCCGCTGAATCTTGAACTGTCGATGTAGCAGGCTAGTCGGAGTTGATTCCGACTAGTTTTGAAGCAGTCACCAGCGTATCACCGAGCAGAGTCGATTCCGACTAGCTTGTAGGCGAAACGAGTAGTCGAAGTAGTCGCCAGCGTGTCACCGTGCATTCTTCATGAAGTCCAGTAGTCGACGACGGTTGGTGACAAACCCAACTAGTTGGAGTCGAATCCGACGAGTAGTCATTGTAGTCAGCGACGTGTAGTAGCAAAGTGTAGTCAAGCGTTCTCGCGAAATCGGAGTAGTTGTTGGCGATTGTTGATGAAGCCAACTGATCGGAGTTGAATCCGACTCGCCCAACAACACGGTCTGGATCAGGTCCCCTGCAAGGTAAACATAAAAGAATGTTGTAACTGATGTACATGAAACCATGTTGGGAGCAATGCCCTTGCAGTAAACTCCATGGATAACTAGTAAAAAACTAGTACACGAAGAAGTACTGAAAGTATGGGAGCGAGGCCCCTTCAGTAACATAGAGTACTAGTCGGAGACTTAGTAGTATGAGCGTTACTGGATATGAGAAAAACCCCTTCAGTAACATAAGATACTAGTCGGTAAATAGTAATCGGAGCGTTACTGGAAATATGGAAGCGAGGCCCCTTCAATAAACTACACGTAGTACTAGTCGAGAACTAGAAAAACGGAGTATTACTGGAAGTCTGGGAGTGAAGCCCCTTCAGTAAACTACGCATAGTACTAGTCGAGATCTAGTAAAACGGAGTATTACTGGAAGTATGGGAGCGAGGCCCCTTCAGTAAACTACGCGTAGTACTAGTCGAGAACTAGTAAAACGGAGTATTACTGTAAATATGGGAGCGAGGTCCCTTCAGTAAACTACTCGTAGTACTAGTCGGTAACAAGAAAACGGAGTATTACTGGAAATATGGGAGCGATGTATCTTCAATACACTACGTGTAGTACTAGTCGAGAACTAGTAAAACGGAGTATTACTGGAAGTATGGGAGCGATGCCCCTTCAGTACACTACGCATAGTACTAGTCAAGAACTAGTAAAATGGAGTTATACTGAAAGTTGGGGAGCAAAGCCCCTTTAGTAATGAAGAATACTAGTCGAAAACTAGTAATCTGTTATAGAAAGTATGGGAGCAAGGCCCCTTCAGTAAACTTGCACGAATACCAGTCATGAACCAGCAAACGGAATTGTACTGGAAGTATGTGAATGCGACTAGAAGTCAATGAGGGAGAAATAAATCTTGCTGGTAGCTTCAGTCATATCCTTGGGCGGACCATGAGAATGGACATGTTGACTTGTGAAAACATCACGGTTGGCCCTAAGGGATTGATGGTGAGATCTTTCACGTGAGGCGATGAGTTCCTTGGGGGGGGGGGGGGGCAAGACAAGTCTCGGTTGGCCCAAAGGAAGGGACAATGCAATCCTGTACTTGCATTGGTACAAAAGTAGTCGTTGAGCAAGGATGACTCGGCTAGCCCAAAGGAAATCCTTGGGCGGGCCAAAACAAATCACATGTTGCCATGCGCAGATGTCTCGGTTAGCCCGAAGGAAATCCTTGGGCGGGCCAAAACAAGTCGTACGGCGCTGAAATATTGCTGAACAAACAAACCCTATTGTGGGTAAACTCCTTGGTCCCCTAACCGAGTGGTTGAACAAATTATTTGGAAAAAACCCCTTGTGTCGAGATAAAACTCGTGACAATGGTTAAACAAATTCCCTAAAGATCTTCGTAAAACCTCCTTGAATCGGGTCTCAGTTTTCTCGTGGGTGATTGGCGATCTTGATTCGTTGGTGATTGCCGACGAAGTCGTGTCGCTTGTTGATGAAGCTTCGTCGGTTTGTTGATGATCCCGACTAGTCGGAATCAATTCCAACTGGTCACTGGTGGTGTGAGACCCGCTCCCGATTGGCCGTGTAGTCGAAGTAGTCGTAGGCGGGTCACCGAGTGCCCTGGCGATGGTGAAGTAGTCGTCGAGGAGTCGAGGATCCTACCTTGTTGGAATGGTGCTGGGCCCGACAGGTTGTCGATGTTGATGGCGCAAAAAGTTGGGCTAAGCCGGGTAGCTTGGAGGACTCCGTTCCGTTCCGATACCTGGGCCTGCCAGACCAGGTTGAAAATGCAGAAAGGTGGGCGGAGCCAGGTAGCTTGGAGGACTCAGTGCCCTTCCAATGCCCAGGCCCGCCCTACCAAGATTGAGACGCAAAAAGGTGGGCTGAGCCGGGTGGCTTGGAGGACTCAGTGCCCTTCCAATGCCCAGGCCCACCCTACCAAGATTGAGACGCAAAAAGGTGGGCTGAGCCGGGTGGCTTGGAGGACTCGTGCCCTTCCTATGCCCAGGCCCGCCCAACCAAATTGTAGGCGAAGAAAGGTGGGCTGAGCTGGGTAGCTTGGAGGAATCATGCTTTTCCTATGCCTAGGCCCACCCTACCAAGATTTGTGTTGTTGATGAAGTCCGAGTAGTCGGGGGGGGGGGGGGGGGGGGGGGGACGGAAGCCCTTCGATGGATGTTGGCTAGTCCTTCTCCGGCTTGTCGTAGGCGATCCAAATCCTCCTCCGACTTGTTGTAGAAGATCCAAATCCTCCTCCGACTCTTGGTAGAGAACCTCCTACCGAGGGGGATTCGGTTCGAGGGGTTCTGAGTTGTCGATCGAGTCATCGATTGCACAGTTGACGTCCATGCGGGTGGTACGGGTGCTTCAGGCCTCTTCTAGTCTGAAAAACTCGATTTCCGATGAGAGTATTGGCAAGGTTGTGCGGGAGCAAGGACCCTTCAGTAAACTACGTGTAATACTAGTCGAAAACTAGTAAACGGAGTGTTACTGGAAGTTTGGGGAAAAGTCCACTTCAGTAACATAAAACACTAGTCGGGAACTAGTGATCTAAGTGTTATAGGAAGTTTGGGAGCAAGGCCCCTTCAGTAAACTACGCGTAATACTAGTCGAAAACGAGTAAATGGAGTGTTACTGGGCTAATTAACTAGTTCCACTAGTCATTGCCAAACAGGACGACCACTTTTGGCAGTCGCATGGTTCGGCTGTGACAGGGTTCCCTAAGTTTAGCGAGGGAGTCGTGACTAACCCGAGTAAATGAACATAAATAGCGACCCTGACTAAGTGGTAAAGGGGTGCTTTTAGGTGTACGGAACCTCTTGTTTCGAGATATGGTCCCAAAACAATTGTTTAAACAAACACAATACCTAAAAGACCCTCAGAAAATCTCCTTGAATCGGGTACTTAATTTATGAGTAAATCATTAGTCAGGTAGTTCCGTCGCCTTTCTTCGTAGACTTGGCGGAGCTCCGAGGGCCCTCCGAAGGGCTTGACATTCAAACGCAGAATGCTTGCTCTTCGGGTGGCACGGGCATTGCCCATGGAGCACTTCCTCGAGTCATTTCTTTGATCTGGGAGTTTTCTTTCTATGGGTGGATTGTTCCCTGACTTCTGGCTTGCGCTTCCGAGTAGTTTCCAAGTACTCGAGAGGGTGTTGGTAGCGGGTGGGGCTGTGGGCTTCCACTTCTTTGCGCTCCTGCTGCCTGACAATGATGACATTGCGGGCATCCAGGCCAGCGTTGATGATGGCTCGAAGGTCACCCGTGGAGAAGTCGTGGAGGTTACGGCTTCCCTGCTGGTTTGTCTTGACGGCACGGTTCCTACGTTAGGCGCACTTCGCATTGATGAGCCTGCGGTGCTCCTTCTGTATGTTATCTGCGTCTGCCACCTTGATGTTGGATGAGGGTTCACTATCCATTGTTACATCCACGTCTTCGTCGAGTGGATCAAGGAGGTATTCGTCGTAGTCATCTAGCTAGACCCGCTCCGGGGCTTCACAATTCTCGTCAACGTGGATCATGAGTACTTCTCGATTGAAGGTGAAGCGTTTGGCACGCCGCACCACTTGGCCCTCATCTTCGTCGTCAGATGGGGGGAGGGGTCTGCCCTCTTGAAAGGGTAGTTCCCCGGGTGTGGCAATGAATCGTGGTGGACTTGATTTGAGGGACCTGGAGGGTTTCTTGCCCTTCCGCTGCCCAAACCTGCCCAATAAATCTGATCCCCATACCAGACCCTGGGTCACATGAGTAGATGGATCCGAGTAGTTATCGGAAACCATAGCCCCCCGACGAGCGGTGGCTTCTCCTTCTCCGAGTGATGATCAAAATCCTCTTCCAATGCGGAGAGGGTCCTGGGTTGAACCGTCTCAACCCGATCTTGGTCTGTGAGCGATTTGTCGATGGAGCCAACTAGTCGGAGTTGATTTCGAGTAGTTGTTTACCGAGCGGAGCTAGTCACCGAGTAGTTTGCGGCTCGGTCCTAACTAGTTTCTAGTCGAGACGAGCTGTCGAAGTTGTCGTTGGTGCTGCCTATTTGTCGAGGCAGTCGTGACTGCGATGCGAGTTGAGTAGTCGAGGTTGTCATGACAGCGCGTCGATGTTGAGCGGAGTAGTCAAAAATTTCTGGCTCCCTGGGGTAGATTTGCCGAAGGGTGGATTGTGCCACAAGCTGGGAGTCGAATTCGAGTAACTCGGAGGGCTCTAGACCCTTCTAGTACATGAAACGTCCTCGCGGCGTAGATGTTATGGTTAAACCCGGATGATTACCCAAAAATGACTCGGAGTAATCATCGGGTTGCGAGTGGATGTCGAGAATTGGGGCCTCCCGACGAGCGATGGCTCCCTCGTCCTCGCGTCCTCCTCAGCTCGAACTTGTAGTTAACTGGTACTCTTCGTTTGAGTCAGAGTCGTAGTCGAGAATGGGGGGCCCCTGACGCGCGGTGGCTCCCTCATCTCGAATCTTGAAGAGGCGATCCAAGTCCTCCTCCAAGTCGGGGAGGGACTTGGATCGCGAAGCCTCCTCAGATCAGTGTGAATCCGATCTGGATAGTCCTGGTGTAGTACGACTTGAAGTCGCATCGAAAATGGATGTTTTTTCGATCTGCCTGGGCAGATCGAGGAGCAGCAACTCGTCGAGATCATCGATGAAGGAGTCGAGGTTGCTGCGTCGAGTTGCTGCAGAGGCCTCCGGCTTCCTGGAATCGACTAGGTGGCTGATGAAGCCACCCAAGCCGTTGGCGATGCAGATCCAGGAGCCGTAGATGAAGGTTGTGTCCTCGTTGAGCACGGCACTGGTGAAGCTGAGAGATGCCAAGGATGCGAGTGGCT
Organism: Panicum miliaceum; assembly: GCA_032594955.1. Lineage (NCBI taxonomy): Eukaryota > Viridiplantae > Streptophyta > Magnoliopsida > Poales > Poaceae > Panicum > Panicum miliaceum. The sequence goes on along the minus strand of CM064067.1, from coordinate 10,696,948 downwards.
TCAACACTTTTTGGGTCGACGCCGGGGGCTCCTGGATGTAGTCGATGAAGGCCACCCTCCAGTTGACCTCGATCATCAAGACCTCTCGATTGGGGTCTTTGGGACCCTAAGCGATGTAACTTGAGTATGGTGCCTTGATGGAAGGGTGATGCAACTCGTGAACGAAAACTCCCGGTGGGACGTTAGCTCAATCAGAAACCAGCTTGGAGAGCACATCCGCGCCCACATTATTATCGTGAACCACATGGTGAATTTCCAGCCCCGAGAACTTTTTCTCGAGCTTTTGTATTTCCATGACGTAGGTGTCCATGGTGTCCTTGTTGATGTCCCACTCCTTATTGACTTGTTGAACCACCAGTAAGGAGTCGCCATAGACGAGTAGTCGCTTGATGCCAATGGGGATTGCAAGGCGTAGCCCGTGCAACAATGCCTCGTACTCGGCCTCGTTGTTGGGGACCTCGAACAGTATTTGAAACACGTACTTGAGCTGTTCTCCTCTCGGGCTGATGAAAAGTACTCCCGCACCACCACCACCAAGCTTGAGTGAACCGTCAAAGTACATGACCCAATGCTCTGGCTGGTTGGTTGGGGTTTCCACTTTGTTTTCTCGCCACTCCGCCATAAAATCGACTAGTGCCTACGACTTGATGGCTGTCCGGGGCTTGAAGTCAAGTGTAAGGGCTCCCAGCTTCACTGCCCACTTGGAGATGCGCTCAGTAGCGTCCCGATTGTGGAGAATATCCCCCAATGGGAAGTCGGAGACCACCAGAATGTTGTATGCATCAAAGTAATGGCGAAGCTTCCTAGAAGTGATGAGTATACTGTAAAGTGTTTTCTGAATCGTTGGGTAACGAACCTTAGATTCGGAGAGGACTTCGCTGATGAAGTAGACTGGTCGCTGCACCCGGAAGGCGTGGCCTTCTTCCTGTCGTTCCACCACGATTGCCGTACTGACGACGTGAGTAGTCGCGGCGATGTAGACTAGCAGGATCTCACCTGGTTGGGGAGCCATCAGGATGGGTGGCAACTACAGATGGTGCTTGAGATCTTGTAGCGCCTGGTTTGCCTCCTCGGTCCACTTGAACTTGTCGTGGAATTTGTGCAATTTGAAGAAGGGTAGTCCCCTTTCTCCAAGTCGGGAGATGAATCGATTCAAAGCTGCCATGCAGCTAGTGAGCTTCTGGACGTCCTTGATCATCTTTGGAGCATCCATGGTTGTGATGGTGTTGATCTTCTCTGGAGTTGCTTCGATCCCGCGGTGACTGACAACGAACCCCAGTAGTTTGCCTTCAGGCACGCCAAAGACACACTTTGTCGGGTGAGCTTCCATCGAAACCATCGCAAGCTGTTGAAAGTCTCCTCGATATCAGTGATGAACTCATCGTGGGATCTGGTCTTGATGACCACATCATCCACGTAAGCTTCAACGTTGCGATGTAGTTGGTCCGCAAGGCACAGTTGGATGGCCCGTTGATAGATGGCTCCTGTATTCTTCAACCCGAAAGATATTGTAGTATAAGCGTATGCTCCAAAGGGGGTGATGAACGTCGTTTTGATCTGGTCCTCCTCCTTGAGAGCTATCTGATGATAGCTCGAGTAGTAGTCGAGGAAGGAGAGCAAAACGCAGCTAGCCATGGAGTTGATGACTTGGTCGATGCGTGGGAGTGTGAAGGGGTCCTTCGGGTAGTGTTATTGAGATCAGTATAATCCACACACATCCTCCATTCATTATTATTCTTTTTGAGTACAAGTACAGGGTTAGCTAACCACTCAGGATGGTATACTTCTTTGATAAAACCAGCCGCGAGTAATTTTGCTAGCTCTTTCTTGATGGCCTCCCTCTTGTCGGGGGCGAAGCGTCATAGTCGTTGCTTTTTCGGAGTGGCTTTAGGGTCGACTTTTAGGGCATGCTCAATCAACTCCTTGGGCACCCCTAGCATATCCACTAGTTTCCACGCGAATATGTCCCGGTTAGACCTAAGGATGTTGATGAGCGCGCTTTCCTATTTGTCACCTAAGCCGCCCCCGATCAAAGAGGTCTTGGACGAGTCGCCTTCTTGCAGCTGGATGGTCTTGATGCCGACGTCATTGGGGTTGGGTTTAACCCTCGACTGGCTTGGCCGTTGGTTGGAGATCTCCATCTCTGTGTTGGTCAGCTTCAGCGCGGCGGTGAGTACTTCTGCAGATGGCTCTGGCACACGTGAAGTCGTGGCGTACACGATTGCCTCCTGGTCGCAGTCGTACGACTTCTTCAGGTCACCACGAAGTGTGAGTACGCCTGTCTTGCCTGGCATCTTGAGTAGTAGGTAGACGTAGTGGGGCACGGCCATGAATTTGGCTAGTGCCGGTCTGCCAAGGATGGCATGGTACGACGAGTCGAAATCCTCCACCTCGAGCTTGATGTACTCGGTGCGGTAGTTATCTTTTGTCCCAAAGGTGACTGGCAGGGCCACTGACCCGAGTGGTGTAGCCGCGATACCAGGGACGATGTTGTAGAAGGGAGCTTTGCTGGGAGTGAGCATCTTGGAGATGTCCAGTCCCATCTTCTTGAGAGTACTCGCGAAGAGCAGGTTGAGGCCTCTTCCGCCGTCGATGAGTACTTGGGTGAGCTGTGAGCCCGCCACGACAGGGTCTAGGACGAGCGAGAATTTTCCCATCTCGGAGAAGCTGGTCCATTGATCGTCCCTAGAGAAGGAGATCGGGACCTCGCTGTATCTCAGAGTCCTTGTCGTGGCCAGCTCCGCAAAGAGTATTTCACGCAGGGTTAGCTTTTGCGCGCGCTTGGAGGGGAATCCGCCGTCTCCGCCGAAGATGACGTTGACGACGTTCTTTGGATCCTGGAAGTCTTGAGCCCCCGACTTGTCACCTCCTTATTCATCATCCTCCTTGTCCTTTCGCTTTCCTGCTTGGGGGAGGGGTGGTGCATTGAGTGATTTTCGGATGATGACGCACCCGAAGAGGGTATGCTGCAACTTCGGGTGTATCGGGCATTGTTTATGCATGACTTGCTCGTAGTCCGAGTGGTTGTTCCCTGACTTCTTGCCACGCGGATTGCGTTCGACAGCTGCGACTTCATGGTCTGCCTTGCGCTTTCGAGTGTTCCCCGAGTGGTTCCGCTGGCTTTTGTCGAAATGGCCGTTGCCATTACCTTGCTTGTCGTGGTTGCGCTTGGGGAAGCGGTCGTTTTCCTCATCCTCCTGGTTAGCCCACCGTGCCATCATGTCACGCAGTTCCACGGCAGTAGTCGGGCGGTTGCGCCCGAAGTCATGGTACGTGTTCTTCGAGAAGAGGCCGTGTTGGAAACAACGGATGATGTCCTCATCGGTGATCTTAACGATGGTGGCGCGCGTCTCGAAGAAACTCCATGTGTAGGACCTTAGGGTCTCCTTCATCTCCTGCTTCATCTGGGCAAGTCGTGGCGAGTGCCCGCCCGATCATGTGCACGGATCGGAGTTCAAAACTGTGAGGAAAAAATATCAGGGCTTGAGGTGTGTGATGGACGGGTTGCTTCGGTTGGAAAATAGTTCTGTCCTTTTCATTTCCAAAAACTTTGTTTTCAGATTTCTTTTAAACCATTATTACCGATGGTGCAAATGACGATTTCTTCATCATTTAGTCTTGCAACTGATGTAACGGGATGTAAATTTTACTATCAAAACCTCATCAGAATTTAAGGATACACACATGTCCTGCTCTGTCGGTTTCCTGAACAATGGCATGACTCATTTGCACAGGCACATGTTGGTAGGAACAATGTGTTCATTCGATTGACAAATTGCAGTTTACAGAGTTTCCAAGTAGGACTTGGCTAGCATGTTGCCGAGCTGGACCTGAGCCTCGGTGGTAAGATGCGTGTTGTCACTCGCAATGGGCAGCCCCATGGCGTCGACGTACTTGACATTCGGGACCGAGAGCGTGACGGCCTTCTGGGCTTCCCTGACGCGGTCGAGGAACTTGCCGCCGTACTGTGCCGTCGCGATCCCGACCTGGATGACGAGGAGGTCGGGCCGGCCGAGGTCGCGGCGGACGTCGCGCACCAGCTCCTCCATGCGCCCCTGGTAGAGTTCGGCGTCCTCTTTCTTCATGGCGTCGGTCTCCCCCTGGTACCACAGCATGGCAGCCAGCTCGCCCGCCCCGCCGCACTCGGCCAGGGCCGCCCTGGCGCGCGTCACCATCCGGTCGTACAGCTCCGTGCCCCGCGTCCAGTTGGCGAGGGGCGTGCCGCCCTGCGCGCAGGGGACGAGCCCCACCGCCGGGACGACCTTGCCGCTGGCGGCGAGGACGGCGTGGGCGAAAGGCATGCCGGGCCCGACGCCGAGGACGTTGCCGACATCGATGCCGGCGTGCAGCGGCTCGCGCGCCTCCTCCCAGCGGAGCGCGGGGGAGAGGCGGAGGATGCGCGGCGACGGCGCGCACTCGGGCGGCACGACGCCGTCCCAGGTGCCGCTGGTGGCGCCGCCGCGGCCGCTCATGTTGGACTGCCCCGCCAGGATGAAGACCAGCGTCCGGCCGACGGCGTGGCGCCCGGCCCCCGCGGCGCCGGCAGTGAGGAGCAGCAGGAGAATGAAGCAGGGCAGCACTGGCTGGAGCGTCGCCGCCATTGCCCACGCTGGCACGCTGCTTCCCGCTTGCTCAGCTCTGTTCGCTTGGATTGGATGGAGGATGGATGACGGAGAGCGACTAGATATGGGTGGTAGGTGTTGGACGATCGAACCAGACAAAGATGAGTGAAGAGATTGTTGCGATCCGTAAAGCATGTGGGAGAACGTGCACGCAGCAGAATGGTGATAAACCAGTGCACTGGCGCTGTATTGATGAGAAAATAAAGTCTATTGACCCATACTCTGCGGACATTACGGAGTGGTATGTCTTTTCCGCTGTCGGTAGGTAGGCTTTGCACTGCGAGTGGTAACAGATTTGCCAATTGCCATCATATTACGAGAGTAAAAAAAATTTAGATAAAGGATTAAACCAGCCTCTAAGAGGAGTAAATGTGAGAGGGGTTAAGCCTGTATGCGGGTATGGAATGAAGTGATTGTTTAGATGCTGAATCATACCAATTAGGGCAATGCCTGCAATGAAACAAACAGATCCAGTAGAAGCAGGCAGAACATGGAGAAATCTTCGACCAGCAAGCAAAACAAGCAAACTTCGAAGCAATAGAGCAGGCAAGTGTAAGCACAAAACAGTTCATGAATGCTTGATCAGATAGAATTAGCACAAAATGATTCAATCGAAAAAGTAACTTTTATGAGTGCATTGCATAATCTCACATTACAGCTTATTTGCTTCTGGCATCTTGAAGATTTTTCTCCTCTCATCCTTCTTGCCTTTTCTTATTATTCTCTTGATGATTAGAGAACTAGTATGCTCTTATGTGTGTATCTTTATTAGGGACATGTTTGGTAAGGCTTCGTCCAACCGCGACTCTTCCTGTGGAGCAATATTTTTCGATGGAGCTGAAGTAATTTTGAAAATATTTGATAAAATAGTTTCTCGTGTCATTCATGGATGGATGGAAATGGATGGATGGAAGAATATGATTGTCCAATATATCCCTATTTATCTACCTTGGTTTTATAATCACTCACGTGTGGCTATGCATGTGCAGGGCGCGTGGCCTCGCGGGGATGGAGACCACCCGGCTGCACACCCCCGCCGACATCCGCTCCCGCGTTCGGACGCCGCTCCCGGACGGCTACCTCGGCAACGCCCTGGTGTACACGACGGCCGTGGCCAAAATGGAGGATGTCATCTCCGGCCTGATTCACGCCACCGCAGCAAGGGTCGCCGGTGCTACGGCTCGTTTGAGCGACGAGTACATACGGTCTCGGGTGGACTACACGGAAGAATGCAAGAGCTACCAGTTGGGCTCGGCCATGGGCCACCACATGACAAACATCCATTTAGCCACGCATATCTTGCAACGGAGCTTACATCCGTTGACGGGCCTGCCCATTAGCTACGGAATAGCAGCCCACGTTCCTGTTACAAGTTGCCCACCCTCGCTAACTTGAGAACTCCCTCATCAAAGTCCAAAAACAGAAACGAGAAAACTATTCAGGTGCACGCTAGGGCTTTTTTGATCTCGCAGCTTGCGGGCAGGGTCCGGCGACTTCTCCTGTTTCAGTGTCCATCGTGTGGCAGTTCACCGCAGAAAACTGCAAGGATTATTCTCGCAGGACTCTGACGGTGCAGCATGCGGAAGGTTATTTTGGTACCGGCGGTGGCTGCGCATCAGGGGGCTTCGCGGCCGCCGCTTACGGTTGTGCTTGACGACAACTACCATCGAGAGCCAAGCCTGGCGGTATGTAATTCTTTCTCTACGTCTATGTAGTTCCTACTCTTGTGGGATTTCATTTTTTTCTAGGAATGAATCTGTCATCTAGACCCCCTCTACTTTTATTTGGTTTTCTTTTTACTCCGGCGGATGAACCAACTTATCCATGGTCAAGTAATATTTGATCGAGTTAACTGATTGATGCTTCATATTTTTTCTTGTGCTTACCGTTTCTGATCTTCAGAGTAAAAGATAATCTGTGTTAGTTTAGATGAAATTATTTTTCTTTCCAAGATTTCACAAATCTGATATTGCCAGTTCTCAAGTCAATGATCTGAACAATCGATGATATGAATAAAGAATGCTATTTGATGGCGCTAGCGTGCTGCATGTGGCTTATTTATCTGGGGGCAAAACTCTGTAATGATCTGTGCCATCAGGTACCACCAAACCACACCAACTTGTGCTCAATATTTGTTTGTTAATTTTTATAATGCATTATCTTTAAGTGTAATGGGATTCAGCTCTGTAACTATTTTGCAGGAATGCACAATTATGTTGGACATAAAGCCCAACTCTGCGAGTGAAAGCATAATATATTAAGCATACTACAATTGCAATTATTTCTGTGCTATTAGCAGTGCAATTCAGAGCTAGGACTGAAATATTTTGTGTGAAGAAGATCCTTCCTCTAAGGCATAGGGAAGTATACAGGTGCGTGAGCTGAACACATGCATCCTCTGTTCCGATGACTATCCCTTCATAATAAAAACATACTCCCTCCGTTCGTATATATATGACGCCAGTTAGCTCAAAATTGAGCTAATCAACATCATATTTAAACGAACAGAGGGAGCAAACATGAAATTTGCAGCTGTTGGAGATTATCGCTTATTGTATAGCTGAAAGGTTGGAGATTAAATTGAGAAGTCAAAGAAGCAAGAAGATGTTTTGCTGAATGGTTTTGGTTCCCTGGTTCAGTCTCTCCGAGTTGAACAAGCTGGTCTTTCTTTTTCATGGCTGATGAACGTCGAAACTGCTGATCACGTCAAGAACACGAAGATCATATTGGATTGGACAAGTTTACTTCACAATTGTGCTATTTGTTGTACAGTAGGATATACGGTTCCTACTTAGTTGATTTTAGTGACAAAATATGTAGGTGCAAGGTACACTTTAATTTACTGATAAAGTCGATTCTGAAAAGCTATTAATTATAGCATGTTCCTCTTTGACAGTGTTCCTCTGCTGTATTTTCATATGCATGAAAACTAATGTTTCTTCAGTGCATGCGCATCTGTAGTAAATATTGATCTCATTAAAATAATTTAATAATTGATCCGAAAGCATATAGCTTATTCAAAATAGCAACGTCTATAAGCGTTGCTCCCTTGCAACACATTTTCATACATGTTACCAACACATATGTATATGTTGCCATAGATCCTAGCAACGTCACCTATAGTAACGGATACAAAATACGTTGGTATAGACCTTATCAACGTATATTTGAACTTTTGGCAACACATATATATACGTTGCTAGAGGGTGTTTTGTGTTGTAGCGGGGCGGTGGGGGGCCATCCCGGATATCGAATTGTATATCGTAAGTTGGCTAGGCGTATGGGTGATAAAGAGTCTTAAATTTTAACCTAGATAATCTAAAGGCCAGACTATAAAAGGGTCGGGTTCTAACAATTTTGAGCTAAAAATATATAAGGATCAAGTTGGATTGTGAAGAGAGCATTAGAGATTTATGACCCGTTACCACCTCTAGCTAGACATGCCCTACCCTATTGTGGATTTCAGCCGGGGCCGGCTAGGGTTTGTCGGCCAGGCGACCATGATGACGGGGGACACCGTGTATCTTGTCCCTGGAAAGAGAGGGGACGACAGTGGGCTCGATGTCGTGGTGGCTATGGAGCCAGAGAGATTGACGAGGTTCAAGGAGCTGTTCTACGTGGCCCTCAAGCGTTACTCCCACATCTCACAAATACATGCTTCAGATTTGCATGCATCAGGGATGATATTGAATCATAGTTCAGTGCTCTCTTCACAATCCAACTTAACTTTTATATATTTTTACCTTAAAATTGTATAAGATTAGAGCCTAAACTTTTTAGGGTCCGGCTCTAATTAGATCTAATTATGTAGGCTAAAATTTGATGCCCTTTATCACTTCTACATGCGACCAAACGTAGGAAGGTGTAGTGTTCAATTCCCAAACAGGAGTAGATTTTTCGCAATAAGAATAAGATTGAGAAACTCTTTATCGCTATTTATGTTTGGACAGATTTTTGTTGTAATGTTATATATGGTTCAAGAAAAAATAATCCGGTGGAGAAATTGAGTGTTTTGGGTAGATGAATTAAATGTTACAGAAAATCAGGGGAGCAGGTTACTGTGGACAAACATTTTGCCAAAATCTATTTAACTAGACTAATATGCTCATGCATTGCTATGGATAAAGTTGGTATAAGTATCGAATACGTATAGTGCGTACGTTAATTTGTAGGGATCTACGTTCTCGAGTCGTGGACAGAGGACAGGTCCCACTCGTATATGGGATAGACTAATGCCCACCTGTCAATGACACAAGGCGGACCAACTAAAAAAATTTAGGTGGAAACCTTACGGCTTTAGAAATAGGTATAGAATTTCTAATATTTTGGTCTAATTAAGAAATATTTTGGAGTAATAGACAAATGTTAAAACCTATATTGCTTAAATTTGAGGATCGAGGGAGTAGCTTAAGGCTATTCTCGATTGAAATTTCATTCTCAATAAATGATGCCGAGGCAAATAGCATGATATGATGTTGGAGCCATAAATAAAGAGAGGGAATGAGTTTTATCTAGGTGATACTCGGTTCACACGGTTTGGAGACTGAAGATCCCTCACGTATGTCTGCAGCGGAGTTGCCAGCGGGGGAAGCGCTGAGGCGATAGTAGGACGTGTGTGCTGGATGTAAATACCGTACCAAATGTGCCGCCACTATTTTCTTCTAAGAATGAACCAAAACCGGCATGAAATTCCTTCACTCGAGTACTTTTGCTACCCTTGTATTCTGTATCTGACTTCGCTTTGATGAATTTGCAGGGCCACACAAACTTGTATAGGATTTCACCTCCACTTCCCGAGATAGAGCTCCCTGATCACTTGCAATCGAGTGCATATCGACCGCATAGAATTAACCGTCCTTCCATCCATCCCGTGACCGATGATGAAGGTGACGATACTGATGATGATCTTACTCTCACAGACCTTCTAAAGAAGTCAAGTATGAGTACCACCGAGGGAGACGCTAGCCCTCCTGGTGGTGAACTCTTGCCCAGCTACCCCAAGAAAACCAAGGTCGGCACACGGAAGCGCAGGGCAACTATCTTTGCAGTCGGCGATGATGATAATGAACAGTCAAGGTGAGTGCATCTCATAAATCTGCGAGTTTTTTGTCGATTTCTTCCTTGCTGATTTTTCGACTACTCTCCCTTTCTTTTGCTTCAGTGCTGCCGCCTCCAACCCCAAGGTCTCAAGGCAAAGGGTTGAAGAGGAAACTGTCGGGGATGATGCTGCAACAGAGCGAGACGTTCCTCTATTGCAGTGGACCCGTTGCCAAGTAGTATCGGGGCTACGCCGGGACAAGCACCACCCTCGGCTAACCGCCAATTGTCTGTGGTGATATCGGGTGCCCTGCTAGGACATTTTTCGTCCTCAACTGGCAAGCCGATGCCACCGAGTACTTTGGGTGCCACTCCGGTGCCCAAGGTACTCAAAGTGAAGAAATTAGATGTCAAGAAATTTTCATTGTAAGTACTCGTGTACTATTTCAATTGCAATTTGTAGGTTCGTAGTTGATAAAAATTCTGACTGCTGCTTTTGCTGGATGTAGGAAATCCTCTGCTCTAGGCATGGATGAGCCTGGCGATGCCGCGGCTGCCCCAGCCCGTGAGCTGGAAAAAGAGTCAGATGCTGCAACGTTGGTGACGACAGTGGCCATCGCCACTCGGGTTGATCTGCTGCCGCCACATGCGAAGTCCCCTGCACCCGCCGCCACTGAAGTCGGGGAGGATGTGGCAAGTGCAGAGTGAGTCGCAGCAGAAGATCCCAGGGTAGTGGAACCAGCCCCCGGGATTCCATCAGGTGAGCCGATTTTGCCGCCCCCGCCCGTGAGTAGCATCTTACCCACAGCACGTTTGATTCTTGCGGGCAAGGTGGCAGGTACTCGACAGCAGCAGCCAACTCATGAGAATCAGGATGCTGCGGGTACTTCCTCGAGTAAGTGGGTAACCTTCTTGTTTCGCCATCAGGATGGCAGTACGTCGTCCCGATGGAGCTTATAGATGATCCAATGCTAACCTCAGAAGTCTTGAAGAATTTCCAAGATACTTTCAAGGAATTGTACAAGTTCTCAACAGTATGCTTGTTGTTCTGCTAGAACATACTTAGTTGAATTACTTGCTTATTTAACTGACCATTTTTCTTATCGACCAGACATTGGCCAATCGATCCAGACAAAAATCTGACAAGCTAAAACCTGTTGAAGATGGTCTGCGCCAGTTGCAAGCCAAGGACAAACAAATTGAGGAGCAGACCCACAAGAGAATCGAAGTGCAACGTCAGCTGGGTGCCATAAAGCTGGGGCGCACACGGGGGACCTGGCTTCTCAAGATAGAAATTGAAAATCTTGAAGAGAAGAATAAGTCCCACGCGAAGGTCCATCGAGGTTACTTTCTCCCGAGTACTTTGCCCAGTTTAATGTAGTCGAGTAGTAGTCTCTGAAGTTGTACGAGTACTTCTTCTTGTCTTTTGCCAGTAGAACTCAAAAATATATTAAAGTATAAAGAAGAACTTCTGACTGACTTGAAGAATCTTGTGTACCGTTGTTCAGATGACGTGGAACTCCTGATGAAGCAACTCGAAGATGCTGACAAGCAGCTTGTGCATTGTATGCAACAAATCAAATCCATTGCCAAAGAAAAAGAGCTGATGTGGAGGCAACTTGAAGTCTTGCAGGAAGCTGCGCAAGTAGTTGTCGACATGGTAGACCCTCTGGGAGAAGGAGTAGTCGACAATAGGACTCTGTTGGAGCGACTACATGAAGCCCCGTAGAAGATTGCCAGCTACATCTTCGAGACCACCAGGACCTACGTAGCGCACGTGCTTGGGCTCGTCAAGTCCTTCTGGCCAAATGCCAATGTGGAGCCACTGGCCGATGGCATGGCTGTGGACTGCTCTGAAGAGAAGTTCGCAGATTACTTGAAAGAGGTCGAGCCAGTGGCCCACAAGATAGTTGAAAGCCTAGAGCAGGATTAAAAATATTAAATATGTGATGAAAAAACTGCCCGATTATATGTTTGTAAATATATCTTTTTATTTGTTGCCTTTTGATGTATTCAAAATACGCTCGTGTAGAGTAGTATCGACGATCGCAGTTCTTAGGCAAAATCGATATGCTTGGGTCACGCTACTCCAAGTACAACGCTTTCGGCTGTAGTCAATAACTTGTTGTTCGATCACTTATTCCTTATAGGAATTCTTCAAACTAATCATATAACGTCCGATCGTGCGGTACTCTAACTTGTTTGGAATTACAGGCTCGATGACCTCTTCAGTTATTTGGCGCTTACTACTCATGGCAAGTATTCGGAGCCTAAATGGTAGTATGGGCTTGGTAATCCCTTCAGAAATCGCTTCCGTAGCTACTGTCTACATGAGACAAGTAGTCGTAGCTGTTACTGGAATAGGTTTTTTGCACAAGTATTACTCGTGCTTTAGCCTCATGGACTATTTAGTAGTCGTATAAGGAGGCACTCGTGGTATAACCTTCGAGTGAACCTTTTATACTCAGTGTAGCTTATTGTTTGTACTCATGGCTAAAGCCTCCAAGTCTTACAATTTAGCTTAAAGGAGAAAGTAGTCATTTTGGGAACAATAACAACTCTTTATTGATAATATGCTGTCATGCAGCTAAAAGGTTGTGTACAGATTACACTAAGGATAGAACTTCCGTAGATGCTCTATGTTCCAGGAGTTTGGGACCTCCTGGCCATCAAGGTACTGTAGTCGATACAACCCTGGCCTTGTAACCTTTGAAACGATGAAAGGCCCTTCCCATCGCGAGTTGAACTTATGCAGCCCTGTCTCATCTTGGATGCGACGGAGGACCCAGTCACCGATGCTGAATGACCTCTCCAGGATATTGCGATTGTGGTAGCGTCTGACTCCTTGTAGGTAGTGAGCCGACTGGACGTTGCATCTAGCTTCGTCAACCGAGTCCAGCTCTAGCTGCCTTGCTTCGTCAGCTTCACCTTCTTCATACATCTCAACTCTTGGAGATTTCCACATGATGTTCGCGGGAAGGATTGCTTCTGATCCATAGATGAGGAAGAAAGGTATATGCCCTATGGCTTTGGAAGGTTGAGTCCGTAGCCCCCAGACGACATGTAGAAGCTCGGTGATCTACTTGACACCTTTTTTACTTTTCTCACCATAGAGTCTCCTCTTCAGCCTATCAAAAATCATGCCGTTGGCCCTCTCGACTTGGCCATTTGCTCTTGGGTGCGCAACTGACACATACTTGACTTTGATGGCTGCATTCTCATAGAACTCCCAGAACTGATGCGCTGTGAAGTTGGAGCCCAGGTTGGTGATGATGGTGCTAGTGAAGCCAAACCGATGCAAGATGTCGCAGATGAAGTCGACTGCTCTATCAGGTGTGAGCTTGGTGATCGGCTTGTACTCGATCCACTTTGTAAAATTGTCGATGGCTACCAACACATGAGTAAAACCTCCTAGCGTTGTTGTTAGGCCCGATCATATCAAGGCTTCAGCATGCGAATGGCCAGGATGGTGGTATAGTGATAAGATTATGAGCCGGGACATGTGACAGCTTGCCGAAGAACTGGCAATTGGGACATCTGCGGACAAAATCTACAGCATCTGCCACTGCTTTAGGCCAATAGAAGCCTGCTCTATATGCCTTCCCGACTAGTGTCTTTGAGGCTGCGTGGTTGCCACAAGATCCATCATGGATTTCATGAAGAATGCCGTAACCATCCTCGCCCATGACGCGCTTATGAGGACGCCTAAGCGTGCGCCACGTTTGTATAACTTGTCACCAACTAGAACGAATCCCTTGCTCCGCCTCATGACGTGAGCAGCCGCTGCACTCTTTTCGGAGATGCCTGTGGGTAGTTTCTGGTCCTTGATAAAGTCGATGTAGGTTTCCCGCCAATCTCCTCCGAGCATTATGACCTCCCGATCTGGTTCATGGGGATCTGGATCGGTGGTGACTTGCGCTGGAGTCTTGATGGATGGGTGCTTAAGCTCTTGAACAAACACGCCTACTGGAACTTGAGCATGGGTGGATCCTGGCTTAGATAGTACGTCTACTCCAATATTGTTCTCTCGGATCACGTGATGAATCTCCAGCCCCGAGAACTTATTTTCAGCTTTCGTACTTCCATTATGTAAACGTCCATAGCTTCTTTGTTGCAGTCCCACTCCTTGTTGTCTTGTTGGACAACCAATAAAGAGTCACCATAGACGAGTAGTCGCTTGATACCGAGGGAGATCACCAGGCGCAGCCCGTGTAGAAGTGCCTTGTACTCGGCCTCATTGTTGAACACTTTCCAAAGGATTTGAAGAACATGCTTTAGTTGTTCACCCTTTGGAGATATAAAGAGTATTCCAGCGCTATCTCCGTCGAGCTTGAGAGAGCCGTCGAAGTACATCACCCAATGCTCTGGCTTGTTGACTGGAGTCGAAATCTGATTTTCCCGCCACTCTACCATGAAGTTGACTAGTGCTTGTGACTTGATGGCTGTGTGTGGCTTAAAGTCGATGGAGAGAGCTCCCAGCTCCACTGTCCACTTGGAGATACGTCCAGTGGCGTCCTGATTATGGAGAATATCCGCCAATGGGAAATCAGTGACAACTGAGATCTGGTACTCGTCGAAGTGGTTGTGGAGCTTCATGGATGTGACAAGTATTGCGTAGAGAAGTTTCTGAATCGACGGGTAATAGACCTTTGATTTGGAGAGTACTTCGCTAACGAAATACACCAGCCTCTGCACACCAAATGTATAGTCCTCCTCGGAGCGCTCTACTGCAATGGCTGAGCTGATCACGTGGGTAGTCGCGGCGATGTAGAGTAGCAAGTTCTCGCCTGGCAGTGGTGTTGTGAGGATGGGGGTGACTGTAGGTGATGCTTGAGGTCCTGTAGTGCCTGCTCCGCCTCCTCCGTCCACTAAAACTTGTCTTGTTGCTTCAAGAGCTTGAAGAAGGGTAGTCCCCTTATCCCAAGTCATGAGATGAATCTATTCAAGACCACCATGCACCCTGTGAGCTTTTGGACATCCTTGACTATGGCCGGAGCCCCCATGTCAATGATGGCGGTGATTTCTTCGGATTGGCTTCAATTCCTCGGTGACTGACGATGAACCCGAGTAGTTTCCTTGACGGTACGCCAAAGATGCCCTTAGTGGGGTTGAGCCTCCATCGGAACTTGCGTATGCTGCAGAAAGTTTCCTCCAGGTCCGTAATGAAGTCGTCGTGGTTTCTGGTCTTGATGACCATGTCATCCACGTAAGCCTTCACATTGCGGTGTAGCTGGTCGGCGAAACACAGCTGAATAGCCCGCTGGTACATTGCGCCTGTGTTCTTCAACCCGAAGGACATGGTCGTATAAGCATACGCACCATAGCGGGTGATGGTAGTGTTGGTGGTTCTTAAGTGCAACATCTCACCGCCAACTATACTCAGGAATAAAGGAAAACCACCTCACTTACTCACATATTTGTATCACTAACCTAGTTCCACAGATGTATTTGTATATTTGACCATTTCAGGATGCAAGTCCAAAATAAGAAGAAAACACGCAGCAAACGCAGAAGAAGTACACAAAAGATCCTATCCTGCGTCACACTTAGAAGAATGGCCCACCCAGCAGGCCAAACTGACATACAAAGGCGGAAAACAATAAGATCAAGGACGAGGACCCACCTGTCAGTGCCCAGGACAAAGGCGCTGGCTAGTGGGCCCGGCAGGGGTTTAGCCGAACCCAAGGTTCGGCCGACCCTGGACTGAAGCCCGTCCAGGTGCATTTTGGCGGGAATCCTCCCACCGCCATCCTACGTCGGTTCCTGATTGTTTCCAGCCTTGAGCTCCATCGGGAACCACCCTTGGAGAGTATAAAAGGAGGAGAAGGAGCCCTCTCACAACACACACCACACTTGAAGCCTCCTCTCTCTCTCTACACTGAAGACTTGTACTCCTTAGGCTAGTGGAGCTAGGCTAGTTTTCTTCCTTAGCGAATCCAAGTTGTCCTTAGGTTGTTGAGCAATCTTCGGCCTTGGTATGGCTTTGTATTCAACTCATCGGTACTCTACTCATTAATATAGAGTTGATTCATGGTTATTCTACTATCTTGATAGTATGCTTTGCCATGTCTTATGCTCCCTCAAGTTATATAATCATGTTTAGATTAGCTTTAAGTATCAACATTAGTTTGGTATGCTTTCGGGCTTGCTCTATGATCTATGCCTGTCCATCATCATGCTGGGTGTTCCGGGGGGCTAGAGTAGTGACCTTGTGCACGGGTGTGGAGCTCTAGGCACGAGGGATCTATCTAATATGACTGCATCCCACGGTCTGACGGGGTAGGCGGCAGGTGGTGACAACCCTATCCGTCCTTCGTAGTCCCCAATGTTCGGATGTAGTGTAGGAGTCTAAAGTGCTGTTCCAGGTTGCTGGCAGACCAGTACTGGGCAGTCTCCCCGTTTGTTGAATGCTTAATGCTAATCCTAACCATGTGTTGTATAACCCATGCTAACTTGAGTAGATATCACTAGGATCCCTTTTATGCCTATGCTCCAACTAACCTTTAGTTTATTTGTTATTCTTTATTCTTGAGATTGGCTTGTGTGTGTGTGTCACATTACCCTTATACATCATTTATCATAACTTACCCCTGTATGAAATATAGTCTATAGCTTAAGCATCTTGTCGTGAATATGTACCTGGTAAAACTCTTTTACACCATGTCATCCTATGGGAAAATATAAATAACGATACCCGAATACTCTCCGGGTGAAATGCTACAACGGTATATCCGTGCGCTTGCGGATTCTTCTGTAATCGTTAAGACATACCGACACAACATTTCTTTTGGCCGTTGCCAAGGACTAACAATCCTGGTAGCGATGCTAAGAAATGCCAACAAGCATTTCTGGCGCCGTTGCCGGGAATGGCATTGGTTAAAACAATTTACTAATACATACTCTTTGCAATATGTTTAAAAAATAGCTATTGCTTATACAAGCAAATCTTGCTTTTGTTTTCTCCAGCTGGATGAAAACAGGGTAGTGTATGACTGGTTTCTCTCTGCAGACAAACTTTGACGAAAATCCACAGTGTTGACGCTCGTTACGGCTCAATTTCGACCATCAATTTGATCAGAAAATTGGGAGAACTAGCATTTCTTGCACGCATATTTATCTAGAATAATGTCATTTCCACATGTCCCTTGGAAAATAATGTTATGCAGGGATTTGAGCAGAAATGGAGGGAAAACACACCCTTAAATCTAAGGCAAAAGCTATCGACCAATCAGAACTACCGTTCAGCCTCACATGGATCAAAGGGCCCACCAGGACATGCAATCGCCTTAGGACAGCACCAAGTCATGCACCATTGGCCTGAGGGCCCATCTGTCAGTCACCCAGCCAAAGATCATGCCGGTTGGAGCTAGGCTTGGGTCGGCTAAACCAGGTGGTTCGGCCAAACCAGGACCAGCTCCACTGACTTAGTTCTTCAACGTGGCGCCTCCCCATTGGTCCCCAACATCGGTTCTCCAATGCTTCAGCAATTTGCACAGCCAGAACACCCTTGGACACACCTATAAATATGAGAGGAGGGTGGTCGAATTAAGACACACCTCATGTTGCTCTCTCTTAAGTTCCTCTCTTGCTTAGTCCATAGGTTAGTGGAGTTTAGGCTAAAGTAGCTCTCTTTGGGTTCCCGAGGTTGCGTAGGAGTGTTCGGGTTTATCTCTTCCTCTCCTTTGTAATTCTCGGATATCTTTACTAGAGTTATCTTCTAGATTTATACTTGCATAGTTTATATACTGCGGTGTCAGACATGTATGCTATGATTAGTTTGTATTCATACCTTATGCCTTGCATGACTAGAAGAGTAAATCTAGTGCCACAACATCGTTTCCGGTATTTGTACGTTTGCTCTAGTGTGATGTCTGTCCATCCGGAGGGTGAGGGCTCCGCGCGGGATGCTAGAGTATCGCTCATTAGCGTAGACGTGGTGTCTGGGCTAGTCAGTGTTGCCGTATGTGGTCTTATCCCATGGTTTGATGAGGTAGGTGGTAGGTGGTGACAGTCCTATCCGTCCAGCATAACCCTCTCCATTCGGGTAGTGGCTGTAGGATGTCCATAAAGTAGCCGAGTTGTCCGGTGGCTCCTCTGCCAGTCATGTGCGGTTCTCCCGGTAGTGCCTGGGAGCCTAGAGCTGAGGATAATCCTCTGTATGTGTATGAGTGTATAGTATAAGCTGTATACCTAGACAGACGTACATAAGTTCCGAATAGCTTTCTTCTTCCTTTCTCCCTGCCTATGCCTTTGCTTGAGTTTGAGCTTGAGTAACTTGTGTGTCACACTACCTCATTATCAATATATATATCTTACACCTATTTATTCAATCAAATACTCAACCATGATTTGACCATGAACTTACTTATTCTACAACCGCCGCCTTCCCTGCGGAAATATAAATATGACACACAGGATTACTCACGGGTAAAATGCTACAACGGTATTCCGTGCGCTTGCGGATTTATCTGTGATCTAAGAAATACCACACGGCATTTCAGGCACCATTGCTAGGGATTACCGATCCTAGTGATGACGCTAACAAACACCAACAAGAATTTTTGGCACCGTTCCCAGGGAAGGCACTGGTTAAAAGAATAAACTAAGTTCTTTATTAATATCTTAGTTGGTATTCATTGTTTAAATAGGCTAACTTTGCTTTGTTTTCTCTCTTTGATGTGAAAATAAGGTAGTGTATGACTGGTTTCGATCTGCCACATAATTTCACTCAGGATCCGGAGTCTCTTTTGAGAAGGTTTGACCCTGTGCCGTACCTCCCAAGATTTCACTCTCGACAGCCAAATCAGTCAACATTGCTCCATCAACTTCCAACACCATGGCCCAGAAGACGCTCTGTGAATTCTCTGCTCCTTCCGCTGACAATGTCTTAGTCGGGCTATTTGTCAACACTCGAGTTGAAAATTTTGAGATCAAGACGTGTCTCATTATGATGGTGCAGGCCAGCCCATTCTGTGGCAAGGCCAATGAGGATGCCAGCGCACATCTCCAACAATTCCTGGAGCTCTACAACACTTTTGTCGTTAAGAGAGTCACTCAGGATGCAATCCAACTCTGACTTTTTCCATTTTCTCTTCTGGTGAAGGCAAAGCGGTGGTTCTGTGCCAACAGAAGTGCAGTGGACACTTGGGATAATTGCACCAAGGCATTCCTAGTTAAGCTCTTCCCGATGGGCAAAACCAATGCTCTTCGAGGAAGAATCTCTAGTTTCCAGCAGGTGTCAAATGAGTCTATATCTTCTGAAGCATGGGAGAGGCTTTAGGAGTACATCCTAGAGTGTCCTCACCACGGGATGGACAATTGGCTCATCCTTCAGAACTTCTACAGTGGGCTGACTCCAACAGCCCGCGACCACATCGACGCTACTGCAGGTGGTGCTTTCTTCTCGCTAACCATTTACAGGGCCAAAACTTTGATCGAGAAGATGGTGTCCAACCAAGGTTGGAACAAAGAACGTCTCCAACCACGTCAGCGGGGCACGCACACCGTCAAGGAGATGGACATGCTCGCCGCCAAGCTCGTCCTCCTCCTCAAGAAGATCGAGGAACGACCCCAGGACAAGGCTCCGATGCAAGCACTTCAAGCCTTGGATGCTCGCATGACATGCAAGGTATGTGGTAACATCGGACATTCGGGGAACGATTGCCCCGAAACCCAGGAAGAAGTCATGTACATCAACAAAAAAAACTACGGGTTTCATCCACAAGGAGGTCAGGGCTGGAATCAATCGCGCCCCTACTACCAAAGAGGTAATGGTAACTCAAATTCTTTTAATCCTAACCAACCTTCCTTGAGGGATCTTGTCCTCGGCAAAGCAAAAGTCAACGAACTACTGCAAAAGAAGATGGCCGCCAACGACAAGACCTTGGAGACCATTCAAGCAAAGATGGATGGCATCTCCTCCACTATCAAGAGTCAGCTGAGCTTCAACAAGATGCTCGAAACTTAACTAGCTCAGTTGGCTGCTTCTGTTCCCTCTGCTGAGACAGGAAGAATTCCAAGGCAATATGAAGCTTCCTTGGAGAATGTCAACGCGATAACCACGAGAGGAGGTAAAATCACTTGTGATCCTCCTTATCCTGACCATGCCAGCAGGGAAAAGGGGAACAGGACAGCAGAAGAACCACCAAGCAATGACGATACCGACAAGGTGCACGAAGGGAAAAAGGCTCCTCATGAATTCTACGATACTCAACTGCGGCCGTTCCCTACCAGAATCAAGAAGATGGCACCGGATGAGCAATTCAACCGTGAGGATAATCTTCTCACCTTCGTGAGGAAATTCATGAGAGGTGAACAAAAATGAAACAAGAGAAAGGAGCCAAAGAACAATACCCCAGCTCCAGAGATCAAGGATCCAACACTCGCACCACCAAAATCAAAGAAGAAGAAGAAAAAGGTGTAGCGGGTGCAGAACACATCATAGTTCTCGACCTCCTCTCCAGGTATGGACGACTGGACCTCGAGTTAAACAGGTATGGAGAGGGTCCTGCTCATTGGACCTTAAACCAAGAACTAGCTTGGGGGAGGTTCTCCACCAAGTGAATTGTATCTTCACTGCTTTCAATAAAAATATAAAAATCATAAAACCAACAAAATTATTTTCTATTTAAATTTCCCTTTCCATATTTGTGGTAAGAATGCTTAGCTTTCCTAAGTTGAAAGGATGAATAATTATTATGCTCTTGCTCATCTGTCTTGCTTAATCCTAAGCATAGTGTTTCCTGAGTTTGAGTCCGTTTGCTGTTTAAACCTTTTCCACGAACCTGAAAATCTCGTGTGCTACACATGCTTCATCGAAGTCTAGGTTGTTTTGAGGATAGATATGGAAGATAGAGCTTTACAATCTCTTTCTAAGTAAGACATGATATATGGAGTCTTTGTTTTCAAAAATAAAATAAGAAGATGTCACACCCGATTCTAGAGAGAACCAGATGCATCTCATGTGTGCGCCAGGATCATGTTCACACACACATGATAGACGGACAAGTGTAATATATCAAAGACAATGCTCGGAAAGTAAACAAAATAAAGTATTTAACATTATTACACTCCAAATAAAAAAGACACAAGGGTCTTTAAACGTTCCACCGATATACCCTAAACGAAGTCTGCAATAACTCCGTCTTCCACAGGCAATGACTGGTGAACGCAAGCCTAGAACTCCTCGAAGTGGTCGAAGACCTCCTCTTCAAAGTTCTCTTCTGAACAGCAGTTGGGCAAGGTTGAGTACTCTTATGGTTGGTACTCAGCAAGTGGGGGAGAATATGCAAGGCCATCAAGGATAGGCTAAGGTTTACAGCAGTTAGCACTTTTAGTTGGTCAACTTTTATTAGCGATCACCTATTAACTAGATTTAAATTTATACCATCCCACTTAAGCAAAAACATAAAGGTATCAACAACATAAACATAAACCAAGAACCACAAGTTAATTAATCTTCAAGTTCCATTATCATGTGAGGGTCCAAGCCGCTCTTAACCGTGAGCATGGCTGTTATAATAGTTTTACACTCTAAAGAGGTTGTACACTTTTCCCACAAATCGTGTTCCCCTGAGTCGCCCGGGTTTGCAAGGCCCTTAAACACTTTCGAGGTGAGTGGCGAGGGGTACACTACGAAGCCTTTACAAAGACATGCCGAGAGCTAGCCAGCCCGCTAGAGTTTCAGTAGCCGTGTGGTCCATAAACCTCCCTAATGGTCAGCTCCTTAGCAAAGGCAGCTACCCCAAGAGGACCGGGCTAAGATCCCTATCACTGACCCCCTCCTTGCCCTTTCGGTAAGGCCACCAGCTAACTACGCATCTAATTAATTGGCTAAGGTCAGAGCCATGTGACTTTGTGGTTGCACTGTTCACTTGTGTGGTTCTCCACGTTCCCATTTAACCAAGTTGATCATGCATTAACGAGGTGTATCAACATTATGAAACATTATCATCATTATCATAAGAGTAAACCAACACCATTCCCAAAGTTTGCAACTAAGCGTGACTACCCAACATGAATAGTAAACCCCGGTGATTCAAGGCTTTGGGTAAAAGACTAGGTATGTCCTTAGCATAGGTGACCCATCAAGTTTATGCAAAGCAACATTATAGTAAAGTGAATTATCATGCTATTGATGGGATAAAATAGAATATGCAGTGGAGGGAAGTCCACTTGCCTTCCTCAAACAGCTGCTGGTTCTCTTTCTCGTAAGCTTGCTCTTAGTCTTGCTCGAACGTTACGTTGTCTACATGATCACACAAACAAGCATAAACAAAAAAATAAGAAAAAGTACAATAAACAGTACAAACAGAGAGTAAAATGATGATAATATTGTAGTTCATGATGCAAGGATCGTGTGAGCGCAAGAATCGCTGAAATCAGAGTTGAAACGATGAAGATATGGCTAAAACGGTGATCCAGGGACCTAACTGCGAGAGTTTTGAAATTCCAGGGGCTAGATCTGAAGAAACCGGGGCTAAAACACAATTAAACCTTAAATAGAGGACCCTGGGTGCAAAACTGGAGGTTCTGGACGGCGGATTCTAATTCTAGAAAGGTCAGGGGCCTAAACAGAAAAGAAAGAACCTTATTCTAATTACTTTTCAACAGATCTGGACCGCGGGTTGATTAACAAGAAGTTGGGGGCTCTTTAGAAAACGTCCTAGGGTTGACCGGTACTGGTTCTGTTGACTCGGGTCTAGATCTGTTCTAAACCATCGGATCTAGATCCGAGGGCTGGGATCGCTCGGGGCGGCTGGGCGGGCGGCGCTGGACGCCGGCGGCGAGCGGGGGCGGCGGCAGACCGCCGGAAGACACCGAAATCGGTGCTCCGGGGCATGAATCGGCACGAGATCTGGCCGGGGAGGAAGAGGGCAGCACGGCGGACACGATGGGGGCCACGTGATGGTTGTGTGGCGGCCGGAGACCGGCGGACCACGGTGGTGGGCGGAGCCAGAGCTCCGGCGAGCAATTGGGGTCGCGACATTGCGAGAAAATGAGGGGAAAAAGGGGCGGCGCGGTGCTTACTTCCTTGCGAAGGTCCTGCGAGGGTTGAAGACGTCGAGGAAACGGCGGAACGGTGAGTCGACGGAGAGATGCGGTTCGGGCGGCGATGTTCGCTCTAGCGAGGAAACGCCAGTGGGGTGCGACGGTCCGGAGGGGAAGGAGTGGACGTCGACGGCGCTAGGTCTAAGGCGGGGCTCCGGCGACGGTCGCAGTCGACAAAGAGGCGGTGAGACGGCGGGTCGACGGCGCAGCGGCGACGGCGAGCTCGGGTGAAATGGAGATGCAGAGCAGAGGGGCTCAGGCGTGCGGTGAAGCGGGAGTGGAAGGGGAGGAGCAGGGGTTCAGGCGCTGTTTTATAGGGGTGAGAGGAGGCGGAGCGGCTGGGGAAGGGAGGCGGCAGCTCACGCGGCGCCCGGGGATGGCGGCCGTGATTGTCGTGGCGAAATGGGTGCTGGTCGTTTGGGGGGGCGCGTGCCGCGGCCATTATGGCAGGCGGGTGTCGCGGAAGGGAAGGAGAGGAGGCGCGGGCGCGGGCGCAGGCGGGATTCGCGTCGCGGCCGGAAAAGGAAGGGGAGGTGCGGGAGGAGGAAGAGAGGAAGGTGGGGGGAGGGGCTGACCGGTGGAGCCTGGCTGGCGGTGATAGAGGGAGAGGTGAGGGAGAGGGAGATGTGGTGGGTTGGGCCGACTGGGGTTTTGGGCCGCGGGGAGAGAAAAGTAAAAGGAGAAGAGAGAGAGGTTTGGGCCGGGCTGGAAAGAAAAAGAGGAGGGGGTTCTGGGCTGGGCTGAAAGAGAATGGGAGAAGAGAAAGAGAGAGAGAGAGAGAGAGAGAGAGAGAGAGAGAGAGAGAGAGATGTATGCATGTTTTTATTTTGTTATTTTCATAAAATATTTTTAGAATTTTGTTTTCTACATTTTTGGGTGTTACAGAAGACAAGTTTCTCAATGATGCTACAAGTCCTACCAGAGCCATATGCTATCTATATTGAAAAGAATAAACAGGATAGCTATGTCCAAAAAAAATATAAAATAAAGGAGAGAGGGGTCACACAAAAGCGGAGTTATCATACCATCATCCATCCACACACGTGCACATCTTGATCTTGGTTTATGACTTGTTTCTCCATGGATCCACTCTTTGTCTTTGCAACATATGAGGTACAGGTACGCCTCATCCTTGCCTTACCTTGAGCTCCACAAAAGCTTTAGATATGAGGAGGGAAGTAATGCCCTGGTAAGTATTTATATACATTGAGTGATCAAAGAGATTCTTTTGAGGAACTTAGTCTTGATTTGCAAACTTCAAAAGAAAACCTCCAGATGGATTATTGAACAAAGAAGGGGTAAGTCTTGCTCTATCAACTGTTCTAACTCTCAACAGCTCAAGACAAGGAGAAGCTAAGAAGCCCCATAGATGATTAAGGTAACACGGGCCGGGTACTCACGCCAACCTACTCAGCCTCACGGAGATAATCTAAGCTGCAAGACATGGCATGACGACAGGTAATGAGTATTAACAATTTTCTGATCAACAACCTAAATGTCCTACTTTGCTCGGGATGAGCAAAGAGCAGCTTGAGGGATCTTGTTGACGCCCATTATGGCTCAATTTTGACCGTCATTTTGATCAGAAAATTGGGATAACTAGCATTTCTTACACACATATTTATCTAGAATAATGTCATTTTGACATGTCCCTTGGAAAATAGGGCTATGCGGGGATTTGAGAAGAAATGGAGGAAAAACATACCCTTGAATCTAAGGCAAAAGTTATCGACCAATCAGAACACACCGTTCATCCTCACATGGATCAAAGGGCCCACCAGGACATGCAACCGTCTTAGGATAGCACCAAGCCATGCACTATTGGCTTGTGGGCCTATCTGTCAGCCACCCAGGAAAAGATCAGGCTGGTTGGAGCTAGACTTGGGTCGGCCAAACCAGGACCAGCTCCATCGACTTAGTTCTTCAACGTGGCGCCTCCCCATTGGTCCCCAACGTCTGTTCTCCAAGGCTTTAGCTATTTGCACGGCCAGAACACCCTTGGACACACCTATAAATATGAGGGGAGGGGGTAGAATTAAGACACACCTCAAGTTGCTCTCTCTCTCAAGTTCCTCTCTTGCTTAGTCCATAGGTTAGTGGAGTTTAGGCTGAAGTAGCTCTCTTCGGGTTCCTAGGGTTGCCTAGGAGTGTTCGGTATGGGTTTATCTCTTCCTCTCCTTTGTAATTCTCGGATAGCTTTAGTAGAGTTATCTTCTAGATTTATATACTTGCATAGTTTATATACTGCGGTGTCAGACATGTATGCTATGACTCGTTTGTATTCATACCTTATGCCTTGCATGATTAGAAGAGTAAATCTAGTGCCACGGCAACGGTTCCTGTATTCGTATGTTTGCTCTAGTGTGATGTCTGTTCATCTGAACGGTGGGGGCTCCGCACGGGATGCTAGAGTATTGCTCATTAGCGTAGATGTGTTGTTTGGGCTAGTCAGTGTTTCCGTATGCGGTCCTATCCTATGGTTTTATGAGGTTGGCGGCAGGTGGTGACAGCCCTATCTGTCCAACGTAACCCTCTCCGTTCGAGTACTGGCTGTAAGAGGTCCATAAAGTAGCCGAGTTGTCCGGTGGCTCCTCTGCCAGTCATGTGCGGTTCTCCCGGTAGTGCCTAGGAGCCTAGAGCTGAGGATAATTATGTGTATGTGTATGAGTGTATAGTATAAGCTGTATATCTAGATAGAAGTACATAAGTCCCGAGTAGCTTTCTTCTCCCTTTCTCCCTCCCTATGCCTTTGCTTGAGTTTGAGCTTCAGTAACTTGTGTAGCACACTACCTCATTATCAATATATATCTTACCCCTGTTTGTTCAATCGAATACTCAACCAAGATTTGATCATGAACTTACTTATTCTGTAACCGTCACATTCCTTGCGGAAATATAAATACGACACCCAAGATTATTCACATGTAAAATGCTACAATGGTATTATGTGCGCTTGCGGATTTATCTGTGACGTAAGAAATACCACATGGCGTTTCAGGCACCATTGCTAAAGATTAATGATCCTAGTGATGATGCTAACAAACACCGACACAGAGAATCTCGTTAGAAGGTTCTGACCTCACGTCGTCCCTCCTCAGATCATCCTTTCGGCAACCAAACCAGTCATTCAAGCAGCATCCGAACCTATGGCTGAGAAGACTCTTCGTGATTTCTCCCCTCCGCTGCCAACATGGCCAGTGGACCCAATGTTGAAGTTGGGGATGTGAACTTCGAACTCAAGTCGAGTCTCATCAACATGGTGCAGGCTAGCCCGTTCTATGGCAAGACTAACAAGGACGCCAGTGCTCATCTCCAAAACTTCCTCGAGCTTTGTGAAACTGTGGTGATACAAGGAGTCACAGCTGATGCCATCAAACTCCATCTGTTTCCCTTCTCCCTGTTGGGAAAGGCGAAATAGTAGTTTTACAAGGACAAGGAAGCTATCAACACGTGGAACAAATGTTCCGTCGTGTTCCTCGTGAAGTTCCTCCCACTGGGCAAAACCAATGCCCTACGCGGGAAGATATCAAGTTTCCAGCAGACAGGGATGGGATCCATCATAGAAGCTTGGGAAAGGCTACAAGAATACATTCTAGCCTATCCTCATCATGGGATGGATGATTGGCTTGATCTCCAAAGCTTCTACAATGGGCTAACACCGACATCAAGAGCCCACATCAACGCTGCTGCTAAAGAAGCCTTCCTCGACCTCACCATCGCCAAAGCAACTGTGCTGGTCGAGAAGATGGTCTCCAACCAGGGGTGGAGCGAAGAATGTCTCCAACCCCGTACTAAGGGCATGCATACCATCAAAGAGGCGGACATGCTCTCGACAAAGATGGATCTCCTACTCAAGCGCCTGGACGTGAGGGCGGAGATCAAGAAACAGATATACAAGTCCGTCCAAGCCATTGACTCACACTCCATGTGCGAGGTCTGTGGCAATGGTGGACAATTGAGGAACGACTTCTCCAAGACTCGTGAAGAAGTGGCTTACATGAACAACAACAACGAGTATCGTCCACAAGGAGGCTAGGGGTGGAATCCGTCATGACCACCATATCAGGGAGGTAATAACAATTTCAATTCAAATTACAATTCCAATTTCAATTCAACCCAACCCTCCTTGAAGGATCTTGTTCTTGGCCAAGCTAAAATAAATGAATCTTTGAATAAAAAGCTTGCTGCCAATGATAAAACTTTGGAAAGTTTGAACATAAAACTTGAAACTTTATCTTCCGCTCTTAAAAATCAACTGAGCTTTAATAAAATGATCAGAACTCAACTTGCTCAAGTTGCTGCTACCGTTCCTGCCACTGAGATTGGGAAGATCACGGGGCAACCTGAGGCTCCCGTGGAAAATGTCAACATGATAATCACCAGATGGGGTAACCCGTCTCAGAGGCTATCACGCACTAACCATGCAGGAACACCCACACACCATAGGACGAATGCGTGGGGAGAACAAATGACCGTAAGACAAGGAGACCCAGGGGTGCCCATGATCAGCTGCTCAATCTACGACTACTACTATGATCAAGCCCTCTGCGACCTTGGGGCAAGCGTGAACATCATGCCCAAGGTAATCTTTGAACAATTGCAATATCCTAGTTTATCTCCAACCCGGATGTGCCTGCAGCTCGCCGATTCGACCATTCGATATCCCGAAGGGATAGTCAAAAACCTCCTAGTGCGAGTGAAAAACTCCTTTATCCTCGCCAACTTCGTGGTCCTCGACATGGAGGCGACATAGGCATACAACTTATCCTTGGGCGACCCTTTCTAAGGGATGCCAAGGCGAGGATAGACGTCGGGACCAGAAAAATCTATTTCCGCATCAGAGTAGACAACATGTGCTTCAAATTCCAACATAGGGACGAGCAAAGGTTCGCGATTCAACAGGATCACGATGGAAGTGGGATTTGGGGAGAACCACTACCCCAACCTAGAAATTCACCTACCACGCCATCAAGAAGAAGAAGAACAAAAAGGGTGTGGCAAAAGGTGGAGAGTGTGTCTTTGTCCGCTTCTCCAAGGAGGGACGCCAGTTGGTAAAAGACGCCGGAGGAAAAGTCCTACTCTTCATACTTTAAAAGACGAGCTTGCCGAAGGTAAATCGGTATTTATCTCATATTTGAATTTTTCAAATTTTGCTTTTTCACATCATTTGAATTTTCTCATTGCATATTTGATTTTTCTCAACACTCTCTTGCATGCTGGATTTTTTCTAGCCATCTTATATTTTTACAAAAACCTAAAAACATTTTGTGTGCATAAAATCTTTTGAAAAATTATTTTGAACAACTTTTCGAAGCAAAGAGTGGCCGAGCACGAAAGCATCAAAGCAAGAGAGCCGTTGGGGGGCAGTGGGCCCAGGCTGTCAGCCAGGGGGGCCACCGAGGGTTCGGCCGAACCCTGGGGTTGGCCGAACCAGGGCCAACGACTCTTGGGCCCCACTTCCTCCAACGGCTGCTAGCCGTTATGCCCAGCACCTCCTCGGGTGTTTCGTGCCTCTTCTCTTTAAATAGAGGCTGAGGGGTGAGTGTTGAACTCTCATCTAACACTTCACTCACTCACACCCTCTCACACTCTTTGCTCACGGGTTTTCATTGGTTTTGTGCTCAAGTTCATGTGCAAGGAACCTCTCTTTCATTTCTTTGTTACAAGAGTAATCACAACTTGGAGGAGCAACTTTCGGGTAAGAGTTTCTATTCGGTTTTACTAACATAACTCGATTTGAGTTGTTCGCATTCGTTCTTGTTCATCAAGCATGAAAGGCATAGGACAAAAGTTTTTTGGTGCGTTAAAGAAGATGGCGGGCACGAGCTCGTCCTGTTCTTGGGGTGGCTCAAGCTCTCACCACACTCCCGGACCTACACCAAGCCCGAGCATTATGGGTATGAAGAAGAACAAGAAGGCACGCCGAAGTTCAAGCCGAACCGCAAGCTGAGGATATGGAGATAGACGACGAAGACGCACCCTACCTCGAGTTGCGAGACAACCGCAAGAGGCAAGCCTACACCATCCTCAAGTGTTGGGACTTTGGTCTCACCAAAGCCTTCGACCTGGACCTCCTTGAGAAGATAGGGATGGACGTAGACTTTACTCGCGTTTGGCATGCAGTTCGATGGGATGGTTTTGTGCCCGTTGAGGAGAATGGTTCTCATCTCCTCACCATCCAGTTTCTTTGCACTCTTCGGGAGGTGGATGACGGGATTTCTTTTCAACTCTTTAGAAATGAGTACTATCTTACTTGGAAAATTTTGATTCAGCATCTTGGTTTTAGCGCGCGCCTGCCGATTTCTCTTGAACAAGCTTGCCGCGGTTTTAATCGCCATGAATTTTGGGGTCTGATTTTGGGTCAAGTTGTCCATGCCAAGTTTGCACCTCAGTGCAATGACATTCAGAATTCAACTCTTCATCTGATGCACAAGTGGGTGGCCATCACTCTCTTTCCAAGAGATGATGTTAGGCCCATGCGCAATGATGAGCTGATGATCTTATACGCTATGGTCAACAAGATCAGAATCTCCCCCATAAAAGCCATGACAAGCAATGGTTTAGAAATTTCAAGATGACGGGTCCTATTGAGTGCACCTCTTTGATTACTCGCATTGCTTCGAGCATCGGGGTCTTAGACGGGAATGTTATTCCTTTCATTGAGGACCCCCGAGTTCTTATCGATGAAGCTTATTTGGTTTATGGTCACACACTTAAGAAAGGCCCGAATGACTCATTGATTTTCTTCTCCCTAGGCTATGCAAATGAAATCCCATTACCAAACACGGGGTACCATTTGTATAACTGCCAGTCGCTAACCATCCCTCTTGTCCCACAAGAGGAGGCCCGCAGGCATAGTGTTTCTGGTTTACCTGGCAGGGTGAAACGAAGCAGGGCCAAAAGAAAAGCCACGCCTCCATAGCCTTAGCCATCATATCCACAAGAGGCGGGAGGGTCGTCATGGCACAGCGCAAGCACCAACGAGTGGGCACGGCAATCCCCAGCATGCTGGTCCACCAGCTCCAGCTCCAGCGGGGTCCCACACCGCGCACGACGCATGGCCTCGACCTGAGACTTCAGCTTCGTCACTCAGCAGTTAGGAGAACTCAGGGTCTAGGCCAACAACATCAAAGATTCGCTGCACCAGCGCATCCAGACTAATCAAGCTGGTAGCGACACACCGGTGAGAGGATCCATAGCATGGAGCAAAGGCAGCTGCAGCAACAGGAGGAGTAGAGGCCTTACTTCCGTTGGAGAGGTACAACCCCGACCAGCAGCAGTGAGCCTGAAACTAGCTTGGGGGAGGTCCCCCATGAGAGGTAACTTGTATCTTGTATCTTGTATCTTTACCGCTTTCAAACCTTATGCAAGAAACAAAATAAAAATCTGCAAGACCAAAAACAAAATTAAAAATTTGCATACCAAAAAAAAATTTCTTGCTTTCTTATGTGTAGTAAGCATGGTGTAGTTTTTCCTTGTTGAGATGATGAAAAGTTGCTCTGTTAATTTCCTTCTCATGCCTAGTTACAACTTTGTGCTCTACCTAGTTTTGAGTTCGTTGGCTAGATAATCAGACCTTAAGCTTGAAACTTGTGCGTAGCAAAAAAGCATGATCCAAATCTAGGTTGTTGTGAGCTATGAAATGGTTGAAATAGAGTCGCTATGATCTGCTCCTAGCGTGATGCTTGATATCCAGATTATTATTTTTCAAAAATACAAAATAAAGTAAAGTTCCTCAACCTTCCACATATGCAATTTTTTATCTCATTAAGTTTTTTCAAATTGTTGTGACCCTTTATAAGATACATCTCATACTTCCATGATTAAGATCACGTACACGTCTCCACCATATGCTAAGCTTCTACACTGGAAGACAGCAAGCACTACATTCATCCATCCACAAAATAAAACTCCATCTTGTTTCATGACCACTCTCTCACTCTGTCACACCCGATTCTAGAAAGAACCAGATGCATCTCATGTGTGCGTCAGGATCATGTTCACACACACATGATAGACGGACAAGTGTAATATATCAAAGACAATGCTCGTAAAGTAACTAAATAAAGTATTTAATAGTATTACACTCTGAATAAAAGAGACACAAAGGTCTTTAAACGATACACCGATATACCCTAAACGAAGTCTGCAACAACTCCGTCTTCCACATGCGATGACTGGTGAACGCAATGCCTAGAACTCCTCGAAGTCATCGAAGTTCTCCTCTTCAAAGTTCTCTTCTGAACAGCAGTTGGGCAAGGGTGAGTACTCTTATGGTTGGTACTCAGCAAGTGGGGTGAATACGCAAGGCCATCAAGGATAGGCTAAGGTTTACAGCAGCGAGCACTTTTAGTTGGTCAAGTATTTATTAGCAAGCACCTATTAACTAGGTTTAAGTTTATACCATCCCACTTTAACAAAAACTTAAAGGTACCAGCAACATAAACATAAACCAAGTACCACAATTTAATTAATCTTCAAGTTTCATTATCATGTGAGGGTCCAAGCCACTCTTAACCGTGAGTACGGCTGTTATAACAGTTTTACACTCTGCAGAGGTCGTACACTTTCCCCACAAATCGTGTTCCCCTGAGTCGCCCGGGTTTGCAAGGCCCTTAAACACTTCCGAGGTGAGTGGCGAGGATACACTACGAAGCCTTTAAAGAGACATGTCGAGAGCTAGGCAGCCCGCTAGAGTTGCAGTAGCAGTGTGGTCCACAAACCTCCCTAATGGTCAGCTCCTTAGCAAAGGCAGCTACCCCAAGAGGACCGGGCTATGACCCCTATCACTGACCCCCTCCTTGCCCTTTCGGTAAGGCAACCAGCTAACTACACATCTAATTAATTGGCTAAGGTCAGAGCCATATGACTTTGTGGTTGCACTATTCACTTGGGTGGTTCTCCATGTTCCCATTAAACAAAGTTGATCTTGAATTAACGCGGTATAACAACATTATGAAACATGATCATAATTATCATAAGAGTAAACCAACACCAATCCCAAAGTTTGCAACTAAGCGTGACTACCCAACATGAATAGTAAACCTGGTGATTCAAGGCTTTGGATAAAAGACTAGGTATGTCCTTAGCATAGGTGATCCATCAAGTTTATGCAAAACAATATTAAGATAAAGTGAATTATCATGCTGTTGTTGGGATAAAATAGAATATGCTGGGGAGGGAAGTCCACTAGCCTTCCTCAAACAGCTGTTGATTCTCTTCCTCGTAAGCTTGCTCTTGGTCTTGCTCGAACGTCACGTTGTCTACGCGATCACACAAACAAGCATACACAAAAAAATAAGAAACAGTACAATAAACAGTACAAACAGAGAGTAAAAAGATGATAATATTGTAGTTCATGATGCAAGGATCTGGTGAGCACAAGAATCGCTGAAATCGGAGTTCAAAAGATGAAGATATGGCTAAAACAGTGATCTAGGGACCTAACTACGAGAGTTTTGAACTTCCAGGGGCTAGATCTGAAGTAATCAGGGGCTAAAACATAATTAAACCTTAAACAGAGGGTCTGGGTGCAAAACTGGAGGTCCTGGATGGCGGGTACTAATTCTAGAAAGGTTAGGGGTCGGGACAGAAAAGAAAGGACTTAACTCTAATTATTTTTCTACTGATCTGGACTGCGGGTTGATTCCTAGAAAGCCTAGGGGCTTTTCTGCAAAGGTTCCAGGGACGGCTAGGGTCGGGTGAATCTGGTCCGTTGGATCAGAATCAGGCGGCAGGGTAAGGGTCGGGCGAAGGCGGCGGCTCATGCGCGGCTTAGATTTGTTCTGGTCGTTAGATCTAGATCGAGCGGCAGGGTGTGGGTCGGCTCGGGTCGACCTGGCGGAGTAAAGGGTCGGGCGAATCGGTTAGGCAGCGCTGGGCGCCGGCGGCGAGCGAGAGAGGCGGCGGACGGCCAGAGCTTACCGAATCCGGTGCTTCGGGGCTCGGTTCAGGCCGGGGTTATGCCGGGGACATAGAGGGCGGCACGGCGAAAGTGGTAGGGGTCACGGGACGGCCGTGCGGTGGCCATAGATCGGCGGACCACGGTGACGGGCGGAGACAGAGCTCCGGTGAGAAATTGGGGCCGCGACAAAGCGAGAGAGAGGGGGAAACGGGGGCGGCGTGGTGCTTACTTCCTCGCGAGAGTCTTGCGAGGGTTGAAGATGGCGGAGTCGAGGCAAAACGGCGGGTCGACGGAGGGGCGGCGGGACAGCGGATCGATGGCGCGGCGACGACGGAGAGCTCGACTCGAGTACAACGCAGGTGCGGAGTAGCGGGGCTCGGGCGTGGGTTTTATAGGGGAGGAGAGGAGGCGGAGCGGCCGGGATTGACGCGGCGGGATTGCAGCGGTCGCCTACGAAGGAAAGGGGCGGGTATCGCGGCCATTAAGGCAGACCAGCGTTGCGGGGAAGGAAGGAGGAGACGCGGGCAACAGCGCGGGGACGAACTGGATTCGGGGTGAGGAAGAAAAGGAAAGGGGTGGGAGGCGCGGACGACGGGCGACGGCGCGTCGCGTCCGGTGTCGTGGCGGAAAGGAAAGAGAGAGGAGCAGGAGGAAGAAGAAAGGAAAGGAAGAGACGGGTCCAGGCGGGTCCAGCGCGTCGGTGAGAGAGAGGTGAGGGGGAGTATGGCGGGTTGGGCCGGCTGGTTGGGCCGCGGGGAGAGGAGAAAAAATAGAAGAGGAGAAGAGAAGGATTTGGGCCGGGCTGAAAGAAAACGAGGAGGGATTCTGGGCTGGACAGAAAGAGAGTGGGAGAAGAGAAAGAGAGACAGATGCATGCATAATTTTATTTTGTGGCTTTTATAAAAATGTTTTTAAAATTTTATTTCCTATATTTTTGGGTGTTACAAAACCTACCCCCTTAAAAAGAATCTCGTCCTCGAGATTTGGAAGGATTAGGGAACATCTGAGGCAATTCTACAATCAGTTCATCTTCTCTTTCCCAAGTAGCCTCATCCTCTGAGTGGTGATTCCACTGTACTTTGCACATTTTGATCACCTTGTTCCGAGTAACCCTCTGAGATGTTTCCAAGATTCTAACCGGATGCTCCGAATAAGTCAAATCTTCTTGTACATTGAGTTCCTCCAGCGGTAATTGCTCCTCAGGCACTCTCAAACATTTCTTTAGCTGTGATACATGAAACACATCATGGACATCTGACAATCATGCCGGTAACTCCAATTGATATGCCACTTCACCTTTCCTTTCCAGTATCTGAAAAGGACCAATATAACGCGGTGACAACTTTCCTTTCACTTTGAATCTACGTAGACCCCTGATGGGTGATACCTTCAAATACACAAAATCTCCAACTTCAAATGTCAATTTCCTTCTTCGTGTGTCAGCATAACTTTTCTGTCGTGACTGAGCAGTCTTGAGATTATCCCGGATTATCTGGACTTGTCTATCCGCTTCTTGAAGAATCTCTAGCCCAAAAACCTTACTTTCTCCTGTCTGATTCCAATACAATGGTGTCCTGCATTTTCTCCCATATAATGCTTCAAATGGGGCCATCTTGAGACTTGCCTGATAACTGTTATTGTAGGAGAACTCTGCATAAGGCAAGCTTTTATCCCAACTGCCTCCATGCTTTAAGGCACATGCTCTCAACATATCCTCTAATACTTGATTCGTTCGCTCAGTCTGACCGTCTGTTTGTGGATGATATGCGGAACTGAAACTGAGCTTTGTATCCATGGATTCATGTAATTTCTGCTAGAAACGTGACGTGAACTGAGTACCTCGATCAGACACCATCTTCTTTGGAACACCATGCAGACACACAATTCGTGACATGTACAGTTCTGCTAACTTGGCTCCAGTGTATATTGTTTTGACCGGGATGAAATGCATGAATTTTGTCAATTTGTCCACAATAACCCATATCGAGTCGTAACCATCACGAGTACGGGGTAACCCTACAATGAAATCCATACCAATCTCTTCCCATTTCCATTTAGGTACCTTCAATGGCTGGAGTAAACCTGCTGGTCTCTGGTGTTCTGCTTTCACTCTCTGGCACACATCACACAAAGCCACGTGAGTTGCTACGTCTCTTTTCAAACCATACCACCAGTACTTCTCTTTCAAGTCTTGATACATCTTGGTACTTCCAGGATGAATGGAATAAGCGGAATCATGTGCCTCCTTCAAAATGAGTTCACGAAGGTGATCAATTTCAGGCACACAGATCCTCTTTCTGAACCAAACAATTCCTTGCTCATCTTCGGTGAAATCCGGAGTCTTGCCTAAACCAATTTAAATCTTGATCTCTTTGATCTTAGCATCTGTCAACTGCCCTTTTCTGATCTCTTGTTCCAATGTAGGTTCCATTTCCATAATCATGGCTTCCGCCTGTGTGACAATTTCCAGGTTCAAACGTGCCATCTCCCAACATAATTCCTGAGGCATCAATCGAGCAATCATCATATTAGCTTGTCCTTTCCGGCTTAGGGCATCTGCCACAACATTAGCCTTGCTAGGATGATATTGAATATCCAAATCATAGTCTTTGATTAATTCTAGCCATCTGCGCTGTCTTAGGTTAAGATCCTATTGCGTGAAGATGTACTTCAGACTCTTATGGTCAGTGAAGATCTGACACTTGTTTCCGATCATGTAGTGCCTCCAAATCTTCAATGCGTGCACGACGGCAGCCAATTCCAAGTCATGGGTAGGATAGTTCTGCTCATGCTTTCTCAACTGTCTTGAAGCATAGGCCACAACTTTGCCTTCTTGCATTAACACACATCCAAGACCCATCCGAGAAGCATCACAATACACATCAAACCCTCTGTGGATATCCGGCATTATCAACACAGGAGCAGTGGTCAATCTTGTTTTTAGCTCTTCAAAACACTTCTAGCATGCAGCATCCCACTTAAATTCTTTCCCTTTTTCCAACAAAGAAGTCATGGGTTTCACAATCTTTGAGAATCCCTCAATAAATCTGCGGTAGTAACCTGCAAGTCCGAGGAAACTTCTAATTTCAGGCACAGACTTCGGTGGATTCCAATTCAGAACATCCTGAACTTTACTTGGGTCTACTGCAATCCCTCCATCTGTGATAACATGTTCAAGAAAAGAAATTTTTCTCAACCAAAAGTCACATTTGCCCAGCTTGGCATATAACAGGTTCTCTCGGAGTTTCTGTAACACTATCCTCAAGTGCTCTTCATGTTCTTCCTCGTTCTCTGAATACACCAAGATGTCATCAATGAACAGAACCACAAACTTGTCAAGATATTCCATGAAAACCTTGTTCATCAGGTACAAGAAGTATGCTGGAGTGTTGGTCAATCCAAACGACATCACAGTGAACTCGTACAGACCATATCTGGTTGTGAATGCTGTCTTGGGTATATCTTCTGGTCGGATCCTTAACTGATGATAGCCTGATCTAAGATCAATCTTGGAGAAAACCTTGGCACCTCTCATCTGATCAAACAAATCTTTAATTCTGGGCAGTGGATATTTATTCTTGATCGTCACACCATTCAGTGACCTGTAGTCTACACACATCCTTCTGCTGCCATCCTTCTTATCGACAAAGATCACTGGTGCTCCCCACGGGGATGAGCTTGGATGGATAAATCCCTTAGCTAACATTTCTTCTATTTGTTTCTTTAGTTCACTAAGATCCTTAACATCCATTCTATAGGGTCTTTTCGAGATAGGTGCAGTACCAGATAAAAGATCAATACTGAACTCAATGCCACGAATAGGTGGCATACCTGGTAAATCCTCCGGGAAGACGTCGGGGTACTCACAGACAACTCTGATATCTTCTAGAGGCATTCCCTTCATTTGGTTCACTGTCCCAACTCCACTGGGCGAAGCTGATGCCACAAACTCTACTTTATCTCCTTGAGGGCTGGTTAAGAGCACTGACCTCTTGCGACACTGAATGACACCATCACATCCTGATAACCAATCCATTCCGAGGATCACATCAATGTCGCTAGTCTTTAGGACTATTACATTGGCTAGGAATTCTACCCCCATAATATTCATGTTAACCCTCGGGCATAAATGCCTAGCTTTCAATTCTTTTCCCGGGGAACTTACTAGAAGAATTTGTTTCATAGGGCTCATTGGTAAATTATGTTTTGCAGCGAATTGCTCGGTAATGAATGAATGTGATGCTCCAGAATCAAATAAAACTGATGCAGGTTCAGAATTAACAAGGAACATATCGAGCACAACATCGGGAGCCTCTTCAGCTGTTTCTGCAGCCACATGATTCACCCTTCCGCGCACGTAGTTCTGTTGACCTCTGTTGCCCAGTGGTGTCTGGTTGCTGTTGCGCGGCTACTGCTGCTGAGGAGTCTGCCTCTGCCCACTGTTCCTCTTATTCTGAGGAGTCTGCATGTTACGCTTCGGGCAGTTGTTAGCATAATGCCTAGTTCTCCATATTTGAAACAGTCGTTGGGTTGGACCGGTGTGACTTGATTGTTGGTCCGCACTGGTGCACCCGTGGCATAGCCTGAATGGTACGGTTGCGGGTTGGAATTGCGCTGAGTCTGCTGGTTGAAGCATTGAGGCTGCTGTGGAGTTCGTTAATTCTGTTGACTCTACAGATATCCTCCGCCTTGTCTTCCAAAGCGCGACTGAAATCCCTAGGGTGTGCTATAGCGGGGACGAGTGTTGCTGCTGGATTGTCCCTGGGACTGAAGTTTTCGCTTGTGTTCCCCAAGCTCCTTGCGCTTGCTCTCCAGACCAATGGCTTTGTCTAGCAGAGTCTAGAAGTTTGGAAAGGTGTGACTGTGCAGCTGATAGTTGAGCGGCCCTATCAGACCTTCCAAGAAGCGCTCCTGCCTCTTCGCGTCACTATCCACCTCATGGGGCGCGTAGCGAGACAACTGAGTGAATTTGTCCCGGTACTCGCTGACAGTCATGCTGCCTTGCTTCAGGGTCAGGAACTCCTTCTGCTTAAGCTTCATCAGTCCTGTTGGGATATGGTGGCTGTGGAAGTTGGTTCTGAACTCCTCCCAGGTGATAGTGTTGGCATTGGCGTGGGCAGCAGTGAAAGCATCCCACCAATTAGCGGCTGCACCTTCCAGACGTCCTGCAGCATACAGGACCCTTTCACGGTCACTGCATTGCATGATGTCCAGCTTCTTAGTGATGACCTTCAACTAGTCATCAGTATCCAAGGGGTCCATTGAGTGAGAAAAGGTAGGGGGGTGGTGGCTCATGAATTCCCTATGTTTGTCTCTTGGTGGCTGATTTTGCTGAGGTGCTTGCTGATTCTGCTGAGCTTGCATGTTCTGGATGGTGGCAGTGAGGTTCTGCAACACCTGCATATGTGCTGACAAGAATTGCTCCATTGTTGGGTTGGGTGGTGGTGGCAACTGACTCTGTCGGTTGACTACGTGAGCACGCCTCCTGCTAGGGTTATCGTGTCCTCCACCTGTCCTGGTGTTTACCATCTGACCGTTAGGGAATAAACCCAGGATAAGACAGGTGTACTTGTTATAGGTAGATAAAAGATAAGATCTTAACAAAATATGGATTTATAAGGACTCCAACTTATATTAATGGATAGATTATAGCAAGCAATTCTCAAAGTTTCCAACCAAGCACACAAAAACAAACATTTGTTCTCGAGCAAAAATTATTACATCGTCATCCTCTCAAGAAAAAATGGTTCTAACGTGTGAACTTTAAGAGATACTAGCCTAAGAGCCTAGATGCCTAGTCCTCGTGGCGAGTTATGGAGCCGAGTTCGCCGCGACGAAGCTTCTTGCGGGGCCGTGACAAGGCGGGGAAGCGGGGTTCATTCAGCTGTGGAGGTGGTGGCGCCCTTGCCTCAAGTCGGGCCTCCAGTATGCGGATCCTGTCATGGGCCTCCAGTAGCTTGTCCTGAGTATCGTCCAGCTCAGTGATGACGCTTTCCAGCTCAGTGTTGAGGGTGGCGGTGACTCGAGCAAGGGTGTTGAGGCGGTCTTCATCATCTCCACCCAGAGTAACCACAGTCTCCTCAGTTCCACTGAGGCGGCGAGGAAGGTGGCAGTACTCCGTGTTCTGTAGCTCCTGGCGGTGGGTGTGGCAGATGGACCACAGAGCTCTCCTGGCGGCGCTGCTGACGGAGGCGTCGTAAGTAGCATGGGGCGTAGCAGAGTCGTGCGCAGTGAGAGTCCTCCGGCCTCTGGTACTCTCCATATCCACCCTGACGTGGACGCGAGTGAGGTAGTAGTCGCCGAGCGCAGGTGTTGACGCCAGATTTTGACACGTGTTGAACCGGCGTCAGGAGGAGAAGATTGGCCGATGCGGCAGATCTGAAGGCTACAGTAAGGAATCGGCCGATTGAGGTAACAGTTGGAAATCGGCCGATTGGTGATGCAGCTTGCGCCAACAGGATGGGACTACTTCGGAGGGTCCCGGTCAAAAGTTGGTCAACAGAGCGACGCTAAGTCGGTCAGGAAGCAATTGAAAAAGTCCTGATTGGATTAGGAGACGGCGGCGGAAGATTCTGCGGGAGACCGTTTCCTTTTTAAAAGATATTATAGATATAGTAGTTTTCCTGTTTTTAAATAAGGTTGTAACAAGTCGTAATCGACCAGGAGTCCTAGTTTTAGGGTATAAATAGGAGTCGTCAGGGCTTTGCAAGACATCAAGACATCAATCAACAACAATACTTCTACTTTTTCCAGCAATTTACTTTCAAGTCGGCGACTTCGCCAATACTTTTCTTCTGTCATGAGTTCGTACGGATTGGCAGGGCTGCAATAACTTGATCTCCGGCCAATTGGTAGGTTCCGCTTATCGAGTAATATCCGAGCCTTAACTACGGGCGCATCGCTGTGGTTTCGTTTGGATTTATTCACCAGTTATCGATATTTACTAGAATTGCAAGTTTTACCTGTTGTTCTAGTATTATCACCAGTTATCCAACTTGAGATCAGAGTAATCGGCTTCGTCATCGGTCTTCTTCGATTTATCATCTTACAGCTGATTAGATCTATTTCAAGTGTTGCCTCTGTAGTAATTGTTTAGATTGCTCCAGCCGATCATCTTTACAGCAAATCGGCCGATTCGCCGACACGCTCCTCAGGACAGATCGGAA
The DNA here is from genome assembly GCA_032594955.1 of Panicum miliaceum. Lineage (NCBI taxonomy): Eukaryota > Viridiplantae > Streptophyta > Magnoliopsida > Poales > Poaceae > Panicum > Panicum miliaceum. The sequence goes on along the minus strand of CM064067.1, from coordinate 10,657,169 downwards.
CTCCAGCCGATCGGAGCGCCTGGAATTTAATACTCTTATTTCCTTGTCAATCAATAGGTCAGATTGACTAGCACGCCGCGCGAACCGTACCAGGGCGATAACCCGAACAGGAGCTAAGCAGATTCTCTCGGGTCGTGTGTTCGACGCTGAAGACCATCGGTCGATTCCTATCCGGCCGATTTTAGCGCCAACACACTTTTGGCACGCCCGGTGGGACAACTTCAAGATCCGATATGTCGAAGAACGCAGAGTTTTCCGAAAACAACATCATTGAGGTCACAGAAGCTGATCTCAAGGATGACCAGAAGGAAGAATTGGCTAAACATCTAGAAGATTACAAGAAGATGTATCTGCAGTCGTTCAGTCGTACAAGAAGCGGGGAGGCTGTCAAGAAAGCTCCTATTATAGTTCCCCGCCATATCACCATTGCTGAGGATTCGGGCAAGATGTCCAATATGATCCAACAGTCCCTCTACCAGGCGTTCATCGACCAGTCCTCGGTGATGACCAACATGGTGTACAACGCCGTCATCAGCTCTCTGGCCAGCGGAGCAGTTCAAGGCTATCAGGGGCCAGCGTATGCCCCGCCGATTACGCTTCCAGCTAGAAGCTTACCAAGCACGTCCCAATCGGCTCCCGGGCCGATGTTGACGCAACGCGAGGGATACAACACTCCGTTGCCTCCAGCGTCTCCAAGATATAGTGGTGCACCATATTTCCCATCACAGGCACCGCTTCAACCCATCCAGATTGCTTCTGTGCAATCGCTGCCCATAAGCTCAGTACCCTGGGGGGCATCGGCAATGATGGCTTTCCCCGATCCATCGACCGGGCATGGAAGCTATCTAATCCAGGCTCCGTTCCAATCGGCCGTCCGGCCGACGGTCCCTCAGTATCATCCAGTCTCATCAGAGATCGGCAGGGGGGCAGGCGCTGCAGAGGCACTCAGAAGCGCGGCACCGATGATGACGTACGACGGGGCGGCGGATTCACCTCACCATCAACTGTCAGCTGCTCAGCAAAATTCGCCGCATGCTTCGATTCATCACCCAGCTGTACCACCACCGGTCCTTCAACATATGCCGGCACCTCGAACGGCCGTTCATCAGCAGCAGGTGGACCGATCGGCAAGAATAGCAGAAGTAATTCAGGACCAGTTTGGGTTGAAGCCGAAAGTGCAGACTTACGCATACAAGACGCCATACCCATCGGCCTATGACTTGCTGCCGTTTCCCCACCGGTACAAGGTTCCTGACTTTACCAAATTTTCGGGGCTGGACAACACCTCTACCGTGGAGCACATTAACAGATTCATCATCCAGTGCGGGGAAGCCGCCACACAAGATGCTCTGAGGGTGCGTGTAACAACCCTGATAAATTACATTTCTAAAGCAATGTCATTAGCCCAACCCTATGCTTAACCAACTAATAAAAGGGTGAAAAGAATTAGAACAAGTTAAGTTGAAATTCAAATTGAAATTGGGCACATATGAATACTTTTGAATTTTTAAATTAACTTTCAAACCATAAGCCAAATGAGATGTTGCCTGAAACCAAACTTGTAGAACTTTTTATTCTGAACAACTTTCATGTTCAAAAGTTTTTGAAATTCAAATTAGAAAGAGGAGAAAACATCCTGTTTGCACCCAGCCCCCTGGAACTTTTCAAATTCTCGCAGAAAGGTCCTTCGCTCCCCTCCTCTCTCTCCCCTCCCCGCCCGACAGCACGGCCAGGAGGCCGGCGAAGCCTGACCGGCGCGAGCCGCCAGGCCAGTCGCCGCCGTGCCTCGCCCCCAGAACCGGCTTTGCCCCCCCCCCCCCCCCCCCCCCACCGCCGCGCTGCCCAGTCCGCGCTTGCGCGTGCGCCACGCCGTGCCGTGCCTCTGCTCGCTGCCCGCCGCTGCCCAACCGCCGCGCCGCGCCGTGCCGTCCCGCCCGCCGCGACCGGCCCGTCGCTGCGCTTGCCTTCCGCCCGAGCCGCTGCTGCAGCTGCCCCCCCCACCCCAATACCCGTGCTGCGCTATCTCTCGCTCCCCCACGCAAATCCCCGGCCGCCAGTCGCGTGCTCCCGCCCGCCGCACGCCGCGCCGGCGTCCTGATGCCGCCCACCGTGGCCACTGGCACGCCCTTGCCGTGTCTCCGCCCCCGCGCGTCGCCCGGCACCCCTACCTCCCTCCTGCCCCTATAAAAACCGCCCCAGGCCGCTCGCGCGAGCCACCAGCAGTCAGAGCACGCTCGCCGCCGCCATTGTCGCCGCCGAGCTCCGCCCGCTCGTGGACAGCCCTCCACAGCCGCCCCCTACCCAAATTGAAGTGCCAGCCACCACTACATCATCCCATCGAAGCTCGCCGACCCGCCCAACACCGCCCAGGACCGCCGCCCTGCTCACCGCGGACAGCTCGACCCCGACCCCCTCCGCCAAAGCCAAGCACCGGAGCAGCTTCCCCACGCGCCACTGAAGCTCCCCGTCCAGACCAGGCCGCCCCAAGCCCGCCGGAGCACCGCCGTCGACGCGTGCCGCCGCCGCCGCCGCCCCTGCTCCAACGCCGGCGAGCTACTCCCGGCCGTCCCCCACCCGAACAAGACCCCCACGAGGTAGCCCTAGCACCCCTGATCCTTTCCCAACCCTCACCCCTCGCCGCCGGCGAGCCCCTTGCCGGAATTTTGGCCGGCCACCGTACCCGAGCCGCCCGAGGACCCAATTGCAGTAATTAAAATCTTTAGAAGGGTCTGCACGTAAGATTCAAGGACCCAGTTGTAAAAGAAAGTTTCAAATCTAGATTCAAATTCAGTGAACTTGTAAAATTCGTATAAAATCGTAGAAAATTCAGAAAAATGCAAACTAAACTGTTCTGGAATCCATAGAAGAAACTCTACAACCTTTGTTACGAAAAGTTTCTCAGATTCTCAATATATTTTGCTCTACATTGAATGGAAGTTTTAATTGACTTCTTTTGTACCCACTGTTGTAGATCAATGCTGACCCTAAATTTTGGGCAGTGAGTTAGTTGCTTGATTTTTAGGACTATGTAAAAAGGTCAGGCCCAAATTCCATCTCTATCTACACTGTTTATTAAACTTAATTTCATACCATAAGTGGCTAAATATTTTTATCCCTGCAGTTAGGTTATGAATCACCTAATGAAACTTTTTCTATACTGGTGTAATGGTACCTAGATACCAAAGAAAAATTTAGAGACTTTTTATCTCAAAGGAACCTATTTAATTGATTTATGTGCTAATAACATGCATTAAATCAAGAAAATAGTATCTTAGCTTGGAAAATTCTCACATTTTTACTAGAAGATACTCAGTGGTATAGGATGCTGTGTAAAAAGTTTCATGGGCAAAAACACTGTGCAGGATCCTGTAAAAATAAATCCTTGATTAACCTAGGTGTGTAATGTCATATTTACTATGCTCTGAAAACTGCATAATAAATCCTATAAAAATTACAGTAGCTCCTGCATAATTAAATGAAAGCCCTGTAAAAATCTTAGAGCCCGGTTTTGCACCATTTGTTCTGTACAAAAAGAACAAGTATCTAGCAGCAACCATGTAATATATTTTTCATAATTAATCTGCTGCATGAAATTGTCTGAAAATTTTACAGTAAGCATATCTTTCCCTGATGTGCCTAGACCCAAGGTTTCATGACCAAAAACTACCCACTGTAGTAGTTACACTTAAATCATGATTCCATGAGGAACATAAGTTCCCATGAACACCCACCCCACCTTGCTTAACGAAGTTACTCTTTGTACTTTTCTACTCTATTAACGATTGCCCACGAATGATAAAGTAACTCACTTCACAACAAACTCGTGTTTTACAAACTGCAACTTTATCGTGAAGGAAATCATGTCGTTTACCATCACCACTACTTAAACTTGTGCATTCATGTAGAAACGACTACTCTCGCCGACGGAACTTACGAGCTGGTGCCCGAGTCCGAGAGTGAGCAGCGAGAAGCCCAAGCGAATTTAACTGAAGCAGTTGAAGACCCGGGTCAACGTTCAGACGACCCCCGGACTAACCTTGCACAAGAAGGCAAGCCCCGGAGTATAACCCATTTCCTTTCCTAAATTATGCAACTCACTACTCTTTTGCTTGTGCATTAAGTTTATAGGAGTTGAATGAAAACTTAGTTGCATGATGTTAGGAACCCATGCTTGAAAACTAGATGTTAGGTTCGATAGAATGCTGTGCTAATAGGACTTCGGTAAAAGCCGAGTGATTTCCTGTCATAAGGACAACGGACGGGCTATGGAACAATGTTTACGATTGAGGCCCGTCTGTTTAGTGAAAAAATGCTAAGGCCGCAGTGTGTGGTAGTGGTGGTTAATTCTTTGAACGTACTAACCACATGCCGAGAATATGGTAATCGGTAAGCTTAAGTACCTGATTGGCCCGGCAAGTGGACGACAACCTACCCTTTGAACTTCGGTCCCATGTGCAAATGGCGAGTGCACGAGTGGTCACGACCCGGCGGCGAACGGTGGCGTGGGACTCTTGTACTCTCGGAGGGTAGCTCCGATCCACAACCCAGAAAGAAAGGGGAAAAGTTGCACGTGTGACTCTGTGAGTAACCACGTGACGTGTGTTTAGGTTTCCCTTGCAAGGTTAAGAAATTCGATTCGAATCGTCCGTTTCTCACTGCTATTGAGACTGCTTAATCACCTTTACCCACAGAGTAAGAAGAGGAACAATGATGATGAATAAACTTGTTGGATGAAATTTAATGCTTCACCATGAATGATATTGGATAGCTGCTTATCTAGAATGGTTAATGAAACTAGAATCTTGAGCTAAAAGTTGAAAGTAAGGACCCACTCATAGATGATTTTTCGGCAAAACAAACCCCTGAGCCAAAAAGCCTTGCATGTCTAGAGTCGGTGGAGTAGATTCCACTACACGGGTAAGTCTTGCTGAGTATTAGTATACTCAGCCTTGCTTGTGGCTCGTTTTCAGGTGAGACCTTCGAAGATATGATTGCTAGCTTGACTTGGCCCTGCACTCTTCTCCCTGGTTGGTCGGTGGAATGGGATACGCCCCCGTCCAATGGAGATAATGCCGAGTGATGTCTCGTACGGGCTTCACCGAGACATCCTGTATCGTCGAGTAGGTTTCGTTGTTTTATTTTCCGCTGCAACTTAAACTCTGAAGAACTTATTAGTTATGATCACTGAAGTACTTGGTTTCTAAACTCAAACTTGGTTCGTAATATTCCCCTATGATAATTTTTGTAATATTTGCTGGAATGTGGTATTCTCTAGGCTCATCGTCGCATGAGCATTCGTATGTATGGCATTCGATCCGCTTTACCGTGGTTGTATCGGGAGGTTACCCGACAGACCCATGGATTACTCCGTTTGAAGTGTAAGGTTAACCGAGATTGCCCTAATGGTGATGGTTAATACACTTGAGCCGGATTAATTCAGGTGGTTCTGCCACAGTGCGTCTGTTCTCGCTGTCTCTGTCTGGATCGGCGTTCCAGTGGTTCACCACTTTACCACCCAATTCCATTGTTACTTGGGCCGATCTGGAAAAGCAATTCCATAAGTACTTCTACGCAGGAGTACATGAGATGAAGCTCTCGGATTTGACTAGCCTCAGGCAGAGGAGCGACGAACCAGTAACTGGATACATACAAAGGTTCAGAGAAATCAGAAACAAATGCTATACTCTGGCTCTGACCAATGCCCAGTTGGCCGATATCGCTTTCCAAGGCCTCCTGCCGCATATCAAAGAGAGGTACGCCTCACAATAATTTGAAAGCTTAAGTCAGATCGTTCACCGGTTGGCCGGTCAGGACGTACGCCTATTTGATCAGCAGAGGAATTTGGAAGGGTCTGGATCTGAGGAAGGAGGAGAAACCAGCCTAGTAGAATGGGTCAAAGGGAAGAAGCCAATATCGTGCCCTTTTGGAAAGAAAGAACCAGAGACATTCGGCTTTGACACATCAAAGGCCGATAAGAATTTTGACTTATTACTCCAGGAAGGGTAGATCAAGCTATCTCAGTATCATACCATCCCTTCGGCCGATCAGCTCAAGAAGATGAAGTACTGCAAGTGGCACAACGCCACGTCTCATGATACGAATGAATGCAAAATCTTTCATCAATAGATACAATCGGCCATCAAGCAGGGAAGGCTCAAGTTCGAAACCCCGGCTAAACCGGCAAAACCGATAGATCAGCATCCTTTCCCGGCCAACATGGTTGACACGGGGAAAAATTCACTTCAAACCAAGGTGCCGACGTCAGAATCGGTGAGAAGGAGCGCCGCTGTGGAAACCAGAAAGCAGGTCACGGTGGACGGTGTTAAAGGGAAAAGACGGACGGAAGATGAAGGCGAAGGATCAGAGCGATCGCGTAGACCCATCACTTCCCAATTCTTACTCAGCAAATATCAGCGACAGCAGGAAAGGACGAGACACTACGATGAGATGATACGCCGACACAAAGATCATTGGCGATGTCCGTTTTTAATTCATTGCTGGGAAAATGACCTCAGATTGCCATCAGCCGATAATTGCCAAGCAAAATAACAGCAAGGAGGTTGAAAATCAAGAATCGGCAGCTAATGTCAAGAAAAAGGGTGCAAAGGTGGTATGATAAGAAGGTCAAGGTTAAACAATTCTCCCGAGGAGATTTGGTATGGGAGTTGGTGCTGCCGATAGGGTCTAAGGATCCCAAATTCGGTAAATGGTCGCCCACCTGGGAAAGGCCGTATAGAATCGGCCGATGTGCTCCGGGAAATGTATATATCGAAGGGGAAGAGTTCACAAGAGCTTTAAACGAAAGGAGATTTTTACTGCGCTCGTTTCGGAGGAAAGATTAAAGAAAAGAGTTTCGAAGTAAAAGTTATGTTTTACTCCAAAACTGGGGGGCATATGTTGACGCCAGATTTTGACACGTGTTGAATCGGCGTCAGGAGGAGAAAATTGGCCGATGCGGCAGATCTGAAGGCTACAATAAGGAATCGGCCGATTGAGGTAACAGTTGGAAATCGGCCGATTGGTGATGCAGCTTGCGCCAACAAGATGGGACTACTTTGGAGGGTCCCGGTCAAAAGTTGGTCAAAAGAGCGACGCTAAGTCGGTCAGGAAGCAATTGAAAAAGTCCTGATTGGATTAGGAGACGGCGGCGAAAGATTCTGTGGGAGTCCGTTTCCTTTTTAAAAGATATTATAGATATAGTAGTTTTCCTGTTTTTAAATAAGGTTGTAACAAGTCGTAATCAACCAGGAGTCCTAGTTTTAGGGAATAAATAGGAGCCGTCAGGGCTTTGCAAGACATCAAGACATCAATCAACAACAATACTTCCACTTTTTCCAGCAATTTACTTTCAAGTCGGCGACTTCGCCAATACTTTTCTTCTTTCACGAGTTCGTACGGATTGGCAGGGCTGCATCAACTTGATCTCCGGCCAATTGGTAGGTTCCGCTTATCGAGTAATATCCGAGCTTTAACTCCGGGCGCATCGCTGTGGTTTTGTTTGGATTTATTCACCAGTTAACGATATTTACTAGAATTGCAAGTTTTACCTGTTGTTCTAGTATTATCACCAGTTATCCAGCTTGAGATCAGAGCAATCGGCTTCATCATCGGTCTTCTTCGATTTATCATCTTACAGCCGATTAGATCTATTTCAAGTGTTGCCTCTGTAGTAATTGTTTAGATCGCTCCAGAAGTCTTCTTTACAATTATTACGCGACTATCGGCTGACCCGTAGCCGGTCATCTTTACAGGAAATCGGCCGATTCGCCGACGCGCTCCTCAGGACAGATCGGAACTCCAGCCGATCGGAGCGCCTGGAATTTAATACTCTTATTTCCTTGTCAATCAACAGGTCAGATTGACTGGCACGCCGCGCGAACCGTACCAGGGCGATAACCCGAACAGGAGCTAAGCAGATTCTCCCGGGTCGTGTGTTCGACGCTGAAGACCATCGGCCGATTCCTATCCGGCCGATTTTAGCGCCAACAGCAGGGTCGATGTAGTGGTGCATGTGGCAGTGGGGGTTCACGTGGTTGCCCAAGTCCTGCAGAACACCCTGCACCACCAGAGACAAGTGACCGGGCTCTCTGTCCGAAATGCGAACACAACAGAGTTGCCTCATCCCTGGAGGATCATCACCCTGATCGTCGTTGTTATCGTTGTTGTCGTTGTCCTCGTCCTCATCACCTCCATCATCAATACCCCCGGAGTTACCCGGGCTTCCTCCAGCGGCGACCGGTGCTGGAGCAGGGACAACTAGGGGTGGTGGTGGTGCCTCAACAACTGGTGATGCCGGCGGTGTGAACAGATTCCCTTCTTCATCAATCTCCATGATGCGGCCATCATCCACATCCACGAAGTAGTAGGCCTCCGCGGGTTCCTCCTCCATAGCTTCCACCTCCACAACAGGGGCTGGAACTGGGGCGGGAGCAGCTGGCTCAGCTGGGTCAATGCGAACCTGGCGACCTCCGGTGCGCTTGCGAGCAGTCTGGTAAGTCCCGGCCATCTAACAGAGCGACAATAACACTCAGAATAATTTTTTTGAAAGAAATAAAACAATAAAAACTTCATGTAAACATAGGTTTTTATGCGGAAATATGAAATAAACACAAAGAATTTTTTTGATGCTAACATAGCTTGCTAGAAGATAAATCCTTAATTTTGACCATTTCTAACTAAGCTAGCATCCTACAGTCACATAGCTCTGATACCACTTCTGTCACACCCGATTTTAGAAAGAACCAGATGCATCTCATGTGTGCGCCAAGATCATGTTCACACACACATGATAGACGAACAAGTGTAATATATCAAAGACATCGCAGGTGCTGAGCAGCAGGGCTTGGGCGTGGGTTTTATAGGGGAGGAGAGGAGGCAGAGCGGCCGGGATTGATGCGGCGGGATTGCAGCGGCTTCCTACGAAGGAAAGGGGCGGGTATCGCGGCCATTAAGGCAGGCCAGCGCCGCGGGGAAGGAAGGAGAAGACGCGGGCGACAGCGCGGGGACGAACTGGATTCGGGGTGAGGAAGAAAAGGAAAGGGGTGGGAGGCGCGGACGACGGGCGACGGCGCGGCGCGTCCGGTGTCGCGGCGGAAAGGAAAGAGAGAGGAGCGGGAGGAAGAAGAAAGGAAAGGAAGAGAGGGGTCCAGGTGGGTCCAGCACGTCGGTGAGAGAGAGGTGAGGGAGAGTGTGGCAGGTTGGGCCGGCTGGTTTGGCCGCGGGGAGAGGAGAAAAAATAGAAGAAGAGAAGAGAAGGATTTGGGCCGGGCTGAAAGAAAACGAGGAGGGATTCTGGGCTAGACTGAAAGAGAGTGGGAGAAGAGAAAGAGAGAGAGATGCATGTATAATTTTATTTTGTGGTTTTTATAAAAATGTTTTTAAAATTTTATTTCCTATATTTTTGGGTGTTACACACTCCATGAAATAAAAGGATATGGGCTAAGCATACAGAAATAAAAGACATGCTCAAGAAAGCATGAGAGGAAAATGAAAATGCATTGGACACATGAAGGTCCAAGAAAAAAAAAAGAGAAAAAGAAAGGCAGCCCATATCCAAGTTAAAGAAATAAAGGAGAGAGATGGTCCATGAAAAAGGAGTTCATACACCATCCACCAAAAAACAAATATCCATACACATGCACATCTTGATCAAAGATTATGACTTTTTTTCTCCTTTGGATCCGGCTTTTGACTTAGCAAAAATATAGGAAACAATTGTGCCTTCAAAACCTCCATACCTACAGCTCCACCAAAATAAGCCTTCAGGAGTAGGATGAAAAAGAAAGGCACAATAAAAGCCTTGGTGAGGAATCGAACACATTGAGCGATCCGAGAGATCATTTGAGGGACTTTACCTTTTCTTTTGAAAAATATTACAAGATCTTCAGATTGACAGTTGAACAAAAAGGAGTGAGAAAAATTGGCACTCTACAAGACCGTTCTGACTCTCAACCGCCAAAGATGAGGTGAAGCTATATGCCCCACAGGAGTAAAGTGAAGGGTAAGATCAAGGCCAACTGATTCAGAGTCATGGTAAGAACACTTTGTTGTGCCTATGGTATAAGATGGAAATGCAACATTGTAACTACTCCTGATCAACAGCCTAAGTCTAAGCTTTGCTCAAGATGAGCAAAGGGTTAGCTGCGGGGAGTTGTTGGCAGTCCTTTACTGCAAAATCTCACCGCCAACTATACTTAGGAATAAAGAAAACCCACCTCACTTACTCACATATTTGTATCACTAACCTAGTTCCACAGATGTATTTGTATATTTGGCAATTTCAGGATGCAAGTCCAAAATAAGAAGAAAACATGCAGCAAGGAGTCTTAGACCCTTCTCGATTTTCTTTAGAGCCGATTCAGCAATCACATGTCGTAGTTCGAGTGAGCCGGGTACTCATGGGCGCTGAGATAGTGCCCTATGTCCCGAAGATGTACTCTGCTAAGGACCCTCCAAAGCATGTAAGTATCTGTATCCTTCTGTACTGCAATCTTGTCTTGAGTGATACTAACTCATTTGTCAATTTTGTTGCAGCAGGATGTAGATTTATATAGAAGCATGCCACCGATGCCGGACATCACACGTCTACGGCATCTGCAGCCATCGGCGTACCAGAAGCCGGTCTTTCATCCTTCCTATGATCCAGTCAGTACAGACAATGATCAGGACAGCGACGATGGTCGCACCTTGGCTGAAGTCATAAAAGGTTAGGGGTAAGAAGACCGCCCAGGAGAACAGAATCTCTCCTGGTGATGATCTTTTGCCCAACCATCCACGGGGACCAAGAGCCACCACTCGGAAGCGCAAGGCGAGTGCCTCACTAGCTGACGATTACATCAGAGCGTTCACATGAGTGCTTGTCATTGCATTCCGAGTACTTTTCCTGCTTTCGCTTGGGCGTTCTCTGATTGAATTTCCCCCTTCTTCTTGATTTTTTTGGGTAGCTCCCCGAACCCCAAACATACTAGGGGTACAGTTGAAGAGGAGATCAAGGATGAGACTGCAAGGGGACAGGGCATGCCCATCATTGTAGTTTACCCGTCAAGTGGTACAGCTGAAGCCGCGCCAGAGCGATCGCCGCCTCCGGCTGACCTTAGTTTGATGGTGACTGTCCCAGTTGCCCCACCGTGGCAAACGCCGCCCTTGACTGGCGAACCTTTGGTGACGAGTGCTCTGGGTACTGGACCAGTGCCCCGAGTACTTAAGAAGAAAGTATTGTCGATAAAGAAGTCTGCACTGTAAGTCTCTGAGTACTTTTTCTTTGTGTATTGTAGGCTCTTATCTGTCTGATAACAACTCATAATGTTGTTTCCCTATGCAGGCCGTCCTCTGCGCTAGGCTTGGAGCAGCCTGGCAATGCTGCGGATGCCCAAGCCCCCGATCCAGAGAAGGTGGTTGATGCGACACCGGCGGCCACGGAAGTTGTTAAACCATTGCAGCAGCCAGGTGCCCGTGTCCCCTCACCCATAGGAACTGAATGTGCCGGTAAAGGGAGGTGCCAACCGCTGAACCAGAGCCTCAACAAAATCCCATAGGAAGGTTGTGTTGATCTGCATTTCACCCAAGTTCTTTGTTGCTTGCATGTTTGCTTATGGAGTAACCATGTAACAGCGAGCCCGTAGCCGCTGTCAGACCAGGGCACATGGGACTGTCCACGTGGCACAGTTCTCCTAGGATACGGGATGGGACATGGCCCACGCCCTACATCTGTTGTAACTACTCATAATGCAGTATGATTACTCGTACAGTAGTGGAACTAGTCGGACATGGTAGGAAACTACCCGAGAAGTACTCGGGTAGGACTCCTGGGCTTGTACCCGACTAGGACTTCTATGTAAACCTGTCCCCCCAAACTATATAAGGGCAGACTGGGACCCCCTCGGGGACAATCACCATCAAAGGCAATACAAACCACACAGGACGTAGAGTATTACGCTCTCGGCGGCCCGAACCTGTCAAAACCTTGTGTTCCTTTGCACCTTCGAGTTCCTGATCTCGGCGACACCCTACCTACAAACTCACCACCTCGGGGGTATCCCTCAATGGGTGTGGCGGTAAAGCACCGACAGCTGGCGCACCAGGTAGGCGTGTTCATCGAGCATCCACCGGAGAATTTGATGGCATCCTTCAACTTCACCAGAGCTGTGCTCGACGAGGGCACAACTTTCATCTTCGGCTCCTGGATCTGCGTCGCCAACTGTTGGGGTGGCTTCAATAGCCACCTAGGCAACTCCAAGGAGCCGGAGGCCTCTTCATCAACTCCAAGCAGCAATCTTGACGAGTTCATCGACAACCTCGACGATCTGTTGCTTCCCGATCTGGCCCTACAGATCGAACAGATGTCCGTTTTTGACGCGACTTTCACTCATGATGCACCAGATCTATTCGGGTCAGATTCAAACTGATCTAGGAAGACCTCACGATCTAAATCCCTCTCTGACTTGGAGGAGGATTTGGATCTGCTGCTCAAGACCAAGGTCGTGGGAGCCACCGCTTCCTGGGGGACCCCCATTTTCGACATCTACTCGAACCCTAACGAAGAGTACTCCCCGCGAAGTACTACACCTTCAAGCCAGTCCTGAAAAGGACTCGGAGACGAGGGAGCTACCGCTCGTCGGGCGGCCCCCACCCTTGAAAACCACTCGCAACCCAACGGCCATACCGAATCTTTTTCGGGCTGCCATTTGGGTTTAACCATAACATCAATGCCGCAAGGACGCTTCGTGTACTGGAAGGGCTTTGAGCCCTCCGAACTACTCGATTACGAGTCCTGCCTTGTGGCCTTCACGCAGGAACTACCCTTCCAGAAGGGTAGACCTCTCTCTCCCATCGCGGAAGAAGGATAAAGTAGCACAAAGCTACTCAACCACAGCCTTATGGCTAACCACTCGCCGGATCGTCAAGTCTGCATGGCCTCCCTTCGCAACGCGGAGGACGATGAGCTGGACCCCCAGTATGACAACGAGCAACTCGCGGATGTCTTAGCCGATGAGACCACAGCTGATGCTCCCCAGGATGAAGACGAGGACCACCGAAAGATCCGGCGGGTAAAGAACGCCAAGCGCGCCCAACGCAGGCGCAATGCGTAGAATCGCGCCCGCGAACCAAGGGATCTAAACAATGCCTTAGCAGCAGTCGTGGATCGGGAGTACCGTACGCCGATTGGCGCCATCGCTGAAGCAGCCATCTTAGCTCAACAGCTCCCACCGAATCCTCAGATACAAAGGCTATAGTACCTGACCCAGCGTGCGCTCGTGCAACTCGATGTGTAACTTCCAGTGTCTTCCACTCGAAATCAGCCCTCAAGGTCTGAGCACCATGGTGACACTGCGCTGGTCAGTCGCACCCCCGGAGGCGGCCCTGGGAGCCGGAGGAGCGACAACCGCCAGCGCAACGAGGGCCACCCGTCTGCGCGTGGCAACAATGAACAAGAAGTACAACAACCCACTCGCAACTAGCGTGGTGCACGACATCAAGGCCTAGATCCACTCGAGGCCAACCTTCATGATGCTCCCATGATCGACCTCAGGCAGAATATCAATGAAGGCTGCGACGCGCGGCGTGTTATTGAAGCAAGGTGAAGGGACCGTACCGGCAGGAACCACGACGACGATGACAGCGATCACTTCCCCACCTTCACCACCAGCATCACTGACAAGTGCTATCCAAAGGACTTCAAACCAGTCAGAATCCCCAAGTATGACGGTAAGCAGGACTTCAAACCAGCGCCAGTGGATTTGTTGCTACTCTGTCACTATTGAAGTTTCAGGGGGATCCAACTCTACAAAAGCTCTCTACTTCCCGGTGGCTCTGGAGTCCGCACCCCTCACGTGGCTTGAAAGCCTCAAGCCAAACTCCATCGACTCGTGGCAGGACCTCAAGTGGGCCTTCATCGACAACTTCCAGGGATCGATGATCAGGGCGGTCACTCGCCACGACCTTTCCCAGGTGAAGCAAGAGATGAACGAGACCCTGAGGTCCTACACATGGTGTTTCTTCGAGACGCGCGCCACCGTTGCCAACATCACCGACGAAGACATCATCCGCTGCTTCCAGAACGGGCTCTTTTCGAAGCACACATACCACGACTTCGGGCGCAATCGCCTAACTATTGCCGTGGAGCTGCGTGACATGATGGCACGGTGGGCTGACCAGGAGGATGAGGAGAATGACCGTTTTCCCAAGCGCAACCACGACAATCAAGCTAATGGCAAGGGCCACTTCGACAAAAGCCAGCGGAACCACTCGAGGAACACCCGAAAGCGCAAGCCAGACCAAGAAGTCGCGGCTGTTGAGCGCAATCCGCATGGCAAGAAGTCGGGGAACAACCAAGCACATTACGAGCAAGTCATGCATAAACAGTGCCCGATACACCCGAAGTCGCGACACACGCTCTTCGAGTGCGTCACCATCCGCAAGTCACTCAATGCACAACCCCTCTCTCAAGGAGGAAAGCGAAAGGAGTAGGAGGATGACGAGGGAGGTGACAAGTCAGGGGCTCAAGACTTCTAGGACCCGAAGAACGTCGTCAACGTCATCTTCGGTGGAGACGGAGGATTCCCCTCCAAGCGCGCGCAGAAGTTAACCCTGCGCGAAATACTCTCTGTGGAGCCGGCCACGACAAGGCCTCTGAGATACAACAAGGTCCTGATCTCCTTTTCCAAGGATGAACAATGGACCAGCTTCTCCGAGCCGGGCAAATTCCCGCTCGTCCTAGACCCTGTCGTGGCGGGCTCACAGCTAACCCGAGTACTCATCGACGGCGGGAGCGGCCTTGTCACACCCTGAAATTGTTGGATTTCAGGATGTGATTAAAAAATATATAATAATAATAATAAAGCAATGATTTTCTCATAATTATATAAAAATTTCAACATTTATTTAGTATAGGAAAAATAAATAATTATCTTTCTAAATTACATAAAATGGTTCTATGTATGTTGCATTCATGTCATTGCATTGATTTTTGTTGTTTGCGTGTTTGAGTTTGCAAAATAAAAATACCCAAAAACTACCCTAAAATATTTTTCTCTCTTCCCTATCTCTTTTGGCTCATCCCATCTTTCTCTCTCTCATTCCCTTGTCAAATTCTTCTTAAAGGTCTGAAGTTGTGTGGCCATCTTCTTCAGAGTCCAATCCTTAACTAATTCTTCTGATTCTGCTAGAACTGTGAAATTCTGCTTTATTTCATACCAAAGTATTTCAATTTCTCTTTGAGGTACCACACTTCGCTCGTTTGGATTATTGGATTTCCATAACCTAAAACTAATCGATATGTGGTCCTTTACAAGACATCAGCATTGTCTTATATATTTCCCTGCAGCTTTAGTGGGAGAAATTGATTCGCCATCATGTGCCACTTCTGTGATAATGTATCGCCCTTCCAATATTTTGGTCGGGCCTTGTTTCTTTCTTGTAGGCTTCTCCGATGCAGAGGGCTAAAAATAAAAGACACATATTAAGGATATAGTCATTGTCAATATTGATACATATAGAACAATCAAATGTTAGATATATATATATATACATTATCATCTTGCTCATCATTATCGTCTTGGGCCCCTTCTTCCACGGATTGCTCAATTCCCTCACCAGACATATTGAGGTATATGTCAGTATTGCTGGCATCACCAGCTTTTTCTTCGATGTGAGCAAACGCGCTACCTTTTACGATAACGTCCATTATGAACTGATTCGCATCGTCACCTCCCGGGTCCATCGTAACAAATAAGAGAATTTAAAGGATGTAGACGTAATTAGCTATAGATTTAGGGTTAGCTCTGAAAAAACCCTAAGTATTAGCCCTATACAATTTCTAAGGACTTAAACATAAATTACTATAGACTTTGTGGTTGGTTCTACAAAATGACAGTAAGTATTAGCCCTATATAATTTCTAAGAATGTAGACGTAATTAGCTACAGATTTTAGGGTTAGTTCTACAAAAAAAACTCCAAGTATTAGCCCTATACAATTTCTAAGGACTTAAACATAAATTACTATAGGCTTTATGGTTGGTTCTGCGAAATAACCCTAACTATTAGCCCTATACAATTTTTAAAAACATAGATGCAATTAACTATAGATTTTAGGGTTAGTTTTGTAAAAAAAACCTTAGTACTAGCCCTATACAATAATTTCTAAGAACTTAAATGTAAATTGCTATAGACCAAGTGTTGTGGCTATTGCTCATTTCACCGAAAGGATTCATGCCATCCATACTCAAACCGAGCCTTATTTTCCTCGCATCCAATGCAAAGTCTTTGTAAGTTCTATCTATTTTTCTCCACTAGGATCCATCAGCTGGATATCTCAACATCGTATCTTTCTTGTGTTCTTCTTTGTGCCATCACATCAACTTAGCATGTTCTTTGTGTTGGTGTTTTACCGGCAAGCCTACCTAGGGATACTTTAAGGTAGTAGATTTGTAGGCAGGGTGTCGCCGAGATCAGGAACACGAAGGTGCAAGCAACACAAGGTTTAGACAGGTTGAGGCCGCGAGTTGCGTAATACCCTACGTCCTCTATGGTGGTTTGTATTGCTTAGGGTTGGTTATTGGTGTGTTGGAGGGGATCCCAGTCTGCCCTTATACAGTCTAGGGGGATAGGTTATAGATATCCTAGCCAGATACAAGCTCAGGAGCCTTACCCGAGTACTACTCGGGTAGTTTCCTTTTGTTCTGACTAGTCCTACTCGCATGCAAGTAGTTACAACAAATGTAAGGTATTGGACATGACCCATCCCTTATTCCAGAATATTCTATGCTATGTGCGCAGTTCCGTAGCCCCGGGTCTGACAGGATACACCATGTGTTGCCTTCCATTGTAGCTACTCTAGAGTGTTGCCAAGCTTCTTCAATTCATCTTCGCAACATGAATACAATAACTTGCGATGGTCCTCTAACATCTGCTGGAACTTCATCCTCTCCTTTTCACTTTTACAATCTTCCCGCGCATCGTGCAACGCATGCCCAAGATCGTCAGTGAGATCATCATCTACCGCATCTCCTTCAGACTCTTTCATTGCAGTATCATCATCAAAGGCACAGGAAAGTTGCCGTCACACTCTTCTTTTTCATGGTCCTCCATTGTAATCTTTTTTCTCCATGACTGGTCAGACAAATATAATTGGATATGAAACCATTAGCAAAAATATGGCTGTGAAGGGTCTTTGAAGAGAAGTAATCCGTCTTGTTCTGGCAATCTCCGCAATGGCAGCACACGAAACAATTCCGCTTGTTTGTCTTGGCCATAGCTAAAATATAATGTAGACCATCAATGAACTCCTTGGAATGTCGGTCAATATTGTACATCCATTGCCAGTCCATCTGTATTGTATTGTGTGAATTATCATTAACATTGTATTATGTGAATTATCATTAACTCTGGATATTTTTTAAAATATCTCTCATTTCTCTATGCATTCTCTCTCTATGCATGAAATATTACTCTAAAATATTATCTCTCAATCCATGCAACATCTAAGCAGCGGATTAAAAATTATAGCTCATATTATCTAAATGGTTACTACACAACATATAATATATTACTTTTTATTTTATCTAAATGCAAATAGTTAAAATGTAACTAGTTAAATTTGTCAAACCGTACAAAATTCAGATAGTACTCAATGATAATATATTATTTCTATGCATGATATGGTATTTTTTATTTTTTTAGAAAACTATAGTATTTCAAATTATTTTTCATTACTATTTCTCAATGCATGAAAAATCACTAATCTTGAAATTTATTTCTGTGTAAGCATTTTTGATTAACTTCTTCAATTAAGCAACATCTATGCATGCAACATATATATGAAAAATTTCCATTCTAGCTCATAGAGTGTGAAAATAAAAAAGTTGTTCTTCATTCTCTTAGTTCTAGAATCTCAAATTTCTCTATGTATAAGGCAATAAAGGAAAAATATTAACTAAGAGAGGTAGGAGATGAAGTAGTTGATCTTTAAACTCACTTGGGAAATTTGAATCTTCAAAAAACATGAGAAAAAAAAGGCATGAGCTCCTCCCATAGCCGGCCGTCGCCAGGAACACAATAGCAGCTTGTTGTGTTCATGGCTCGGCAGGGCAGAGGGAGGAAGAAGCTTTTTTATGCAGAACAATTTAGTTCCGGTTGGAGCCACCAACCGGGACTAAATGTGTGTTTGGTTGGGCTTTTCAACCTGGCTTTTGCAAAAGCCAAAAGCCAACCAAAGGGCATAAACGCTCTATATGCTTTTGCCCAAAAGCATCTTTCACCGTAGTACAAATGCAAAAGCACCTCCTCCTACTTTTAGTGGCTTTTGGGGTAAAAAATTACCCACCTACCACTGGTTTTGAAAAAACGGTTCGCTTCTTTTTCTCCCCGACCCGTCCAACTCCCGTCCTCCGCCCCACCCACGCCTGCCGCCCCCCCCCCCCCCCCCCCCGCCTCCGGCCGGCGCCGCCCCGCCTGCCCCGCCCCGGCGCCGCACGGCGCTGTCCCGCCCGGCGCCACCCCGCCCCACCCCGGCGCCGCCCCGCCCGGCGCTGTGCCGCACCACGCCGCCCCGCGCGCCTACCCTACGGCCAGACCTACTTCGGGTACCCCGCCGGCGGTGCTCCGACGGCCGCCTTCGTTCTGAATTTTGATGGATTTTGGTGGCCTCTTCTCCCCCGCAGCACAAGAGCTCGGCCTCCCGTTCCTGTCGCCCTCCAAGGCTAAGAACGCCAACTTCGCGCAGGGGGCCAACTTCGCCATCACCGGCGCCACCGCGCTCGATACCGAGTTCTTCCGGAAGCGCGGGCTCGGCAAGACCGTCTGGAACTCCAGCGAGAGGAAGATAGTTATGTTGACATATATCATAATTTTAAGAGTCATTTACCTTGTAATTATTACAGTTCTATTTATATGGACTATATGGATGAAAAACTTAGAAAATTTAATGTTTTCCTTTCTAAAAGATATATTTACATGCGAAATAGTGAACATATTAGGTTTGTATGAGTATTTTGGTATATAGACAGTCCCACAAACCTTCAGGGGTATTACAGGTATTTCACCTGCAGCACACAGTTTCCCTCACTGCTCTAACCAAACGGCCTTCTACTTTTCCCACAGCAGATTTTTCACAGCTGATTTTGCACAGCCTACAACTCACAGCAGCTTTTTTTAAAAATCACAGCCCAACCAAACACACCCTAAATATCTTCATTAGTCCCGATTGGTGGCTCCAACCGGGACTGATAGGCCCGCGCACCATTAGTCCCGGTTGGAGCAATGTTCCTCCCCCGCGTCCAGGGTTCCGAACGTTGGATCCGGGACTAATCTTCTAAACACGAATCCTGGGTCCAAACTGGGCAACCCCATTGGGCCACGTCGCCGCCTGCAAACTTCGGCAATCGGATCTTTGCATCTATGGTGAAAAGGAGGGCGTAGGCGCGGGCCGTCCCTCAGCCCATCCTCTCAGCGCTTCGCGCATCGTCCTCCTCGCAACTTTGCTCCTCGCTGGCGCCCGGCGCGGCCGTTTTTCTCCTCACGCCCCTGTTGAGCCATCGAGATCCAGGCCGTGAGAAATGGTGGCGGCGCCGCTGTGCACCTGGCTGGTCGTTGCCTGCGCCTTTGCGGTCTGCGGAGCTGACGAGGAGAAACAGCAGAGGCACTACGACAGATAGATCTTCTGGTTTCTCCCTCGAGCTCAACAGCCCGCGGCCCACACCGTAATTCCCCTTCACCCTCGCCATGGTTGCTCCTCCACCTCACGACCCTCCTCAGCTCCTCGCACACGTCGCCTTCACCTGCTAGGCTGCTGCCGTTTCTCCATCTCGCTCCCACGCTACGGTGGCGCCATGCCACCTCCCTCCGGCCCTCCCTGACCAAGCCTCGACCTAAATAGATTGTGATGAGAAAGAACAAACCTTGATCTGGTCTGGGAACGTACAAAAGAAAGAGCCTTCAGAAGACGTAACCCAAGCCTTGATCTGATATGGGAGCATGAAAAAGGAGGAGCCTTCAGAAGATGCTAGAGACAATAAGCATCTCTAGGTACGCTCACAGCTTCTCCCCTGGAACCTGGATCATACATTAGCTAACCTCATTCACGTATTTATCTATCGACAAATGGTGAAGTAGAGAGTTCCTGATGGCACAAACCCAAAACATGAACATAGTAACAATTCATATATTGACTAATACATAAATTAATCATCATTGTGTTATCCAATATGATACTTCAATGTTAGTTGTTTCCGTTCCCCAACAGTTCAGACTTCCGTTATCCAATCATTGTTGTTTAGCTTCAACTTAAAATGAAGGAAATACCAACTTCAGGAGAGAAGAGTACTGAAAAATTGTATTTTGACTTACAGGTTCTTTTGCTACAAACCTGTTGCTAGGTGTCATGTTTCAGAATTAAAATGTATTTTGACTTAGAGGTTCTTTTGCTACAAACCTGTTGCTAGGTGTCATGTTTCAGAATTTAGACACTACACAAATGTTAGCATAATTCCATTAACTGGTGTAATTCACTCGAAGTGGATATTGTGTTATCTTAGACTGAATATTGTGCAATAGGCTCCTTTTAAATTACTGTCAGCTATGTATTGTTTACTTCTAATTTCCATGTATTCTCATGTCTATACCATTTGCTTGTTGAAATGTCTTACTGCAAGTTACATTTCCAGATGATTATGCATCTAGAAAAAATTACCATTATTGGCAATGTGATTTGCTTGGATTGGCTGATGACTGGAGTTCATTTTCACTTAAGATTATCGAGGCTTATGAAACTCTCAGTTTTGCAGGTATCTATTTTCAATCACCTCTTTTTCTTTGTTATATATCCTTTTTACTTTGCCAAACACAGACCTCAAAGTGCTGGATCACTTGCTTCCCCAAATTAACTGGATATGATGCCATTGTGCTTAGTTGCAACCATTTGTTTCAGAGGCAAAAATGCAAATTTCAGTTTTCACGTTGCACTGCCTTACCAGAATTATTATTTATATTGAATGTTAGCACCTTGAGTTGAATATCCTTCCTATGCTTTGGAAAATCCTAACACTTCATAGTTTCTGTGTAATTCAGGGAACAGAAATTCTAAGCTGCTCGATGACATTAGTGACGGGCTCATTTGGCATGAGTGCAATTTAGATCCCTGTCCCTATATATGTAATGAGCAGTTTCTTATTCAAAGTATTCCAAACAGTTGTTAATCGGGAAATTTATTGTTATGACCGGCCTGCAGAACTCCAGGCGCGGCAGGAGTTCTCCGTCTAGTAGCTAAAGATAGAAACTTAGAGTCCTAGGTTGCTGCAAAATCCCTAGAATTAGGAGAGTCCTTATCTAGTTCGGGTAGAGTCCTTATCTAGTTCGGTTAGAGTCCTTATCTAGTGCGGTTAGGCCATTGGCTATATATTTACTTGTAATCGTTGGACAAGAGGCAAGCAGAAATATATTGTTTCGGCTTCCTGAAGGAAGCCGGGAGTCCCAGCCCTGATCGCCTCCACCTGCCTCTTCCTGTGCGCTAGCACCCAGCGCGACCACGGCGCCCCGACGCCATGCGTCGCTCACGCCCCGCCCTCCAATCTCTCACCGCTACAATCTCCGGCCAACAAGAAACACAGGACAGCGACCTATCAACCTGGTAGCGCCCCTGCGCCGGACGCCCTCTATGGCGGCGTCGACGGGCCGCTCGTGCACGGCTCCTTGCCGCGGCACTCCGTCCCTCCTGCGCCCACGACATTCGACTCGATCGACTTCCAGCCCAAGAGCTACAGACTCGACTTCACGACGTTTGACGGCTCCGACGATCCACTGAACTGGCTCACACATTGTGAGCAGTTTTTTTGGGGCCAGCGCACACCGGCGGCGCAGCGCACGTGGATGGCCACGTATCACCTCACGGGCGCCGCCCAAACATGGTACTACGCTCTCCTGCAAGATGAGGGCGTGCCTTCCTGGGAGCGCTTCAAGGAGCTTTCCCGCCTTCGCTTCGGGCCGGCCATCTATGGCTCGCGGTTGGCAGAATTGGGCCGCCTGCCGTTTCACTCCACGGTCCAGGAGTTTGCGGACCGTTTCTAGAGGATACTCGCGCACTCCAGGGACCTGTCTCCGCGCCAGAAGGCGGAGCTGTTTGTAGGCGGTCTTCCGGAACATCTCCGGGTGGACGTCGTGCTTCGCGACCCACCCGACCTCTAGACGGCGATGTTCCTCGCCCGTGCTTTTGAGAGCCGCGCCACGGCCACAACCGCCCTCCTCCAGCAGCGTGGCGCTCGCACTCCACCACGGCCGGGTTTTCCTTCACGCCCTCAGGAACGGCCGTAACCCCTGCCGGAACCCCGGTCGCCCAGGCGCCAGCAGCCGCGACCACGGCGCCAGCTGCAACGGCCGCTCCGTCCTCACCCGCTCCGCCACCAGCGAGGCTGTTTCGCCGTCTGTCGCCGGCCGAGATGCAAGCGCGTCATCGCCAGGGCCTCTGTTACAACTGTGACGAGCAGTATATGCGCGGACATGTGTGCCCTCGCCTCTTCTACTTGGAGGCCGACGACTTCATCGTTGACGACGGGGCGTCAGTGGGAGCAGTTCTTCCCGAGGACCAGGCCGTCGACGAAGCCGCACACATTCACGCTCTTGTGGTCTCCTTGCACGCTCTTGCAGGTATCCGGACCTACCACACGATGCTCCTTCCAGTGACGGTCAAGGGCGAGCGCCTCCTCGCCTTATTGGACACCGGCTCCACCCACACGTTCTTACAGGGCGCGACCATGCGCCGCCTGGGGCTTGCCCCACGGGGGGGCGATCACCTCCGAGTCACGGTCGCCAGTGGCGAGCGCGTGCCGTGCGACGGTATCACCCGCGACGTTCCCGTCATCATCAGCGGGGCGGCCTTCTCCCTCACCTGCGTCGGCCTCGCGCTGGGCTGTTTCGACTTCATCCTGGGCGTCGACTTCCTCGGCACGTTGGGCCCCCTCACCTGGGACTTCGAGGGGCTCACCATGTCATTCCTGCAGGACGGCCGCCGCGTCACATGGCAGTGTGTGGGCGCCCCCGGCGCGCCCTCCCACCAGGGCTCGTTGGCCGCGGTCGCCACGGACCCGCAACAGCCGTTGCTGGACGAGCTTCTTCTCCAGCACGGCGCTGTCTTCGACATACCACGGGGCCTCCCTCCAGCCCGCTCCTACGACCACCGCATCCACCTCCTGCCGGGGACCGCACCGGTGGCTGTGCGGCCGTACAGATACCCGCAGCTACAGAAGGATGAGTTGGAGCGGCAATGCGCCGCGATGCTAGAGCAGGGCATCATTCGCCCCAGTACTTCACCGTTCTCCGCTCCGGTGCTGCTCGTTAAAAAGGCTGATGGATCGTGGCGTTTCTGCATCGACTACCGCGCGCTCAACGACCGCACGTCCAAGGACAAGTTCCCGATCCCGGTGGTTGACGAGCTCCTCGATGAGCTCCATGGGGCGACGTACTTCACCAAGCTTGATCTCCGCTCCGGGTACCACCAGGTGCGGATGCACCCGACGGACGTCGAAAAGACCGCCTTCCGCACTCACCACGGCCACTTCGAGTTCCTGGTGATGCCGTTTGGGCTCGCTAACGCCCCGGCAACTTTCCAGGATTTGATGAACGATGTGCTCCGTCCGTTTCTCCGCAGGTTTGTGCTGGTTTTCTTTGACGACATTCTCATCTACAGCTCGTCGTGGTCCGAGCACCTCCAGCATATGGGTCTCGTCCTCACCGCCTTGCGCGCCCACGGCCTCTTCCTCAAGAGGTCGAAGTGCTCATTCGGGGCCCTTTCCGTCACGTACCTGGGCCACGTCATCTCCGCCGACGGAGTCGCTATGGACAGCGACAAGGTGACCGCAGTCGCCTCCTGGCCGACACCCCGCTCCCCACGCGGGGTGCGTGGCTTCCTGGGGCTCGCAGGCTACTACCGGAAGTTTATCCGCGACTTTGGCGCCATTGCGGCGCCCCTCACGCGTCTCCTACGAAAGGAGGCATTCGTCTGGACAGCAGAGGCGGACGACGCCTTCGCTGCCCTGAAGCGGGCACTATCTTCGGCGCCTGTTCTCCAGATGCCGGACTTCGACCGCGGGTTCGTGGTCGACTGCGACGCCTCCGGCGCCGGCTTCGGCGCCGTTCTGCATCAGGGGGCCGGGCCCCTGGCCTTCTTCAGTCGACCATTCGCCGCGCGCCATATCAAGTTGGCGGCGTACGAGCGCGAGCTCATCGGGCTAGTGCAAGCAGTCCGCCACTGGCGCCCGTACCTGTGGGGGCGTCGGTTTCTCGTCCGCACCGACCACTACAGCTTGAAGTTTCTCCTGGACCAACGACTATCCACTGTGCCCCAACATCAGTGGATCAGCAAGTTGTTCGGGTTCGACTTCACCATCGAATACCGTCCTGGCCGGCTCAACTCAGCCGCCGACGCACTGTCTCGCCGCGACGAGGAGGCTGCGGCGTCATGCGCTCTGTCGAGACCCTCCTTCGACCTCTTCACCGACATTCGTCGGGCCACGGCGACCGATCCGGTGGTCAGCCACGACTTGCTGCAGCAGCTGGCCACCGCATCCTTGGACGCGCCATGGGCTGCCGCAGATGGGTTCCTCCTCCACGGCAAGCGTATCTATGTTCCGGCTGTCGGCGACCTCCGCGACCAGGTGGTGGCCCTTGCTCACTCGGCGGGGCACGAGGGGGTCCAGAAAACCCTTGTGCGCCTCCGCGGTGACTTCTACATTTCCGGCGACCGGCAGCTCGTGTAGGCCTTTGTCCGCACCTGCGACATCTGTCAGCGCAACAAGACGCCGACCACACAGCCGGCCGGTCTCCTGCAGCCCTTAGACGTGCCGTCTCAGGTGTGGGCCGATATCGCCATGGACTTCATCGAGGGGCTTCCCAAGGTGCAGGGCAAATCTGTGATCCTGACGGTGGTGGATCGCTTCTCGAAGTATGCTCACTTCATCGCCCTGAGCCACCCGTACACCGCCGCTTTGGTTGCTTGCGCCTTCTTCGAGGGCATCGTGCGCCTCCACGGTTTCCCGACCTCCATCGTCAGCGACCGCAATCCGATTTTCACCAGTAACATGTGGCGTGATCTTTTCAAGTGTGCAGGTGTGAAACTTCGTCTCAGCACGGCCTTTCACCCTCAGACAGACGGCCAGTCCGAGGTCGTCAACAAGGTGATAGCAATGTACCTCCGTTGCGCGACTGGTGATCGGCCGCGCTCATGGGTGGATTGGCTCCCTTGGGCAGAGTATTGCTACAACACCTCGTTCCACTCCGCGCTTCGGGCGACGCCGTTTGAGGTGGTGTATGGTCGCTCCCCGCCTTCTCTACTACCACACCAGGAGGGAGCGGCGACGACAGAGGCGGTGGACACCATGCTGCGCGACCGCGACGCCTTTCTGGTAGAGGTTCGTGAGCGTCTTCTCCAAGCGCAGCAGTACGCAAAGCGGCATCACGACGAGCACCATCGCACGGTGGAGTTCGACGTCGGGGCATGGGTGCTCCTCCGACTGCTACACCGTCCCACCCATGCCCTTGCCTCGCCGTCGAAGGGCAAGCTGCGCCCACGCTACGCCGGGCCATTTCAGATCGTCGAGCGCATCAGCCGGGTCGCCTACCGCCTCCAGCTTCCAGCAGAGGCGCGTCTCCATGATGTTTTCCATGTGGGGCTGCTGAAGCCCTACCACTACGACGGTACCCCTCCGGCAGCCCCCGCAGTGCTCCCACCGGTCCAGGATGGGCGCCTCTTGCCGGCACCCGAGCGAGTGCTGCGTGCACAGCTCCGTCGTGGGGATTGGCATCTCCTCGTCAAGTGGCAAGGGCTCTCCGAAGATGATGCAACGTGGGAACCCCTCCAGGATTTCAAGTCCCTTTACCCCGATGTCCAGCTCGAGGACGAGCTGTTTGCCGAGGCGGGGAGAGATGTTATGACCGGCCTGCAGTACTCCAGGCGCGGCAGGAGTTCTTCGTCTAGTAGCTAAAGATAGAAACTTAGAGTCCTAGGTTGCTGCAAAATCCCTAGAATTAGGAGAGTCCTTATCTAGTTCGGGTAGAGTCCTTATCTAGTTCGGTTAGAGTCCTTATCTAGTGCGGTTAGGCCATTGGCTATATATTTACTTGTAATCGTTGGACAAGAGGCAAGCAGAAATATATTGTTTCGGCTTCCTGAAGGAAGCCGGGAGTCCCAGCCCTGATCGCCTCCACCTGCCTCTTCCTGTGTGCCAGCACCCAGCGCGACCACGGCGCCCCGACGCCGTGCGTCGCTCACGCCCCGCCCTCCAATCTCTCACCGCTACAATTTCCGGCCAACAAGAAACAGAGGACAACTACCTATCATTTATATCCATGCTGTTATTCAAAATATTCCAAATCAATTGTTAATCAAAAAGTATATATCCATGCTGCTTTCAGAGGCATAAATCCATTAGCAAGAGTGTAAACTTCCATACTAGTGACTGATATCTTGTATAGAAATACGTAATTATGGCCGCAGCATGTAGCACATCAACTACGCCTCTCTACAAGTCAAAGATCCATGCAAACTTCATGTACGTATAAAATAAATTCAAACTCCACGTCCAAAGCCAAGATAACTCTCCAATCTTCATTGGGGGTCATTAGGCGCGGCAACGCCGCGCTATCTTTCTAGTGCTTTCTTCAGTTCCGGGCGCAATAGTGGCCGGGACTAATATCAAAAAAACTAAAAACTTTTTTTATGTACTAGTGACACTTCCGATTGGCTGCATGCAGCTATTGTAGTGGTATACCGAGCACCCTGACTGTGATGTGGGAGTTTATTGGTTGGATCTTTGTGCTATGCTAATTTCGATCTACACAACGACTACTCACGTACATTTTTTGGCTTTTATTTCACATTGCATTTTAAGTCAATTTTCTAGGTAATATGTTTCTTGTTTCATATTTTTCACTTTGACACTTTGCAATCTTTCACTTTTATCAAAATAGCTACTTTTTTTGCAACCTTATCTGCCTACCTCTGTTTTACTGAGCTTGGCCCACTTTGTGTGACCTCCATAGATTTAATGCCAGTTTTATCCCCAACTCCCTGTAACTACAGATCTAGCAAACATAATACATAGACAAGTGGTGCTTCGCTAAGTAAAACATGAAAAATACCATATGCAGTACTCAAGCATCTAAAAAAATTAGCAGTTCAACTAACTTATTGTGTCAGCAAGAAAAGAAAAAATTAGGTAAAGCATAAACAAAAACAGATGCTGAAATATGCCTACTTTTTGTTACACAAACCATTGTTTGAGTTCAATTCCTTTAATGCTCGAGAGATATATCAATCTCTGATTCACCCATTTTTTTTCAAAAATATATTTTTCGCCATTATCTGTTCGGTGTCTCAAGGTTTCGCAGCACGTGAGCACAGGATATTTTCCCCGTAGTCCGTAGACATCGTGCGCGATCGAGAATGCCGAGTGCCCAACAACGCAGAGCTAAACCTACTGCCATTTTCTTCAAAAAAAAAAAACCTACTGCCATGTGACACGTTCTCCCCGTTGTGGCAAAATAAATAATCCAGAGATAATGCCCCTATCCTAGGGCCGGTGCTTCGTCACGGATAAAAAAAAAGAAAAAGGAAAAAAAAAGCCTCCTCCCCTTCCGCCTCCGGGGCTCCCTTCCCACGTCAGGATACCATCGTGCCGCCGCCGCCGCCGTGCAAGCCCCCACCACGCCGTCCTCCTTCCACCGCAGCGCGGCACCTCGAACACCCCTCTCTCCACCTCCTCCCCTTTCCGCTGGATTCGCGTGGCGCGGACGCGAGATCCATCCCGCGCGATTTGTTTTTGCTGGTAAGGGATTTGTTCTAGTAGGAGTCTTCGTTCGCGTCTTCGTCTTCCCTTCGCTGCTAGAACATGCGGTCAGATCCGTGCCTCGCTTGCTCTCCTCGCAGGTAGCTTCGGATTTGCCTGCGGCCCGGTGCTAATCCGACCCATCTGGGGGTGGATTCGGTTCCTGGAGATCTTGGTGGGGGATGTTCTGCTCGTAGCGGCTTGTTTCCCAGATAGTTTTCGGGGTTCGGCGCCGCCCCCGCCATGGAATCAGGTGCTTCATCAATCCTTTTTTTTTGTTTGAAAACTTGCTTCATCGATCCTTCCTCCTAGTTTATTGAGATTCCTGTGAGAGGAGTACATTATTATCCATTCGCTGGGAAGAGATTCTCGTGATAGCGATTGGGGTTGCTCTGGTGAACCATTATCGTTTCCCCTTGACTTTGGGGGGGGGGGGGGGGGCGGGGTTCCCTTTTTTCTGTTTGTTTGTAGTGTTAACATAAATACTCGATGACTTTGAAACCAATCAGCTGAGATTCTTGGTTTTCGTAGCAGCGGATTTAACGTTATTGAATTGACCTAGTAACATCCGTTGGAGTTAGTTATGATCTTCGCGGCTATTTGAATTTGCTATTAGTTGTGTAAAGGAATCAGTAAAGCCTGCGAATCCCCAATGGTTCTGCTGTCCTTACATTTTCATTAATCAGTGGCTCAAAAATCTGCAGCTTCAGTTGGACTGTAGTTGTTGATGGACTGGTTGTTCTATTGTTGGTTTGATTTGTGGTGTTGTTTTGTGTAGTTGGGAAGTCTTGTTGAGCTAACTAGATGTGGTCTTTTTGGGGGCCTCTACATATTTATCCTTTACTAGCTGCACGGACTTGAAGTTGCAATAATTGCTTTTCATGATTGCTTAGCTGCACCTCCTCTATGAATAATGTTTGTTTGTGGTGATTGTTAGCTCATTGTAAGCTGCCTTACTGTGGATTCCTGTCCTATGGCATCTGACAGTTACTGCTTGATTCTTGGATATCCCTGTACAGGCGACACTAAATTTGATGCATCACAGTATGCTTTCTTCGGGAACAATGCCGTGGAGGAGGTTGAGCTAGGTGGATTGGATGATGATGATGGTGATACTGCATTCGTTGAGCATGGCGATGAGGAGTACCCTCTTTATGGGAGGGATAATATGTTGGAGGTAGCATAGATGATAGATCTCTTTTATGCTTGACAAAGCTCATATATGTTTGAAATGATAAATGCCATGCAATTTCTGTGTTTTGATAAGAAAAAAAGGATGATGCAGTGAATAAGAGCTGTGCTTTTTTTTTACTTTATAAGCCAAATAAATGTTAGATAGCACTATAAATCTTCATTTTACATGACAAGGTAGCAATCTCTCTTTTGAGTTCAGAACTTGAGGGTTGGTTATCGTAGAAACAAATTGACCATTCTGTTTTTGCTCTCTTGTTATCATTTTATTTCGTGTCATCAGGAGCCTGGTAGAGGATATAATCAAATTTGTGTTATGGAAACTCATGCATCCTGATAGTCAAATGGGTCATTAACAAAGAAAGCTAGCATTGTCTTCTTCTTTTTTTATGATTCTGAAAAACACTTTAGGGGGTTGCTATTAACATCACCAACAATATATTTTAGCGGGTTGCTATTAACATCACCAACAATATATTGCCTTGAAATTTAGGAAGTTGGTATTAGGCCTTTTGCAATAATACAATCCTTAACAATTATAAGATGCATGCAGCTTATGATGATGGTGAACGCACTACACTAGAGGTAGTTCTATATGCCCACTTAAGCAACTTTAGTTATATATTGTGTCAGGAAGGAAATAATGCAACTTATCATTTAGGCTGTGTCCTGTGTCTCTCTTGTTCTGCTTTTGTGTATTGCCTGTAGAATCTGAATATGCATTCAGTAATGTTTTAGACATGCTGTACTGCTGTCTGTTTAAAAGATTTCATGCTGCAGACCTGCAGCATCATTTCTTTATGTCACATAGGAATATATCAACTAGTCATGTTGATCAAACTTTATTTTGCAGGATGAAGGGGTAGGTTCATTTACTGACGTAGATGATCTTGCTGAAACATTCTCGAAGGTGTGCCTTCTATGTCAAATCCTTTTGGATCTATATATTGTATGTGCATTAGTAAATAGCTCTTGTGATTCATTTTACCAAATGATGATGCACTTGAGTTCTTTCCAAAAGATTGTAGCACAAAGATTTAAGTATTTCAGCCATCAAATGAGCTGTGAATATTTGCTCAATTGTACCTCTGCATTGTATTGTTGCATTTACTCATTTTTTCACAATCAATGCCTTGCTGAGTTCATGTATTCTTCATTTTCAGCTGACCAGAATTGTCAATGATCCAAAGCAACCAGGAGTAGCGGGTCATAGGGGATCTGTTTCTAGACAAAGTAAGTAGCTGTCTGTATTGTTGAATTGCCTCTAGATTCTTCAGTTGTTGCTGACATGATTCTTCAGTCCATATGCTTCAGGGTTCATTTTCATTTTCATCTTTTGTGGATATGCTTGGTCCATGTATTATGAAATTGCAAATTTGTGTTTCAACAATGAATCCTTATGTAATTTGTTGAAAAGACTGTCTCCTCTCATTCCATGGCCCATCCAATACCACATACTGTGGTAGATTTCTGCGAATTCTTTGCAACTTCTACAACAACCACTGTTTTTGTTATGGCTTGTAGATTTTTTTGCCTCTTTTTTTTTTAATGCCATGCATGTAATTTCAATGCTTTAGCCTCATTAATGTTCTCTCCCTCAACATTTATGAGTGGAACGCCTACGCAATGAAGTCCTTTCTTGTTCCCAAGACAATAAAACTAACCATTCTCTCCACCACTTTCTTGGTTTCATACCTTAATGCTCCTGCTGAACCAGAATACGCCTTATAAATAGATTTAGAGGGAGTACTAATCCTTTATTGTTAGAATGTCGATTTCATTTGACCCTGGATAATCTTTGTTGTCACCTGTTTCTAGGCGCTAGGCATTCCTCTGCTTCTCTAATTAATATTTATTCTTATGCTGCAATATATAGGTTCTAATGCAGACTGGGCGCAAGATACTGGCTCTTCATATTGGCCTATGCAGCCTGAATTGGACACTGATCGCGGGCTGGATAAGAAGAATTGGTGGTCCCAACCACCCCATTCAGTCGATTTCATTGATTCTAGACTGCACAGAACATCCTCATCCCCACATCAAGATGCTCAGTACAATCCTGTTGAACCTATTCTTGGAGCAAATCCATCTCCTTTGCAGAGAACATCATCATACCCACAACAAGAGCCTCAGTACAATAATACTGAACCAATTCCTGTGCCTAAATCGTCATTCATTTCATACCCTCCATCTGGTGCAGCATCTCATTCTTCACCTAGTCAGCCACATCATATGAGCATGCCATCTCCTCCCACTGCTTTCCAAATGCCCATGTCCGCACAAAATGATCGAGCCCTTTCCCAATTCCACCATGGAGGTACGCCTCCTGGACCTCCATTTGGTAGGGAGCTGGCTCATATGGGTCCAATGGGTGGTGCAACGAATACTGTGCAGCAAAATCATGTTTTAAATAGTGGACAAATGCATGGGAACGGTGCCAGGTTTATGCCAGGTTTGATGCAGCATCAATTGCAACGTCCCAATGGACTAATGCCACCTCAAATGCAGCCACCTCGTCAACAGCATGGAATGCTGCCAATACAACAGTCTCCACCACATTTTCCACAACTACATGCACAAATGCTTGGTCCCCGTCATTCCCCACCACAAAGCATGCAAATGTTTGGTCCTCAGCATCCTCCTCCGCAAGTGAGGGGTAGATTTGATGCAAACTTTGGCATGCCTGACTTGAGTGATCCAAGAGCAAGATCATTTTTGCAACATGGAAGGCTGGGACAACGATATCCTCACCAAGGTTATGAGCTCAATAATATGAGGATGGATAATGGGTGGCCACGGTTTAGATCCAGGTACATGTCCACTGAAGAAATTGAGAACATTGCAAGGATGCAGCAAGCTGCCACACACATCAATGACCCATATATTGACGACTACTACCATCAAGCTTGTTTAGCAAAAAAATCAGAAGGTGCTCAACTGAAGCATCACTTCTGTCCTACCTTGATTAGGGATCCATCTTCCCGTACACGCAGTAAGGATGAACCACATGCATACCTACAGGTTGATGCTCTCGGCAGACTCCCATTTTCTTCGATCCGCAGGCCTCGTCCGCTTCTTGATGTTGAACAAGCATCGGCACCAAGTGAGAACACTGAAAAATCTGTGTCAAAGCCTCTTGACCAAGAACCTATGCTGGCTGCTAGGATCACAATTGAAGACGGACTTTGCCTACTACTTGATGTTGATGATATCGATCGTCTGCTGCAATTTAGCCACCAGCAAGATGGTGGTTTGCAACTGAGAAACAGAAGACAGGCCCTTCTCGAGCAGCTTGCAGAATCACTGCAATTAGTTGATCCCCTTGCACCTAATAAGAATGCACCTCTGACTTCATATGATGATTTGGTATTTCTCCGCATAGTCACTTTACCGAAGGGCCGGAAACTACTGTCCCGTTACCTTGAACTCGTGACTTCAGGCAGTGAGCTTGCAAGGATAGCTTGCATGGCAGTCTTCCGGCATCTAAGAACCATATTTGGAAATATGCCCTCTGATATCAGTGCAGCTGAGACAATGAATAGACTTGCAAGAGCTATATCCACATGTGTTGTTCGGATGGAGTTGAGTGATCTGAGTGCTTGTCTAGCAGCTATTGTTTGTTCGTCATTGCAACCACCTCTCCGACCCCTCGGATCCCCAGCAGGTGATTGGGCTTCTGTCATCATAAAGTCTGTACTGGACAGAGCAACAGTTCTGCTCACTGATCAGCATGTGGCTTCTACCTACAGTATGCAGAATAGAGCTCTATGGCAGGCATCATTTGACGCGTTCTTTGGGCTGCTTACACAGTATTGCATGAGTAAATTTGATAGTGTGGTTCATACTGCGCAATTGCAACCTGCTGCAGCAGCAGTTATAAGCAGGGAAATGCCAGTAGAGCTTCTGCGTGCCAGCCTCCCCCATACCAATGCGGATCAGCGCAAGCAGTTGCTCAGTTTTGCTCAGCGTACTGTGCCTGTCAGCACCCATAGTTCTCATGGGTCTGGTAGTGGACCCATGACGTCAGATTCTGTCCGAAGCTAAGATGCTCAGACAAAATGAGAGGAAGCAAGTTTTTTGTTATGGTACTCACTACTCGATAAAATTGGCTCCGTAAGAGGTCTGTTATGCTTTTCCTGAAAGGAGAGAAGGTTAAACTTGTGGTTAGTTATATGAATCTCAAGAAACAAGAGTAAAGCAGGCTGGAGCATCAATGAACTGATGGTAATACAAGATTTCAAATTTAGTGTCACAACATGTCTGTATTGATTCCTTTGTGGGAAGCCAGATGTTTTTGCATCTATTACGCGGTTAGCTGTGTTTGGTTATTGCAAAGGGATTCCTGTGGGTCTCGTGCTCGTAAGAGGAAACCCCAGGAGGTCTGTAGCTGTTACTTGAAGACACTGTTTAATTGCTCTTCAAGGTGGTATTTTCAGCGAGTAGTTGCCTTGTTTTTTCTCCTGTAATTCTGTTGGCCTCAAGATGTGGAAGCTGTCGTGCCGCAACACGTCCTTGAAAATTCGCTTGAGTAATTTTGGTTCTTCAGGAACAATGCTGTTGCTATGAAGTTTGTTAAATGGTAGTAATGTTTTGGTACTCTGCAGTTGAATTTTGAGAAAATGATTGCAACCTATGTTGTATTTTCATACGCAGGATGTGCAAGTGGATAAGCTTACAAGTATCCTTGTGTGCTGAATTTGACAGGGTTTTGGATAAATGCCCTCATTCTTTTAAAGCATTGATTTTATACAGAAAATCCTTGGTGGATGATCTTGACTGCAGTCTGTTAATTTGACGTACTTATCTATTTATCTGTTTTCACGTTATTTTCCCTAGGTCTTTCTTATCTGTGGATTGTATGCATGGTTTAGAATTTTACACGAGTAGAGATCCCCGCAAGTGTATATTTTCCATCATAGACATTTATGATAGTCTTTTTTTTACCAGAGCTAGTATACATGAGTGGAGGATTTGTATCTGAATTTGTATGATTGTTCTAAATTAATCATATCTTAACTTTTTTGTAGCAATTTTCTCCTGTACACCATCTCAAAATGCAAACGAAAGAATGGTACTAGTTTACAATAAGTGTTTTTGTGAAAAATATTTCTTTAAGATAATATTTTGATGTTTTCAATCTAAATATTTTCGAAAAGTTTTCGAATGTGAGAATTGCAAGAATTTGACCGTTTTCTGGTTGGAAACCTAATTAAGAAGTATTTGTGACTAGAGCGAATACATTATAATTAGTAAAGAAGAGCAGTGCAAATAAATAGAAACATAAAAAGGGATAACAGTTTTCTCAAATGTTAATGGCGAATGGAAGGAGCTTGGGAGCGTATTCAAGTAGATTTCTTCCTTCCGGATGCTAACCAGTAAAGGCCAAATTGAATTAAACATTGATTTTTTGGGTGTGCGAGGATAACAGTGTGGGCATATGCAGCACGGCAGCACTACAAAAATTGCATTTGAACAAAAAGATAAAGCGAAATTGTTGCGAAGTCCATGTTTTGTGTTCACAACAAACTACAAACAAAGTATGCCACAGATTGCGATGCTTGGTTCATGTGCCAGCTCAACCAAAAAGAGAGATGGTGTATTTAGCTCCAACCCAGGACATCTTCTGTACATGACAAATCATTGAACGCACAGGCTGACCTTCATTCAGGTCTAATCTAACCATTCACCTGTACAAGGTTGAAAATTTCATGGGATAACTGTAACCTGTCACAGACATGTGTTTAATGTTCATTTCTGAAAGCTTTAAGATAGCAAGCAAGCTATAAATATGTATCCTAAAAATGACCAGTACCATGGCCCTACTTATAGAGGAAGAAAGGTTAAAAGGCGACTTTCTATACATTGCCAGGCGGCTTGCCGACGCATCACTTCACGGTAACTTCTTCTAATTGACTTCTTTTAGCATAGTGATCTCTTATCCTGTGCATCTCAGCGGCGGCATCCCTCATGCACATCCTCTCTGATGGTGCCTGCCTGCTGCATGATCGCGCAAGTTTTGTGATAGGCAACTTTACCTGGTTGATATCTTCCATTCGATTTCTTCCACCCTGCACATCTTCTGTATAAGCTTCTTCTATGGTGAGTAGGGCTGGATCAACAATCTCCATTAGCATCCTGGGAAATGCATTCTCAGCATGCTTCTGCAGGGTTAAACCATCTCTGAACTCGTCGTCAGCAGGTGCCATGGCTGTAAACATGACAATTCCAAAGCTGTATAAATCCCCAACATGGGCAACCAAATCTTGATCGAGAAGAACGTTGCTTGGCATCAAATCACAGTGAATTATTGGCGGCTGACAGTTGTTGTGCAAATAATCTATTGCATCTGCAACATCAACAGCAACATTCAATCTTTGCATCAATGCCAAACCATGGCGCTGCGGTGATGCATGCACATCTAGATGCAACCAACTATGTAGATTCCCATTAGGCATGAACTCAAGCACAATGGCTTTGAACTCATTTTGGTTTGAATCAGAACTTGAGAAGCATGTTATGGCACTTTCCCATCCAGATGGTTGAAGGACAGGTCCAGCTTGTACAACGATGTCATGTTTTCAATGCTTTCTGGTATATACCCAGACAAGTTGTTGTGTGAAAGATACAGTTCTTCCAATCCAACCATCTGCCCTATCTCGCCAGGAATCTCTCCTGAGAATGTGTTTTTC
Source organism: Panicum miliaceum (assembly GCA_032594955.1). Classification (NCBI taxonomy): domain Eukaryota; kingdom Viridiplantae; phylum Streptophyta; class Magnoliopsida; order Poales; family Poaceae; genus Panicum; species Panicum miliaceum. The sequence continues at coordinate 10,621,482 of CM064067.1, read as the reverse complement.
GTCAGGTTTAGCAACATCAAACCCTTCATTTTGCAGATAGATACAGGTATGCTACCGTTGAAGGAGTTACTGCCCAACCAAAGTCCTATCAAGCTCTGGCAATTGCTCAGTGTATCAGGTAGCGGCCCTGATAAGTTGTTCCCAGAGATGTCCAAGTATGCAAGGTTGCCACTGACTTCAGGAGGAAGAGGGCCAAGAAAATAATTGTCTGATAAATCGAGAACTTTTGACAAGGTCGATAGGTTAAAGATGTCTGTAGGCAATGGACCTGTGAACTTATTATTTAAAAAGTAAGCTTCAGCTATCTCCTGGAGGTTACCTAGGCTTGCTGGAAGAGATCCCTCAAACATGTTGTTATATGCAAAAAGACGTAGAAGCTGAGTCAAGTTCCCAGGTGAGGATGGCATGAATCCTGTCAATAGGTTATTTTCAAAACCCAAGGCATGCAGCGAGTTTATCCTTCCAATGCTGTCAGGCAAGACACCAGAAAATTGGTTATAGGAGAACTGCAGCACAGTAAGCCCAACTAGATTGCTGATGCCAAATGGTGTGTTTCCCGAAATCTCATTGAACCCAACATATAGCTCTTCCAATTGTGCTGATAGGTTAGTGACAGAGTTTGGCACCATGCCGCCTAGTATGTTATTTTGGAGGTCAAGTACACGCAGCCGTGTGCAGTTTGCCAGGAGCGTCATGAACTCCCAATCCCGAGTAGTAGTTGCCACAAACTGATTGTTGTCAAAAAAGAGGCCGTCTGGGCAAAGCTTTCCGATCTCAGGGGTAATGATTGCAGTGAAATTGTTAACAAATATGTCGAGAGAATACATGTCAGTTGCATTGGCAAGAGAAGCCGGAAGGCTTCCTGTGAAGTGGTTCATGCCAAGGAAGAGTTTTTGCAGTTTAGGGAGGCGATTCCCTATGTCCGAAGGGAGCGTGCCATGCAACTCATTCCCTGCCACGCTAAATTGGATTACTGAGGAAACATTGAGGAGCGTTGTTGGGATAGTGCCGGAGAGGTGGTTTGCACCCAGTCCCAAGGACTTGAGACCACTGAGCTTGCCAATGCCCTCAGGTGGTTCCAGGTAAAATACATTCCTTCCAGTGCTGAAAGGTTGCCAAGTGATGGCGGTATTTTCCCACCGATACTGTTCTTCTTAAGGTGTATGGTCCTGGGACTTGACAAGCCTCATAACCAAGCAGGGATTTCACCAGTGAGCATATTTGAGTCCAGGTTGATGCTTTCAAGACCAGTGCAGTTCATCAAGTTGGCGTTAACTTCACCTTGAAATTAATTGTTTGACAAGTCAAGATATCTTAACCGAAATAGATGGCCAATTGCTGAGGGCATCTCTCCATGCATATTGTTCATACTAAGGTCCAGAGTATGCAAGAACGTGAGGTTCCCGATGGCAGGGGCGATTGTCCCAACGAGGCCCTCCGAAGAGAGGTTAAGCGCTGCGATCCTGTGGTTATGCTTAGTGCTGCAACTGACACCTTGCCACCTGCAGAAGTCATTGGTTGTGTTCCATGAAGCTAAGGCACCTTGCTGTTTGCTTATTAGGCTTGCCTTGAATGCCAGCAACGCGTCCCTGTCAGTCCTACTGTCGAATGTTCTTGCTGATGCCCAAACGGGTGAATTTGCTGCTTGTTCAAGCCTGTAATGCAACAGAACTAACAGAACAATAGGAATCATCGATGACAATGGGGAATAAACATGCATGTAGGAATTGTGAGTTAAGTATTTGAATATGGTGAATATGAAAGTTTAGTGGCAGAGTGAATATACACCTAATATTTATCCAAACCTTGGTGGAGTTCGCATGCCACGTCCTACCCGAAGACAAAAAATAAAGAGTAAAATACCCCAGAGGTCTACCAACTTATAAGGGTGGGTCATTTAGGTTCATAAACTCAAAAATACATTTTCAGGTCCATCAACTTGTAATTTGTGTCACTTAGATCCATAAACTTTAAAAACATAGGTCCACAAACTCTGAAAGTGCATTTTTGGGTTCATAAACTTGTAATCTGTGTCACTTAGGTCCATAAATTCCGAAAATGCATTTTTAGATCCATGAACTTCATCCATGAGCAGTCGTGTGGCTACAGACGCGCCCACAAAGGCCGCCCCGATATCGTTGTCCATGAATATCTTCCAATCCCTAATCGAGAACTACTGTGGGTTGACCCAAGTCTAACGTCGTCACGAGATTTTTCGCTACAACACCTGGCGCCACCATATCCGGCCACCCGCACCACGGATGACATAATATCCCCTACCACAGTACACATGTTGTTAAGTCCCTCCGTGACCTCCTCCACCTTTCCCAAGCCATCGCCCCCTCCTCTCCACCCATATTACGAGGTCATATCTAGATCTAAGCTCCAGAAGTCACCAATGGCAGTCTGTAAGCTCCCCTTTGAATCCTAATACATGTTAATAACCTCCAAGATAAGTCTTTCATCCCTCCTTTCTCCTCTCTCTCTGCACTTGATTCGAAATCGAGGCTCAAATTTGATCCTTCTGGTGAAACTCCAGTAGCGTGAGGGCGCCTTGTAGATTCATATTGGTGCGATATCAGTGCATGAAGGCTAGATGGAGGGGTATGGACCTAGGTGACATAAATTACAAATTTATGGATCTAGGAATGGACTTTCAGAGTTTGTAGACCTAAGTGACACAAATTACAAGTTTATGATCCAAAAATGCTTACAAGTTTATGATATAAAAATGCAATTTCGAAGTTGACGGACCTAAGTCACACCCTCTTACGAGTTGATGGACCTCTGGTGCATTTTACTCGAAAATAAAATCAAACATCGATTCGTGTATGACTTCTTGATGACTTAATTTCCTATACAGGGCTTTGTCTCTTTGGAGCTATTAACAAAATTTTCAGTATACCAATCAGCTTCCAGATCGAGAGACAATAGAAAGGATGAGTTTCTAGATATTCACAACATCGGTGTCGACGAAAATATTATATAAAATTTTTTCATGGCAAAACGCAGTATATATAGAGCTGGTAAGAACGACATACTTGATTTGATGAAGAACTCCCCTTCTCTGCTGCAAATATAATAATTCTTCTGATACCATGTAGCAACCTGTTGTTAAGAGTAGAGACGGCAGGCTACAAAGGCAAATTGTCCTGGTTATCGCTCCATTAGCATAAAGAAGACTTTGTGAGCTCCGCCAGCAGGTCAACGATGGCAGGTACCTGACTGTGACTTATCTGTCCTTTAGAATCAACGAGAGTGACAACCTTCATTGATCTTTAGTCCCGGTTGGAGCCACCAACCGGGACTAAAACTCCCTCTTTAGTCCCGTTTAGTCCCGGTTGGTAACTCGGGACTAAAAGGTGACTCTTTAGTCCCGGTTGGAGTTACCAACCAGGACTAAAAGATTCTTCACGGATCAGTTTAAAAGGAAAGCATCCCATCTAAAGTCACATGTGTTGTGTAGGTGGGATAGTAATGACACTATACGCGAGGCAGGAGGTCTTGGGTTCAATTCTTGGTTGCGCTCACCAATTAATTTTTTGGCGTTGCAGATCTTTTAGTCCTTGTTTCTACAACGGGACTAAAGGCCGGCCTTTAGTCCCGGATTCGTTGTCCCGGTTCGGAAACCGGGACTAAAGTGGCTTCCCAACTGGGACCAATGAAGGTTTCTATACTATTGAACCGGGACTAAAAGATGACTATTTAATCCCGTTGATGTCACGAACACCAACCGGGACTAAAGAGGGACTTTTAGTCTTGGTAACTGGGACTAAAGAGGGACTTTTAGTCCCGGTTGGTGGCTCCAACCGGGACTAAAGATCCCCGGGCTCCTAGCCATTGGACCCGAGACTAATACTTTCATTAGTCCCGGGCCAAAAACATCCGGGACAAATGATAAAGACGAAAGATCGTTTTTTACTGGTGAGGCTGAAGAGGGCCAAGCCCCGCATGGTGCCAGCCCACCGATGGCACGCCATGACTCTATTTCGATTGCAACAAACTTCAAAGATGATGTCTTCAACAGTCGAGGAGGACACAATACCATGTTGCACCACATCAACCCTAGGTCTTTTGGACCTTACGTTTTGTATATGACGTACATGACTATAAATACTCAAGGTTTCCACCGCCAAATGGGAGAGAAGACCTTAGGTCGAAGACATTAACACCTCTTGATAACCGTAGGGAGGCTAAACTTAGGAGGCGAAACCATGCCAAGACTGCAGATCAAGAACGACTAGCGATGCTGCGAAGTGCTGCTGATCAAGTCCATCTAGGTACGTGCAAGGATTGATCCCCGATGATCTCCCTTTGAGATTGATCATCCGAAGCTCCAAGGCACCATCTAGTTTTTCGTCATGTATAACCCTGGATGGCAATCTATATGCACCTTGTTTGCTTTTAATCTGTCCAGATTGTTTGATTTTCGCATTGAAGGGTGCTACCTTTTTCTGTAATAATGGCCGTATATTCTTGTAGAGGCTAGGATATTTACATTCCTTGACGATTTGTGTTGACTCAAACTTGGTAATGATATTGGACTGGTGGAATTAGGAAGCTTTTATCCTTAGCTTTTCATACATTTGTAGAACATAAAAAATGGAGTCCACGTGTGGACTGGGTGACATGTTTAAGTACGGGTTACTCATGGACTTCGATGTGGACTCCATCGGCACCAGTGTTGTAGAGCCTTTGTCTTCGTCATTTGTTCATTGGCACCTTGCTCTAGTAGTATGTGCAATAGTAATTAGAGATATATAACTAGAAAACATTGATATAACTACAAGAAAAACTTGAGAAACTGATAGGCGAGCAATGCATGACCGTAGAGTGTAGAATTATTATATCTCACAGCTATGGCCTTGAGCAGGGATGCAAGTTATATATATTTTGGGTCACTGGATCGATCCAAAAAGTTGATAAAATAAACTAGAATAGCATTCTACGTAAATAATTTAGGAGGAGAAATGAACTAGAGTGACATACCACCATAATTAATTAGCTGACCAAAAAATACTATTGGGTACCCACTTGCATCCTTAGTCTTGAGTTATTTTCTGTTTTGCCATGTGTGTGTCTTAGCATATGAAAGAGGGGAGGGGGGACATATGGAAAATATCTGTAGCTATATGAAAATAAAGTGACCACATTCCTCTATGCTTGCAGATATCTTAAAGTGATGACGTGAACTACCCTGAATATGAATTTTGGATGAGCTGAATGGCTTTTGATTCTTGGATAGAGTTAGCAAGGCCCCATGGGCACACACTTAATGCAAGCTATTGCTACCTTCAAACTTGATGCAATTTTAGCTCGCTTCACAGCAACTAAAATCATGCTGGAAATTTGGCCCATGATGAGGCCCATTTCAAATTTCAAAGCAAGAGTGCATGGCATAGTCCCAAACGGATAGTTTGGGTTGGTGCAAGCCAACTTAAAGAAGAGCTCTTTAACTTCCCTGAAGGAGTAAATAAAGGAGAGAATGAATTTGGTTTACATAACACATGCACATGCGCACGAGCTGCGTAACTGAGGATGTTAATCTCTAAGTTCATAGACTAGTTCGTCAATATGTGACCTCTTTACATCTTTTGTAGATGCAACCCTTATATATCGTTTACATGAGCATGTCATGGTTTATACCTGTTAGTGTGAATATAGATTTTGTTTACATAGCAGTAGCAATGATTTTCATTTTACACCTCAAATTAAAATCTGGTAGATTTAAATGCATATTTCGAACAAATCATGGCATATTTTGCTTAGCGAATTGGTGAAATGAAAAGGCCAGCTAGCTAGTATTGAATGTTCAAAGATGCGGCTTAGGAATATATGGTTAATGATTAGTTAAGGGAAGATACCCTCGTGTTTTCAGATTGCAAAAATAACATTAGGCTAATCATTTCACATCTTTATTTTATTTTTTGACCTTTCATATATTGTATGTTAGGATAAACTTGTGTAATATTACACAGAAAAATTATGTTGTACCGGCTAAAATACCAAAAATGGAAACCGGTGATTCATGATGTAGCCCAGCAGATCAGCTTATATGTACACCAAAATCAGGATTTGGAGCAAAACAAGTGAGCTAAGGTTTAAGCTTAATACATTCAGTGTTATCTTACTAAGATGGAAACATGCATGTAATCAAATCATGTAAACAAATAATTTGCCATATATCTTTGACTGCATCATTTGCAGTTTGCACGAAAAGAAGTACATCACAAATCACAACCAAAAAAGAATTTCAGTACACCAAAAACAAACCTCATGGATTCACTAATCATGATCATGTCCACCGTTCAGCACCGGGAAGTTGGGAGACCAAAACACTGTGAAGGGATAGACTCCATCCAGGTATTCATACCATGTTTGTAATATAAATATTAATACTATTTTGTATAAATTTGGTTAAATAATTGACCCTTCGGAAAGCGAGAGTTGCATTCTTTATAGAATGGAAGGAGTACACAAAACAATTGAAATTTTAAATATTCAGAACTGTGTACAGAGTGGAAATTTTGAAATTTTAAATACGATAAATTTCAGTGAAAGCAACGTCTTGTACAAAAGAATTACAAAATGGTTGAGGAATCACATCCAGCTTCACATTTTCCTCTTCACTACTCGCTTGGTAACTCCCATGTATTCATTCACCAGGCATCAGCTAAAGAGAAATTGCACCAGTTTCAGAGAAGGATCCTTCTGGGAAAAAAAGGTTTCCACATCCTCTCGTTATTTTCTTTACTGTTGAGACTTGTAGTACTCCAACGTCTGGATTCTGGAGTAAAAGAATATGTTCCTTAGATCTCCAACATACTCAATAACGAATCAAATAATCCATGCTCAAGGGCAAGCTCGGCCACATCGCAGCTCCTAGTCATCAATACTGAAAATAGGTGTTTTATCAAAAATAATTCAGCAAAATTATTGGAGATTATATGTTTAGGTTCCAAACAATCTGTTATAGAATACGAGAAATTTTATGGTACTTGGAGATCTCAAGAGACATTGAGGGATCCAGATCCATTGGTGAAAAAGTATAAGGAACCTGTTACGAACAATCTAAGATGTAAGATGTGTACCAGAACCAATTATTTTGTGGGCTAGGAACTACCTCTAGAAATAAGGCAAAGGGTATTTTAGTATTTTCATTTAGTATCCGCTCATATGTTTGATCGGCCAAACCCAATCCTTGCTTATAATATGTTCGATCGACGGCTGGCACATATCACGACTCTCTTCGTTGCATCTACCTCGCTGCCGGCGCCGCCCAGGCTCTTGCCGCCGCATCTCCCTTGGTGCCTGCACTGCCTAGACCTGCCCATCTCGCCCGTCATGGCATTAACGTGCTGTTCTTCAATGGCTGACCGACGTCGTTTCGTGTTGTGTGCGCTATGTGCCAGTTGGAGGATGGATTCCATGGCTAGAGAAGAACGACTGCGTGCCGGCGAGCCCCTAGGCGTAGAAGCACGACTCCGCACCTGGCGGAGGGCGCCTGGATGGCGAGCCCTAGTACAAGGAGGCCCAGGGTGCAGAGCCCCAGTACGCTGATGCCCTGATAGCGAGCCCCTGCGGCAGCAAGGTCCTGGGCGTCGAGTACTTTCTACCCAGTGGTGGCGGCCGGCAAACTCCACTGCGGCGGCACCGAGTGGATGGGCTGCCGGTGGAGGAGCGCGCAGCGGCCTCCAGGTGATGGAGAAGAAGCGATCTATTTCTTTAATCGGGACCGATCTAAATTGGTACGGAGGGAAATGTACTAAACCACCCTTGTTTACACTAAAACAACCCTTTTAAATCAACGGTTCAGAATTTTTGGGCAGAGAGGAACCGTTGGTTCCTCCCAAGCACCATAACAAAGCTCGGTAGTTGTTCCTCCATTATCAGCTAGCCAAAAGAATGAATGGTGTAGGAGGGCTCCAAATCTGTCTCAACAAACTATATCATTAAAGGCACAGCGCTTTCTGAACATAATTTTAATCTCAGCTGAAAAAAACTTATGATTCAATCAATTAGACGTCACTTATACACACAACTGGGATGACTCTAACCTATGATAATCATGTAAAGCTTAATATTCAGAGTTTTGAACAATAGAACATTTGTTTCTGAGACACCCCATTGAAAATGTACATATATTATTTCTGGAATTCAACTGATATGTTCCATGTAGATCTTTTTACCACAAAAAGGGCAAGATAATGTTTCCTTGTCAAGAGGACCCCAAGAGAAGTAAAAATTTTTGGTAACATCGATCCCAAATACGGTACACACTAGGAAAAGATTGACAAAGAAGCAGCTCACACACCTGCTGAGTAGAACATGCTAAAATAACAAAAAGAACTTAGAACAATGTAGCGACCACCATAATCTGTGACAGTTATTTTGTCCTACTCCTACATACTATACATCTGTTCTCAATGCAGAATAAGCCTGTCTTCGTGGCTTATTCCTGGACAAATCTAGCCATTTATTAGTTACAGGAAAAATCTGGCACCTTGCGGTAACTAAATAAGTACCTAAAAAAAGAGAAATACATAACTAGACAGCATTGCTATAATCAGTACTTTAGAAATTGATAATGGCAAGCCAGCCAATAGGACGTGATCAAAGAATGACTATAAAAACATATCATGTGACTTTGGTTTTGATTTATTTTCGCATTTGCCATATAAGCACCAATAAGAAAATTGGAAAGATGTATGAAAAACATCTGTATCTTTTAAAGATGAAGCAATTGCATTCCTTTCCACTTCCAGATATCTTGAAGTGGTGAGCTGAAATATCCTAAAAATGAATTTTGGTTGAGCTAAATGTCTTCAATTCTTGTATGATGGAGTTAGTAATGTCCTGAGCTCATGTATTTAATGCAAGCTATCTCTACTACCAAACATGTATAAAGCTGTCAATTGAAGGGAGAGTAGCCTGAGACCTGAGTTAAACATATTAGCACAGAGCATACTATCTATCAGAGCTATCTTAATTAGGATACATGTTTCTTCATCCATCTCCATTTGCATCAGTAATATAAGAGAAGAGGACATCATAAATCCACAGCTAGAAGATTGCTTGTGCCATCATTTTTCCCTCGTTGCTCACTTCTTCGCAGCTTTCTAATGCACGGAGGGAGCACACCAGCACCCAAGCTTCTGGGTGGCCACCGCGCCCTTTAACTCAGGTTCAATAATACTTTCTTTTATGGAGGACTTGTTTCTCATATCATGCTCCATCCCTTTCTCACTGTGTTCAATTTGCAAAAACATGCATCAACACGATTTAACTGCTTCGGTTGCAGAAACTGAGTTCTAAGCTTCGATTTATGTTTTGTGTTTTTTAGTCACCGGGGTTTCAATTTTTTTTGAAAAAATCTAACGTTCTTGTATTACTGGGTTTAATTACTTTGTCATTCATTAATTGTTCGGGTCTGAAGGATTTGTCCCCAAACAGAAAAGTGAAAAGGATTTTTGCTCAACAACGTAACCCAATATGCACTCTCGAAGTCTTAAAAAATCATCCCGGTAGGGGGTATTTATACTCCCCTACCTCCGTTACATTGTCCCGGAAATGCCCCTACTTACCCGGAATATTCGTTGGATATTCTGGTTTATCGGTCATTTCCGAGCGTTGGAGTGTACAGATTGTCTACTACAAAGAGATCACACTTCTCTCATGACACCGGAAGTATCACGGGACCTTCGGCCCTCTTTCACGCATATAGATCTGCTGCAGAGATCTTGGCATCCTCGAAGGTTTGGCGGGTGTCCGCTTCATCATCCGGAAGTTGCCGAGGGGGGGGGGGGGGGGGGGGGGCAATTTGGCATGCGGACCTGGAACCTTCGATCCTTGTTAGAGAGGCTAGTCCTGCAAGAAAACAATAAAAAATAAAAGCTTCAGCAGCGCCTAAACCGTCGCGAAGGTTCTCACCTTGAGGTCCGTGCATCTCGATTCTCAGAGTAACCTTCGGTGAGTCTAATTCGGAGGTGGCGATCCCCAACAGTAGCCCCTCGCGGGCGAGTGCCCACTCTGACGGTCCGAACCCTCGAAAAGATGATTGCCAACTACCCTCCGAAAAACGTCTCCCCAAGCGTTGGAGCTTGGCACGAGCCGAAGGTTATACTTGCTTACATGTCGCATTTTAGTTGGATGATGTTTTGGCTTCCCCTCGGGTTTACCGCCAGACGTTACTATGCTTTTTTACCCCCCTATATAAGCAAAGGGTAGGTGGTGGGTTGCTTTCACACTCTCTCGTGCTAGCAACCTTTCGTCTCCATTTCTTCTTTCTTCTGTGACATGTGTTGCAAGCTGATTCGGCGCTGCTTTGGTGGGGGGAAATTTCGCTTGATCAATCTTTTGTAAGTGAATCGAAGGTTTTGTTTCTTACCTTCTCGGGCTATTGTTCTTTCAGTCTTAGTTTCATTCTTTTTAGGGATGGCTCGTGTGAAAGAGACTGCTAAGCTTATTGAAGGTGGTGAAGCTACTGCAACTGTTGAGGACTTGGTTCAGCAATCGGGGGATGAAGAGGACTTGTCTCAAGTGGACGCTGATCTCTCTGATCTGATGGGCCATGAAAAACTCGAGGCCACCCTTCAATTTGGATCATCGCTGGTGTCGCGAAACCTTATCGACTTTTATGTTGATAAGGGTTACTTCAAGGCAGGGGAGTGCCGGCCCCCAGAGGATGAGGATACCCCTAATCCACTTGAAGGAGAGACTGTTGTACTTCATGATTTTTTCACTGACGGGTTGTGCTTTCTACTCGATCCTTCTTTTCCTGAGATCCTGGCCAGATACAACGTCAAGATGCATCACTTGACGCCGAAGATGGCGTTAATTTGTATCGAAGGTTCTTTCTTTTGCCGTATCAAAGGTCGTGCGATTTCCTCATAGAAAACGTTCGAAGGCAGTGGTTGTTTTCTAGCCGCTCCCCTCGCTAGTTTGTCTGCTTCGCCATTCTGTGCCCTTGGTATATGCTCAACTGTGAAACCATTGAAGTGTTTCTCCGTGGCCCTTACTGCCTCTAGGTAATTTATCATTTCCTGGCCCTGGGCCTCGGATTCTTTCTCAATGTGATCTGTAATGACCTTCGAGTCTGATTTTACTGTGAAGTTTGGGTGGCCGAGAGCCTTCATCTTGCGCAGGCCCAGCAGTAAAGCTTCGTACTCAGTGGTGTTGTTTGTGCTAGGATCTAGCTTGGTGAAATTTAGGCAGGCCGCATATCTCATTTTGACCCCCGAATGTGATTCGATGATGGCTGAGACCCCCACACCATCTTTGCACCATGCTCCGTCACAGTATATGACCTAGGGCTCTATAGGTGCCTCTTCTTTGTAAGTTGATGATGTCCAATCTGCAATGAAGTCTGCCAAGACTTGAGACTTGATTGTGCTTCTTCTCTCAAAATCTACGCAGAACTCTGAAAGCTCCGAAGCCCATTTGCTTATTCTACTTGAGGCTTCTCTATTGTTGAATAGATCATGCAACGGTTGATTGGTGACTACCACTATTTTGTGAGCTTCGAAGTAATGGCGAAGCTTCCTAGAGGACATAATAACAGCGTACGCTATTTTCTCCAGCAGAAAGTAGAAAAGCTTGGAGCTTGAAAGTGCCTCTGAAACAAAGTATACTGGCACTTGTTTGAGAGATCCCTCGATCTCTCTTTCTAGCACTAGGGCTGCACTAACAGCTGAGTGCGAAGCTGAGATATATAGTAACAGAGTGTCCTTGGGATCTGGTGCTGTCATCTTGGTCATTTGGGCAAGGTAATCTTTCAGGGAGTTCAATGTCTTTCTTTGCTCTTCCCCCCAGTCAAACTTGCAGGAGTTGCGAAGTACCTTGAAAAATGACAAGCTTCGATCTACGGAGCGGGGAATGAATATGTTCAAGGCTGCGATTCTCCCAGTAAGTTTTTGGACATCTCTGATAGTTTGAGGCTCCTCCATTTTGGTTAGTGCCTTTATCTTGTCTGGGTTAGCTTCGATGCCTTTGGTGAAGACTAGACATCCCAGGACTTTCCCTTTGTGAACTCCAAAGATGCACTTTTCAGGGTTCAAGCTGAGGTTTGCTGCTCGGAAGTTGGTGAAGGTTTCTGCCAGATCTGCTACATGATTCTTCCTTTCAACACTTGTTACAACGATGTCATCAACATATGTCAATACATTTCTTCTTAGCTGAGGGCCCAGGACCACCAACGACATTCTGGAGAATGATTGACCCGCATTTTTGAGACCTTCAGGCATTCTGACAAAGTAGTATGTGCTGAAGGGGGTGATGAAGCTTGTCTTTTCTTCATCTTCTTTTTTCATCCAGATTTGATGATATCTTGAGAAGCAGTCTAGCAAGGACATAAGCTGACTGTTGGCTGCATCATCGACCACTTTATCAATTCTGGGGATTGGGAAATCATCCTTCGGGCAAGCCTTATTCAGGCTAGTGAAATCGATGCACATTTGCCACTTCCCATATTTCTTTTTGACTTGCACAGTATTTGCCAGCCATGTTGGGTATTTGACCTCCTTGATGACATTTGCATCTAACAACCTTTGGACCTCCACTTTTACTACGACAACTTTGTTGTCAGACATCTTGCGCAATTTTTGCTTTTTGGGTCTGATCGAAGGATCAATGTCGAGTCTGTGCTCGATGATGTCTCTGCTGAGCCTGCAAAGGTCACTGGCAGACCATCCGAATACATCTTTTTTCTTGCAAAGAAACTCGATTAGCTCCTTTTCTTCTTCTTCCCTGAGGGTGGCACTAATCGTCACCATCTTATCGGGCATGTACCTGTCGAGTGGGACCTTTTTTATTTGGCAGTCCTCCTCGATATTTGCCTTTTCTTTGTCTCTTTTGGGCTCTTTGAATGGCGGAGGTTGTGTGTCAGCTTCGATGTGATGGACATTTCTTTGACCTGGGGTGACGCCCCGCTCTATGTCTCTGGCCAATTGCTGGTTGCCAGGAACTATGATGTCCCCTTTGGCAGCATGTATTTTCATGCAAAGGTACAGCTGGTGCACGACAGCTTCGAACTTGTTCAGGAATCCCCTCCCGAAGATTGCGAGGTATGGATAATTCATATCCACTACATTGAAGGTGATGTTCTCAGTTCTCGGGTTAGTTAGATCCCCGAAGGATACTAGCAGGGGGATATTTCCTAGGGCATTAACCCTTTTACCTCCTAAGCTTACGAGCGGAATTTTTGCTGGCTGGAGGAGGTTTCTATCAATGTTCATCCTGTCAAAGGTGTTAGAGAAAATGATATCTACTGAACTGCCGGTATCCACAACGATTTTTCCAATTGTCCATCCTTGGATGTGTGCTTCTATCACTAGAGCATTGGAGTTCGGGTAGCTGATGAAGTTGATGTCTTGCTCTGAGAAGGTTATTGGCATATGTGACCATTGGGTTTTGAGAACCGGCCCGTCCACTAGGATACTGTGCACCTGCCTGAAGTAGTGTCACCTTTGTCTCTTGTTTTCAAACTCAAGGGAGGAACCTCCGACTATGGGCATTATCATGTCGAAGGTGGGTAGGGCAGTTTGGGTGCTTTGTTTTTCCTCTTTGGGGATTTGTGTTGGTGGGGGTGGGGTAGATCTTCTTTGGGTGTTTGAGGTGGTGCATGGATAGCAGCTTGTGAAGGGGCTAGGCTTGTGGATTGAAGGGGGTTCTGCCAAGGCATGGGGTAAGGCTGATAGTTGAAGCTTGGGTTAGGACCGAAGGTTGGGAGTGGTGGTTGTGGTGCCCAAGTGGTATGGCTGACTAATTTTTGGGCATTCTTTTATGCCTCCATTCTCTCTAAGGTTTTTTCTTTTCGGGGCAGTATTTAGTGCTATGGTCTGAATCCTTCCCGTGGAAGTGGCAATAGAATTTTTTTGGTTCCTTTGAGTGTTCGCTGGGATGATGCGGGGGTTCGCGACCACGGCCTCGGCCTCGTCCCCTGCCTCTACCTCTATGGGCTCTTCCTCCTTTGAACGAAGGTTGCTCATGATACGTGTTAGGCCTAACTTGGAGGTTTGGTGATGAAGGGTTGCATTGAGTTTTGCGAGTTCTCCTCTTGCGGAGGTTGGACTGGGAAGACATACTGCTGACTCGAGGGTCTTGGGTTATACTGACTCGGGTGTTGCCACCCTGGTTGAGAATTCTGTCTCATCATTTTCTTCATTTCTACTCTCTTCTTGTGTTCTGCATCAGACCTGGCATACTTTTCCATTTCTGCGTATTGGTCCCGAAGGTTTGTTGGTGGTTCTGTTGACAAATGGGATGCCAATTGCCCTGGCAATAATCCTTCAATACATTTTTTGATTACCATGCATTCTAGGAAATTTGGAGTATGTGCCTTCTTCTAGACAAACCTCCAGAAGTAGTCATAGAGGGGTTCTTTGTCTTGTTGAAGGCATTGGAAGTTGTCAGCTGCAACTGAGTCATCCCTCTTGAACCCTTCGAAATCTTGTCTGAGCTTGTTCTTCAGGTCACAACAGCTCACAATGGACCTTGGTGGCAGGTAAGAGTACTAGATGGCGACTGGACCTTCGCAAGACACAATGAATGACTTAGCCATGATGGGATTGTCCCCTCCCGCAGATGCGATTGTGACTTCATATGTCATGAGGAACTGGGTTGGGTCTATGGAGCCATTGTACTTTGGGAGCTGGACAGGCTTGTAGCTCTGTGGGCAGGGTGTTTGCTGTGGTGTCGCTGACAGGGGTGAATTGGGATCGAATGGCGGGGCAAGTGGTGGTGGTCGGTGAATGCTTCTTTGGAATTGGCCCCCAGTGTGTTGATGGCCCTCTGGTCGGAGGTTATGGTCTTCTGTGTTGTGGGCTCCTTCGGAGTGGCAGGTGTGATGGTTGGTTGTTTGGTTATTGGAGGGGATTGCTTCACCTTGTTCATTGTCCCAGGCACTGTCATACTCTTCTTCTTGTGACTTTCGAAGTTCTTCAAGTTCGGCTTGCATTTCCGCTAGCTTGCGATTGGCGTCTGCCAACTACTTGGCCTCTTGGGCTGCTTTCTACTTAGCCGTTACTTGAGTGCTGATTTTTCCTTTTGCTTTCTCCACGTTTCTGAGTTGTGTCAGGATCGCCGCTAGAGTCAGCGAAGGTTCCTCAACCCTTTCTTGCTTATGGCTTGTCGCAGCCTTCCTTTTGCTGGTGGATCTGAGGTTGTGAGTGTGTTGTTCAGTTGCGCCTTCGAAGGTGACAATTCTTTGTTCTGGAAGTGTTTGGTCTTGTGTCGGGGGTTCGGTTTCCTTGTTGTGGTGATCAGTGTTTGGTGCCACGGGCTCAGGCTTATGGCTTGCTGCCCCAGAGCTCACGGTCTTCTTCATTGGTGGTGCCATCGTTTGTTTTTTATCGAGCTGAGAACATGGTGGGCGCCTCTGTTGGGGTCCGAAGGATTTGTCCTCAAACATAAAAGTGAAAAGGATTTTTGCTCAACAACGTTGCCTAATATGGACTCTCAAAGTCTTAAAAACTCATCCCGGTTACAGTAAAAAGAGGGGGTATTTATATTCCCCTACCTTCGTTACATTGTCCCGGAAATGCCCCTACTTACCCGAAATATTCATTAGATATTCAGGTTTATCGGTCATTTTCGGGTGTTGGAGTGTACAATTTGTCTACTACAAAGAGATCACGCTTCTCTTGTGACACCGAAGGTATCACGGGACCTTTGGCCCTCTTTCACGCATATATGTCTTCTGATCTGCTGCAGAGATCTTGGTGTCCACGAAGGTTTTGCGAGTGTCCGCTTCATCATCCGGAAGTTGCGGGGGGTGGGGTGTGGGGGGGGGGGGGACCTTCGCGTCGTCGGCATGCCGACCCGGAACCTTCGATCCTTGTCAAAGAGGCTACTCCTGACAGAAAACAAAAGAACAAAAGCTTCTGCAGCGCCTATACCATCGCGAAGGTTCTCACCTTGAGGTCCGTGCATCTCGATTCTCAGAGTAACCTTCGGTGAGTCCGATTCGAAGGTGGCGATCCCCAACATTTATGTTTGTAATAGATTGCCATGGAAAGGAATTTTCGGACAGCTGATGCATCAATTGGCAAAGAAAATATTAATCCTAGTAGACACTTAGACTTCCTTATTCTGATTCCCTTAACGTAATATATTTCAATATTTCATTTTTTTATTTTGATATATTGTATCTTTATTTTTTTTAATTTTGCTCTGGATGTTGTGATTTATTTGGGTCAGATTAAATTAACGTACTATTTCGTAAGACCAGTGTATGTTTTATTTTTTGTTCATATCTGTGCCGTGAGTTCCTTATCCCATCCTTTTGTCTTTAGAATTTCACCCATTCTGCCATGATTTCTTTTCCAGCAGCAGAATAGATTTGTGTAGCTTGATGGATGTCAGTAACCTGCAGGCATCTTGTTATTTTATTGTTTGGCAAGGCACGCATTTTTTCAGTCCAATTTTCCCCTACTAGTGTTTGATTAGGGAAATCGAGTGATTTTTGGCTCCTTCTCAGCTATCCAATACCCACGTGGAAGTATGTCATTGGTTTAAAAATGAGTGATGCAAAGATAATTTTTACTCGATTGTTATGGAGTCATTCCCTGTATTAGATTTACGACCTTGCATTTTCATGAAACGACGAATGAGCCTCATTGGTAACTTTCAGCATCTCTTCTTTCTCCACATAGCAACTAAGGCTATTATTCATGTATTTATCACCAATGGGATTGCGCAAATGTGTTTTCACAATTTTCATGGCTGAGAAACACCTCTCAACTGTAGCAGTAGCAATATGTAACACCAGTACAAGCTTCAAAAGTCGATAAACCATTGGATAACGATCATGTTTTCTAGTCTCCGCCATTTTTTGAGAAAGCTTAGCAATAGTTTGTGGGTTGGAGAACCTATCATCATCTCTCACATCAGATATGTGGAGGCCAAGCTCATGGCTAAGGTCCCTCAAATACAAAGAATCAAAATCATGTGGATAAAGCTTTGCTAAGCTCATCAATTTTTCCATATCAAAATCATGAAATGAGTCTCTTGGACTAAAAGTAGCCGAGCAAAGAAGCAGTTTAGAGCTTGTCTCACCGAGCAAAGAAGCAGTTTAGAGCTTGTCTCATTGAAATGGCTGTAGAGCTCTTGAAGTAGATAATCAATAACATCATTAACACAATCTACTTGATAGTAATGCTTGTTTGTAATTCTAGATTTCTGCCTCCGCTTCTTGGGATCAATATATTCATCTTCCATTTCCAATTTGCAAATATCATTCTTATCACAAACTCATGGACATCATCTAATTATTTTTCCCCACTTTTCTCTTCTAAGCTCATCCAATTGGCATCTAGTTGCTTTCACACATTTAATAGCATTTACTATGTCCTGATCCTTCCGTTGTAATGCTAAAGACAAGCTGTATATGATTCCTAATATAGTCAACATGAAATGCAAATAGAAGACAAAGTCAACAGACTGGAAGTACTTTAAAAGATTTGATGCTTGATCTCTACTTTTCCAATCCTTTTTATCATTTTCCACAATTTCTAGCACCTTGACTATTGTAGGAAAAATATCAACCAAACTTTTGAGGGATTTATAATAGGAACTCCAACGAGTATCTCCGGATCTTTGAAGACATTGCTCTTGATTCAACTGTGTTCCGGTTTGAAGTTGTCCACACCCTAATGCCTTACTTATTTCTTTAGATTAATATCTCTAACCAAGTTCCTTCTTTTAGATGATCCACCCACCACATTTAATAAGATGGAAATAATAGTAAAAAAATCACTGACCCCTTTATGCTTTCTCACAATAGCCACCGGAACTAATAAGCTGAACTATTTTCTCTCATGATCAATGATTGCAAGCCATAAAACTCACCTCGTATATTGCTAGCACCATCGTGTCCTTGGCCTCTAACGTGCTTTAAGCTTAACTTAAGATCAGCAAATAGTTCATCAATAGAAGAAGACTTCAGATAGGTAGAAGTTGTTTCTATCACATGAACAAGGCCAACAAATCTCTCTTTCACAGTTCCACATTTATCCACATATCTCAAGACCACTGCCATTTGTTCTTTCCAAGAAACATCTCTTGACTCATCAACTAGCAAGCAAAAAACATCATCCCCAATTTCTTTTAGAATGTCGTGTACCACTTCTTTCGCAAAACATTGCACAATATCTCTCTGTATTTCAGGAGCAACCAAAACACTATTATCTGATTTCCTTTTACCTATTGCCTTTTTCATGGTTGGATTTTGCTCTGCTGCAAAATTACGGATTTCCCTGAAGTTTCTTTTGTTCAAGGATTCCTTTGACTCGTCGTTGCCCGGAAAGGCAACCCTTGCTTTGCGAATATTCTAACAACAATAATAGACCCATTCAACCGAGTAAGATAGTCCTCTTTAGCAGATTTGCTCACACCACGGAAAGCAACATCGATATGTTGATTGCTTTGTAACAGGTCATCACACTTCATTGCTAGGTAGTGCGAGCCACCAACATCACAAACATGGTCTCGCAGTATTTGTTTTCTATGGAAACCATTCCAACCATTATTAACAAAAGAATCATATCCATCATCCTTGTTTTCTCTAAACAAAGAACAATAAAAGCAATATGCTCTGTCTTTGGACTCACTGTATTCAAGCCAGCCTCCAAACTCATCAAACCATTCTGGGACAAATCTTCTCGAACATCCTCCAATTTCTGTCGTACGGAAACGAAGTGTGCGAGGTTGGCAATGCTCAGAATCCAAGTACTTTCTTCTCACCCTCTCTTTAAGATTAGGATGGTAATCTTCAATTTGTTTCCTTAATCCTGAATCATATTTAATCTCCTCTTCCCAGTTGATATCATCCAAACATGAATTTCTAGCATTGTTACCACTATCCGGCTCCGGCACTTTTCTCTTGAAAAATTGTTCCATCAATTAACCTGCGTCAGTACATGATTAAAAAGTTATAAATATGTATTAAATTTACTGTTTGCTAGTTGCTTAGTTTAAGAATCAACAATAGAAATTTCATAGGCAAATGGATCGGATGACATGACATACATCTTAATTGATAAATAAATAGATAAATTGAAGAAGCATTAAGCATGTACACTACTAGAAAACGGGCTAAAGATCCAGGCCTAAAGTACCAGCTGCTGTTGCAGCCGGTACTGATGCGAGGCATGACCCGGTACCAAAGGCTTCGCGGGGCCTCAAGTACCGGGTCGTGGCATGACCCTGTGCCTATGCAGTGTACATGAGCACCGGTTCGTGTCACGACCCGGTGCCTAATAACCCCAACGGCATTAGTGCCTCCGCCTATAAATACCAGACCCCCTCCCCTCCCGAGCTGCCATGAACTCAGCATTGTTCATGGCTGCCGGGTGAGGGGAGGGGAGGGGAATTTTTGCAATTTTTTCTAAAAAGGTTAGAAATTTTTTCCTTGAGGTAGCAATTAATTTTCTTCGATGCAGATAGCCTTTGATTTAGTTTATAACTGTTATACACTTGCTACTTAATTTTTGTAGTTTTAGTTTGCAAGTGATTTAGATGTAGTTAGCTATCTATTTAGTTTATTATTGATATAATAATTGTTAGACATGTGATAATTACTTTTTTAGATGTAGATACCATGTGATTTAGATGTATGTAGTAATTGGTTTAGTTTATTATTGTTATAATAATTATTATACATATTATAATTAATTTATTTATACACTCTAATGAGGTGGTTTTAGTGTATTTAATTTTAGGTTGTAATTACATTTTTAGAAATGAATTATTTTGACACTTTAATGATGTATATATGGTATGTTTCTCAAAAATTTTCGTGTTTCTTCCAACATAGCCTTAGGAACATTAAAATATTTCATGCTTACACTATAACCCATTGAGAACTAAAAATTCTGTCAACAATGGTTGCAGCACATCCAGAAACTGGAGAACCTCTCCTGGACCCTTCTCAATAAGAGAGAGGACACCAAATCAGTGAACTAGGCATGGACACAATTTTTGTTAAGATCCAACTTTATAAATGAAGTTATAAAGTTGTATCTCCATAAATATTTTTTTCATGATTCCTTCAATGATTTGGTGTCCTCTGTTGTGTCTAAGAAGAGTCTAGGAGAGGCTCTCCAATTTCTGGATCTGCTGCAGTCAGTGTTGATGGAATCTTTAATTCTCTAGGGTTTTAGTGTCAGTCTGAAAGATTTTAAAGTCTCGCAGGCTATGTTGGAAGAGATACATAAATCTTTTCAGAAACAAACAGTCATCTCTGAAAGTCTATTTATGGAGATGCGGTTTGAAAAAAAAAACTGAAGAGCGTCAAAATAATTCTATTGACTTTTGCATTCAATTATCGGTTAATGAGTAATTATCGGTTAGACCTTTTAATTAATCATGGTGCGTGATGGATATTTGGACCTTATAATTATTCATATTATTGTAATTATTAGAATTTATTTATTTTTGTTCATTTATTTAATCATTGTACTGAAATGGCGTACATTTGAACATAAGTAATTTGTAGATTTACTCTTTATTTTTCTAGATGAGTCGGGAATGGATGTATAACGCACATAGTTATTTTTCTTGCTAAAGTGTTCCTTTAAATTACATAGTTATTTTAGTTAATTTAAGTTATTTTAGTTAATATAAGTTTAGTTTGAATTTAGTTTTCAAACTTAGTTTATTTAGTTCACATACACATACACATTCACTCACACACACACAAATAACACTCAATCACACACACATAGACACACATACACTCGTACATACGCATACACATACGCACACATAAACACACACGCACATACACTCACATACTCACACACACACTTTCTAATTTGTTTATCTTTGAGGTCTTAGGATTTCAGTTAAGATGGATAGTGATGGCGATGGTCCAGACACCGAACGGTTCCTTTTAGATCAAATCAACTATGATAGTAGGGCCGCCTGTGAGCACTATGGTGAAGAAGAAGCCCGGGCTGCTAATTCTTTCCTAAATATGTCCAGAGATGGCATAGAAAAAGATGATGATGACTTTGCGCCGAGGCATGAGGAGCCCGTTCCCAGCGACATTCCTATCGGGGTACGTATCTTATATATATGCTTACAAAAACGTGATTTACATTTTGTATTAATATTAGTTTTGTTATTAATATATCTTTTTCTGGATCAAAGAATAGCAAGTCCAAAGGTAAACGACGGTAGACCAAGAAGATGGAGGGAAGACAAGTCGTCACACAAGTGGACGCAAAGGGCTGCCCATGTGCTCCTAAGGAGGGTGGTAAAAGGTTTACAACCCAGTGTGGGGTTGTTGTTCGGGCACGTGTGCCGATCACCACAAGACTCTGGAAAATGAAGAATCCAGACGAAAAATGCTACGCCGTGCCTCCAAACTAAAAGGAGATGTTATGGAGAGAACTCAAGGATATGTTCACTCTTCATGAAGGAGTAGATGAAGAACTTGTGAAGAAATGTGCCCTGAAAAAGATGGCCCTTGCATTTTCAACATTTAAGAAGAAATTATTTGGAAACTACGTCAAGAAGGACAAGGAACCAGACTGGGATAGTTTCCCCAAGTCAAACCTTACTGGGAGGAGTTCAAGGAATACAAGTTGTCCGAGGATGCTTAGGACCTATCTGAAAAAGAATAATGTCAATGCGGCCGCCAAGAAATACAACCACCGCCTCAAGCCGGGTGGATATAAGAAGGCGATTCAGAAATGGTAGAAGATGGAGCAGGACCTCATGGATAGAGGTATCTAGCCGGTAACTTGGGACTGGCTGGAAAGATCCAAGCAGTGGTTGTTTGCTAATGGTGTCACACTTAACCAAGAGGATGGTAGTTTGGTGGTGCCCTTTGTAATGGAAGAAGTGGTCCGGAATTTGGTCGTAGCAATACAAGAAGCCAAAGAACGAACATTCGAGCCTCACAGGGAGAACGATGTGCTAACCAGGGCCTTACAGAACCTAGAACACCCATGGAAAGTTGCTTGGGCCGGGGATAGCATGTACAAGACTCGTCGCAAAATTAAGGCAGAACAGGAGGACAAACTTCGTGCCTTAATAGGTGACATAACCAGAAAAGTGCAACAACTAGAAAGTGAGATGGACACAAAGGTGCAACAAGCAGTGGCGGTTGCACTAAGTCAGCAACAGGGCACTGGGACGCAGCTGGATGTTGTGATTAGCCCAGCCTCTCAGCGACGTAGCAGCTACGCATCCACAGCGGCCCCTGGGGATGAGCCCCAAGAGAACGTGTCAGCGGTCGACAACCAAAGATACCTAGTGGATGATATCACCATGCAGACACCATGTGAGCTACATGTGAAAGCAAAAAATATCACCGCTCTGGTAGCCTATAGGTCGGCCTTACCTGTGATTCCTTGTGGTACGATTCATGGCAGGCAAGTACCGCCTGGCTACTTCGTTGTCATTGTGGAGCAGATCGTCAAAGCCGGTAGACAAAATGAAAATCTCGAGCTCTATTTTGTTGGAGGGGACGGCGAACAGACGTTGGGACAGGCACTCCACGGTTGCATTCTATGGAACAAGGCCCACATCAAACTTATTTGGAATACAACGGCTCCTATGGATCCTCCTTCACCGCTAGGCCCGAATAATGATGATGACGGTGACTTTGGTGGTCTTTCGTCTTCGCCACCATGGGCTCCCTCACCATGCGAATGCATAGATTCCATAGATGGTACCTGCAAACTTTGAAGATGTGCATGCAATATACCATCAAGATGCCCTCGACATATCTCTCATCACCATCTGGATCTTGTAAGTATCGACTAATCTCCAGATTAATACAATTTATTAACCAGCGCAATATTCTTTGTGTACTATCTAATTTATATTGTATCGTGTGGTATGGAGCTTCAAAAATGTCGAACCGAAGGATGGCAACATCGGGTGGGCTTCATGAATTCCATGGTTATCAACGAGGATAATGTACGGTCGAGAGATATCAGGCAACATGTGTTAACATGTTCAATTCCCTAGATAAGCAACATTACAAACCCTATATACTCCTACCCTACAACTTCGAGTAAGTCTTGATCAACTCGTAACTCTTTTCTTTTTCTAAATACTTGTTAAGTCTAATATATGTATATATGCTTATAAATCTATATGTGGAACTTTCATTGGATTTTGCTCGTAATTTCCGTGGAGAGTAGCAAACTTATAGTATTCAACTCGAAGAGGAGATCACTTGCGGACATCCAACACATCATAGACCCATTGAATAGGTAAGTTTAATTTGCACAATAAAATCCTTTTCATTTTTATATCAATTAAATATCGAACATATTTTTACGCGCAGGGTGTGGAGAAAATTTGTGAAAAAGTACAGAGGACAAGGTGAATGGAAGGATGAATTGAATGTTAGAATGGACTTTCTGGTATGTGGGGTTGTTACCATTTTGAATATCTCATCTGGAGTTATGTATACACATACACAAATATTGTATACCTAATTGTTCCTCCTATAGCATTCGAGATAAGAAAAAGAAAATAATTGGTGTGGGTATTGTGTATGTTATTTCATGCACACCCTATCCGATTTCGGGAAGTGTACGACGGAAGACCTAAGAGTACGCACAAACCATTTATAAATACGTTTACAATTATTTAGACGCGATGAACTAATATATCGAGCTTTATTTTTTTAAAATGATAGATGATACAAATAAAGAATGAAGTTCTACATGTGGATACGATTGACGCCGTGTCGGAGCAGCTTATAGGATTCATTATGAGGGAGATCCTGGATCCTAAAGGCGAGTTCTACCACGAAGGCCCTATTAATAGAGTAGCATCCGCATCGACATCGTGAGGGCTTAGAACTTGTAATCGTGATATTTGTATATTTGTAAATATTATTATATTTAGATAACTTAATTACATGATTGTCAACGATATTTAGTTATTTTCATACATTAGTTTTACACGAACGCGACTAATGGACGTATTGTAGTGTATAGCTCCGGTACGCGTAGCAGTTCTGCAAACATAAACAGTAATAAACAATTCAAATAAAATAGAATTTATGAAAAGGGGAGAAAACCCTTAGGTACCGGTTGGAGGGGCCGCCATCTTTCATCAGGGTGGCGGCCCCTGAGGTACCGGTTGATCTTTCCAACCGGTACCCAAAGGTGCCTTAGGCACCGGGTAAAATACCCGGTGTATAAAGCCGAGACTTTCAGTCTCGGTTCCCTAATCCCGGTTGACCTATGCCGGTTTTCAACCAGTACTAAGGGCTTGTTTCCCGGAAGTGGTAGTTCCAACCTTGATGCTTGCTGGCTTGCTGCATGATGCGTCGGCGAATCGCAGACCTTGTGCCGTGGGGACGAACAAGGCAACCAGCGAAGAGGGAACTATGATCACTTGACGAAACCAGCGACCAGCGACGGGACGAGCGAGTGCGGAGCCGGAGGCTGTAGCTGCGACCTGCGGCTTGCCGTCCTTCGTTGCATGGCCGGTGAGGCGGCTATTGAAAAAATTGGAGGGTGACGGAACGGCAGCACAAAGAATGCGTATACGAGGAGTTGACGTTGTGCCGTACTCTGTACGTGAAAAATTGATACGATCTAATCTTTCCAGGCTGCTGCTGCTGGGCTTAGTTGGGATGCCAAGGCTACGGCTGGGTTGCCAGGCCTGTGGGGGGTGCAGAATATTGGGTCTGTGGAGGTGCTTATAAGACCAAAATCTAGGTGAAATAACTATTTTTCTTTTTCTTTTTCTTTTATTTTGGGGGGGGGTGCAGCTTGCACCCACGGGTTTCTACCGGGCTTCGCCCCTGCCCAGCTGGTCGATGATGAGGAGCTCACTACCGGAAACAGCAAATTCGCCGAGTGTAAAAATTTTGCCGAGTGCTTTCTTTCGGGCACTCGGCAAACAGCCTATTTGCCGAGTGTATTCAACGGGGCACTCGGCAAACATATTACACTCGACAATAAGGTCGTTTGCCGAGTGCCATAAATACGACACTCGGCAAACCGCTCAAAAACACTCGGCAAAGGTCCGACACTCGGTAAATAAACGGCGCGTGCATCGCACGTGCACCGTCCGTCACCGGACTGGGCCGGCCGTTAGTCCTTTGCCGAGTGTTGGACGCCGACACTCGGCAAAGAGGCCGTTCACCGAGTGCCACCCGCCCACACTCGGCAATACAAGAAGGTCGCCGAGTGCCACTCCAAGACACTCGGCCAACATATTAGTTCGCCGAGTGCCTCACCCTGGACACTTGGCAAACAAAAAAAAAATTTCGTCCCCTGGCCTCCACACTTTTTCTACTCCCCACGTAGGAGATTTTGTAATCCATAATAAAAGTTGGTATATTTTGTGGTCTGTTTGCTATTTTTAATGAAATGATTGCATTAATAGGAATTTTTTTATTCATGTCAGATTTTAACTGCAGGTACATGAAATGATGGATTATAATCAGTAGAAAAATTATATCCATATTATGGAGTCCGGATTGAGATCTCAACCAGGAAATGAAAAGAAATTTTGAACATTGTTTTTAGAAAACACGACCACGAACGTGTGGTTGAATGGTTGTTAAATTCTAAAAAAAGCAAACGAAATCTGAAAATCACAAGATTTTTCAAGATGTCATGATATTATGTGTGGAGGCTGTGGTAAAAAATTGAGAAGGTTTCGCCCAATTTCTGACATATGATGCTTAGAAACCGACTCATCTCCTGGAAGGATTCATAGAAGTTAGAGAGAACACAATAAGATTTGGAGTCCAAGTGACACTTGAGTTAAGGTTTGGCTTCAAATCTTTTTTTATAGGCAACATACAACACAGATTGGTTCATGTCAAAATTTGGAAATTTTACGGATGCGTTTACTATTTTTTATTGATTAAATGCAATTATAGATTTTTAGTAGATATAAATGCAATTTTGCGCTATAACTGCATGAAATAATAGAACATTATCAGTAGAAAAATAATTTAACCATTGTTGAGTGATGGTGACACGATTTTGCCCAAGTGTATTAGAAAAGGTTATGTAAAATATGAAATATTAGTGTATTTTGCCGAGTGTGTAAAAAAAACACTCGGCAAAAGTACCTTTTGCCGAGTGTTTCTCACAGACACTCGGCAACGCAAGAACATTTGTCGAGTGCCAGATCGCAGGCACTCGGCAATCTACCTGGCAGGTCGAATTTCGTGCGCCAACAGGGTTAAAAAATTGAATCTTTACTTTGCCGAGTGCCAGATCGAGGGCACTCGGCAAAGAACCGGACTTACGTTTTTAGCAGACCCCCGCGCGCGGCCCGGCTTCTATCCAAAACCCCGCCCCGCCCCGCCGCCGCGCCGCCCCGGCGCCCCGCCCCGCCGCCGCGCCGCCCCGCCGCCCCGCAGCCCCGGCCCGCCGCCCCGCCGCCCCGCCGTCGCGCCGCCCCGCCGCCCCGCAGCCCCGGCCCGCCGCGGCGCCGCCACGCCACCCCCGCCGCAAAGTCGTGAGACGGACATATTCAAATGCCAATTGTTTGATCCATCAGTCGTGAGACGGGCACCTAATCTTGGGTTAGTCGAAATTCGCCAAGCATCCGTCTTAGAAGGAGATGATGTATACATTGTGGCTCAACAGGCCACGCAAGTTTATTATTTGTCGTACCCGTGCCAATCCGACGACCGTCTTAAAGGTTGGGATGTTGTGTACAAGGTATCGCCGCACGGTAAATTACCTGTACCAAACAATGAAGATTACAACATTGACCCCAACACATATGACGGAGATTTTTTTCAAGAAGATGGCCTCGAAGGGAATTTTGAGATTGATTTAACCGACGCTTTCGGAATGGAAGTGGATAATGAAATGGTTGCTGACGATGACGCTGGAGAGGAGGTTCATAATGTGAAGGAGTTAGAATTACTTCAGCGGTTACAGTTAGGACAGGAGATTGATGATGACACTCCTCCTTCGGAGCACGGGAATGATTTTATTGACACGCGTGACAGCGATGATGAGACTTATGATCCAGCTGATCCCGATCATGACGATTATTTCTAAGACATGTATGGGCCGTACTAATTTATTTATTATTTGTCATACCATGTAATTTATTAAGTATGTTTACTTTATTTTGCACATCTTACTAATTATGTTTTGTTTATCTGTGCTAATTGGTTTACTCTTGGCAAATGCAGGAACAATGTTGGGCGGTACGAGGAAGATTGCAGCGATTTACGAAAAATTAAAAGCTGCAGCTTCAGGGTCAGGTACAGGGTCAGACGCATCGAGAGGTCGAGGGAGGCGTCGAGGGAGGGGTGGAGGCAGGGGTGATGCACAGGTCGAGGAAACGGATGGGGCACAGGTCCTTGGTAGAGGCAGGGGTCAGGGCAGGGGTCGAGGAAAGGGTAAAGGGGTAAGGCCCCCCTCGCCTGCGCCTTCGTCGGAGGAGGAGGAGGTACCTTCCGCGCACACCTCTAGTGACGAGGCGGAGGTACAGAAGGACCAGGACCAGGAGCAGGAGCAGGAGCAGGAGAGGGAGGAAGGGGAGGAGGCAGGGGATTCGCAGTCCAAGATCTGGTTGCGAGGTCCCTCGTCCCTCCCGAGGCGAGCGATCCCTCTTCATTTACGCCCACTGATTCAACCCACTGGGGCAAAGTAAGTTCCTTTACATATTCTCAGTACTTTTGATATGTTGAAATTTACAATAGAAACTAATAATCTATATTAATCACTTGTGCAGGAGTTGGACTAAGCTCAGTGGGGGTGCCCACAACCGCAAGGTTAACGGCATCATTGGTCTTTTGTGTAGGCTACACTTCCCCGGTCTAGTGGTCTTCGCCGGACAGGAGGAGCCGGCCTACACGTGGGACCACTACGTCGCCGCCGCCGACGTCGGTGATCGTGACCACAGGCAATTTGCGAACAAGGCGGAGCGGGTGAAGGCCGAGCTGTGGGTAAGTATTTGAAGCACTAGATTGCTTAATACACCAGCTTCGCTAGACATTCTTGAAAAAATACTTGTTTGCAATGTGTCTATACGCAGGACTTTTATAGATGCCAGGAGGGATTCGAGGCTAGGGCGGCCTCCGTCATTGAACAAGCCGCCAAGAAGCTCGTTAAGGACATGCACTACGAGGCGCGGGTTCAGGCCATCATCGACTTCTATGCTGAATACAGAAGGATGAGGGTCAAAAAAGAAGAGGCCAGGACAATGAACCTGACCAAGGAAGAATTCATGATGGTACGTACAGAAAGTTAATATTTACTATTTCTGAGACTAATTACGCTTCACTTCTTTTGTTACATGTCACACACTTGATGATATAGGTGCCTCCGTGGTGGTGCCGATCCTTTACCCGGTGCTGGGAACAAATGGTGGACGTGTGGTTGCAGCCCGGGTGGTTGGAGAACCACGTTGCTTGCCGGGAGCGGCGTCTGCAGATGCCATATGCAGCACACCATCAAGGCAGCCTGAGCCTTGATGAATACAAGGAAAAATGGGTACGTGAATTCGTTTCTTTATTCTCACACATAATACACATAATACTGCATATTTTGTAATCCTTTTGTATTTTTGCCGCAGACGTCATCACATGAAGGCCAGGAGTGCTCCCGGTTCAAGGCATGGGTTATGTCCAAAAAGGGCAAGGCCACGGCAGACATCGACTTCAACCTGGAGGACCCGCCCGAGGCATACAGCCATCCCAGCATCCACAGCCGCGTCACCGCGTACACAGCAATGGCGAGGGAGGTTCATGGGCCAGAGTTCGATCCGAGCTCTCAGGATATTGATCCTGAAATTGTGATGAGGGTGGGAGGAGGGAAGAAGCACGGCAGGTATTGGATTGGAGATAGCGTGATCGACACTGCCAGTACTCCCACCCTCTCCCAGATCCGAGCAAGGAGCACGAACTCGAGCCCCGCGATACGGGCACGGCCTACCGCTGCACAGTTACAGATGCAGGCTCTGCAGGTTATTCCTGTTTCTTTAATTTTTCATTCATTTTGTACATATCTTTTGCTTGGCAATAAGACATTGGGATGAAATATTGTAGGCCCAGGTGGAGGTAGAACGGAAGCGCCGGGAGGAACTAGAGGAGAGGATCGAGGCAAGGATCGAGGCGAGGATCAAGGCGGAACGGCAGCTAGAAAGGCAGAGGACGGAGCAGATGTTGCAATACATGCAGAGTGTCTTTCACACTTTAGGTCAGACTCCACCACCTATGCCACCGAACCTATTCCCGTCACCTCGACCACCTCCTGCAGCTACTCCTGTGAGTCACTCTCAACCTTACAATCAATCGGCACTACAGACTTACACTAGAAAAGTGACTAATGCAATCTCTATAACTTTGTGCAGAATCAATCGGCGGCGTCCAATGCAGATTCTTCTTGGGGGCAGTTGCCACCTGCACATCCTCCTGAGCCTCCTCATCCTCCTCAGTGAATTGTGAACTAGATATGTTTCTGATGCAAAACCTGTGAATTACTTATTTGTGAATTACATGTTTCGACGAGAACTTGTGAATGTTATTTGTGTGCTTGTGATGCTTGTGGTGCAATTTATATGCCTGTGGTGTAATTTATATGCCTGTGCTTCTGTGGTTGTTTTTTGAGAGGGTCCTTTATACGTAAAATTTCTGTTTTTTTAGTAGGGGGATAGATACTTTGCCGAGTGTTAACACTCGGCAAAGAGGCCATTTTCTGTTAGGTCGACGTCTTTGCCGAGTGCTTTGCCAAAACACTCGGCAAAGGCGTCATAAAATTTTTGCGGGATTGGCCTCTTTGCCGAGTGCCACGTGGAAGGCACTCGGCAAACCGTGTAGCTTCACCGAGTGCCGGATATGAATACACTCGGCAAAGATTTTCTTTTTTCCGAGTGTCGGCCGTCTGACACTCGGCAAAGCAGCCGTTACCGTCACCGACCGTTATCGCCTTTGTGCCGAGTGTTATATTTTGCCGAGTGTTTTCTGGCACTCGGTAAAGGATTTGTTGAATGCCCGACGATCGACACTCGGCAAACCCACTGTTTGCCGAGGGAAAGTTTGCCGAGTATGGTTCGTCGAGTGTTACACTCGGCAAACCCTTTGCCGAGTGTATTTGAGCCTTCGCCGAGTGCCTGGGGCACTCGGCAAACTTGCTGCTTCCGGTAGTGGCTTCTGGATGTATATGTTCTTGGGGTAAGGTGGTTAATTGCTTTCTTGTGTGTGCCTTTAAGTTCTTTTTGAGGCTATTTTCTATTAACACATGGTGAATTTTAAATGTTATGAGGACTAGGTGTATTGACCTTCTTGCCTTTTCTTTTTTTATTTTTCTTGTTTCCATTGGACGTTCGACCAATTGCTATATCGAAGCAGCTTGTTTTGAAGGAGACGGTTCGCAACCTGCAGTATGAGGTGTATGGATATGGTTTTGTGATTGAATCAGCCGATATCATGGATTGAAATGGAGGTCCCATTTTCTAGTATGTTTTTTGGCAAGAGACGGGAGAAGTTTTATAGTGATGAAGCTTTTGGTAGATAGGAGGTTATGGAAGGGACCTGTGATGCTGCCATTTCACACCAACATAAGGAATACTTTGCTTTAGTGCAGGATATCAATTTTCATGAAGTAAGGTGTTTGGAGCAAAGGGCTCTAGCACGAGAGAATTGGTCTAATTTACTTAATGATGTTGTTGATGGTGCGAGAAAGGATAACGAGGCATAGTAATGGATACGCCGCTTTTATCCAGGAAGCAAAATATCTGTGCAAGGATGTCACACCCCAAAATTTTAATTTTGGGATGTGAATACCTTTTCAAATATTTTTATCCAATTTATAAATCTTTTGAGAATTTTCCTAATTTTTCTAGGTTTTATTCTCAATTTTTCTAACACTGTCGGCTATCCCGATGCATCCCCGCCGTAAGGTATAAAACGGAACCCCCTCATCGTCCTCTTTCTTTTTCCTCAAATCTCAAGCCCTCACATGCCCTAAATCACCGGCAATTTGACCCGCAACAAGTTTCTGCCAGCCAGCCATGGAGGAGCCCGAGATTTTCCAATCTAGTTCCTAAAATCTATATTTTATCATAAATAGGTCCCTGCAGCCTTGTTTCTTCCATAGTTTCCATGTTTTAGCTCCGTTTTAATTCGTTCTTATTGCCTAAGCTTTATTTTAGCGTAAGCTATAGTTTAGTAGTATCGTTGTATCATAGTTCCTGTTTAAAAATTAATTTATAATTAATTTGATTAATACCTATTCAACTAGCTTTTCTAATTAAAAGCAAATTAGATTTCTACACCGGTTTTCTTAACTAATATTAATATGAATAATATAATATAATTATATTTTTTAATATAACTTGTTTAGTTCAAACACGAATCAAAAAGTTTCACGCTAGTTGTGCTCACATGTCTTTTATTTGCTAGATAAATGATTAATTGTCTTAATTTGTATGTAAACTTGTTAAATAAAACTTGACTAAGTTTATATCGCCTTTACAAATATAAATTAAATTGAGTTAAATCCAATATATCCTTTGCAAGTGTGTTCATACTTAAAATAAATTCAGCTTATAGATTTCTTTTCTGTTACAATGCAAGCCGTAGCTCCATTTTTAGAGTTTCTTGTGCTCTTGCGATTGTAGTTTCGAGCCCTTTCCTTTAGTACGTTCTTGTAATGCTTTTCTTTTGTTTGTTGCCCTGTCTTAGTTATGCTTGTTTCTTGTATGTTTCTGCCTAATGCTTGTTGCGAGTAGAAGGAACACAGTTGGAGAGCTGAAAGTTAAGAGTTTCAAGAGCAAGTGTCGAAGAGTCTGAGCAACTTTTCTCTGGTATAAAGACAAATATATTCCTTGATCATACTTTCGTCCTAACAACCTTTATTTATTTTACGCTTGCATGCATTAACTTGATGGGTTCCTACTTTATCCCTGTTTATGATCCATGTCCTTGAAGCCCGGTTCTTTCAAAATAATGGGTAGCTTGCTTAGTTGCTAAACTTCGGGTGGTTTATGAAATCAATGCTTGAAACATGATTTACATTTTTTGGAACCACTATGATGAATGATGTTAAATGATTAATTTAAACCATGGAGCGACCATCCGGTAAATTAGTGCATCCACAAAAACTATATGGCTCTGGTCTTAGCTAAGAAATTAGATGTCTCTAGCTTGTTAGTAGCTTACCGGAAGGCGCATGAGGGGTGCCTATGATGTGGGATTCGCTGTCTGCCAAGGGTGTACTATTTTTTCTGGTTTTTGTCATGCCTTAGGGGAGGTTCACTCACGCAGCTGCTGAAACTTTAGCGGGCTATTGACTTGTTATGGAGTGTTTGGAAAAACTTCGTAATGAATACCTGGCACTCACCTTGGAAGTGTTTAAGAGGCTAGCTACCTGGGGCATCAAGGGAGACATGACTTGTGGGTAAAGTGTATAAACTCCGCAGAGTGTAAAACTGATATATCAGCCGTGCTCACGGTCAAGAGCGGCTCGGACACTCACATGACTTAATTAAATTGAATCTGTGTTTAATTCAGTAATTTAATTGTTCCAAGTTTATTTATTACTCAGTTATCTCTTTATTCCATAAATATAGGCAATATTCATTCATAGCTTAGTAAATAGATTGTTAATGTTCAACTGTTCATTAAAATGCTTACCGTTTTATTCAGGCAGCCTTTATCCTTGTTTAAGCGTTGCATGTCATTTATTTTCTAATATACTTGCTGAGTACCAACCATTAGTGTACTCACACTTGCTAAAACTGCTGCTCAGAAATGGAAGTTGCTATGACGTTTGTTGAAGATGTTGCTGAGTTCTATGCGTACGCAACCTTCGGTCAATTGCCTATGAAGTGTGAAGCCGTCGTTTCCAGAATAAGCTGTGTATCTCTGATAGACTTTTAGTTGTTGTAAGTCTCTTTTTCGCGATATTGTTGCTCATTATTCCATTATGACGTCACTATATGTATGGAATTTGACCTAGCATCATATAGTTATACATTCAATTTTGTTTTAAAAACCGGGTGTAACAGAGTGGTATCAGAGCCGTGTTGACCGTTGGATGTGAGCCTAAATAGCAATAGTCATTTTCTAAAGTCTTCCTTTATCTAATAATCATTCCTATCATATTCTTGACCTCCTTGTTCACTATTCTGAGCCCTTGGACCTTTATCTCATCCTTGATGATGCTTTCTGGCTTGATCTCTTATTCTGTTTGCTTATCCTCTCCTCAATATTGTTTCGATATCTCAATTCACTTCAGTTCACCTGATAGCGGTCATGAGGAATGAGGGTGCAAGAAGACCAACCTGAAGAAGTTGAACATTATGTCGAGCGATCTCGAAGATGTTCGTAAAGCATGATAACACCATGAGGCATGACCCATGCTTAGGAGGATTTCTTATAGCCCTAATGACAACGTTAGATTCGTTTGGGTGTTTTTGTGACTTTGGTTGATTGTGCTTGCAATGCTTGTCAGTGTATTTGTTTGAGCTAACTTCTTGTTTTGATCATTGATGTGTTGCGGGACTTGTTCCTGCAGTAACATTATTCATCCTATCATTATCTTGTCAACACCTTGTTCTCTTTCCGAACGAAAAATAGGCGCAGAAGATCCAAAACTAAATCTCTCTTCCTCATTACGCTTCTTGTTTCCTCCTTGTTGCAATTTTTTTATCTTGCTCCTTCTCATTATCCCTAGACTTTACGAATCTCGGGACGAGATTCTGTTTAAGGGGGTAGTTTTGTCATACCTCAAAATTTTTATTTTGGGATGTGAATACCTTTTCAAATATTTTTATCCAATTTCTATATCTTCTGAGAATTTTCCAGACTTTTCTTGCTTTTATTCTCAATTTTTCTAACGCTAATCCATTTTTTTTCAAAAGCTTCTTGGAACCTTTTCATAAGCTCAAAATATTTTATATAGGTTCATTGTGTCCAACTTCATCTTCTAGATTTTTCTCGGAATTTTTGGATGCTTCTAGATATTTTTTAGTTCAAAATACATCATCTAGACTTCTCTAGATTTGTTTTGAATTGAAAATGCATATCCAAAAATAAAAAGATAAAACCCTACCGAGTCGGCCCAGCCCAACTGAGATCGACCCGGTCTGCAGCCCCCGTCTCCTACAGGGACGCAAGCAGCCCCGCCGCCGCGAGGCTCTTGCCTTGCGTGCATTCCAGGGGCGCGCCTCTGCCCCCTCCGTGATCCCCTCTGCGTCACCTCTACTCCCGTGCGCCTGCTATCTCGCGCACCCCTCCTGCAGCACCGCCGCCTCCTCGTGAAGCCCTACTGCCACACGCCCTATCTTGCCGCCGCCTTCGGCCTCACCGCTCAGGAGCCGCCGCCGCAGCCTGCTTGCGCGCCAGGGTGCCACGCCAGCAACTGAGGCCGTGCGTCCCCTGCTCGCCTCGCGTTGTGCAGCATCGTGGCCTTAAGAGATCGATGGAGCAGAGCGCCATCGCCCTTACAGCTGTGCCTCGACCACGCCCCGCGACAGCAGAGCCGCCACCAAGAGGTCCCAACGCTGAAGCAGAACGCGGCCGCCTCCTTCCCGATCAGGTTCCGGCAATCCCACTGCATCCCCGCTGTAAGTAAGGTATAAAACGGAGCCCCCTCATCGTCCTCTTTCTTTTCCCCCAAATCCCAAGCCCTCTCATGCCGTAAATCGCCGACAATTTGACCCGCAACAAGCTTCTATCCGCCGACCATGGAGGAGCCCGAGATTTTGCAATCTAGTCCCTGAAATCTATATTTTATCGCAAATAGGTCTCTGTAGCCTCGTTTCTTCAATAGTTTCCACGTTTTAGTCCGTTCTTGTTGTGTTAGCTTTGTTTTCGCATGAGCTATAGTTTAGTAGTATCGTTGTATTGTAATTCCTATTTCAAAATTAATTTATAATTAATTTGATTAATACCTATTCAACTAGCTTTTCTAACTAAAACCAAATTAGATTTCTACACCGGTTTTCTTAACTAATGTTAATATGAATAATACAATATAAATGTGTCTTTTAATGTAACTTGTTTAGTTCAAACACGAATCAAAAAGTTTCACGCTAGATGTGCTCACATGTCTTTTATTTGCTAGTTAAATAATTAATTGGTTTAATTTGTACGTAGACTTGTTAAATAAAATTTGACTAAATTTATATCGCCTTTACAAATATAAATTAAATTGAGTTAAATCCAATATATACTTTACATGTGTTTTCATAATTAAAATAAATTCAGCTTATAGATTTTTTTTTTCTTACAATGCAAACCTTCCGATGGCTGTATCTTTTTAACTGTAGCTCTATTTTCAGCATTTCTTGTGCTCTTGCGATCGTAGTTTCGAGCCCTCTGCTTTAGTACGTTCTTGTAATGCTTTTCTTTTGTTTGATGCCTTGTCTTAGTTGTGCTTGTTTGCTTGTTTCTTGTATGTTTGTGCCCGATGCTTGTTGCAAGTAGAAGGAATGCAGTTCAAGAGCTGAAAGTTAAGAGTTTCAAGAGTAAGTGTTGAAGACTCTAAGCAACTTTTGTCTGGAATAAAGACAAATATATTCCTTGATCATACTTTCGTCCTAACAACCTTTATTTATTTTACGCTTGCATGCATTAAATTGATGGGTTCCTACTCTATCCCTGTTTATGATCCATATCCTTGAAGCTGGGTTCTTTCAAAATAATGGGTAGCTTGCTTAGTTGGTAAACTATGGTTTCGGGCGGTTTATGAAAACAATACTTGAAACATGATTTACATTTTATGGAACCACTATGATGAATGATGTTAAATGATTAATTTAAACCATGGAGCGACCACCCGGCAAAATAGTGCATCCACAAAAACTATATGGCTCTGGTCTTAGCTAAGAAATTAGATGTCTCTAGCTTGTTAGTAGCTTACCGGAAGGCGCATGAGGGGTGCCTATGATGAGGGATTCGCTGCCTGCCAAGGGTGTACTCTTTTATCTGGTTTTTGTCACGCCTTGGGGGAGGTTCACTCACGCAGCTGCTGAAACCTTAGCGGGCTATTGACTTGTTAGGGAGTGTTTGGAAAAGCTTCATAGTGAATACCTTGCACTCACCTTGGAAGTGTTTAAGAGGTTAGCTATCTCGGGCATCAAGGAATACATGACTTGTGGGGTAAAGTGTACAACCTCCGCAGAGTGTAAAACTGATATATCAGCCGTGCTTACGGTCCAGAGCGGCTTGGACCCTCACGTTACTTAATTAAATTGAATCCATGTTTAATTCAGTAATTTAATTATTCTAAGTTTATTTATTACTCAGTTATCTCTTTATTCCATAAATGTGGGCAATATTCATTCATGGCTTAGTAAATAGGTTGGTAATGTTCAACTGTTCATTAAAATGCTTATCGTTTTATTCAACCAACCTTTATCCTTGTTTAAGCATTGCATGTCATTTATTTCCTAATATACTTGCTGAGTACCAACCATAAGTGTACTCACATTTGCTAAAACCGCTGCTCGGAAGAGGAAGTTGATATGAGGTTTGCTGAAGATGTTTCTTTGTTCTAGGTGTACCAACCCCGGTCGATTGCCTGTGAAGTGTGAAGCCGTCATTTCCAGGATAAGCTGTGTATCTCTGATAGGTTTTAGTTGCTATAAGTCTCTTTTTCGTGACATTGTTGCTCATTATTCCATTATGACGTCACTGTATTAATGGAACTTGATTCTGGCATACATATAGTTATGCATTCGGTTTTATTTTAAAAATCGGGTGTGACAGAGGATTTCAATGATGTACTCCCTGCTGGAACTATTGGTTTGGTGAGTACTTGGACTGCTCTTGGGTTGGAAAGTACTTGGACCGCTCCTGATGATGGAAAGGTATACTATGGTGATCCTAGGCCTCCTATGAGCCGTGCTGAGCAATTTACTTTCAAGCCGGAACTAATCCGTGGGAGTACCGATGTGTTTGTGCTTTCTCATGATGTAGTAAGCATTCGATTTAGTTGTTTTATGGTTAATTGTTGTTAGCTAATATGAAACTAGAGGCATTATTTTCTGAGTTGATTACAAATGGGGTATTAACTTACTATTGGATGCAGGAGTAAGCAAGATATGCAATGTGGTCGGCAACAACATTGAAGCCTAGAAAGCAAAATGGCGCAGCAGAATTGGCTTTTGGGCCCGCAACACGCGAACAAATCTTGAGCAGCCATCAATGATAAGCCTGTTAGAATGGGCGGGCCCAAAATGAATGCAGGCCTAAAGTAAAGCAGCCCGGTGATGGAGGAGAAGAGTAGATTGTATGGTTAAAAGGAAACACATGTTGCTTAGCGATATGTAGAAATGGAAGAGGTATCGTCGGAGTGCGGATTTCTACCCCCATAAGGCTTCGTTTGGGTCCCGTGGGAGGCAAACTAGGGGAGCATGCAACCACATGGGGATCGGGTGCACCCTTCCTCCCACCCAATCCCTCCAAGGCAAGGTAGTTTATACCCTTGCATAAATATACCATTTGGGATAGTTTGGACTGACATGGGTTGACATCCGCTTCTCACGTTACCCATGTTCCGGTTCAGAATGACAATAGGGTGCTACTACAATGCTATGATAATGATAAAATTATAACTGAATATGGCATGATTTCACTCAGAATGACAAAATTATAAAGAAATCATAGAAAATAAAGGTCCGAAAACCAAAAAAATCCAGAAAACCAACATGCTAAGCCATGCTTAATACATAATGAGAATCATGATATCTGTATATAGCTTGAAGTCTGAAATAGTTAATAACCATTTCCCAAAATCAGAAACATGCAGTCTGAAATAAAACAACTTAACAACACAAAACATTCTTAACAGCAGGATTGCTCTAAAGGTTTACAATATTCCTCAAAAGAATTGTTGAGGTTTCCAAAACTTTCTGAACAAAAGAAAACAGGTAGATTCTAAAGATATGAAGGGTTGTATTCCTAGGTGTATCAACATCTTTGTAAAGAATTAACCTTTCGACCGCAAAGAGGAACAAAATAGTTGTATCAATGCAAAATGACAGATGCTTTTCGTGAAAATACACATTGGTATACCAATTGAAGTAATAATATGCAGTAACAAATTGGCAAGGTACAGTACATGAACTGCATACTGCATTTGAGGAAGCTTTAGGCACCTCACGACATACAAGGCAATGGAGAATGCATGCATTCCAGATCTAGTAATACTACCAAGTAATGCTATAGTAGTACTACCAAGTAATGCTAGTTCTAGCTCTAGTAAGGCAAGATGTGTTAGTAAGTATACCATTCCTTCCTCAGCCATATTAAGCGCATGATAGGTTCCGCGGTCAGGAAGATCTGCCTGTTTTGTGCATCCTTGAACACATCAAAAGCGTCAGCCTTTTCCTCACTCGAGAGTTCTTCTATAGTGTTCACAAGACTCACACAATTCTTAATAGAGAAATCAGGTTCTTCTGCTAGAGCCTTTGCTTTATCTTCAACCTCCCCTTCAATTTGCTTTGTTTTCATTTCCATGTAAGTCATCATCATATTTTCTTGATTCTGTCATTTCCCAACCTTGATTCCTACATTTGCTGCAGCAGGTTCTTTTCCTGGTCTTGATGCAGCAAGCCTAGGCTTATTTGATCCCATAGCATCACATCTTGGGTCTGACTGTTACAGGATCCTCATCATCATCATCAAGACCAGCAAATTGTGCAGAATTGTTGTCATCAACCCCCAATGCCTCACTACTACTGACTTGTGTGCCACTTGCTGGTTCTAATGCTGTTCGCTCAAGAGAAGTAAAGTTCAATGCAAGGATCCCTCGGCTGTAGGTCCTAAGCAAGAAATTATGTCCATTAGTGTGTGCATAAGCAAGCTAGTGCTTTAGGATAGGACCGTTGAAAATAGAAATTTACCATCATACAACTCTCCAAGTGTGTCAAATAAGGGGAAAGGCTTGGTCTGGAACTTTCAAGCTTTAGGATAAGACCGTTGAAAAAATAGTAAATCCAATAGGAAACTTAGAGCTAATAAATGTGAAATAGAAATTCAAGTTTTTGGAAATAAATGTAACACATTGGTAATGGTAGTTCTAGTTCTAGTAAGGCAAGATATATGTCTAGAAATCAGCTACAGCAGACTAGAAATCCAAGGTATTACAATTAATGGAGATCAGTTAAATAAAGAGCACAGATCAGTTAACTACAAATTCTTAAATCAGGAGCTATATCAGTTAACTATCGTAAATATTAATTACAAAAGTTCCCCTACAAACAGGCCACAGCTATACCAGTTAACTACAAAATATCCTAGTGTTGTAGCCTAACATAAACTGAACAAAAAGTCAGAATAAGATCACTTTATGGGCACTGATTAGAGCTAAGGATTACTTTTTGCAAGCAAAGAAGGGAACCAGTCCAATGGCACATCAGATGTAGTTGCACAAGTCGAATCAATGACATATCAGAGCTAAATGTGAAATAGAAATTCAAGTTATTTTAGAGCTTTACCGTGAGTATGTTATCCCAAATTGGGGGTTCAGCTTCAATAATGCACAAAACTTCATTCCAATATGATCCGCTTTGTTTTTTCTTTGCTTCTTAGAGTAGGTTATACTCCCTCTTCATCTCCTCTTTTTCTTAAATTTGCGACTTTGTAAAAGAAACATGTGTAAACCTCTCTTGGAACACTTTTACAATTCTATTCCATGTTCTAAGGACCATCCATTCTGACTCCTGTAACAATCATTGTTGTGGTAGTGTAGAAGTTCAACCAAACCCTTTTCAAGTCCTAGATTCCAATTTACTCTTTTACGGACCACTATAGATAATATTAAATTAAATTACGATGTGCAAATTTAGAATGGTAAAATTGAAATCTTATTAATGTAAATGGTATGGACTTGTCATATACCTTGCAGTGCCGCTTTAGGAGATGCTATCTTCTTATGTACACCACCATACATTGGTGACAACTTCTTGGGCCTTTCTAATCAGTGGGGCGCTCGATCCCCAACAGGCCGTGAGTTTCCTTTTTAGAAAATTTTTCTCATCTGCAATTTTCTAGTTTTGAAAACTTATAGCTTATGCACATAAATTTTACATATAATTTTTTTTCCAAACAACTACTCAGGGAATATTTTTTCAGCACAACTTTCTTGAGAGACAATTTTTTTACGTATAACTTGTTTCAATCAACTTCTCAGAAGATATTCTTTAGCATAACTTTTCACGCTATACAAGTTACATGTATAATTTTTTTCAGAAAACTTATCGGAGGATATTTGTTAGCATATTTCCCATGATAATATTATCAGAAAAACTTCTCGCAAAACTTTTACGCATAAGTTCACTATCCACTTCCCATAAAAAAATTTTAGTATAATTTTAATGAAACATTTATCAAACAAAAACTTCTCAAGAGATAACATGATAGAAGGTAAAAATACTGAAAGGGAAAAAAAAGATAACACTTAGTTTAACAGAACTCAAAGGAACACTTTAGAAAGGAAAAGAAAAAAAATTAACTAATACATGTGCATGAGAATCTCACGTACAGACTCAAGCTAGGCAGCTAGCCTTGTCTCATATTACACGAGTACACGACACTCGCAAGGAGCGCATGCAGCTTGCGTTGCTGTCTCGTCGCGCGCTAGGAAGCCTGCTAACGAGCGTGGGTGTGATTGGATTTCCGCAACTTCTTCTGCTTAGATGCAGCTTGCATCATGTTGTACTTTAGGGAACCTCTTGCAAACATCATGAAATGGCAATCTATGAAGAATTATCAAAACTGTCACGAGCATAGATAACACATTCCAGAAATAAGCTCAAGATTTAAGTACTGCAAATATAAGATTCCAATACAGAATTAAACATAATAGATAACACATTCCGAAAATAAGTTTAAGATTTAAGTACTGCAAATATAATATTCCAATATAGAAATACACATAACAGTATTATCATTACATTACATTACATTCCAGAAAACACCCATTTATCGGGACTAGTTATGACTGTAGTCATTCCACATATTCATTGCAATCATATCTCTAGAGAATTTCCATTATCTGTTTGACTAGTAGGTGGGATCACATCATTG
The DNA here is from genome assembly GCA_032594955.1 of Panicum miliaceum. Lineage (NCBI taxonomy): Eukaryota > Viridiplantae > Streptophyta > Magnoliopsida > Poales > Poaceae > Panicum > Panicum miliaceum. The sequence goes on along the minus strand of CM064067.1, from coordinate 10,580,489 downwards.
TTATAGTGATTGTCTCCTCCAGGAAGATCAACAGATCTTCTGCTGATATGTTGTTATCTGGTTGATGATCCAACCAACCCTCATCCCCATTATAGATCTGTATAATATTGTGAAACACACCACCACTGCTGCTGGTATCTTCACTTGGTTCTCAATAGGGTGATTTGTACCAACTTTTAAGATAGGGAAGTGCTTCTTCAAAACACCGATTGCTCTCTCTATGTGATTCTGCAGTAATGCATGGCGATGATTGAATAGCTCCTTATAATTGCCGGCCGGTGCTGACCATGCCCAAAGTCCTTTAAATGGTAATGGACGCCACGATATGGTGCAAGGAAGGATGGCGTGTTAGCATATCCACCATCGACGAGATAATATTTGCCCTCAGGAACATGGAATCCTCTAAGTAATGCTGACCTGAGAACCCTAGCATCTATAGTACAGCCCTCCCAACCAGGTAATATAAAAGTGAAGTTCAGGTCAAATCACATGCTAGCATCACGTTCTTGCTCAATGTTCCCTTTCGGTTCGTATAGGGAGCTTGCTTTTCTTCACCAATGGTAATAGGAATATGGGTTCCATCAATGGCTCCTAGGCAGTTCTCAAAGGAGGGAAAGAATCAAGGATCTGTACTAATCTTCCAGTGTGGACCATTTCCAATAGCAGACTTCACAAACCTATAAGTGAGAGCTGGGAATATATTTAAAACTACCTTAATATGCTGGTGGATGGTCTCACCACTGTGCTTAAATTCATTTTGTAGATCCTCATAGCTAGCATTATGAGATAGCAGATGCTCCTGTGTCACGTAATCTCTCTTCCACTTTCACACCTCTTGTGTCACGTAACAGATGCTCTGTTCTGTTAAAGTCCGCAATCTCTCTAAAGACAATTGGCTCCATGTGAAATACAATACAACAGTCCTTTGGATGTCGCTCTAGGATTTCTTTTAGTTTCTCTTTGTCGGACAGCCTAGATGTATGCCTAGGTCTCTTTTCCCTCCCTCCATTGCTACTTAAAAGGTACACTGCAGGTAATATAAATAGCATCATCTCATAATCATCTTCCACTCTCCTCCTAACTAGATCATCCACCCTCGAATTCATTTTTCTACAACAAAGAAGAACAGTATTTCGAGTAACAATTGGTATAGTCTAAGTTATTATTCTAAGACAAACATAGTACTGCTTCTATAGTCTCTATGTCAAAGAAAAATGATGAAAGGCAAAGGCAAATGATAATGAACTTATATATTAGGAACAAATGAAATTAGTACATTACCACTATAACAGAAAGGCAAACTGCTAAATCAGAAAGACAAATATCAAGTCAATAGCTACTATGCAAACTGCTATAACAGAAAGGCAGATTAGCTACCTTGACAGAACATTCATTATTAAAATTCTAAGCCATCTCAATGAGCTACAGATTGGATACCAAGCAAAGATGACAATTGACATATGTGATTAACTTCTTAAAACTCTCAAAAGAAGCTATATAATCAGAGAAATGTTGCAGTGTATGCTTTCTAAGGCAACCTTAAAAAGATCAAAACAGGACGCCACTAACCATTAAGCACATGGCCTAATCATCACTACCTCGATACATATTCAACAGTGAATTAAATGCCTGGGCAAACACCAGAGGAGATGCAAAGGAAGATGCTCACCTGGAATGCCTGACACACCAACTTTTGCTGCGGTGGTGAAGTTCCTGCCGACCAAGAAAACAGCCGCAGAGCCCACGCGTTCCTACCCACCAGGAGCAAAGGACGATCTGCAGTATTTGTGACAAGAGGTCATAATTCTGTGTGATGCATCTCTGAATTTTTTTACCAAATTTTATAGGCATCAACTACTCTCTGAAGCTAACTTCTATTCACTTAGAATTTCTGAAAGAGTTTCTGAAAGAGTTTCTGAAAGACATCTGCAAGAACTATTTTTTGACAAACAATTATGAGTCCACTGTTCACAGGTTAAGAAAAACTTCCATCGTTTCTGAAAAAAAAGGAGAGGGCAAAAGGGATGCAGGGCTGAAGAACAGCTGCTGCCATCAGAAGGGGAGAGTACATACTTGTAATCTCATCACATACAACTGAAAGTTTAAGTAACAAAAACGATTTCGTGGGCATGAACTACTCCTACAACGAACCAAAAAAGGGAACCGGTCTAATCGCATATCAGATCTAGTGGTTGCACAAGTACAAGAATATCAAAGTGTTGCCAACAATTCCGCTCGAGCGATAGGGTTTCCACGGGTCGGGTGGGGATTTTTGTCTCTCCTGTGGATCGAGGATCGACGGGTATTGGTCCGCGATGCATGCCGACCTGCGCCTTGCCAAATGTAATTTTTGGCCCAATAAGCGAGCTCACCCTGGCGTGGGCTGCATTCCCCGGGTGGCGGGGATTTCGGCTCTATCCGCCCCGACACCAAACGAAGCCTAAGAGTCTACTTATTACTCCTAACTACATGGTCAAGGCATCAACAATTTAAAAATAGACATATTGTAGGAGTACTTTAAAAACGGACCATCTAGCGGATTCTAATGGACGACAGCAGGTGATCCATGATCAGAAAAATAATGGTGTGGTGGGAACTGTGATTTATACTGACAAGCCAATTGCTGCACCGCCTTTTAGTTATTCTTGGTTATCGGAACCTAAGGGCCTGATGTGACAGCCACATGGATTGTTAAGCGGAAATACTCGAAAGATCAAGGAAGCTCCAAATCACAAGAGCTCAGATTATTCCTAAGATGCTTATGAGCGATGGCGAGTTTCTCCACGAACTCGGAGATGGATAGCGGCAAGAAGCAGCGACACCACTTCGTGCTGATCCATGGCGTCTGCCACGGCGCGTGGTGCTGGTACAGGGTGGCCACCGCCCTGGAGGCCGCCGGGCACCGCGTGACGGCGCTTGACATGGCCGGGTGCGGCGCCAGCCACGGGCGCGGCGAGGAGGTGGCGTCCTTCGAGGAGTACAGCCGCCCGCTGCTGGACGCGGTGGCCGCGCTGCCGGGGGACGAGAAGGCCGTCCTCGTCGCCCACAGCTTCGGCGGTCAGAGCCTCGCGCTGGCCATGGAGAGATACCCGGAGAAGGTCGCCGTGGCCGTGTTCGCCACAGCTACCATGCCCGCCGCCGGGAAGCCCATGACGTACGCGTTCAAGCAGGTACGAATATGCTAGGACAGAAAAAAAATCCGTGCTCGCATATGTAAATCAACTTCAAGTTTCTTCCTTACCATGCATGATTGTACAAAACTGCTATCTATCACAAGGGAAAGGGCCAGATTTCTTCATGGATTGCACGCTAGGAACCACCGGTGATCCCCAGAATCCGGATAAGACGTTTCTGTTCGGACCAAAGTACATGGCGCGGAGAGTGTATCAGCTGAGCCCTCCTGAGGTATGGTACGATGGCCTCCCGTTTGTTCATCCGATCCTCAACTGCATAGTAATTGATAGCTGATCAGATCAGATTTCAAACAGTCAATCGGGTTTCCCTCTCTGTAATATCTCTCTTTCTTCGATTCCTCTGATGGCACGATGTAGTGCAGGATCTGACCCTGGGAATTGCCATGGTGAGGCCGTCGCGGCGGTTCCTGAATGACGAGACGATGAACGGGGACGTCCTGAGGGCGGAGAGGTACGGCGCGGTGAGGCGCGTGTACGTCGTGGCCGAGGACGACGAGTGGAAGCCGGCGGAGACGCAGCGGCTAATGGCCTCGTGGAACCCCGGCACGGAAGTCAGGGGGTTGCAGGGAGCTGACCATATGCCCATGTTCTCGAAGCCGAGGGAGCTCTCAGAATTGCTCATGGAGATCGCCAAGGACGAGCAGAGTTGAGGATTCAGAAGCATCATCCCCTGCTTAGAGAGCTGGTCTATCATCATGTGCCTATCAGCATTCAACAGAGGCCGTGGGCGTTCATGTGTGATTGTTACATTCTTCTTCAGCGTACGATAATATCACAGGAGGTTTCCACCTAAATCATGAAATAAAATCACATTGTCTAGTCATTGCCTGCAGAAGGAAACTTCAACATAGCTGTACGTAACAGGGGGGGAGACAACAAAGGCAGCAGCGGGAATGAATAGGGGATTGACAAACGGGGCTATCGGTCAGTGAGAGAGATGAGGAGGTCTGGTTGGGCTACAATGGGACGGTCAGGCCAATGGAAAAGAGGGAAGGGAGCTGGCTGGGCTGGGTTGGAAATGGACGACCAGCCAGGCCGGATTTGTTTTGGGCCAGATTATATTTAGGAAAAAGAAAAGGTTTATTCGTTTTTGGTCTTGATTAGAATTCGTGTTTGAATGCATTTCAAATTTGAATAAGTAGCAATGACTAATTTATCATATCCGTGCAACTGAGATGGTATGGAAGAAAGACTCTTCAACTTTTTTCTCCAAAGGAGTTTGATGTTTGGTATTTTATATGTGCATTAAAGTTTACAAGCAAGCGTCCCCAACTCAGCGGTCATGGTCCATTTAGTTGTCGTTCCAATGCACTTTCAAGTTTGATAGATATCTTGGAAATATAGATATGCACAAGTAACATTACCCACGTCGGGTCTAAATCCCCTTTCGCCGCTGGTTTGAGGAGATGTTGGATTTAGTTTTTGGTAATATTATCATCGCTAGTGATAACCTTTTAGATAAACTATGTAAAAAAACCTTATAATGAGGGCCAATTTTTTTTCTTATCTAAGCAACATAATATGAGAAGTGTATCATGGAGGATTCAAACATATGTGACCTCATGGGTTGTGGGATCCCTCCATGCCACCATGCTACACAATCACTTATGACTAGGGTAAGGATGTTGTTCTTTTATATTAAGTTCTGAGAATCTTATATTAAAATTTTTGAACACCAAAATAATCTCAAATGAAAATATTGTCAACTACTAAGTTTTAGATCTCATCGATCACTACAACTTTGATGTTGATCATTTTTTCTATCTAGGATTATTTTAGAGGTATGATAATTTAGATGGATCACTTGGGTATATAAACAATTTTAAATAAAAAGATTATCAACTATAAATTTTAAATCTAATCGAGCTCTATAATTTTAATATAAAACTTGTCTTATCTGACTTTGTATGAAAAAGGTATAACTTTTTATGTGGATAGTAGGTTTTCACTTCCAGAGCGTGAATATACCTAGCAGTAATATCCAAATTCATTTTACTTTCCGCGCAGGTTCCAACGTCCACCTAAACCGGCGGCGAAAACTCATCACTGCCGGTTTAATCTGGCATTTGGAAAAAATTTCAAGGCCACACACAGAATCAGGTTCTTAGCTCCACTACAAAAAGAGGAACATCAGGACACTTTTTCGGGGGCTTGTCAAGCGTGGAATCTACAGCTATGGAAATTTTTGCGAAGAATAGGTGATGGTTTAGTAATAGGCTTTGCTTTTAAAATCTGTCCATCTTGTTTGGTTTTCGCATTGAAGGGTGCTGCCTTCTTTTAATAATGGCCGGATATAAGTAGAGGACATGATATTTACTATTCCTTTATTATCTAAAAAATAGATGAGTAATCCAAGTTAACTTTATTTCTACGAGCTCTAGATGTTCTATTGGTGTATTATTGTAATTAGTAATATTGTAAGAACTATTTTGCAAAGTGTAGCAATATAGAGAAGAGAGGAGCTGTGGTGGAGGATGACCCAGCCAGAAAAATTCCCCAATTCAACATGGTATACAGAGCTAGGGTTAGGGTACCTCACCGCCGGCGTTGCTGCTGCCGCGGCTAGCTGGTCGCTGGAGCTCTCGAGGGGAGGCGGCTAGCACACGTCTAGCAGCCGGGGCGAGCTGGCGCGCAAGGCGGCCGTGTGCAGGGCCCTGCGGCGCGGGCAGCGCGGTTAAGGAAGGAGCGCGAGGCGGCCGTGTGCGGGGTATGCGGTGCGGGCGGCGTGGTTGAGGAAGCGCGCGGGCGGCCGTGCGGAGGAGAGTGAGTGTACTTCTAGGAGGCAAGGGAGTGGAGTACTATTTGGAGGAGACCTGTGTTGAGCCGGCTGATAAACTTAGTACTGAGTGGAGAGTTTGGCATGCAACAAACTCTATGATAGTGGCATGGTTATTGGCAAGGCAACAAACTCTATGATGGAAATTCAGGGCAAGACAGATGCAGTGAAACAGGCGGGGAGACCAGTGGAGCAATATGCTAGTGAGCTCCAGTATGCTCCTCTCCAAATGGAGACTCCACGAGATGCTCAGGTTGTCCATAAGTGGGTGGAGGACAGGAGAGTGACCCACTTCCTGAAGAACCTGGACCCTGAGTTTGAAAGTAGGAGAGCTGCCTTCTGTCACCAAGAGAGTCTTCCTACCATGGATGAGGTTGTTTCAGCCATGATTGATGAACAGAGCAGGCTTCGAGTGATAGGTAGTGGTAATCCTATGAAGCCAGCTTATGTTGCAATTGAAGACTGGGAGTGCTACAATTGTGGGGAAAAGGGGCACTTGAGTTACAATTGTCCCAATCCTAGAGGCAGTGGTGGCCAAGATGGGTCTCGTGGAGGTCGTGGGAGTACTCGTGGGAGCTATGGAGGAGGTCGTGGTAGTCGTGGTAGAGGCCGAGGCCTAGGCCATGGTGGCCCTAGGGCCAATGTAGCTAGCACTGAAGAGACAACCATTGTTACTCTGACTGGGGAACAAGTTAAGCAGTGGGAACAATGGCAGAAGGAATAATCTCCAAAGAGATCCACTCCACCTGATGGATGCACCACCAACAACTTCGGTAACTTTGCCAACTACGCCCACATAGGCGATGGTACTCAAGCATAGGCACCTGCATCTTCATGTAGGCATCATGTAGAACGGGTTGTAGATTCAAGAGTATCCAAGCATGTCGCAGGCATGTCTAGTTCTTTCAAAACATACATTCCATATACTCATTTCGAGTCCGTTCAAATTGCTGATGGCTCATCCCGACAAATACATGGAGTAGGGTCTATAGATTGTACACCATCTCTTAGCCTGTCATCAGTCCTGCATGTTCCATCATTTCCAGTCAATCTCCTTTCTGTAAGTTCAATCATTGATCAATTCAAGTGCATAGTAACATTTGATGAAAAATCTTGTGTCTTTCAGGAGAGGGGAACTGGGAGAAGGATTGGGACTGGAGTCAGGCGTAATGGGTTGTGGTTCATCAATCATGATGAGTCAGCATTGACAGCAGCTACACCATTGTCGGTTAGGACATGTATCTTTTGAAAGCTTAAGTCAGTTGTACCCTGCTATGTTTAAGGGAGTGGACAAAGGTAGACTTATATGTGATGCATGTGAGCTTGGCAAGCATACTAGATCCATCTATCCTAGTAATGGTCGTCGTGGTTGTGAACCGTTTATTCTAATACACTCAGATGTTTGGGGTCCCTGTTCAGTCACTTCTGTGAGGTGGTGCTAAGTGGTTTGTCACCTTTATCGATTGTTACACTTGTATGACTTGGATCTATATGCTTAAGCATAAAAATGAGGTGTTCCAATGCTTTCAGGACTTTCATAAATTGGTGGAAAATTAGTTTAATGCAAGGGTTTGAGTCGTTCAAACTGACAATGGAACAAAGTATGTGAATAATGAATTCAGATCTCTTTCAGATCAAGGGATTATTCATCAAACAACTTGTCCTGAAACTCCACCCAGAATGGTGTAACTGAAAGGAAAAATTGCCATTTGTTGGAGGTAGCAAGATCTCTCATGTTTCAGATGAATGTACCTAAGTATTTGTGGAGTGAGGCAGTGATGACAGCCACATAACTCATCAACAGAATGCCATCAAGAATACTTGGTATGAAATCACAGGCTGAGCTCCTGTTGGGAAGGTGTGGCTTTAAAGTTCCACCCAAAGTCTTTGGTTGTGTTTGTTTGGTAAAGGATCATTGGCCCTCGATGAGCAAGTTGGATCCTTAAGCAGTCAAGTGCATGTTTGTGGGGGTATGCCTCTACTAAAAAAGGATACAAGTGTTGGGATCCTGTTGGCAGGAGATTGTTTGTGAGTATGGATGTGAGATTTTGTGATGAAGAACCATACTACACAAAGAAGGGTGATCTGGATCAATTCTTGCAAGATTTCTCCCCGGTCACTGTAAGGGACTGTAGAGAGGGGGAGGATAATGGTGGAGAAGGTGGTGATTTGGCTAGTGGGGCTCTAGGAGAAGTGATTGTTGGTGGCGTGGTTCCACACAAGATATGGAGGAGGTGATAACCACGGAGATATCAAGTAATAATGAGAGAGGTGATGGTGATGAGGATGATCCAAGTAGTCAGGAGGAGGAGGAGGATGTTGTGGTTGTTGGGACAATTCCATGCCCCACTAGGGAGAGGACGAGTGAGAAGCAAGGGGAGAAGACGAATGAGAAGTAGGAGGAGCAACCCATTGTGTATTACCGAAGGCGGGCTAAGAAGCAGGGGGAGCAACCACCACAACTTGAACAAGTTGAGACTCCAGTCCCATATCCCTCCTCAGACTCCTCTCCATCAAGCTTGCCGGCCCAGCTGGTAATGTCTCTCCCACCCTTGAACATGTAGAATTGCCCCTTGCACAATGTAAAGATCCTAGAGCCAATGCTGGAAAACCTCCTTCTCGTTATGGCTTTGAACATGACATTGCTAAGTATGTTTCATACTCTAGTGTCTCACCTGCATATAGGACTTTTGTTGCATCTCTACAAATAGAGCCTATTCCAAAGGATTGGAGGTGTGCTAAACAGGATCCAAAGTGGAAGGATGCAATGAAAGAAGAGCTACTTGCTCTCCAAAAGAACAAGACATGGGAACTTGTTCGTCTTCCAGAAGGAAAGAATGTTGTGGGTTGCAAGTGGGTCTTCACGGTGAAACAGACTCCTAAAGGAAAGGTGGATAGGTACAAAGCAAGATTGGTTGCAAAGGGATATAATTAGACATGTGGAATTGACTATGATGAAACCTTTGCACCTGTGGCAAAAATGGGCACGGTGAGAACCTTGATCTCATGTGTAGCCAACTTTGGCTGGCCACTTCATCAGCTGGATGTGAAGAATGCATTTCTTCATGGTGATCTGCAGGAAGAGGTCTATATGGAAATTCCACCAAGATTTGGAAATGAACAGACTCTAGGGAAAGTGTGCAAACTCAACAAGTCACTCTATGGCCTGAAATAGTCACCACGAGCATGGTTTGATAGATTTAGGCGAGCAGTGTGTGATATGAGGTATTCCTAATGCAATGGAGATCACACAGTCTTCTACAAACATCAGGGCTCTCGTATCACTATCCTAGCTGTTTATGTTGATGATATAGTGATCACTGGAGATCATGTGGAAGAGATCAAGAAACTGAAGGAGAGGCTAGGCAAAGCCTTTGAAGTAAAGGATCTTGGACCACTCAGATACTTTTATGGGATTGAGATTGCCAGGTCATTAGAAGGAATTATTCTCTCCCAAAGGAAGTATGTCCTTGATCTGTTGGCAGAAACAGGAATGCTTGAGTGTCATCCTTGTGGCTCGCCCATTAATAGGAATCACGAAATGTGTGCTGAATCAGGTGACTTTGTGGATCGGGAAAGATATCAGAGGCTAGTCGGTCGATTGATATACCTCTAACATACAAGACCTGACATTGCTTATGCAGTGAGTGTGGTGAGCAGGTATATGCATGATTCTAGAACTGGGCATATGGAGGTAGTTTATCAAATCCTGAGATACCTGAAGGGAACCCCTGGTAAGGGGTTGTGGTTTAGAGCAAACCAACACCGTGTCGCATCTGTATCACCTGCACGGTCTGACGAGGCTCCCCGTGCCAGTGCCTATGCACCACCTCCAAATCGAAAACCCATGGCAGACCGTCGTCGTCGTCGTCATTGATGTCGTGCTCAGGGATAATGTTGTGGGAATGACGCAACCTAGGTCTCTCCAAGGGAATTGCCGAGGGTGTCGGGATAACGGCGTTGCTCCATGAAAGGTGCAGGAGCGGGTTGAACATTGTGTAGACTGGGTGGAATAGCCCTCCTCACAGAGCTTGACGGCGAGGAGGTGTCCGTCCCGACAGTCGATGACGCGGCTTGGGAGGTTATCAAAGATGGAGGCGGCACGGCGAATGATGGAGGCGAGCTCCGGAGGATGGTGGAGTGGCCAAAACTCCGGGTGCCAGTGGCGCGACCACCAGTAGTAGGCGTTGGTGTAGAAGCCAAGGAGGCGCGGCGGGTGGAGGTCATCGAAGCGGCGGAGGAAGATGGGGTCGGAGGCGACGCTGAGTGTGACACCCCGGCCTAGGGCTAGGAAGCGGCCAGATGTAAGCGGGCCCGGCCTCGGGGAGGCGGGACGCTACACTGAGCCAGCACCTGCAGGCGAGGGCCGCACGAACTAGGTCGGTGGGGAAGGCGCCCGTGAGGTCGCGGTTGCTGAGGACCGGAGAAACGGCGTTCGCCGGAAACCTCATCGCTGGGGATGGCCGCTCCCGGTGGCGGCCTCCTTTCATCATGGCTACCATGGGATCTTCGGATGGAATTTGCTATCACAAGAAACGTTATATTATATATATGAGTTTGAGGACGGCCGGAACTGTGAACTTCTACGCCGGCGTAGAGTCCTTTCGTCCCAAGTTACTTTTACTTCTTCCTGTAGCAGGTCATGGAGTCCTTGTAGGGACGAGGGAGTCGACATAGGGACCAAGCCAGTGTATTTTTCTGATCTGTTGTATTAGTATGTCTTTGCATTCCTTTTTTTTTAAAAAAAAAGGTTAGGTTGCCTGTTTCAGAGATGGAAAATCGGCGGCTACGATGGAGGTAGATGCGCATGAACCTATCTACTCCCTTAATTCGTTTGATGATATCATCTATGGAAGAAAACGTGTTCCATAATATTTGTCTATTATCCATGATGTAGTTATTAGGATGGTGTATTATGATATATTTAATCGGTGTATGGATGGTCATTTCGATTTTTTTTCCCGGCCTTATAGCTTAGGGCATCATGTACATGATTTACTATAGACAAACACTGCGAAAAATGTTTCGGTCTGCGCCTTTATTCGACCCCACCACCCCTCCCTCTTTTATATTTATCATCATACAGTAAAGCGGTATTTTAGGCTGGCTTTGGACCTAATTATTCTCCTCCGGGTTCCAACAATGAAACCTGGGTGTATTTATTCTAGCTCATGTTGTTTGTTCGGCCCATATAAATTCTTTTTCATACAGGTTCATAGAATCAGTGGCATTGTTGCCACTGTAAAAAAATATTTGTTTCACTTATCCAATTAAAATGGTGGTGACGAGATGGTGGAGGATTGAGTACAAAATTTACTTCCGAGAGCTTATATAATTTATTTATTATAGGTATATAAACTTTTGTTGCACTTATCCAGTTAAAATGGCAAGAACATGACTGTACATGAGCTTGTGTGAATTATTTTTAGGTATATAAATCTTTTGTTCCACTATAATAATCTTTCGTTCCGTGAAACAATTTTTTGTTAAAATGACATCGGTGGTTTCCTCAAAAATGGCAAAACAGTTTTACTCAGCCCGTTTGAACCTTTCAAAAAATCTTCACTCATCCAGATAATACAGTAAGGAATTCTATCGAAATGTATTTATACTGATCAATGTGACTCCCCTTCTAGAACGTATAATTGCAGGCAGAGTACTGAATATGCATGGCGCAGGGCATCGTCATGTACTCATGTCGTTGTGCATGCATGCATGCATGTGTCGTGAACTCGTGAATCGTGATGCAATGCAACAAACACTGAGCTTGTTCCAATGAAGTTTGACCGACGAACATGCATCGTCGTCATGGTTGTGCCCTTCTGCTGTATTACTATGTGCGAGGCAACAATTTATCTGTATTTAAATGGGCCTCAGAACACATGCGACCTTTTTATGCAGTCCATGAGTCTTTTTCTCCCACTTGTGTGCCTTTTGCTGATCATTTGGGTGTAACCATATGGAAGTATTACGGCAAATTGGAATTTGGTTATTGTGTTGTTTTCTTATTCCATATTTCACATAAAAATGCATTCTTCTGAACATGTTAAAGCCACGCTGCACCGTGAGCACTTCAAGGTGCAGGTTGCCTTCGCTACCGCTCCAGCTATAGCGGATTGGCAAAAAGGCCTGAAGCTCATGAGCTGGCTCGGCCAATTTATAGGTCGGATTTGGTTCAGGTCGGCCCACCTCTTAAAAGAATTGAGTCAAGCCTCAAATTTCAGCTTATTTTCTTAACGAGTCAGCTCGTGTGCTTTTCGATTATTCGACTAGCTCATTAGACTCTGTAAACATGAAAATAATAAAATTTCTTTTTATTAAAATAATTAAGAATTATTATTCAGCAAAAAATGCCATTCAGCTTGCAAGTCAACTATTATACTAATTAAGTCTATCTACGTTATCCCGATTTATTGACTTATGTTATTTGTTAAGCTATACTTTTAGATATTATTAGCATAATGAAATTATAATATAAATATCATATTTTGTCTTAACGTTAATGTTGAACAATGTGTTAGAATTAATTAGAATTAATTAATTAGTGATCAATAGACATATTTTCCTCTATAGACACCTCTTGTACAGACACCTTTTCTAGATAGTCATCCTTTGATGCTGTATATATATGTAACATTTACATAAGAAATCAATCATCAATTCTTCCACTCTCACTTTCACCAACTTCTAACACGTTATCAGCACACGCTACAACCACTAAGCAAACAGAGAAGAACAGAGTTCCTCGACTCGCGACAGGAAAAGAGAACAGAGAAGGCATTAACAGGATTTCGCCGTTCTTCCAAGGTAGACAATGGCCCATCCTGTTCCTTCCATGAATGCCATGGTAGACTCCATCACGTACGTAGTGGAATCTGCCATCCGCCATGGCCAAGCCGCCGGAGGTCTTCGCCGGTACATGTTGCAAGGGGGTGTTCGCCGCGTCCTCAGGGACATCAACGACAACCGCATCCCCACTCACCGCTCTCTCGGCCTTCGCGCCGACAGCCAGGGCGGCCGTCGTTCATCGTCTTGCCCCCTGCAACATGCCACGGGCGCCCGACCGAACCATGGCTCTGCCATGTTCGTGCGACGCTCGACCATCGCGCCGGCGCCGACGCTGCTGCCACCGCTGCTGCCTCCCTTGCCTTGGATTGGAGGAGAAGCCACTCCGGCCGCACGACGCGGAGCCTCGTTCCTCAATAAACGCGCCGGAGGAGACACATGGCCATCGGAGTTCGCCTACGACTTCGATGTCGCACTCCCACCGCCTCCTCCACTCCCTACTCGACGCACGTACGCCGACGTGACGGCGAATCCTCCGCGCCGCACCATCCTCCTGCCCGGACACGCGCTTGGCTCCGACTTCGCTTCTTCCTCGCGTGAGGGGGAGGCGATTCCTCGCCCCTAAACACCATCGGGATGACCGGCGGGGGCGGTTCTGCCGATCCCTCCTCGCTGTGATGGTTCTTGGACCGAAACGCGGAGGGGACGGGCGAGATTGCCCCGCCGGCCGGCCTCCATGGCCGGCCTCGGGCGGCAGCAAAGGCAAAACGGTGGACCTAGGCGGCGGTGATTGAATGGCGGCGGCGGCGGCAGCTGGGGGTCTGGCGGGCGGTTAGGAACCCTAACCGTCAGGCTTTTATCGGCAGCGGCAGCACTGGGCCTGATGGGCCGAATGCTGCCCAGGCCGGCCCGCAAACACACCCCCCCCCCCCCCCCCCCGCCGCCCGCCTGGCTCTGGGCTGTGCCCGTGGCCACTTGGGCTGGCTGGGCCGCGCGCCCGCCCAAAGCCACTGGGCTGCCCTTTCTTTTATTTCTCTATTATTTTATTGTTTCAGTAATAGTTCCTTTAATTAGCATATAACTTAGCTAATTTATTTTCTTGTGAGAACATCTGTTTATTGTATTGTTGATGTTGCTCTGTACATACTCCATATTACCATTGTATATATACATATATGCGGTTTGTTGTTATTGAATTGTAATGCAATATGTGATTCTTTTATTACAACATACAACACATACATGTTAAATTCACGAATAACTTAAAATATCATTTTAACAAAGTTATTCTCAGAATCAAAATAATACACCTATGTACGTTTTCATATTGCAATATCTAATATTTTTAATTAAGTTATACAATCTATTATATTGCATATGACGTTACAACATTATCATTTTGATTTTAATTTACCATACGGTAAATTAATTATTCAATGGTTATCCACGTAGGACTATGGCCACTAAGGAGTTCGACAAACTCGCATTGGATGGCAATAATTACCCTACATGGGCTTCTGATATCGAGATAGCACTTGCGTCTCGTAGTCTTTCGGCTACAATTCAGGAATCCCAAGTCGGGGTTGTCCTGCCAGATAAGCAAATTTTATTTCTGCTTTGGCTATGTTACGGTTTTATATTCATAAGGATCTTACGGTTTTATGGAGCGCTCTTAAAGAGCGTTATGAACACCAAAAGGAACTCATTTGGTCTGAGGCTAACCATGAATGGAATCATTTACGTCTCCAAGATTTTAAATCTATGGCAGACTATAACCACGCTGTTCATAGAATTTTCTCTAAATTGAAGTTTTGCGAGAAAGAGCCAACGGATGCAGATAAGATAGAGAAAACACTCTCTACTATGCTTCCGTCTGATCGAGTATTGCAACACCAATACAGAGCTAAAAATTACCAGGAATATTCCTAGCTTATTCATACATTGTGTCAGGAAGAAAAATATGATGAACTTCTTCTGAAGAATCACATAAGCGCCTGTTGGCTCGGCACCGTTACCTGAAGTTCACAATGTACAGAAGAATACTAGGAACAAGTTCAATGGACCATCTCCAAAGAACAAGTCTGGTAAATATTCATTCAATAAGAAGCAAAAGTATAATTCACACAAGAGGAAGAGAGATAATGCGAGACCCAAAAATGACAACAAGTGTCACAGATGTGGTGATTTCTCGCATTTTGCTAAGAATTGCCATACTCCAAAGCATTTGGTTGCTTTATACCAAAAGTCATTAAAAGAGAGCAAGCCAGCAGGAGACACAAGATATGAAGCACACTTCAATCTTGCATCTGAGGCTGTCAAGGAAAAGGATTGTTCAAACAAGGCTCCAATGGAACCAATGAACAACAAAGCTCTTAATATTGAAGAGCAGCTTCCATCAACGGACAACATGCTCCTAGAGTTTGATTCTGGAGACATGTTTGGAGATTTGAACTAATCTCGGTCCAACATCAATATCACATTAGTTATATGTTGTAATGAGTCTAAGTTGTACACAGTTATTTGAATTGTATTATTTAGTATGCTTGAGAGTTATGTACATATATTTTATTATTGTCATATCATACTCTCACACTTGGCATTAAATATATTGTATGTATACTTCTATATGTTATACTATCATATTAAATTAAATTATTATTTTACATATAGATGTCTGTTGATATCAATCCAAAGGAGGAAGAATTATGCCTTGTGGACTCATGTACCACAAACTCTATACTTAGAGAGATAAAATATGTCCAGACTCTTAAGAAAAGAGAAGGAAACGTTATGACTATCTCTGGTCGAGATGCGCTAATAGTTGGGTCAGGTCGAGCCACTATTACTCTCCCTATGGGTACACAAATTATGTTGGAGGACGCCTTGTTGTATCCTGATTCGACCCGTAACCTTCTAAGTTATAGAGACATCTGTAAGAACGGTTTGCATGTGGAAACACATGAGGACAATAAAGAGGAATTTCTCCTCTTCACTAAACTTACGGGATTTGGCAAACAAATCTGCGAAAAGATTTCTTCACTTCCAACTGGATTGTACTTTACATACATAAAACCAATAGAACATGTTGCTTATAAAATAATTTTGCAGAACGTCGATACATTCTGGAACTGGCATGATCGACTTGGGCATCCTAGAATAGAGATGATGAGGAAAATTATTAGCAATTCCATTGGTCACGATATGGAGAACACAAAATTTCTCCAAAATAAAGATTTTTGTTGCACTGCTTGTGCAACTGGGAAATTAATTTTAAGAACATCATATCTTAAAATTTGAGCTGAACCACTCAAATTTCTTGAAAGAATTCAAGGAGATATTTGTGGTCCGATCCAACCATTATCGGGGACGTTCAGGTACTTCATGGTTTTGATAGACGCATCTACTAGATGGTCTCTGTTGGCGCTAAAATCGGCCGGGTAGGAATCGGCCGATGGGTCTTCAGCATCGGACACACGACCCGGGAGAATCTGCTTAGCTCCTGTTCGGGTTATCGCCCTGGTGCGGTTCGCGCGGCGTGCCAGTCAATCTGACCTGTTGATTGACAAGGAAATAGAGTATTAAATTCCAGGCGCGTCGATCGGCTGAATTTCCGATCTGTCCTGAGGAGCGCGTCGGCGGCAAATCGGCCGATTTGCTGTAGAGATGATCGGCTATGGGTCAGCCGATGATCGTGTAGTAATTGTAAAGAAGACTGCTAGAGCGATCCAAACAATTACTATAGAAGCAACACTTGAAACAGATCTAATCGGCTGTATGGCGATGAATCGAAGGAGAATAATGACGAAGCCGATTACCCTGATCTCAAGGTGGATAACTGGTGATAATACTAGAATAACAGGTAAAACTTGCAATTCTAGTAAATATCGATAACTTGTGAATAAATCCAAACGAAACCACAGCGATGCGCCCGTAGTTAAAGCTTGGATATTACTCGATAAGCGGAACCTACCAATTGGCCGGAGATCAGGTTGATGCAGCCCTGCCAATCCGTACGAACTCGTGGAAGAAGAAAATATTGGCGAAGTCGCCGACTTGAAAAGTAAAGTACTGGTAAAAAGTAGAAGTGTTTTGTTGATTGATTTGATTGTTTTTCGCAAAGCCCTAGCGACTCCTATTTATACCCTGAAACTAGGACTCCTGGTCGATTACGACTTGTTACAACCTTATTAAAAAACTACTATATCTATAATAACTTTAAAAAGGAAACAGACTCCCGCAGAATCTTCCGCCGCCGTTTCCTAATCCAATCAGGACCTCTTCAATTGCTTCCCGACCGACTCAGCATGCCTTGTTGACCATCTTTTGACCAGGATCTTCTGGAATAATCCCATCCTGTTGGCATAGGCTGCGCCACCAATCGGCCGATTTTCAACTGTTACCTCGATCGGCCGATTCCTTACTGTAGCTTTCAGATCCGCTTCGTCGGCCAATCTTCTCCTCCTGACGCCGATTCAGGACGTGTCAAAATCTGGCGTCAACACATGCCCCCCAGTTTCGGAGTAAAATATAACTTTTTCTTCGAAACTCTTTCTTTAATCCTTCTCTCTAAGCTTCCCCATTGTGACAGGAGTAAACCTCGGAATCAGTGGCGTTACCTTTTCCTCTGCATCTGATCCTTTCTCTAGAATCAGCTCTATGACATGGAATCCGGTAACAGGATAAACATTATGTTGGCGTGTAGACTCAGACTTTGACCATCTCCCCTGGCAGCTTTACATTTACTGATGCCTTTACTCCGACGGTACACGTCTTGCCAACCCTTTGTCTCTTCTTTTCTATAAATACGCCTCTTCGTACTATTTCCAAAAATGCTCATCTTGCTCGTCTTCCTTTCCTTCTGAAACCCGCCCCTCGCCGTCTTTGGTCAAGCATTAAAATGTCTTCTCGATCCTCCTCTTCCGTTAACCAGGTATCAATTTTCTCTCCATCCCTTCCTGAGATATCTTACTTTGTTCCAACATATTTGTCTATTCTTTCTTTCAGCCGAACCATCTTAACCCCGGTTTGGAAAGAGCGATTGAAATCATGCATTCAAACAAGCCATTGTCGCAAGCTGATATAGATCTGATAAAAGCTCATTCTGAAGAACTCAAAAACCATGTTCCTGCCAATGTTCGACCAATCTTGGATTATATGGATCTCGTCTGCTTTGAACAAATGCCAACCTCTGACGAGAGTTCTTCATCTTCACATCGACTTGCTGAAGCTAAGACTGAAGTCGCCATGAAAGATTTGGAAGAGGAGAAGGCCCGCCTGCTGAAAGAACTCTGCGACCAAACTGAAGCTGGAGCCACTGCAAAGGACTTGAAAGATGAAAGGCTCACCCTCATGATAAGATTAGGTCGCATCGAAAGAGAAATCCAACGCAGGCGTAACCAGTAATGTTTTTATTCCAAGGGCGACTTATACCATGTCGGCCATGTAATCCGTGATTTCCATTCAATAATGAATCCCAATGTTTCCTTCACCAGATGTGTAACCAGAAAACCGACGAGAAATCGGCCATGTTACCTTGATATATCTTGCTGTAAGTTATGCATCTACCCAAATGCTTGGATAGTACCTCTTCAGATATCGTCCATTCAGAGCTCTTGGGAATTCCTCCCCTTCTATTGTCTCCAGAATGTATGCATTTCCAGGAGCACATCGGCCGATTCTATACGGTCCTTCCCAAGTGGGTGACCATTTACCGAATTTGGGATCCTTAGATCCTATCAGCAGCACCAGCTTCCATACCAGATCTCCCTGAGAGAACTGTTTGACTTTGACCTTCTTGTCATACCATCTGGCCACCCTTTTCTTGTTCTCTTCTATGCTAATCAGAGCTCTTAACCGTAAACCCGCCGAATCGTCAAGTTCATCTTTCATGAGAAAGGAATAGTCATCGGCCGTTAACTGATCCTGTAGCGATATGCGTCTTGACCCTGTCCTTATCTCCCATGGTAAGACCGCTTCATGGCCATAAACCAAGTGATAAGGGGATATTTTAGTGGCCCCATGACAAGCCATCCTGTATGCCCATAAAGATTCAGCCAAAGACATATGCCACTTCTTGGGCTGCTCTTCTACCTTCCTCTTGATTAGCTTGATTATCCCCTTGTTAGATGATTCTGCTTGGCCATTGGCTTGAGCGTAGTATGGAGAAGAATTTAATAATCTAATTCCCATATCGGCGGCGAACTCTCCGAATTCCCCGGAAGTGAACATTGTCCCTTGATCAGTTGTGATGGTTTGAGGAATACCAAATCGAGATATAATATGGCTTTTAACAAACTCAATCATATCGGCTGATGTCACATTCCTCAAAGGAACTGCCTCCACCCATTTGGTAAAATAATCTGTAGCCACCAATATGAACTTATGCCCTTTGCTAGATGGAGGATGAATCTGCCCGATGAGATCTATTCCCCAACCTCTGAACGGCCACGGCTTAATTATTGGATTCATAGCCGATGCTGGTGCGCGCTGCACATTGCCAAACCTCTAACAGTCTTGGCATCCTTTGTAATACTTGAAACAATCTTCAAGGATGGTCGGCCAGTAATATCCATTGTTCCTGATCATCCACTTCATTTTGTGAGCCGATTGATGAGCTCCACACACGCCTTCATGGATCTCTCCCATTAGAACCTTTGCCTCTTCTGTTCCCAGGCATTTGAGAAGAACTCCATCAATCGTCCGAAAAAATAAGTCATCTTCAAGCAACACATACTTTGTAGCCTGAAAACGTGTTCGCCGATCCACCTTTTGGGATGGATTTTTCAAGTAATCGGCGATCTCCTTCCGCCAGTCATCGGCCGCGAGTTCTAGCGTCATCGCTCCCTGAATCGGCCGATACCCAGAAGCATGTTGAGCCAGTCTGTTGGCTTCTTCATTATAATCTCTGGGGATATGCTCAATTATTGCAGATTTGAATCCTTTCAAAAGTTGAAGACAATCCTCATAATAAATCCTCAAGATGTCGTCCTTGCACTCAGATCGTCCTGTTAACTGATCCACAATGAGCATGGAGTCCCCAAAGATCTCAACTGCATCAGCTCTGACCTCCCTTAATAATTGGATGCCTTTCAGAACAGCTCAATATTCCGCCTGGTTATTGGTTGCAGAAGCTTCTATCGGCAGAGAGAAATCATAAGTTGCCCCCCGAGGCGACACAAGAACGATGCCGATTCCTGATCCGACCCCACACGAAGAACCATCAAAATATAGAGTCCATGGAACTGGTTCAACGGTGGCAATTTCTAGTCCACAATGCTGAACTACGAAATCGGCCATCACTTGACCTTTGACGGCTTTGGCCGATTCGTACCTTAGATCAAATTCTGACAAAGCCAGGATCCATTTTCCAATCCGCCCCTTCAAAATCGGCAATGATAGCATATACTTCACCACATCATCCTTGCACACGACTATGCATTCTGCCGATAGCAAATAGTGCCTGAGCTTAGTACATGAAAAGTACAAGCACAAGCATAATCGCTCCACCGAAGAATATCTTGTTTCGGCGTCTAAAAGTCTTCTGCTGACGTAGTATACCACTCGTTCTTTCCCTTCAAACTCCTGTACCAACGCCGATCCAATAGCCTGCTCGTCAGCCGATAAATATAACTTGAACGGCTTACCAGGCTGTGGCGGGGCTAACACCGGAGGTGAAACCAGATACTGCTTGATATTCTCCAGTGCCTTGCATTGTTCTTCTCCCCATGTGAACTCTTGGTCGGGCTTTAATTTCAACAGAGGGGTAAAAGCCTGAATACGTCCCGATAGATTGGATATGAATCTTCTGATGAAATTGACCTTGCCGATGAGGGACTGCAGTTCAGTTTTATTTTGTGGGGCCACTACTTTATTGATGGCGTCTATAGTCTTGCGGCTGACTTCTATCCCACGCTCATGGACCATAAATCCCAAGAATTGTCCGGCCGATACACCAAACGCACACTTGTTTGGGTTCATCTTCAGCCCATGTTTCCTTGTGCACTCCAGCACTTCCTGTAAATCGGCCAGATGATTCTGGTGACCTTTTGACTTGACCACGACGTCATCTATATAAATTTCCACTGATGAACCAATGAGTTTGTGGAAGATGTAGTTCATGGCCCGTTGATATGTAGCGCCGGCGTTTTTCAAGCCAAAAGTCATAACCACCCATTCAAATAAACCAAGATGGCCTGGGCACCTAAAAGCCGTTTTCGAAATATCTTCTTCGGCCATTAATATCTGATTGTATCCGGCATTCCCATCCATGAAGCTTATGACTTTGTGGCCTGCGGCAGCATCCACCAAGATATCGGCCGTTGGCATCGGATAACCATCCATTGGCGTAGCCTGATTTAAGTTCCTGAAATCGATGCACACACGCAATTTTCCATTCTTCTTGTATACAGGCACAATGTTAGAAATCCATTCGGCGTAGCGGCACTGCCGAATAAATCCTGCCTCAATCAACTTTGTAATCTCAGCCTTTATATTAGGTAGAATCTTGGGATTACACCGCCGTGCAGGTTGCTGATACGGCCATTATCCTGATTTTATAGGTAACCGGTGTTCAACAATAGACCGGTCTAGTCCTGGCATCTCGTGGTATTCCCAAGCAAAGCAATGCCTGAACTCTTTCAATAATCTTATCAATTTGCATTTGTACTCAGAATCCAAATTGGCACTAACGTACGTCGGCCTCGATTTGCTGCTATCTCCCAAATCTACCATCTCTAACAAATCGGCCGACGTGAACCCGTGCCCCAGCTTCCCATCTTCTCGGATGAGCTGATCCATTTATTCTGAATCTTCGGAGCTGACTGCTTGGATCGGCTGTAGACCGAAATCGGACAATCTCAGGAAGTCAGTGTCCCAAGTCCTGCCAGATATACACTTGACGTGCTCGCAGCTCCACTGTTGTGTGTCGGCCGCTGCAATGCTGTAGACAGAATCGGCTGCGACTATCTCTGTACTGTCGCCGATCCATTGCACAAGGCATTGATGCATAGTAGATGGGACACAGCAGTTTGCATGTATCCAGTCGCGACCAAGCAGCATATTATAGGACCCTTTGCCATTAATGACGAAGAAAGTAGTAGGGAGGGTCTTACTGCCGATGGTGAGGTCGACGCAGAATGCTCCGCGGGCGGGTGACACATTGCCTTCGAAATCTTTCAGCATCATGTCCGTCTTGGTGAGGTCGTCGTCGCCCTTGCCCAGCTTGCAGAACATGGCATATGGTATGATGTTGACTGCCGCGCCTCCATCTACCAGTAATTTGGTGACAGGTCTTCCGTTGACATACCCTTTGAGAAACAGTGCCTTAAGATGCTGTCATTTTTCCTCTTCTGGTTTCTCAAACGTAGCTGTCATCGGCTCTAATACCAGTTGTGCCATTTGCTCTTCCTCTGTTTCTGTCACTTTATCCCGATCGCTTGGCGCCATGAACTCCATCGGCAATATGAAAACCATATCAATCTCGGCTGCCGATTCTTGGCTGTTCGCTTCCTGATCATTCTTCTTTGGGCGCCAAATTCGAGATTTCACATTCCTTCTCTCTGGCACCCGTCTTTGTTCTTCTTCTTGATGTTCCCACTGGCGTAGGCGTTGGATCCTTCGCTTCTGGGATCTGGATAGGCCATCAGGACACCATCTGGGATTCACTGGCTTGGTCGATGATCTGACGTGTTCCCAATCTGGTTCCCTTCCTAGGGGATCTTCATCCGATACCCTGTCATCGGCCATCTCTTCCAGCCGATCGTGTGTGCTGATCCTGCCCCCCAGTCCATCTTGCTGGCCGATCTTGCTCTTTGACCCGCTGCACTGGTCAACTCTGCCATTATCGGCCATCTCTTCCAGCCGATCGCGTGCGCTGATCCTGCCCCCCAGTCCACCTTGCTGGCCTATCTTGCTTTTTGACCTGTTGTACTGGTCAACTCTGCCCCCCAGCCGATCATGTACCGAAACGCGCCGTTCTTCGCGCCGATTTCTATTGATCGGCTCTGATCCTCTGTCCCTAGAGCGTGGCCTTAGGCGATTGTTGCGGCTTGACACGTTACACTCCGGACAGTTATCGGCAGATGGCAGTCTGATATCGTTCTCCCAGCAGTGGATGAAGAACGGACATTGCCAATGATCTTCATGCCGACGTATCATCTCTTTCTGGTATTGTGCTTGTTCTTGCTGCTGCCGATATTTACTGAGTAGAAATCGGGAGGTGACAGGCCTGTGTGGTCGTTCTGGCCCTCGCCTGTTCCTTCCGATTCCTTCTGTCGTGATCTGCCTCCTGGGGTCGACAGCGCCACCTCTTCTCGCTGATTCTGACGTCAGCGCCTTGGTTTGACTTGAGTCTTCTCCAGCGTTGACCGTGTTGGCCGGGAAGGGATGCTGATTTATCTTCATCGGCATTGCCGATTTGGTTGGAGTTTCAAATCTGAACCGTCCCTGTTCAATGGCCGATTGTATCTGCTGGCGGAAGACTTTACACTCATTTGTGTCATGAGAAGTAGCGTTGTGCCACTTGCAGTATTTCATCTTCTTCAGCTGATCGGCCGTAGGGACGGTGTGATGTTGCGACAGCTTAATCTGTCCCTCCTGAAGTAGTAGATCAAAAATTTTATCGGCCTTGGACGTGTCAAAGCCGAATGTCTCTGGCTCCTTCTTGCCAAAGGGGCAGGATATTGGTTTTTTCCCTTTTACCCATTCCGCCAGGCCGATTCCTTCCTCCGCGTCAGATTCAGATCCCTCCAAGTACGCTACCTTCTTCTGGAAGCTCCTCCGCTATTCAAACGGTCGGACCTCCTGCCCTGACAATTGGTGGACAATTTGACTCAGGCTCTCAAACTCTTGGGCGGCATATCTCTCTCTGATTTGTGGCAAGAGACCTTGGAAAGCGATATCGGCCAACTGTGCATCGGTCAGAGCCAGACTGTAGCACTTGTTTTTGATTTCCCTGAACCTCTGTACGTACCCTGTCACCGGCTCATCGCTCCTCTGCCTGAGGCTGGTTAAATCCGAAATCTTCATCTCGTGTACTCCTGCATAGAAGTACTTGTGGAATTTTTTCTCCAGATCGGCCCACGTGACGATAGAATTTGGCGGTAAAGTGGTGAACCACTGGAAGGCCGATCCGGATAGAGATGATGAAAATAACTGTACCCTCAGAGCGTCTTGTGTGGCAGCTTCTCCGCACTGGATGATGAATCTGTTGATGTGCTCCACAGTGGATGTGTCATCCGTCCCTGAGAACTTGGTGAAATCAGGAACTTTGTAGCGGTACGGGAACGGCAACGAGTCATAGGCCGATGGATACGGCGTCTTGTAAGTATAAGTTTGAACTTTCGGCTTCAGCCCAAACTGATCTTGGATTACTTCTGCTATCTTTGCCGTCCAGTCCACCTGCTGCTGATGAACAGTTGTTCGCGGCGCGGGCGCGTGTTGAAGGGCTGGTTCGGCCAGGTGATGAATCGGCGAAGTTTGCTGAGCAGCCGATAACTGCTGGCGAAATGCGTCTGCACCCCCTTCGTACGTCGTTGCTGGCACCGTGCCTCTGAATGCTTCCACAGTGCTTGCTCCCCTGCCGATTTCTGGTAAAATCGGCTGGTACTGGGAGACCGTCGGCCGGGCGGCCGATTGGTACGGCACCTGAAACGGATAAGTGCCTCGCCCGTTCGCTGGCTCGGGGAAATACGCCGTGGCTGATGCCCCCCAAGGCGCTGAGCTCGTAGGCAGTGTTTGCACAGAAGCCATTTGAACGGGTTGAAGCGGCTCTCGCGATGGGAGACATGGTGCACCGCTATATCTTGGAGACGCCAGAAGTGGTGGAGAACCGTATCCCTCGCGCTGCGTCAATATCGGCTGAGAAGCCGATTGGGATGTGTACGGTAAGCTTCTGGCTGGCAGAGTAGTTGGAGGGGCATACTTGGACGGCTCCGCTGGCCAGAGAGTTGACGACGGCGTTTTACACCGTGTTGCTCATCACCGAGGATTGGTCAATGAATGCTTGATACACGGACTGTTGAATCATCTCTGACATCTTGCCCGAGTCTTCAGCAATGGTGATGTGGCGAGGTGCTGGAATAGGAGCCTTCTTAACTGCTTCCCCGCTTCTGGTACGACTGAACGACTGGAGGTACATCTTCTTGTAATCTTCCAGATGTTTGGCCAATTTCTCCCTCTGGTCGTCCTTGAGATCAGCTTCTGTGACCCCAATGATGTTGCTGTCAGAGATTTCTGCGTTGTTCGACATATCAGGTCTTGGATGGTCCCACCGGGCGTGCCAAAAGTGTGTTGGCGCTAAAATCGGCCGGGTAGGAATCGGCCGATGGGTCTTCAGCGTCGGACACACGACCCGGGAGAATCTGCTTAGCTCCTGTTCGGGTTATCGCCCTGGTGCGGTTCGCGCGGCGTGCCAGTCAATCTGACCTGTTGATTGACAAGGAAATAGAGTATTAAATTCCAGGCGCGTCGATCGGCTGAATTTCCGATCTGTCCTGAGGAGCGCGTCGGCGGCAAATCGGCCGATTTGCTGTAGAGATGATCGGCTATGGGTCAGCCGATGATCGTGTAGTAATTGTAAAGAAGACTGCTAGAGCGATCCAAACAATTACTATAGAAGCAACACTTAAAACAGATCTAATCGGCTGTATGGCGATGAATCGAAGGAGAATAATGACGAAGCCGATTACCCTGATCTCAAGCTGGATAACTGGTGATAATACTAGAATAACAGGTAAAACTTGCAATTCTAGTAAATATCGATAACTTGTGAATAAATCCAAATGAAACCACAGCGATGCGCTCGTAGTTAAAGCTCGGATATTACTCGATAAGCGGAACCTACCAATTGGCCGGAGATCAGGTTGATGCAGCCCTGCCAATCCGTACGAACTCGTGGAAGAAGAAAATATTGGCGAAGTCGCCAACTTGAAAAGTAAAGTACTGGTAAAAAGTAGAAGTGTTTTGTTGATTGATTTGATTGTTTTTCGCAAAGCCCTAGCGACTCCTATTTATACCCTGAAACTAGGACTCCTGGTCGATTATGACTTGTTACAACCTTATTAAAAAACTACTATATCTATAATAACTTTAAAAAGGAAACGGACTCCCGCAGAATCTTCCGCCGCCGTTTCCTAATCCAATCAGGACCTCTTCAATTGCTTCCTGACCGACTCAGTATGCCTTGTTGACCATCTTTTGACCAGGATCTTCTGGAATAATCCCATCCTGTTGGCATAGGCTGCGCCACCAATCGGCCGATTTTCAACTGTTACCTCGATCGGCCGATTCCTTACTGTAGCTTTCAGATCCGCTTCGTCGGCCAATCTTCTCCTCCTGACGCCGATTCAGGACGTGTCAAAATCTGGCGTCAACAGTCTCATGTGTCTCTTTTATCAACACATAACCATGCTTTTGCAAAAATAATGGCCCAACTGATCAAGTTGAAGGTACATTATCCTTAGAATGGACAATGCTGCTGAATTCTCATCCCGTGCCTTCAATGACTATTGGATGGCATTGGGAATTCAGGTTCAGCATTTTGTTCCATATGTACATACCCAAAATGGTTTGGCTGAATCGTTGATGAAAAGAATCAAGCTCATTGCAAGACCTTTGTTAATGAATTGCAAATTGCCTACATCTTGTTGGGGTCATGCAGTTCTGCACGCTGCTGACTTGATCCAACTAAGATCAACTGCATATCACGAAACCTCCAAGTATTTCCCATTTCATAAGTTTGGGTGCGCTGTGTACGTACCCATCTTACCACCTCAGCGGACATCGATGGGCCCTCACAGGAAACTGGGGATCTATGTGGGATATTCCTCTCCATCGATTATTAAGTATTTAGAGCCTCTTACAGGGGATCTATTTACTGCCCGGTTCGCTTATTGTATTTTTAATGAGGATCATTTTCCAGCATTAGGGGGAGAATTGTACCAAAAAGAATGCCAGTTAATTAATTGGAATGCTGAAAGCATTTAATTCTCTGATCCACGTACTTCAGAAACTGTATCACAAGTTCAAAAGATTATTGATTTACAAAATATTGCAAATAATCTGCCAGACGCTTTCACTGATTATAAAGGTGTCACAAAGTCTCTCCATCCTGCAAGGAATGTGCCCGAAAGAGTGGAGGTACCTAATAAAACCACTCATCCCCAACTTGGTAAAAGCAAGGGAAAAAGCACTTCAAAGAAGCAAGATGTGATTGCCGGCAAGCAAACGAAGACTGGAAATACAACTCAACCTCCGGTTGAAAGACACCTAAAGGACATACAATGTCCTGTGGATAGATGTGATCCACAATCCAGCTCAGTTGTGGCCATAAACAATAATGTTGGAACCTCGGAAGACCCTAGATCCAT
Source organism: Panicum miliaceum (assembly GCA_032594955.1). NCBI lineage: Eukaryota > Viridiplantae > Streptophyta > Magnoliopsida > Poales > Poaceae > Panicum > Panicum miliaceum. The sequence goes on along the minus strand of CM064067.1, from coordinate 10,553,367 downwards.
TATTTCGGGAAGTCATGATGAATCTTTAAGGGTAGACAAAATTTCTATAAATTTCATAGAGACTGGAGAGTCCTATGATCGTAAGTCCATAATAGTCAACTGTTGTTTCTCTAAACAAGTTGCAAATATCCTTCAAATTGATTCAGATCCTAAGTCTATGACAGAGTGTAAGAAACACTCGGATTGGGATAAGTGGAAGGTAGCAATTGAAACATAGATTGCCTCACTTTATAAAGTGTTTTCGGCAGTAATGCCAACGCCTCCTGGTATCTTTCCTGTAGGATACAAATGGGTTTTCGTTCGTAAAAGAAACAAAAATAATGAAGTGGTGAGATATAAAGCAAGGCTAGTGGCATAAGGTTTTACGCAAAGACCTGGTGTTGATTTCAACGAAACCTACTCTCCGGTAATGAGCGAAATAATGTTCCGATATTTAATATCGCTGGCAGTTCAAAATCGTCTATCTATGCAGTTGATGGACGTAGTGACCGCATACTTGTACGGGTCATTGGATTCTGATATATACATGAAAGTTCCTGATGGAATCGATATACCAAATTATAAGGCAAATCACAACATGTATTGTGTCAAGTTGCAGAAGTCATTATATGGCTTGAAGCAGTCAGGCCGAATGTGGTATTATCGGTTAAGTGAATTCATTAAGTTGAAGGGATACACAAATAATGATGACTGCCCGTGTGTCTTCATTAAAAAATCATCCACAGGATTTTGCATCATATCGGTGTACGTTGATGATCTCAACATCACTGGCAACGAACCCGATATTAATGAAGCACGTCATCATTTAAAGACGGAGTTTGAAATGAAAGATTTGGGTCAAACCAAATTCTGCTTAGGTTTACAACTTGAGCATTTAGATACAGGTATATTTGTATACCAAGCTGCCTATGTTTAGAAAGTCTTGGAGAAATTCAATATGGACAAATCATATCCAGCAAAAACCCTGATGGTAGTCAGATATATAGATATTAAGAAAGATCCTTTTAGACCATAGGAAGAAGAAGAAGAGATATTGGGACCACACTACCCATATCTTAGTGCTGTTGGAGCACTAATGTATCTTGCTAACAGCACCCGGCCGGATATTGCATTCGCAGTAAATTTGCTAGCAAGACATAGTGCCGCTCCTACCAAGCGTCATATGGTTGGGGTCAAGACTGTAATGAGATATCTCAATGGCACTAGAGATCTTGGATTATTCTATAGGAGAAATCAAGATCCAATTCTATTGGGATACACATATGCTGGTTATTTATCAGATCCCCACAACACCAGATCACAAACTGGCTTTGTATTCTTGCAAGGTGGAACAGCAATATCTTGGAAGTCATCAAAGCATACATTGGTGTCTACTTCCACCAATCACTCTAAAATAATTGCTTTATATGAGGCATCACGCGAATGCGTATGGCTTCGCAGAGTGATAAACCACATAACTCAGTCATGTGGTATTGGTGCACTTGAGACACCAACTATTATCTTTGAAGATAATTCGGCATGTGTTACTCAAATGGAGTTAGGTTATATTAAGAGCAATATGACAAAACATATTATTCCAAAATTGTTTTACCCCCATGAACTCCAAAAGAATGGAGAGATAGAAATCTTGCAAACTAAGTATCGTGATAATCTAGCAGATTTATTCACAAAGTCTCTACCATACTCCACATTCCGTAAATGTGTTGAACGAATTGGTATGAGAAAGCTCCGAGATTTGCAAGAATCAGGGGGAGAATCTATCCAAATATAACTTACTTCAGATATCATACTACGCTCTTTTCTTTATACGAGTTTTACTCTTCTAGAGTTTTCTCGTATAAAGTTTTTAATGAGGTAATGATTAACACATGGTAGGTGTCATATTATCTAATTTTTCCTATAAGGTTTTTCGAAGATAATATACATGAGATATTGATCTCTGATCAAATCATTTTTAGATCAAGTTTTTAGGGTCACCTAGAGGGTCTATTAACATTGGAATTATACACATATATCATGGTGTTTCTCCTTGTTTTTCCCACTGGGTTTTAAGGAGTTTTGCTTGGTATATCGATACACTTTGGTTTTTTCCCACAGGGTTTTTCCAAGGTTTCAAGACGTAACTGATGAACAACAATGGTGACTACAGAAGTCAATTGATCAAGGAGGAGTGTTAGAATTAATTAATTAGTGATCAATAGATACCTTTTCCTCTATAGACACCTCTTCTTGTATAGACACCTTTGCTAGATAGGCACCCTTTGAGGCTGTATATATATGTAACAGTTACACAAGAAATCGATCATCAGTTCTTCCACTCTCACTTTCACCAATTTCTAACACAATGCTCGACTCATCCTAACGCGATCATGTCTCTCTCTTTGCAAGCCACAAGCCAGCTCTTCCAAGGACTTATGTATTCTTCTAATTCTTATGATTATATAATCAACACGTAAATGACCAGAGTCTGGAAGAGGTCATTACACGCCAATCTTTGCTTTTAAAGCTCTGTTCCCCAACCAGACGTAGACCACACACTGCTAGAGAACTTAGCATTAGTGCCGGTCGGCAACCTCTATGTAGTACCGGTTTTGTAACCGGTACCGACCGCATTTAGTACCAGTCGGTCTGATCAGTACTTAAATGGTACATTTCCATTTAGTACCGGTTGAAAAGATCAACTGGAACTAAACTGCTCGCCACACAGGGTGGTTGGGGCCAGTTTAGTACCGGTTGGTAAATTCTTTTTTTGTTTGCTTATGTTTCTTTTCTTTTCCTTTTTAGTTTTAATTCAAATTTGTATTCATATCTGTTTGCGTATAGCTAGCATTCGTATTTATATTTGTATCTAGCATAGCAAAGACTACATATATATTATATATATACAATTTATATACACTTCACATATTACAAGTACTTCAAATAATGCACACTTGATTACAGGTCATCATCATCTTCCCTGTTTTCATCTAGTTGACCCACGCTTACCCTATGATCAACATAAAATTCTCCATTGGGATTTATAACCTCATCCAGCATGAATCTACAGAGTGCTTCTTGAATTTCCCTGACTTTTTTGTTGACACCTATTACGGACCAATTTCAACCGTCAATTTGATTAGAAAATTGGGGGAAACTAGCATTTCTTACCTGCATATTTGTCTAGAATAATGTTATTTTCACATGTCCCTTGGAAATAAGTGCTATGCAGGATTTTGAGCAGAAATGGAGGGAAAACACATCCTTGAATCAAGGCAAAAACCATCGACCAATCGAAACGCACCGTTTAGCCTCATATGGATCAAAGGGCTCACGAGAGCATGCAACCGCCTTAGGATAGCGCCGAGCCATGCACAGAAGTCATCAGGCCCACCTGCCAGCCACTCAGAGAAGGCTAAGGTCGGCTGGTAGCCAAGCCAATTCGGCCGAACCAGCCCAAGTGCAACCGACTTACCTCTTGCACGTGGCGGTTCCTTCTTCCTCCACAAGGCCAGTTCCAGGTGAATTCAGTGCTTTTCACGGTCGAGGCATCCCTGGACAAGGCTATAAATATGAGGGGAGGGGCTCCAAATGAAGACACACCTCAAGTTGCTCTCTCTCAAGTTTCTCTCTTGCTTAGTCCATAGGCTAGTGGAGTTTAGGCTGAAGTAGCTCTTCTTCGGGTTCCTGAGGTTGCCTAGGAGTATTCGGTATGGGTCTAGCTCTTCCTTTCCTTGGTAATTCTCAGATTTCTTTAATAGAGTTATCTTCTATATTTATATATTCACATGATTTATATTCTGCGGTGTCAGACATATGCTTCATGACTAGTTTATGCTTGTACCTTAGACCTTGCACGATTAGAAGAGTAAATCCAGTACCACGACAACGGTTCCGGTATTCGTATGTTTGCTCTAGTATGATGTCTGTCCATCCGGAGGGTGGGGGCTCCGCGCGGGATACTAGAGTATTGCTCATTAATGTAGGCATGGTGTCTGGGTTAATTAGTGTTGCCAGATGCGGTCCTATCCTATGGTTAGAAGAGGTAGGCGGCAGGTGGTGAAAACCCTGTCCATCCAGCGAAACCCTCCCCGTTTGGGTAGTGGCTGTAGGAGGTCCATAAAGTAGCCGAGTTGGCTGGCAGTTCCTCTGCCAGGCATGTGCGGTTCTCCCAGTAGTGCCTAGGAGTCTAGAGCTGAGAATAATCATGTGTATGTGTATGAGTGTATAGTATAAGCTGTATATCTAGATAGAAGTAAATAAGTCCCAAGTACCTTTCTTCTTCCGTTCTCCCTAACTAAGCCTTTTCTTGAGTTTGAGCTTGAGTAACTTGTGTGTCACACTACCTCATTATCCATATAATATCTTACCCCTATTTATGCAATTAAATATTCAACCAAGAATTTATCATCAACTTACCTATTCTATAACCGCTGCACTCCTTGCGGAAATATAAATACGACACCCAAGATTATTCACGGGTAAAATGCTACAACGGTATTCCGTGCGCTTGCGGATTTATCTGTGAGGTAAGAAATACCACAGACATTTCTAGGTCATTGCGAAGGACTAACAATCCTGATGATGATGCTAAGAAACGCCAATATTTTTCCAGTTCGATGAGTTCTTCTTTCATTCGCCAAATCTATCATGTACAAACATCATTTTTTCCAATCAATACATATATAGAATTAAATGCATGAAATTGTTATTAATTTTTTATGTTCATTGAATTCTTTTTGCGTCATTTTCTTTGCACCGGTAAAGTCGTGAATGAACTCATAACGTAGTAGCCACATAAGTTGTTTCCTTGCTCCTATCTAAAACTATATATATATGGGTTATGAAATATTCATGGTGTTTAAAGAAATGACACTGGATGTGCGAATTGTATTCATACTGGAAAGTCAAGTTTGATATGAAGATCACACGGCTTCTCTGTGACTCCTATGTGCCTTTTGATCAAGTGAGCCCATGCCTTTTGGAGGATGTCTATGAGGTTTTGATATTCTGTTATTGGTTTCCTCATAGAGTTGAACACCACAACTCAGGCTCGATCATTCTAGATACCGAGCAAGATCTAGTGAAATCTATTCATACACATATCTAGATGAAATTATGGATATAATTATTATCAAATTGAAGGGATAAAAAAAGAGCCGAAGGACTCACCTAAAGTTGTATGGCAATAGAACGAATGTACAAGTATGTTGCTTATCCAAGGCCCTAAATATATTATTCTCGGTCCGATTTGGCCATTTGATTACAGTATTCTCGTTTATAACATCCGGGTCCAGGAAGCCGATGTTATAGTACCCTTTTTTTGGAATTCATCCACCTTCATCCTACATGATACAAAACAAAAGAGGGGATGAGAAAGCACATAAGTAGTAGAGCTAGAATATAGAAATGAGAGGAAAATCTTACATAACAAATGCAATAACGAGGGACATGTCTACAATGTCTTGATGGTATAGAAACCAAAGACTCTCAAACTCGATCCATACGTCAGGTAGCCCCCAAAATAAGTGGCTATCTTTAACCCGAGCTACGATCATTATCAATCCATCTACAGATTCCTTCATGTACCATTGATGCAACTCATACATTCTCATTAGTAGCATCTTCAGCAAATCTAGCCATATAAGAGGTTCCCCCAATACAAATTCTTTTCTGCCTGCCCCTGGGTGAATTGCGATATGATCCTCCCCTTAGAGTTGAGCTTTTGTGAGATTCGTTTCCACCACAAAGTCAGCCATAGCTGCATTCTCTTTTGAAAGCACTTGGAGTGGAAGTATTGATTGTTGGGATTATTCTCCGAGCTGGGGAATGATGGACCGATGAGTAGCCTTCTTCTGATAAGACTTCATGATTGAGCGGTCATAGTTCAATAGTCTTTGTTCCACCCTTTGGTTGGCACATGCCTATAAAGAACTTACCGGCTGGATCCACTAGTTGCTTCGGCTCAGGCTTCCTTGGCGCGAAGTGATCTCGAACCTCCTTTCTCGCTTGCTCATCCAATTCCTCATCAGTCTTTTCGTATGCTAACTTCAGAAGTGGAGGCTTTTCTTTCTTCTTATGTGGGTTCTTCTTTGCCTTAGGAGGTGGCGAGAATGAAGCCTTTTTAGGTGGGTTCTTCTTCGGCTTAGGCGGTGGACTCATGCTGGGGTCCCTTTGAGCGACTGGTGACAGCGGATCCATGCTAGGATCCCTTTGTGCGAACGGTGATGGCAGATCCATGCTAAGGCCCCTTTGTTCGGGTGGTGACGGCAGACCCATGCTGGTTGGTGGCATTGGCGATCTTGGCCTTGAGTTCTGAGCCGATGCTGCAGAATCTATGGCTCCTTGCGGAAATCTTTTAGGAGAACAACAAGGCAAGGTCATACACACGCCTAGTGTGTAGGAACCATCGGTCTTGGTGGCATGATTCACTGGCACAATGCTATATGATTAGAGGCGCATCATACGTCTCCTTTCGTGCATGCGAGCAAGTGCCAATTGGAGTGGAGGAGCAAAGGCCTAGAAAGGAAGAGGAGCATTACTCTTGCTTCTATGCGTACAAGAGCTGCTAGAGCGAAGCTATGCAAAGCTGGGAGTGGATGAGGATTATGCCAAGACTTTGCAAGCGTAAGCGAGAGCAAGGCTGGGTGGATGCCACACCCGATTCTAGAAAGAACCAGATGCATCTCATATGTGCGCCAGGATCTCGTTCACACACATATGGTAGACGGAAAGTGTAATATATCAAAGACAATGCTCAAAAAGTAACTAAATAAAGTATTTAACGATATTACACTCCGTATGAAAGAGACACAAATGTCTTTAAATGATAAACCGTTATACCCTATACGAAGTCTCCAACAACTCCGTCTTCCACAGGCGATGACTGGTGAACGCAGGACCTAGAACTCCTCAAAGTCGTCAAAGATCTCCTCTTCGAAGTTCTCTTCTGAACAGCAGGGGGCAAGGGTGAGTACTCTTATGGTTGGTACTCAGCAAGTGGGGTGAAAATGCAAGGCTATCAAGGATAGGCTAAGGTTTGCAGCAGCGGTTGCTTTTAGTTGGTCAAGTATTTATTAACAAGCACCTATTAACTAGGGTTAAGTTTATACCATCCCACTTTAGCAAAAACATAATGGTACCATCAACCTTAACATAAACCACGAACCACAATTTAATTAATCTTCAAGTTTAATTATCATGTGAGGGTCCAAGCCACTCATAACCGTGAGTACGGCTGTTATAACAGTTTTACACTCTGCAGAGGTTGTACACTTTACCCACAAATCGTGTTTCCCTGAGTCGTCCGGGTTTGCAAGGCCCTTAAACACTTCCGAGGTGAGTGGCGAGGGTACACTACGAAGCCTTTACAAAGACATGTCGAGAGCTAGGCAGCCCGCTAGAGTTTTAGTAGCGGCGTGGTCCATAAACCTCCCTAATGGTCAGCTCCTTAGCAAAGGCAGCTACCCCAAGAGGACCGGGCTATGGCCCCTATCACCGACCCCCTCCTTGCCCTTTCGGTAAGGCCACCAGCAAACTACACATCTAATTAATTGGCTAAGGTCAGAGCCATATGACTTTGTGGTTGCACTGTTCACTTGGGTGGTTCTCCATGTTCCCATTAAACAAAGTTGATCTTGAACTTACGCGATAAAACCACAATATAAAACGTGATCAACATTGCCAAAAGAGTAAACCAATACCAATCCCAAAGTTTGCAACTAAGCGTAACTACCCAACATAAATTGTAAACCCAGGTTTTTTCAAGGTTTGGGGTAAAAGACTAGGTCTGTCCTTAGCATAGGTAACCCATCAAATTTATGCAAGCAACAATAAAGTAAAGTGAATTATTATGCTGTTGTTGGGTTCAAATAGAATATGCAGAGGGGGAAATCCACTTGCCTTCTTCGAACAACTGCTGATTCTCTTCCTCGCAAGCTTGCTCTTGATTTGGCTCGAACGTCACGTTGTCTACGCGATCACACAAACAAGCATACACAAACAAATAAGAAACAATACAGCAAACAATACAAACAGAAAGCAAAAAGGATACTAAAGTTGTACTTCATGATGCAAGGATCGCGTGAGCGCAAGAATCGCTGAAATCGGGGTTGAAACGATGAGGATATGGCTAAAACAGTGATCTAGGGACTTAACTGCTAGAGTTTTAAGTCTCCCGAAGCTAAATCTAAAGAAATTAGGGGCCTAAACATAATTAAACCTTATATAGAGGGTCGTGGTGCAACACTAGAAGTTCTGGATGGCGGTTAGAAAAGTCAAGGGTCGGGTCGAAAAAGAAAGGGCTCAACTCTAATTATTTTCTACTGATCTGGACTGCGGGTTGATTCCTGGGAAACCTAGGGATCTTCCTGCAAAAGTTTCGGGAACGGCTAGGGTCAGTTGAATCTAATCCGTTAGATCAGAATCGAACGGCAGGTCGGTCGAATCGGCGGGTAAGGGTCGGGCGAATCGGCGGTATGAAGAGTGGGTCAGGTGAATCGGCTGAGTAAGGAAAAGGTCGGGTAAATCGGCCGTGTAAAGTGAAGATCGATTCTGGCCGTTAGATCTAGATCGAGCGGCAGAGGAAGGGTCGGCTCGACGGGACGAAAAAGGTCGGGCGAAGCGGAGTTTTACTGGGCGTCGGCGGTGAGCGGGTGCGGCGGCGGACGGCCGGAGCTTCACCGAATCCGGTGTTCCGGGTCTCAATTCAAGCTGGATTTATGCCGGGGAGTGAGCGGGCGGTACGGTGAAGGTGAGGGTGATCACGGGTTGGCTGTGCGGTGGCTGTAAGCTGGCGGTCATGGCGGCGGGCGGAAACAGGGGTCCGGCGATAAATCTGGTTGGCGGCGGAGCAAGAGAGAGAGGGGAATCTAGTACGGCTTGATACTCACCAACTCGTGGAGCTTTTGCGAGAGTTGATGGCGGCAGAGAAAACTGCAGATCAGCGAATCGACGAGAAATCGGCGACACAGGACGGCGGCGTTCCTCCGATGTGCAACTTCCAGCGGCGTGCGACAATATTGTGTAGAAGAAAAGATTTGAGCTTGGCTCTGGTTGCAAAGCGGGGCTTCGGCAGGATTTTATAGGGGCGGATTGGCCGAGAGTAGGAAGGCGGTGCTAGATTAAAAGAAGGGGAGCGAACGACGGCGCGGGATCGATCCGGACTCTGGGTAAGGAAAGAAGAAAGAAGAAGAAGGCGCCGACAGGTGGGTCCTAGCTGTCGGTGGAAGAAAGGATCGGGTGCAAATCGGCCGCTGGGTTGGCCGCGGGAAAAGAAAAGAAGCAGAGGAAAAGAATTGGGCTGGCTGGAAGGAAGAATAGGAGAAGAAAAGAAATAAAGATGCATGCACAATTTTAATTTATGATTTTTATGAAAATACTTTTAGAAATTTTAACTCCTATATTTTGGGTGTTACAGTGGAGCTAGGTGGCAAAATAATATCTATCAGGGTGCAATGCCATAGCTTGAAGGCACCCTCATGTGTAGGTCGCCGTGTTTCTCTCACTATTTCCTTCTTCCATTCTTTCTTTTTTTTCATCTTCTCTTTTTTTTATCTTCTTTTTTTTGTATTTTCTCTTTTTTCATATTTTTTCATGAGCAAGCCAGAGCTAACACCTTTTAACCAGGATACTCCTTGGTATGAATAGAACTTGCAGTGAGACGCTCACCGATTTTCCCCACACTTGGACTATTATGTGTTAGGACACCAAGAGTCAAGTGTGTGGTATCGGTGTCTCCTTTAGAGTGTGTTCCATCACCAAAGAGGACTGAGTGTACAGTTGAAACAGTTCCCACATTCTTGGGCATTGCATGCCCCTCATTCTTTTTAATCTCAACCTGAAATGGTTAGCGACCAAAAATACCCGAAGGTGCATACTATCCTAAAAACATGTTCTTGCTTTTATTGAATAAAAGAAAACTTTATTGGAAAATGAAATAAAAGTTCAGGCCATCTTCCGGCAGTGCTTTGTTTATGGTCACAAGCTCGACCATGAGGAATTTCTTCTCGCAGCTATCATTAGTGATAATGCTACAAGCTTCACCATCATTTGATGATTTATCGTCGTTCAAGCTGCAAGGTTAGTGCCACAGTGTGCCATGAAATTTTCAATGCTTATGATAAACAAATGCATCTACAACCATCTGTTTAAACATTTTGCAAGGGAGGACTTTAGGGTGGTTGTAGTCCTTGTGTGTGCTTATGGCACAAAGTGCGGCTGACTCTAGAAAGGAATTATGTGAGCATGGTTCTTGAGGTGTTTTAAGAATGAAGCTCCCATGCTTGTCTAGGGAATCCTTTTTGTCGGATTCTAGAGTCAGTTCTTCACAAAGCTTCGTGGCCCATGAGTTATCTATCCCAAGAGAATCATCAAAGAAGACTGATGTTGGTGATGGTCATTCATTTTCACAAAAGTGTTCTGAGTCATCTTCTTTGGGGGTAGAAGGTTCTGCACCTTCAAATAAAGCTGGCCCAGATGATGTGAATGGAGATACACGCATCACCGTCTCAAGCGGGTTTTGCTCATGATGAGGCTTCACAATAGGATTTTCCAAGCAAGAGGTAGTGGTGGCAGAAGTGGTTTCCCTAAGCTTTTCGTCTAGGCTCCTTTGAGATGTACCAAAAAGTTCTTCTAACGGGTGGCCTAGCAGAAGATGGAAATTGATGATAGGATAGATGTGGATATCTAAGCGCACCTCAATTTTGCCTATGATGATTGGCACGGCTGATGCGATCCCGCGACACTCAAAGATAAGTCCCGAGGGACTTGTGAAGAGTTTGTTAGTTGGGGATAGAGGCAAACTTCCCAAGAGAGTTTCCGCTAGAAATTCGGAGATGATACTAGCCTCTATAGTGGGGTCGTGAAGGGTTTCTACAATAGTTCCCTTTATAGAACAAGGTATGGTCGTGGAATGTGAACGAATCTGAATTGCTTCGGAAGAGTGTTTCACTTCCATTAACCATTCTTTTGGTGGTTCCTTTCTAGGAAGAGCCTCCTTAAGAAGATTGGAAGGATGAGATAGAGGAGGTTTCATAGCCTTCTTGTGCCAAGAGTGGTTCAAGGTGTTCCCAAAATCATCAAATTCGACAGGGAAATCCGAAGGGTAGAGTACTACTCCTTCCTGCGGTGCTCGTGGTTCGGTTGAGGGCTCATGAGTCGAATATATGAATATGAAAGGTATGGGGTTAGATTCGGCTGATGAGAACTTCTCGAGGCTTGACATGGATTTCTCCTGGAAGGTTTTGGCTTCTACGTTGGAGGAAGTGTATGATTCTAGGATACGATCAAGGATTTTCTTTCCCTCCATCGGAGTTTTATATGCAAACGAACCTCTAGCAACGATGTCAAGATCTAGGGCAGAGGCCATGTCTAAACCCGCACAAAATATGTGCAAGGACACTTCATCGGGTAAAGGCATGCCTAGGCTAATTGTTAAAACTAAAGGTGTGAAAATCTAGCCCATGCTGCTCCTAGGGACTCCTTCACTGATTTCTCAAATGCAAGAATTCCACTCCATGGAGAAGGTGTGAGGGATAAAGGAGAGAACGAGTGACAGAAGTCATCTCGGAGCTTTCCCCAATCACCGTTCACATTTCCCACTTTTTGGGTGTACCATTTCCTAGGATAACTAGACACAAACACAGTTCCTCCTCAAGGTTTTGTGTGTTATGCCTAGGATAACCAGACACGAACACAGTTCCTCGAATTTTTGCAAATGATCATGAGGATCTTTATTCTTGGCCCTAGAGAAGGGTTGTTCCCGAACCAAGGCAATGCAACCAGGATGCAGTTCAAAGCCAGAAGTGGGCTCTAAAAACTCACCCTGAATGGTCAAAAGGTATGTACAAGGATAACCATTCAAGGGTGGAGAGGGTGAAAGTAGAGGTAAGGAAAAACAAAAGAGATGAGGATAAACTGGGTAGCGGGGGTAAAGATAGAGGGAAGAAAAAATAAAGGATATAATTTTTTTTATAAAGATACGTGGATGAACTAGGTTCCAAGGCAATACGACAATCATTCCCTGGCAACGGTGCCAGAAATGCTTGTTGGTATTTCTTAACGTTCATAGAATAATCCGCAATCACACGGAGATACCGTTGTAGCAATTCACCTGTGAGTATTCAAGGGTATCGTATTTCCGCGAGGAACGGAGGTGCTAGCCTTCTAACTGGTTCATCCAAGGACAAACAAGAGATAGGTAGGTGAGGATAGAGAAGATTCCTATGGCTTACGAGTTTCTAGTAAAGATAGGTTCTGCCTCTACTTGCTTACTTCGGGCATCGGTCTAACCCTGGTCTGCCAAGACCCTTCGGCTATTAGCTCTACTCCGACCCCAAATGTGAGGGATTTTAGAGGACAGACATGGCTGTCACCACCTACCACCTACCCTACAACACCGTGGGGGCTCGTAGCGTACAAAGGTAATCTGGAACCTAGACACCACGTCTATGCTGTCGATTACTACTCTAGCGTCGATCAGGGTTTACCCATCTTTATCAAGGGCCCTCTACTAGAGCAACCATCACAAGAACGGAGGATGATCCCATAAGCAAATAAAGAATAGAACTTACTTAGCTAAGAGACTCACCACCATAGGAGATCAGGAATACTTACCTAAGAAATGAAGCATCCGTCGAGGTACAAGGCCGAGGAAGAGTGCCGATAGGCCGGCACCTCTCCGAACTTCCCCCCACTCTCTCCTTATTTTCTAAGAACTACGGAGGTAGGGCTTTGCCTTGGAGTGGAGCTCTTCTCTTCTCTTCTCTTCTTATTGTATTGAATGGGGTGCTCTCCTCCTCCTTATATAGTCCTCAAAGGGCGGTTTCTGGCGGGGTTATACATGGAAACCTGATGAACCGTCTTGTGAGAGCGCGGGGGTTCTTCCCGCTAAAACTGAGCAAGACGGGAGGCTGTCCAGGTTCGGCCCACCCTGGGTGCCTCCTCTCACACCGCCTATCGTCCGAGACACGGCAGATGGGTCCCCTAGTGGGTACAGGGTGGTTGGCGTGTTTGTGGATCCTTGAATCCGTGTGTAACCCTTTGATTGGTCGGAGGTGTGTTTCTTGGCCTCTTGGGTCGAATTGCTTCTTTATGTGGACCCTCCAATTCTCGTGCTCGCAAAGAATGCTCTGAAATGTACTTTTCCCTTTGTTTGAGCATGGTTTTCATGTGTATGCAGGCGTCGTCCCTGTAAATAGTGACTCACCAAAACTTGTGGAAATGATTAGTATTAAACTCCTATCTCTAGTTTGGTGTTTGTTATGCCACTGCCTTCTACAGGAGTTGACGGTCAGATTTAGCACTTTATGGACCGTCAACAGGCATGCATCTTCTCTTCTTGGTCAGCATTCCTTCTGCATCGGCTTCGATAAGTCTCGATATCTGCACTGAAGCCATTCTTCCATGCAACTACGCCCATGCCTCGGACACGTCACGTGTTGTCACACCCCAAAATTTCAATTTTAGGTTGCGAATATCTTTTCGAATAAATCTATCAATCTTCTAGAGTTTCTGAGAATATTTCTAGATTTTGCTGGCATTTATTCTCAATTTTTCTGGAGCTAATCCAACTCTAACTCCGAGATTTCTTTCAAGAATTTTGGATGCTTGAGGATATTTCTCCAGTTTTAGAAACATTATCTAGACTTTTCTGGGTTTTGTTTCTCATCTAAATATCCTTTTCCCAAGTAATCAAAATAAAAAAAACATAAATACCTGATGGATCGGGTTGGACCGGACCCTTTCAAATACATAGCTTAGCCAGCTCGTTTCTTTTCTCCCTCTTCGTGTGGGCCCGACCGGACCCCTTCAAATACATAGCTCAGCCAGCTCGTTTCTTTTCTCCCTCTTCGTGTGGGCCCCACAAGCCAAGCTCGCAAAGTCGCAAGGCCCAATCCGACCCGCTGCCCGCGTCACGTCGGCCATCTTCGATTAGCGCATCCCAGCCGAGAGCTCGCGCCCCTGCTCGCCTCGGCCCCGCACCCTCCCTCATCATGCATCGCTGCACCGTCCCTTTTGTTTCCTATCACACAACACCACGTGACCTGTCTTGGCCCAACCAACCCGACCTGCGATGAAGCTCAGGTCACGTTCGGGTAGGCCACGGCTGTGCGCCATCATTCTGGGCATGCACACCCTGCCCTTGCATCACCCGCACCTACAAATCGTGAGGCCGAGCCCTCCCCTCAACCCTTCAGCCGCGCATCGTCTTCCTGCACCGCCGCCATCATCTATTTCGCGAGTGCCCCAGATCTCCCCCGTCCCCCTACTGCTCACGAGGCACCAGGAGGCCCAGCGCTGCCACCGACCCCTGCTGACCGGCGCCCCCCTGCGCGCGTCCTCTCCCTGCGCATTGTCGCCCTGCAGCCACGAACCTCGCGCCCCCTTGTACTGTTGTACTGTACACCGCCGCCGCGTGCTATCCCGTGCACCTCCTCACACGCCGCCCTGCTCGCCCTCCCCCTCGCCTCTTCTGACAGCGTTACGCCACCCTGCAACCGCTCTTCCTGCATCTCCCCTTGTGCCCCGCCGCCTCCAGGTGTTCGCCAAGGTGCAAAACCATCGCTGTTCCCGTGCAGTACATCGCCGTCCTCATCTCCGCCCAAATTCGGCCGCCTCGGTGATCCTCCGTTGAAGGTAAGAGGTAAAACGAAACCCCCTCGTCGTCCTCTCTCTTTCCCCCCAAATCCCAAGCCCCCTAAGCTTTTGCAATCTAGTCCCTGACATCTATCATTTATCGCAAATAGGTCCCCGCAGCCTTGTTTCTTCCATAGTTTCCACGTTTTAGCTCCATTTTAGTTCGTTCTTATTGCGTTAGCTTTATTTTAGCGTGAGCTATAGTTTAGCTGTATCCTAGTTTCTACTTTAAAATTAATTTATAATTAATTTTATTAATACCTATTCAACTAGCTTTTCTAATTAAAAGCAAATTAGATTTCTACACCGGTTTTCTCAACTAATGTTAATATGAATAATACAATATAAATGTGTATTTTAATATAACTTGTTTAGTTCAAACACGAATCATAAAGGTTCACACTACTTTCAATATAATTGGCTTAGTTTGCACATAATAACCTTGATACATAAAACTTGACTAAGTTTATCTCGTCTTTACAAATATAAATTAAATTAAATTAATTGCATCTTTACATCTGTTTTCATAAATAAAATAAATCAAGTATATAGTTCTAGTTCTTTTTCCTTATATTACAAATCTTTCAATAACTTTATCTTTTCAACCATAGCTCCGTTTTCAGCGTTCCTTGCGCTCTCGTGATCATAGTTCGAGCCTTGCCCTTTAGTGCGCTCTTTTATGCTTTTCTTCTATTTGGTGCTGTGTCCTTAGTTGTATCTTGTTTTTCTTGTTTCTTGTATATTTGTGCTGATGCTTGTTGCGAGTAGAAGGAATGCAGTTCGAGAGCTGAAGGTTAAGAGTTTCAAGAGCAAGTGTTGAAGACTCTAAGCAGCTTTTCTCTGGAATAAAGGCAAGTATATTCCTTGATCATACTTTCATCCTAACAACCTTTATTTATTTAATGCTTGCATGCATTAACTTGACGGGTTCCTACTTCCTACTTTATCCTTGTTTATGATCCATAACCTTGAAGCCGGGTTCTTTCAAAATAATGGGTAGCTTGCTTAGTTGCTAAACTATGGTTTCGGGTGGTTTATGAAAACAATACTTGATACATGATTTACATCTTTTGGAACCACTGAGATGAATGGATGATAAATGATTAATTTAAACCATGGAGCGATCGCCCGGGAAAACAGTGCAACCACAAGAACTATATAGCTCTAGTCTTAGCTAAGTAATTAGATGTCTCTAGCTTGTTAATAGCTTACCGGAAGGCGCATGAGGGGGGGGGGGGGCTGTGAGGAGGGATTCGCTGCCTGCCAAGGGTGTACTCTTTTATTTGGTTTTTGTCACGCCTTAGGGGAGGTTCACCTCCGCAGCTGCTGAAACCTTAGCGGGCTATTGACTTGTTAGGGAGTCTTTGGAAAGGCTTCGTAGTGAATCCCTGCCACTAACCCCGGAAGTGTTTAAGAGGCTAGCTACCTTGGGCATCAAGGGAGACACGACTTGTGGGTAAAGTGTGCAATCTCTGCACAGTGTAAAACTGACATATCAGCCGTGCTCACGGTCAAGAGCGGCTTGGACCCTCACATGACAACTTAAATTGAATCTATGGTTAATTCAACAGTTTATTTGTTCCAAGCTCCAATTATTTATTAGTTATCTCTTTGTTTCATAAATGTGGGATAATATTCATTCATGGCTTACTAACACTACTAACTTTTGACCCTAATACCACGCTTTTTTTTCGAACGCCACGATTTGGTTGCAATAGGGGTGTTATCGCCACCATTTGCGCTTTTGGTTGCGATAGATGGGATTTTTGCTACGCAAATTTTTTCGTGGCCCTAAGTATGAAGATCGTTGCGAAAAGTAAGTACTATCGCAACCAAATGTGCTCCGGTTGCAACAATTGGTCCATGTTGCCACGATGTGATTTTCGTTGCGGACAATTTTATTGGCGTTGCAATACTAAGATGATAATTGCAACGCTTTAGATGATGGTTGTGATAGCACGTCTATGTTACAATGAATATGATTCGTTGTATATAGTAGTCGTTAGCGTTGCAAAAGAGGTGCACATATAGCAACGAAAAATATATCATTTGCATCGCTTTAGCAGGTGGTTGCAATCGCACGTCCCTTTTACAACGAATATGTTTTGTTGTATATAATAGTCGTTTGCATTGCAAAAGGTTATACGTATAGCAACGATATAATAAATCATTGCAATTGCTACGGTTATAGGAAAAAATAATAAAAAAGACATATAACAAGGTTTTGAACCTGCGACCATTAGAGTCTAAAGAAAACGTACTTACCACTATACCATAATTGTGTTTGTGTGATTTGTAGCCACGAAATCTTATACAAATTAACTATATATATGCCATGCATCGGGATCATAAATTTTATCCGCATTTACAGCGACGGATTTGAACATATTAAAAAATAGTAAATAGCCAATAAACGATTTTATATTAAAAAACCTAAATTGTTTACAAATTCATGCAGGTCCTTCTCTATTTTTTCTTTTTAGTAATTTATTAACTTGAACCATATTCTCTTTCTATTTACACCACATCCTTCTCTTTGTCCACGCTCCGCGTCGTCCTTCTCATCTTAGGTCATCATCCCCGGCATCGCAATCACTAAGGTTTGGGAGCACAACACTTATCTATCTACACCTAAAAAGACTCTAGAGGAATCATCCACATACATAACAAAACTATCCCATGCAGAGAAATCATTCACCTCCAAATCAGAATCGGGCGGAAAAAGGAAAATATATATCCAGCATTAGTATCGTATTGGCCTGCCTACGCTCGGTAGAATCGCCTCGCCCATGCGGCCGCCCCGCGCATGTCCAGGCCGCACATCAGTCGTCTCTCTCGCTCAGTCCACACCCGCGGCCCATCCTGGCCTCGCGCCAGCCACACACCACCGGCTCTCATTCTCTCGCGTCCCCTGCAGCGTGCTTCCAATCCATGTCGAGAAAGCTAGCGTGCGCACCGCAGCTGCCGCATCCTCGTCCTCTACCGGTGGGCGGATTCCATGGCGGCGCCCGCTCAGGTCCTGATGGTTCCTTGCCTCCACAAAATTTTAGATATACTCTTGTCTAAATATCCAAAGAGAAAATACAAATCAAAAAATCTGAATCAGAAAATAAAAATATCCAAATAAAAATATAAATTAGAACAGACAGTACAACACAATGGTTAAGTAAAAAAAATTGAAATATCAAGCTTTGACAGGTTTCAAACCTGAGACCTAAGGTTCATGAGTTAGCTACTTACCAGCTAACCATACATGTATTTGTGCTGTTGGTGGATTCATAAACCTATAACGTAGACACGATGAGGCATAGAAAAAGATCTAATTAATCTATACCTACGTGACCAAGTCCTAGACGCAAAAAGAAAGAAGACGAGTCCCCAGCAGTGTCGCGGCCTGGGTCTTCCGTAGCCCTGAGCCCTCGTCATCGCGGTCTCCTGTAGCGTCGTTGCGGCCTCCCTGCACAGCCGTCGCTGCCGTCCACTTGCAAGCGTCGCATCATCGCGGCCCTCTCCTGCAGCAAGATTCGCGTCGTTGCCGCTCTTCCCTGCAGCCAGCATCGTTGGACGCCGTCTCACAAACTCTTCAAGCTGATCGACCTGCACCAGCGCAACTGTGCAGGCAAGCACCAGTCATCTACGAAGGCAGCAACCGGAGGTAGGATTTTTTATCTAAGTCTCTAGTGATCACCGGATCAAGATGATTGGATGGCTTTTATTTTAGAATTTCAGGGGCTACCCTTGGTTCGATTGCAATTCCAAACGACTGAAGATCAGATTCAACATTCTATTACATAGGTTAAGAGAGAGCATTGATTTCTGAATTACAATTAGATCGATATTTCAAGCTTGATTTCTGAATTACAATTAGATCGTGTTAATTGAACTAGTCCATTGATAATTGGTTGATTACATATTATTAATTGATTTTTAATTTTTATATGCACATTGTGTTTTTATCGACAACATCAGCACTAGCAGGCCTCAATTTATAATGCCCTGATTGTTGCTTTTCCCTTTGTTTGTAATGCCCTTATTAATTATTGCAATATCTTTCATTGTTGCTTTTCCCTTAGTTTATAATGCCCTGATTTGTTTAGTTAACGTATTGTAGGAAAATCTTGTGTCATTTGGAAGATAGAATTAGTGGCACATAGAGCAAACAATTTAATGTTGCTAGACTCGGCCAGAAAGCGTTGTCATAGTGCAAAAAGATGCAGCAGCAGCTACTCGCTACAATACTCGCTACAACAAAAATTCTACTGTCCGTAGAAATCTTTTCAATGAAAAAACTACAAATGGAACACAGGTGGCGTATATCAGTCAACAGCAGCTGATAATAAAACAAGAAATCAGAAAAAAGAAGAAGGTAACAACTACAATATGTTATTTGTCAACCTTGGACAAAGTTATTCTGTGCATATTGTAAATTTTCTACTATCCTAATCTTATTCTTTTGCTCAGGATATGGATAAACTTTGAGTGGCAGCCTTCCAATCAAGTGAGGACACAGCCGAGACGATGACCTGTTGCACTGCTTGGAAACCCTCGACTATTGCATATATGTTAGGAAGTCTTGCACTACTGCAAGTTTTAAATGGTTGTGAGATGAGTGAACCGTACACTCGTTTATGGTTTTAGTAACTACTTGAATGGTTTGTGAACTTATTGAATGATTGATTATAATTATTATATGTGAGTGCAATTGCTTTTATTATGGTAAATTGTTTTGGCAATGACGTTTCATTAAACCACAAATCAAATGCTACTAGCGTTGCAATACAAACTATGCCAACGAACTTGTATGCATGGCAATAGGATCTATGGCAACGAACTCAATTGCGTGGCGATATGATTTGTAGCAACGAATCAAATTGCGTGGCAAATGATACTATTGCCACAGTCGGACTACCGTGGTAATAACATTTGCTCTATTGCAACGAATAAAATTGCGTGGCAAATGGTACTATTGCAATGGCACGGAAATCGTGGCAATAACGTAGAAACTCTCGCAACGATTAAACGTGCATGGCAAATGGTGCTATTGCCACGCCATGGTAGCCGTGGCAAAAACGTATGATCTCTTGCAACGAATCAGATGCATGGCGAATGATGCTATTGCCAGGCATCACAGTCGTGGCAATACCACCTTTAGCAACAAAATTCTGGCATGGCAATTGGTGGCAATAGCATGTATTGCCACGCCACTGATCATTGCATATACCAACCCTCGCAACGGAGGTGTGCGTGGCAACTGATTATATTGCGATGACCATGAACGTTGCAACACCGTTCTATTGCGATGCTTGGCAATGAACCACTACGGTTACAATAAACCCCAATAGTTACAACGTCAAACTAGCAATGGTTGCAATACCCTCATTGCATCGCGATTTTTTGCAACCATTGCCAACGAACGCGATTTGGTTGCAAATACCACCTTTTGCAACCAAATTGGCCCTATTGCAACATTTTGTCGCCGTTGCGCAAGGGTTAGAAGTTAGTAGTGTAAATAGTTTGTTTAATGTTCAACTGTTCATTAAAATGCTTACCGCTTTATTCAGCCAGCCTTTATCCTTGTTTAAGCCTTGCATGTCATTTATTTCCTAATATACTTGCTGAGTACTAATCATAAGTGTACTCACACTTGCTAAAACCGCTGCTCAGAAGAGGAAGTTCCTATGAGGTTTGCTGAAGATGTTGCTAAGTTCTAGGTGTACGCAACCCCCTGTCGATTGCCTGTGAAGTGTCAAGCCATCGTTTCCAGGATAAGCTGTGTATCTCTGATAGGCTTTTAGTTACTGTGACTCTCTTTTTCGTGATATTGTTGATCATTATTCTATTATAATGTCACTATATGTATGGAACTTGATCCTAACATACATATAGTTATGCATTCAGTTTTGTTTTAAAAATCGGGTGTGACATGTGTGTTCTAGTATCCCAAGAGCGTATGTCAGCTTGTCTTTCTCTTTGCCAGGCTTCAAAGTGCCTTCGGCAATGGCCTTTAGTGCCGTATTAAGCTTGTCGGTCGCTTCTCTTATTTGATCACTAGTCACGAACGATCCATCTTCCATGTTTAGTGTGCCTCCTTGAGCATAGAAGTAATACTTTGCTCGCAATTGTCAGTTGAAAGTCGCATGTATGATTCCTCTTGCAATAAGGTCTTCTGCCATCTTCTGCCATTTTGGAATCGCCGACGAATAACTTCCTAGCCCAAGATGATGGAAGTGCTGCTTTTTCTTGCATTGTCTTTGTTCCGTCTAGTTCACTCCTTGATGTCCTCATACTTGTACTGCATGAATGCATCCCAAAAAGGACGTTGCTTCTCGAGGTTTTTCTCAATGTCTGGAGTGAGGCCCATTTTGATGTAGTCGTTGTTCATGTTTTTCTTGAACGCCTGGAAAGCAATAGCCATCTTCTTCATGTCCCATTTCTTCAAGACTTCTCCTTTGTCATCGGGAAAACTGAAGTGCAGTTTCACCTCTCTCCATTACATTTCCTTCTCTGTGTCGGGGATTGACATCTACATTATTATCATTGGCTTTACTTTTCTTCCATAGCTTGTAGCTAATGGGGATGTTTTCCCTGACATAATATCCACATTCACTACACCAGAATCGAATTGCCTTGGTGGCCAAGAACCGCCAAGAAATATACCAAAACCGCCAATGTAATTATCCTTGGCGGCTGGCCGCCAAGCAAAATCCACCAAGGATAGAAGGCCAAGGAAACTTGATTTACTTGGCAGCTACCCACCAAGAATCGTTTTCTTGGATGTTTGGCGCCAAGCGAAATGAACTAACGGCAAAATCTACATTGCGCCAAGGAAACGTTGCAACCGCTGAGGATATAATTTTCGTGGCGGCTATCGACCGCCAAGTAAATGACATTCCTTGGTGGTATCAAGTAAATCACTTTTCATGGCAGCTGAGAACCGCCAAGTAAGTATCTTTCCTTGGCTGTCGATAGCCGCAAGGTAATTTGTTTTCCTTGGCAACCACCAACAGCCAAGGAATCAAGGCCGCCAAGTTAATCCTATTTGCTTGGCTGCTTTCCACCGCCAAGTTAGTTCTATTTACTTGGCTGCTTTCCACCGCCAAGTTAATTCAGTTACATTGGCCAAGGAAGTGTTTCAAAGAACAAGGAAAATAAAAACAAAAAGAAAAACAATGGGCTGGCAGGCAGAATTCAATAGATCCAAATTGGATTATATGATATTCGAAGCAATATATAGATCGTACATCCATTAGTTCACCACAAGTCCATTTTGCATAGCTAAAGGCAAATATGCCTGGCATATGCCTACATATAATTTGTGGCAAATACTATATCATGCCTACATGTCACATCACGACATGCACAAAATACATTAGCAAAAGATCAGGCTCACGTCATATGCTACTCTACCAAAATAGGCTAACAATGAAAACCACATCCTACAGTCAGTAGGAGTTGCTGGCTTTAGTTGAGGTCACAGTCAAGGTCACTGATCATGAATTGCCTTCGACAGCTCTCTCATCATCAGCATCTCCTTCGATGGGTCACTCAGCATCATCTTCACCTTAGGTAGGCATCGGCATCAACATTTCCTTGAAAGGAGGCATCATCGTCATCGTCATCGCTTTCATCGCCCTATCATCAACTGAGTGAGAGCCTCCATGTGACGATCCAGCAGTCTGCAAATCAGTAAATTTTCAATTGTTGTATGATCATGTAAGAACTGAGAACCAACATATAATCTGAGTAAATAAACAAAATTTGATGCCATCTGCAGCTACATGCTTAATTCCGAGCCAAACAAGAGGCTGCAACTAAATTATAATATATTTGCCAAGCAAAACTAAGAGGAATTAACCAAGTCAAACTGATGGTGGCTACCATACCATGGAGTTAAATCTAAGACTCTCATTTCTAATAAACAGGAAGCCACATGTTCACTGCTGCAACTCATATTGGCATTCTGCCACCAAACAATATTAATTTTCTAGATGAAATGTTCTCCATATGCAAAACATGAATTGTACAGATAATCATTCGGTTAAATTTGTAACCTGTTGACGACGTGCATCAATATTTTCTAGATGGGACAGCAGCTCTGCAGGCGGTTCTTTTCCAAAATCAGCATACATTGTCTGCAATTGAAAAACATATAAATAAATATGCATGCATAAAACACATTATTTGCTACAAGCAGTGGCAGAATCAGTACCATGATCAGTGCATGATTAACACTATTTTCATCATGGAATATCTGATTAGTCTGTTTCAGCTGCTCATTTTCTTTGAGCGACGTTTCATAATAATCAGGATTGATTGGCTTAAAAGGCACCGACAATCGATGCACTAGAACAGTTCCTTGTCCACAGCACCATCACCAATTGGAACACGCCGATGCTTCATACCACGTCTCATGGTGCACAGTGCCTTTCCATCCAGTTCATGTGAGTTCTCATCTGAAGCTAGTCCTTTGTAGTCATACTAAAATAAAAGGAAAAATATTGACATGTGAAAATATTGATTGAACCATCTGAGCTATGGGCAAGTTACTTAATCAGCAGCAATGAATATATACCCAGCTGCAGCAATGAATAAATGCTTCAAGGAGGAGTAAATTTGCTTATAAAAGTATTCTAACTGATGTGGACGTCAATACTAACGATACATCCACGCCTATACAAGTACCTATTTCTGGTCCTATTACACGTGCCCGTGCTCCTCAACTTAATCATCAGGTGAGTTCACTTTTGAGTTTATGTCCATCATGTTTAGACCATGGAGACACGTGCACTCTTATTTTGATTAGGAACCAAGGAGACGACCGAAAGGAAGATGGATTCGCGCAGGCTGAATTCGCACTGCAGAACAGCACCAACTTGTGACGGTCACCACGGTCGCATATGGACTCGGATTGGGGCTTTCAAGTACTTCGTGGAAAGCTTATAAAGTCTTCTTTCCAACGGATGCGGCATCAATTCTATCTCTGCTCGGAGTCGATTATTTGCCGACACTTTTTCTGATCACGGTGATGTATCACCTTATTTTGGCCCAATGGGCCGTGTATCAAGTTGAGTTCATTACGGACTCGTCCTAGGGTTGGAGTACGACCCCAGCACCCCTGTGGTCGTCCTGCCACGTCCTTATACCCCTTAGCCGCCACCAAAAACACTTGAGTTTTGTTTAGATCAAGTTTAGCCTTTGCTACTTGCTTGAGAGCGCGCGTGCTGGATCAGCCGCCTGTCTTCTTGTCTTCGGAACCTCACATCATTGCAGATTGAGTTTGAAACCTTCATCTACATCTAGTATATTAAGTACTTGTTTACTTGTTCTTGCTTGTTCTTCGATTGCTTGCAGGACGAGTGCCCTAGTGGCCGGGTGTCGCGCTCCACAAGATCGTGGTAGCCATTGGAGGTGGTGTATCGGTTGCTAAGGCGCAGTGTCCTTGGAAGGCTGTAGTCGGGCTGTGAACGTAGCCTTCATCCTCAAATCGAGTTATCTCCTACCTCTCATCGAAAGATCGGGAACAAACCCTACCGGGTTCACATCAGTTGGTAATCAGAGCAAGGTTTATCGGTGAGACACTTCCAATCCTTTGCTGTTTTTATTTTCCTATAGTCCAAAAAGCCCAAAAACAATTAGTAGATTAGTTTACCTGCAATCCTATAAACTCTTTGAGCCTTTCCTAGTACTGCTTAGTTAGTGCTTGTTGAGTATTTGGTTGCATCGGTTGTGTCGTGTTGCTGGTCTTAGTTTAGTCCTTTAGAGTTTTGAGTTCTTGTCACCTCTTTTTGTCTCGGAGTTTCAATTCATCAGTGGAAGAAAACTTTCATTGTTTCTGTGTCCGGTCTCCTATTTGCGAGTTTTAGTACAATTTGGAAAGCTTAACTCGTGATCTTTCCAACGAATCTGACCTGGGTCACAAACTCCATCTGAGTGTTCCAGAATCGACTTGGAGATTTGTGCGTCTGGCTGCGTGAAACAAGTTTCGTCAATCTGAGTTGGTAGTAGCTATATGCAGTAATCCTGTTACGTTGGTTGTCAAACAAAGGATTTTAGTCCTCTACAAAAAAGAAGAAAATGAAGAAAACAAAGTGAAAAAAATACAGAAAAGAAAAGAAAAGAAACGAAAAAGAAGAAAGGGGCTGATCCATCTTTTGTGTCCTACTGTCTCGATTGGTGCTTTGTGACTTCATTTGTGTCCAGGCTCGCGCCTCTCGCACGGTCTAGGCTAGGACCAGCACAGTACCACCGTTGAACAATTATTCAGCTTGCTTTTCTGACTAACGTGGTGCTAGTATTTTCCCTTGATCAGCCCACCTACAGCTCTACATATTCGACTACAGTTTGACAGGTCCTGTTGCTGCGGCACCGATACGCTCCCTTCCAGGTGCTTGACTTGTTGGTTGCCAACCCCCTCCTGTTGAGCAAGGTAAGAATTGGTAAGAGCTTGTATAACAAGTTGAGTGAGAGCGCCTCACAGTGGTTATATCTTAGTAGCTATAGGGGTTTGTTCTGCTTCACTTGTTCCCTGTTTGTTCTTGTGCTTCTACCATGGCAGGTTCAGGGGATGAGGATGACGGGGGTGGTCCACTTACGCCTCGTACCAAGGGCATCATGCAACATTTAAAAAAACAAGTGAGGGAATACACCGAAGGAATTGATACTGACTTGCAGGTGCTGAATGAGAAGATTGGTGTCCTAGAGGGTGGACAGATTTCCACCAACAACAAGCTTGCAGGGTTGGAGACGTCGATCAGTCGTGTTGAAAAAAGTGTTGCTGCTCTTCTACGATGTTTTGATGAGCTTCATGCTAAAGCCCCCGATGGGCGTGATGAAGACAGCAAGAAAGATGAGCATGTCGAGGATAATTAGGGTGATTATGTTGCTGATACTGAACAAGACGATCAAGATGCTCACAACCGTCGACGGCTATGTACTAATCGTAGAGGTATGGGAGGACATTGCCGACGTGAGGTACACAATAATTATAATGCTTTCAGTAAGATTAAATTTAAGATACCTCCTTTTGATGGTAAATATGATCCCGATGCATACATTACTTGGGGATTGTTGTTGATAAAAAGTTTGCATGTCATGAATTTCCTGAAAGCACACATGTTAGGGCTGCTACTAGTGAGTTTACCGATTTTTCTTCTATTTGGTGGATAGAACATGGGAATAAAAATCCTAATAACATGCCACAAACATGGGATGCTTTGAAACGGGTCATGCGGGCTAGATTTGTTCCTTCTTATTATGCACGTGATATGCTAAATAAGTTGCAGCAATTGAGACAGGGTGCTAAGAGTGTAGAAGAATATTATCAGGAGTTACAAATGGATATGCTACGTTGTAATTTAGAGGAGGGTGAGAAAACCGCGATGGCTAGATTTTTGGGTGGTTTAAACTGAGAAATTCACGACATCCTTGCTTATAAAGATTATACTAACGTGACCCGTTTGTTTCATCTTGCTTGTAAAGCTGAAAGGCAAGTGCAGGGGCGACGTGCTAGTGCCAAGACTAATGTTTCTGCAAGAAAATCTACATCATGGCAGCAGCGCACGACTACTTCTTTGACTGGACGTGCACCTCTCCCAACCCCCTCGCCTGGTCGACCAGCACCATCGACTTCCTCTAGTGACAAACCACATAGTTCTCCCACAAATTCAGCAATCAAATCTGTCCAGAAACCAGCTGCTAGTGCTTCTTCGATTGCCTCCACGGGTAGAACAAGAGATCTTCAGTGCCATCGTTGCAAGGGCTTTGGGCACGTGCAGCGTGACTGTCCTAGCAAGCGTGTTTTGGTGGTCAAAGAAGATGGTGGGTATTCTTTTGCTAGTGATTTTGATGAAGATACACTTGCTTTGCTTGCACCTGACCATGCAGGTAGTGATGAACGACCAGAAGAGCAATTTAGCGCAGAGCTATTGGATCGTATCGTGATGTTGTTGAATGTGATGTTGTGCCTATGGAGGCTTGTAATATTCTGCTAGGTAGGCCATGGCAATTCGATACAGATTCTATGCATCATGGTAGATCAAATCAGTATTCTCTCTTGCACCATGATAAGAAAATTGTGTTGCTGCCCATGTCCCCTGAAGCTATTTTGCATGATGATGTTGCTAAAGCTGCAAAAGCTAAAAGTGAGAGCCATAAAAATACCAAATTTGTTACTGATAAGAAAGATGAAATAAGATTGAAAGGACATTGCTTACTTGCAACTAAATCTAATATTAATGAATTGATTGCTTCCACTTCTATTGCCTATGCTTTGGTATGCAAAGATGCTTTAATTTCAATTCACGATATGCAATATTCTTTGCCTCTTGTTGTTGCTAACATTTTGCCGGACTATGCTGATGTGTTTCCAAGGGAGATCCCACCGGGGCTGCCACCAACTCAAGGGATTGAGCACCAGATTGATCTAATTCCTGGTCCATCTTTGCCTAACCGTGTGCCATACAGAACAAATCTGGAAGAAATAAAAGAGATTCAGCGACAAGTGCAAGAGCTACTCGACAAAAGTTATGTACGTGAGTCCCTTAGTCCTTGTGTTGTTCCGGTTATTTTAGTGCCTAAGAAAGATGGAACATGGCGTATGTGCGTTGATTGTAGGGATATCAATAATATCACGATTCGATATCGACACCCTATTCCACGTTTAGATGATATGCTTGATGAATTGAGTGGTGCTGTTGTGTTTTCCAAAGTTGATTTGCGTAGTGGGTACCACCAGATTTGTATTAAGTTGGGAGATGAATGGAAAACTGCTTTCAAAACTAAGTTTGGTTTATATGAGTGGTTAGTCATGCTTTTTGGGTTAACTAATGCACCTAGTACTTTCATGAGATTAATGAACGAGGTTTTGCGTGCTTTCATTGGAAAATTTATTGTAGTCTACTTTGATGATATACTAATTTACAGCAAATCTATTGACGAACATCTTAATCACTTACGTGCTATTTTTAATGCCTTACGAGATGCACATTTATTTGGTAACCTTGAGAAGTGCACCTTTTGCACAGATCGAGTGTCTTTTCTTGGCTATGTTGTGACTCCACAGGGAATTGAGGTTGATCAAGCCAAGGTAGAAGCTATACAGGGGTGGCCTGTACCAAAGACTATTACATAAGTGAGGAGTTTCCTAGGGCTTGCTGGGTTCTATCGCCGTTTTGTGAAGAACTTTAGCACCATTGCTGCACCATTGAATGAGCTTACAAAGAAGGGAGTGCCTTTTAGTTGGGGCAATGAACAAGAGAACGCCTTCAACATGCTGAAAGATAAGTTGACACACACACCTCTTCTCCAACTTCTTGATTTTAATAAGACTTTTGAGCTTGAATGTGATGCTAGTGGGATTGGATTGGGTGGTGTTTTGTTACAAGAAGGCAAACCTGTTGCATATTTTAGTGAAAAATTGAGCTGGCCTATTCTGAATTATTCTACTTATGATAAGGAATTATATGCTCTTGTTCGAACAATAGAAATACGGCAGCATTATTTGTGGTCCAAAGAGTTTGTTATTCATTCTGATCATGAATCCTTAAAGCATATTCGTAGTCAAGGCAAACTGAACCGTTGACATGCTAAGTGGGTTGAATTTATTGAATCTTTTCTTTATGTTATTAAGCACAAGAAAGGGAAAGAGAATATCATTGCTGATGCTTTGTCTAGGAGATATACTTTGCTGAATCAACATGACTACAAGATCTTTGGATTAGAAACGATTAAAGACTAATATGTTAATGATGCTGATTTTAAAGATGTGTTGCTGCATTGTAAAGATGGGAAGGGATGGAACAAATTCATCATTAGTGATGGGTTTGTGTTTAGAGCTAACAAGCTATGCATTCCAGCTAGCTCCGTTGGTTTGTTGTTGCTGCAGGAAGCGCATGGAGGTGGCTTGATGGGGCATTTTGGAGTAAAGAAAACAGAGGACATACTTGCTGGTCATTTCTTTTGGCCAAAGATGAGAAGAGATGTGGAGAGATTTGTTGCTCGTTGCACGACATGTCAAAAGGCTAAGTCACGGTTAAATCCACATGGTTTGTATTTGCCTCTACCTGTTCCTAGTGTGCCTTGGGAAGATATTTCTACAGATTTTGTGTTCGGATTGCCGAGGACTAGGAAGGGACGTGATAGTGTGTCTGTGGTTGTTGATAGATTTTCTAAGATGGCTCATTTTATACCATGTCATAAAACTGATGATGCTTCTCATATTGCTGATTTGTTCTTTCGAGAAATTGTTCGTTTGCATGGTGTGCCCAAGACAATTGTTTCTGATCGTGGTGCTAAATTTTTTAGTTATTTTTGGAAGATTTTATGGGCAAAATTGGGGACTAAGCTTTTGTTTTCTACTACATGTCATCCCCAAACTGATGGTCAGACTGAAGTTGTCAATAGAACTCTGTCCACTATGTTAAGGGCTGTTTTAAAGAACATTAAGATGTGGGAAGATTATTTGCCTCATACTGAATTTGCTTATAATCTCTCACTGCATTCTACTATAAAGATGTGCCCGTTTCAGATTGTTTATGGTTTGTTGCCTCGTGCTCCTATAGATTTAATGCCTTTGCCATCTTCTGAAAAACTAAATTTTGATGCTGCTAAGCGTGCTGAATTGATGTTAAAACTGCATGAAACAACTAAAGAAATCATAGAGCGCATGGATGCTAAATATAAGTTTGCTGGTGATAAAGGTAGAAAGGAACTAAAGTTTGAACCTGGGAATTTAGTTTGGTTGCATTTGAGAAAGGAAAGGTTTCCTGAATAAGAAATCTAAATTGCTGCCCCGGGCCGATGGACCTTTTAAAGTGTTAGAGAAATGCATATTTCAATACTAACGATACATCCACACCTACACAAGTACCTATTTCTGGTCCTATTACACGTGCCCATGCTTTTCAACTTAATCATTAGGTGAGTTCACTTTTGAGTTTACGTCCATCATTTTAGACCATGGAGACGCGTGCACTTTTATTTTGATTAGGAACCAAGGAGACGACCGAAAGGAAGATGGATTCGCGCAGGCTGAATTCGCACTGCAGAACAGCACCAACTTGTGATGGTCACCATGGTCGCATATGGACTCGGATTGGGGCTTTCAAGTACTTCGTGGAAAGCTTATAAAGTCTTCTTTCCAACGGATGCGGCATCAATTCTATCTCTGCTCGGAGTCGATTATTTGCCGACACTTTTTCTGCTCACGGTGCTGTATCACCTTATTTTGGCCCAATGGGCCGTATATCAAGTTATTAAGGACAAGAAAGGGAAAGAGAATATCATTGCTGATGCTTTGTCTAGGAGATATACTTTGCTGAATCAACTTGACTATAAGATCTTTGGATTAGAAACGATTAAAGACCAATATGTTAATGATCCTGATTTTAAAGATGTGTTGCTGCATTGTAAAGATGGGAAGGGATGGAACAAATTCATCATTAGGGATGGGTTTGTGTTTAGAGCTAACAAGCTATGCAATCCAGCTAGCTCCGTTGGTTTGTTGTTGCTGCAGGAAGCGCATGGAGGTGGCTTGATGGGGCATTTTGGAGTAAAGAAAACAGAGGACATACTTGCTGGTCATTTCTTTTGGCCAAAGATGAGAAGAGATGTGGAGAGATTTGTTGCTCGTTGCACGACATGTCAAAAGGCTAAGTCACGGTTAAATCCACATGGTTTGTATTTGCCTCTACCTGTTCCTAGTGTGCCTTGGGAATATATTTCTACAGATTTTGTGTTCGGATTGCCGAGGACTAGGAAGGGACGTGATAGTGTGTCTGTGGTTGTTGATAGATTTTCTAAGATGGCTCATTTTATACCGTGTCATAAAACTGATGATGCTTCTCATATTGCTGATTTGTTCTTTCGAGAAATTGTTCGTTTGCATGGTGTGCCCAAGACAATTGTTTCTGATCGTGGTGCTAAATTTTTTAGTTATTTTTGCAAGATTTTATGGGCAAAATTGGGGACTAAGCTTTTGTTTTCTACTACATGTCATCCCTAAACTGATGGTCAAACTGAAGTTGTCAATAGAACTCTGTCCACTATGTTAAGGGCTGTTTTAAAGAACATTAAGATGTGGGAAGATTATTTGCCTCATACTGAATTTGCTTATAATCTCTCACTGCATTCTACTATAAAGATGTGCCCGTTTCAGATTGTTTATGGTTTGTTGCCTCGTGCTCCTATAGATTTAATGCCTTTGCCATCTTCTGAAAAACTGAATTTCGATGCTGCTAAGCGTGCTGAATTGATGTTAAAACTGCATGAAACAACTAAAGAAATCATAGAGCGCATGAATGCTAAATATAAGTTTGCTGTTGATGAATGGTGATGAAGGTAGAAAGGAACTAAAGTTTGAACCTGGGAATTTAGTTTGGTTGCATTTGAGAAAGGAAAAGTTTCCTGAATAAGAAAATCTAAATTGCTGCCTCGGGCCGATGGACCTTTTAAAGTGTTAGAGAAAATTAATGACAATGCATATTTCAATACTAACAATACATCCACGCCTACACAAGTACCTATTTCTGGTCCTATTACACGTGCCCGTGCTCCTCAACTTAATCATCACGTGAGTTCACTTTTGAGTTTATGTCCATAATTTTAGACCATGGAGACGCGTGCACTCTTATTTTGATTAGGAACCAAGGAGACGACCGAAAGGAAGATGGATTCGCGCAGGCTGAATTCGCACTGCAGAACAGCACCAACTTGTGATGGTCACCATGGTCGCATATGGACTCGGATTGGGGCTTTCAAGTACTTCGTGGAAAGCTTATAAAGTCTTCTTTCCAACGGATGCGGCATCAATTCTATCTCTGCTCAGAGTCGATTATTTGCCGATACTTTTTCTGCTCACGGTGCTGTATCACCTTATTTTGGCCCAATGGGCCGTGTATCAAGTTATTAAGCACAAGAAAGGGAAAGAGAATATCATTGCTGATGCTTTGTCTAGGAGATATACTTTGCTGAATCAACTTGACTACAAGATCTTTGGATTAGAAACGATTAAAGACCAATATGTTAATGATGCTGATTTTAAAGATGTGTTGCTACATTGTAAAGATGGGAAGGGATGGAACAAATTCATCATTAGGGATGGGTTTGTGTTTAGAGCTAACAAGCTATGCATTCCACCTAGCTCCGTTGGTTTGTTGTTGCTAAAGGAAGCGCATGGAGGTGGCTTGATGGGGCATTTTGGAGTAAAGAAAACAGAGGACATACTTGCTGGTCATTTCTTTTGGCCAAAGATGAGAAGAGATGTGGAGAGATTTGTTGCTCGTTGCACGACATGTCAAAAGGCTAAGTCACGGTTAAATCCACATGGTTTGTATTTGCCTCTACCTGTTCCTAGTGTGCCTTGGGAAGATATTTCTACAGATTTTGTGTTCGGATTGCCGAGGACTAGGAAGGGACGTGATAGTGTGTCTGTGGTTGTTGATAGATTTTCTAAGATGGCTCATTTTATACCATGTCATAAAACTGATGATGCTTCTCATATTGCTGATTTGTTCTTTCGAGAAATTGTTCGTTTGCATGGTGTGCCCAAGACAATTGTTTCTGATCGTGGTGCTAAATTTTTTAGTTATTTTTGGAAGACTTTATGGGCAAAATTAGGGACTAAGCTTTTGTTTTCTACTACATGTCATCCCCAAACTGATGGTCAAACTGAAGTTGTCAATAGAACTCTATCCACTATGTTAAGGGTTGTTTTAAAGAACATTAAGATGTGGGAAGATTATTTGCCTCATACTGAATTTGCTTATAATCTCTCACTGCATTCTACTACAAAGATGTGCCCGTTTTAGATTGTTTATGGTTTGTTGCTTCGTGCTCCTATAGATTTAATGCCTTTGCCATCTTCTGAAAAACTGAATTTTGATGCTGCTAAGCGTGCTGAATTGATGTTAAAACTGCATGAAACAACTAAAGAAATCATAGAGCGCATGAATGCTAAATATAAGTTTGCTGGTGATAAAGGTAAAAAGGAACTAAAGTTTGAACCTAGGAATTTAGTTTGGTTGCATTTGAGAAAGGAAAGGTTTCCTGAATAGGAAAATCTAAATTGCTGCCTCGGGCCGATGGACCTTTTAAAGTGTTAGAGAAAATTAATGACAATGCATATTTCAATACTAACGATACATCCACGCCTACACAAGTACCTATTTCTTGTCCTATTACACGTGCCCGTGCTCCTCAACTTAATCATCAGGTGAGTTCACTTTTGAGTTTATGTCCATCATGTTTAGACCATGGAGACACGTGCACTCTTATTTTGATTAGGAACCAACGAGACAACCGAAAGGAAGATGGATTCGCACAGGCTGAATTCGCACTGCAGAACAGCACCAACCTGTGACGGTCACCACGGTCGCATATGGACTCGGATTGGGGCTTTCAAGTACTTCGTGGAAAGCTTATAAAGTCTTCTTTCCAACGGATGCGGCATCAATTCTATCTCTGCTCGGAGTCGATTATTTGCCGACACTTTTTCTGATCTTGGTGATGTGTCACCTTATTTTGGCCCAATGGGCCGTGTATCAAGTTGAGTCCATTACGGACTCGTCCTAGGGTTGGAGTACGACCCTAGCACCCCTGTGGTCGTCCTGCCACGTCC
Source organism: Panicum miliaceum (assembly GCA_032594955.1). Lineage (NCBI taxonomy): Eukaryota > Viridiplantae > Streptophyta > Magnoliopsida > Poales > Poaceae > Panicum > Panicum miliaceum. The sequence goes on along the minus strand of CM064067.1, from coordinate 10,520,138 downwards.
TTATACCCCTTAGCCGCCACCAAAAACACTTGAGTTTTGTTTAGATCAAGTTTAGCCTTTGCTACTTGCTTGAGAGCGCGTGTGCTGGATCAGCCGCCTGTCTTCTTGTCTTCGGAACCTCACATCATTGCAGATTGAGTTTGAAACCTTCATCTACATCTAGTATATTAAGTACTTGTTTACTTGTTCTTGCTGGTTCTTCGATTGCTTGCAGGACGAGTGCCCTAGTGGCCGGGTGTCGCGCTCCACAAGATCGTGGTAGCCATTGGAGGTGGTGTATCGGTTGCTAAGGCGCAGTGTCCTTGGAAGGCTGTAGTCGGGTCGTGAACGTAGCCTCCATCCTCAAATCGAGTTATCCCTTGCCTCTCATCGAAAGATCGGGAACAAACCCTACCGGGTTCACATCACTAACAAGGCCTATGTGGAACGCAATCAAACAAGCATCGTATGATCGAACTACAATATCTGTATGCAATTCTTGAAGTACCAGAATGTAAGATAATTTTCTAAGAAACTTAACTGATCATGAAATGATGGTATATACATTGGAGATAAACTGACAATCACATTTGCAATCAAGTTAAGGTAATCATGTAAATTAAAGAAAACGTACCAAGCGTCTTTGCGCTTTCTGGCTGGGGATTAGGCCACTCATACCTGTGCTGTCCATAGTTTTATAACCAGATTTCATTACAGCATATGTGTTTAGAGTGCTACCCTCCTCAGGACCAAAATTGTGTTCCTACAAGACCAGAAACAACAAGTTATGCATGAGAAAACTTTGTAGAGGTCAATGGCTTATAAGACCCAAGAATTTCTTATACCAGGAGTTGTGTCTCAGAAAAATTCCGTGAACCTCTCTATTTTGAGCAGTATCTTCAGAATTGTTGGCTTGTCATTCTTATCAATGCAAAATGGGGCCCTAGGCTTGTCCCAATTGCCATTTGGCTTTAGCTTCAAATGCTGCAAGTGACGATTACAAAATTTGAGCAAAATCTTTTTGAGCCTTAGCACTATCTTTAGTCTTCTCAGGTATGTCGAAGCATGTATTCGATATAGCTTCACCCAAGTTTTTCTCATTATGCACCACATCAATGTTGTGCCGCAGCAACAATTTATGGAAGTATGGAAGTTGCCAAAAGCAGCTAATATGGGTCCAATTGTGCAATATACCATAGTTTTTTTGTATCAGCCACCAATGTGTTAATTTGGGCTAGGACTTCCTCCCCTTTTATAGTCTTGGAGGCTCTTCATGCACCACCGTGTTCTTTCTAAATGCATTAGCTTGAGATCTGAATTCATGGTCTCTAGGTAAGAAGCGCCTATGGCAATCAAACCAACATGCTTTGCGACCATTACGTAAATTAAATGCATTACTGTCACACAAGCATACTGGGCATGCAAGCTTCCCATGAGTCCTCCATCCAGAAAAGTTACCATAGGCAGAAAAATCATGTGTTGACCATAAATAAGCTGCTCGCACTATAAACTTCTGCTTGCGTGAAGCGTCCCATGTTTCATCAACCCCTTCCCACAAGCTTGGTAGTTCATCCACTAAAGGTTGCATTAGTATGTTTAGTTTCTTTCCAGGATGCTCAGGACCAGGGACTACAAGGGCAAGGAATATGTACTCTGACTTCATGATAACACCGGGTGGAAGATTCAATGGAGTAACAAAAACAGGCCAACACGAATACGGAGCTGCATTTATACTAAAGGGTGTAAAATCATCTGTCGCCACAGCAAGGCGCACATTTCTAGTGTCATCGCCAAATTCTGGGAAGTCTATCAAACTGTTGCCATGCTTCCCCATCACATGAGTGCGTCATCTTACCAGATCTGGACTGCTTGTGAGATTGCATCATCTTTGCTGTCTTTTTGTGGCAGAACCGTCCAAATTAATCCGGCTTAAGTGTGCCAACTATCACCATAAAGGCAATCCGGCCTGACACACATTTAAAATGGAGTAAAACGACAGTCTGCCAGGTAACATCCCGATGCAACCACTAGTTTTTTCAATCGAAACAAAGCATACATACTACCCACACGAAGGTGAGCCCAGAAATTATAACAATACATAAATTTTACGTCACAGAGTTCAACACGAATTATTATAACAAACCAAGTTCGAATTCATAAACAAGGTACTTCAGAGTTCAACAGTGCAGCTAAAATAAAGCGACATTTCTAACGATGATACAAGATGTCATGATAAAGCCCGTACACGACGTCACAACACGATCATCATTGGCCGGGGACGTATCCCATTCCACCGACCAACCAGGAGGAAGAGTGCACGACCAAGTCAAACTAGCAACCATATCCTCAAAAGTCAAACTAGCCACAAGCAACGCTGAGTATACTAATACTAAGCAAGGCTTACCCGACTAGTGGTCTATACTTAGCCGACTCCTAAGCATGTAAGGCTTTGTGGCTAGAAGGCTTTTATTTTGCTGAAAAGCAACAAAGAGTAGGTCCTTACTTTCAAGTTTTAGCTTCAAGTTATAGTTTGATTAACCATTCTAGGTAAGCAACTATCCAACATCACACATGGTGGAAGAAAATTATCTTAAGCATCCAACAAGATTAATCACCATCATCATTGTTCCTCTTATTACTCTATGTGGTAAAAGGATCAAGCAGTCTCAATGGCTACGAGAAACAGATGATTCGAATTGAATTTCTTAACCTTGCAAGGTAGACCTAAACACACGCACGGGGACCACGACGAGTCACCCGAGCAACTTTTCCCCTCTAATCTCGATTCGTGGATCAGGCCCACCCCCCTTGAGTACAAAACCCCAACAGTCCCCGGACATCTCCGTGCGGTGGCCGCTCTGCACCCACCATGAGGCCTCATGGGAACAATGTCAAGATGGTGCGGAAAAAGTCCACGCCCCGGTTCAATCAGGTACTAAGCTTACCGATTACCATATTCTCAGCATGTGGTTAGTACGTTCAAAAGCTTAACCACTACTACCACACACTGCGACCTTAGCCAGCTTTGCTACACAGACGGGGCCTCAGTCATCAACATGAATATCGTAAACAGACCCGCCCGTCAACCTTATGATTCCAACATAAGTAAACAAGCAACTCCTATATCTCGCGAGTGATAGGCAATCGCTCGACTTTTACCAGAGTCCATATTAGCATGGCAATCTAGCGACTACACATACTAGTGTTCAAACATATGTACTAGGATCATGCAACTAAGGTATCAAAATAACTCCTATGAACTTAATGCACAAGTACGTAGAAGTAATAACATTCCATAAGTTGAAAATAGGGTTCATGCACCGGGGCTTGCCTTCCTGAGCAAACTTTGCCTTGGGCTCTTTCGAACTTTGGTTCGGGTCCTCAACAAATTCAGTTAGATTTATATCAGCTTCGCGCTGCTCACTCTCAAACTCAAGAATCAGCTCGTACATTCGTCGGCAAGAGTAGTCGAGTCTATATGAGATGCACATGCATGAGTTGTGTTGATGGAAGATCACAATAATTATTTCACTATAAAGTTGTAATCCCATAAAACTCCAAGTCATTCCATAGAACATTTCATTAACATTTCCTTGGGCAATCATTTATAGAATATTAACTAGTTTTACTTACTTCATTAGGTGAATGTGGTGTTCTCATAATTCATTACATGCAGCAGTTTCTATTTTCAAAAACCATCACAAGGCAACCGTGTGGTACTCATATCTAATTCTAGGTGTAGGTTGCGTTGCTGAAATTTTTATGTAGAGCACATCTCTACGTGAACATCTTACTGTCAAAATTTCAGATAATTTTATGTAGTTGATTAATCCTGATAAAAAAGTGAGCAGCTACTGCTAGAACCTAGATTCATTTATGCAGATCAAGAGAATATCCTACAATCCAAAGATCATCCTCATTACTGGCCTAGAACAAGAGATACATTTATGAGATAATAAAACTAAGATTTATTTTAGAACAAGTTGTGTTTGAAACTGGTCATGATCCTATACAAAAGTTGTAGATCTCATCAAGAGGTTCACAGCAAGACTTACTTCACATTTTTCTGATTTTTCTACAATTTTATCCATATTTTACAAGTTCACAGCTTTTGAAACAAGATTGAAACAAGGTTTCGCAGATAGGCTCCTGGTTTCTTGCGCTAAGGACCCTAAAAGATCTTGTGTTTTGCAATGTAGTCCTTGGTCGGACTTGCAACGGTTCCCGACCGAAATCCGGCGAGGGGGCTCACCGGCGGTGGGGGAGAAAGGGGTGGGGAAGCACTAGGGAGGCGAGAGATACCTGTTGGTGGGCTCGGTTGGGGCTGGGGGAGGCTTGAGGGCGCTCGCCAGTGGAGCAGTAGCTCGCCGGTGATGTGCGGCGGCACTCGGCGGAGCTCCGGCGAGGGAGGGCGAGCAGGGCTAGACTGGAAAGCTTCAGTGAGAGGAGGGCATCTCGTTCTGGGGGCTAGCTCTGGCGGAGGAGGGCTAGAGGGAGGGGTTCAACATGAGGGGGTGGCTAGCGGCAATGGTGGCACCGTGGAGAGCTCGAGCGCGAGCAGGAAGGGGCCGAGGCTGCCTTTTATAGGCTAGCAAGGGAGGGAAGGACGAGGGGTGGAGGCCGGAAGAGGGAAGGGAACAGTCGGGGGCGCACTGCAATAGGGCAGGTGCGCGGCCGGGGTAGGCCGGCGGCCATGGCCTTGTTGTTGGGCGCCCGCAGGCATCCTGCACCGCGTGGCGGCCAACAGCAGGGTGGGATGGAGATCGGGTGAGGGGAAGCGAGGTGACGGTAGCGGCCTGTCGATGGCCGATCGGCGGGGAGGCCTTGGCGTGGCGTGGCTGCCAGGAATCTGTTGATGCAAAAACATGGTATGCACACGCCAAATATCGAGTACTGAACGTGCAGCATGCAGCGGCGCACCTTGCAGCACCTCTGCGCGTACCGGTTAGACCGGTATGGTGGACCGGTTAGACCGATCTCGTCGGGGCAGCCTGATAAGGAGCCAATGAACGCCCGCCCGGGAGGGACCTTGTCGGGGCAAGCACAGCTTGGGTTGCCCTAGGATCAGTAGGCCACCTAGAGCGTCCTCAAACGCCATAGAGACGAAGGAAGAACAACATATCATGGTTGGAAAAGTTAGGGTTTGAAGAAGGTAAAAGGTAAAAGTAATAGATTGATTTGGTTTGATCAACTGGATACTCTCAATCGGTCGTGACCCTTTATATTTATAGGGAGGGATGGTCTTACCCCATTAGGAGTCGAATCTTATACAAATCCCGTGTCAAAAAATACAATTCCTAACTCGGACCCTGGACCCGTCTGACCGCCCTACTCAAGCGGTCCGACTGGTCCGATCTGGGTCTAGTCTTCCCGAAGTCATAACTCCCTCATACGAACTACAAATCGGATGTTCTATATATGCATTTCGATCGTCTCGACGAGAGCTACGCAATGGTGAAGTTGAATTTGCATTTTGGCAATATCACCTAAACCAGTCTGACTGGTTTTGGCACACCAGTCTGACCGATCTGCATAGTCATGTCAATTTTGGTTGTCAACGGAATCGGTGGCCACGTGGTGCCGGCTGCCTGCCATGGTGGGGCGAGGGAGGGAGAAATGAGAGAGAAGAGAGAGAGAAAGAGAGAAGACCGAAGTCAACTCAGTTTGACTTCAAATTTTCTCAAAATTTTTAATAGAAACTTGAAAAGTTTTCTACATGAAAGTTGTAGAGAATTTAAAAATCTACAACTTTGGTTTCAGCCAAAAGTTCATTTGACCTATGGTTTAAAAGGTATTTTAAATTTAAGGCATCTAGGATTTGAATTTAGTGTCATTTCATGTGGTTAGACTTTGAATTTGCAAATGGACTTCTAGCCAAACTTGTAAGACACTAAAATATGAGTGTGTTTTTATACTACAATTGGCATGACAAGTTGAGCATGTGTAGTTACAGACATACTTATGAAAAAGCCTCATATGCACACAAACACACACATACACATGCATCATACATGTATGAAATGCATTGATTTAATTAGTCTTGATTATTTGGTGTTAAGGCATGTTTGAAACAAAGCTAAACACCTGAGGTGTTACACTTTTCATGGGCATATAGTCTTTGTAGTCTATCTTTGATGGGAAGGTACCGCAACACTTTATGTGGGACTCTATTACGACCTTCCTCATAGCGTGAGGTACCACAAACATCACACTTTTCTTTATTTTCATTCCCTTTATAGTGAAGCATGCAGTTGTTATAACACACATCAATTTTCACATACGGCATACCTAAACCCTCCAATAATTTCTTTGACTGGTAGAAGTCCTTAGGAATCTTAGAATCAGGAGGCAGAAGTTCATGATTAACTCTAGATTTGCTTCAAAGTGTGCAGCTGACATATTATACTGTGATTTCAAAGCTAGCAAATGTGCAACAGCGGAAAGAGATGAGTGTGTTGTGTTCTCATGGACTGGTTGATCAGCACTAGCAACCATCTTATAAAAAGCACGTGCTGAGGCTGTAGGCTCCTCATCAATTGTTGGTGCATGGTAACCACCTAGGTCAGCTAACATATCATCCATATGATCAGCTTCACAAGAACTCTCATCACTTCCAACTTCAACATGACTCTCTCCATGTGATGTCCATATTCTGTAGTCATCTCTAAACCCATTTTTACACAAGTGGATCTCTACATCAGACCTTTTGTGCCTAACATAGTTTCGACATAAGGCACACGGGCACTTATTGGTGTCATTTTCAACGAGACTCAACATGGAGAATGCACGATCTAAAAAACTGTTTGTCTTTTCAATCCACTCATGAGAGAGAGGCTGCCCACGAGACCAGCCATTATACATCCATTCAGGGTTTGCCATGTTCTGTTTTAAATAATGAGCAAGATAATATCTTTGAATTTCATAAAAATTTGACAACTAGCAATCAAACATGATAGGCAAAAAAAGTTAGGGAAATAAAAGCAGTGCCAAGTAGTATAACTGCAAGAAACAGCTAATAAAGGGAGAACTGATACTTATTACATGGTTGCCTTCTCAAATCCGCAGTTCACAACCGAAAATAATTGCAAGAGAAAATCAGCCTAGCCTTGTTATGAATGTGATGTTTCATTCAGACCATCAGGTATACAAATTTTAACTACTGACAGTGCTGCTTTAAATTTAAGTACAACATGTGAGTAAAACTAGTTTTCTTTTTTTCTCGAATACAGTAAAACTGTTTTCTACAATATCAGAACTAATTCATGATATAAAAGACAAAGCAAATCTCAAAACCTGACTACTTCACGAGTGCCAATCTTACATTCTCCGGTAGAAACCCCTCAATGCAACCGGAAGCAATTGTGTCCTAAGGATGTGATTGTCATGAGATTTAAGATTTGTGAATTTCTTCTCTTTCATATTTATTCTTCCATGTATATACGAGGAGTACCCGGACAGGACCTTCATATTGTTCAAGCAATCAAACATATTTTCCATCTCCGCTTTGCTGAGAGTGTAGCTAGCAGGACACAAGTAGTGTTATCCATTGTCTTTCTTTTCAGGACGTAGGTCTTCTTGTTGTTTCATTTCTTTCAGGTCATGCCTTGCTTCCATTGTATCTTTTGCCTGCCCATAGGTACCCAAAAAACCTAGCGGGTTGACACAAAGATTCTTCGCAAGGTGCATCACATCAATTGCGTTGCGAACCTCCAAGACTTCCCAATAAGGTAGCTCCCACAATATAGACTTCTGCTTCCACATTGGTGCATGTTCGTTTTCATCATTCGGAACTTGTTGGCTGCCACGCCCCTTTCCAAACACTACATGCGCATCCTTTATCATCGAGAAAACACGCTTTTCATCAGGGAACATAAGCTTAGCATGAGTTTCTGGTTCCCCTTTAAAATGTTTCCCTTTCGCTCTTAAGGGGTGATTGAGGGGAAGAAATCAACGATGGCCCATGTACACGACCTTCCAATAATTTTTCAAATAGAAGCTGTCAGTTTCATCTAGATAGTGGGTGCAGGCTTGGTATCCCTTGTTTGACTGTCCCAATAGGTTGCTAAGTGGAGGCTAATAATTGATGGTTAAAAAAGCAATGGTCGGAGGTCGAAAGTCTCCTATTTGTACTCATTCCACACACGTACACCTTCTTTCTTCCACAACAGTAAAAGTTCATCAACCAACGGTCTTAGGTACACGTCAATGTCATTGCTAGGTTGTTTTGGACCTTGGACAAGCACCGGCATCATGATATACTTCCGCTCCATGCATAGCCAAGAAGGAAGGTTGAACATACATAGAGTCACAGGGCCACGTACTGTGACTGCTGCCCCACTCGCCGAATGCATTCAATCCGTCTGTACTTAAACCAAATCTTTTGTTCCTTACGCCCTTATCAAAATCTGGGAATTCTCTGTCAATGGGACCCATCTGCAGGGTGTCTCAGCATTTGATCTTGCTTACGCTCTTCTTTGTGCCACGGCATCAACTTAATTAGCGTGTTCCTTGTTTCTGAACAAGCACTTCAAACGTGGTATTATAGAGAAATACCACACAACCTTAGTGGGATTTTTTTTCTTGGCTGGTTCCCGTCGACATCACCAGTTTCATTTTGCCTGATCCTATACCACTTTGCGCCACAAACAAGACAAATATCCAGTTTCTTATATTCACTGCCGCGATAGAGGATACAGTCATTAGGACATGTGTCAATCTTTTATACTTCCAATCCAAGAGGGCAAACAACATTTTTTTTTGCTTCATATGTTGTCGAGAGAAATTCATTACACTCAGGAAGCATGTTCTTTATGATTCCCAGTAGCTCCTCAAATCCCTTATCGGTAACACCATTTGCTGCCTTCCACTGCAGCAATTCTAGTGTGCTACCCAACTTTTTATGCCCATATTCGCAATCTAGATACAATAATTTTTTGTGATCCACCAACATCTTCTCAAACTTCTTTGACTCCTTCACAGTTTCACTGTCTTTCTTTGCATCTAGCAACACCTGACCTAGTTCATCATGTCGTTGCTCTTCTGCGGCATTTTCTTCAGCCTCGTCCATTGGTTCATCATCAAAGGCACCTGCTTCATATAAGTGAGCCCAGTCTGGAATGTTATTATCATCATCGTCTTCCATCAGAACTCCAGGTTCACCGTGCTTGGTCCAAAGAGTATAGTTATCCATGAAACCCTTTTCAATTAGGAAGTGCTTCTTCTAGAAAATTCTTTGTTATTTCTGCAAATGCGGCATGGACAGCACATGAAACCTTTCGATGATCTGTGGGCCTCAGCCGCATCGAGAAAAGACTTTAATCCATGCCATAGTTCACCGATCGTCGTACATCCATTGTCGGTCCATCTGCAATCATAATTTTTCATTAAGGAACACTTTGGATGAGCAATTTAAGTCAATGGGATAGAGCTTCACAATTTTTTATTAAGGAACTATAATCAAAGATGCACATCTTCCTTAATATGATGAAACAATATTACTATTACGAAGGACCAAACTCTAAATAAATGCATTCTTTAGAATACGCTCATATTGTATGCATTCTTTAAAAAAATTAAATCTTTCTAATTATAGGGCATAAAAAATTTCACACATAAAAAAAGAAACAAAATATTACCATAATGAAGTAGGAAATTACAATCTATCCAATAAAGTTTATCTACACTACATGTATAAATACAAATCTCTCCATTCTCCGCCATTATCCCTAATTCTAAAAATTTCATAAAAAATAGCAAACTAACCATAAATAAAGGTTGAAATGTAGGATGTGGCAATCTATCCAAAATTAACCTCTAATACATGTATAAATACAAAATCTCTCCATTCTCCCTCATTCCAAAAATCGTAAATTTCTCTAGCTACAAAGCATAACAACTAGCAAACTAACCATGAATTAAGAGAGGATGGAAACTAGTACATAAATGGTTTTTGCTGACAGTCTAAATGGCATTGTGCTGGCGGTTTGAGTTTGCGCCAGGAACTCTCTGCCATCACAAATGGCCATTTATGCTGGCGATTCTTGACCGCCAGCACAGATGTACCTTTGCTGGTGGTTGGGTAAACCCGCCAGCAATGATTCATATGTGCTGGCGGTTCCTGACCGCCAACAAAGATGATATGCTGGCGGTTGGTAACCCACCAACACAAAGGTTTGATCAATTTGTAAAAAATCAAATATATATAAATAGATTGATATACATATACAACCACATCACACTACATGGCCTCAAACGTGATATAAATATATAAGCACATCAAACATCTGAATATTTAAAATGCATGCGATTGAAATATTCGATAAAACCAGTACGTATTACATTCTAATTGTTCCATCAAAGATGCAAATGTCCAATTGCATGCCTACATTATATCATCTAGTTGATATTATTCTTAATATAAGCAAGAGGTACCGAACATAGTTAGCATCACCAATCTTGTACCCAAGCTTTCGTCAATAAAAATCAAATCACGGATATGTGAGCTGTCCTTAGCTTCACATCGATGAGGAAGTGCTTTGCCGTAGATGGTCAACATTGGTTCCACAATAGGACACGGGATAGATCAAACCTCAATAGAAGTCTGGTACAGACCTTTCCTAGTACGGGGTGTCCCAGACTTGTACCAGTGATAACCCAACTTCTCCAAAGATTGACATAAAATATTTTATAAACTCATCGCTGTGAAGGTGTTACCAAACATATCCTACAACGGGGTGGTAGACAAATATTATTAAATTGGCAAAGACTCACACAATGAAAGAAAGTACCATAATATTATTAAATTGGCAAAGACTCACGTACCATGTCATTTTGGTTTCCTTGTGCAAGTCTCTCACAGAGACTAACAATATCTTGTTCATTCCGTTGAAGCGCTCTGATTTTGAACCATGAAAAATCTGGAATTAGATAACCATGGCACTTCTTTCATAAGTCATTTCAATAGCTGATTCTTTACCACTAGCCACTATTGGAATCATGGTTCCCTAATCTTCTCTTGCTGGTATCTTGAAAGAGATTGTTAATTTCCTGAACTGTCAGCGTTCCATGGTTTGCACCTGAGGAGTTGTACCACCTAAGCTGTTTACTACGTCGGCAAGCCATGTAAACACATCGATCCGCTGCATTAGAGGTAATGTAACATTAGGAAGGATTAAATGATCTTAATAAGAAAAAAAGATCTTACTATTCCTGGATATGGTATGGTTGCTTGGGGACATTGAGTCGGTCTAGTTTGGTTGACTTTGCTGAACATGATGCCTGGAGGGCGAGCCACAGGTAAAGGGTAATCATGATGCCCCGTACCACGACCAAGGCCACGACCGACACTAGCACGAACAAAGCCACGACTTTCCATATGACTATTCATGAATAATTATGTAGGGTTGTTATGCAGAATTCATACAAATAACAAAACCCTAATCACAGTAACAATAACACATTCTATCAAATTTCATTCAAATAACAAGTTGCAATCAAGTCACACTCAGACATTCAATCAAATTTCATTCAAATAACAAATTATACACTATTTTTAAACACAATAACACATTCGAACAAATAGATTGTAGTGCACTTGACTAAAATCAATTTAACCGGGTGGAGAAGAGACGAGGAGGGGCCGGCGCGGAGGACGAGGAGGGGCCGGCGCGGAGGACGAGGACACGGCGGCGCTAAGCGGAGGAGCAAGCACGGAGGACGAGGAGGCCTGGTCGAGGCGGTGGTGCGAAGGAAGAGGCGACGGTGATGGAGGATGAGGTCGCGGCGGCGTAGGAGGATGAGGGGCCGGCGGCGTGGAGGGAGAGGACACATCAGCGCAGAGGAAGAGGACACGGCGGCGCGGAGCCGAGGAGGGGCCATCGTCGGTGCGGAATGGCGTGGCGGTGCGGCCGGGGTCAAGGCAGTGGCGCGGAGGGCCGGTGCGCAGGAAGAGACGGCGGTAGGAAGAGGCGGCCACAAGGGGGGGGGATGAGGGCCGGTGGAGGGAAAAATTCGGCAACTTGGCGGCGTCTGTTCGATTGCGCTCTAGGACTAGCAAAATTTCGCTCCATACCCGCCAATATATGGTGGTATTTCTGTTGGCGGGCGATATAAGCAACCACTAGCTAAAATGAGGCGTTTCCAGCAGAAATCTTTTTTGGAGTTTGTTTATTTGGTAAGTTACAAGTATATGAGATGAAATTTACAGATTACGTAGTGTTTTATGACTAAAATCATTTTATAAAATAAAATCAATACATTTAAGTGTTATAAGGAAAGATTCATAATTTTCCACATTCATCTGTTATATTTCAGAAATTTATATAATTTTCTAAATAATTGATTGAAATACGTGTCAACTACATGTGTCTTATACTTTAGAAATAATTTTTTAGAAAATTCATATTTCAGTTTCCTAGTGACAATATAGAAAGTATAAAAAAAGTATTTTTATAAACATATTAATGTTAGCATAAAACAAGTTTGTATTTACAAGTCCATTCAAAATAGTAATAATAAGAAATCTTGTATTTGCTCCAAATTAAAGCTAAGACATTCCATGAGTTACCTTCATAGGTCAATGACCATATATAAAAATACTAAGCTCATTTAGAAAATACCAATGCATACATGTGTATCAAATTGATACCTCTCCCTTGAAGTTACATAAACCTCAATGCAAACATTCAAGGGTACACTCAATTTAACATGTTTCAAGTGATACGAACTTCAACCTACTTTTTACAGGTAATATAAAGGACATAAGTCTTGGATTAGGATATTCAATAATTTTTAAACTTATTTACCATTTTCTAGGTATTAAATGATTTTCTATGCTTATTCTAAGAAACATTTGTGCTGGCGGGTCCTTAATCCGCTGGCGACTTAAAGAAACTGCCAGCACAAATCAATTATGCTGGCGGGCGGGTGCTGGCGGGCGGCTTAAGGACCCACCAGCACAAATGTAGAATTCGAACTAAAGCTTGCTGTTTACGAGTTCATTGTCCGAACGACATAACACACTCCCTCTCTTAGCTTGCTATGTACGAGCTCTCCGCCACCGCATCGCTGCCACCGCTCCGCCGCATCCTCCATTGCTCCGCCGCTTCGCCACCGCTTCTCCACCGTCGCATCCTCCACCGCTTCCCCGCTGCAGCTCCTTCCTCGCTCTGCACCTTCCCCACTGCTCTGCAACTCGCCACTGCGCCTTCTTCACCACGCAGCCGCCACGGACGCCGACAGTGCAAACCTGTCGACCGTCTCTTCCACCTCTAGTTTGTCGACATCACTTGAGTTTCAAGGTGAGGTCCACATGGCGAGCACCACAAGCAACCCATCATCGACGCTGAGCAGCTCCCAGTTCGTGCATGTCCCCCTTCCTAACTGTCCCAACACATCATGTCACACCAAGATCATTTGTCTTAGGACCAGGGCAGACACAAGTTCCCCAACCACTACAAAGTGAGTATTTAACGCATTAAGATCATATTTTGCTAGTTTGATTTTCATTTTTGCTTAACTTGCTTATTTTAGCTTGTTGGTCTAAGCTTATCTGTCTTAGCTTGCTTGTTAAGTTAGATTAATGTTAGATGTTAGATATTTGTCTTAGCTTATTAGCTTGCTTGTCTTAGCTTATTTTGCTAGTTAAATAATATCACATATTTGTCTTAGTTTGCTAGTTTAGTTAGATTCTAGTTAATTAATTCCAATTACCGTATTTCAGCATATTCTTAGATATTTGTCAAATTTTTGTAGGATGATCTGTCAGTCGTATTGGTGGTCGGAAAATGTCTACCTGAAGTGGTTGGTGGACCATCATCCACAATTGTTGCTTAATTATGGTGTATCTAGTATCGGTGCATGCAGTGCAGTTAATGCTCGGACTACAGCAGCGGCACTAGGACTAGTTCAGCCATGTCTTGTTCACCCTCAAAGAGTGGTTGAACCAGCTACCAGTAGTATGAGCATGAACTTTCAAGATCTGAAGATGCAATTGTGTGATATGATGATGGAGATGTGTCAAACGAAGATGCAACATGGAGAAATATCTCGAAACATTGCTGACTTGAAGCGAATGGAGTTGGATTTGGTACCCTTGTAGTTGTTTTGGGTCTATTTGCAGGTGTGTTAGCATACCCCTTTTCTTCTAGTTTCTTAGGGGTTAGACCTATGTAGCTGGATTGTACCAATATTTTAGGCTTGTTGTTTCCGTTCTAATGTGATATGTGGAATTTGGACCATTTGTGTATGTGACGGATGAGACGGATGAGACTTGTGTTGACAGACTTTGTGTTTAATTTATGTTTGATGAAATTGAACCATATGTGGTATATAATCATAGTTTTCAATGTTTTCTGTTGAATTTAGACATGCTGATGCAATGCTTGATGAACTTGGGACCTTCTAAATTTCCATGGGCAACCCATTTGTGCTAGTGGGCCACCTAAGCAACCACCTGTGAAAATTGGCGGATGCTTATGTGGCCTGCCAGCACAAATATATTACTACAGGCGGTTCGTAAACGGGCTCCCACCTGAGCATTAGTGCTGGCAGCGTCCAATAGCAACCGTCAGCACCCAAAATAGGAGGCGCCAGCAGAAACCGTTTCTCTACGAGTGGGAGTTGCTAACCTTTAGAACACTTGGATGAGTGAAATCTCCAAGAAAAGTGGAGAAATTGGGCGGCACCTCCCCTATGGCGCCATGGATGAACAAGGGAGGATGAAGGAAGAAATGAGCTGCTCGGGCTAGGGGAGGAAGAAGGTGGCCATTTTAATGTGTCGGCCTATTTAGTACCGGCTGAAACCTCCAGCCGGCACTAGCTAGCTGATGCAATTTGGTAACAGTTGAAACCTCCAGCCGGTACTAAGTTGCATCTATGCAATTTAGTACCGGTTGGAGCCACCAGCCAGTACTAAATTGCCTCTAGGGAATCTAGCCGTTGCCAGTGGAGCTGTTTTAGTACCGGCTGGTGTTCTTAACCGGTACTAAATGGCTCTCTGGGGTACTGTTCTTTCATACCGGTACTAAATGCACGCGTTAGTACCGGCTCAATATGCAGCCGGTACGCCAACCACGAATGCTCCGTGTTTTCTGGCTGTGACATAACCACAATGCCATGTTTGCTACACACAGTGGATGGCCACTATCTAGACTTAAGTCACTAGTGGGGTTAATAGTTTTTCACAATTTGGATACATGTAATGGGTCACAACAGTCTGTTACCAATGTCAACAGATTGGTGAACAGGCTTTAAGGGATGTTATTGTAGTCCGTCATCTATATTGAGTAAAAGGTAACGGACCATATATGTTAGGTCCCGACATCGAGGCCTTTATGTTAGTCTATTACGTGTATGCATACATGTAATATATAACGTAGGTCCGTTACCTATCCTTCATTATCTATCATGGATCTTCACGTAGTGGTAGCAGCAAGTTTGCCACAAAGCTATATACATAACAAACCATTCAATCAGTTAAATGAGCCGCATAACAAAGCCACCTTTATTTTATGCAGTCCATGGAGCTTTTTTCTCCCACTTGTGTGCTTTTTGCTGATTATTGGTACTCATCACTACTAAAAAATGATTTGTAGAAGCGCTATATTTTTTTCAGGAACAGATGAAGAGTTTATCCGCCCCTACTACCTTCCAGCTGCATTAGCAGACGATCCACTCTTGAAAATTGATTTCTTGCAGAGGTCCATACTATGGTCAGCTCCTGCAAATCGCTCCTATTTTTTGAGGTGGATCGAAATATGGACCGCCATTAGAACTTAACATTTTTAATGGCGGCTCAGGTTGTGGACCGCCCCTAAAAATAAATCAATTTCTAGGAGTGGACCACCTTATGAACCGACCTTAGAAATGGATTTCTAGGGGCGGCTCATACGGTGGCCCGCTCCTAAAAATGGTCCCATAAAAATAAATTTGTAACTTTTTCGTAGAATCTCGAATAAGAGTAAATTTTATACAAAAATTATAGATCTCAATGAGACCTAAAACCTTTTACTTGATAACTTTTCATTTGAGATCATTTAATTGTTCAAAAATTTGTTATAAATTCTTAGACTTTTTGAGTTCAAAATTTTTGAGTTTTTTAGATGACTTCGGATGCAAACAAGTTTTATACCAAAGTTGTAGTACTAAAAGAGTTCTAAAACTTTGTAGTTTGAAAGTTTTTCATTTGAGATCGATTAGGATTCCAAATATTTAATATAAATTTTTGCAAAGTTAATGTCATCTAGTCACAACTACTTGTGTGGGTGGTGGAGAGTATGGTAAAGCTACAGTTCTGAGGTCCAAACCCACGTTATGTGAATGTGTGGTGCAGACTTGGCGCCTACTTGTATACATGAATTTTTTTTCTTATTTGTTGTTTTATATTTATTATGATATTTATCTGATTTTTTGAAATAAACTTTTTGAAATCGAGTGGGTCATATTGTAGTCCACTCCTAGATATTGATTTCTAGGGGCAGTTGAGGAGCCGCTCACTAGACATCCTATTTCTATTTCTAGCTGCGAAAAGTTGGAGCAGATTGTGAAGCCACCCCTACAAATACGCTTTTGACCAGTTCTACAAATATTTTTTTGTGGTAGACTGGTAGTGCATACTATTTTTTTAGCTGCGAAAAGTAGGAGTGGACCGTGAAACGGTCCCTATAAATACTATTTTGACCGTAAGCGTTTTCTATGGTAATGCATACAAAAGTACTACGGCAAATTGGAATTAGGTCATTGTGTTGTTTTCTTATCTCATATTTCACAGTAAAAAACTCTATTTTAAATATATCTCCATTTTGAGTCAAAAAACGTCTATGTTATTCTAACTTATTGACTCGTCTTATTTGTTAAGCTATACTTTCAGATATTATTAGTATATTTGAATTTTAATATGTTGGTTAATATCACGTTTGATCTTAACATTTAGTTGTGAACGATACTTGGTTTTTGCTAGCGATCGTCTCTATCTCTTTATCTCGACGTGCAAGTCACGTCTTGTAAATGGCCAGCTCTTCTAAGGACTCTCGTGCATTCTACTAATTCTTATGGCTACGTAATCAACATGTAGATGACCAGAGGAGCTCATTACATGTCAATCTTTATAGCTCCAGTTTCCCAACCACACTTAGACCACATAACAACCGAGCACCGTGCCATGTTTACTACGCACAGTCAATGGTCATTGTCTAGGCTTAATAATTCACTAGTGGAGTAGTTAATATCTTTTCAGAAATTCAACCCACGCGCTTGACATTTTTGAAACCAAAGACACTTGGTGCTCAAATTTGACCGTGCTTTTCCAGTGCTACATGAGTGCATGGCCACTGATAGCACCCTTCTTGACCTCAGCATGTATTATAAGTGAATATGTGGTGCAGCCATGGCGCCTCCTTGTATTTTGTTTGTTATTTTCTATTTATTGTGATATTATTCTGTGTTTTTGAAATTGATTTTTAGGATGCGGGTCATATTGTGGTCCACTCCAACAAATCGATTTCTAGAGGCGAAATATCTTTTTTTTAGCTGCAAAAAATAGGAGCGGACTGTAAAACAGTCCCTATTAATACTATTTTGACCGTCCGTACAAATGTTTTCTGTGGTAGTGCATACGGAAGTGCTACAGCAAACTGGAATTTGGTCATTGTGTTGTTTTCTTATCCCATATTTCACATAAAAACTTTATTTTAAATATACCTCCATTTTGAGTCACCGAACATATATTTTATTCTAACTTATTGACTCGTGTTATTTGTTAAGCTATACTTTTAGATATTACTAGTATATTTGAATTTTCATATGTTGGTTAATATCACGTTTGATCTTAGTTGTGAACGATGCTCGGTTTGTGCTAGCGATCGTCTCTATCTCTTTGTCTCAATGTGCAAGTCATGTCTTATAATTGGACAGCTCTTCCAAGGACACATGCATTCTACTAATTCTTATGGCTACGTAATCAACACGTAGATGACCAGAGGAGGTCATTCTACTAATTCTTATGGCACAGTCAATATTGGTCACCGTCTAGGCTTAATAAGTCACTAGTGGAGTTAATATCTCTTCACAAATTCAACCCACGCGCTTGACATTTTTGAAACCAAAGACACTTGGTACTCGAATTTGACCGTGCTTTTCCAGTGCTACATGAGTACATGGCCACTGATAGCACCCTTCTTAACATCAGCATGTCTATTTATTTCAACTGCTCTAAGGGCACCCATCCATCGATCGTACTTGCAACTGCTACTTCATCATGCCGCCTCTCCTCATTTTGTTCACTTCACTCTTCTACCTAAGTATCCCTCCAAGGTGTGTTGGGATGGACACCATCATACCCGGCCAAGCACTTGCCGCAAGTGACAAGCTCATCTCCAAGAATGGCAGGTATGCACTTGGATTCTTCAAAACAAGCACTAAATCTACCCAAAACACGTTCAACTGGTACTTAGGTATCTGGTTCAATACAGTTCCACAGTTCACTTCTGCATGGGTTGCAAACAGGGATAGCCCCTTCAACAACACCAACTCGTTAGAGCTCACAATCTCCCACAATGGCAACCTTGTTGTCTTAAACCGGTCTACTGAATCCATAATCTGGTCTACCCAAGCAAATGCCACTAGAAATAGCACCCTTGCTATTCTCTCGAGTACTGGAAATCTTATATTGAGGGACTCTTCAAACTCATCAAAGGTATTCTGGCAAAGCTTTGACCACCCCACTGATACACTTCTACCTGGGGCAAAGATTGGATGGAACAAGATCACAGGCCTCAAGCGCAGTCTTGTTTCTTCGAAAAACTCTATCAACCCAGCTACCGGTGTGTACTGTTTTGATTTAGACCCAAGTGGTGTTAATCAGATCTTGATTACACCATTGAACTCCTCTGTACCATACTGGTCGAGTGGTGTATGGAATGGCAAATACTTTTCCTCACCTGAAACTCCTGGGTATGTAGGCCCCATCAACAATGATTTGAATAACGTGACTATGGTCGACAATGATCAGGAGAAGTACTTTGCAATTAACATAGCAGATGAGCATGTTGTTTTTCGTCTTGTGATAGAAGCTTCTGGTCAAGCAAAGGAGTTTGTCTGGTTTGAGGGATCACAAGACTGGGCAATGGCCTATGCCCAACCAAAAGCTCAGTGTGACGTCTATGGTGCTTGTGGACCTTTCACTATATGCAACGATGACGTGCTTCCACACTGCAGTTGTATGGATGGGTTCACTGTAACATCTCCTCAGGAATGGGAGCTAGATGACCGAAGTGGTGGGTGCTTGAGAAAAAATCCGTTAGAGTGCATTAGCAACAAAAGCACAAAACTTTCAACAGACAAATTCTACACACTGCCATGTGTTCGACCACCCAGGAATGCCCAAAAAGTAGAAGATTCAACAAGCATAAGAAACTGTGCACAGTTTTGCCTGAATAATTGCTCTTGCACTGCATATTCCTTCAGCAATGGAGAATGCTCTATCTGGCATAATGGGTTACTCGACATAAGGCAACTACAATGTAATAGCATGAACAGTTTATATGTAGAAACTATATACATTCGCGTTTCTACTAAAGATCT
Organism: Panicum miliaceum; assembly: GCA_032594955.1. Classification (NCBI taxonomy): domain Eukaryota; kingdom Viridiplantae; phylum Streptophyta; class Magnoliopsida; order Poales; family Poaceae; genus Panicum; species Panicum miliaceum. Next base: position 10,500,581 of record CM064067.1, on the reverse strand, counting down.
TCAGAGTTTGAAAAGCAATAGAATACGGATTGTTATTGGAGTTGTTACTGCTATATGTATTTCTGCTGCACTCATCATTCTCCTAATTATTTGGAGCAACAAAAGGAAGGGCTTTCCTCGCATATTAAATGGTGCTCAAGGTACTAATGGGATCATTGCATTTAGATACACCGATTTACAAAAGGCAACAAAAAACTTCAAACATAAGTTGGGGGAAGGCAGTTTTGGTTCTGTGTTCAAGGGGTTTCTAAACGACTCAATTGCCATAGCAGTGAAGAGGCTTGATCGTGCTTTTCAAGGAGAGAAGCAATTCAGAGCTGAAGTAAGCTCCATTGGGGCTGTCCAGCACGTCAATTTAGTTAAGCTAGTTGGTTTCTGTTGTGATGGTTCTAAGAGGTTGCTCGTTTACGACTACATGTCAAATTGTTCTCTTGATATTCATTTGTTTCTAGAGAATTCTATGGTATTGAATTGGGATACTAGATATCAGATAGCCGTAGGAGTTGCTAGAGGGTTAGCTTATTTGCATGAGAGCTGTCGACACTGCATTATACATTGCGATATCAAGCCTGAAAACATACTCCTTGATGGTTCATTTGTCCCAAAAATTGCAGATTTTGGGATGGCGAAAATCATGGGAAGAGATTTTAGCCGAGCGTTGACGACAATGAGAGGAACTTTTGGGTACTTGGCACCTGAATGGATCATAGGCACTCCTATAACACCAAAAGTCGATGTTTACAGCTACGGTATGGTGTTACTAGAAATAATATCTGGAAGGAGGAACTCACAAACACCATGTTTTACTGGGGAAGATCATGATGTTTATTTCCCGGTGTATGTAGCACATAAGCTTGTTGAAGGAGATGTTGGGAGCTTGGCAGACCATATGTTACATGGTGATATCAATCTTGATGAGGTCGAAAGAGCATGCAAAGTTGCATGTTGGTGCATCCAAGATAATGAATTTGATCGCCCAACAATGGGAGAGGTTGTTCAAATTCTCGAAGGCCTAGTTGAATTCACCATGCCTCCCATGCCAAGATTGCTTCAAGCTATTGCCAACACGTCACATTTGACTTCCTCCTGATCATATATATTATATAAAGTTGTATGATTTCAATGATGGTTAGTCCATATTATATATTTATAGTCCATATTTCATTTCAGTGCATATATATCAGAGTCGTATTCCCTATATAAAGTGCAGCCAGATCTATCAGCCCTATGAAGCTTCATCTGTCTAACTGCGAATAATCCATAGTGCCACTAGCTAGTGTCCCAGCATACAATAGCTCACATGAGAATATCTCACACGCCAGGCTAATGCTCAGTACAATAGCTCACATTCCATCACAGGAAGCAGAGTGCACACCACTCGACCAAGTGTGTGGCGCCATTCTCAAAGGCTTGTTTAAGGAGGAATCTCTAACAATTGTATGACACCATTTGTTTGCCTACTATATGTTTCCTGATCTTAGAATGCCTGCTGGGCTCTTTGATCTTTGCTTTGTTGGAGATAACGCGGAGTTTGTGTTGTTGGATGCACGCATGTGCCAGTGTCTTCTACTTCGACATTCATAGCAGGACCGTCGAGAAATGTGGTGCCAGAGGAGAATTCCTTGCGCTGTTACAAGCCCCTATATGATGATCTGATCTCGCTCAGCCTCCCCACAGTGAAGGAAGAACACGATATAGATGGATGAGATATATAATAAGCTGGCAAATAGATTCTATATATGCAGTTTGCTAGTCCCCTATCCGGTTTCAGTTTTATGATGTCCTGTGATGAGCATCGTGCTCATGCCTGTTCTAAGTTCTTGTTTCCACAAATTGCACTGCATCAGAACACTTAGCAGTCCTTTTTGGTAGAGTGAATCAGCGTGTGTCTCCTGTCATAACTGCTTTACAGTTGTTAGACATATGATTGTGATGGTCTATGCATTCCCTGTTGCAGCGTGAGTTTAGTATCTGCCACGAAAAATGCTTGTGCTTATACTAGGAGTCCCTGGATGAGTTACAAGGAGGGGAGCTGAACGCAGCAAGGTAGGAACGGAACGAACGGATCCGGCCGCAACTGTAGAATTCATGACAAGTTCGGATGTCTTGGTTGTTGTCGGATTCGTCTTGTACTCTTGTTGGTTGGCTGGTTTGCTTGACTCGTCACGCCTCTGATTTGACCAGGAAGCCCCATGTAGGCGCCCTGCACTCTTTGCTCCAGAAGTCCAGGTCATGTGATTGCCGATTTGTGTGAAAATTGAAGTGTTCCATGCAGCTCTGATGTGTTGTTTATTAGTGCAACAATTTTATCTCTTGTGGCTGTCGTCTAGTAAGTACTTCATACATGTGTTTACTACTAGTTCAACGGGCCATGTGGCTGCTCCCAGTCGGTGACGCTGCTAGTCTGCTATGGTGCTACCGAAAGGATGGCAAATTTGTTTAGAGTAGTAGTGCTCAAATGTAAATAAGAGACACAAAATGGGAGAGAAATGAATCAATTGTTATTGATCTCAAGAGTATGTACATATATATACATGGGGAAAGGGGTGCCACAAAGGGACACCAGTGAATAGGTGCCACGAAGGGACACCAATGAATAGACACCCGATGGATGAGATCACACCAGTTTATTTACAACACCCCCCCTTGATCGAATCCTCATCATAGATCAATGTTCTCCAAAATACTCCTCAAAAACTCTGTGGGAAAAGAGGAATATATCTATACCATGATTTCTCTCTAAACTCGTAGAATTCAAAAAGAAATCTATGTCATCTGTATTTCCATAAAAAACCCCGTGGGGAAAAACTAGAAATACGACATATATATATATATACTTATGTTCACCATTGCCTCATTAAAAACCTTATATGAGAAAATCCCAAGGGAAAAAACTCATAAAAGGAAAAGAGTACAATGTGATGCTTTCAACAAGACATATCTCTTGGGGTCTCTCCCCTTGAATCTTGCAAATCTCGAAACTTTCTCATACCAATCCCCTGAACATATTTCTCAAATGTTGAGACAGGTAGAGACTTAGTGAACAAATTAGCAAGATTATCACAAGATTTCGTTTGCAAGATATTTATCTCACCACTCTGTTGGAATTCGTGAGGATAAAATAACTTGGGAGCAATATGCTTAGTGATGTTGCTCTTGATGTAGCCTGTTTGCATCTGTGTAACACAAGCGGCATTATCCTCATAGATAATGGTAGGTGATTCCATAGAACCAATACCACATGATTGTTGTATGTGGTTAATCATTCTGCGAAGCCACACGCATTCACGTGATGCCTCATAAAGTGCAATTATCTCAGAATGATTTGTAGAAGTTGCCACCAATGTCTGTTTAGACGATTTTCAAGAAATGGCAGTTCCACCATGTAACAAAACGAATCCTGTTTGAGACCTGGCATTATGGGGATCAGATAAATAGCTAGCATCAGTATATCCAACCAACGTAGGATCTTGGTTCTTCTGATAGAATAAACCCAAGTCCTTTGTGCCATTAAGGTATCTGAGGATTTGCTTTCCTCCTACCCAATGACGTTTTGTTGGAGCAGCACTATGTCTTGCAAGTAAGTTCACCGCGAAAGCAATATCAGGTCTGGTGCTATTCGCGAGATACATAAGTGCTCCAATGAGACTGAGATAAGGGAATTCATTCCCCAGTATCTCTTCTCCTTCATCACGTGGTTGAAAGACATCTTTCTCAAGATCAATCGATCGAACCACCATGGGTGTCTTGGCCGGATATGATTTATCCATATTGAATTTCTCCAATATTTTCTGGATATAGGCAGACTGGTGCACTAGGATTCCTGAATGAAGATGCTCAATTTGCAATCCAATGCAAAATTTGGTTTTACCCAAATCCTTCATCTCAAACTCCGTCTTAAGATGATTGCGAGCCTCATCAATACTTTGTGAATTTCCAATGATGTTTATATCATCGACATACACCGATATGATACAAAATCCTGACGAGGATTTCTTGATGAAGACACATGGGCAATCATCACTATCAGAGTAACCCTTTTGCATAAGGTACTCACTCAGTCGGTTGTACCACATCCGTCTCGACTGCTTAAGGCCATACAAAGACCTTTTCAATTTCACACAATACATGTTGCGATTACCGCCCTGATTCGGTATAGAAATCCCATCGGGAACTTTCATGTAAATATCCGAATCAAGTGACCCATAGAGATATGCGGTCACTACGTCCATCAACTGCATAGATAGACGCTTTTGTACTGCCAAAGATATAAGATATCGGAACGTAATTCCATTCATAACTGGAGAATATGTTTCATTGAAATCAATGCCGGGTCTCTGCGTGAACCCTTGTGCTACAAGCCTTGCCTTGTATCTCACCACCTCATTGTTTTCATTCCGCTTCCGAATGAAAACCCATTTAAAACCCACAGGGAAGGTTTTAGGAGGTGTAGGTATCACTGATGAGAATACCTCTCTCTTAGCAAGTGAGGCTAACACCGCATCAATTGCCTCCTTCCATTTATTCCAATCCGAGCGCTTCTTGCACTCTGCCATGGACTTTGGATCTGGATCTTTATGGAGATTCTCAGCAATTGATTCGGAGAAGTATATGTCGACAACTGTAGTCTTACGATCATACGTTTCTCCAGTATCAAGATAATTTATGGAAATTTCTTGTACTCCCCTTGACGGTTCGTCATTTCCCAAAATAACCGCGTCAGGGTGTTCCGAAACCCCAGCATCAGAAAATGAGTGCACTGTTGATGCAGGCTGTGGATATTCTGTATCCACTATATTCCTCTCAACCTGTTGTTGAGTCACATTTGCTAGTTCAGAAGGAGTATCCTTCTCTTTCCTATTGCGCTTATGAGAAGCCACACCTGCAGGAATTGTCGTACTTCTTCCACTCTTACTAGAAGAAGGAAGTTGAATAGTTTTCTTTGGTACCTCTATTCTTTCTGGCACATTCCTTGCGGGTATATAGGACTTTGCGACATCTTTACCAGCAGTAAATGCATCTGGCAGATTATTTGCAATATTTTGCAAATTCAGAATCCTTAGAACTTGATGTTCTGATTCCTAAGTACGAGGATCCTCTGTGAAGATGCCTTTTGCATCCCAATTTATTTCCTGGCTTTCAATGTGGTACTTAAATTCTCCCCCTAAAGCCGGGAAGTGATCTTCATTGAAGATACTATCAGCGAACCGGGCCGTGAGCAAATCCCCTGTCAAGGTCTCCAGGTATTTAATGATCGACGGAGATATAAATCCCACATAGATCCCCAATTTCCTGTGAGGGCCCATCGATGTTCACTTAGGTGGTGAGATCGGTACGTACACACCACAACCAAATTTCCGCAGATGGGAAATACTTGGAGGATCACCTCGCACCATTTGTAGCGGGGAAGCTGTATGGTATGCAGTTGGGTGTAGTTGTATCAAGTCTGCAGCGTGCAAAACTGCATGACCCCAACACGTTGTTGGAAGATTACAACCTTGCAATATTGGTCTAGCAATGAGCTTTATCCTCTTGATTAGCGCTTCTGCTAATCCGTTCTGAGTGTTAACATATGGAACCGAATGCTGAAGTTCAATTCCTTGTGCCATACAATAGTCATTGAAGGCATGTGATGAGAACTCTACAGCATTATCCATTCTTATACACTTTATCGGATGTTCAGGATGATGCGCTTTTAGTTTGATAATTTGAGCGATCAATCTAGCAAAAGCATGGTTGCGTGTCAACAATAACGACACATGTGACCAGCGCGTGGAAGCATCGATCAAAACCATGAAATATCTGAACGGTCCAGATAAAGGTTGGATTGGTCCACAAATGTCACCTTGGATACGCTCCAAGAATTTGAGAGGCTCATCTTTAATTCTGAGATACGAAGGTCTCAAAATTAATTTCCTCAGTAGCACACGAAGTGCACATGACATCCGAAGATTGTGGGAACTTAGCACTGCTCAAATCATGACCACTGGAATTGCCTATGATTTTCCTCATCGTCCCAACTTCGGGATGCCCAAGTCGATCATGCTAAATCTGGAATGCATCAACATTTTGGAAAATCACCTTGTATGCAACATGTGGTACGGGCTTTATTTATGTGTAATATAATCCGGACGGAAGAGATAACACATTTTCAAGTGTTTCTTTGGCTAATCCGTTGTCCTTGGTGAATAAGAGGAATTCCTCCTTATTCTCTTCATGTGTCTCAACATGAATACCATTACAACGGATATCTTTGTAGCTTAGGAGAGTATGAGTCGCATCAGGATACAATAATGCTTCCTCGATGGTAATCTGTGTACCCATAGAGAGTATAATAGTGGCTCGACCTGAACCAACTATCATAGCATTGCATCCTGCGATCGTTAAAACATTTCCTTCTCTCTTGGTGAGAGTCTGAAAATATTTTATTTCCCTAAGCACTGTATTTGATGAACAATTGTCCACCAAGCACATCTCCTCCTCCGTCAGATCGACTCCCGTAGAAAAATCTATATAGTTTGCAGAATTTAAACATAAAAATCATGCAAATATATAGAACACACACTATTATCATTGAGATTGTAAACAGAGTGCTTTATACAAACAAAGTAAGGACAACATTATGTCTTAATATTACAAGCCTTGCAAATATAATTATCCGAATATCAACTATGTATGATATCGAGTCTAGTGGGTCCCCAAAGATGTCGTTGGACTCATACTCCACGACCATCTTATCATCATCCAAAGGAGTCTCCCCCTGAGGCATACTCTTGGTACCACTTGGTCCCGCTCCATTGGGTGCCGGGTCCAAAGTACTGGTCTCAACCACATGAGAGACAAAATGTGCTTCATACTTCTTCCCTTTAGTGCTTTCACCACGTCTAATAGACTTCAAGTATAGATCCACCAAATGCTGAGGAGTCCTGCATTTCTTAGCCAAGTGAGTGTGGCAACCACACTTGAAACAAGCCCTTTTCTTGTCATTATTTGGCTTAGAAATGCCTTTCCCCTTGTTGTTGAAGTCTCCCCGAGGCTTGTGGAACTTCTTCCGCTTACCACCAGATTGGTTTCTAGGGTGGCTGCTAGAACCATCCCTCCCAGTCTTTTGAGTGACATGTATTTCAGGCAAAGGAGCAGTACCCGGAGGGCGCTGCTGTGAGTTCCACACAGTGAGCTCATGATTCTTTTCTGCCTGACGTAATGTCTGTATCAAATTAGCATAGACTGTGAAACGCTTCTCACGGTACTGCTGAGTTATGAGTCGCTCTGATGGAAGCATTGTAGACAATGTCTTCTCAATTTTCTCCGAATCAGAGGGCTCCTTCTCGCAGAACTTGAGTTTCTGGCTTATCTTATGAACAGCATGATTGAATGCATCCATGGATTTGAAATCCTGCAAACGCAATTGGCTCCATTCATAGGAAGCCTCGGAAAAAACAATTTCCATTTGTTGTTCATACCTTTGCTTCAGAGAGTCCCACAACTTGAGTGTGTCCATCTCCAACATATATTCGGACTTTAAGTCCGGGTGGATATGATTCCTTATCATGTATAAGACCCCATACTTGTATGTATCTGGTATTGGTGGTTCACCCGTAACAGATGGTGCCAAGCACTGGTAAAGTCCAACTCGCGACAGACTCACTTTGATGTCCGTCGCCCATTGAGGAAAGTTGTGCCCATCGAGTGCGAGAACCTCGAACTCCTTGGCAGCCATTTCCTACAAATCAAATGCCAAACATGAATAATTTGGCATTCAACAATACATATCAATGTGAATTCAATGAACTTGAATTCCGGTGATTCTCAACGAATTGGAATAATTTTAATGGCAATCATCAACATAGAGTAGACCTTATAATCCAAAATTCAAGATTGGATACGCACGTTGAGGATAATAACTATGTAAAACATAGTCAAGATCCCGCAGTAGTATGAAAATACTACCTTGTGTATGACCAATATGAAAATGAATCAAGGTAATCTCTAATATGATGTATGTCCAAATTCTAACTTGGATGAACATCGAGAACGAATACTTCTCATGTATGACCAACGTCCAAGAAAATGGAACAAATTATTCCAAATAGAGAATCAATGTATTGCATTTTATGAAACACACATAATGGACCAAGACAATATTTTGCAAGGTAATATGGCGACGAGGAAGGCGAAGAACAGAGCCAACAATCGAATCAATTGACGGTGAGCGTCTCGGCATTGTACCTCACAAGGAGTCGAAGCCGATTTCCCGTCGATGAAGATCAATCCCTCTATTTCTCCTTCTCTTCTTCTTCTCAGTGAAAGAACAAAGTGCTGATAACGTGTTTAGAGTAGTAGTGCTCAAATGTAAATGAGAGACACAAAATAGGAGAGAAATGAATCAATTGTTATTGATCTCAATTGTTATATACATGGGGAAGGGGTGTCACGAAAGGACACCAGTGCATAGGTGCCACGAAGGGACACCAGTGAATAGACACCCGATGGATGAGATCACACCAGTTTATTTACAACAAAATTGTCATCGTCAGTGGCACTGGCCCAGCTGTCAGCCAAACCCCTGAACCGACTATGCAAATCCTGTTCAGTTCCCTCTTGCCTGCCTCTGACCCCGAATGGAACTCGAGTGGCCGCGGCGTCACGCGCGGCCGCCGCCCTGCCGGCTGCTGTTGCTGCGGCAGCGGCGGCCGCCAGCGCCATGTCGTTGGTGCTCGGCGACGACGACCTCCTCCGCGAGATCCTCCTCCGCCTCGGCCTCCCCACCACCCTCCTCCGCGCCGCTCTGGTCAGTAGGCGCTGGCTGCGGCACGCCTCCGACCCGGCCTTCCTCCGCGCCTTCCGCGCCCTCCACCCGCCCGGCCTCCTCGGTGCCTACCTCTCCACCGCGGACGGCGCCCCTCTCCCTCGCTTCCTCCCGACGCGCCCGACGCCACCGGAGCTCGCCGCCGTCGCACGCCGCGCGGGCTCCTTCTTCGACGCCGCCGCCTTCCGCAGCTCCTCGGCGGCCGTCCGGGACTGCCGCGGCGGCCGCCTCCTCGTCGCGGCCTACGAGACGCACTACAGCGACACCGAGTCCAGGCACCTGGTCTGCAGCCCGCTGTCCCCGGCGGGCGGGCGCGGCGGTCGTCCCGCCACCGGCCCCGCCGCTGCCGGCTACCAGGGCCCGGGGACAGCGTCGTCTCCCACTGCCACGAGTTCCTCCCCGGCGGCGGCGGTGACGGTCGGTCCTACTCCTGCGTGATGACGGGGTGCAGCGGTCGGCAGACGACCGTGTTGGTCGAGGCAATAGCTTCGTAATAAAGAAGAACCACAATAGCTCCGGAATTCACGTCCAACGGCCCTTCGTAATCAAGAAGCACCGCAACAACTCCGGAATTCACGCCAACGCCGATAGAAAACACGAGGGCACCAAAACAATATCTTACTTAACTGGGATAAAACGGCCGTCAACTACAGTTTAAGAGTATTTACAGGGTGCGGTTCACCCACCCGTTCCTTTATTACATATTTTTACCATTCAACTACTATATTCTACAAATATTCCAGTATATGGTAATTTCTACAGCTCATCACGTCCTTAGGCCCACTTTAATTTCTACAGCTCATCACGTCCTTAGGCCCACTTTAACCAAGTTGTCTCCCTCTTCATGGACCTCCGGCACTTGGGCTTCGCCTTGTCTTGGCCCGTTCGGGTGAAAAACCGGGTGTCGACCTCGCCTTGCCTGCCCTTCGGGACAGCTTCATCTTCACGACCCTTCGGTACGGACCGAAGACCTCGGCCCGCTCTCCCGAACCGCCCGGGAGATCGGTCCAATTCTTCGGCCTTCAACCCTTCGGCGCGATCCGAAGGTGGCCCCTAACAGTAGCCCCTCAAGGGAGAGGGCCTTCCTCGGAAGTCCCGAGGCCTCGACCATTCCGTCGTGTGCAACGCGGCCCAAAGCGCCACCCCTTGAATCGTTGACGCGGTGTGGAGAGATCCGCTGTGTTACTGCAAAAACAACGGAAAACAAAGAAAAGAAAATAGAAACCAAAAATGCCGAAAAAATAGGAAACATAGGGCGAAGGGACTGCGCATGAAAAGACTACTAAGCCCCTCAGCTAATTGCACATGCCCGCTGGCAACCGTAGGATGTCAAAGGGCACAAATGTCTTTTCCCCTTTGCTACCGCCCCAGCGAGCCATATATAAGCGGCGTCTCCTATGGCTTTACTTAAGCTCTTCTTGCGCTTTGCTTCCTCCTAGCTTCGGCTCGCAGCTAGCTCCTTGTTCTTTCTTCCGTTACCTTTGCTCATTCACACATCATTTCCGACGGTCATGGCGCCGAAAACTAACTGCGTGAAGCCGTGCTTGCCAACATGGTCCGCCAAGGACAGATTGCTGTTGGTGTCGCTCGTCCCCACAAGACTGGCGACACTTCAGTCCATCCGGAGGCGGATGAAGTCGTTGTCTTTCGCAATCTATTCACTGCGGGGCTTTGCTTCCCATTGGACACCGTTTTTGTGGAAACTCTTCGGTTGCACAACATGTTCCTACACCAACTGACGCCCAACTCTATTACGCGCTTCAACCTATACTTCTGGTTGGCGAAGGCCTGCCGTTCCCAACCTTCGGCTGAAAACTTTGCCTGCGTTCATCGGGTCCATTAGAAACCGAAGTTAATCGCTGTGATAACCGCTGATGGCACCGAAGGCAAAGCCGAAGCCCAATACGGCTGCTACAACTTTACTTACCGGGAGATAGTTTCTAGCCCGGTGAGTGCTTATAAAAACAAGTGGCCTTCAGACTGGACTTCGTTCTGGTTTTACGACAAGGTCGCGTTGGATGATGCCACCCAGAGCCACAACCTCGTCACCGACAAGATTCGGAATTTGGGCGACACTCCACGGGTGGACGTCGACAAAATGGAGGATTGTTTGGCTTTCGTGGCCATGCTTCGGGAAGTGTCAAAGGTGTATGGCACCCGCGACATCACCGAAGAGTACGTCGTGTGCCGCAGCTGGCCATTGAAAGCTAACTGGTCTATCAAGGCATGGTTGCTTAAGGCACAGTGGACCGGAGGGATTCCCACGCTGGACTACGCCGCCTCCTTCAACCTCAAAAAACATCGTACATCTGCTTCCTGGTGCTACGCTCCAGCTTCTTTGCCTCGATCTATATCATGATGTAAGTTCCTTTTGTGCAAAAATCAACACAAACTCTATGGAGAGTTGGACCGATGACATCCTAGGAGCGGAGTACATAGGCGAATACAAAGCCATCTTCGAGAAGTTGGGTGGGACTTGCACAAATCGCGTGTTCCGGGCCTTCCGCAACGCATTGCTACCATTATGCACCGGGAAGCCGAGGAGAAATGGAAGAGGAAGAAAGAGATGTCCCAAGGGACGAAAGTTGTAGTTCCCGCTGGTGCTGGTGATATCTCGGCCACCGCACACCTTGAACAGAAGAAAAGGAAACGTAGCACGAAGGCGGGCGGTTCGTTCAAGCGATCCCGTGCTGTGGAGATCTTATTCGGTTCCTCTCCGCCTTTGAAGGCTAAGGGGGACTTCGAGGATGCCGCTGACATGGAGGCAAGCCCCCTTGCTGCTTCACCAGTGACGTCCGTCCCGCCTGCTTGGGCCGAGCTGAAGGTGTCTGCCAGCGGTTCTGGTGGGCTCCCTGGTCTGGATGTCAGCGACCAAGAGGCTAAGAGTGATGAAGATGGTGGCGGGAACCTTGATGTTGTGGGCTCGCCGGTCGGGGGTGAAGAGGATTGTGATTGTTTTCAAAACAATTCTGAGCCCCCGCAAAGCGTCGACATGCTCGCACAGCTCCTCCAGCTCATCGTCTTTGTCAGGCGACAGCGAGAAGAATGCGTCCCCCGCAGAGGAAGATGATCAGAAGATGCCTGAAGGCCACCCATCATACACACTACAGGGAAGGCTGGTTGCAATGCGTCTTCCTCCAGCCCCTCCGTGAGCAGTAGCTACTTCGTTAGCCAGGGAGATCCTGTTTCTGGCGCTGCCGAGCTTGGGGCTTCGGGAGCCAAATTGATTGGCGGCAATATTGTTGGCAGCCTTCATTTCGAGAGCCAAGACTGGGAGCGTGACTTCTTGTCTCAGGCCGGGGCATCGTTCTGTTTTCCTTTGATGGAAAAGGAATTGATGAAGATCAGCGTGGCCAACATGCTTCAATGTGCCCAAGATCTGGCAATGAAGTCTTTTGTGACTTCACGCTGCGCTGCTCGCCAGCTTCAAGCCGAAGTCTCTTCCAGCTCCATGTGTCAGAATGAGAAGAAAAAGTTGTTGCTCTGGAACAAGAGAAACTGGAACTTAAGAAGGCTTGCGAAGCTGAGCGCACCCAGCTTGCCACCATCCGCTCCGAAGCCAATGCCGCCCTTGCGCTTAAGAAGAAATACTCTGATGATCTGGATGAAACACAAGTCCCCCTCGAATTGGTCTTAGCTCGTGTTGGCAAAATTGAGAAAAAAAATACAACAGCTCTCAAGAGTTCTTTCGCTGATACAGGAGGACTATTACGACCGGCATCGATTACCTTCAGGAAGAAGTAGCTCACCTTCTATCCACTTATGGCTTGACTGCTCCGGAACTGCCTAGTCCTGCAGATTTGGAGATCATGTAGTTCTTTAGGTGGCTTCAGTCGTGTCTTGCTATGGTGCAATCTGGGAGCCGTCTTTACGGGGACCTGTGTGCGATCGTCACGGCTCGTACTCTAGCTGCTTTGGTTTGCAGCCTTCTGCATGGTGAAGCCAACTCTTCGTCAGGCATCTCGAAGGCCCAACCTCATCAGCTGCGAGAGCGCTCCTTTGATTGGCCCTCGAAAGAAGCGGTTCTACCAGAAAGGTTGTCCCCCTTGCCTAAGAATACTGCCAAGAACTTCGTTGAAACTTTTTACAAGAAGGGGGTTACTCTCGTGCACCGTGAAGGCCTTCGGTTGAAAGAACAGGTATTGAGCCTTGTCTCTCTCGCTGAATTTAGACTTCGCTTCTAATGTTTTTCCTTTTGGGCAGATGCAATTGAAACCATAAACATATGCAAGGGAGGTGTTGTGCGGCGACCAGCCTTCAGGCTTCGCCGTTCCCGCTTCCGAAGATCCTTCGGCCGCCGCTCCGATGAATATCTCCATCGACCCTACGTCGACACATAGCGAAACCGAAGACGGTAATGCTAGCGGCGATGCAGTAGAAGCCGGAGAGGTGTGAGGAATCCATTGTTTCAACAAGTGATTTGTGGGCTTGTAATATATTACTTTTGGATACTAACACCTTCGGCCCTGTGCAGGACCCTACGGTGGAACCTACACGAGTTACCGAAGGTATTATTCTTGTGAGAATGAACCTTGGTGACTTTTTTGTTACTGGTGAAAATTCCATTCAACAAGCCCACAAAATTCCATTCGACATTTCCCTCGGTTACCTTCAGCGAATTCTGGGATATTAAGCTTCGTTTGTACGAAAAACATAATACCGCTGTGAAAGAGTTCTTCACTGAGTTCCAACGTGACCCTGTTTGTCAGGCCAAGATTTTGTCCAATCGTGCCCTTCACCGGGAGATCTGAAGGATCCGACGCAGTTCTAGTGTTCTATACGTTCCGCCTGTAGGGCTTAAGGAACCGAATGCGAGCCCCTGAAATTCATGTATCGTGTTCCCAGGTGATCAAAAGAAGAAGCCATTACATCTCCTGACGTTGCGTTATCTTTGGTTGCAGGGATGCCTTCGGATGACACCCTCCGCCGAATGGCCGAAGATATCATCAATATTGTTGTGCGACACTTGATAGATGAAATAGACCGTACTGTGTTTGACGAAGAACAATGGTTCCGCAACAAAAGGCGATGTGCCTTCAGCTTGTATGGATGAATGTACAATTTGTGTCTATATGACGATAAATGTATGTGTACTTTGTGTTTGAATGTGAGGAATTACTATTTTAATTGGGGTCCCTTGTTCGGTTGAATCTACCATTGGGTGTGGAAAAATTGCGAAGCGCCGCCCCCCCCCCCCTGCACAATAGGAGTGTCGAGCCGAACGAATTTTTATGTGTCTCGCCTTTTACCTGCGACTTCGTATCCAATGCAACACTCTGATTAAGCATGAAACGATTGTGAAGCGCCACCCCCTGCTTGATCAGGGCGTCGAGGTGGCGAACATCTCCTGGCCCTTGGAGGAAATGCCTTCAGCTTCTAGGTCGAGAGGACTTCATCTTTATTTTTACGAATTCCTCCGGCTTTTCACTCGAAAGGGCTTCATTTTTCATTTCTACGAACGCCTTCGGCCTTTCGCTCGAGAGGGCTTCTTTTCATTTCTAGGAACGCCTTCAGCCTTTTGCTTGAGAGGGCTTCATTTTTCATTTCTACGAACGCCTTCAGCCTTTTGCTCGAGAGGGCTTCGTTTTTCATTTCTACGAACGCCTTCAGCCTTTTGCTCGAAAGGGCTTCATTTTTCATTTCTCTCAAAGTGAAGCTAAGGGGTGCCGAGCCTATCTTTCTTCGGCGACCCGTGCTCACTTATTCTTCAGCATTTTTGAATGTTGTGTGCTGATGATAACCCCCGTTCGACTGAAATGGGCAATTGCTTCGGCACTTTCTCACCCTCCTGGGTAGAAATGTCTCTTGGGGGATTCTTGTTTATATTTCACAAAGGGTTATACAGGACGCCCGCCTCGTCAAAAACCTCACACTTTCAGTGACCGTGGTGGCCGCCATGAAGGTTCCCCTATGAGGAAAAGAGTACGGGTCCTTTTGGATACATCTTTGGTACATAATAGGTAAAAAGAAAAGAAATTACAAAAAATAAACACCTACGAGCCCCTTCGGTTATCTACCCTCCAGGAGCCCTTACATTTTCCCTATACAAAATACTTGTGCAGCATATCTTTGTTCCATGAGCATGGGTCATCAACCCCTTCGAGCTTCCGAAGCCTGCATGCCTCCGTGTTGGTGGAGAGTGCCCTTTGGGGTGAAGAGGCACTACAACAGCCCGCGGAACAAACTCTAACAGCATAAATAAAACAAGAGACACCTTCAGAGTAGAAAGAAACTTTCTATTCAATAGGGATCTGTCCCATCAGTTACAGTTACACGGGTATTTATAGGGCAGTTCACCTGCCCCTCACCGTTGTTACACCTTTTTACCCTCTAACAACTATATTCCTCGAATATTCCAGGGGTATAAGTAATTTCCTATTTAGTCCCCCTTTACACCTCAACACGCCCTTCGGGCCCACCTCAACATAGTGGTCTCCCTCGTTGCCGACCTTCGACATTCGAGCTTTGCCTCGCCTTCGACCGATGAAGGGGTCAAAACTAGGTGTCGACCTCGACTTGCCTGCCCTTCGGGACACCTTCGTCTTTGCGACCCTTTGGTTTGGACCGAAGACCTCGGCCCGCTCTCCGGAACCGTCCTGGAGATCGGTCCAATCCTTCAGCCTTCCACCCTTCGGCGCGATCCGAAGGTGGCGCCCCTCAACAGTGGCCCCTCGAGGGCTAGGGCCTTCCTCGGAAGTCCCGATGCCTCGACCATTTCGTCGCGTGCAACGCGGCCCGAAGTGCCACTCCTCGGATCGTTGATGCTGTGAGGAGAGATCCGTTGTGTTTCTGCAAAAACAATGAAAACAAAGAAAAGAAAACAGAAACTGGAAATGTCGAAAAAATAGGGAACTTAGGGCGAAGGGATTGCGTGTGGAAAGACTACTAAGCCCCTCAGCTGATTTTGGATGCCCGTTGGCAACGGTAGGATGTGAAAGGGCAAACATGTCTTTCCCCTATGCTGCCACCTCAGCGAGCCATAAATAAGTGGTGCCTCCCATTGCTTTCCTTACGCTCTTCTTGCGCCTTTGTTCCTCCTAGCTTCGGCTCGCTGCTAACTCCTTGTTCTTCTCTTCCGTTGCCTGTCCAAGCCCTCACTTGCTTTGCCTTCCAAAGCCTTCGCACATTCACCCATCGTCTTCGACGGTCATGGCGCCGAAAAGTGACCGCGCGAAGCCCCTGACCCGGTCCCTTGGGGAAAGTGGCATCACTGAAGCCGTGCTTGCCGACATGGTCCGCTGGCCGTTGAAAGTTGGCTGGTCTATCAAGGCATGGTTGCCGGAGGCGCAGTGGACCGGAGTGATTCCCACATCAGACTTTGCTGCCTCCTTCAACATCAAAAAGCATCGTAAGTCTGCTTCCTGGTGTTACGCTCCGGCGTCTTTGCTTCGTTCTGTATCATGATGTTAGTTCCTTTTGTGGAGAAATCAATGCAACCTCTATTGGAAGTTGGGCCAATGACATCCTGGGGGCCGAGTCCATAGGCAAATACAAAGCCATCTTCCAGAAGTTGGGTGGGACTCGCACAAATCGCGTGTTTCAAGCCTTCAGGATCGAGGCTCCGCAATGCATTGCTGCCATTAAGGACCGGGAAGCCGAGGAGAGGTGGAAGAAAAAGAAAGAAAAATCCTAGGGGAAGAAGGCTGCGGTTACCGCTGTTGGTTGTAGTGCTTCGACTACCGCGCACCTAGAACAAAAAAAAGGAAATTTGGCTGGAAGGCTGGAGGTTCGTCCAAGCGGTCCCATGTTGCGGATATCTTGTTTGGGTCTTCTTCGCCCCTGAAGGTGATTCCGAAGATGCCAGTGATGAAGAGGCGATTCCCCTTGCTACTTCCCCAGTGATGATCGTGCCTCCCCCTCCGGCCGCACCGAAGGTTACCGATTCCGGTTCAGGCAGACCTCCTGGTCTGGACGTCAGCGACCGTGAAGCCGAGAGTGACGAAGATAAAGGCGGGGACGTTGATGTCGTGGGCTCACCGGCCGGGGGCGCAGGGGCCCGCGCCCTTGCTGTTGCCGAAGCTGTTCCAAGCCCCCGCAAAAGCACCGACGAGCTCGCTCAGTTCCTCCAGCTCTTCGTCTTCGTTAGGAGACAACGAGAAGAAGGCGTCCTCCACGGAGGAAGATGATCCGAAGAAGACGCAGGCGGTAGCAGAGACCGAGGCCCACCCCACCGTACATGCCCCGGCGAAGGCTAGTTGCGAAGCATCTTCCTCCAGCCCCTCGAGAGCAACAGCTACTTCGTTAGCCAGCAAGATCCTGTTGCTGCTGGTGCCGAGCTTGGGGCTTCGGGAGCCAAATTGATCGGCGGCAACATTGTGGGCAGCCTTTGTTTTGAGAGACATGATCAGGAGTGTGAGTTCCTATCTGAAGCCGGGGCGTCGTTCTGTTTTCCTTGATGGAAAGGGAATTGATGAAGACTGGCGTGCCCAACATGCTTAAATGCGTCAAAGATCAAGCCCTAAAATCTTTTCTGGCTACGCGGTGCGCTACTCGCCAGCTTAAAGCCGAAGCTTCTTCCAGCTCTCGCGTGACAGAACTAGGAGAAAAAATTGCTGCTCTGGAGCAAGAAAAACATGAGTTTCAGAGATCTTGCGAAGCTAAGCTAACCCAGCTCGACACCGTCCGCGCCAAAGCTGATGCCTCCCTTGCGCGCAACATGACATACTGTGGCAGAACTGCCCAAATTGAACCGGTTTAAATGTGCTAACTATCATCTTAATAGTTAATCAAGTCACCACACACTTAAAATGGTGTAATCTGGCAATCTATCGGGTAAATCCTGATAAACCACGGATAATCTCGATCGAAACGTACATCAGAATTCTCGCACGACGATGAGCGCAGATAGTACAAGCATGAAACAATTTTACAAAAATAGAACGCAACATTAAGATATTTACAAAACAACTTTCAAAATAGAAGAAATTTTAAGAAGATTAGCACCAAAACTAAGGGAAATTTTTAATAGAGAACAAATAAGACAAATCGATAACTATGAAGATGTGAGAACGTCACATCGATCCCACCGATGTGAATCCTGGTTAGCTCCAACCAGCAACAGCTATACCTGAAATAGGGTCAACAACAAACCCTGAGCAACTAATACTAAGCAAAACTTACCCGGCTAGTGGTATATACTTAGCCGACTTCTAGTATGCAAGACTTTTGGCTGGTGGGTTTGTTTTGCCAAAAAACTACTAACACTAAATTCTTACTTTCAAGATTTTAGCACAAATTTAAAGGGGATATTCTATTTTCTATGTTTGCAACATAAATGAAATATTTAGGGTGGGAAATAATTAATTAGATAACAACAACAATTAACAACTTTCATCTCATTTCTTTACTACGATGCAAAGCTACGATCAAGGTTCTCTTATCATGGCGGCGGTGAATCGATTTGATTTAATTCTTGCAAGGAAAACCTAACCACACGACGAATGCAACCCCGTCGAGTCACACGCATCCACAGTTCCCGTCGGCCACTACAAAATGGTTGAACCACCCCTCAACCCGCAAGTAGCTAGTCCCCATCGATACCTACGACGGGTCAGCCAGGAGTTACTGACTAGCACTCGACCGGAGAAGCAGGTATCAGCTCAAATACCAGAGTGACTGTACTATGCTTACCAGGTTCGACTGCCTCCTACTGCCGGCATGTGATTAGTACTGTTCAAACTCGATCAGCAGGGTCAACAACGAACGGGCCTTACTCAACACAGACGGGGCTAAGACACCTAGGAACCCTGTCCTATTGCCATAACCTATGCCTCAATATCATTCCACGGGTCTCCAATTTCGTACATCTCATCAGTATTTCAAACTTTCTTGCCACAAGTATGCATAGGTCCTATATCTCGCTGCTATCGACCTACACATACTAGTATAAATTTTAGGGAACCTAGGGAACATGCATCTATGGTTTCATTCAACCGCTAGGAACTTAATGCATAATACTTAAATAAGAACATTGCATAATTTTAAAATTAAGGGTTATGCTCCGGGGCTTTTCTTCTGCTGAGCGAAGTTAGTATTTATCTTGGCCTTGGGCCGGGTCTTGCTGCTCTGGTCTACCTGCTGCTCCAGCGGTTCCGCCACTAGCTCCTACACCACGTCGTTAGGTTCGGTTTCTACATGAATGCAATTACAAGAATGGACATGACTGGGCAATCATTCACCAGATAACAAAACAAACAAACTCATGAAGGAAATAGTTGGGTGCTGCCGTGTGAGTTCAATTTTAAACTTGTTTTAGCCTGAAGTGTTTCCTTCAGTTACACGTTACTAAACTCGTTTCGAAAAAGCTAAGCACATACGTAAAGCAAGAAAAGTACTTAGATATTCTATTTAACTAACAAGAAAATAGAATCAAGTTATATAAAAGCAAACTATATTCGGATCCTAATGAGTTAACATGATTTACAGCTAACTAAACAAGCTGATGAAATTACACACGCAGAAAATAATTATTTAGCAACAATTATAAAAGGGAAACTATAGCTAGGAGCTAAACAAATGCAAAATCTTGACATGCAGCCATAATTTGGTAACACAATTAAACCAGCATGATTAGCTACTGATAATGCATGCAACAAAAATTTACCAACAATTATTAAAAAAATAAACTATTTATTTTAGCCTTAGCAAGATAAATGGATCAAATAAAGATCTACAAACCTATACATAGCTTCTGGTCATGAAATTTTTACAGTGCACTACATATGCATAAAGAAATATTCTGTATAATTTTCATGATTTGTGGATTAACAGATCTGCAGAAAATAATTAAACATGCTAAAGCACAATTTAAATTCTAGCAATGGCAACAAGGACATTACACAGGAATGAACATTTTTCCTCTGTGTATCTGGATCTAACGAATCAACCAAAACGAGTTTTGTATTTTTCCCCATTTTTCTTTAATTTATTTTGAATTTTACAAGTTTCAGCCGGAATAAAACAAAAATCAGAAAAATCTAATCCCTAACTGCCCCCGACCAGCGGGCTCCACTGGTCAGGGCGGCCTGACTGGGTCACAGCCGAGCCATGGCCAGCACGGCCATGGCCGGCGTGCGGTGGGCGGGGTGGGCCCGCGGCCAGTGCGGCCGAGCGCTGCCGCACCGCTCGGCGGCGCGGCGCTGGGACACTCGGCGAGCAGCCAGCAGCGAACGGTGGCATGCCAGCGGCGGCGACGCCAAAAACGAGCGTGGAAACTCGCGGAACGCGATGGAACGAGGCAAGCACGAGCATCAGTGCATCACCTAGGTTCGATTTGATCCACTGGAAGAAGAAAACGGTGACCGGAGCTAGGAGTTCAACGGTGAGGTGGAGGTGAGGCGGTACTGGAGGCCGACGGCCAGGGAATCCTCGATTCCAGGCGAGGCGGTTGTCGGAGCTCGTGTAGGAGGGGTTGAGGAGGGAGCTCGGGAGGCGAGTGAGCCTCAGGTGCGGGGTATTTGAAATCCATGGAGGGAATCGAGCGGATTTGGCCCGCGATGCTGAGCTGCTCGAGCTCCATTAATGGTGGCTGGAGGAAGAAGAAAGCTGCAGTGAGGGAGAAGGAAGGGGAATGGGGCGCTGGGGGTGGAGATAAGGTCGTGGCGACGCTGGTGGCCGCGCTCGGGCGTGCAGTGCACGAGGACGGCGAGCAGTAAGGCAAGGACGTCCGGCCAGCGTCATCGCACGGCGGTGCACTGAGGCGCGCGACGTCGGCGGCATGGGCGCGGCGAACAAGTGGGCGGGGGTCTTCATGGCGTTTTGCGGGCTCGTGCCTAGGCTGCCGCGGAGGCCGGCGCGTGGCACGGCACAGAATGCCGGCGAGCAGCCGTCGCCGCTTGTCAAGCGGCCATGCGCGCCGTACTCTGATCAATTGGCCGAAGTACAGGTCCGCCTTGATTTGGCCGAAGCCCGAGCTAGTAATCTTGAGAAAAAGCACAAGTCGGAGGTGCTGTTTCGGCGCTACCGAAGGTCGTTTACGACCGGCATCGGTTGTCTTCGGGACGAAGTGCCTCGCATTCTATCATCCTATGACTTGACTGCCCCGGAGCTACCAGGTCCCGCCGATGTGGAGATCATGCAGTTCTTCATGTGGCTCCGGTCATGTCTTGCCATGGTGGAATCTGGGAGCCATCTTCACGAGGACCTATGTGCCACGGTCGCGGCACGTACCTGGCTGCCTCGGTCTACGGTCTTCTTCCTGGTGACACGAGCTCTTCGGCTAGCATCACGAAGGCCCACCTTCGGCAGCTGCGCAAGCGCACCTTTGAATGGCCCTCGGAAGAAGATGTCCTGCCGGAGAGGTTGTCCTCTTTGCCGAAGAATATTGCCAAGAATTTTATTGAAACTTTCTACAAGGAGAAGGGGGTTGCTCTTGTGCATCGCGAAGGAGCATGTATCTAACCTGTCCTTCGTCTCCTGTCAAGTTTTAACTTCGCTCTTAACTATTTTTCCTTCGCGCGGCTGCAATTTAAAGCGGAATCATATGCGAGGGAGGTGTTGCGCGGCGACCAGCCTTCGAGCTCTGCCATCTCCACTCCCGAGGACCCTTCTACCGCCGCTCCAATGGACATTACCATCGACCCTGCATCAACCCACAACGAAAGCAGAAACCAGAGAGGTGCGAGGAATTCATTGTTTGAACAAGTGATTTGTGGGTTTGTAATATATTACTTTTGAATACTAACACCTTCGGCCTTGCGCAGGACTCTGCGGTGGAACCTGCGCGGGTTACCGAAGGTATTATTCTTGTGAGAATGAATCGTGGTGACTTTTTTGTTACTGGTGAAACGTGGTCAAAATTCCATTCGACCTTTCCCTCGGCTACCTTCAGCGAATTCTGGGATATTAAGCTTCATTTGTACAAAAAACGTAATACCGCTGCGAAAGAGTTCTTCACCGAGTTCCAACATGACCTTGTATGTCACGCCAATATTTTGTCCGATCGCGCGCTTCTCCAGGAGATCAGAATGATCCAACGCAATTCCAGTGTTCCGTACGTTCCGCCCGAAGGGCTTAAGGAACCGAAGTCAGAACCCGTGGAACATGAATGGAGCCCCTGGAATTCATGTATCGTGTTCCCAAGTGATCAAGAGAAGAAGCCATTACATCTCCTGACATTGCGTTATCTTCGGCTGCAAGGATGCCTTCGGATGACACCCTCCGCCAGATGGCCGAAGATATCATCGATATTGTTGTGCGACACTTGATAGATGAAATAGACAGTACTATGTTTGACGAAGAACAATTATTTCGCGACAAAGGCGCTGTGCCTTCGGCTTGTATGAATGAATGTACAATTTGTGTCTGTATGATGATAAATGTATATGTAATTGTGAATGTGTACTTTGTGTTTGAATGGGTGAAAACTTACTATTTTAACTGAGGCCCCTCATTCGGTTGAATCTGCCTTTGGGCGTGGAAAAAATTGCGAAGCGCCCCCCCACCCCCTCACAATAGGAGCGTCGAACCAACGAATTTTTATGTGTATCGCCTTCTACCTGTGACTTCGTTTCCGACAGCATGATGCTCTGATTAATCATGAAATGATCGCGAAGCACCAACAACCCCCCCCCCCTGCTTGATCAGGCGTCGGGGTGGCGAACATCTTCTGGTCCTTGGAGGAGATGCCTCCGGCCTCTGGCTCGAGAGGGCTTTGTTTTTCAATTCTAGGAACACCTTTGGCCTTTCGCTCGAGAGGGCTTTGTTTTTCATTTCTAGGAATGCCTTCGGCCTTTCGCTCGAGAGGGCTTCGTTTTTCATTTCTTTCGAAGTGAAGCTAAGGGATGCCGAGCCTATCTTGCTTCGGCGACCTGTGCTCACTTGTTCTCCAGCATTTCTTGAATGTTGTGTGCCGATGACAACCCCCCTTCGACTGAAGTAGGCAGTTGCTTTGGCACTTTCTCACCCTCCTGGGTAGACACGTCTCTTGGGGGATCCTTGTTTATATTTCACAAGGGGTTACACATGACGCCTGCCTTGTTAAAAACCTCACACCTTCGGTGACCGTGGTGGCTACCGCGAAGGTTTCCCCCATGAGGTAAAGAGTATGGGTCCTTTTGGATACATTTTTGGTACATAATAGGTAAAAAGCAAAGAAAGTACAAAAAAGAAACATCTACGAGCCCCTATAGTTATCTACCCTTCGGCGGCCCTTACATTTTCCTTATACAAAATATTTGTGCAGCATATCTTTGTTCCATGAGTATCGGTCATCAACCCCTTCGAGCGTCTAAAGCCTGCAGGTCTCTGGTCTTGACATTTCCGTCACTAGGAACGGTCCTTCCCACTTATTGTTCATCCTGCCCTTTATCTTTCCCTTCGGCACACGCCGTAGGATGAGATCTTCTTCTTTGATCTCCCTTGGCATCACCTTCTTGTTCTTCCACCTTCGGGTCTCGTCTTGGTACTTGTTCAGATTTGCAGCTAATTGCAACTTCACCATCTTGATGATGTCGACGGTTGCCGCCATGTCTTCGGGCGTAGTGTTCCCCATCCTCCAAGAGCCAAATTTTATTTCCTCTAGAGTCATGGCTTCTTCTCCATACAAAAGTTTGAATGGTGTGAATTTTGTGGCTCTGGACTCTGCTGTGTTGTGTGACTAGCTGACCTTCGGTAGCTCGTCCACCCATTTGGCCTTCGGTTGTTCTGTGATATTCTTTTTGATGGCTGTAAAGATGATGCCATTTGTCAGACTCGGGGCCACGGGACTGCATACATGGCGTACATATTCTAGCATAAGGGATGAGAGATGGCTCATGCCCTACACCAGTTGTAACTACTCGTACAGGAGTAGGATTAGTCGGAACAGAAGTAAACTACCCGAGTAGTACTCAGGTAGGACTTCTAAGCTAGTATCGGGCTAGGATTTCCATGTAACCCTGTCCCCCAGACTATATAAGGGCGAGCAGGGACCCTCTCCAAAGCAAGACACATTACATCATCTAAGGCAATACAAACCATCACACAGGACATAGGGTATTATGCTCTTAGCGGCCCGAACCTGTCTAAAGTTTTGTGTTCCTTGCACCTTCAAGTTCCTGATCTCGGTGACACCCCACCTACAATCTACCACCTTGGGGGTATCCCTCGGTTGGCTTGGAGGTTAAACCGACAGCTGACGCGCCAGGTAGGAGTGTTCATCGAGAATCCACCGGACAACTCGTTGGCATCTTTCAACTTCACAAGCGTCGTGCCAGTCGAGTGCACCACGTTCACCTTTGGCTCCTAGGTCTGCATCGCCATGGCTCAGGTGGTTTCAACAACCACCTAGCCAACCTAAAGAAGCCGGAGGCATTTGCTCCGACATCCGGCCGCGACATCGACAATCTTGCCGATGATCTTAGTGGGATCAAACTTTTCGATCTAACTGGAAGCTACGCAAGTCATATCAAGGTAAACCCTCACCCGTCGATCAGTCCTGATGATCTAATTGTCGGGATAGATCAGGTGGACGACGGCATCGCCGAATGCATCAAGCTCACGGAAGCCTCTCTCCATTAGCCTGACCCAACATCCTCGACATGGAACCGCTCTGAGACTCCCCACCATCCTCCTGTCGCCACTGGCGACATCTTCTCCATCATCGACTGAGTCGACCAAGGTATCGTAGAGTGCATCAATCTCGCAGAAACCACCCTTTAGCGCATCAGCCCTAGGGAGCCGAAGGCATTCAATCGCGATTTCAATGACTTCATCGGCAAACTCAAAACCCCTAGCCAAGTCCAATTTGGTCTGAGGCGGTCCTACCCAGGACCCTCTCCGCATTGGAAGAGGATTTCGATCACCTACTGCAACTCGGGGAAGAAGAAGCCACCGGATGTCAGGGGGCTACTGTTTACGACAACCATTCGGATTCGGCTACTCACACAACACCTATTATAGGCAGCCGCCAGAGTCTGGCAAGAAGATCAACTCGGTCTGGCAAGCTCGAGCATTGGAAGGGCAGAAAGCCCTCCAAATTTCTTGAATCAAGCCCACCACAATCCATTATCGACTTTGGTGAACTCCCGTTCCAAGAAGGTAGACCTCTCGCTTCTTCCGACGACGAAGAAGGTTGGGCTGCGAGTACCAAACGCTTCGTACCAGATCGTGAGGTATTCATGATTCACGTCGACAAAGACAATGAAGGATCGAAGTATGTTCAATTGGACGACTACTACATCAACGACGATGACTACATCTCCGACACACCCGGTCCAGACCCAGACGCAGCAGGGGCATTCGCTAACATTGTGGGAACCGAAAAGATCGAAGATGGAGACAACATCCAAAAAGATCTAACATTGTGGGAACCGAAAAGATCGAAGATGAAGACAACATCCAAAAAGAGCAGCATAAGCTCAGGAACACCAAGCATGCCGCGTGCAGGCAGCGCGTACCAGAACAAAACCAACATCAGCCTGGCAACCTCTATGACTGCTCCACAAGCGACCTCCGCACTACCATCAACGCCGGCCGGGACGCCCGCAACATCATCATCGCCAGGAAGCAGGAGCGCGATGAGGTGGAGGCCTATAGCCCCACCAACTATCTTATCCCCCTCGACTACCTGGGTACAACTCGAAAATGTAAGCCAGAAGTCGGGGAACAACCAACCCGAAGAAAGAAAACCCTCAGCTCGAAGGAACGATTCGAGGAGGCTCTCCACAAGCGATGCTCATGGCACCCACAGAGCAAGCATTCCACCTTCAAATGTCAAACCCTTCGGAGGGCCCTAGGAGCTCCATCACTCAATAAAGGCGACGGGACTACCCGAATAATGATTTATTCATAAATTAAGTACCCGATGCAAGGAGGTTTTCTGAGGGTCTTGTAGGTGTTTCGTTTGTTCAACCATTGTTTTGGGACTATATCTCGAAACTAGGGGTTCCGTGAACCTAAAAGCACCCCTTTTTACCACTTAGTTAGGGTCGCCATTTATGTTTATTATTTAGGTTAATCATGACTTCCTCGCTATACTACTCTTAGACGTGCCCAATGAATGTCTAGCCTAATTAGTGAAACCTTTTTCCAGATGATCTCTTGTCCCCTATTCCTCATGTCACAAGCCTTTTTTTACCAACGCTCGGGGGCTAAGTATAGGGCCAGCGGGGATGGGCTCAAGAAAAAAGAAAATGATACAATTTCTTCAAGGCTAAGCTCAGGTAACCCTATCACAGCCGAGCCATGCGACTGCCAAAAGAGGTCGTCTCGTTTGGCAATGACTAGTGGAACCCGTTAATTAGCCAAATAAAACATCTATGTGATTATCTATCAAATACTTCCAGTAACGCTCATTTTTTTAGTTCCCGACTAGTACTCTATGTTACTGAAGAGGCCTCACTCCCATACTTCCAGTAACGCTAAGTTTACTGGTTCCCGACTAGTACTCTATGTTACTGAAGGGCCTCCCTCCCATACTTTCAGTAACGCTTCGTTTACTAGTTCCTGACCACTACTCTATGTTACTGAAGGGGCCTCGCTCCCATACTTCCAATAACGCTCAGTTTACTAGTTCCCGACTAGTACTCTATGTTACTGAAGGGGCCTCGCTCCCATACTTCCAGTAACGCTCAGTTTACTAGTTCCCGACTAGTAGTCTATGTTACTGAAGGGGCCTCGCTCCCATACTTCCAGTAACGCTCAGTTTAATAGCTCCCGACTAGTAGTCTATGTTACTGAAGGGGCCTCGCTCCCATACTTCCAGTAACGCTTAGTTTACTAGTTCCTGACTAGTACTCTATGTTACTGAAGGAGTATCGCTCCCATACTTCCAGTAACGCTCAGTTTACTAGTTCATGACTAGTACTCTATGTTACTGAAGGGGCCTCCCTCCCATACGTCCAGTAACGCTCAGTTTAATAGCTCCCGACTAGTAGTCTATGTTACTGAAGGGGCCTCGCTCCCATACTTCTACTAACACTCAGTTTACTAGTTGCCAACTAGTACTCTATGTTACTGAAGGGGCCTCGCTCCTATACTTCCAGTAACGCTCAGTTTACTAGTTCCTGACTAGCACTCTATGGTACTGAAGGGCCTCGCTCCCATACTTCTAGTAACGCTCTGTTTACTAGTTCCCGATAGTACTCTATGTTACTTAAGGGGCCTCGCTCCCATACTTCCAGTAACGCTCAGTTTACTAGTTCCCCAACTAGTACTCTATGTTACTGAAGTGGCCTCGCTCCCTATCAGACCTAAGCCCACGGGACTTTGCACAACGTACATATCCTAGGATAAGGGTGGGGAAACGGCCCACGCCCTATATCTGTTGTAACTACTCGTAGTGTAGTAGAATTACTCATACAGTGGTAGAACTAGTCGGATACCGTGGGAAACTACCTGAAAAGTACTCGGGTAGGACTCCTAGGCTCGTATCCAACAAGGACTTCCATGTAACCCAGTCCCCCCAGACTATATAAGGGCGGACAGGGACCCCCTCCAAATAGAAGATCACTCGATCACCACCTAAGACACTACAAACCACACAGGACGTAGGGTATTGCACCCTCGACAACCCGAACCTATCTAAACTTCGTGTTCCTTGCACCTTCAAGTTCCTGATCTCCGCGACACCCTACCTACAAACTCACCACCTCGGGGGTATCCCTCGGTGGACGTGGCGGTAAAACACCGACAGCTGGCGCGCCAGGTAGGGGTGTTCATTGAGCATCCACTGGAGAACTCGATGGCATCACTCAGCTTCACCAGTGCCGTGCTCGACGAGGACACAACTTTCAACTTCGACTCCTGGATCTACGTCGCCAACGGCTTGGGTGGCTTCAACAGCCACCTAGTCGACTCCAGGAAGCCGGAGGCCTCTACACCAACTCGACACAGCGACCTCGATGAGTTAATCGACAACCTCGATGAGTCGCTGCTCCCCGACCTGGTCCGGCAGATCGAAAAGATGTCCGTCTTTGACACGACTACCACTCGTGCCGCACCAGAACCAGTCAGATTGGACTCAAACCGATCTGAGGGGACCACACAATCCAAATCCCTCTCCAACTTGGTGGAGGACTTAGATCTTTTGCTCAAGCTCAAGGATGTGGGAGCCACCGCCTGTCGGGGGTGCCCCCGTTCTCGACAACTACTCGGACTCCAACAAAGAGGACTCATCGATTAGTACTACACCGCTTGTCGCCCCCCCCCCCCCCCCCCCCGCTCTCGACAATCACTCGCAACCAGATGATTACCCCGAATCGTTTTCGGGCAATCATCTGGGTTTAACCATAACATCTACGCCGCAAAGCCATTTCATGTATTGGAAGGGCTTAGAGCCCTCTGAACTGCTCGACTACGACACCTGCCTTGTGGCCTTCATGCAGGAACTGCCCTTCCAGGAGGGCAAACCTCTCTCTCCCATATCGGAAGAGGGAGAGGGCAGCACAGAGCTACTCGAGTACAGTTGTACGGCTGACAACTCGCCGGATCGTCAAGTCTACATCGCTTCCCTTCACAACACGGATGAGGACGAACCGAGTCCCGAGTACGATGACGAACTACTCGCGGACGTGTCTGCCGACGAGCGTACGGTGGACACCCCCCAGGATGAGAACGAGAAGCACAAAAGGATCCGGAGGTTGAACAACGCCAAGCACGCCCAACGCAGGAGGAACGTGGAAAACCGCGCATGCAATCCAATCTACCAAAGGAACCTCAACAACGCTTTTGCAAAAACTGCGGTTTGGGAGTATCGTACATCGATTAGCGCCATTGCAGAAGTAGCCCTCCTAGCTCAACAATTACCACCCAACCCACAGATACAAAGATTGCAGTATCTAACCCAGCGCGCGCTCATGCAACTTGATGGGCAACATCCAGTGTCTTGCACTCGGAACATGCCTTCGAGATCTGAGCGCCATGGTGACACTGTGCAGATCAGCCGCTCCGCCGAAGGAGGCCCCGGGAACCGGAGAAACGACAATCGCCAGCGCAACGAGGGCCACCAGTCCGCGCGTGGCAACGCCGAACAAGAAGTACAACAATCCACTCGTCAACCTCGCAACCAGAGTGATGCAAGGCCTCAAGGCCAAGCTCCACCTAAGGCCAGCCTTCACGACGTTCCCACGATCGATCTTAGGCAGAAGATCAATGATGGCCACGACGTGTGGCGCATCATTAAGGCAAGGAGAAGGGACCGTCCCGACAGGTACTATGACGACGACGACGACGACTGCTTCCCCGCCTTCACATCCAACATCACCGAAAAATACTATCCCAAGGATTTTAAACCAGTCGGAATCCCCAAGTATGATGGCAAGCAGAACCCGCGCTAGTGGATTCGATGCTACTCTTTTTCCATTGAGGTCTCAGGGGGATCCAACTCCACCAAAGCACTCTACTTCCTGGTAGCTTTGGAATCCGTGCCCCTCACTTGGCTTGAAAGCCTCAAACCAAACTCCATCGAATCCTAGGAGGACCTCAAGCAGGCCTTAATTGACAACTTCTAGGGATCCACGATAAGAGGAGGCACTCGCCACGATCTGTCCCAGGTCAAGCAGGAGATGAACGAGACCCTGAGGTCCTACACCCGGTGTTTCTTCGAGATGCGAGCCACCATCACCAACATCACTGACGAGGACATCATCCGCTACTTCCAGAATGGACTCTTCTCGAAGAACACATACCACAACTTCGGATGCAACCGCCCGACTACTGTCGTGGAGCTACGTGACATGATGGCACGGTGGGCCGACCAGGAGGACGAGGAGAACGACCGCTTTCCCAAGTGCAACAGCGACAAGCAGGGCAACGGCAACAACCACTTCGTCAAGGGCCAGCGGAACCACTTGGGGAACCACCAAAAGTGCAAACCAGACCAAGAAGTCAAGACTGTCGAGCGCAATCCACGTGGCAAGAAATCGGGGAGCAATGAGGCTCAATTTGAGAAAGTCATGCACAAACAATGCCCGATGCACCCGAAGTCTCGACATACACTCTTCGAGTGCGTCATCCTCTGCAAGTCACTCAACGCTCCACCGCTTCCCCAAGCCGGAAAGCGAAAGGACCATGAGGACGACGAGGAGGGTGACAAGTTGGGGGCTCAAGATTTCCAGGACCCAAATAATGTCGTCAACGTCATCTTCAGTGGAGACGGTGACTTCCCCCCCAAGCGTTCGCAGAAGTTGACCCTGCGCAAAATCCTCTCTGTAGAGCCTGCCACGCAAAAGCCTCTGAGATACAGCGAGGTTCCGATCTCCTTCTCCAGCGATGATCAATGGACCAGCTTCTCTGAGCCGGGAAATTCCCGCTCATCCTAGATCTTGTCGTGGCGGGCTCACAACTGACCCAAGTACTTATCGATGGTGGGAGCAGCCTCAACCTGCTCTTCACGAGTACTTTGAAGAAGATGGGTCTGGACATCTCCAAGATGCTCACCCCTAGCAGAGCACCATTCTACGGCATCGTCCTGGGAAACTCGGCTACACCACTCGGTTCGGTGGTCCTGCCAGTTACCTTTGGGATGAAGGACAAATAACGCACGGAGTACATCAGGTTCGAGTAGCTGACTTTGAGTCATCATACCATGCCATCCTCAGGAGACCAGCACTGACCAAGTTCATGGCCGTGCCCCACTACGCCTACTGCTACTCAAGATGCCAGGCAAGACAGGTGTACTCACGTTCTGCGGCGACCTGAAGAAGTCGTACGACTATGACCAGGAGGCGATCGAGTACGCCGCGACATCACGCGTGCCAGAGCCTTCTGCGGAAGTACTCGCGGACGCGCAAAAGTTTACCGACTCAGAGATGGAGATCTCCAGCTGGAAGCCTAGCCAGTCGAGGGTTAAACCCAACCCTAGCGACATCGGCATCAAGGCCATCCAGCTGCAAGAAGGCGACCCGTCCAAGACTGCTTTGATCAGAGGTGGCTTGAGTGACAAATTGGAAAGCGCGCTCTTCAGCTTCCTTAGGGCTAACCGAGACAAATTCGCGTGGAAACCAGCGGATATGACAGGGGTGCCCAAGGAGTTGATCGAGCATTGCCTAAAAGTTGACCCTAAATCTACTCTAAAGAAGCAACGACTACGACGCTTCGCTCCCAACAAGAGGGAGGCCATCAAGAAGGAGCTAGCAAAACTACTCGCGACTGGTTTTATTAAAGAAGTATACCAACCCGAGTGGTTAGCTAACCCTGTACTAGTATTGAAAAAGAATAATAATGAATGGAGGATGTGTGTGGATTACACTGATCTCAACAAACACTGCCCGACGGATCCCTTCGTGCTCCCACGCATCGACCAGGTCATCGACTCTACGGCTGGCTGCATCCTGCTCTCCTTCCTCGGCTGCTACTCGGGTTACCACCAGATCGCTCTCAATGAAGAAGATCAAATCAAAACAGCGGGCCATCCAACTATGCCATGCTGATCAGCTACATCGCAACGTTGAAGCCTACATGGATGACGTGGTCATCAAGACCAGATCCCACGACAAGTTTATCCCTAATCTCGAGGAAACCTTCAACAGCTTACGCAAGTTTTGATCGAAGCTTAACCCAACCAAGTGCGTCTTTGGCATACCACAAGGAAAACTACTCGGTTTCATCGTTAGTCATCAAGGAATTGAAGAAAACTCAGGGAAGATCACTGCCATCACAGCCATGGGTGCTCCACAGACGATCAAGGATGTCCAGAAGCTCACAGGCTTTATGGCGGCCTTCAATAGATTTATCTCGCGACTTGGGGAACGAGGGCTACCCTTCTTCAAATTGCTCAAGCGCCACGACAAGTTCTAGTGGACCAAGGAGGCAAAGCAGGTGCTGCAAGATCTCAAGCATCATTTGCAGTCTCCCCCCATCCTAACAGCTCCACACCAGGCGAGAACCTGCTCCTCTACATCGCGCGACTACTCACGTGGTCAGCACGGCAATCGTGGTGGAGCGCCAAGAGGACGGCCATGCCTTCGGTGTGCAGTGGCTAGTCTATTTCATCAGCGGAGTCCTTTCTGAATCCAAGGTTCGTTACCCGACATTTCAAAAACTACTCTACAGTATACTCATCACTTCCAGGAAGCTTCGCCATTATTTCGACGCATATAATATCTTGGTGGTCACTAATTTCCCATTGGCAAATATCCTCCACAATCGGGACGCCACCGGGTGCATCTCCAAGTGGGCAGTGGAACTGGGGCCTCTCACCCTTGACTTCAAGCCCCGGACGGCCATCAAGTCGCAGGCACTAGTTGATTTTATGGCGGAGTGGCGAGAAAACTAAGTGGAAGCCCCAGCCAACCAGCCAGAGAATTGGGTCATGTACTTCGATGGCTCACTCAAGCTCAGAGGCGATGGCACAGGAGTACTCTTCATCAGTCCGAAAGGAGAACAACTCAAGTATGTGTTACAAATACTATTTGAGGTATCCAACTATGAAGCCAAGTACGAGGCACTATTGCACGGGCTACGCCTGGCAGTCTCTCTAGGCATCAAGCGACTGTTTGTCTACGGTGACTCCTTGCTGGTGGTCCAACAAGTCAAAAAAGAGTGGGACATCAACAAGGACACCATGGACGCGTACGTCGCGGAAATACGCAAGCTCGAGAACCAGTTTTCGGGGCTGGAAATCCATCATGTTATTCGCGACAACAATGTGGGAGCGGATGTGCTCTCGAAACTGGGTTCTGATCGAGCTAACATCCCACCGGGAGTTTTCATTCATGAGTTGCATCACCCATCCATCAAGCTACCAGATCCAAGTACCATCGCTCAGGGTCCAACGGAACCCGATCGAGAGGTCTTGATGATTGAGGTCGAATGGCGCATGACGTTCATCAACTACATCTAGGAGCACAAACAAACTGCCAGTTCTTCAGCAAACAGCCCCATATTTGCGGCTCACAACCTTATCACCATACCACCTTCATGGTCGTTGCCATGCTGGGGCCTGGACATGATAGGGCCTTTGACAACTGCGCCAGGTGGTTTTACTCATGTGTTGGTGGCTATTGACAAGTTTACCAAGTGGATTGAGTACAAGCCAATCACAACGCTCTCTGCAGATCGAGTGGTTAGCTTCATCAACGACATCTTGCATCGTTTCGGCTTCCCCAACACCATCATCACGGACCTGAGATCCAATTTCCACTCGCATCAGTTCTGGGATTTCTGTGAACGCAGTGCCATTGAGGTCAAGTACGTTTCAATGGCTCACCTACGGGCCAACGGCCACGTTGAGCTCACCAACGGCTTGATTCTTGATGGCTTGAAAAAAAGACTCTACGATGAGAACAGGAAAAAGGGCGGCAAGTGGATCGACGAGATCTCGTCAGTAATCTGGGGGCTTCATAGACAACCAAGCAAAGCCACATGACAGTCACCTTTCTTCCTCGTATACGGGTCTGAAGCTATATTATCGGCTGACGTCATGTGGAAGTCTCCTCGACTGGAGATGTATGAAGAAGGCAAGGCTGACAACGCAGGACATCTCGAACTTGACTTGGATGAGGAAATCAGATGCAACGTCTTGCTCTAGTCGGCCTGCTACTTACAAGGAGTCCGTCGTTACCACGGCCGGAACGTTCAACGATGCTCTTTCAACGTTGGAGATATGGTTCTTCGACGTATCCAGGATGAAACCGGGCTGCACAAGCTTAATTCGTGATGGGAGGGGCCTTTCATCGTGCACAAGGTTACATGACTAGGGTCATATCGCTTATAGTATCCTGATGGCCAGGAGGTTCCAAACTCCTAGAATATCGAGCATTTACGACGTTTCAATCCTTAGCCAACCAAGATATCTTCCATCGGCGCCTGGAGATCAAAACTTCCAGTACAACTCTGTTTTACTGGTTTATGACTCGTATTACGCACAAGTTTGCTGAAGAGGCCTCGCTCCCATACTACCAGTAACAAACTACTAGTTTCCGACTAGTATCCTACGTTACTGAAGGGGCCTCATCCCATACTTCCAGTACAACTCCGTTTTACTGGTTTACGACTGGTATTATGCGCAAGTTTGCTGAAGGGGCCTCGCTCCCATACTTCCAGTAACAGGTTACTAGTTTCCGACTAGTATCCTACGTTACTAAAGGGGCTTCGTCCCATACTTCCAGTACAACTCCATGTCCTCTTTCTTCTGTATGGCGATTGGGCATTCATTTGTCCAGTGGCCCTTGTCTCTGCCGTGAAAATAGGAAGATGGCACCTTCGGCCCCGGGGCCCCTCGGCCTCCTCTTCCTCTTCGACCCCCTCTGTTTGATGGGCCTTGAAAACCTTGTGGTTCCGGTCCTCAAGAGACTGTATTTACTGGCTTGGTGCTCTATTGCTTCGGTTGGTCTGCGTGCCACGGCTTCAGCAGCAACCATTGATTTGTTCATGCCTTCTTATCTTGGTTCAATTCTTTGACCCTTCTCCTTCTTCAACGGTCTGACTTGCAATCCTCTTGCATGACGTCGAAGAGTTCTCCCACGTTACGTGGCTTGCACCTGTCTAGATACTCTTGGCAAGGCCCTATCTGCAACCCGTTTGTTGCAGCTTCGATGACGGTTAGGTCAGCCACATTCGGGGCCTTGGCTCGCATTTTGATGATGCACTGCATATATTCTTGCAGCGTCTCCTTCTCTCCCTGCTTGCAGTTGTGGAAATCACATGATGTCAACTCCTCCATCTTCAGCCCTCGAAAGTTGGTTAGCAGCTTGGATTGCAGCTGGCTCCATGAATATATGTGACCCTTCGGGATGCTGGCGTACCAATGCTACGCTGAAGCCTTCATGGCCATGACAAAGGCCTTCGCCTTGATTGCCGAGCACCCTTTGTTTGATTCTACGGCAGCTTCGTATTTCAGCAAGAACTCCCTCGGGTCTGTTTCCCCATTGTACTACGGTAGGGTCACTGCGTTGAAATGAGGTGGCCACAACACTCATTCAAATTCGACTGCCAATGGTGTCCAAGGTTCCTCACGTCGCCTAGACCTTCGGTGATGTTCCCTTCGGTCTCTATTGTATTCATCTTTGGAACCTTCATCGAGATCATCTTTGATGCGAATGGTTCTCTTCCTCGGCCTTACAACTTCAGACTGCGTGTGCTCCTGATGCTGCCTTAGGGGTGGGCTCTCTTTTTTTATAGGGTCTTCGTTCTCCGGATAACACCGTTCCAGCAGCCTCCTCTTCTCTTGAATCTACTGTTGCAGTAGCTGACAGCGGAACTCATCTTCTTGCAGCTGTCAGTATTGGTTCATGGCTTTGGCTTCAGCACCTTCAGTAAACGGAGTAGTACTGGAAGTGTGGGAGCGAGACCCCTTCAGTAAACTCCACGTAGTACTAGTCGGGAACCAGTAAACGGAGTAGTAATGGAAGTGTGGGAGCGAGTCCCCTTCAGTAAACTCCACGTAGTACTAGTCGGGAACCAGTAAACGGAGTAGTACTGTAAGTATGAGAGCAAGGCCCATGCAGTAAACTCCACATAGTACCAGTCGTGAACCAGTAGACGAAGTAGTACTGGAAGTATGGGAGCGAGCCTATGCAGTAAACTCCACGTAGTACCAGTCGTGAACCAGTAGACGGAGTAGTACTGGAAGTATGGGAGCAAGGCCCATGCAGTAAACTCCACGTAATACCAGTCGTGAACCAGTAGATGGAGTAGTACTGGAAGTATGGGAGCAAGACCCATGCAGTAAACTCCACATAGTACCAGTCGTGAACCAGCAAACGGAGTAGTACTAGAACTATTGGGATGAGGCCCATGCAGTAAACTCTACGTAGTACCAGTCGTGAACCAGGAGACAAAGTAGTAATGGAAGTATGGGAGCGAGGCCCATGCAGTAAACTCCACGTATTACCAGTCGTGAACCAGTAGACGGAGTAGTACTGGAAGTATGGGAGCGAGGCCCATGCAGTAAACTCCACATAGTACCAGTCGTGAACCAGCAAACGGAGTAGTACTGGAACTATTGGGATGAGGCCCATGCAGTAAACTCCATGTAGTACCAGTCGTGAACCAGTAAAACGGAATAGTAATGAAAGTGTTGGTCTCCCGTCGCCTACTGAAGATAATTCCTTGGGCGCCCATGAGAATTCACATGTTGTCATGCGAAAATGTAACGGTTGGCCCGAAGGAAGTGACGATGAGATCCTTCATGTGGGATTGGTCAGTTCCTTGGGCGGGCCAAGACAAGTCGTATGTTGCCATGCGAAGATCCCTCGGATGGCCCAAAGGAAGTGACAACGAGGTCCTTCACTTGATCTTGATGAGTTCCTTGGACGGGCCAAGACAAGTCGTATGTTTCCATGCAAAGATGTCTCGGTTGGCCCAAAGGAAGTGACAACGCAATCCTTCACATCCGTTGTTACGAAAGTAGTCGTCGTGCAAAGATGACTCGGCTAGCCCAAAGGAATTCCTTGGACGGGCCAAGATGGCGCTGAAATGTGGATGAACGGACAAAAGCCTTGTCTTAGTAAATTCCTTGATTCCCTAACCGAGTGGTTTGAACAAATTCTTTGGGAAAAAAACCCCTATTTTCGAGATAAAAATCAAGACAATGGATAGTTGTCTCAGTCTTCACGTGGGTTGCCGCCTTGTTGCGCCCAGCCCCCGAGCGTAGAAGCCAGACAAGTGTGGATAGTTGTCGATCTTGATTCATGGGTGATTGCCGATGAAGCCTTATCGCTCGTTAATGGAGCCACGGCGGTTTGTTGATGAGATCCGACTAGTCGGAATCAATTCCAACTATTCACTAATGGAGTGAGTCCCACTCCCGAGTAGTTTTGTAGTCGAAGTAGTCGTCGGCAGGTCATCGATTGCCCTCGCGAAGGTGATGTAGTCATCGAGTTGGACGCGATCCGATGCGTCCGCCTCCGTGAATGGGATTTCTTCAATGAAAACCATAAAGACCTCACAATCCGGCGAGGAGCTTTTGGCGATCCATCCCTCTTCTTCCTTAAAGGAATCGAGGGTCCTGCCTTCCTGGAACGGTTCTAGGCCCGATAGGTTGTCGGGGTTGATGGCGTAGAAAAGTGGGCTGGGGTCCGGTAGCTTGGAGGACTCCATACCCTTCCGATACCCGGGCCCGCCCGACCAAGTTGGAAGCGCAGAAAGGTGGGCTGAGCCGGGTAGCTTGGAGGAATCCATGCCCTTCCGATGCCCGGGCCCGCCCGACCAAGTTGGAAACACAGAAAGGTGGGCTGAGCCGGGTAGCTTGGAGGACTCCGTACCCTTCTGATGCCCGGGCCAGCCCG
This sequence comes from Panicum miliaceum, assembly GCA_032594955.1. Taxonomy (NCBI): domain Eukaryota; kingdom Viridiplantae; phylum Streptophyta; class Magnoliopsida; order Poales; family Poaceae; genus Panicum; species Panicum miliaceum. The sequence goes on along the minus strand of CM064067.1, from coordinate 10,463,624 downwards.
ACCAAGTTGGAGGCGCACTCAGCCCCTGGTGGTCGTTTGATAAGGGTAGTGCGTCATTGATGAAGTCCGAGTAGTCAGCGGAGACGGGAGCCCTTCGATGGATGGTGGCTAGTCCTCCTCCGACTTGTGGTAGATGATCCAAATCCTCCTCCGACTTGTGCTAGACGATCCAAATCCTGCTCCAATGCGGAGAGGGTCTTTGATTCGTGGATGATTTGTCGACGAAGCCGACTAGTCGGAGCTGATTCCGACTAGTTGTTGACCGTGCGAAGCTAGTCGCCGGGTGGTTTAAGACTTATCCCCGACTAGTTTCTAGTCGAGACGAGCAGTTGAAGTAGTCGTGGCATATCGATATTGCAGCGGGAGCTGCGGTCGAAGTCTGAGTAGTCGAGATCATCGGCGGCGCATCGATCAACATAGGTTGTGGTGGCCTATCGGACGGCATAAGCGGCGCTTCGACATAGGTTGTGGTGGCCTATCGGACGGCATAAGCGGCGCTTGATCAGAGGGCGATCCCCGCGTGTGCTTCTCCGGCCTCTTCATGCATGCGTGTGTACATCAATGGAAATTGCATGCATCGTACCCGTCTTGTATGCACAATTAGAAGAAAAATCGATTAGAATAATCCTTGCCAAGGATAAAAAATATGACCGATCAGATCGGACCTGATATAGAAGATAAACGGGAGAAAAAATCTTCCCTGCATGCTTGCGCAATTGATGTCGAAACGGATGTCATCTCGATCTCCCTGATGTGATCAGGGAGCAGCAACTTGTCGAGGTCGTCGACAAACTTGTCGAGGTTGCTGCATCGACTTGGTGTAGAGGCCTCCGGCTTCCTGGAGTTGGCTAGGTGGCCGTTGAAGCCACCCAAGCCGTTGGCGACGCAGATTCAGGAGCCAAAGATGAACATTGTGCCCTCATCGAGCACGGTGCTGATGAAGCTGAAAGATGCCATCGAGTTCTCCGGTGGATGCTCGATGAATACCCCTACCTGGCGCGCCAGATGTCGGTGTTTTACCGCCATGCCCACCGAGGGATACCCCTAAGGTGGTGAGTTTGTAGGCAGGGTATCGCCGAGATCAGGAAGTTGAAGGTGCAAGGAACACAAAGTTTAGACAGGTTAGGGCCGCAGAGAGCGTAATACACTACATTCTGTGTGGTTTGTATTGCCTTAGGTGGTGATCAGGTGATCTTCTGGGTGATCTGTTGTTTGTAGGGTGTCTTTGTCCGCCCTTATATAGTTTGGAGGACAGGGTTACATGGAAGTTATAGTCGGATACGAGTCCAGGAGTCCTACCCAAGTATTTTTCGGGTAGTTTCGTACTGTCTCCGACTAGTTTTACTATTGTATGAGTAGTTCTACTACGCTACGAGTAGTTACAATTGGTGTAGAACGTGGGCCATATCTCACCCCTTATCTTGTAAGATGTAGGCCATGTGCGCAGTCCCGTAGACCCGGATCTAACAAGTGGCGCTCCGGAACGGAGTGGAAGATGGCCACACCAGACGTATTTCGCTGTCGCGGGGAGATGGTTCCAGTGGAATTTACCTGATCCATGTTGAAGGATCCCAGCTTCGCGTCTTCCGCGACGATGATAACGCGGGGAACTGGTCCCTAGCAGATACTGTGTGTTTGCGTCAGGTGTGCTCGAATCTGGGGATAACGAGTGCTTCTTGGTCATCCGTGGAAGGACAGAACGCCGGTGTTAAGATGCACGCTGCTGGGGACAATGCCAGGTTCGTGTTCTTGGAGATTCTTGGCGCCATTGTTTTCTTGGATATTACGAGCAGGAAGGCAAAGAAAGTGTATGAGCTGACACCAGAGGATAATAAGGACTTGGTCAGTGTCCATCCTCTGAGGCTGATGTGGCCTCCTGTCTTCCCTCTTCTGAGGGCATGTTTGGATCACCCCGACTAAATTTTAGTCCCTGTCATATCGGATGTTTGAAGAATAATTAGGAGTACTTAATATAGACTAATTATAAAACTAATTGCGGATTAATTAACGAGATGAATCCATTAAACCTAATTAGTCCTTAATTTGATAATATTGTGCTACAGTAAATTTATGCTAATGATGGATTAATTAAATTTAATAGATTCGTCTCGTGAATTAGTTTTCATGTATGCAATTAGTTTTGTAGTTAATCTATAATTAATACTTCTAATTGGTATCCACATATCTAATGTGACGGGACTAAAGTTTAGTCAACCGGATCCAAACAGACCCTGAATGAGCAATAATATGGAGAAGCAATGATAGATGCACGGTTTGTGTTTGGATTCCCTAAATATATGTGTGTTGCACACTACTTAGAACTGAAGTATTATATCCAAGTATATGGATGTTTTGCTTTCTCGCTTGTGTGATCTAGCGGAACTGAGGAGGGCATCCCAACAGTTAAAAAAACCAATATATAGTATATAATTTAGTGATGAAATTAGATCAAATTATTGTAAAAAATCAATGCAAAACTAAAAGAAAGACAAGCTTTTCTTTGGTGGAATAACTGATTTCGTTCTCGAACTTTTAATCAAGGTCAACTTCGTTCCTAAAATTTCAAAATGAGCATTTTTTTTCAAATTTCTCCGTGCAGCTTAATTAAGTCCTTCGTTCTACGTGTCTTGCCAAGTTGGTATGCCATGCCAGCATCTAAGTGTTCCTATTTTTTGGCAGCAACATATATTGGCTCACGCATACTTAAAAATGACATAACAAAACTTTAACTTGTGTTAATATTATTTTTCTCACAAAAATAAACTTTGTATGTGTTTAATAAATATGTTCAGGATAGAAATTTATAATTCTTCTATTTTACTAGACGGAACTCTCTTCCTTAAAAATTGTTCATCATTTTATAGTTTCATCAAGGTGTAATTTTTATAATGATCAAATTATTATAGAAATATTATTTTTTTTATAAACCATAGTTGACTAGATGTGACGAGGCATGCCACATAGGACGAAGGACTAAATTGAGCTAGATGGTGAGGTTTAAGAATTGAATGGTCATTTTGAAAGCTTAGGGACGAAGTTGAGCTTTGACTTAAAGTTTGGGGACGAAATTGACTATTTCATATATTTGTCAACCCCCTTTAATTTTCATTCCAATTCCGCCACTAGTGATTAATGATGTTTTCTTATCTGCTTGGCCAGCTTTGCTTGCACTATTATCTGGTATTCTTATTAACAGTGAAAAATATTTTGAGTCAATGCAACACAACAGCTCGGATGTAGAAAAGATATGTTGCCTGTTACAGTTCTTAATAGAAATTGCGCATGAAGTATGCGGGACAAAAGTTTCTATTAACACTGGTATAAAAAGTATAATGAGTGCTTCCTTCTATGGCCCTAAAATTATATTAGAGTTTTTATGCTATGCATATCACCTTAAATTAGGCCGAAGTGGAAAAAATTAAATACATGTGATTGAGGAAATAGACGTTCACGGCCAATCAGATATCAAAGATGAAATCAAAATGTAGTACTAACACTGTTTGAAGGGAGCATGATTGTATTTGATATTTTTATTTTTGTTAGTATATAAAGCTAAGATTATGAGAAATAGTACAAATTTGATTGTTGTCTGCACTTACAGCGTTTTTCATCTGAAAGTAATAACATCTGCAATTGCTTGCTTAAGCACACTCCACTCCTTATGTACCACAGTACCAGTACCACCCGGTTATTTTCTTTCAATGGTCGGCTCAAACTTCAACTTCACATAACTCAGATTATTCTTTGGGCATCCAAATGACTGCAGATTAAAAATTTGTTTATCTCATCGAGGCTACAATTTTACATAAAAACTTAAATTCTTCGTGCGAGACTAAGAATGATTTTTTTATGAATTTCTCAATATCTTGGTACAAATTCATACAAACACTTGTTTATCGCACACCATCTTAACCACTTCATTATGTTTTCTTCTTATTGTAACTAGAGTGTGTTGATCCTATTGAACCACGCCTTAGAAATCATTATTATTTCGCAAAGCTAGATAATCCATTACAACGGATTGCCATACATGACATTTCTAACAATAATTACACCAACTTATATTCTTAAATATTTATCTTTCACAATAACTATCAAATTTGAAACTATAACCCATCAAAAATATATTACGCCGCAGAGATCGTGCCATGAGTGATAGGAATAGAAGGACACTGTGGAGTGTAGAGGGGTGTGGAGCGGTGTCGGGCCCTTTGTTGAATCATGATGGTGACAAGGGGATATGAGAAGGAAAATGCATATGATGATGATTCGAAAATATGAAAGGCCATATTCCACTAGCCAATCTATAAAATATGAAGATGATATAATCAAGGTATTTTGTTTCATTTATCTTTGGGCTAATTTGCTCAGCCATTCATTTGGCAATTATCGTCATACCTTCAGCAGCAATCTCATCCATCATCTTCTCCACATCCCGCTTGTCATACTCCCCCATCAAACCTTCCTACAGTCGTATGCAAGGGTAGATCTAGAAACTCAACTCATCATTGTTATATAATTATCTTGCTAAAGCTACATGATTTCGATTGAATAATGACAATATTATATGGTAATTGTTCCAGCTCATTAGTACAAATCCGCCCCTGGTTGTATATGGCAGTATCTCTACCATTGGTTTTATGAGCAATTAGCCGCACTATACTGATCCGCTACAGGTGGTACTACGATCCAGTTACATGTCAATCGCCGCCTACAAACCAATTACTATTTTTGGTTGACCCGTAATGACGAAGAACCACATATAAATATTGATCCGAATGGTGTTTGCACCTCCCCTCGCCGGCAGACATATGTTCCCAACCGGAAAAATTTTGTATCAATTATTATTTTATTTATGTTCAGACATTGCTAGGAATGATATAAGAATTTAGGTATGCATCGCATAAGCCGAAAATCATTTCCCTTTTCTAAAAAGTTAGTTTCTAGAAAAGGGAAAAATTCAGTTTGTACCCTCAAACTATCACAAAATTCGATTTTCAACCTTCAATCGCAGAACCGGATATCTAACTATCAAAGTCGGATAAATTTGACCCTTTAGATGATTTTAAAGGTGATTTGTATTTTTTAAAAAAATAAAAAAAATCTTATTTAATCTAAAATATCAAAACTATTTTATTTCAAATTAGAAAAATATGAAAATGTAACAATTTTTTTTAGAAAATATAACCTATCTATTGGTACTCTATTTGAATCATATTTATTCTAAAATAATAAGCATAACTACAAGCAAATAAATATTAGGAATGTGAAAAATTGCATCCAAATTACTGACAAGTAGTGCCAATAAATAGATTATAATTTTAAAAAATACTACCATCCCTTTCTTATTTTATTTAATATAAATTATTTATGAAATTTTTTGGTTTAAATTTGAATATTTTATTTATTATAAAATAAAAAACCACCTTTTCAAAACCACCAAAGAGTAAAATTTATCCGTTTTGATATTTGGATGGCCTCCGTTAACCGATTTTATAGTTAAAAATTAAATATTAATTTTTTATAATAGTTTAAAAGCGTAAACCGGAGTTTTTTCCTTTAACAAATAACAAAGTGCATCGAAACTTCGAAATGCGAGTTGGGCGAGAGCAAAAATGGTCAGTGCGTCTAGCGGAACCGGCACCCCACTGGCCCGAACCGACTCTTCCCCCGTTCCCCTCGAGCGGCACCGGCCCACCTGAAATTCCCAAACCCGTCGCCGCACGGAATGGAGATCGAGACGCCGCCGCCGCCGCCTGTCGCCGCCGCCGTGGCTGCCGCGGCGGCCATTTCCTCGGTGCTCGGCGACGACGACCTCCTGCGCGAGATCCTCCTCCGCCTCGGCCTCCCAACCAGCCTCCTCCGCGCCGCCCTCGTCTGCCGGCGCTGGCTCCGCCACGCCTCCGACCCGGCCTTCCTCCGCCGGTTCCGCGGCCTCCACCCGCCGCGCCTCCTCGGCGCCTACTTCTCCACCTCCGCCGGCCCCGCCCCGCGCCTGCGGTTCCTCCCGATCCGCCCGGTCCCGGAGCTCGCCGCCGCCGCCCGCCGCGCCGGCGCCTTCTTCGACGCCTTCAAGGGCTCTGCCACCTCCGTCTACGACAGCCGCGGCGGCCGCCTCCTCGTCACCACGTTCGACGACCGCCACGACTCCACGCGCCAGGTCTGCGGCCCGCTGTCCCCCGCGGGGGACACGGCCGTGGTCCCGCCGCCCCCGCCCCCGCCGCCTATCCAGCTCTCCAACGACGACGAGTGCCTCATCTACCACTATGGTGAGTTCCTCCCCGACGATGGCGACGGCTGCTCCTACTTCTGCGTGGTGATGGGGTACAGCGAGCTTCAGACCACCGTGTTCCTGTACGAGCTGCAGGACATGAGCTGGGTTGTCAGAGCCTCGGCGGCCGCACAGCTCCCTTTATTGCCACAGAGATCGAGGGTTATGCTCTTTGATAATGCCAAATTCTACATGCTGTCGGCAACCAACAAGATTCTTGTGTGCGATTTTCCATCCTCGAGTATCTCAGTCATGGAGCTCCCAAATGGGGTGGAGAACAAGCACGGCGGTTGCATCATGCTGTCCCGGGGAGACGGTTCTGGAATTTTTCTCGTACATGTTAAAGAATCTCAGCTTCAAATCTTCCACTGTGGGAAGGACAGTGATAATCCAGGGAACTGGTTCCTAGTGGATTATATTTGTTTGCGTCAGGTGTGCGCTAATTTGGATATGACAACTTGGCATTCTGTGGATGGACAGATTGCTAGTGTTAAGATATGCGTTGTTGGGGACAATGCCAGATTTGTGTTCTTGGAGATGTTTGGGGCTGTTGTTTTCTTGGATATTACAAGCAGGCAGGCAGACAAGGTGTATCAGCTGACACCAGAGGATAAAGAGTTAGTTAGTGTCCGTCCCTTGATGCTGATATGGCCTCCTGTCTTCCCACCGATGAAGGAAGGATGTGACCAAAAGGAGTCATGCACGGTTTGTCTCTTGATTCCCTTTATAGTGATGCTGTCCCTTATCCAATTTATGATGTTTAGCTTTGTGCTTTCTGTTAGTCCCTTCTCTAGGTATGACGATTCATGATCTGCTTAGTTAGCTTGCCTGCTCTGTTATATAGTTTACGGTGTAAATTGAACTTATTTCAATGCAACAAATTAGCTCAGGTGCAGAGAAGATTGGCAGGGATGCAGTGTCGGTTACTCTTTAACTTCTGTTATTGATTCTCACCCATTGTGGTATTATATAACCATGCAACGGCGTACTGAGTAGGTCAAAGCAAGATTACTTATTTGGTTTTATGGTCAGGCTAGTGAAAGGAATCGGTGCTCGTAGCCTAAGAGTGGGAGGGGGTGAATTAGGCTACTTAAAACCTTAACCTACGGTCTCCATCTAGTTTGCACAAAACTTAAACTAGAGCATGCTATCTAGACGTGCAACTATGGTTCATCTAGTGTGAAATTTGCTGCTTCTTACAGCTAGTTAAGATGTAAATTTGCTGCTTGTTGCAACGAATGCTGTTGTTCTTTTTCTTAAAGGAAGTTGTGCTTGCTGCATAATGATTGGACTTTTATGATGTTTCACCTTGTATTTTGTCTTAGTACCTTCTGTGTTTGATGTAATTTATGTTGTTTTTTTCTTATCTGCTTAGTTGGCTTGGCTACTCTATTATCTAGTTTACAATGTGAACAAACATATCTGTGGTAGAATTATTAGGTTTGAATCAATGCGACACAATAGCTCAGATGTCGAAAAAATTTCAGGGCTGCATCGTTGGTGACTCTGCTAACTTTTGTTAGTGATTAAATTTTATAACCTTGCAACAATGTATATGTGGTGGAAGCAAGATTACTAATGTGGTTTAGTTAGGCTAGCAAAGACTCAAATGTGTTGCTTCTTACAGTATTTTGTTTTAGTTTTGTTTTCTTAAAGGGAAGGGCGGGCCTGGTGCAGCGGTAGAGCCTATCGTATGTAACCGGAAGGTCCCGGGTTCGAGCCCCAGCCTCTGCACTTTGTGCGGGAAAGGCTTTGCGCTACAGATACCCTTCCCCAGACCTCGCACAGTGCGGGAAGCCTACAGCACTGGGTACGCCCTTTTTTTTGTTTTCTTAAAGGAAGTTGTTGTCTCGAAGACTGTACTTCCCTGTTTTGGTGCTCATTGGCTCATAGAAGATTTTACTTGCCCATATAGGAGTCGTTGTGTTATCCAAGCCACTTTATTGATGTGGAAGAAATGATTTGTTTTACTTGATTCCCAGGCACCATGATGAAAATTGCATTCAACATTTTACACCTCTTAATTCCAATTTTTTAGATGAAAGATTATTAACACTATTTTATATTATTATTTCTGTTAATGCAAAATGAAGAAGACGAGATATAAGAATTTTAATATATATGTGCACACAAACTTCTTTGGCTGAAAGTTTTCAGATCAGCACATTGCTTATGTATCTTGTTTTACCCCCAATGGCAGGCCCAGACTGCAGCTTGAAAGGGACCAGATGGACTTCCAAGGCTAAAACTGCAGGCCCAAAGATGAGAAGCATAACAAGATCGCTGATGGGCCAGCTTCAAAATGAAGATTGAGGTGAATTCAAAATGAGAATAAATAAAGGAAGGCTAGTTCGAGCTGAGCAGAATAACTCTGAATAAAAAATAATTGCTATATTACTGGTATAGATTAGTTGCTGCATGTAAATAATAGGAGTATTAAACATTGGATGTCCAGTTATCTAACCCCTACTTCAGCGTTTATCTTACATGGTTTTTGCTTTTTAGCCCAAAAAGGCTGTGTTCGGCTCCGTGCCCCGGCAAGGCAGGATGCGTGAGACCCTCCGCTGCAAATGAGCAAACTCTGTCCCAATTTTCATGCTCTACTGGTATGGTAACTGCAAAATAGAGCTTTTTCGAGATGTGTTTCTAGTCCAAACTTATACGATTTTAGAGTTGTGACTAGAGGAAACAACCCGCTTGTCCTACCTTGTCCCGTCTGCCTAACTTGCACCCTCCGCACCCACGTGCATTATTGAATTGCTGTGTTGGGGAGCACCCACGTGCATTATTGAATTGCTGTGTTGGGGAGCTTTGCCTGAGTACGGGGTGAGATTAGGGTGGGTTAATCTGACAGTCTTGGGTTAAGTATATTGGAGCGGTGTCGTGCAATTACACGTCATGTACGTCATGTTGAGATGACCGATCGACAGCCTTTACAGTAGATTGTCGTTTTTCTATCTCGTAGCACTACTCTATTCCTTAATTTGTGGAATGAAAAAAGGAATATTATGAGTACCATGATAACAACAATTGAACAATGGTAAGTAAACGGTCTTATAATTTTTATTTAAGCCTATGAGACGGTTATTTCATGAAGCAACTATCTCATTCTCTCTCCTCCCCTCGCTCTTCCATATCATCAAAAAATCTACGTGGATCTGCATAAGATAATCTATGAGACTGTTAATATGCAGCAATGTCCTTGCTCTTAGGTTTGTGTTTTTTGGAAAAAAAAATTAAGGTGAGGACGGTCCCTAAAGTCCTAACCGTGAAGACTTGTCCCCAGTTACTGCCGCGTGGCAAACTCAAGGGATCTACGCTCGTGAAGAAAGGGTGTTCGCTCGGCTCTCTCTAGCGCCTGTGGCAGTGTGGCTCAGGGCATCGACTGCCAAGCGAAGCGGACGGCTATTCCCTTTTCTTTTGCATGTGCAGACTCCAGACGACCGTATGGCCATCCCTGATTGCATCAATTCAGAATACTTTCACATTTAGTGGAGTAACTAGTTTGCTAACATGCATATTTCAAGTATCGCGCAAAATAATAAGTAACTTCTTATCCCTCGAGAAAACGGAAGAAAACGGTGGCCTCCCAGGCCATCTATCTACTGTTTACCACTTCTTACCTAATAAGAACGTGCCGCGTGTCATTGTATCCGTTGCTTTGATGCTGTGCCCAAGTTGGTGTGTGTTTTGGCGTGCCGGCGCCCGCCTCTACCACGCGTGCGGGGGTGCGGGAGTCACTCAGATAGTATATACGTGTCGTCTATTTCGATTTTGGCCGGCGTCTTGTGTGCCACCCGTCAAAGCCTCCGCAACCCTCACAAGCGCATCGGTCCCCGTCCCCTAACCCAGGTTCCTCAACACCGCTGGTATCCCGTATCCCAAGGTAAAGGCCACAATGCAGCAGCAGCCTCAAACATAGGGGATTCGTTGTTAGCTTTCCTCTCTGTTTTTATGTTTCGTGGTTTCAATTTGTTCCACTGTCAAGACAATAGTTGGTTGCAGGATTGTTTTGTTTTGCTGTCTGATTGCCCACTATTAAGTGCATCAATCCCTACAATAGGGACATACCAGCGTATGTAACTGGCAGCATGAAGGTCGTATTTCTTGATAGTTTTAATAGGGGATATTACTCTTTGTTCTATTTTTTTCGAAATAGTGGAATAGCCATTTAAGGTATTGGGTCAATCATTCATACCATGGTGTTTTCATGGTGCATGGACTTCAATAGCATGCAGATGGGCACTAGAATACGATGTCATGGACTCTAATAAAATAGTAGTTTCAGCTATGTATGTAACTGCAAGCAAGGAGCATCCTGTTTTTCTTTATTTTGCTAAAGAGCATATAAACTATATATGAACCAAGATTCAAGGGTGTATATTCTATAGCCTTAGCTGAATCCATGTGCATATTTTATAGTGTTATCTTGTGCTATGGCCGCACATGCTAAACAGACCAGCGCAAGCATAAACACGCTTCGTACCTGCACGGGCGCAGCGAAGCGCGTCACTCATCCTAGTATAAACTAGTCATCCTAGTATAAATTAGTAGTATAAATTAGTATAGTGCCCGTGCTAACGTTACGGTGATATTAAATAATATAATGCAAATCAAATTACCGAATACAGTAGATGTTTTGGTAATCAAGTATAGAAAATATAAGAAATGGGTTGGAATGGTACATAGTATACTGATGATTATTAGATGGTCACGTACATAAAATAACATTACAACATTTGTATGTTTTGAAACCATCTAAATCCTCATGGCCTTAATGTACATGGCAAAACAATGCTCCATTCTGTAAGGAACATGGTCCTATTAGGTTATGATTGTAATTTTGGTGAGTGTGACAATATAGTCCATGGGACTAACGAGTTTGTGAGCTTAAGTTTGTAGGATTTTTAGGTTCCATGGATGGAGTCCAATCCATATACAAGATGGTCCAAATCGCTGTCAAGCTATCCAAGTTGTAGTGTAGGGGTGTTCAAATGACAGCCGAGATGATTTGGATAAGGTTCAACATGATTACATGCGTCGGTTAAACCGACGACATGAACTTTGTAAGATTTAGCACAAGCTTTGTAAGTGAGAGTGCTAGGCTTGCTCTAGTTAAAGTGAGTGCAAGGTGTAGTTGCCTTGTGTGCTGGTTTTTGAGTGGACCAAAGCTTGTATCTCGGTGTGCTTGGAGTTCTTAGAGTTCTTGGTGGCTTGCCGGCAAGTCATCGACCCTCCGGCTTGGTGTGGTGCGGCGATGACGGTTTTGTGTGGGGGACGTGGAGACCTCCTTCCTTCGTGGAAAAGCTCCTCAGTGGAGATGGCATTAAGGTGAGCGGGGACTTGGCGTGAGTTAAAGAAGTTGCATGGCTCCATATTTATAGTTTCTTTTTTTCATCTTCCTTTTCATATGGAAATATGCCACGCTTCTCCATAAACCTTCTTTTATGTTTTGGTATGAAAACGTCATTGAAAGCAAGTATGGCTCGGGATAATAGATTGATTAGGGTGCAAAGCATAAGTACAATATATATAGGCAAGGATATGCTAGGTTTATAGAAATAAGACCAATCAGTGGAGATCCTTACCCAATCTAGTAGTCAACCTATAGCTATCCCAGGCGGCGGCGCACGGCCAACAGGCCTGTGTGGCCACCTGCCCAACGGCCCAAGGGCCAGCCTGACCTCATCGTCTAACAATCATGAATATCTTAATTCCAAAGATTTTTTTTACAGAAGGAAGTTAATGTGTTGATACTTATATATTAATTAAATCAGCTATCCACATGCCTGAACCAACGAGGCTTTTATATTCCCTAATAATATTACTTTGTTGATGCCTTTTAAATTTTTATAATTTTTTCTTTTTTCTTTCTTGTTGGTTGCTCATGTTGGGTTCCATCTCTAGTGTACCCAACTTGCTTGGGACTAAAATGTTTCGTTATTGTTGTACTTATCTGTTTTTTTTGTTAAATATTGCAGCCCTTCTTTGGGATGTTTGGTTATGGTGGAACTATTGCTTCAATGCATCTTGGAAGGTATGCTTTTATCACGTAATTTAGGTAGAAAGTTGTGGTTGTGCTTGATGAGCTTGTTCTGTTTCTTCTATGCACAAGAATTGCTATTGTTTCCTCTAAAACTAAGGAATCTAGAAAAGTGTTTACCTTACACCTATCAAGGGAGGCCTTGCTGAAAAAAACATTATCTAAGAATTCCAAACACACTTGGAAGGTTCTCTCTCTCTCTCCAATTTTTGCTTGCTTGCTACTTTATTTGCTGTACTTTCCAAAGTAAATCAGATCAGCACCTCTGGATTGCAGACTGCTGGAGGAGTTAGGGATCCATTTAAAGAGGAGATGCTGTTGTCACCACACCAGAGTTTTACCCAGGTGGTTACATGGCATTTTCAAATCACTTTCCAAATGTTTTGGTCTCCTGAAAGTGTGTCCTGTGTTGAATACAGTTCCCAGAAAAAAACTGATGTGATAAGTAACATAAGTTTCCTATACCAGTTTGATAGGATATATTTGCTCACTTAATATTTCATGGGGAAATTGTCCTTTCCATATGCGCACTCATCTTTCAGTGAAAACTCTCCAATCGAGATATATTATCAAAAACACTATGTTGTGTGTCAAAGGGAGTATCTGTTCCCACGTATTCCACATGCACCCCTTCCCAGCAGAAATGAGGAGTTGTAAGGAACATGGCCCTATTAGCCTTGAGTGTGATTTTGGTGATTGTGTGACAACATAGTCAATAGGACTAACGAGTTTGTGAGCTCAAGTTTGTAGGTTTTCTAGGTCCCATGGATGGAGTCCAATCCATATACAAGATGGTCCAAATTGCTGTCAAGATGTCCAAGTTGTAGTGTAGGGGTGTCCAAATGACAACCGAGATGATTTGGACAAGGTTCAGCATGATTACATGCGTCGGTTAAACCGACGACATGAACTTATAACGTGTCGGTGCTTTGGTGAGTTGATATGGCGATCAAGTGAAGACACCACATTAGCACCAGTTGAACCGACGCTATAAGAATGGAGGCATCGGTGCAACGAGGAGATGACATGGAAATCAAGTGAAGAAATGATTGAGGCACCGGTTAAACCTACAATGCAAAAGAAGGAGTCGGTGCAAGCGCGTTGTGGTTACTCAGTACGCATGTTTTGGTTCCAGAAGGGTTTCCAAGCAAAGTCTTCAGCACCGGTCAAACCGACGGTCGTTCGTGCATTGCATCGGTGCAATGACGTCAGTAGAGGATGGCAGTTGGAGTTCAACGGCTAGTAGGCAAGCTAAGTGTGACCGGTTAAACCGACGGTGGCGACCAATTTAACCGACGCTTTATGCTTTTCAGGAAAAAAGCATGTAATGGCTAGGAGTTGATCTCTAGCCTATATAAGGTCTCACCCCGGGTCATTTGAGGTGGCGGGAGTTCGTGAGAAGCTACCCACACTTTGAAGAAGTTCTCCAAGCCACCCAAGAGCTCATTGATCACATCCTTAGGTTTAGCACAAGCTTTGAGAATGTTAGTGCTAGGATTAGCTCTAGAGAGAGTGAGAGAGCAAGGGGTTGCTGCCTTGTGTGCTGGTTCTTGAGTGAACCACAAGTTGTATCTCGGTGTGCCGGCCCCTCGAAGTCTTGCTGGCTCGCCGGCACGTCATCGACCCTCCAGCTTGGTGTGGAGTGGCGACGATAGCTTTGTGCCGGGGGACGTGAAGACCCTCTTCCTTCGTGGAGAAGCTCCTTAGTGGAGACAGCATCGAGGTGACCGTGGACTTGGCGAGAGCCTTGGTAGCGAGTCAAGAAGAGTTCCGGAAGAGACTCGGTGACCGGGAATCAATACTCTTAGTGAGTGCTTCAACAACGTGGACTAGGGGTGGCTTTGTGCCTACTGATACCACGGGGATAAATTTTCGTGTCAAGAGTTTGCTTTCCCTCATCCCCTTCCTTTAAGCTTCCACATTTCTTATTGCAATCTTGTGCGCCTTTACATTCTATCTTGCTAGGATTGGGTATAGGTTGCAAAACTCTTTGGGATGAGGTTTTCACGCTAGTTGAACCCTAGTTGCACATCTAGATTATATGTTTTAGCTTATGTTTTGTGCTAACTAGTTTGAGCCATATGTTAAGGTTTTAGAATTGCCTAATTCACCCCCTCCCCTCTTAGGCTATGAGCACCGATTCCTGTTGTATTCGAATTGAAATGTCTAACAACACGTATTGCAAATTCAGTTAGAAAGTATTTGCGGATAGAACTCAATTATGAACCCAATATACTCCTTTGGTTAAGCAATCGAATGATCTGGCAATTTCTTCAACCGCAAGTTCAATATCTTCAAAAACAAAAGCCTCTAGAAAAGGTGAAGACCTTGAACAAATCTATGATACGGTAACTTTTACTATCCAGCCATAAGGATCAATAGATTGGCATAGCCATGCTCTCAATCCCAAAATCGCATCATAGGCAGCAGAAATGGTACATTAAATAAGCAATATAATGCGCTATGTGGCTTCTGATCACTAAAAAAAGGGAGCGCAAGCATTGAATAAGATCAAAAGAAATGAGAATCGGGCCTTGCTACAGTACTCCAATTACCTCCTAGGAGGTAAAGAGGTTCAATAAATCTGGACCCTTGAATTTTAGAAGAGATAAGTCAATTAATTAAATGTAAAAAAGATATTACATGCTATTTCGGTTATCATGCATGCGGCCATGCATGCAGGTGGACTCTGGCGTGGATTGCTCCCCTTGTTTGCTGTGAGGTTGTTGAATCTACACGTAGTATGTCACATTTTTTTTTGCGGGTAAGTAGTATGTCACATTTATTTGTTGTCAGTTGGAATAATAAAAAGTGTACAAACATGTTATGTTTTAGTTAGATCTAAATCTAATCTGGCTGTGAATCAGGTAGATTGATTCCACGTTTGTATATCTTTCAAAACAATTGTCACGTGTATAGGGTCACATATATCTTAAAATTATAACATACATATGCCATATTTTTGTTTTTTGAGTCACGTTATAAAAACAGGGTCACATGCATAGTATATAACATGTTAAGTATCTATTATTTTCTTGATCAAACACTGGGTTAGTACTCAGGTCATGTTAGGAAAAAATGTTACAACTCACCCATGTCATGTCATGTTAGGAACAAAATGTTACAACACACCCATATCATGTTAGGAACAAAATATTACAACACACCCATGTCACAATTAGGGAAAAGATGTTACAACTCACCCATGCTAAATGCTATTATTTTATTTTCCTCTAAAGTGTCAAGTGTCTATTTTATTTTCCTCTAAAGTGTCAAGTATCAACCCATGTCAATGCATTCACGTTAAAGAAAAAACAATGAAAAATAAAAGTCCATCATGCACATATGTACGTGTCACGTTTGCATTAGCTAACGGTCTAAATTGTGATCAGTCCGGCCAGGCGGAGATGCACATGGCCGCTTCCAAACATGCTAGTAATGCCGATAGCTCTTCCTGCGCAAATTCGTCACGTTTAAACGGCCAACATGCACATATGGATGTGTGTCACGTTGAAACTGTCACGTTATATGATTTTGGAGGTTAGATCTAATAGGAAGTTAGTTCCTATATTTTCTCTACTTTTAGAATTAAAAATATATAAATACTATTACCTCCTAGGTGATAATAGTTTATTTTAACCATCAAGATCTACGGTCCACAGTTATTTCGGAGTACCGTAGCAAAATCCATATAAAACTCCATCTGCAGTTTCATATCTAAAATAAAATGACTGCAACCACAGCTTCACATTTACAGATTTGAGACCTGTCTAAACCTGAGAAGGTGTATCAGACATAGTTGAAAACCTCTGGTGTATTTTGCTTTTCAAACTGTTCAAGCACGCATTAGAAAATTCAAATATAAACTACAAAACAATAGTGATTTAGGAAAAGGTGTCTGAGAGAGCCAAATATAAACATCAGACAGAAAGTGTCAGTGAGCAATCACAAGAATAACTCCCAGGTAATACTACGAACACTTGCATGACTAATGAAACAAGCGCTCAATGCTACCCATATTATTGCAGCATCCTTATTTCAAAACGTAACCTAGTCATTAGAGTGAATTTTAACTCACACTGCATGAAAAGGATTACCCTAGCTAGTGACGATGCTGCAATAACAAATGTCAGTAGAGCAGAGCAATGTACAATGGGTAATGGTGCCTTATGACACTGTAATTAAACATTTTACCAAATAGCAGCTGCTAATGATGATTAGCCTTCCTCCTTTCTCGCTGTTCCTGTTGTTTCCTTTTCTTCTCTCTTTTTTTTAGCCTTTTGGTTTGTTCAGCCTTTTTCCTTGCCGGTATTCACGTTGTTTTCTCCTCCCTCTTAGGCTCCTCATCATTGGGAGCTGCTGGTCCTGGTGCTGTAGCCATAATTTTCTTGATAGAAATGAGCCAATCAGAATGTGTGACAGAAAATGTAGACATAGGTAGACAAAATTCAAAATACCTGTGCTGAAGTTGTTTGCTATATCTCTAAATGCAGAGTCGTTAGCTAGCCTGCAATCCCGGCCCCTTCAGTCACACAACTTAAATGATACAAAGTCCTATCTAAACCACACAATTTTTAACTAAAATTTGTATATATCATGAGTTGTGGCCACATAGCAATTACATCATGGAAGCAATCTAGATATGAGTAAAAGTTTGAAACACCAAAAGGAATGGAAAATAGAGCACTCTCTTCGTTTCTTGAAGGCTAAGACCAAAAGATATGGAGTGTCAATGTGTCATAGTGCCGTTCTCGTGTCATTTTTATCCACATTATACAAGAAAAAAGCCATATAACTTGCAACACTCACGATACAAGAGCCCTACAGAAAGATATGACATTGGCATCGCTTGATCAGGAATTTATATAACATATGATTTGAATTTTTTTTTTGAGAGGATGACCTACGGCATGCAAATGCCGGCCTGAACATATATTACTCATGCAAGTGTTAGCATACAGAGGATTTGTGAAAGATAGAGAAGGTGAGAGCTAGGAGAATAATCACCCTATTACATGATCAAATCTATCACACCAGCTGCGAAGAGCAGCTTTACACAGGGGGTTCTTAGCTCGAAACAGCCACAGACTCATATCATTAGTCATGGCACGAAGCACACCACGCGCCAGGGTCTCCAGATTGTCGAAGGCCTTTCGATTTCTCGCCTTCCAAGTGTTCCAAAGGATACACGTAATAACCATAGATTGGACCTTCTGAGTGTTATCACGGAACACCTGATGGGTCCATAAGTCTACCACCTGCAGATGTGAGGTGGAGTGCAAAGGCCACAACATGGACCAAACCTGAATAGCTCTTGGGCAGGAGAAGAATATATGCTGCTGGTCTTCCGGAAGGCCACAAGAAGCACAAGTATCAGAGGTGGTGATGTGCCGATGGAAGAAAAGTACACGGGCCGGTAACCTCTCTCGGTGAACCAGCCAAAGAAAGAAGGCCTTACACAGCAAGAAGGAAGCGCACATCCTTCTCAAACTGGATATCTCGAGAGCTTTCGATTCAGTCTCTTGGCCTTTCTTGATTGAGGTTCTGAAGCACTTGGGGTTCGGCCAGAAGTGGTGCAACCTGCTCTGCCTGGTCCTCTCTACCTCATCTACACAGATCTTGGTCAATGGGGTGCCGAGTGATGTCATTTATCACCTTCGTGGTCTTCGACAGGGGGATCCCCTCTCCCCAATGCTTTTCATCCTAGTAATGGATGTGCTGAATTCTTTAATAGAGTTTGCTATCCAACAGCATCTTCTGCTGCCACTAGCGGTTCAGCATGTCACATACCGGGCCTCCTTCTATGCTGATGATGTTGTGATCTTCCTACACCCCACCAGCAATGATCTCCAGGTCATGAAGTTTCTACTCGATTTATTTGGGCGAGCCTCGGGGCTCCACACCAATCTGCCCAAAAGTTCTGCTTCTCCAATTCACTGCTCCGAGGAGGACCTGCAGCGCACGACAGAGCATTTGGCTTGTTCAATTAAAAATTTTCCTTGCCAATATCTTGGGCTACCTCTCGCCATCAGGGAAACCCAGCCGCCATCAGGGAAACCCAGCAAGGAAGTTCTGCTCCCTCTCATTGACAAAGTGGCAGATCACCTGCCGGGCTGGAAGGCCTCCCTTATGAATAGGGCTGGCCGGCTGGTGTTGACTCGAGTAGTCCTGACAGCCACTTCCACTTATACGATGATTGCATTGGATCTCCCGAGATGGGTAATTAAAGCAATTGATAAAAAATGTCGGGGTTTCCTCTGGAAGGGTCAGGAAAAAGCTAATGGTGGTAACTGCCTGGTCTCATGGGACAAGATTCAGCGGCTTCTTGAATATGGTGGTCTGGGAATGCATAATCTGGAAGTTTTTGGGTGGGCACTACGGATCCGGTGGCTATGGGAACAAAAAACTGACCCCAACAGACCTTGGGCTGGTCTCCCGATTCAAGTGCCAGCGAAAGCAAAAGCTCTTTTTCATATGGCAGTCGATGCAGTGGTCGGCGACGGCGAATCCATCCTATTTTGGACAGAACGGCGGCTCAATGGTGGAACACTGGCTGAATTAGCCCCCAATCTATTCAGAGCTGTACCAAAATGGGTGAGAAAATCAAGGAGAGTAGCCCAAGCTCTGCAAAACAGAGGGTGGGTTCGTGACACCAAAGGTGCTTTATCAGTTCAGGTCTTGATGGACTATCCATAGGTTTGGGACCTTATGGATGGGGTAGTTCTACAGCAGGGCGTACCTGATCAGTTCCGGTGGAAACTAACTCAGTCAGGTTCTTATAACAGTAAATCAGCTTATGCAGCCTGCTTTGTTGGCTCCATCAGATTTCCACCCTGGAGGCGAATCTGGAAGAGCTGGGTCCTTTGCGCTGCAAGTTCTTCCTTTGGTTAGCCATCAAGCAACGCATTTGGACCGCTGATCGCCTCTCCAAGCGGGGCCTGCCTCACCGAGCTGCTTGCCCGCTTTACGATCAGGAACAGGAAACAGCCCAGCATCTCCTCCTCACCTTTGTGTTCACCCGGCAATCTGGTCGCTAATCTCTCAACACCTGAATTTGGCCATTGCCGGGCCTGCCTCATCGACGACCAGTTTTCCGGCATGGTGGAGCGCAACTATCAAATCAGTGCCTAAAGATCGTCGCAAGCGTCTGAATGATAGAACCCGCTTAGGTTTGTTCCTGATCTTTCCGATAAGAGTGGAGGATAACTCGATTCAAAGGAGGATCGACGTTGTGCTGCCCGACAACAACACCACAAGAGGCTGCGCCTTAGCGACAGTTACACCGCCTCCGATTTGTGCTATTCTTGCTATTCCAAGAACAAACTTGAACCAACAAGCAAATTGAAAAACAAGCAAGAACAAGAAGACAAGTAAATAACACACAGACCTTGCCCAAGGGAAAAATCTAATACACACGAAGTTGGTGTTCTAAATCAAGCAAACGGGTGGTCTAATCGACACACGCGCTCACCAGGAAGTAGCAGAAGCTAAACTTACAACAAAACAAAAACTAGGTCTCAAGTGGTGGCCGCTACCTCTATTTATAGGGAGGATGCTACCAGGACGTCCTGGATGAGCCATCCAAACCCTAGGACGCTCCCCTCATGGGCTCTACTGAAAACAAGGCCCAAAGGCCCAACAACTGGGGTTCTATTCAAACTGGAGGTCCGAATGTTCTTTGGCTGATTGTGATCAGCTTCGGATGAATTTGATGAGGCTGGATCCATCTGAAAGTAGACTTCAATATCTTTCCAACAAGTACTCATGGGCTTCAAGCAAGCTCCGGAGTCAAGAATTATGGCCATCTCAATCTGGTGCTTCCTGCAGGTCCGAATGCGTGGTCCGAAATTGCTTCTTCTAGTCTGAACTGGCTGTTGTTGCCTGATCTTCCTCCAGGTCCGAACTTGCTGCTCGCACCCTCGCACTTGGCTGGTTCTTCACTCATGTTTTTAAATATAAATCCATCATCATAATTTAGTAGCATCCAATTCTGAGAACTATATGTATGGATAGTTAGAAATGAATTTACCTGAGAATTAGGCATGTAAGCTCGATCACTAGTTATGCGACTTTGTTGTCCTTGCTGTTCCATAGGTGTGGTTGTATTAGGGGCAGGGATGTCCACATCATCCTTCCCTTCTTGCATTTGAGTCGTCCTCGACTCAAGCTCTTGCATGATTCTTGCTTGTAGTTTAAAATCAGCCACACCACCAAGTCCTGCAATAGGCATGAAAGAAGGAGGCCACGGGGGAACTCAATTGCAAACACGAAGCGATGGGCATGTACATAGCTTGGGCCTGTTATCCCAAAATGAATGTGAAGAGGTTGATGTAGAGCAAGTCGAGGTTGCTGTAGCTAAGTTGTTGTTGTAGTCGAACATGGTGAAGTAGTCATGCTGCTACAATGGTGACCTTGTGTGTGCAGCCATCATGGGGATGCTCCCATCATCCTCCCCGTCTTGATGACAAGCCGTCCTTCGCTTGCTCCAATGGGCAGCCTTGGAATTTGTTTTGACATCAACACGTGGAGCAATGACAATGTTGCACGGCCACAATGAATATTGCTCCCTTTCTTGTGGCTGAACATATTGCATAAGAACAAAAGTAGAGGAACTATGCAGGACACCACTTGCATTAGTGCAGTCCATTATTTGATGGTGTTGTTGCAGCCCAAAAGGAGTTTTCAGATTAGAGCAAATATAAACTTTATGTACCAAGTATTCTCCTTTGCTGTCATATTTGCCAATATGAAGCGAACAATGATGAAACTTAGCAAACTAGAATCAAATTTAAGTTTCTCTTTTAGACAATTCAGATTACAAAGAATATCAAATTCAGTATAACCTAATGTGTTAAAAGAGGATAGGAGTTCCAGCTCATCCTTCTTGCTAACAAGGTAAAATGGACATGTTTAGAAACATCATGTATATCATTCAAGATAGGTTTAACATGTTGGAGCATTAATTTTGTCATTGGTGAATAGACAACATTATCACGCAACTTGTTGTTATCACAAGAAACACACGCAGCTACCAACAAAGGCAAGGTAGCAAAGGATGTCACCAAAGATTGTTGGAGGTTAGCATCATTATGGGACAGATTCATTTCAACAGGTGCAAACTTACTTTGAGGGATTCTAGCTTCACCTGCATTACCTTCTTTGCTCTCTTCCAATGCTGTAGGTGCGGCACGACCATTCTTTTCCAACTGCAGCAGTGGGTGTACTAGCTTGATTTCTTCAATACACTCTATGGAATTGTTATCATCTTCCTAAAAAATAATAGGTAACAAAAGGGGAACAATAGAGTGCTCTAATTCTAGTTGTGGTGATGCCATGAATGTGTCACAAAATTCATCTTTGTCACAAGGTTTAGCAAGCAAATCACATTGTGACAAAGGCAAATCAGTAGCGGGTTCCACTATTTGCTGCTCTGGGTTAGCATGCAGAGTGGACAAATGTGAATCATCATGGGTCACATCATTCTTGCAAGTATTCATAGATGATAACATCTTATTTTCAGCTGTACGAGCAAGACAAAACAAGTAAGAGACATGGTCGCACGTTTCAGGGATGAGCATGGTTCGAATTTCAGAATTGAGCCCTCGCATGAACCTACTCATAACATCTTCCATGCATACATCTAAACTACCAAACTGAATACAAATTTTAAAATCATGGTAGTATTGTTTCACAGTTCTACTACCCTGTTTTAGTTTCTCCAGTTTGTTAAGCAAATGATCAACATAATATGCAGGAATATATGCATCTCAATATAGCATTTTAAAATCTTTCCATGTAGATGGAACTTTATTGTGCCTACAAAGATGTTTCCATTCACCCAAAGCATATTTAGTTAAAGCACTAGCGGCAGCTAGAATTATTTGATGTTCAGACAATTCATACTCATCAAATTCTGCATCTACCTTAAGCTTCCTATCAATATATGCATGTAGGTTAAAATTTCCCTCAAAAGAAGGTAGGGCAGAACCGACCATAGCTAAAACATCATCATGTAGCTCAAGTGAAAATGTTCCCATATGTTGTTGAGCGTGTGAATTACCATGGGGAAGGTTGCCAACTCCCGTTTCTTTGCACATGCCTATCATGCGGACAGCAAAAAGATTCACAAGAAGTTGCCGACGAACTAAAGAAAAAAAAAGGTGGCGGCTCACTACATTTTTGCTCAAACTTGCGCAACCAAGTTCTTACATGTTCTTACTATGCAAAGCAGGAGGTGTTGCCAGCCAGCAAGAACAAAACAAACGGTTACATAAGCACAACCCTATGATATAGTAGATAATTTGTGGAGCTATAGGTGGCTGCAAGAAAAATGAATCAAGGTACAGCTAGAACCACGTTAGTCAATGCAAGTTGAATAAGCGTTCAATGATGGTCCTATGCTAGTCCTAGAGCTAAATCATGATAGAGACGGGAGCCTGAACACAAGTGTTGTCACACACCAAAGTAGCAAAGGAGTGCAAGGAAAACAACAGCTTTACCCCCTTCTCTATTTTTTTTGTTTGCTTTTTTTTTCTTTCTTTCTTTCTTTCTTTTTTTTCAGGGGCCTAAACTCTTCTGTTCAGTATCACAACAACCAAAACAAAGGGATTACTGCACACAGCCCCTTTGAAATCAGATCAACATCTCTAGTTTCAGACAACAGATCACAAATCTCTAGTGCTATTGTGAAGCGCTCAAAAGGAATTTGGGGATAAGGTCAGATTTGTTGGAAAAAACACAAGATAAGCTTTCCAGATTGTATTTAAATTCTTGAATCAGACATCAAACACAAAATATATGACTATTTTCTTCTGGTGCTTAATTGGGGAAGATGGATTCGTGGTGGCAAAATGGCAGCGAAATATGAATGGTTCTGGTGGATTTCATTGTGACTAAAGACATGACCAGAACTCAAAACTCTAAAGAATTAACCACTAAGAATCGGCAACTAGTCCAAACAATGCAACTGAAAACTCAACAAGCAAAGAACTAAGTAGAACAGCAAAGGCTCAAACTTGTTATCGGGATTTTCAGATCTAACCTGTTTTTGTGGATTTTTTTACTGTAGGTAAAAGAATGGGTAGAAACTCTCACCAAAAAACCTTGCTCTGATTACCACATAATAGAACCCGCTTGGGTTTCTTCCTGATCTTTCGATGAGAGTGGGGGATAACTCGATTTGAAGGAGGATCAACGTTGTGTTGCCTTAGCAATAGTTACACCACCTCCGATTTGTGTTGTTCTTGCTATGCCAAGAACAACCTTGAACCTGCAAGCAAATCGAAGAACAAGCAAGAACAAGTGGACAAGCAAACAGCACATAGACCTTGTCCAAGGGATAAATCTGATACACACGAAGTTGGGGTTCTGAATCAAGCAAACGGGTGGTCTAATTGACACATGCGCTTACTAGAAAGTAGCAGAAGCTAAACTTACAACAAAACAAAATTCATGTCACAAATGGTCTATTTATAGGTAGGCTGCTACCAGGACATCCTGGATAGTCATCCAAACCCTAGGACGCTCCCCTCATGGGCTCTACCGGAGGTCCGAACGTTCTTTGGCTGATTATAGTTAGCTCCAGATGAATCTGATTATGAGGACGGATCCATCTGAATGTAGACTTTAATATCTTTCCAACAAGTGCTCATGGGCTTCAAGCAACTTCTAGAGTCAAGAATTATGGCCATCTCAATCTGGCGCTTTCTGCAGGTCCGAAAGGCTGGTCCGAACTTGCTTCTTCTAGGTCCGTACTGCCTGTTGTCTGATCTTCCTCCAGGTCCGAACTTGCTGCTCGTACCCTCACACTTGGCTGGTTCTTCACTCATGTTTCTAAATATAAATCCATCATCACAATTTAGTAGCATCCAATTCTGAGAACTAATGTGTGGACAACTAGAAATGAATTTCCTTGAGAATTAGGCATGTAAGCTCGATCACTAGTTATGCGACTTTGTTGTCCTTGTTGTCCTATACGTGTGGTTGTATTAGGGGCAGGGATGTCCACATCATTGAACTCCCTCATCATCCTGGTCACTTGGGAGGTCTGGAAGCACCACAATGCTTGTGTATTCGTGGGTGCTCAACCAAGTGTTCAATTGCTCCTCCAGACAGTGTCTAGTGAGTGGGTTCTTTGGTGCATGGCAGGAGCATCCAAGCTCAAAGAGCTCCTCGATAGGTTGCTGCCCCCGGGACCTTAGGTCCTGGGGTAGTGGTCATGGGTTGTTCTTTTGTAAGAGTCGACCTAGTGGCATGAGTTGTACTGAGTATAGGGTTTTTCTAATCTCTGTACTCATTCCTTTCTTTTATCTTAAATGAAATGACACGCAGTCCTCCTGCACCGTTCGAGAAAAAAATAGCCAAAGGAATTGCTTGGCTTGCGGTGCGGCGAAATTGTTCCAGATCAAAGGAGGAAAGTTGTCTGGTGGTAGCTGGGGCGACCGAGCTTTGTAAAGGCCTGCAGTGGTAAAGGAAGTGAGACACCCCCGCAGTCAGCGATCATCGCCTACTTGAGGCCGTAGAGCCATAGTCTGTAGGGCTTGGCAGAGACAACCTAGCTGTTCGTGCGCAACTGTAGAAAGCTTGTGCGCGAGGTGCAAATACCATGCGGTACAACTGCAAGCTACAAAGACAGAAATATTCGTCCGAGTAGTGTGGGAGAAAAGAGCAGGCATTACCTCAGCCAAGGGGGCGTCTCCAATCCAGGGATCCTACCAAAATGATGTGTGTTGTCCGTTAATATTGCCCACAAGGACAGAAGTGTGTTGTCTGAAAGAAGGCTATAGTGACAGCAATGCTCTCCAAGTTGGGGTATCCAGGTGGTGTTGATCTCCCATGTTGTCAGACCCGGGGGTCACGGGACTGCGCAAATGGCATAGAATATTCTAGAATAAGGGATGGGGCATAGCCTGTTGGTGTTTTACTGCCACGCCCACCAAAGGATACCCCCGAGGTGGTGAGTTTATAGGTAGGGTGTCACCGAGATCAGAAACTTGAAGGTGCAAAGGAACGCAAGGTTTTAGACAGGTTCGGGCCACTGAGAGCGTAATACCCTACATCCTGTGTGGTTCATATTGCCTTTTATGATGATTGTCCCCGAGGGGGTCACTGTCCGCCCTTATATAGTCTGGGGGGACAGGTTTACATGGAAGTCCTAGTCGGGTACAAGCCCAGGAGTCCTACCCGAGTACTTCTCTGGTAGTTTCCTACCGTGTCCGACTAGTTTCACTACTGTATGAGTAATCCTACTGCATTACGAGTAGTTACAACAGATGTAGGGCATGGGCCATGTCCCATCCCGTATCCTAGGAGAAGTGTGCCACTGGACAGTCCCGTGTGCCTGGGTCTGACATACCCTATACCTTATTTCTATTGTAATGTACTCGCACGCGATTAGGACTAGTCGGTATAGAAGGAGACTACCCGGGGAGCACTCGGGTAGGACTCTTAAGCTAGTATCGGTCTAGATTCCATGTAACCCTGTCCCCGCAAAGTATATAAGGGCAGGCAGGGACCCCCTCAAAAGCATAACCAATCCAAGACAATACAAACCACCATATAGTAGTTTTGCCAGCTCTTTCTTGATGGCCTCTCTCTTGCGGAGCGTCGTAGTCGTTGCTTCTTCGGAGTGGATTTAGGGTCGACTTTTAGGCAATGCTCAATCAACTCCTTGGGCACCCCTGGCATATCCGCTGGTTTCCACGCGAATATGTCCCGGTTAGCCCTAAGGAAGCCGATGAGCGCGCTTTCCAATTTGTCGCCTAAGCCACCCCCGATCAAAGCAGTCTTGGATGGGTCACCTTCTTGCAGTTGGATGGTCTTGATGCCAACATCGCTGGGGTTGGGTTTAACCCTCGACTGGCTAGGCCGCTGGTTGCAGATCTCCATCTCTGTGTTGGTCAGTTTCAGCGCAGCCGCGAGTACTTCTGCAGATGGCTCCGGCACGCTCGATGTCGTGGCGTACTCGATCACCTCCTAATCGCAGTCGTACGACTTCTTCAGGTCACCACGGAGTGTGAGTACATCTGTCTTGCCCGGCATCTTTAGTAGGAGGTAGACATAGTGGGGCACGACTATGAATTTGGCTAGCGCCGGTCTGCCAAGGATGGCATGATATGACGAGTCGAAGTCCGCCACCTCGAACTTGATGTACTCGGTGCGGTAGTTGTCCTTCATCCCAAAGGTGACTGGCAGGACCACTGACCCGAGTGATGTAGCCACGTTACCCGGGACGATGCCGTAGAAAGGAGCTTTGCTGGGAGTGAGCATCTTCGAGATCTCCAGTCCCATCTTCTTGAGAGTACTCGGGAAGAGCAGGTTGAGGCCGCTTCCGCCGTCGATGAGTGCTCGGGTGAGCTGTGAGCCCGCCATGACAGGGTCTAGGACGAGCAGGAATTTTCCCGGCTCGGAGAAGCTGGTCCATTGACCGTCCCTGAAAAAGGATACCGGGACCTTGCTATATCTTAGAGGTCTTGTTGTGGCCGGCTCCACAGAGAGTATTTCGCGCAGGGTTAGCTTCTGCACGCTTCGAGGGGAATCCGCCGTCTCCGTCGAAGATGACGTTGACGACGTTCTTCGGATCCTGGAAGTCTTGAGCCCCCGACTTGTCACCTCCTTTGTCATCCTCCTTGTCTTTTCGCTTTCCTGCTTGAGGGAGTGTTGGTGCATTGAGTGTTTTGCGGATGGTGACGCACTCGAAGAATGTGTGCCGCGTCTTCGGGTGTATCGGGCATTGTTTGTGCATGATCTTCTCATATTCCGAGTCCACTTCTTGCCACGCGGGTGGCGCTCGACAGCCGCGACTTCATGGTCTAGCTTGCGCTTTCGGGTATTCCCCAAGTGGTTCCGCTGGCTTTTGTCAAAGTGGTCATTGCCATTGACTTGCTTGTCGTGGTTGCGCTTGGGGAAGTGGTCATTTTCCTCGTCCTCCTAGTCAGCCCACCGTGCCATCATGTCACGCAGCTTCACGGTAGTAGTCGGGCGGTTGCGCCTGAAGTCGTGGTACGTGTTCTTTGAGAAGAGGCTGTTTTGGAAGCAACGAATGACGTCCTCATCGGTGATGTTGGCGATGGCGGCACACGTCTCGAAGAAATGCCATGTGTAGGACCTCAGGGTCTTGTTCATCTCTTGCTTCACCTGGGATAGGTCGTGGCGAGTGCCCGCCCTTATCATGGATCCCTAGAAGTTGTCGATGAAGGCCCGCTTGAGGTCCTCCCACGAGTTGATGGAGTTTGGCTTGAGGCTTTCAAGCCACGTGAGGGGCGCGGACTCCAGAGCCACCGGAAAGTAGAGAGCTTTTGTAGAGTTGGATCCCCCTGAAACTTCAATGGCGACGGAGTAGCAACGAATCCACTGGCGTGGATTCTGCTTACCGTCATACTTGGGGATTTCGACTGGTTTGAAGTCCTTTGGATAGGACTTGTCGGTGATGCTGGTGGTGAAGGCAGGGAAGTGGTCGCTGTCGTCGTCGTCGTGATGCCTGCCGGTACGGTCCCATCTCCTCGCTTCAATAAATAGCTGCGCGTCGTGGCCCTCGTTGATTTTTTGCCTGAGGTCGACCGTGGGACCATCATGGAGGTTGGCCTCGAGTGGATCTTGGTCGTGGTGCCTTGCCCCACACTGGTTCCGAGAGGGTTGTTGTACTTCTTGTTCATTGTTGCCACGCACGGACGGGTGGGCCTCATTGCGCTGGCGGTTGTCGTTCCTCCGGCTCCTGGGGCCTCCTCCAGGGGTGCGACTAACCAGCGTGGTGTCACCATGGCGCTCAGACCTCGAGAGCTGATTCCGAGTGGAAGACACGGGATGTTGCCCATCGAGTTGCACGAGCGCGCGCTGGGTCAAGTACTGCAGCCTTTTTATCTGAGGATTGGATGGGAATTGTTGAGCTAGGAGTGCTGCTTCTACGATGGCGCCAATCGGCGTACGATACTCGCGATCCGCAACTGCTGCAAAAGCGTTGTTGAGATCCCTTGGTTCATGGGTGCAATTTTGCGCATTGAGCGCGCTTGGCGTTCTTTGCCCGCCAGATCCTTCGGTGCTCCTCATCTTCATCTTGGGGAGCGTTAGTTGTGGGCTTGTCGGCTGAGACGTCCGCGAGTTGTTCGTTGTCGTACTGGGTGCCCAGCTCATCTTCCTCCGCGTTGTGACGGAAAGCCATGCAGACTTGACGATCCGGCGAGTGGTTAGCCCTAAGGCTGTACTCGAGTAGCTCTGTGCTACTTTCTCCTTCTTCCGCGATAGGAGAGAGAGGTCTACCCTCTTGGAAGGGTAGTTCCTGCATGAAGGCCACAAGGCGGGATTCGTAATCGAGTAGTTCGGAGGGCTCAAAGCCCTTCCAGTACACAAAACGTCCTTGCGGTGTTGATATGACGGTTAAACCCAGAAGGCTACCCGAAAGCATTTCGGTGTGGCCGTCGGGTTGCGATTGGTTTTCAAGGGCGGGGGCCGCCCGATGAGCAGTGGCTCCCTCGTCTTCGAGTCCTTTTCGGAACCGACTTGAAGGTGTTGTGCTGCACGGGGAGTACTCTTTGTCGAAGTCCTAGTAGATGTCAAAAACGGGGGCCTCCCGGCAAGCGATGGCGCCCACGTTCTTGATTTTGAGCAGCAGATCCAAATCCTCCTCCAAGTCGAAGAGGGATTTAGATCGTGTGGTCTTTTCAGATCGGTTTGAATCCAACCCGACTAGATTTGGTGCATCATGACTGGAAGTCGCGTTGAAAACGGATATCTTTTCGATCTGCTGGGCCAGATCAGGAAGAAGCATATCGTCGATGTTGTCGATGAAGTCATCTAGATCGCTGCTTGAAGTTGATGAAGAGGCCTCCGGCTCCTTGGAGTTGGCTAGGTGGCTATTGAAGCCACCCAAACTATAGGCGATGCAGATCCAGGAGCCAAAGATGAAAGTCGTGCCCTCGTCGAGCACAATGCTGGTGAAGTTGAACGATGCCATCGAATTCTCCAGTGGATGCTCGACGAACTCCCCTACCTGGCGCGCCAGCTGTCGGTGTTTTACCGCCACGCCCATCGAGGGATACCCCCGAGGTGGTGAGTTTGTAGGTAGGGTGTCACCAAGATCAGGAACTCGAAGGCGCAAAGGAACGCAAGGTTTTAGACAGGTTCGGGCCGCTGAGAGCGTAATACCCTACGTCCTGTGTGGTTCGTATTTGCCTTTAATGATGATTGTCCCCAAGGGGGGTCCTTTATATAGTCTGGGGGCACAGGTTTACATTGAAGTACTAGTCGGGTACAAGCCCAGGAGTCCTACCCGAGTACTTCTCTGGTAGTTTCCTACCATGTCCGACTAGTTTCACTACTGTACGAGTAATCCTACTGCATTACAAGTAGTTACAATAGATGTAGGGTGTGGGCCATGTCCCATCCCGTATCCTAGGAGAAGTGTACCACGTGGACAGTCCCGTGTGCCCGGGTCTGACATACCCTATACCTTATTTCTGTTGTAATGTACTCGCATGCGAGTAGGACTAGCCGGTACAGAAGGAGACTACCCGGGTAGCACTCGGGTAGGACTCTTAAGCTAGTATCGGTCTAGATTCCATGTAACCCTGTCCCCGCAGAGTATATAAGGGCAGGCACGGACCCCCTCCAAAGCATAACAAATTCAAGACAATACAAACCACCATACAAAACGTAGGATATTATGCACATCGTGGCCCGAATCTGTCTAAACATTGTGTTTGTCTAAACAGATCTAGGAGCCGAAGATGAAAGTCGTGCCCTCGTCGAGCACAATGCTGGTGAAGTTGAACGATGCCATCGAATTCTCCAGTGGATTCTCGACGAACTCCCCTACCTGGCGCGCCAGCTGTCGGTGTTTTACCGCCACGCCCATCGAGGGATACCCCCGAGGTGGTGAGTTTGTAGGTAGGGTGTCACCAAGATCAGGAACTCGAAGGTGCAAAGGAACGCAAGGTTTTAGACAGGTTTGGGCCGCTGAGAGCGTAATACCCTACGTCCTGTGTGGTTCGTATTGCCTTTGATGATGATTGTCCCCGAGGGGGTCCTTTATATAGTCTGGGGGGACAGGTTTACATTGAAGTACTAGTCGGGTACAAGCCCAGGAGTCCTACCCGAGTACTTCTCTGGTAGTGTCCTACCGTGTCCGACTAGTTTCACTACTGTACGAGTAATTCTACTGCATTACGAGTAGTTACAATAGATGTAGGGCGTGGGCCATGTCCCATCCAGTATCCTAGGAGAAGTGTGCCACGTGAACAGTCCCGTGTGCCCGGGTCTGACATACCCTATACCTTATTTCTGTTGTAATGTACTCGCATGCGAGTAGGACTAGTCGGTACAGAAGGAGACTACCCGGGTAGCACTCAGGTAGGACTCTTAAGCTAGTATCGGTCTAGATTCCATGTAACCCTGTCCCCGCAGAGTATATATGGGCAGGCAGGGACCCCCTCCAAAGCATAACAAATCCAAGACAATACAAACCACCATACGGAACGTAGGATATTACGCATATCGAGGCCCGAATCTGTCTAAACATTGTGTTGGCGCTAAAATCGGCCGGATAGGAATCGGCCGATGGTCTTCAGCGTCGGACACACGACCCGGGAGAATCTGCTTAGCTCCTGTTCGGGTTGTCGCCCTGGTACGGTTCGCGCGGCGTGCCAGTCAATCTGACCTGTTGATTGATAAGGAAATAAAGTATTAAATTCCAGACGCTCCGATCGGCTGGAGTTCCGATCTGTCCTGAAGAGCGCGTCGGTGGCGAATCGGCCGATTTGCTGTAAAGATGATCGGCTATGGATCAGCCGATAATCGCGTAATAATTGTAAAGAAGACTGCTGGAGCGATCTAAACAATTAGTACGGATGCAACACTTGAAATAGATCTAATCGGCTGTAAGATGATAAATCGAAGAGGAACGATGACGAAGCCGATATCCCGATCTCAAGCTGGATAACTGGTGATAATACTAGAAGAACAGGTAAAACTTGCAATTCTAGTAAATATCGATAACTGGTGAATGAATCCAAACAAAACCACAGCGATGCGCCCGTAGTTAAAGCTCGGATATTACTCGATAAGCGGAACCTACCAATTGGCCGGAGATCAAGTTGATGCAGCCCTGCCAATCCGTACGAACTCGTGACAGAAGAAAAGTATTGGCGAAGTCGCCGACTTGAAAGTAAATTGCTGAAAAAGTAGAAGTATTGTTGTTGATTGATGTGTTGATGTTTTTCGCAAGACCCTGACGACTCCTATTTATACCCTAAAACTAGGACTCCTGGTCGATCACGACTTGTTACAATCTTATTTAAAAATAGAAAAACTACTATAAGAACTTTTAAAAGGAAACGGACTCCCGCAGAATCTTCCGCCGCCGCCCCCTAAACAAATCAGGACTCTTTTCAATCGCTCCTTGACCGACTCAGCGTTGCCCTGTTGACCAACTTTTGACCAGGACCCTCTGAAATAATTCCATCCTGGTGGCGCAAGCTGTATCACCAATCGGCCAATTTTCAACTGTTACCTCAATCGACCGATTCCTTACTGTAGCCTTCAGATCTGCCGCATCGGCCAATCCTCTCCTCCTGACACCGATTCAACACGTGTCAAAATCTGGCGTCAACACATTGTGTTGCTTGCACCTTCGAGTTCCTGATCTCGGCGACACCTTATCTACAACCTACAACTCGGACTTTGATGATGGTGTGGAGCCTTTTATGGGTGGTCACCAAGGTTTCATGATCACATCGACGCCACAAGGCCGCTTCATGTACTGGAAGGGCGAGAAACCCGCAGAACTACCCAGAGTCGACGCTCGCCTTGTGGCACACCTTGACACGCTGCCTTACCAAGAAGACAGGCCCCTCACCGTCGTTGTCGAAACAGGAACTATGCTGGTCGACTACAGCTCCGACGAGCACTCTACGCACCGCCACATCTACATGGCGGAAGGCGAAGGCGAAGGCAACGAGGACCCCAATGAGCTACTCGAGGAAATCTCCGGGGATGAGGTCACCGCTAATGCTGGCGATGAGAACGACACCGAACGTGTCGCCCGCAGATTAAGGAACCAGAAGTGCACCACATGCAGAAGAAACGTCGCGGAACGCCAACGCCGCATGCGGCGCGACCTCGATGCCGAGTTCTCGGCAGCTGGTGAACAGGGTTTCCAAACCCCAATCGCCAATATCGCAGGTGTCACAGCCATACTAGCCGCCAGCCAAGACCCAGCAATACAAACCACCATACAGGTAGGGTATTACGCACATCGCGGTCCGAACCTATCTAAACCTTGTGTTGCTTCACCTTCGAGTTCTTGATCTCGGCGACACCCTACCTACAACCTACCAATGTTGGGCTTGGCAGTAAAACACCGACACATGTCAAGCCAGCCATACGTATGCTGAAACCAATGTTGCCACGGAGTTGTTGGTGAGGTGTGGAGTTTAACGAGTAGCTTGGAGAGGAGACACTCATTTTGCCGAAACAAGTCCCTGACGCCGAGACCACCTTGATCTTTGGAGAGGCGAACAACCTCCCAAGCGACCTTACATTGTCCTCCTTTGCAGTTTCCTTCACCAGTCCAAAGGAAGGCTCGGCATTTCTTATCCATAGCTTGCAGTGTCCCAGGAGGGATCAACATGGATAGAATGGCATAAGCAGGCAGGCTAATTAGCACAGAGTTGAGCACGGTAGTCCGACCACTTGGAGTAAGCAACCGGCTCTTCCATCCCGAAATGTAGCCATCAAACTTGTCTACCAGTGACTGAAGGTTGCTGGGCCTCAACTTATGCGCAGACATGGCAAACCAAGATAAGTTTGAGGAAAAGTGGCCACCGGGCAGCCAAAAACTGATGCCAACAGATTTTGATCATCTGGTGCCACGTTCATCGGTACCAAAGTGCTTTTATCGAAGTTGATTTTCAGGCCAGTCATCGCTGAGAAAGAGTCCAGTATTTGCTTGACCAGGCAGAGCTGATCCACTTCGGCTTTGACAATGAGAAGCGTATCGTCGGCATACGTATAATTTGATTGAGCCTAACAGCAGTATTTGAAGTATTTGATTGAGCCTAACAGCACGACCATTTTGTATAGATGTAAAAAACTACCATGTGTAGACGGGATGAATATACTCACTTGCTGAACGGAGGCGCGCTGTGTGCTGGACGTGGGCGCCGGCGCCGGCGACAGCATCACGGGCGTCACTTGATGAACACATAGAGTGATAGTGCTGGATGTGGAGGCCGGCGGCGGTGATGGCGTCGCGGGCGTCGTGCCGTGCAGACGTGCACGCCCGCCGGCGGTGACCGCCGCACTAGCATCTGGCTGGGACTGTGGCGGTCGCAGCCTCTGGTGATCGACGAGGAGGCCGCCAGCAGCGTCACGGGTGTCGTGCCGTGCACACCGGCGGCAGCGACAGCCGCGCTATAGCTTCTGGTGTGGACAGCGGCGGCCGTGGTCTGTGGTGATAAGCGGCTTTGGAGGCATCGTGGGTCGTGGCCCTCCTCCTCCACGCCATCTAGGAATCTAGGAAGAGGAAGAGTCGATTCCGTCTGGGGCTGAGGAGGCGAGGCGTCGAGTCTCAGGGCGGGATGACGAATAGCGTGAGGGAAGGAACCAACCGGTACAGGCATGATCCAAACAATATGAGTCATTGGATTTGAATGAGTAAGGAGACAGAAGATATGAAAGGTGATCTGAACCGTTTAATTTGAGGGTGTTGAAATTCTGGGTACACAAATTGATCTAGATGGAGAAAAAATCATCTCTTTTGGGGATATTTGTTGGGGCGGATATAGAAAAGTAAACTTAGGTGGATTTATAGGGGTAGAGATAGAGATTGATTTGACATGGGTTAGGAATGATATTGAGCACATCATGCAACCTCACATTCAGATAATTCCATTTGGCAGGCAAAAGAGGAATTGGGCAAGAAATTTGATACTTCTCGTCCTAAATTTCAGTTCAAGCATTCAACAGGATGAGTATACACTGGTACAGAAAGGCTCACTAGTACCGGTTCGAAAATCTCTATTGTTCCGGTTTCCCAACCGAGACCGCCAATTTAGGACTAAAGGCCCCGGGTCTTTAGTCCCGGGTCTGGCAACCGGAACTAAAGAGGCTCCCAGCCGCGGCGAGGCAGGGACCCCCTTTAGTCCCGGTTGGTTGGTGGTTCTTTTTTTTCGGTGTTCCTTTCCATTCATTTCTTTTTTGTTTCAGTTATATTTTTATATTCAAAATTATGTAGTATTTATAGTATTACTATATGTTCCTACACGCGCGCTTGTTCGAGCTGAGTATGAAATCCACTGATATATATATATATATTTATATATGAAAAATTCATTCTACACGTGCTTGTAGCTACTCCTACATGTGTATCTCATGATGTAGGGTATATCTGATCCAACAAAAGATATGTACGAGGTGTATGTGATCATACTAGACCATCTGTGATGGTATATACTTTAAATATGTGACCATACATGGAGTATATGCAAAAACTCTTTTTTATGGAAGGAGCTGATCCTGCATCCTATGGATCTATAAAAAAGTAAAAAATACTAATTATGATAATTTCAAAATTAGTTGAAACATTGCAAAATGTTATTTATTACTTCTGCTTCCCAAGAAGTATATGTCTTGTATGGACCTACAAGAGTGTGAATGTTCTCACAAACATAGTATGCGCATAAATTATTGCCCATGCTTGCCTCAAACACTTTAAGACAAAAGAAATCATCATGTATCCATATGAATATGTCATAAAACAAATAAAACGTGGAAAGCAGCATCCAGTACGTACCGAAAAGTCTGTCTTCAATCTAAGTTCGCCTATGAAATTACGTGGTTCGTTTTCACTTAAATTTTCCCAAACCCTGCGCATGACCGAGAACGAATAAATATACTTATCGCTAAGCGCATGAATGGAATTCCCACAATTAGTAATTACCTTTTCAACAAGTCAGTAATGTCTTGGTAAAGTTCTGGCTTTTTCTTCAATGAGTCCATAACAATCGCTAAGCGTATGTCTGAAATTATGTTAATTAGTATCCAATAATTTCTGCAAGATTATACAGAGCCACTTTTTGTTAGGGCTAGAAAAATTCAATTACACAAAAGTAAAAGGGTTACACGGCAGAAAACACTCACTAAAAGTTATAAGGAAATACTATATTCTGCTTGTAATGCTGAATGGATAAGAATTGTGTAAGTTATGAAATATTTCTTTGAGGGTTGTCCTTTAGAGTAACGCAATTCACTACCACTGGGTCGACGAAGCCCAAGTGAAAGTAGTCATTCTTCATGCAAGTTTGAATCTCCATTCTACATGATACAAAAGAAACAAGAAATCTATTGACTGAAGGCATTAATAAGATTCGCTAATTATGTAAATGAAAATTGAAGAACACCACTTACAGAAGCCAGGTGCTGACGAAACTGATGTCAAGGGCGTCTTGATGGTATAATTGGTATAATTCTTCGAAATACAACCACATCACATCCTCACCACGAAAGTAATCTTCATCTTTAATCCGTACACCCAACATGCCGTCGTTACGGCTAGATGCGAGCATGTAGTAATCATGTAGCCTGCGCTTGCGTTGGAAGCTCAAGCACGACTTTCGGGGGAACAAGGCTCTTGTGAAACTCATATTTCCATCTAGCAACTCCGGGGTGTGTTTCAATTTCATCACGCCCTGCAACCTGAGCCGCCGAGAGACGAGAGGTGCCCAGAAAAGCAATTAGCCCTTGTTGTTCTGTTGGTAGCACGACAAGCAGTTCAATTGATTGCTTCTTTTGGGCTCCGATCTGTCGAGCATCAGACGACCCAACATATTTCTTCTTCTTCTCGTATGACTCGGTAATTGAGCGGTCGTAGTCTGATGGTGGAATGAATTTCCTCCTATTTGCATAGGTCATTTTTAAGGAAAAGGCTGAATCTGCTAGATTTATGGGTACCTTCTTCTCTGGCTTCTTCGGATTGAAGTGCTCGTCAACCGCTTTTTGTCAGACCCGGGCCCATGGGACTGCGCACATGGCCTACATCTTACAAGATAAGGGGTGGGACATAGCCTACGCCTTACACTAGTTGTAACTACTCGTAACATAGTAGAACTACTCATACCATAGTAGAACTAGTCGGAATAGAAGGAAACTACCCGAAAAGTACTCGGGTAGGCCTCCTGGGCTCGTATCTGACTATGATTTCCATGTAACCCTGTCCTCCCAAACTATATAAGGGCGGGCAGGTTCCCCCTCCAAACAAGAGATGTCACACCCGATTTTGGAAAGAAACCGAATGCATCTCATATGTGCGCCAGGATCAAGTTCCACACACATGATAGACGATACAAGTGTATACCCGAAACAATATCATAACGAAAGAGAGTATTATAGTACTTTATTACATGACCGAAAGTCTTAATCTTAAGCGAATAAATAAATGTTTATAACTAGCAGCGGACTTCAACTTCACAAGCAGATGACTAGGAGACATACGCCTAGAACTCCTCAAAATTTTCAGGGAACTCCGGATAATTATCTCGTTCTGAGCAGCATTGGTCTTAATAAAACAAGCGTGAGTACACTTATGGTTGGTAATCAGCAAGTGGAGTAAATTATATGACATGCAAGGCCAAAATCACGGAAAAGCTGACCTGGTTTGACTGCGATAAGCATTTTTAGTTGACCAAGTTTTATTTAGCAAGCATTAACTAAGTGTAAGTTTATACCAACCCTTAAAAGAATAACAGAGATAAATAACAACAACAGAAATAAAGAACATCAATTTAGATCATCTTTAAGTTCAATTATCATGTGAGGGTCCAAGCCGCTCTTAACAGTGAGCACGACTGATATATTAGTTTTCACTCTGCAGAGGTTGTACACTTTACCCACAACTCGTGTTTCCCTTGATGCCCGGGTTTGCAAGGCCCTTAAACACTTCCGAGGTGAGTGGCAGGGATTCACTACGAGGCCTTTACAAAGATTCCCTAACTTGCAACGGTCCGCTAAGGTTTCAGGCCGAAGTGGTCATAACCCTCCCTAATGAGGAAGACGCCTTAACCAGCATCATATCTACACCTCAAGAGGACTGAGCTATACCCATCAACGCACTCCCCTCTTGCCCTTTAGTAAGACCATTACAAGCTAAATTTTCTAATTAATTAGCCAAGACCAGAGCCATGTAGTATTGTGGTTGCACTGTTTTCCTGGGTGGTTCTCCATGTTCCAATTAATGCAATGATCTTAAAGTTATTACCATAAAAGTATTCCAGAACATGAAGTAAAACAAGCGTAGCGTAGCTTCCAAGTTATCCAACCAAAATCTAAGTAAAAGCAACTAGCGTAGCTACAACATAAAGTAAACAACCCAGGTTTAATCAAGGAAGTTCAACAGAAACTAGGCATATCCTTAGTTTGGGATCCATCATATTATAGACACATGCATGCACATAAAGTAAATGTGCGTATTTAGAAGTTACTAGGACCGGAATATGATCAAGGACCACTTGCCTTCTTCAAAGTACTGCTGCTGCTCAGGGGCGTCTTCAAACCTTGCTCTTGCGAACCCTCGAACCGCGCACTGTCTATCGCAACACACAAGTACATACAAACAAACAATTATAATAAATAAGAAACAGTACACCAAACAATATAAACAGAGTAAAACAACGTTATAAAGCTATTGTATACGTTGCAAGGGTCGCGTGAGCACGAGAATCAATGAAAACATAGTTAAAACGGAGAAGTTATGGCTAAAACATGATTCGAGGGGCTTAATTGTAGAAGATTTGAAACTAGAAGGGCTCTGGACAAAGAAACCGAGGGCTAAAACATAATTAAACCTTAAATCTATGGTTTAGATTGAAAAATAGAGGGGCTAGGGATGGCGGGTTCTATTTTAGAAAAGAACAGGAGCTTAAACACAAGAAAAAGGATCTACTCGTGAATACTTTAGAACTGTCGTGGACTGCGGGTTGATTTTGATAGAACTCGGGGTTTCTTTTGCAAAAAGGCCTAGGGTTTGACCGGTACGCGGGTTTTGACTTGGGTTAGATCTAATCTAACCCATCGAATCGGGATCCGACGGCTGCGCGGGATGGGCGTTACGAGCGGCGGCTCACGGCGGCGGGCGGCGGCGGACTTGCCGGGAAATCGCGTAAACGCGATTCTAGCCACTATTTCGGCTCGGGTTTGACCTGGGAGAAAGAGAACGAGGAGGGGAACTCGTTTAGGGGCTTGGAATAGGGCGTCGGGGATCGGGGAAGGCGGATGGCGGCGAGGTGCGGCACGGTGGCGACGGCGAGCAAACGCCGCGACGGGAAGGGGAGAGGAAGGGGGAAAGCAGGCCGGCGAGGATCCTCACCCCACAGCGGAACTCCGGCGGTGGCTCGCGGCGACAGAGGAGCGGCGAGGCGGCGAAAGCGTTGGGCGGCCGAGGTGCGGCGACGGCGGCTTGCGCTGCTAGGGTTTTGCGAGGCGAGGGCAGCGGCTGCGGGTTGGGCTGATCAAGGGCGCGGGGTGGCGGCTTTATAGGGGCGGCCGAGGTGCCTTGACGTGCAGGCCCGGGGCATCGAGTGGGCCAAGCGGCGTCGTGCCGCGGCCAGACTCGAGGTCGAGCCCGAGTTTGGCTCGAGGTCGAGGACGGTCCCAACGGGCGGGGCCCGCCTGGCGGTGAGGGGGGAGAGAGGGAGGAGAGCGCTGGGTTGGGCTGGGAGAGAGGGGGCAACACGGCTGGGCCGGCTGGGCCGTGCGGGGGAGGAAAAAGAAAAAAACCTGTTGGGCTGGGCCTTGGGGACGAAGGAGAGAGAGGGGGAAAAAGAAAGAGAGAGTGGGCCAGCTGGGCTGCGGAGAGAAGAAAAAGAAAAGGGAGGAAGAGAACGAAACGGGCCGG
Organism: Panicum miliaceum; assembly: GCA_032594955.1. NCBI lineage: Eukaryota > Viridiplantae > Streptophyta > Magnoliopsida > Poales > Poaceae > Panicum > Panicum miliaceum. Next base: position 10,424,432 of record CM064067.1, on the reverse strand, counting down.
TCAAAAGAGAAAGAGAGGGAGAAAAAGAAAAATAGCCAAATGCATTTGAATTTGAATTTGAAATTTAAATTCAAATTGAAGACAAGCAATAAAACAATGCAATGCGGCATGAAATGCACAAGACCTATATTTTCTTATATTTCTTTTTATGGCTAAGTAAATTATTATTAATTCACTGTAAATGCTCTAAAATCAAAAGAACTTGAATAATCTAGCAAAATTTATTTAGGTTCCTAATCTGAAAATTAGGGTGTTACAAACCTACCCCACTTAAAAGGAATCTCGTCCTCGAGATTCGGCTGGGAACAAAGAGCTGGGGAAATTTTGCTTGTAACTCATCCTCTCGTTCCCAAGTAGCCTCATCCTCTGCATGGTGACTCCATTGAACCTTACACATCCGAATCCTCTTACTCCGGGTGATTCTCTCCAATGTGTCCAGGATTTTGATTGGGTACTCTGTGTAAGTCAAATCGTCCTGCACATTCAACTCCTCCGGTGGCAACTGTTCCTCTCGTACCCTCAAGCACTTTTTCAACTGTGATATGTAAAACACATTGTGCACATCAGACAATCGCGCAGGTAGGTCTAGCTGATAAGCTACCTCGCCTTTCTGTTCCAAGATTCTGAACGGGCCAATGTAACAAGGTGACAACTTCCCTTTGACCTTGAATCTGCGCAAACCTTTGATAGGTGATACTTTCAGATACACAAATTCTCCTTCTTCAAAAGTCAACTCCCGTCGTCGAGTATCTGCGTAACTTTTCTGCCTCGACTGAGCCACTTTCAAATTCTCACGGACAACCTGCACCTGTCGTTCGGCCTCTTTAATGATCTCAGGCCCGAACAACTGGCTTTCACCAATCTCACTCCAATATAATGGAGTTCTGCACTTCCTGCCATACAATGCCTCAAACGGTGCCATCTTCAAACTGGCCTGATAACTGTTGTTGTAAGAGAATTATGCAAACGGCAAACTCTTATCCCAACTGCCTCCGTGTTTTAGGGCATAGGCCCTAACCATGTCCTCTAACACCTGATTTGTCCTCTCTATCTGCCCATCAGTCTGCGGATGGTAAGAGGAGATGAAATTCAACTTTGTGTCCATTGACTAATGCAACTCTACCAAAATCGAGACATGAACTGAGTACCTCTATCTGACACTATCTTCTTAGGTACCTGTCACACCCGGTTAAGGATAAAACCGAATGCATAACTATATGCATGCCGGGATCAAGTTCCATACATATAGTGACATCATCAGTGAATAACAGCAACAGTATCACATAAAGAAACATAAATAAGGACTTACAAGACTATCAGATATATGCGCTTAACATGGAAACGAAGGCTCCAAACTTCACAGGCAAACGACTGGGGGTTGCGTATGCCTAGAACTCTTCATCATCTTCAGTAGGCTTCACACCTTTTTCTTCTGAGCAGCAGTTAGCAAGGGTGAGTACACTTATGGTTGGTACTCAGCAAGGCCACAAGAAATAACCAGAATAATGATTTAAATCCATCTTTAAGTTTATTAATCATGTGAGGGTCCAGGCCGCTCTTGACCGTGAGCACGGCTGATATATCAGTTTTCGACACTCTGCAGAGGTTGTACACTTTCACCACAAGTCGCGTAAAAGTTCAAAAGAATTTTGGACCCAACCATGCTGTGCTAGCTAGGCACAATACCACACTTCCGAGGTGTGATTGCATAGGGACGCTACGAGGCCTTTACAAAGATTCCCTAATAAGAAGTAGTCCGCTAGAGTTTCGGTAGCAGTGTGGTCCATAAACCTACCTAATGGTCAGCACCTTAGCGAAGGCTGCTACCCCAAGAGGACCGGGCTATGACCCCTATCACCGACCCCCTCCTTGCCCTTTCGGTAAGACTGCTTCAAACTAGAGTCTCTAATATTTAGCCAAGACCAGAGCCATATAGTCCTCGTGGTTGTACTGTTTTCCTGGGTGGTTCTCCACGTTCCATTTAATACATGGTATTCTTGTAAATAAGCATAGATAGAAGGATGGTTAGGGTCACTTGCCTTTTTCCAACGAAAAGCTACCCTTACTGCTCTTCAGTTCTTGCTCACTTGAAAAACTTGATCTTCAAGCTTCAACAGCTATCATTTTATTCGAAGCAAACATCGAGCACAAACATACAAAACAACAAACAAGTACAGCTAAGAAAATTACACCAATCACAAAACAAAAACTTTTAAAAGAGCATGCTAAAGGATAAGGCTTGCTGCTACGGTTACAACAGCACAAGAAACACGGAAAACGGAGCTAGGGTTGAAAAGACACAACTATCGGAAAATTGGCATTATAAAAGAAACAAAAGAACTATAAGTTTTATTTATTTTAATTGGAAAACAAATGTAAAAGATATTCAAGACAGAATATCCCTGATTATAATTAACTTATATTATATTTTTATTTACAAAAATGGAGTAGAACTTAGTCATATTTTATTTACGATTGTCTATGTACAAATTAAACTAACTAACAATTAGAAAGAAACTTGTAAGAGCATCTAAACACATAACTTTATATTTGGTGTTCAACTAAACAAATAATATATAGAACACATTTGAGTTGGTATTAATCAAATTAACATTAGTTATGAAAAACCAGAGGTAAAGACCTAGGTGGATTTTAATTAGAAAAACTAGGTGAGAGAACTTTAATCAAATTAAATCTATTTTTAATTTAAAAATAGGAAATAAGGCACAACGAATTGACTAAACGGTAGCTTAAGGTTTTAGAAGACTAACGCAACAAGAACGAGTCGAAACGGAACTAAAACGACGAAGGTAGGGCTAAAACAAGGCTTCAGGGACTTATCTGCGAAGAAACTGAACTTCTAGGGGCTAAATTGAAGAAATCAAGGGCTAAAACATAATTAAACCTTAAACAAAGGGTCGGGGTGCAAAACTATAGGTCCTGGATGGCGGGTACTAATTCTGAAAAGGTCAGGGGTCGGGACATAAAAAGAAAGGGCTCAACTCTAATTATTTTTCTACTGATCTGGATTGCGGGCTGATTTCTGGAAAACCTAGGGGCTTTTCTACAAAAGTTCGGGGGTCCGCTAGGGTCGCGCGAATCTGGTCTGTTGGATCACGATCCGACGGCAGGGTAAGGGTCGGGCGAATCGGACGCAGCTCGGATCTGTTTTGGCCGTTAGATCTAGATCGGGCGGCAGGAAAAGGGTCGGCTCGGGTCGAACGCGGCGGAGTGAAAGGGTCGGGCAAATCGCTCCGCTGCGCTGCGCGCCGGCGGCGAGCGAGAGCGGTGGCGGAGGGCCGGAGTTCATCGAATCCGGTGTTCCGGGGCTCGGTTCAGGCTAGGGTTATGCCGGGGAGAGAGAAGGCGGCACGGCGAAAGTGGTGGGGGTCATGGGACGACCGTGCGGCGAGCATAGACCGGCGGCCACGGCGGCGGGCGGAAACTGATCTCCGGTGAGCAATTGGGGCTGCGACAGAGCGAGAGAGAGAGAGGGGAAACGGGTGCGGCTTGATGCTCACCACTTCGCGGATCTCCGGCGAGAGTTGCAGGCGGTGGAGAAGTAGAGGAACGGCGAGTCGACGGAGGGGCGGCATCACGACGCGGCGGTGTTCCTCCGCTGTGCGGTTTCCAGCGGCGTGCATCAGTGTTGAGTAGAGGAAGGGATTGAAGGTGGCTCTGGTGCAAAGCAGGGCTCCGGCGTGGGTTTTATATGGGAGGGGAGGAGGCGGAGCGGCCGGGAAAAGAGAAGGTGGCGGCTCACGCGGCGGACAGCGAAGGAAAGGGCGGAGCGCGTACCGCGATGAGTATGGCAACCAGCATCGCGGGGAAGGAAAGAGGAGGAGACGCGGGCGACGGCGCGGAGTCGATCTGGATTCGGGGTGAGGAAAAAGGAAAGGGGAGGGAGCACGGACGACGACGCGGCGGCGCGTCTGGCGTCGCGATGGAAAAAGGAAAGAGAGGAGGAGCAGAGGAAGAAGAAAGGAAAGGAAGAGAGGGGCGCCGACAGGTGGGTCCACGGTGGCAGTGAGAGAGGGAGAGAGGTAGAGAGGGACGGGTTGGGCCGGTTTTTGGGCCGCGGGGGAGAAAAAGAAAGAGAGGAGAGAAGGATTTGGGCCGGCAGGGCTGTTTGGGCCGTGGGGAGAGAAAAGAAAGACAGGAGAGGTTTTGGGCCGGGCTGGAAGAAGGGAATGAGAGAGAGAAAGATGGGGTGAGCCAAAAGAGATAGGGAAGAGAGAGAAAAAGATTTTAGGGTAGTTTTTGTGTATTTCTATTTTACAAACTTAAACACGCAGACAAACAAAAACCAATGCAGCGACATGAATGCAACATACATAAAACAATTTTATTTGATTCTCAAAGACAATTGTTTATTTTTTTTCCTATACTAACTTCTCTGTAAAGAAAATAAATGTTGAAATTTTTATATAATTATGAGAAAATCATTGCTTTATTAGTATTGTTATTATTTTTTTTTAATCACATCCTAAAATCTATTAATTTTAGGGTGTGACAGTACCCCATGCTAACACACAATTCGGGAGATATATAACTCTGCTAATCGTGCCCCTGTGTAGGTAGTCTTCACCGGAATGAAGTGAGCTACTTTGGTCAAACGATCCACTATGACCCATATAGAATCATAACCATCTCGTGTGCGTGGCAATCCCACGATGAAATCCATACCAATTTCTTCCCACTTCTATTTTGGCACCTTCAATGGCTGTAACAAACCGGCCGGTCTCTGATGTTCTGCCTTCACTCTCTGACACACATCACACAGTGCCACATGAGCAGCAACATCACGCTTCATGCCATACCACCAATATCTCTCCTTCAAATCCTGATACATCTTGGTACTGCTAGGATGGATAGAATAAGCCGAGTCATGGGCTTCCTGCAAAATTTTCTCATGAAGGTGATCCACATCGGGCACACATATTCTCCTCCGGAACCACACAGTTCCATGTTCATCTTCAGTGAAGTCAGGTGCCTTGCCCGCTTCTATCATCTCTTTTATCTCCTGAATCTTAGCATCCTCAAGCTGACCTTTCCATATCTCCTGTTCGAGGGTCGGCTCCACCTCTATAGTGATCCCTTCCGTATGAGTAATGAACCCAAGGTTGAGTTGTTCAAACTCTTTATACAATTCCCGAGGAATCTGGCTAACCATTATCGCATTCACATAACTTCCCTGGATGCTAGTGTATCTCCAGGTCATAGTCCTTTATGAGCTCTAACCATCGTCGATGCCGTAGGTTGAGGTCATTCTAAGTGAAAATGAACTTCAGACTCTTGTGGTCGGTGTATATCTGACATCTGTGACCCAACAAATAGTGCCTCCATATCTTTAGAGCATGTATCACTGCTGCCAACTCAAGATCGTGTGTGGGGTAGTTCTGCTCATGTTTCCTCAACTGACGAGACGCATATGCAATCACGTGTCCCTCTTGCATCAATACACAACCAAGACCTTGTTTAGAAGCATCACAGTAGATGTCGAAACTCTTGTGAATATCAGGCATAGCCAATACTGGTGCAATAGTCAACCTTTTTCGAAACTCATCAAAGCTGTTCTGGCATGCCTGTGACCATATAAACTTCTTTTCTTTCTCTAGTAGTGAATTAAGGGGTTTCACTATCTTAGAGAAGCCTTCTATAAATCTCCTGTAATATCCTGCAAGTCCTAGAAAACTCCAGATCTCTGACACTGTCGTTGGCGGTTCCCACTTCAACACATCTCTGATCTTCCCTGGATCCACTGCAATACCTCCGTCTATGATAACATGACCAGGAATTGAGACCTAACTCAACCAGAATTCACAACTGCTGAGCTTAGCATACAACTGATTTTCTCTGAGTTTCTGCATAACAAGCCTCAAATGTTCCTCGTGTTCCTCCTCATTTCTGGAGTACACTAGAATATCATCAATAAACACCACCACAAACTTGTCAAGATATTCCATGAACACCTTATTCATCAAGTGCATGAAATAAGCTGTAGAATTGGTCAACCCAAATGACATTACTGTATATTCATAAAGTCCATATCGGGTAGTGAAAGTTGTCTTGGCAATATCTGGGGGCCGTATCCTCAGCTGATGACACCCTGACCTCAAGTCAATCATAGAGAATACTCTGGCTCCCTTCAACTGATGAAACAAATCTTCTATACGAGGCAATGGATACTTGTTCTTGACGGTAACCTCATTTAATGCTCTATAATCAACACACATCCTCTGTGTACCATCTTTCTTTTCAACGAATATCATGGGTGCTCGCCAAGGTGAAGAACTAGGATGAATGAACCGCTTATCTAGCAATTCTTTTAGTTGTTTCTTAAGTTCCTCTAATTCACCTACTGACATTCTATATGGTCTCTTAGCAATAGGCAATAGGTGCAGTGCCAGGTAAAATATCTATGAGGAATTCAGTGTCGCGTTCAGGTGGCATACCTGGCAAATCATCGGGGAAGACGTCCGGGTACTCACACACCACTCTGATGTCCTCAGTCAAGTCTGCCTTCAGTTGATTTACTGCACAGTCTGCTGCCGACGGAAGTGTTGCAATGAACTCAAACCGTTCACCTTTCGAACTAGTGAGAATCACTAACCGCTTGGTATAGTGAATAACTGCGTTGTACTTTGTCAACCATCCCATTCCGAGAATAATGTCAATACCACTGGACTGCAAGACTATTGGATTTGCACAGAACTCTCTTCCCATAATCTGTATTTTCACCCCAAGACACTGATACACAGCCCTCATATTTCCCCCATGTGAAATCACTAGCATGGAACTAGGCATGGTGCATAGGGGAATGGAGTACTTAGCAATGTACTCGGCAGAAATAAAAGAATGCGATGCCCCGGAATCAAATAAAACTGATGCAGGGGCTGAGTTGACTAGGAACATACCGAACACAATGTCTTGAGCCTCCTAAGCGGTCTCTGCGGCCACATGGTTCACACGCCCGCGGACGTAGTTCTGTTGACCCTTGTTGTTCTGCGGCATCTAGTTGTTGTTTCTGGGCTGTTGCTGCTGTGGAGTCTGCCTCTGTCCACTGTTGTTGAACTGGCCTAGAGTGTTCTGGGCATTTTCCTTGGGACAACGATTGGCGTAGTGACCAGCCTCGCTACATCTGAAGCACGTGTTACCACCAGTGGGAACAGGGGTATTATTCCTCACAGGTGTTCCAGTAGGGGTGTTCTGGCGATTCTGCGAAAAGCTGGGGCGCTGCGCTGACTGACCAGCACGCAGAGCTTGCTGCTGCTGGTTCGGGCACTGGTATTGATTCTGCCCGTAGTTGACATTGTGTCCTCCAGTGCGGAAAGGTGTTCCTTGCGGAGGCACGAAACGAGGGCGTGAGTTGTTGCTGAATTGCCCTGGCGACTCAAACTTCCTCTTCAGCTCACCCATCTCCTTGCGAGCATGCTCCACCATGATGGCATTGTCCACCATCTTCTAGAAGTTTCCAAAGGTGTGCACCATAAGTTGATACTTGATAGGACCATTCAGACCATACCTGAAGTGATCCTGCTTCTCTTCGTCGTTTGCCACCTCTGCGGGAGCGTAGCAAGACAGCTGGATGAACTTGTCCCGGTACTCATTCACAGACATTGCTCCCTGTTTCAGTGCCAGGAACTCTTGCTTCTTGAGCTTCATCAGACTTTTGGGTATGTGTTGCTCCCTTAACTTGCTCCTGAACTCCTGCCAGGTGATGGTGTTGGGGGTGTCATTAGCTGCGGTGTAAGCGTCCCACCAATCTGCAGTGGTTCCTTCAAATCTGCCTGAAGCATACAGGACCTTCTCCCTGTCAGTACACTAGACGATGTTTAGCATATTCTCCACCGTCTTGATCCAGTCATCAGCTTGCAGAGGATCAGGTGAGTGAGAAAATGAAGGAGGCTTGTGGCTCATGAATTCCCTGTGCCTGTCGCGAGCTGGCGGCAGTGGCGGTGGTGGAGCTTGGTTCATCTGGGACTGCATGTTGGCGATAGTATTCACCATGTTGGTTAGCAGCTGAGTCTGGGCGGCGAGAAACCGTTCCATCCCTTCTGGCGGTGCCTGGTGCGATTGACTCTGCTGAAGATCGGGGTTGGTGTTGTTGCTTCGTTCGTGACGTGGTACTGCAGGCTGATCAACCCCTGACCCAGACCTGGTGTTCACCATCTGATTGGTTAGAAAAATAAGACTCATGAAATCAATCATGGAAAAAGTATAGGAGCAAGGATAAGGTAAAGACAGTAAATAAAATAGATAACCCCAAGCTTTACTAAACTATCTATCTTTATTAAAAACTTGATGTAATTGTGATCATCACTCCACAATTCCTCACAATCATTACAAAGATCCAACTCAAATTGTTCTCACAAAACCAAGCACACAAGCACATTAACTAAGACTAAACAAACTATAAAGACCGTTCGAACTAGCGATTACAAAAAGACTCTTAAGGACACTCCTAACTTAGACTCCTAAATCTATCATCTCTAACGGTAGCGAGTGCGATAGCCGGGCTCTCCATAGTGGATGCGCTTGCGGGGAGGTGACTCTGGCAAGTAGTCGATGGACTCGTCGCTGTCATACCCTGGGGGTAACTCCGGATCTCCCCTCAACTGAGCTTCCAGAATCGCCTTCTCCCTGAGCGTCTTCCTCAGCTTCCTCTTGACCTCCTGGATCCCTGCTCTGGCAGCATCCAAGTCAATGCTGAGAGCGGCGACCAACTCCTGCGTGGTGTCCATGAGCAAGCTTCCTTCCCCAGGGGGTGGAACAGGAATCTGCACGTTGGTGGCACCCTTCCTGCGGCGTGGGAACTGCTGAAACTCGGTGCCCTGGAGCTCATCCCGATAAGCATCGCAGAGATAGTAGAAAGCCCTCCTGGCAGCTTCACTGGTCCCTGCGTCCAAAGTCTTCCTGGGCACGTCATCAAAGTGCTTGTAGTACTCCATCTGGCTACCATACCTCTCATCCGGAACACTCATCACCACTGCCACTAACCACTCCTCCTCCTGCTGAGCACTCTTGAACAAGCAGGCTTCATATCGTGGCATTAGTGGGAAGTCGATTCTTTGCATGGCCTTCCAGAGAAGTGTTGGGAATGGACCTTCAGCAAAGTTCAAGCGATGTATTTGCTTCTCATAATGGGGCTCTGGTGGCAGCTCGTCTACTGCGGCGGCTGGCTCTGGATCATCATCTGGGTCATCGTCACCACCATCTGGTGCAGCTGGGTCATCACCACCATCTTCTGTGTCGTCTCCTCCTGCGGCACCTGGATCGGCACCGTCTCCTTCTGCAGCGTCCTCATCGCTGTCTCCTGCAGCGTCTGGGTGGTCCTCGGGCAGCTCCATGGGCTCCTCCTCAGTGTCGGTGTCCACCCAGCCTCCTCCATAGTAGCCGTAGTAGTAGTCGCCGTCGTCATCGTCGATCTCCACGAACACGGGGGCGTCCTCTGGCTTTACGGGTTCCTCCTGCTCGGGAACCTTCTGAGGATGCTGGATCGGATGAGGCGGTCCACGGGTGCTCTTGCGGGCGGTCTGCCTGGTTCTGGCCATCTATAGCAAAACGAGGACAGCGCAATAGAGGATATTAGAAAAAAAAGCTATGGTGACCTTAAAGCAAGAAGGAGTTTGAAAAAAAAACATCAACACACTTGTGAGGCAAACATGAAATCAAAGATGAGATAATAGTGATATAATCAACAAATAAGCAAATTTTCGAAAGCAAGCAAACAGAAGCTAGGCTACTAAGCAAGATAAGCCTTAAAATTCGACCATTACTAACTAGGCTAACGTCCTACAGTCAACACTACTCTGATACCACTTCTATCACACCTGATTTTGGAAAAAAACCGAATACATCTCATATGTGTGCTAGGATCAAGTTCCACACACATGATAGATGATACAAGTGTATACCCGAAACAATATCATAACGAAAGAGAGTACTATAGTACTTTATTACATAACCGAAAGTCTTAATCTTAAGCGAATAAATAAACGTTTATAACTAGCAGCGGACTTCAACTTCATAGGCAGATGACTGAGAGACATACGCCTAGAACTCCTCAAAATTTTCAGGGAACTCCGGACAATTATCTTGTTCTGAGCAGCATTGATTTTAATAAAACAAGCGTGAGAACACATATTGTTGGTACTCAGCAAGTGGAGTAAATTATATGACATGCAAGGCCAAAATAAAGGAAAAGCTGCCCTGGTTTGACTGCGATAAGCATTTTTAGTTGACCAAGTTTTATTTAGCAAGCATTAACTAAGTGTAAGTTTATATCAACCCTTAAAAAAATAACAGAAATAAACAACAACAACATAAATAAAGAACAACAATTTAAATCATCTTTAAGTTCAATTATCATGCAAGGCCCTTAAACACTTCCGAGGTGAGTGGCAGGGATTAACTACGAGGTCTTAACAAAGATTCCCTAACTTGCAACGGTCCGCTAAGGTTTTCAGGCCGCAGTGGTCATAACCCTCCCTAATGAGGAAGACGCCTTAACCAGGATCATATCTACGCCTCAAGAGGACCGAGCTATACCCATCAGCGCACTCCCCTCTTGCCCTTCGGTAAGACCATTACAAGATAAATTTTCTAATTAATTAGCCAAGACCAGAGCCATGTAGTATTGTGGTTGCATTGTTTTCCTGGGTGGTTCTCCATATTCCAAATATTGCAATGATCTTAAAGTTATTACCATAAAAGTATTCCAGAACATGAAGTAAAACAAGCGTAGCGTAGCTTCCAAGTTATCCAACCAAAATCTAAGTGAAAGCAACTAGCATAGCTACAACATAAAGTAAACAACCCAGGTTTAATCAAGGAAGTTCAACAGAAACTAGGCATATCCTTAGTTTGGGATCCATCATATTATAGACACATGCATGCATATAAAGTAAATGTGCGTATTTAGAAGTTACTAGGACTGGAATATGATCAAGGACCACTTGCCTTCTTCAAAGTACTGCTGCTGCTCAGGGGCGTCTTCAAAGCCTTGCTCTTGCGAACCATCGAACTGCGCACTGTCTATCGCAACACACAGGTACATACAAACAAACAATTACTATAAATAAGAAACAGTACAAAAAACAATATAAACAGAGCAAAACAACGTTATAAAGCTACTGTATACGTCGCAAGGGTCGCGTGAGCATGAGAATCGATGAAAACGGAGTTAAAACGGAGAAGTTATGGCTAAAACATGATTCGAGGGGCTTAATTGTAGAAGATTTGAAACTAGAAGGGCTCTGGACAAAGAAACCAAGGGCTAAAACAAAATTAAACCTTAAATCTATGGTTTAGATTGAAAAATAGAGGGGCTAGGGATGGCGGGTTCTATTTTAGAAAAGAACAGGGACTTAAACAGAAGAAAAACGATCTACTCGTGAATACTTTAGAACTGTTGTGGACTACGGGTTGATTTCGATAGAACTCAGTGTTTCTTTTGCAAAATGGCCTAGGGATTGTCATACGACGGCTGCGTGGGCTGGGCGTTACATGCGGCGGCTCACGGCGGCAGGCGACGGCGGACTCGCCGGGAAATCGCGTAAACACGATTCCGGCCACTATTTCGGCTCAGGTCTGGCCTGGGAGAACGAGAACGAGGAGGGGAACTCATTTAGGCGCTTGGAACAGGGCGCCGGGGATCAGGGAAGGCAGACGGCGATGAGGTGCGGCACGGTGGCGACGGCGAGCAAACGTTGCGGCGGGAAGGGGAGAGGAAGGGGGAAAGCAGGCCGGCGAGGATCCTCACCCCACCGCGGAACTCCAGTGGCGGCTCGCGGCGATGGAGGAGCGGCGAGGCGGCGACGGAGTTGGGCGGCAGAGGTGCGGCGGCGGCGGCTTGCGCAGCTAGGGTTTTGCGAGCCGAGGGCGGTGGCTGCGGGTTGGGCTGATCAATGGCGCGGTACGGCGGCTTTATAGGCGCAGCCGAGGCGCCTCGACTTGCGGGCCCGGGGCATCGCGCGGGCGGAGCGGCGTCGTGCCACGGCTGGACTCGGGGTCGAGCCCGAGTCTGGCTCGAGGTCGGGGATGGTCTCGACGGGAGGGGCCCGCCTGGCGGTTAGGGGGGAGAGGAAGAGGAGAGCGCCAGGTTGGGCTAGGAGAGAGGGAGCGACGCTGTTCGGCCGGCTGGGCCGCGCGGGGGAGGAAAAAGAAAAAGGCCTGTTGGGCTGGGCCTTGCGGGACGAAGGAGAGAGGGGGGGAAAAGAAAGAGAGAGTGGGCCAGTTGGGCTGCGGGGAGAAGAAAAAGAAAAGGGAGGAAGAGAAGGAAACGGGCCGGGCCAAAAGGGAACGAGAGGGAGAAAAAGAAAAACATCCAAATGCATTTGAATTTGAATTTGAAATTTAAATTCAAATTGAAAAAAGAAATAAAACAACGCAATGCGGCATGAAATGCACAAGACCTATATTTCCTTATATTTCTTTTTATGGTTAAGTAAATTATTATTAATTCACGGTAAATGCTCTAAAATCAAAAGAACTTGAATAAAAACCTTATGGATCCTGAAAATAATCTAGCAAAATTTATTTAGGTTCCTAATCTGAAAATTACGGTGTTACAAGAGATCACCCTGATCAACACCTAAGCCAATACAAACCACACACAGGATGTAGAGTATTACGCTCTCGGTGGCCCCAACCTGTCTAAATTTTGTGTTCCTTGCACCTTCGAGTTCCTGATCTCGGCGACACCCTACCTACAAACTCACCACCTCGGGGGTACCCCTTGGTGGGTGTGGCGGTAAAACACCGACAGCTAGCGTGCTAGGTAGGGGTGTTCATCGAGCATCCATCGGAGAACTCGATGGCATCTTTCTGCTTCACCAGCACCGTGCTCGATGAGGGCACAACTTCCATCTTCGGCACTTGGATCTGCGTCACCAATGGCTTGGGTGGCTTCAACGGCCACCTAGCAAACTCCAGGAAGCCGGAGGCCTCTACACAAACTCGAAGCAGCGACCTCGACAAGTTTGCTGACAGCTTCGACGAGTTGTTGCTCCCCGATCACGCCGGGGAGATCAAGACGACATCCGTTCTCGATGTGACTTCAACTCGCGTTGCACCAGGACAACTCGGATCGGATTAAAACCGATTTGAGGAGGCTACACGGTCTGAGTCCCTCTCTGACTTGGAGGAGGACTTAGACCGTCTTCTCAAGTTTGGAGATGAGGGAGCCACCGCCTGTCGGGTGGGGGGCGTTTTCGACAAATACTCGGACTCAGAAGAAAAGTACTTGTTGACTAGCACTACACCTTCAAGTCAGAGCTCGGGAGGACTCGAGGACGAGGGAGCCACCGCTTGTCGGGAGGCCCCTATTCTCGACAACCACTCGCAACCTGATGACCACCTCGAATCCTTTTCGGGTAGTCACCTGTGTTTGACCATAACGTCTACGCCGCAAGGCCGTTCCGTGTACTGGAAGGGCTTAGAGCCCTCTGAGTTACTCGAGTACGACTCCTGACTTGTGGCCTTCCTGCAGGAACTACCTTTCCAGGAAGACAAAGGTATTGCAGATTGCATTCTCTGGCAGAATCCACCCTTCAGCGTATCAACCCCAGAGAGCTGGAAGATTTCGACTACTCCGCTCAACTTCAGCTCGCGTCACAACATCAACGCGCTGCAGCGATGACCTCGACTACTCGGCTCGCGCCACAGTTACGACCGCTTCGACAAATTTGCAGCGCCAACGACTACTTCAACTACTCGTCTCGACTAGAAACTAGTCGGGAACGAGTCCTAAACTACTCGGTGACTAGCTCCGCATGGTCAACGACTAGTCGGAATCAGCTCCGACCAGTCGGCTTCGTCGACAAATCGCCCACAAATCAAAGCTACGCTTCGCCGCCTACTTTTTGCGCAACGCACACTCTCTCCATCGGCAAACTTGAAACCTCCAAGCCATGTCCAGTTTGGTCTGAGGCGGTTCAACCCAGGACCCTCTCCGCATTGGAAGAGGATTTGGATCATCTACTACCACTCGAAGAAGGAGAAGCCAACGCGCGTTGAGGGGCTACAGTTTTCGACAACTACTCGGATTCGACTGCTCATATGACACCTATAATAAGTAACACCCGGGGCTTGGTAAGCGGATCAGATTGGTCAGGCAGGTTTGAGTATCGGAAGGGCATGGAAAACTCCAGATTTCTCAAATCAAGTCCACCACAACCCATTACCACACCCGGTGAACTCCCTTTTCAAGAAGGCAGACCCCTCCCTCCTTCCGACAACGAAGATGAGGGCCAGGTGGTGCGGAGTGCCAAGCGCTTCGCCCCCAATCGAGAAGTGCTCATGATTCACGTAGACGAGGACTTTGGAGGCCTAGAGTGGGTCCAGCTAGACAACTACGATGACTACCTCCTTGATCCACTCGATGAAGATGTGGACGTAAAAATGGGTGTTGACTTCCCAGACAACATCAAGGTAGAAGATGCATATGACGTCCAGAAGGAACGCCGTAAGCTCATCAATGCGAAGCGCGCCGAAGGCAGGCACCGCGCGGTAGAGACGAACCAGCGGGGGAGTAGCGACCCTTACAACTGCTCCACAAGCGACCTCCGCTCCATCATCAACGCCGGCCGGGACGCCCACAACGTCATCATCGCCAGGCAACAGGAGCGTAGCGAGGTGGAGGCCTACAGCCCCACCAACTATCATATCCCTCTCGACTACCTGGAGACAACTCGGAAGTGCAAGCAAGAAGCTGGAGAACAGTCCACCCATATAAAGAAGACTCTCAGTTCGAAGGAATGATTCGAGGAAGCCCTCCACGGGCAATGCCCATGTCACCCGAAGAGCAAGCATTCCACGTTTGAATGCCAAACTCTCCGAAGGGCCCGGGAGCTCCGCCACTCAACAAAGACTACGAAGAAAGGTGACGAGACTACCCGAATAATGATTTATTCATAAATTAAGTACCCGATTCAAGGAGGTTTTCTAAGGCTTTCTCACAGCATTCCTCATAAGTTTTCTCCCACGGTAGCTTAGCAGGCTCCTTAGCTTTCTTCTTCATCTACTCCTTCTCCTTCGGAGGCTCTTTAACTGATGATTGCTTCTTTGGCGGTTGCCTTGGCCGGCAGCAGAGGAGGTGAAGGAGGAGACCGCTGCCTAGGAGGAGGTGACTAAGGAGAAGCCGGCTGCCGAGGAGATAAAGCAAGTGACCATGGACTCATGGTAGGTGCCCTTGAAGGAGAATGTTGTGGTGCAACTGGTGGAGACGGTGGACTCATGTTGCGTGCCCTTGGAGGAGGTTGCGGAGATCCTGGCCTTGATGCCAAATCAGCAGGCTTGAGGAGGATGTTGCGCTTCTCCACAGGATCCAACCATGAATGGCATGTGCTAGTGTCATCTCCCTATCACCTCCAGGAATGTCGAGCTCAAGCGTCTCATAATCTTGGCACACCTCCTCCACACCTAGTTTAGCGTATCCAATAGGAATCAGTTGTCCATGGTAGACGTCTTCTGGTTGGGTTGAAGCAGCAGTACCGTAGCCAACCGTGAAGATTATGCCCTTCTGTTTACTTTGCAGCATACAAGGTGTCCATTGAGTGATATTACCCCCAGGATAGCGTTGCTGGCCAGTTTCAACTGCGTTATCGATAGGGAGCTCCGTGGAAGCGCAGCTGCTTCTTCGTTGAGAAACATTAGCTTCCTTGACATTAGGCACCGAAGCCGGTTGTGATTGCTTCTGCTGACTCATTGCTATGACAACTTGTCGTTTCACTTCATCCGCCATTCTAGCATCGTTAGATAACAACTGTTCTTCGAGCCTTCTCAATCGCGCTTGCTCCTCGTTCTTCCTTCTTTGTCGGCTTCTGTAAGAGTCGATGTACTGGCTGAACCCATATTTCCACGGAATCACGCCTTTGCCTCGTGGTCGACCCGATGCTCTGCATTCTCAAGGGCATAAGTCAGCTCATCTTTTTCTCTATCAGGCTGGAATATTCCCTAGGCAATAGCTTCCATGGTCTCCTCTAGTCTAATGGCTGCTCGCTGAATTCTTTCGCCAAAAATGCATTCGCCATTCTCTGGGTTCAAGGTTCCGCCATGACTATAAAACCAGTTCCTTGAACGTTTAGGCTAGTTGATGGTTGCAGGTGTGATACCTCTAGCAAGCAAATCTTGCTCCATCTTCTCCCATTTCGGGATTGTGACCATGTAGCCACCTTGCCCTGGAGTGTAGTGATATTTTTTCTTCGATGCATTTTCTTTCTTCCTTTGCACCCACTGAATACCAAGCTCAGAACAATTATATGCCACAAATGCATCTCAGTGGTCCTTTTTTCAAGTGCTCCTGTAGATGTTGGCGTTTTCCCTTGCTTGATATAATCCTTAATCAAATTCTTCTTGAAGGTCTGAAATTGTGTGGCCATCTTCCTGAAGGTCCAATCCTTAACTAATTCTTTAGACTCTGGTGGGAGTGTGAAATTATTCTTTAATTCACGCCAAAGTTGTTCCTTATCTCTTTGAGGCACCGCTACACTTTGCTCATTTGCATTATTGGATTTCCACAACCTAAAGCTGATCGGGATATGGTCCCTCACAAGATGTCTACATTCTCTTATGTATTTCCCTGCAGCATTGGCGGGAGTCATGGGTTCGCCATCATATGCCACTTCTGTGATAATGTATCGCCCTTCCGATTTTCTAGTCGGGCCTCGTTTGCCTCTTTTACGCTTCTCCGATGGCGAGGGCTACAAATAAAAGATATATTATTATTCATGCTCAATAATAGTCATTGTCTATACTATTTCATATATATACATATAGAAGAATGAAATGTTAGATATATACATTCTGGGTTTGTTGATCAACACCATCATCGAATTGCTCAATCCCGTCACCAAACATATTGAGGTATATGTTGGTATTGCTGGCATCATCATCATCTAGTTCTTCTTCTTCGACATGATGATGAGCATCAGCACCGGCTTCTTCTTCTTTGACATTACCATCGGCAATCATGTTCATTAGAAAACTGATTACCAACTTCATCCTCTCTCCGGTCCATCTTAACTAGTAATATAATACAAATAAAAAAATCAAGAATTTATGTAAAATAATTAACACCGAGTAACTACACAATTTCTAAGGACTTCTACATAATTAACAATAGACTTCTCCAGATTTAGTTATGTAAAATAACGCTAAGGATCAGCCCTATACAATTTCTAAGCACTTATATGTAAAATTTCTAGAAATATACACTAAAGTAAATATACACAAAATTTTCAAAAATTTAATCTTGTCACTGACGTCAATATCAATTTTCTACAAATTCATCTAGTCACAATAGACACTATACAAATTTTCTAGAAATTTTTCTAGTCATTAAAGTAAATATACAAATTTCTAGAATTTTTTGTAGTCATTAAAGTCACCATGCATATACATTAAATTTTCAAGAACTATGTCTTGTCACTAAAGTCACTAGCAAGTCTACAAAAATGACACAAACTACAAATCTACATGTATATATAATAACTTTTTCAAAGAACTCTAAGTAATTGACTTTGTAAAAAACATACTAAGTACTTGACTTTATACACACACACACACACTCGAGACTTCAATAATAACCAACAAAAAATTGATCTTTTGTTAAATCTTTATAATTTTGCTCACGAGCCATTTATTTTTTCTAACAAATTAAACCAAATAAAACTAACTAAATAATTGTACTAACAAACTAACCAATTAAACATCTAAACCAAATAAAAATAGCTAGTTTCATGATATAAATCTACCAACATACAACTTAACATACAAAAAAATAAAAAAATTCAAACCACTAACCTAACACAATGCACACACGCACAACACACGCGCATGCACACTCAAACAGTACTGCTGCGGCCGGCCGGCGTTGTACGGTGGCAATGCAGGGGGTGACGCAGCTGCCAGAGGAGGGGCACGTCAAGGCGCAGCTGCCGAAGGAGGGGCACGGAGCCGAGGAGGGGCACAGCGCTGCGCAGCTGCCAGAGGAGGCCCGAGCGGCGGCGCGGCGGCGGTGGTTGGACCCGATGCGGAGCGGAGGACGACGAGAGGCGGCGGTGGCGATGGCGGTCGTGTAGGCAACGAGGATGAGGAGGCGAAGAGGGCCAGTGGGGGGACGCTAGAGGAGGTAGACGGCGCCGGAAGTCGTCGACGGCCGGACCGGTGCGGCGGCCAGAATCTTGCGCTGATGGTGTGTCTCAGCGGTGCTGGCGGAGGCGCGCGGCGTGGAGGAGGAGGCGGAGGCACCAGCGCGGCCGTGCGCAGGGGGGGAGGAGGCACCGGCGCGGCGGACGTAGAGGCCGCGGCGACGTTAGCGCAGAGGAGACGGCGGCCAAGATCGAGAATGGAGAAGGAAGAAGGGGAGCCGAGATAAATATAGGGGGGCTACCTTTAGTCCCAGGTGGAGCCAAGACCCGGGACTAAAGATCCTTTAATCCCGGATGGTGGCTCCAGCCGGGACTAAACACCACTAAAGATCCCGGGTGGTGGCTCCACCCGGGACTAAAGGCCACTTTTGGCGGGCCATTTGAAAATTTCGGCTCACCTTTAGTCCCAGTTGGATCTACCACCCGGAATAAATAGGGTCATGTTCCAGTTTTTGTGTACTATTTTCATTATGGTTCATTTTTTAATAAATGGGCTGGCAGTTGTTAATTGTGTAAAAAATAATTTATGGGTCCAAAAAGATGCCAAACAAAGTATTTTATTTTGTTTAGATTTGACATACACAAGAAAAATCTTTAATTTATATTCATGTGTTTTGATCCATTAAACACATAACTTGATACACATTATATTTTTTTATTTTGACCATACAAATATGTATTAGCTAAATAAAATATTTGAAATTATTGCTTTTCGACAGGAAATGAGTTTTGCCATCACATTAACGTTAAAAATGAGTTTTGCCATAACATTATTGCCAATAGTAAGTGTGTGTGTGTGTGAGAGAGAGAGAGAGTGTGTGTGTGTGTGTCTGTGTGAGTAGTGTTAGTGTGTGTGTTAGTATAAGTTTCATGAAATAAATCTAGATAATTGAGTACTAAGATATCTAAAAATTATATTTGAACATGAAAATTAAGTAGAAAACTACGAAATTTATAAAACACAACGAACAATGATGAAGTACATATAATATACAAATTGTTCATCAGATATTTATAAAATGATACATAATAATTCTAATACATTAAAGATCAGCATCTACTGGTACGGTAATTGTCTTCCTCTTCATATATATCCCTTAATTATGATCGCTGCGCAAGTATGGAGCATCCTCATTGGCTAACAGCATGCATGGATCAACATTTACAGCGAAAGGAGGAATCTCAACAAACTTATTATAATCCTCCGACACGTCTATCTTGTCCTCGACTCCAATAATGTTTCTTTTTCCTGAAAGAACTATATGCCACTTTGGCTCATCTGTTTGCTTGTTTATCCCCTTGTTTGGCTTGCTGGACATGTCCTTCATGTAGAAAACCTGAGCGACATCCTGGGCTAGAATGAATGGCTCGTCTCTATACCCAAGATTATTGAGGTCCACTATTGTCATCTTGTATTGATCTTTTGTTACCCCTCCTCCAGTCAGCTTCACCCATTAGCACCAAAATAGAGATATCTTCAAAATGGTCCATAATACATTTCCCATATCTCTTCTATATAACCATAATATGTCTCCTTTTTACCGTTGTTGCCTGTGACATCCATACGGACACTGCTATTTTGTTGGTGCTCTTTTTATCTTGGCTCTGGTGTAAAATGTGTTCCCATTTATCTCGTACCCTTGGAATGTTAGGATACTCCAAGATGATCCCCTAGCCAACCACACCAGCTGTTCTGGTATATCCATGTTATGCATTAGATGCTTCCGCAACCAACTGGTGAAAGAATCCATATGTCGACGTGTAATCCAGACCTTAGACTTTTCTGGGAATTCGGAGCACAGAATCTTCTTATGTTCCTCGATGTACAGATCCACCAAGGAAGATTGTTGAAGAACCGTGTAATGTGCTTTTTTGAACGAGAAATCATTCGTACAAATATATGGTTTCTTTCCTACTGTGCCCTTTCCATGTATTCTCCCCTCATACCGCGATTCAGGAACCCCAATCGGTTTAAGGTCATCAATAAAGTCAACACAAAACTCAATGACCTCCTCCATTCCATAGCCACTGGCGATGCTTCCTTCAAGATGAGAACGATTACGAACATATTTCTTTAGTACGGCCATGAACCTTTCGAAAGGGAACATATTGTGTAGGAATACAGGTTCGAGAATATCAATCTCTTTGACAAGGTGAACTAGGATATGTGTCATAATGTTGAAGAATAATGGTGGAAATATCAACTCAAAGCCAACTAGACATTGTACCACATCGTTCTGCAACTTTATAAGATTGTCTGGATCAATTACCTTCTGAGAAATTGCGTTGAGGAAAGTACACAACTTTACAATGGTTAATCGAACGTTCTCAGGCAAAATCCCACGCAACGCAACCAGAAGAAGTTGAGTCATAAGCACGTGACAGTCACGAGACTTTAGGTTTGTGAATTTCTTCTCTGGCATATTTAGGATTCCTTTTATGTTCGAGGAGTATCCAGATGGGACCTTGATAATGCTCAAGCATTCAAACATGCTTTCCTTCTCTTCTTTGATAAGAGTATAGCTGGCAGGATTTAACTAGTACCATCCATTTTCTCTCATTTCTGGATGTAGGCCATCTCGTTCTTCCATATGTTGCAATTCCTACCGTGCTTCTAGTGTATCTTTTGTCTTCCTGTACACTCCTAGGACTTGACGCAAAGATTCTTCGTGACGTGCATCATATCAATTGAATTGCGAACATCTAAGACTTCCCAATATGGTAGCTCCCAAAAAATAGACTTCTTCTTCCACATGGGCGCCATTCCGTTTTCGCTCGGAACAGGTTGGCTACAAAGTCCCTTGCCAAATACTACTTCTATATCCTTTACCATATCAAAGACTTGCATACCACTTCGGTGCATCGGCTTTGTACGGTGGTCTGCTTGCCCTTTGAAATGCTTGCCTTTCCTTCGTACCTGATGTTTGATTGGGAGAAACTGACGATGACCCCTGTATACAACCGTTTTGCAGTGAGTCAAGTATACACTATCAGTTTCATCTAAGCAGTGTGTGCAGGCTCTATATCCCTTGTTCGTTTGTCCTGACAAGTTACTAAGAGCATGCCAATCATTGATGGTTACGAATAACAAGGCTCGTAGGTTAAAGTTCTCTTGTCGGTATTCATCCCACATCCGTACACCTTCTTCGTGCCACAACAATAACAATTCTTCGACCAATGGTTTTAGGTACACATCAATGTCGTTACCAGGTTGCTTTAGGCCCGGGATAAGCATCGGCATCATGATGAATTTTCGCTTCATGCAGGGCCATGGTGGGAGTTGTATATACATAGAGTCACAGGCCAAGTGCTGTGGCTACTGCTCATTTCACCGAAAGAATTCATGCCATCCATACTCAAAGCGAAACTTCTGTTCCTCGCATCCACTACAAAGCCTAGGTAAGTTCTATCTATTTTTCTCCACTGGGAGCCGGGTGTCTCAACATTGTGTCTTGCTTTCGTTCTTCTTTGTGCCATCGCATCAAATTAGCATGATCTTTGTTCCTAAACAGACGCTTCAAACGTGGTATTATAGGAGAGTACCACATGACCTTGGCAGGAACTCTCTTCCTAGGACGCCCCCCCTCGACTTCTCCAGGGTTGTCTCTCCTGATCTTATACCTCAATGCACCGCATACGGGGCATGCATCCAAATTCTCATACTGATCACCGCGGTACAGGATACAATCATTGGGACATGCGTGTATCTTCTGTACCTCCAAACCTAGAGGACAAACATGTTGTTTTGCTTCGTATGTTGTGGCAGACAACTCGTTATCCTAAGGAAGCATTTTTTTAAAAAAATCACTAATTCACAAAATCCCTTGTCAGATACACCATCTGTTGCCTTCCATTGTAGCAACTTCAGAGTGATGCCAAGCTTCTTCAAACCATCTGCGCATCCTGGGTACACCAACTTGCGGTGGTCCGCTAATATCTGCTGGAACTTCATCCTCTCATTCTCACTTTCACAATCTTCACGTGAATCACGCATCTCCTGCCCAAGATCGTCTGTGGGATCATCATCTGCCGCCTCTCTTTCAGGCTCTTCCATTGCATCATCATCATCAAAGGCACCGAATCCAGCGTGGCTAGGAAAGTTGTCATCTAAAACTTCTTCTTCATTATCCTCCATTATAACCCCTTTTTCACTATGACTGGTCCAACAAATGTAATTGGACATGAAACCATTAGCAAAAATATGGCTGTGAAGGGTCCTTGAAGAGGAGTAATTCTTGTTGTTCTGGCAATGGATGCACAGGCAGCATATGAAACCATTCCGCTTGTTTGCCTCGGCCACATCCAAAAAATAATGGAGGCCATCAATGAACTTCTTGGAATGTCGGTCAGCATTGCACATCCATTGTCGGTCCATCTGCATTGCACGATATGGTATTTTACATAACATGAACAATTACACAACATGATTAATTAAAACATCTAAAATATCAATTTGTTACACGTATCAAATAAATATAATAAATGAATAAATTCTCATAATTACAATAACATGAATAATTAAAAGGTCTGAAATATCCATCACACAGTATGAATAATAATTAAAAAGTCTACATAATCCATTACACAACATGATTAATTAAAAAATCTAAAATACCGAATAAGCTACACGCAAATACAAACTACTCACGAGACCTTTTGACTGATGCCTCGTCAACCGCCGCGCCAA
The DNA here is from genome assembly GCA_032594955.1 of Panicum miliaceum. Taxonomy (NCBI): domain Eukaryota; kingdom Viridiplantae; phylum Streptophyta; class Magnoliopsida; order Poales; family Poaceae; genus Panicum; species Panicum miliaceum. The sequence goes on along the minus strand of CM064067.1, from coordinate 10,401,593 downwards.
CTCTCGACAGCGAACGGTCAATTTCTACCATCACCGACGCTTTGCGCCTTAATTTACGTCAAGCCATCAACTCGCGATCATCATCCGTACCATGCAACTCGACATCAAATTATGCTCAAATTTGCGACTTGCATTTCCAAGCGCGAGGCAATGAAATGCTTTCTTAATCTAACGATGAATACGATCGCTAATAAGTCCAAGGCGCTCTTCAGTGTGGAACTCAAGGGAATGTTCGGTGCGCTTCAAATGTTTGCGTACCGACGCCCGAGCGGACGTACGACACTCCAATACATCATGTTGCAAAGTCATTTTTATGGATTAAACATTAATTACTCATCATGTTGGGTGAAGCACTCAACTACAGTATTTTCAAAAATAAAACTAATCTCACTACACTTATCAAATAAATGTAAAAAACTAAATAAATTTTTAGAGGCGTACACTAATTATTTTGACACTCTTCAGTTTCAGTTTGAGGCGAACACTCATCATCCCACACCATATGGGATGCATTCAAGATTCACAACATTGTTTCAGGCTCTATATGCAAAAACCATCGAGAAGAAAAAAAAAACTTTGTTTAGGAACATGTATCTATTGTTAATCTTGACCATGCGGTGATGACACTGCCATTTGGGACCAACATTGATATCTACGACACTATGCGGTACAGGGACGTAATGAAGGAGTACGGCCTTGGTCCGAATGGTGGCATCCTCACTTCGCTCAAAGGTGAGGATTTCTTCATTGAGACCAAGGTCGTACTCCTTCATCACATCCTTATAATGCACCATGTCACGAATATCATGTTGGTCCCGAATGGCAATATCATCACCGCATGGTTAAGGTTAATGACAGATACATATTCCAGAACAAAGATTTTCTTTTACAAAGATTTTCTTTTACTTATCGACGGTATCAATGTGAGCCTCAATAAATACATCCTTAGAGTGTCAAAGTAATTCATTCATAGTATAATATCAAGTATACATCTTTTTTTCACTTTTAATAATTATTCAATTTGACGTTTCACGTTGCACATAAACATTCAATTTGTAATTTCACATTCACACATTTCACATTTCACATTCAAATCCACGTATGGTCATATATACATACCCTCATTCTAAAAATAAAATATCCTATTATACTCATTTTTATATCCATATCTTTTTCTAAATAGTATTCCTCTCTCTATGTATATACTCCCATTCCAAAAAATAACATTCTACTCTATGCAAACCTTAAATAATTTGAGCTCAAATGGTGTATAAATCGAAAAAACTCCAACATTTTTCCCTATCTAAAAAACCTCAAAATCTCTATTTTTAAACCATCAAACGAGCTACAATAGCAATGGAAGATGAGAGGATGAAGTTTCTAATCTTTAAACCGTTTTAAACCGTTGGATGGATAGGGAATCAAAAGCCTTCACAAATCGTGGAGAAAATTGACATGACCTCCCCTCACCCGAGAGCCAAGAACAGGAAGAACACGAATGGAAAAATGGCTCGAGCAGGGGAGGAAGAAAGGGATAAAGGGCCTGGGGAATTTAGTTCCGTTGGAGTCACCAACCAGAACTAAAAGTCTCTCATTTTGTCCCGGTTGGTGGCTCCGGCCGGGACAAATGGGCCAGGCTCCAACCGGGACTAAATGTCCCTCACCCTCCCGATAGGCCCCTAGCTGTTGGATCCGGGACTAATGCTTTTATTAATCGTGGGCCCAAAACTGACTGGGATAAATGAGAAGTACGAAAGATCGTTTCTGTAGTAGTGATAGTCAAAACTGAAAGCAGAAGTAAAATTACATGCATCATCACTCATAAAGTTAGAAGCTAGGATTCGGCAGAATAGGCCGTCACTAGCACACGCAAACACAAGTCAGAATATATTACACTAATCAATCTAAATATAAAGAATGGAGTATTATGGAAATCAGGACTAGAGGCTGGACATGAATTGATGTGGCCTGCTTTACTGCTTGCACACGTCTTGGCATATCCTGCAGGCCGTACGTAGCGGCACCACGCCACCACTCTTTCAAGCCGGCGAAGCCGCGCAAGGCACGGCCGCACAACGCGTGGTGGTGGTTCTAGCCTTCAGCGCCATTGCTTGTTGCTTGTTTGGCTCCCGGCACCGTGTCTCTGTGAGGCCCGCCCGTAACCTTGCCGGCCATCGGGACATCAGGTACCCAGTTGCATGGAGCGCCGGCGGATGAGGGAGATGGCGGAGCACAATGGGGCGCACATGTGCCGGCGGACGAGGGTGGGTGTGACGGCAAACGACGTAGGCGGTAGTGAGTATAGATGGCCAAACGGGCGGCCCGGCACGAACCTATTTAGGCACGGTCCGTCAAGGCACGACAACTAAACGGCCCTGCCGTGCCACCCTATGGGTTGAGACATCGGCCCGGGTGAATCTTAGCCGTGCCGTGCCGGCCCGTCGGCCCGATTGGCCCGCGTAAGAATGCGGCACGTGGTGGGGGGAGGATGAGCAGATCTCGCCGCGCCGCCGTTGTTGGGGGCGGATGCCGGCCATGCCGCCGCACCATTGCCGTTCGCATCGCCGCTTGGAGCCTCAGAGAAGGGAGGAGGGGCGGGCGCCAGCGGAAAGGGAGGAGGTCCGAACCCGCTGCGGAAGGGAGCAGCTGCGGGCGCCGCCGCCGGCACGCAGGCACCATAGGAGGTGCGGGCGGGAGGAGCGGCAGAGAACAGGAAGGCCGCGCCACGCCGCCGCGAGAGAGGGAAGGAGGTCTGGGGCTTCGGGCGGCCGGGTGCCGACACCGCCGGGGAGGAGAAGGGTCAAGTGCCCTCGTGTCGTCGCAGGAGTCAGGAGAGGGGAGATAAGAAGTTAGGGTTTGAAGGATGAAAATGTGTATATATATGTGGGCCAGTGGTAGAGATTTAGTTTGATGGGATGAAATTACATGCTATCTTGGACTGACAGTTAATCATGTCGTGCCGGATTGGCCCACGTGCCGGGGTCTCGGCCCAAGCACGACACGAGGTACGGGTTGGACTGGCACAGATCCGATTAACCTTGTGCTCGGGCTGGGCCAAAATAACTTTCCATGGGCCGCCCACGGCCTCATGCCTTACGGAAAACTATGCCAGTGAGAGGATATATGGCTGGAGCCGAGCCGCACGCTGGGCTGGCTGTTGGACAGAGCCGAGCTGAGTTGCTGAAGCCTTTCCACGGGAGGATCGCCTGCTCGAGCAGGAGACGTCGGATCCGCTCTGCAGCCACGTGGCAGGAATCGAAGGCGGTGAGGAACCGTCCCCACCCAATTTTTTTCCGCTGCGTCGCTTCGCGCTGCGCTCCCGCAAAGGCCGCCGCGCTCTCCGGTGCCATTTACTCCGACGACGGCGGGCGGATCCAGGTATGCCTCCTCGAGCTCCCCTCCACTATCCCTCCTCCGCCTCATCCTCTCCCCATTCTCCTCCTTCCCATCCCCTGTTTTTCTTGCTAGGGTTCGAGATAGACGGCAGCGGCAGCGGCCTCGATTCTGATGGTAGCGGCTCCTCCAGGTGCACCTTTCCTCTCCTCCTTCCCCTCCCCTTTCCCTCCTCCTCCCTTTCTTCTAGGGTTAAATCCCATGCTCCTGTGCCAGATCCACGAGAAGGGCTTTCTTGCTGGTGTCAAATCCGTTCTTGTTGCTTTTCTTCTCCAGGGCAGCGGCCACACCAGTGGTACCAGCAGATTTTAGGGGCTTTTATCTATTGCAAGTAGTGCTTGGGCATCATGTAGTTTTTGTTATCATGGCTGCTACTAGTAGCATGAAAATCACAAGCACACAATGTTCTCTGAAATTCCCCTGTGTGTAAATTGTGCCGATCAAATTGATGAGCTACTTCATGGTTCGTGCTCGCTTAATTACTTCATCACTGATATCATATTTGAATGCCTATCTATTTACAGTTCAGAATCATGCCTATCTATTTTCTGTTGTCTCAACTGTGTTCTGACTAACAGACCAGATAAGGATTCTCTCCCCTTTTGGGGATAAATGTCACTTAATCAGGACTTCAAGAGCACTACATTAAGCTCGACTTAAGTTCTTTGCTTGTTGGTGTTGGGATCAGCAATTGTCTAACATATTTGTACCTTATTTTGCTGATACTGCTTGTCCTTTTTTTTCCACCTTATTCTTGTGATTTTGCTGATACTGCTTGTCTTTTTCCCCCCATCTTATTCTTGTGATTTTGCTAATACTGCTTGTCATTTTTTCCACCTTATTCTTGTGGTTTCTTAATACGCTTCTAAATAGGAGCTCCTAGAAACTTATTAAGCTTATTTTTAACTGAATAATGTTCTGTTCCAGGGGCAGCGGCTGCACCAGGTGTCCTCATCGCCAGACAGTCCAGAAGGATATCATATTGATGAACAACGTCTTGTTTGAAAATCTCAATTTTGGAACCACAAAAGGTGAGCTATTGCAAAGTACATGGTACCTGCAGATTTTAGGAGCTATTGCAAAGTGCTTAAGTATGGTTTTGTGTTCTGTATTGCAAGGTCTGACAGAATCTATGACATTTCTTTTGGGATAGTTAAACTACAGATTTGTAGGTGCAATTACTAGTGAATAGCTGTAATTTGCAAATGTAGGTACTGTAGCACTTCCGTTTCTTGTGGTATCTTAGTGATTCTTCTAATGAAGGTGCTGCTAGCACTTCCATTTGATCGCATATCCTCTAATTCCAATATTTTGGCTAGGTTAGCAACGTAAGTTTATTTTAACTGAATACTGTTCTGGTCCAGTTTATTTTGAAGTCACTGAATACTGTTTTGTTCACTGGATACTGAATACTGTTCTGTTCACGTATCCTCTAATTTCTAGTCTTCTGTAGCTGCTTGAGATGGCTTAGACATCGTCCCATTTGAATATTCAGTTAGACACTGACAACATTGCTCTATGAAGTCCTAGCTTATCTGGATTGTTTGGCGATAATTGCTTTACTGTATAGCCATACTCCTGTTGTCGTGCATGTGTCTCATCAAGATTCAAAATTTTAATAATGAAAGTTCAGTAAAGGTCTGCAATTGTGAAAGCTTTTGATTCACCATGAGTCACTGAATATTGTTTATCTTACTGAACTAGTATCACTGAATTTTTTTTAATTATCATGCATTATTTCACTTTCATTTTTGCCTTTGGGTGATCGCCTAGTTGCTCATCAGATGTGATGTTAGTGTATTGTTACTGCTAGTCTATTCTTGCTCATGGGGAGTTTTGTTCGGACAATTTTTGTATTGATATGGATTCCGGAAGATTGTACTTTATTGGGCAATATGGGTTGGGGAGCTCAGCCTGCACGTCATGTTTGTACTGAGCCAGACATTATGCTTGGGTATTAATTTTTCTACTGATATGGAATTGCAATTTGAACATGTGTATATCATTTTGTTATTTGCGATCGGAACTGAACATGTGTTCTGAACATCACATCTGCACGTTCTGCAATTGGAACACGTGTCCGGATATGGAACTGCATGTTCTGGGTGATCAGGGGCTTACGTTCTGGAGGCCGTTGGTGATTAATTAAAAGCATACTTACCCTTGGTTCCAAAACTCCCTCGTTACCAAATACCGAAAACAGTAGTGCCAGTGATTAATTAACCAGGTCTGGGTTGGTGGGGATTGGGTGGAGGTGAGAGGATCACCCAATCCATTAGTGTTTGAGCTCTCCCATGGTTTATCCTCCGTGGTTGCCAAACGAAGCCTTACATGAAACCGGATACAGGGTCTATTCAAGTCTGTTACCGCTCCTACTTGACTGGTAACGCAAAACGTTATGGCTCTCATAACGCTCGTCTTCCTCAACAGACCCTTTGCTTGAACAGCACCAACCGCTGCCCACCCCTCTGCTTGCCCAGCTAGAGCAGCTTTCCCTAACTGTCGTGGATCCCCATCATCGGCAAGGCCTCATTGATATGTCCAGCCCTCTCCCCACCCCTCAATCTTTCTACCTTGCCATGGCGGCGCTGCGGATGGAGGTCATGGTGGCGGCCATTGTGGCCTTTAAGGCAGTGTCAAGGGGAAGTGGCTTAAGGAGTGGTGACTGGTGAGGGGTTCACCAGAGGTAGTTATACGGGGAGCTCGGCGGTGTCGCCGTGTCGGATGTTCGTGATTAACATAATGCTTCCATGAGATTTGATACTGTGGCTGAACCAAACAATCACTACTTTCTACCATTCCCTTTACATTTATGGTGTGATTTGTTACCATTTAAGTTAACGTTTGCAGTGCTCCAACCAAACGCGATCTGAGCCACAGTGACCTAGGAGATGGCCGCATCACCAGAGTGTGTCGAGGTGTTGGAGCCGCAGCCGCTGGAGGTGATAGCGCCGGAGGTGAATGCTAAGAAGCGCAACCCGGTGCCCAAAGTCCGGGTTCTTGGCCGCCGGATTTACGATCCAGAGAATGGCAAGACCTGCCACCAAGTGAGCTAACTTGCTCGTCCTTCTAGTTGTCCCCTGCTTTTGACTTCTTATCTGAGGTGCGTAGATTTGACTCGTTTGGCTTCTCTGCCATTGTTTCCTCTTCTGCAGTGCCGCCAGAAGACAATGGACTTCGCGGTAGCATGCAAGCAGGTCAAGAAGAAGGGCCCGTGCCCAATCAAGTACTGCCGCAAGTGCCTCCTCAACAGGTAAATAGTTACCCTCCATTTATTCTCAGTGGACAATTTCTTTCTCAGCTTTAGCCTGGTCTGGTTTCCTTAGGTACGGTGAGAATGCCGAGGAGGTGGAAGGGAAGGAGGACTGGATCTGCCCCAAGTGCAGGGGCATATGTAACTGCAGCTTCTGCAGGTGAGCGAGCATAGATGATTTGGGGTGATGGTGCTCAGTTCAATTGTCATGGTAGGGAACCTATATTTTCTTATTTGTCTTGTCATTGTTTGATCAGAAAGAAGAAGGGCGAGATGCCAACAGGAATTATGGCCCACATTGCCAAGGCTTCGGGGTGTACCTCTGTCCATGATCTCCTTGAAAAGGGGTCAGACATGGTGGCTGCTACACAAGCGATACTCAAGATGAATGGTAGTGACAAGGTATTGCTATTTTACTCTGTATTCTCAGTTGTACCATGCAATCCTGCATTCTGGTTGATATGCTTTGCTGACACAACTGTTACAAACAAGCATCAGGGCACAAAGAGGTCCCGAGAGACAGATGCTGCTGATAAGGTGGCTGCTAAACGGGATGAAAGTGTAGGCATTGATCTCAATACAGTTCCAGGAGATGAAGGGAATGAAAATATAGGTGTTGATCTCAATGCACGTCCCTCTGTCTGTATCAAGAAAAGGAGGAAGCTCCAGCATGGTGTAAAGAAGAATCCTGCTGATGAAAGGTCCCATGGTGGAGACAGTAATGAACCATTACCGAGGAATGAAAGCCCTGATGTTCTCAATAATAATATTGCACTACCCAGGGGTACTCCGGTCACTAACATTGCAGGTGCACAGTTTGACAATGAGGATATTGGGGCTGCAATTCAGTTTCTAGAATTCTGCCGCGCATTCGCAGAGGTAGTCAAAGTCAATAAATAAATGGTGCATGCCTTGTTTTCATAACACCTGGATAGCATATGCAAGACATAATGGTCAAATTTGGGTTCAGATATCTGAAAGTTTGAGTATTGCCATGATTTGACGTCCCATGAACTCTTTAGCTGCTTTTGCATGTCCACCTTTTGTTGCTAACCGCAATCATAGTTAACATTAGAAGTTAACATTAGAATTTGCTAGAAGTTAGGAATTGATGCACTAAGCATGACATTGGTGTTTTGTGGGGATGCAAACCATGAAGGGATATTTGGATGACGATGCAAGATGTGAGAGAGAAACATCTGAACCTTTTCTTGAACTTACCGCTGATCTTAAGGGGATAGGGAGGTCTTTGTGCTGGAGTGTTGTTGCCCCAACCAGGGATCACGTTGTGTTGCATTGAGGCATTGATTCCTTGCCTCTGAATTTGGTTCGGAATAACTCACGTATAGATTGTTGAAGTGCAGCTGTCATGCATAACTGACCATGCTTATTAGGCTTAATTTCTTGCCAGAAGCGAGCAGTTCTATTCATATTTTGACATGTCAATCCTTATTAATTCCATATTAGGAGCTTCGCCCCTGTATAGGGCAGATGAGTATTCTAGGTTTAATAGGTCTGTCCAAGGTAGTGCACATCCAGGCACATGCCCAACCTAGATAGAACTTGAACATATGTTGTTAGTTCATGAAAGTGCAAATAATTATTGTGTTAAAGGGTCTGTTTCTTGTTTTGGGTTTAGATGCACATCTTTTTAGATATCCTGTTTAAGTTCATTAAAAAAAAACTTGGCCGGGGGGAAAACAGACCCCGCGGTATTGTAACCGAGAAGGAACCTCAGCGAAGCCGGCAGAGAAAATACCTGAACCCTATCTTAAACCTAGCCCAGCCACTATTTTTTTGGGTTGCTAGGATTTGGATATCCTGTTTAAGTTCATTAATGAGGAAAAAGAATGACCAAAAAATCTATATTTCTATTTGTTTGTAATGTATGCTAATTTTTTGCTTTGAGAATGCACTTTAAGTGTTTTAATTTGGAAACGCGTAGTTATACATATATGTATAGATATTGGTGTTTCTATATTAAGTATACTATATTTGTGGTGTGTCCATGTAGTTCTGCGTGTAATGTCTTCATTCAAGTTTTTAAGTCACTAAACAGTGATTCACAAAGATGGAATTTCCTCAAAGACATGCCATAGCTTTAGGTTCATTTGAAAATTGTTGTCGTTTATAAAAATGATGAAAATGCACTAGGACAAGGTACATATTAGCACACAATAAATGGTGGAAGTGCCATGGTATGTGAAATGTATAACAGAATCTGATTTTGATTCTGTGCTATTATTTGCTTAATTTCAATCTTGGATGCATAGCTATTCACGGAACAGGGGTTTCAATGAGTCTTTTAAGAGGATAAGGTATAGTGGCATATTTGTGGCCTCAATATTCTGGTTCATATTTTTAATATGTCTGCAGCATAGATATATTCTAATGCAAATATAAGATATGCGTGTTTTTTTATGGTACATTAATTACCAGACGATGAAGCTGATGGATGGAGGTCATGCATGTTCATTCTTCCTTTTGTTCGTGTCAACAATAGTTTGACATTGCATTTTTCTTAATGTCTTTTTGTTGACAAACATACATTATGTTAGAACTTGTTCATCCATCTCAGAACTTTGTCATATTAAGCTTAAAATATATTTGTACTGATGAGTTGCTGCACGCAACTTTGTAGATTTAGCTGGTTACTGTACCTCACCAATTGTCTGCGGACACTATAGCAATCATTACATGGTGAGCTAGTGACTAAGAACCCTTTTCTGTAATAGCATCAGTATACTGCAATATTTAGAACACTAATAATAGTTGAGTATTTTGGTAGCTGCGACCTGCTACACCATGACAAGTTTTTGGCTAACAATTCAAAGTACAGTGACATTTTTTTTAGAACTGATGTTATTATGATTTTCTTTATAGCAGGAGCAATTCGACCTTAGATTTAATTATTTTTCTGTATGTAGGAAAAATGCAGAAATCAAACATTTGTTATTTGAAATGAATAACCAAACAAATACATTTGTTTATTGTTTCCGTTCAACATTTCAATTTGCTCTATCATGTACACATGCTTTCATGACACATTAAATTATGTAATATAATAAAGAAATGTTGTCAAACAGATTTTCCAAATAAGGAAAGAGCACCCAGAAAGAATTCTTCAAGATGTAGTTGGAGGTCGTGAACTTCGGTTGGTATCCTCAGTTGTTGCCGAGTTTCACATAAAATTGTTATCGGTCATTCAAGAAGAAAAGGGGAAGAAGTAAGAACATTCCAAGTTGATAGCTCCTTGCAATTTTGTTTGAATGTAGTCAATAAAAAATATTATATTTGTTCCCAGGCCTCTGGCTTACACGAGAGATGGAGATGCATGGGTAGTCGATGTTGGCAAATATATCAGTGAATCAGCATTTACATCAAAAGAATTGCCTCATGACTGTTTAAATCAGGGAGTATCAGGATATAAAAACTTGAGCCCTTCTTGCAAGCTGCGTGTTCTGAATTTTCTGTGCGATGAGACCCTCTCTACTGAGTACGTAATGTTTGCAACATTTACAATAATCAATTCACTTCATTGCCACTCTCTTTTTTTATGTTTCAGAAGTGAAATTGTTCTTTTATTATTTGATGTTATAGAACATAAGAACTATGACTATTCTATCATAGCATATCACTGCCTAACTAAATGTGTATCGGTCATGGGGGACAAATAAAATTTTATGTGCTAGCACAAATTAGAAGTCATTTATAAAAGAATGGTGAGAGCATATTATTAGTTATTATTCTATTAATGATTTCTTAACTTTGTCTAGCAAGTTGAGGAACTGGATTGACATGCAAAATGATGTTGCCGCTGAACCAATGAATGCTGCCAGAGAAAAAGCCCGCACCGCAAAAGAAAAGGTATTGAGCTTGGAGAGCCTTTTCTCTTTCTAGGACCATGACCTTGAAGCATTCTACAACACTTTTTTGTGTTTCATAGGAAAAAGAGCTAAAGGAAAGGCTAAAGGACAACATGGATAAATCAATGCTTTCACCCAATGAAACAGCAGCCCTTACCAGTGAAGAAAATAAGGATCTTATTTCCCAAATAAAGGAGGCACAGGAAGTCAAGCGTTCAGCCATAAATGGTCAGAACAATACGACTGGATATATCTGGAACTTTTCACTTCACATTTTGTTTAGTTTTATGTGTTTTCTCGATTCCCCATTTGTTTGATTAGTTGAACTTTTTATTTTATGGTTTTTCACGCCACAACTTGCTTGGGCTTTCTGCATTTTTAAATCTTGAGCTAAAAATTCAAAAAATGTTGTTGGATTATTTATACTTATGCCAGTACCCATTACCATAATATTTTTAATGTTGGGCATAAGACCAGCCATGCCATTGTGCCGATGCTTAGAGTGGGTTATGGGCTTCCATAGATTTATGCTGTGCTGAGTGAGCACATTTTACTGGGCTCAAATCTTGGATAAAGTAACAAAACTGTGGGTCTGACAGCCTGTGCCAGCTGATACAGAGGGTTGCACGTAGGTTCAAGCGAATAAATAGTGCTAAACTGGGAGCTCAGGGCCACTAAACGCAGATCCAGTGGCCATAATTTGTCATGCGAAAAGGATGGAAAAATGTCACTTATTTCAATAGAACTACCTTATATTTTCTAGAAAAATGCCATTAGAAACAGCAAACTTGAGTGCATGAGAAGGATTGATTTGGATTTCATTTTTGTTTGCTATGATCTTAAATTTCTTTCATTATAGTCTGATTCCATGGGTAACAAATTAAAACTGAAGCAAGCATGGGGCACCCCGCACCCCTTTATTTTGGATCTCATTTCGTGCTTCATTCACAACATTTAGTAAAAGCAGTTACCCCATTGCGATAATTTATGAATCGTGAGGAGTTTCATCTGTCTATTATCCATTGTATTCTTATTTTGTTGTAATGTTACTTGCGTATATTTGTGTCATTTAGCCTGATAGTTACCAGAAGAGTGCAGATTATCTGGGAATCACATTTTCTCAACTTAAATTTACTAAACAGACTGTCTTGACTTTTCAAGCAAAACATTTTTGGGCAGTATTTCATCGTTTCGCACACTTTTTGTTTATCTTATTCTGTAGTGTGTAAAAAAATTGAGCTAGCTGTTAGTATTAATTTTCATCTTTTGCTTCTCAGATATGGCAGTAATAGCAAAGCAGGGAGGTCTTTGGACCAAGCCTCTCATGGTAGAAAAAGGGTTAGCATACTGGAAGCTAGATGGCTACTGTGATAACACAGCAATATTACTTCAAGGTTTTGTTTGAAGTTATTGTGCAATAACATTTAATTTACTTGTTTTAGCATCTGGATTATTACATTACTAACTTGTAATATCATGTTTATGTCAGAGTATGGTGATGATGAGTTACTGGCAAATAAAGACAAGTGGTTTATGTTTACTGAAGATGAAGAGAAAGTAATTGAAGAACATATAGCAAGAAGGTAAGGATTTTGTCTTGCGAACTTTGGATATATCTTTATCTTTTTAATGACGATAAATTTTCTCTTTTGTTGCTTGTATATGACAAAAGTTATTTGATGGAAACCCGTATTTTATCTGCTGTAGATCCTCCAGTTATGCTACCAAAAATTCATTTCTATGTGGTGTTGTGATGATTAGACAGTGTCAAACTAGCATTGTAACAAATGTTCATAAATGTGCTGCATCTTCCATAAGTTGCATCATTTTATGATGCCATCTCAGAGCTCAAATGTTGACTGATTCGTTCCAATATTTTTGAAACTAGTGTGATCAAATAAAGCTCAACATGTATCAAATGATTGTTTAAGTATTCAGGCAATCATTCCTTCTACAAACATGTGTTCAAACAAGTTTTTCTTAAAGCTGTGTAGTAAAGAACTTCATTTTTTTCTAGACTCTAGGTTGACAACAGAATTACTCTGTTTTACAATGCATCGAACCTGATGCCTTGACTCCCTAAAGAACTTCATTTTTGCTAGACTCTAGGTTGACAACATAATTACTCTTTTTATATTGCATCGAATTGATGCCTTGACTCCCATATTACAATTGTCTCCACCGTCTACGTCTTATGGGTTTTTTGGAAATGAAGAGGGCGTAGTAACACAGAATGGGATTCAGAGCGATGAGACTGTGAGCCAAGTCCAAACTAATTGCAAGGCTGTATTCCTCATGCTATGTGTTTACAGGTCTCCCTGATAGCTAATTTGAAACTTTTGAACCCAATCTTAACCAGTAAAATCTTATCCCTAACAACCATATGTTTCCTAACTTAAAGCTATGTGTTTACAACATATATAGTATATGTAATGAAGAATTTCCCAACATATATACATCTCTTAAAAATTTATCAGCTAGCTATAAGGGCGTCCATGACTCCAAGTTAGATGTTTGCTTATATGGAATAGAAAAATAATTGAAGAGAGATAAAATGCTAGCCACTAGTTATGCATATACTACTATTGTATTCCACTCTTTCATAATTAGTACTTTGTCATTAGACTAGAGTTTATGTTATCATCTCACAGGATGAAGTAACACACCACATTAGTTTAGAGTATACATTAGGCATCTCAAAGCTCCGTTTCATAAATTATTGTCTGCTGGTCAGGTCTTTGAGGATGGTGGAACCTTATTTGTGTTTCCATTCTTCTAAACTAAACCTTATAGAAGGTTGCTGCCACAGTTTTCAATAGCTTAGGCTTTCATAGGATTAATGCTATGTTGTCAAAAACTGAAAATACTGAAAATTTGGATATGAGTGAGTCCTTGGTTAGAAAGAATAGAGTGCTGGGCTGTAACAAAATGTAAAATGACAGATCAAAGTATTAAAATATAAGGAAGAAGAATAGATTTACATGGATGATTGAATATAGAAATAGAATATTAGAATTAGAATAGTTTATATTTATTTACTGTACTGGAAGATACTGAAGTCCCTGTTAAACGGAGTTGATTCCCTAACAAAAAGCTCTAGTAATAACAGGTGAAACATCGACAATCTGAAGCATAATATTCCCCATATTGCAATATAGGATGTTCATACCTTACTTGTTTTATGTAGTCATATCCAGAAATATTAAAATGTAATAATTTGACTCAGGAAGTTCAGGTATGTGTTCATCCATATACATATGGGCAAAAGACAATGGGTGTGATAGATCAAACAATTGTCTTTTGCTTAAATGTTTTACCAGTCAATGTATTATAAATGATATAGGAAAAAGTCCATTTTACTCCCCTCAACAATTCACTTTGTCCACTTAACCCCCTAAACAAAATTTAGGCTCAAGTTACTACCCCAAACTATTTCAATTGGTCCAATCTACCCCCTAATGAGATTTCTCTTTTTTATTTCTCCACTTACAAGTGGAATTTAAACTTTAAATTTTGCAATGTAACTTATAATATGATGCCCTATGCTAGAAAAATACATTATGATTTTTTTCATGAATATTTTTCATGCAAAATTGTATTTAGGTGATAAATTTTGTGTTAAATGTTTCCAAATTATGAAAATAACCATGAAAAATTATTAATGTATTTTTTAACATATGACATCATGTTCTCTATCCACTCACAAAATTTGAACTTAAAATTCAATTCGTACGCGGAGAAACAAAAAAGATAAATATCATTAGAGGGTAGATTGGACTAACTGGAATTGTTTGGGGAGTAAATTGAGCCTAAATTTTGCTCAGGGGGTTAAGCGAACAAAGTGAATTGTTGAAGGGAGTAAAATGGCATTTATGTATGACATGGCATTGCTTTCATCCCTTGACAATGTCATGCTACTTAACCTCATGGTTTTTGACCTTCGCATAGTGCTAACTGCTAGTGCTAAGAGTAATTCCTGTCTACATACTTTTGTCACTAATCTGGAATTCGGTTGTAACTGTTATTGTAGGTCCAGACATCAGATGAGAAAGCGTATCAGGGTCTAATGTACTGATTTCAGGCTCTGGCTTGTTCAACTTGCTGTTATCCTTTCTAAGCATTTCTTTAGTCAGTTGGACTAGATTTTCAAAATGATAATTTTTTTCGAGGTGCTATCTCTGGGCCACAACTATTTCTGTATTTATCCAACTTTGTAATATACAGTGGTAGAAGATACAATGACAGTGCTTTTGTTCATTGAAACTCTCAGATGTTTAATTCGCAGTTGTCCAACCTTTCGATTCAACTTCAGCATTGTTATTCTGTACTAGCTCTAACATACCAGTACATTTCTTCTGCATATATTGCCATTATTTTTACCTTGTAAGCACTTCTCTGGTTTTCCGCTGGACCGCTGGAGTAACTTTTTCTGCATTAATATAGAGGTTTGTCCATGTGACATGTTCACAACCTGCAACACGTACACATTGTTTACCAACTTTGCCCTAGTCTCCATGACTCGGTGGTCAACAGTGATTTGATTCGCTCGGACAAAGGAAGCTATTTGTTATGGATGCTTTTGTGGGCAGAACCTACTACAGAATGTGACGCAAGAAGGATGTGGGAGCTTCATCTTCAACGCCAAACCAGCAGGATTAGGCGACAGAGTTAGCAGCAGTGTTTTAAAGGCGTCGCCTAGGTGTCAGGGCGGCCTAGCTCTCCTTGAGGAACAGTAACGCCTAGGCGTCTGCGTGTACCCAGCTTGCTTTGGGTGGCCTTGTTGCCTTTAAAACACTGGTTAGCAGGTCCAGGTTTGTTAGCAGCTATTGGGTTAGTTTGTTAGTTTGATATCTTGGTTGTTATTATGCTCGGCAGTTATAAGCTGAGAGGATCATCGTGTCAGTTAGGCATAGATTGAGCACAAATAATCCTCCGTGGGAGGGTGAGCACGCTCAAGTTGCCATCATTCACCGTCCTTTCCATTCAATAAAAAACCCAATTCCCCTGCCCCAACACTACTTATCATCTTTGACAAGCAATGCTTAAACACTATTCAGAAAATTAATCTTCCTGCGTATCCTTATTTTCTTTGGATGAAAGGAACCGGATACCTTTTCCGAGTGGAGGCAGTAGGCTATTCTCGTTCTTAGCTTTATACTAATAAACATGCCATTGCGTAGGCTCGTAGGCGTAATTCGTATTCGTATGCTTCCTACACAGTTACTAGCTTATTGAAAGAAACAAGTTAGGTTCTCTTCACCAAGGTTTGGCCTCTTAGCCGAGGAACTGGCTATAAACTAAAGGAGTTTCTAAATGAAAAATGATGAGAACTATTTTGCTTTTAGCGGCTGTTATTTACAGTTGTAATGATCTTTTTAAAAAACCTTATGAATAACCATTTGACTGATCTTTAGGTCTTATCACTTGGTTAAGCTATTTATGTGTATACTATTTCATGATTATGTTGAGTAACATTGGTCTTATACTCTTATGTTGAAAATGTTGATTGCTAGTTGGATCCGCTATGCCTTAGTTGAAGCCTGGCACCTTGATCATAACCGATGGTTTTTTCCTACAGAAAAGTTGTACAGGTAGACAAGAGCCAAGAATCTGAAATCAGTTTTGGGGCCATATTTTGGGATGGTTTTTTCCTACAGAAAAATTGTATAGGTAGACGAGCCAAGAATCTGAAATCAGTTTTGGGGCCAGATTTTGGGAGGATGAGAACATAGGGATGCTTTCATTGCCAATAGAGAAACCTACATCCACCCCCGTCATTTGTCTCGATAGAGTTTAGACCCGGGACTAATACTCCAATTAGTCTTTGGTCTAAATTTTATGAATGCCAGAGCCCTTTTCATCCCAATTGGTAACACCATCCGGGACTAAAAGTCACCCTTTAGCCCCGGTTGGTGTTAATAACCGGGACTAAGAGTCCTCTAGACACTAGTGTAAGACCCTTTAGTCTGGGTTGGTGTTACCAATCGAAATTAAAAGGTACTTTTATCCCGGTTGATAACCCCAACCTGGACTAAAGGGTCCTTGTTCAAAACAAAAGCATCCCATCTAGAATCTGTGTCGTATAGGTGGGGAGGTAAGGAAGTTATGTGCAAGGTAAGAGATCTTGGATTTAATTTCCGCAGATAGTAGGGTTAGGGATGCTTTTAGCCTTGTTGGACCTAGAACTAAAGGACCATATTCGTAGTTCCGGTTGGAGAAACCCGGACTAAAACAACTTCTCCAACCCGGACTAAAACAACTTCCCAATCGGGACTAAATCCCGTTTCTCTGGAAGTGCCTATGCAGTTGGATTTGGATAGAAGCTTTGCAGTGTGCTGCTTTAAGTTAATGAAACAACTATGTGGAGAGGCCTCTTGCTTCCCATCTCAAATTATTTGCTACCTGAATGTCCGCACCGCAAGTGATGATGTAACTCGCGCGTGCGCTGTGTGCTGCACCCTAAATAAACTATATGCATAGCTTGTCTAGGTAATATTAATATATTATGGAGCAAACCAGAATGGGTAGATAATTGAAGGTGACAACGTGTATAAGTAGTTAACATTCCATTTCATGAACTGGCATAAGATCAGAACATCATTATATTTTCATAAAAAGAACTAAGAATAAATAATTCACCAAACTGTTCAAATCTCCCAGCCAGAAAAGGTCTAAAGTTGCAGTGTTCTATATGAGCTTCAGAACACTAAGCTGACCAATTTCTATGAAGGATAGTAAGAACAAGCGGATTAAAAAGGGCACCATTGCCGGTCTTCTGGCAACTTGTTGGACATCTGCACAAACTATTTCTGCTCCCTGAGCTTCCTCTTCGCTATTTGCTATAATCTTGAATTTATTATTGCATCTACCTGAGAGTAGCAACAAAATTAGGTCAAACTTGGTTGAGACAGAGAAAAAAATAAGAGTAAAATGCACCGGTAGTCCCTAAATTTGGAAAAGTGTATCACTTAGGTCCGTCAACTTCGAAAGTGCATTTTTGGATCCACAAACTTATAAGGGTGTGTCACTTAGATCCGTCAACTCCGAAAGTGCATTTCCGGATCCACAAACTTTTTAAATTGTTCACCGCAGTTCCATACGTGAATGTATTCACGTATGCACGTAACGCTGATATGGCACGCTGACTGTACATAACATGGATTATGATGAGAATTGACGCTTTGCCCCTAGTTTTTTTCTCCACCGTGCCATCTCCCTTCTATTCCTCTTGACTGGCGTGTTGATTGTTGATCCCACCACTTGCTAGGGCTGCCTGAGGTTGCCGCTCGGGGTGCCTCCTGCTGTGGTGGCTGGGGCCACATCAGCGATAGCGCTGGTGTGTGCCATGCACTGCTACAGAAAATATTTTTAGGGGCGGGTAAAACAGCATTTGTTGCAGGGGCCGGTAACGCGTCCACCCTTGGAAACACATCTCTAGTGGTGGTTCACGCTCTCACCCACCCCTGAAAATGCGTTTCCCGCCCAAAAATTCACTGATTTGAATTTAAATTTTTCGAATCTATTTCCCGCTATTTTTTTAAATTTATTTCCCGCCAATTTTAACCTATCAAGCTAGTGCACGATCGAATGTCATAGTGACCGACATGGAATCTGTTTCATAAATATAAATAATTACGCATAAAAAATTAAATCATGTAGAAATATATCATTACAGTGCATCATTAGAGTGCATCATCAAAGTGCATATAGAATACATGTTTTTGTCTTATTCCCCGCGATTAACACTACTGTAGCCGGCACGGAGGTGCTGAGCATCCCACTGATGAAGACCTTCGTATTTTTTCAATTGCCAATTCATGTTCAGGGTGAACAAAATACCCCCTTACATGGACCACTTCATGCAAAATAAAACAGCATAAATCGGCGACTACATTGAGAAGTTGTTGCTTATGAAGTTGTTCCTCGTATCTTGTCTACTGAATCTGCAATTTAAAAATCCATGGAAAAATTAAGCCAAGTGTTAGATACACGCAAAAACAATATGCACTTATGCATCTATCCCTAACAAAGAGTAGCCCCTTACACCTTCGAGATCAGTTGTGTATCTCCCGAGCTCCCTCGTGTGCTCGCACGGAAAGTTTGTGCGTATTCTCATTTCTTTTGTTATATCGGGGGCATGAACTCCTCATTTGGAAATGTAGTGCATGTAAGCCCTATTTTAAAAATAAAGAAATGAGAAGTTAGTTTATATATGTAGTTTTTGTGGAAGATTAAGCATGATTTACATGTAGAAGAAAAAAAATTGCGAACATGTTGAGGATGGATATGAATTCTGTGTATCTGCTCTTATCCCAATCAGCAGAGTCCAATACAAGCACTTTTCCAAGCTTTGGCTGTAGCATAAAAGCAATCCAGTGATTTCTGCAAAAGTATTATATACGATTTCTTAGGCATTTATTCGAAGCAAGTGTATATTATAACAAATGATTGGAAGTACACTTACTTGACAAAGCATGATGCTATTATGACATCCCTGTCTTGCCATCGTTGCATCTGAAGTGATATATAAACCCCAACCCTCTTTTATGATCTTTTGGTGTTCATCTATTCGTTTTGCTTGTTTTTCCTTGCGCATTTCACACTTGCTTAGCACATCATGGTTGTCCTTCCGCCACATTGGCCCGAGATGCCTGGACTCACAAATAGCTTGAGGGTCAGGGAACGCGATCTTAAATTTTAGAACATCCGCTTGTCTTTGTTGCATCCTGTAGAATAAAATGTATCATAGTTAATTAGATATGCATACATAATATTGTAGGCCATAGCATATAAGATATAAGTTTTGATGCAACACTCACATGCACCATAGTCTAACCATTTCTATGCTTAATTCTTTGAGGTGGAACATATTCTGGATGTCTTCAAAATCGAACATGATATCAGTGACGCCTTTATCTTTTGCTCCAAAAATATTCGGGTCGTACCGAACCCATATGCTTGAGAGCCCAAGTCTACATGCCCTCGTGTAAAAACTATGCATCCTCTGCATGTCACTTGGAACCCCCTCAATTATAATGTCGAATAGAAATGGTTTACTGGACAATCCGGTAAGTCTTGTATGTCATCGACCCCAACAACCAGATGGTGCTCCGAGTCAGTGCGGGGCAAGGAAAAGCCCCGTTGTCTGCTGACACTAGAATCTGAATCATCCTTTGACTTAGCCTTTGACCCATGCTTCTTGTTTGGGGCGTGCCATATATCTACAATCTCTAACCCTTCTTTCTGGTAAGACCGTATCACTCACAGCATAAACAACGGTGGTTGTTGTTGTTGTTGTTGTTGTTGTTGTTGTTGTGCTGGTGGAGCCGGTGTCGTGTGCTCTCATGGTGGTGATGCCAGAGCCTATGATGATGCTAGAGCTGGTGGTGGTGATCGGGCAGCGGATCAGCCAATGGTGATGGCTCTCATGGTCGTGGTGATGGCGGAGCCGGTTGTGATAGCGGGGCCAGTGGTGACGATGGCTTTCGTGATGGTGGATCCGGTGGTGATGCCGCTCGTGGTGGTGGTGGTGGTGGCAGGGCCAGTACAGATGGCAGAGCCGATAGAGTATGCTCTGGTGCTGCCCCCTCTTGTTGTTGTTGTGGTGATGGCGAGGTACGATCCGGAGCAGCCGAAGGTTGTGACCAACCAGTACGATATCTCGTTTATGCCACAGAATGGTACTGCCGACTCATTGTCCAAGGCAATTCTTCCCATCCGCAGTGGGGATGTCTATCTCGTTGTCCTCATAGCTTGATTTCAAGAGTTTCTCCACTTGTACGCATTTATATAGGTGCGTGATCGATTTCCCTCAAATAAACCCCCAATTGGATCCACGTGGGCCTTGGCAGCTTCTTTTGTCTTCCCAGCTCTACCGATCTGATAGAGCAACAAGCATGGAGTAGTACTTATTACGCAATCTACCAGGTATGGTTGTGCTGTGGTAGAGGTGACACTGCTCTGAGCACATGCCGTATTCGCTTGGGCCAATACCGAAGGGGGCATCGTCACCATCTGTTGTTGCCCCACCTCTTGTGATGGGTTAATCCATAAAACCCCGGACCGTTGCTGCTCCTCTATTTGTGCTAGGAATAATTCCTTAAACATAGCTTCTACTGCTCTCTCTGCCGCTTCTTTCATTTCTTCCTTGTAGCGGTCATGCCTGATGTAGCTAGCCCGGTCCTCCTAGAACCCATCCCTGTTGGTCAACTTAGAGGACACACTTATGATGTAGCCTCCATGCTCTTTGGACCCAATGGCTGTACTAAGGACATCCTGGTCCCTCTTGGCTTTGAACTTTCCTTGCTTCTAAAGCTCGTTAAGTTCGTACATTTTTTGTGCCACAGCTTCGGTCTCGGGTTGGTCAAACTTAGACTTGCCACCCACTATCTTAGGGTTCCTTACTTGAAGCTAGAAATAGCCACGTTTGTCAAGCCATCAAAAGGGTCGGGTTGCCCGGCGGCTATTGCAGCCTCTCTTTCACGCTGCCACTGATCGACCTTCCTTTGGTATCCACCCGGGCCAAGATGGACTTTATGTATGTTGCTTAGTGCTAGATCTTTATTTCTCTAGCTTAGGGCTAGAGCTTCCTCGGAGGTCTTTTGCCGAATAAACTCTTTCCATTGTGCTGGTGTGATGTCCCCATAATCTGCAAATGGCGTTCGTCCTTGTTGGACATACTTGGTATTCAGATCACTCTTCCACTGACGGAAACTTTCACCCAACATCATCCTAGCAAAATGCTTTACTTTATCTTTAGTTCCTCTTGGCAAAATAAAAGTGTTGCTCAACAATTGCCACATCGCTTCTTTCTTCCCCTCAGGAACCGTTAGCCAACCGGGGATCGTTCGATCCAAAACCATCTTTGTTCTGATTATAGAACCGATTGCATTTTGAAACTTTGCACATACCTCAGGAGGCTCTATGGGCTCGCCTGCTGCGTTAACTGCACTGACCATCCATTGGCCTTCAGGGTATTGTTTTCTTACACGCTGACCCTGTTTCCTTTTGTTTTGGCCGCCAGAGGTTATAGTTTGAGGTTCCGGACCGGAGCTTTCGTTGTCTTCAAGTTCTTCCTCTGCTGGGCTTGGAGCTCGGCGTCAGCGTTTACTCCTGCCTGTCGGAGCCGCCTACAAGGATCATACGATTCGGCAAGTCATTACGCATAGTCTATAAAAATGTATACTAAATTCTAGGTTCTAAGTAATCGCGTAGTCATTACCTAACTTTGATTCGGAACGTAATTCGTATCAATATCCGACCTTGAAAGGCTTTCTCTAGGAGGAAACGGATGTGGATCTATCGGATCGTGGCACTGTCCTCCTACCCAAGCCCCTTGTCCTACCCTAGGACCTTCGTCGTCCCCAAATTCTACTCCAATGTTTGCCCTCATCGTCCCACTCCATCTGGGATGCAATTTGCTCCATTTCATCGTCTTGGGATGCTGCATTCTCTCTTTGTGGGGAAGATGATGATGGATGATCCATTTACGACTTCTACATTAGAGCCAAAGAAGATATATTTGAATACATATTGGAATAGAAACCTAATTGAATGCACATTTATAAATACAAACATAATTTCAAATGAAAAAATAAACTAACTATTTTGACACTCCTCAGTTTGTTTGGACTTTTAGAGAACCTTGATTGTTAAAGGATAAGGGACGAATTCAGAATGTGAAGCACATAAATTCATTCTGAATTAATCCCTTATCCTCAAATAACTAAGGTTCACAAGTTTGCAAGGGGACCATTATATACCTCATTAGAGTGTCAAAATATTTGAATAAGACTACAATATTTTTAAATTTTCACATTGAAACCAAAAAGAAAAGAACTAACAATAGACAACCTCATACTTTCTTATAAAATGGACTCTGGAATGTCCACATTATGACTCTCTCTATGTGTCTCTCTATGTATGTGTCTATATATTTGTCTCTCGCAAAAGAGAGAGAAAGAACGGGGACATCGCAAAGTCCTTCCTATAATCGAATCAAGGACTACTATTACACTCACTAATCAAATGAATTCACATTCACTTTTCAGATATAAAAAATAACACATTCATAGTACAAGTATACTTTCCTTTTTCAATAACTCACATTCAGCGACAAGTACACTTTGGAAAAAAACTAATAACTAATTCAATAAGAAATGGAAGGAGATATACTCACACTCACTTATAAAACAAATTGAAATTGGATATAACTACAATGAAAAATAACTAACCATATTCACATTCTCAATAATTCACTATTTCACATTTTCAATAATTCACATTCAGATGTTTCAGAGTACATGTATTCATGTTCACTTTCATTCACATTCAAATTTCACATTTAAATTGCATTCACATTCAAATGCTACATGTATATTTTTGTCACTATTTTCACTAACTGGCTAATTCACTAACTAATTCCAATGAAAAAAAACAAGAACGTACTCGCAGAGGGAGGAAGGGTTGTCGGGGAGGGAAGGAGGGGCGCCTGCTGAGGGAGGCCGCAGATCCGGGGAGGGCGTGCCGGAGGGAGGAGGCACGGCTCGGGGAGGAGGCGACGTGCGGGGACGAGCGAGGCCAGGGCGTAGGAGACCGCGCGGGAGGAGGCGCCGCCGGGGCCTGGGGTGCAGATCCGCGTGGAGGGGGTGCGGCGCGAGGAGGTGGCGGTGCGGGGAGGCAACGCGGAGTGAGGAGGCGGCGCGATGGTGATGGGGAGGGGAGGCATTGAGCGGGCTGCGGGGAGCACGAGGGCGCCAGCCGCAGGGAGCAGGGCGGTGCGTGAAGGAGGAGTGCCGCACGTGCGGGGAGGTGGTGGCGCGCGCGTGGAGGGGCGCTGGTGGCGCTGGCGGAGAGGAGGCGGCGGCGGCAGAAAGCCCACGGGAAAATCCGGCAGCCTGATGGCATCCAAAGCGCAAAGCGAAATTTTGGCTAAATCCCGCCTCCTCCCTCGCCTATACAGGAGACCATTTGTAGGGGTGGGTGACGCCCCACCCGCCCCTAGAAATGGATTTGTAGGGGCAAGTGGAGGCGTCACCAGCCCCTACAAATAATTTTCTTTCTTTTTTTGAATTTTTGTTTCAGTTGTAGAATATAGCAAAATACATAAAAAAAATAAAACTTGTAAACAAAGATTATTGTGACCCATAGAACTTAAAAAAAATGAAAAATATATTTTGGTACAATTTAGGTTAAGAGTGTGGAAACATCGATATATGGTTCTCCCACGCTAGTATCTCCATACAACTCAAGCCATACTTTGTGATTTTCACACCCTTAAGCATTATATGTAATGGAATATGCTTAGCATATAAGGAGCCTAAGTTCTAGAGCGCCTAGTTAAGGGGGGATAAAACCGGTGTCGTGGCACTAGATATGTTACCCAACTAAACATGCAAGGTAAATGATTCAAGTATGAACTATGAAAGGATCACATACTAACCATAAGCATATGAACCAGAGACAAGCTAAGATAAGGAAAGTACTCTTTATTACATAATTCAAAGTCGTGATTCCATAAAAGAGAAGATACAAAACCATACCAAACTCTTCGTGAAGACTGAAGACCTTGAAGAACTACTCTCCACCTACACTCCACTAGCCTAGAAAGCTTTACAAGTGAGAGGATGGCTACATCTTGGTGTACTCAATTAGGAGACCCCCCCCCTCTTGTATTTATAGCCTTTGCAAAGGTGGTTTGTGGTCGGCAGTTCAGCTCCAAACATGCATAACCAACTTGAAGGCTTCACCAGGGATCACCACGTGGCGGCTAGAGGTGAGGGGAGACAAGGTCGGTCGGTCGGTCGGTCGGTCGGTCGGCCGACCTGGGGGGTTCGACCGAACTCCCTCTATCTCCAACCGACTTCCCCTTTGGTTGAGTTGATGACAAGTGGGCCCTTATGCCATTGGTCGGTGCTAGGCTCTGAAGTAAGGCGGTTTGCCTCGGTTGTGGGCCCTTCAATCCATGTGATGCTTGTGTGGTGACGCGTGATTGGTCGAAGGCGTGTTCCTTGCCTTTGGGGTATGTTTCTCCTCTTAAATTCAGTCAAAATCCTGCATGCATAAATTTCTCCAAGGATATGTGGAATATGGTGTTTTTATTATCATTATGTGTGTAAGAAATGCAAGTTCCTCCTTATTTGCGGTCAAATCGACGCACGTTTTTGGTATTTAACGAGCGTCAATAGCTGGAGAAATCCAGGAAAGTGGAGAAAACAGCTGGCCCACAGGTACCGCCCCCATCTGCTAGGGAGGCACCACGCTTAAACCAAGTATTTCCAGGATTTCCTTCCCAATGCGAAGCAATGATGGATGGTGCAAAGGCCTTGTGGAGAGGCGAGAATCATGCCGAGGCAATCTTCAGTACATATCCCCAAAGATTACAACCCCAACATCTGATCATGTTTTTACAGGAGACCCGGGGGTGGTTGGGAGATAAACACCTTTTACAGTTGGCCTGCTCAGAGTCAACAATAATGGGACATTTGAATCTTGGGCCACGAGGGACAGAACCCTGACTTGCCAAACCACCATTCAGAGGTGAATTCAAATTTTGAACGCCAGCTCCGGAGTTCTTTGGTTGCCAAACGAGACGATCAAACACCGATTATCAAGGGAATTTAAGATGATGAAAAACTGATTTTTTTTTTTGCAAATCTGCATGAGAGAACCTTAGGGATGGATGAGAGCCTGACGAGTTCTGAGAAAAAGCCATCCTGGAGAGAACCGAGCTATGGATGAAGAAGCAACTGCTTGACTAAACTTCTATCCAAAACACTGGGAAGACGATAACTAGAAACATTGTTCTGATCAGCAAAAATCCTGGAGGAATGTGAAAGTGCATTTGGCCCCCTAAGTGGGTTTTGGTGTTGATGACATACAAAATTAAGGAGCTAATGAGTTTATCGAGTTTTGAATAGGTTAAAATTCAATGAAATGAAAAGGAGCAAGAAAAGACACCAAATTTGCTTAAAGGATGGTGTTGGTCTTAAAAGAAGATCCTTACTTATTTTATATTTTGAATTTGAGTTTAGGAAAACCCGTACTATTAAGAGGGATGTGAATGGATAGCATGAAGGTGTCAAAGTGCTTATTTGAGATGCTAACCATCAAGGAGAGATACAAAATCACACACTTGTGCACCTACTTTTCTGTCTATTTCAGTGTGTGTCGGAAGTTCCGACCCTAGGTCGGAAGAAGCTGGATTCTTCCGACAAGGGGTCTCGGCCAGCTGTTTTAAAATTGTCGGAAGTTCCGACCCTATGTCGGAAGTTCCGACAATCACTTAACCAGTGCATTAACGGCTAGTTTTGGGGCTTGGG
This sequence comes from Panicum miliaceum, assembly GCA_032594955.1. NCBI lineage: Eukaryota > Viridiplantae > Streptophyta > Magnoliopsida > Poales > Poaceae > Panicum > Panicum miliaceum. Next base: position 10,375,761 of record CM064067.1, on the reverse strand, counting down.
TATTTATACCCCCTCAGCCCCCCCTTCACTTGCTGCTGACCAAACCCGAGACAAACACCTCCAAGAGCATTTACTACTCCTCCCCAATCTCTCATTGAGTTATTCCTTTAGTTGATTTGAGTTAGAGCTTGGGTGAGAGCAAGATTGAGGTATGAGACTTAACCATTTGAGTGTGAGGGCAGCCAAGTTCATCTCAAGAGCACTTGAAGCATCTTCATCCATTGATTCACGATTGTTACTCTTGAAGCTTGCTTCTAGATGGTTTGGTGTCGCCCGTGGAGCATCCTCTCGTGTGTGTGCACCTCAGGAAGTTTGTTTTACCCTATCCTTTGTGGATTTTATAGTAAGTGACTCAATCCTCCTTTGTGGTTGATTGAGTGAGGTAAAGGGTTAGTGAAAGACCCGGCTCTTCGTGAGCTCCTCAACGGAGACGTAGCTTCCTTAGTGGAAGTGAACTTCGGGAACAAATCTCTTGTGCCTTGTGGTTATTGCATTTATTTAGTTCTTATTGACCTAGAGTTTGTTTTATGCCGATCTACGTACTCGAGTTGTTGTGCTTGCAAAGATCAGCAGAAGTCTCCTAGCATCATTGTGCAACTTTAGTTTTGTCGGAAGTTCCGGTCCTGTGTCGGAAGTTCCGACACATTTAATTCCTGCGAAGAATTTTTCAGGTTTTTGAGGTACGCCTATTCCCCCCCCCCCCCCCCCCCCCCCATTCTAGGCATCACCAAGATCCTTTCAGAATGAAAACCTGAAATCCTTCTGAAAACCCTTGATCTTCGCAGGAGAGGAGCATGAGAACCTTTCACAATATTCACAAAACTCGGCCTTGTAGAGTGACCAGCAGAGGTCGCAGAGAATTTCTTTTTTTGAGCGATCTTCCACCTAATCATAAGAAGGTCCAGAATCCCTTTTGGAGAATGAAATAGCCTCAGAAAACCCACGATCATTGCAGAGGGAGAAGGCTACTTTGAAAGCCTTAGAAGCAACCAGACCTAGTTGAAGAACCGAAAGCCCAACCAGCTTGCTAGAAACCGCAAAACGGAAGACCCTTTCCTCAAGGCAGGAAGAAGGAAAGGAAAGAGGGTTACCTCCAAGAACAAATTGAAGGCAAGTGTTCATGTTGCCCTCCGATAGTCTGAAGCAGCATCTGCTGAAGGAGGCCAGGAGGAAGAACTCATTGGAGAAAGGGGGGTTCCCTAATAGCCAACTGTGGAACCAAGAGAGTCCTTGATCATCCGTCTAAAAGCCCTCCCTGGTGCGAAATCCAGCAAAGAGAACTCCATTCTCTGAAAGGGGAAGAAGATTACCAGGCGCCATGATCACCGACGACAGAGGGTGAGGAGGCCGGAGTAGCGGGGGAGGAGGTGGAGGTGGTGATGGGGAGCGCGAGAGCCATCCTCAAGACTGATCTTTTTGGATGGTTGTATGAGCGATTCTCAACAATCTAAAAATTGGTGCCTGTACCGACAACCTCGGCGTAGGAGGATCTCGATTTTAACAGGGATCAGTGATTGGGAGCGTACTAGAGCGCGGAAATCTGGCTCAGTTGACTGCTGTTTTTGGACACGTAGGAATATTGGGAACGGATTTGGGCGACCCTTGGAGTAGAGATTTTCACCTTAGTTCCCGATACCAGTTTTTTTTTAATATGTATTGGGCACTTTTGGAGATGCTCTAAGGACAGTGGCAGATCCAGCACTCGAACAAAGCCTAAGCGAAGCTTTTCAATAGAACTTCATTCCGTCTCAAAAAGAGGGCTGCAGCCACTGAGGGGAAGGTTGTCATCTTGCAGCCATGACGCGGGAGCCTTGGCCGCCCAACGTCGCCCAGCCCTAGGTCCGCCCCTGAATGCGGACGTGTATGTTGTCGTTCAGGTGTCGATGAGTCTAACGACACCTGTAGCAATGTCCATAACCCACCGCTGAACTTGACGAGGCTGCAAATTGGTGATGCCCAAGGCGGCCAACTTGAAGTTGCGCTAGTACATGAAGTATTTTTACTATCACCATTTTCACCGCTGATTTTGTGAAGACGGGTGGTAAAAATGTTTCAATGCCGGTTCTAAAGTACTCCTTGCAGTAGGTGAAGTAGGTGGACAGGTAGTGAAGAATGGAACCGGCGGTCAAAATGATCATCACCATCGGCCTGTGATTGAGACTGGTGGTGAAAATGGAACCGGTTGTCGCCACCGGTTCTAGCCACTGGCCGGCGGCTCTAACCTATTATCACCACCGGCTTCCTCTATGGACTGGTGGTGAAAATCCAACCGCCTCCTTCTCCCGAACGCCCACCATTACTTTCACCATTGTTATATCATATATTTTTTAGTTTCCTTCTTTATGCATGAACTTGTTGTCACTTGACTTGTTATGGTCGAATAGTTACAACCGTATGACATATATGGATGTTGCTTTACTCCATATATGTGGAGAAATATTCGTGGCCGACAATATTTGCATCAACCCGTCCCGGTACATGACATATTTTTTATTCATATTCATAACCGAGATAATTCACATTTATATCTATATCCAAAAGCTATTCGTGTCCAACTCTGTATTTGAAGAAAAATGTAAAAACAAGTATAGGATCTATAATATTCGTCTTTATCCGATCTACTTACACCTCTACTTATAAGTCCCTAAAAACATATTCTTTATTTAGCCTTCATTTTAAAGCACACCTTAAAAGTTTTCACTCTCCTTATTAGTAGAATTTGAGGTGATCAATAGCCAACATTATCTTTTTAACATGTCAACTGAAAATAAACATATTTCATAAGTTTGTTTATATAAAAAATAAATTATCATTTTGATAAGATAGTATGCTTTTTAGGATTTAAACATATTCCTTCCTTTTTGTTGTAGTTACTTGAAATTTGAATTGCATGCATGATATGGTAAATAAGATCTTTAACTTACAAAAGAGATTATATATATATATATATATGTATTTATGTGAACCCTGTGACGTCTATCCTCGTACAATGTGCCTCTTCTCCGAGCACCGGGTTGCCGCTGCATGGCCTCCTCAGACCGCGCCCATGGTCTCCATCACCATCACGGCTTGTCCACGGTTGCTTTTGTTGTTGCCTCTACACCGCCGCCGACTTCATCCACAACAATGTTATTGCGCGCATGCGCACTTGGTCTTCATCAAGTTATCCGAGTACTTCGCTAACATCTTCGAGCACCACTGCCACGACAACCGCAGCCAGTTGCGCTACCAAGCACGGGTACCCTAACTCCTTGCTCCGTCCAGCACAACCTTGTCGCCAGCATCAACGTCACTTTCCCACCTACTTCGTCTACTCCAACAACTGTAGGCTGCATCTCGGCACCTTCTACTCCCACCGTTTAATGTTTGCACCATTCTGAAGGCCTCCTCTGCTGGTCCCTCGTACACTAGGTGCATGTCCCTCTCTCTCTCTCGTAAGTGCGGTATTAGCAACATCAGTACGTGCCTTCATCCCCAATGTGTTCGCCCAGGTCTGATAACCCCGGAGCACGCTTCGTCTATGGCAGCTTGACTGCATTGACTTCGGCATTGACCTTCTACCTCGATGATCGCCTTGATTGCATCGTCTTTGTCTCCGGCTCGACTTGAAAACGGATACCCGGAAATTAGCCAGCAGCAACCGTAACTTGGACAGCAAAAAGTGAAAAGAAAAGGGCAACACAAAGCAGAAAATAGCCTCAGCAGGCTCAAGAATTATTTCGACGAGATCAACCCTAGAGCACAGCTTTGCAAGTGATGCTATTCAATCACTTTGTCCATCTGATAGTTGAGATTACACAGAACATTTCACTTTGAAATGGAACAGTGATTTGAGAGCACACAGTCAAAAATAAACATTGGAAAGAAATGTACAAGGAACTTAATCCAGACAACTGTACAAGAACTGAATATCAGAAAACAAACAGACAGTTTTGGCTGATCTAGGCAGCGACAGGTTCTGTATTATTTAGGTGATGATCGTACACTAACCAACATGGTTGTATCTTATCATGTTTATCCACTCTATACAATAACAGCTCAGCTGCTTCTGCTACCACTGGTTTGGAAATGCTTCCCTGTAGCTCATATCTTCAATATGAGAAGCCTCTCTTATTGTCGCATCCGCGGCTCGAGTGTTCAGAAGCCTCTCTGCAATTCTATCCTTGGTGGTAATTTTCTTCTTCAGCATTGATGCCAGCGTTGGTGCCTTTGTTTTACCTTGGCGGCCTCGACCCCGTGCTTCTGGAGGCTGCTCATAGGCTGCTGCAGAGTGGGAAGTTGAAGCAATATAGGCTGCTGCAGAGTGGGAAGTTGAAGCAATAGCTGCCTCCCGCAGAACGTCTTCATTGTGCTGACGGATTCTTTGACGTTGTGCTCTTTCCAGTGCCTTATGGTCCATATCTCTTTTCCAGACATTTTTAATTGCCTGTCTCACCAACTGCTCTACAGTAATTTTACCAAGATCATGAGTTCCAACAGTACTGCCAAAGTCATCATTACTTAAATCTGTCATTCTTGAAGAAGAGGCCTCCTCCACATAATCACCATCACTGTTTCCGTTCAGCTCATTTGAATTTCCTGTTGTGTCACAGTGCTCAACAGGATCTACTTCGGCACCAGAACTACCACCGCGCTGCTCAATTGGATTTCCTTCAGCATCACATGGGACAATCGGCCCATGAAAAGGACATACCTTAAGATCCCTTCTCTGGCAAAGTCCTCCTTTCTTTAGAGGGGCATGACATGGTAGGATCTCAACTGGAGCTTCTCTATAAACTGAGCTATGAACATTCAACTCTGCAATCTTTGCTGCAGGTATAACAGCATCATTATCCACCCTTCCCCAATGACTCTCGAGCTCAAGCCCCCTCTGGTTTACATGTGCATCCCCGCTGGAGCCCCAATGGTCCAAGACAGAGCTCCATGGCACTACAGGGGCTTCAGCAAAGAGCTTTGATTTCTCCGGGTCGAGATTTCTAGTTCCATTAGCAGCAACTGGTGACTTGCCAATATCAGATTTCTCTCCACCCACCACCCTCTTTCCCTTTCCGGTGTCCCTGCTGGTGCTTGCAACATCTACACTGCTCTGGACTCTGGCAGGACTAGGGGCCTCTATGTTTCCCTCCACCCAAAACTCATCATCCTCTTCCTCTTGGTCACCCTTGCGCCTACGGACATTATCAAGGTTAAGGCCAAGCTCAGTGCACCGATCTCTCACTGCTTGTATCTCATTCTTAATATCAATGAACTCCTTCAATGCAGAATCTCTGAACCTGTTATCTGGAAGATCGACCCTTATAAGCACAGATATCCATTCCTTAACAGTGACCAGATGCTTCGACACAAGCAGTCGGTAAGCTTCCCTCAGTGCATCAAAAACTGCCTCGTTCTCCTGAGTCTCCGGCACCCACTCTCCGGCCATCAATGAAGCCATCCTAATACTGCGCATCGACAGGGATGCAATCTCCTCCTCTGCATCGTCATCATTCACATAGCCCTCAAATTTTTCATATTCAGCACGGATGATCTCCAACCCGTTGCGAATCTCATCCATCGTCGACCGGATTTCATCTTTGATTGACGCGAGGTTTCCGCGCAGTTGCTCAACCTTGGCGGCCAGGATCTCCTGCGTGCGCACCTCGCGGGCCGCTCGAGCCTCCACGGTGGCCCGTAGGACAGGGAACTGGACGCGGGCGGACACCTTGAGGTACTCGACGGCCAGGCGGAGCTGGCGGTAGTGCGCGCCGAAGAGGTGGTGCCAGCGCTCGAGCGCCTGGACGGCGGCCTTCCGGAGCAGCGCCGCCGAGGCGGTCGGTGGCGGGAGCGGGTGCGCCCGGCGGAACCCGACCGCGAGCGGGAGGAAGCCATCGAGCGCGTCGGCGAGGAGGGAGCGGAACAGCTTGGAGCGCATGAAGAGCTCGTCGGCGATGCTGAAGGCAAGGAGCCGCACCTGCGCGGGATGAGGGGGTGGTCAGCGCCTTAGGGCTGGGGAGGAATTGGGGGCAGATTGGTGCGGTGGGGGAGAGAGTCAGGGAGATGGGGAGAAGGCTTACGCACGTGGGAGTGGGGCTTCGACATGAGGGAGAGCAGGAGGCGGAACGCATCGCGGATGGCACCGCCGGATGCGCGGGCCGAAGACTTGATGGCGCGGAGGAGGGCGGGGTCGACGGCGGGCGCGGTGGTGGAGGTGGCGCGCTCGATGAGCGATGCCATGGAGGAATCCGCCGCCGCCGCGGAGGAAGAGGAGGGGTTCGAGCCCAGCTCTGGTTCGGCGGACGCCGCCGCCGCCGCCGCCGGCGTGCGGCGGCCGGCGAAGGAGGAGACCGTCGGGCGCGGCATGGTGGCTATTCGCAGGGACAGGAGGAAAGGAGACCCGTTTGGACCGGTGGGTGCGACTTGTGGGCGGTGGTGAAGCCGTGATGTTGGACCGGATTTCCCCTTTGGACTGTAGGCCCCAGCCGAACCCCTTCTGCTTGTCGGTTCATTTGAGGCTATCAACTCTTCCAACTCCATCGCTTAGAATTTGTTTTTTTTTCGGGAGGAACTTCAACTTTGTGCCATCAGTAAACCATATACTGTACTTACATCTTAGTTTTTATCTGCTTTCTATGTGTTCTTTTTAATTTTTATATGTTGGTTCCTTTTTCGGAACTTCATACTATTTCTATTCCTTTGCTGGTAACTTACATGAAGAAAGATCATGCTTATAACTTGAACTATTATATGTCAAATATAACGTTAAATTTGTATATATATGTATGGGCTTATTCGAATATGACGTATCCCTACACTAACCTTGGCAATATATTAGTCATATTGTTTTTCCACCATAGTAGCTCTGCTAATATTAAGGGGTTACATGTTTTATGTTTTTCTTTAGCGCATGTGACGAGCTACTTCCATAAAACAGTCTCTTAGGCCAACCCCAACAAGCTTTTCAAATCGCTAGCTGATATGGAGCTGAGAGAGGAAAAAAATAAAAAAAGTATGAGAGAGTTGCAACAGTCAGAACATTGGTAGATGTGTGCTAGAGAGGGTGGGTCCCATAACCAGCGTTGGAAAACGTGCGGTACACAAGGTAGCTCGCTAACGTGATGCTTCTTCGAAGCCTAGGTGGATTTTGGAATCTTGGATTTTGGGTGGGTTTAGCAAAATCTGGATTATGGATAGAATCTGAATAGTACTGTTTGGATCCTTAGATTCTAGAATCAGATTTTATGGATTTTGGTTCAAACTTCCCTTCTATGCCCTTGTTTTTTTTTTTTGCCAACGGCAGCTGCGCACTGCTGCTTGCCGCAATAGGTTTCTACGCAGGGATGGGCGCCACAAGACGTCAAGAAAGCACCACAAAATCAATTTACCGGAAGAGAGCAAACATATATTATGAAGTACAGTGACATACGGTTCAACAGCAATACTATATGATTTGGAAATACTGATGGTGTCTTCAACATGCGAATGCGCAGACAACGGGAAATACAGGATACCTACTGCAGTTTAACGTTTTACAGGATTTTATTCTTCCATCTATGGACAAGTACAAACACAGCTGTCCATTGGAGTCACGCCTTCATACAGCACAATGCCAATTCTAGTTTGATCCCTCCGGCTTCTGCATAGATCACACAAACACATAATAAGTACACAGGCGCAAACTGATGCTACAGGGAATTAGCTTAATAATCAACAAACTGTTTTTAAATGTTGATCTTAACAAGTCTGACAATTATATGCAATGCCTACAATCCAAATTTGATTCTGTAGTAACACAACAAACATATTGAAGCCTCTGCAAAAGTTACAATCTTGTGGGGGTGGTTCCTGCAGGGTTCTGCGGCCAAACTACCTGAAGAGGGGATGCATCATGATATTTTCTTTTTTGTAAACTTATGGAGAAAAGGAACTCCCAGTATCTAAAAGGTTATGTGCAACATTTAGCATGGACACCAAATAATACTTTGACACTGACACTAGAGATATCTGTGGGAAAGCTGTGTTTTCTTATGGGATTTATAGGCCATGGAAAAACAGAGGAATGACAACTTAATCATTATGAAAAAATATACCTAGTATTCTGTCTTAACTGCAATATGACATTAGTTTGTGTTTGAAATTTATGCATAATTGACCCTATGGATCATTCTTTGGCTCGAGTATTATGGTACTCAGCTACTCATTCTCCTAATTACTTAAATCCCTGTCTTTTGTGAATCCTACAGATTTGTACCCAAATCTTTTTTATAAATCTGAACACACTCTAATGAAACATTGAATCGAACTAGTGCATAGGCCACATGTAATACATGAGCTCAATATTTCCAGCTTCTTCATAGGTCAACCTTGCAAAATGTACTTGTGCATAGGCCACATGTAATACATGAGCTGAACATTTTCCTCAGTAGATATGAGGAACCCATCCCAACCCTATCGTAGCTAGATCAATTCGGCATCATGCCAGGGAACAGATGGTTTTGGCACTACAAGTTTGCAGTAAATTAGCCGGAGAATGGACCATTAACTAGCATGCAGTTTCCGCATACAGATCAGAGAGCTTTGTCTGTGTCGTCCAATGCCGTACACATACAGAGAACGATGGTACCGTAATTTGTCGGAGTCGGCGGGTTTGGTCTTGTTTGCATCGGCCTTCTCCTACTCGAGCTTCTTCTTGAGTTTCTCCTGCCGCTCCCTCTCCATCTTCTGCTCCCAAGCAGCGCAGCAGTTCGTCGGCCCCAGATCAAACCCAAAGATCATCAGTCTCGGGAGGGGCGGCGACGGCGGGCCGGACGCGCCGCGCCGGCGTGGGCGGGGGGCCGGCCAAGGCCGGTCGGGACGCGCGGCGCGGCGTGGGCGTGGAGGGGCGGTGACGAGGGGACGCGCGTCACCAGCCTCGGCGGGAGGGTCGGGGACGAGCGCCGGCGCTTGCCGGGCCGGCGTCGCCCTGCCGAGCGCTTGGGCGGGGGCACTGCGCCTGAGCGGGGACGGCCGCCGCCTGGGCGGGATTCGCGGCTGCGGACGACGAAATCGATGGCGCCCGCGGGCGCCGACATGCGGGGAATGCCGGCGACGTCGACCTGTCGCGGATGGAGCACCGGCGGCGGATGGTGCAGGGGGCGGCGGGGATGGAGCGGTTCGGCGAGGATTGGCGGGGGAGGCAGGGGAGGCAGAAGAGGAGATTCAGTAACTTGCCTTCAGCGAGTCACGGGTTAGAGCATCTCCACCAGCTTTTAAAATCTACTATCTAAATTATCATTTAAAAAGTTATTCATCATTTAAAAAGTTATTTAAGTAAAAATTAATATTTAAAGAGTTATTTGAGTAAAAATTATTTTTTTTCATTTTCCAACAGTTTTTCTATCTCTTATGCATAGTCTGGAGAGTCATTCTCGCTATTCATTAAAATTCAGAATAGAGAATATCTATATTTAAATATCCAATTAAAGAAGCTGTTGAAAGATAATTTTCCATCAAAATCTCTATTCATGTAAACTAGAAAAGATATAAGACTCTCTTGAAATTCTCTTACCTTGCGGCCCCCTATCCAACGTCCAAACGTGATCCAACGGAAGGGGCGTGATTTTTACCTTTTTAGCAGGGAAAACCATAGTAACTGCCAGGAATTTGGGCAGGCACCGACTTCTTTCCTCCCGCGCCGCGCCGCGTCACCATTATCGCCGCCTCGGAGGAGGGGACGAGGTGATGGTCCGCGCCGGAGCTGCCTTCGCCGCCATGGAGGAGAGGAAGATTGGACCCGCGCCTCGATGCCGTGGAGGAGAGGGAGGGGCGGCGCCGATGGGAGATCCTGCGTCAACGCCGTGGAGGAGGAGGGGGTCCACAGGGAGGATGCTGCTAGGACTTGTTGCTACGAAATTAGCCTATTTCACCAGGGAATGCTCCAACGCTGCATCGGAGAAGAGGGAGAAGGGCAGGGCGGGCATCGGCACTCGGCAGAGCTCGGAGCGACAGAACCATGCGACTTACGAGCAGCAGCAGCCAACGGAAAATTAAGCCATCTCTATCAAAATTGAGAGCACAAGAGAGAGATGAGGCCATGGGCAATCGATTTTGCTAGTTCTTTGTGCAAATTGTTAAGTGCCCATTGTGGAATTGGCCGGCGGAGCTGGTCGCCGGAGGTGCCTCCGGGCAACAGCCTCCGTTTTCCTGTGGAAAGGATAAGACATAGCGCTGAACAAGTTCCAACCGTCGGATGGGGTCCGGATGTCGGATAGGGACTTGCTGTGACTTGGTGAAGGAAAGTCACCGAATCCGGCTTCGAGGAGTACCGTGGAGGGGAGAGGAGGAGAGGGCAGATTGACGTAATTCTTCGCAAGGGTCAAGGGTAAAGTTGTAATATAGGCAGCCAGCAGCTGCCGGAAGCATATGGATTCTAGGATTTTTATAATCCTGAGGTATGTTTGGGAGTGCTTCACTCCATGAAATTGAGCTCCGCTCCACCAACTTCATCATGGAGCAGCTCCACCTTAGCACTCCAGAAAAAATATGGAGTTGATGAACCGGTTTGGCTTATAACATAGCTCCGGCTCCTAAATTTGTAGTATATAGGGTGCGTTTGGTAAAGCTCTCAGAGCTAATTTTCTGCTGCAAACAGTTTTTCAGAGAGAAGTGATTCTCTGCTGATTCTGCAAAGTGATTCTCAATGATTCTCTGAAATGAACTAAGAGGCTGAAAAAATAGCTTCTCCTGATTCTGTGACGTGATTTTCCATCCTGATTTTAAAAGTTTATGCTATAGAATAAAAAAGAATCATCTTCAACCATAAATTAGCTTCTCTTAGAAAATTAGCTTCTATAGAAATCAGAATTAGTTGGAGCCATACCAAACACACCTGTAGCGAGAATAGTCTCTTTTACCCATGGTGTACCCATGGTGGATGGATAGTTGTTATTAAGTCATTCAGACTTGTTTTTTTTTGCTACATACATCGGTCATTGTTCATCGAATTGCTACCGTACCCGCGCGCTGCTAGATGAACTACAAGGAGAGATCACTACTCGTACACACTCTCTCGATGACTGATTGAAAAGCGCACATTAGGAGGGTGTTACCCGCTTGTCCTTGCAGACACTAAATGTACAGTGTCCTAATTTTTGAAAGAACACAACATTGCTTCTGCCTACGGTTCTCGAGTTGCCCGCACCAATATTGTTCAGGATCCACGAACTGGGCCGCATAGGGGCGGATCTAAAGGGGGCTACAGGGATCAAGCTCCCTGCCTCCCAAAATCGATGGATATCCCTCTAATACCCTCTTCATTTTCAGGAATAAAGAATGAAGAAGAGGAGAGAAAGAAGAAGAAAAAAGGAGGAATAAGAAAAGAAGGGAGATAAATCCCCTCTTGCATGTTGGATTCGCCACTGAGGCCACAAGCGCAAAAACGCTAGCCGCATTCAGATTCAGGGTGCAAGTGCAGCTGAAACGCCATGAAACTGAAACAAATTCGTGCACTCTCTGATGAAGCAAGGCTGACGGTGCCTGCTGCTCTTGCAATTTGCTCCCACGTAGATGCGATGCGTTGCCTGGTGCCTGGGCGCTTTTGGAAATATATTTCTGTTAAGATTGTGATCTTCTGTTTTAGGGCATTTAATCACCCAAGACGTGATTAAGAAAAAACCTAATAAGCTATGATCAGAGGCTGGCCCCAGCCGTGGCTATTATTAAACACACGTTTATTAAACTCTTATCGCTAAAGGCGCTGGAGGGGTTTGGTTGTCTTATGGAGGGGTTTGAAAGACAAGTACCGAGTTTAGTGCCCCGCTGCTACGTCTACACAAGCGTCATCAACTTCAACTTAGAAGCTTCTATGGCTGCTACTGCAACGCTGGTACAAGATGTACCCACCAAATTCCGCATTATCCACCAAATTCCGCATTATGTGATTAATATCATATTTAGCTAAGGATCCTATTTAGTCTCTAATTACATTCATTAGAAGAAACAACATTTGGTACCAAGAGCCATTCTTATGCCTAAGGTGATTCAATCTGTTAAAATGTTCCCTAAGGTGATTCAATCTGTTAAAATGTTCCCTGTTTGTCGGATTGGATTGATTTTACGTGATGTGCAGATCTAATACTATTGCACAACTAACAGGTTCAAGTTTTAGACGCAATTAGTTTCTGCAGTAATGTTTTATGTGCAAAGTTTTAATCTAGGCTAAGTACCTCGAATTAGATCTAATTGGTTCGGATTAGGTCAAGTTTTAATTGAAATCTTGATCTGTTTAAGTTTTAAGTGCCGGATTAGATGCAATCATGCCTACGTAATGCAATGTTTTAGTTAACCGAGGCAAAATCAAGTTAATTAGGGTATCAGTTCCTCCCAAATTAGCCCCTGTTAGTTAAATTTCCGCAAAATTTAAGTCAAATTCATGAAATTAGATGCATCAGGAAGCAAAATAGGAGGAGGGGAAGCCAAAGTTTCAGATCCAATCAAGAAACCCCAAATCCTTCATGAACCCTAACTCTAACCCTAAGATTGAGAAGCCTTTACATTAGTATGGCCATGAGTATGCTCACTGCCATGAGAGAGCACCACGGCAGGCCCTCCTCGACAGAGCCGCGCGCGACCTGAGCGCACGCGGCGCCGGCGAGAGGGCCCGCAGAGGCGCATAAAGCAGCAGCGGGGCAGGCCACGACCGCAAGGGCGGCGAATCAGGCCGCCGGCCACGCGGCGTACAGGTGCACACGGCGGCCCGTGGCTCTAGCGGCACGCACCGGCGCTCGCGGTGGCCAGCGGGGCCCCCACGCAGCCAGCTGCGCCTCCCACGCAGTCAGCAGCGCACGCGGCGGCGGCCACTGGCCCCACGCGGAACATGGCCCTCCGCGGGAGCGCCCGCGGCAGGAGCAGCCCACGCGGCACGCGGCGGCCTGCGGCGCCTCACGAGGCCAGCGGCTCCCACGCAGGGCTGCAGCTGAGGGCCGGCAACGCACGACTCCATGTGGAGGCCGGGGCGCGGCACGTGCACGGCCGCGCGAGGCGCTGCGGCTGCGCCGGTTGCGGCGGCCGGTGCCCTGGACGACGGCGCGGGCATGAGGAGCTGCGGCTGCTGTCTTGAGAAAGAGAGGAGAGAGTGAGGCCGGATTAGGGTTTCGGGCTGCACTCGACCTCTTTATACGAGGTGTCCTCAGTTTGTGGCCCTAGGATCGTAATGGACTGCCGAGATCGCGCCGTGATTAGGGTTTGCGGCGGGCAGGCTGAGATGGGCTGATGAGCCGCCCACGCTGCTGGGCTGCTGTGCGGCGGGTTGGGCCGAGCCGGCCTGTGCGCGTGCTGAGCTGTTGTGCCGTTGGGCTGAGCCGAGCTGGCCCATGGCTGGCTAGGCTGCGCGGCTGCTGCGCGCGCGAGTGAAGTTTTTGGCCTTTTTCAGTTTCGTGTTTATTTACGAGCTTTAGCCCATTTCTTCACTGTTTTAGTGTTTAAAGTCCTTTCCTCCACTGTTTTAATGTTTTAAACTTTATTTCTTTATTATTTAATATTTTCAGCCTTTATTTAATTACAGTTGCACTTAAAATTACCAGCATTATGTTTATAATTTTTCCATGAGTTATTTAAATGCTTTTATTTATTGCATTTATTCACTAAAGATTATGTTTATCCACCGTATGCAATTGAAATGCGCTCTATTTAAATAGAACCATCGGGAAGTTTATTTAGAGTTCACTTGTAATTAATTCTGACCATCGTTATTTTAATTATGAGTTTTTATGATAAATTTCGTTTGTTTTCCCATCGGTGATGCAAATTAAAATTTTAAGTGTGATTTTAATCAGAGCATCGTAGGGTTAATTTCATACTTTTTATGAGCATCTTAATTGTGAATTTAATTGAGTAATTATTTTTCATGATTTTCAGTGAACATTGTGACGAACTACCTAAGTTCCATTGAGCCCCTGAATGGCACCAACTACCCCAAGTGGTTGAACCAAGTGCAGGTGGCCATTGCTGTGTGCGAGTACGACCTCACATTACGTGAACATAAGCTAGCAGAGCCCACTAGAGCAAATGTTGATCTTACTTCCATTGAAAAGTGGGAAAGATGTGACAGGATGGCCAACATGATCATTAAGCAGACGATCTCATCGGCCTTCCTAGGTGCTATTCCTGATAAGGACCAGGATGGTAAGGAGCTGACCGCCAAGGCTTATCTTGCCAAGGTGGAAGAGAACTTCAAGAGCTCCTCCAAGACTTATGCTAGCACCCTCATCATGAAGATGCTGACTTCACAGTATAATCGGCAAAGTGGAATCAGGAAGCACATTATGAATATGCGTGATATGGAAAATAAGCTCAAAACACTGGATATGACCATCTCTGATGGTTTTCTAGTGCATTTCATTATGACTTCACTGCCTTCACAGTATAGTATCTTCAAGATATGCTACAACACTTAGAAGGCGACTTGGAGCATGGCTGAGCTCATTAGTTAGTGTGTTGAGGAAGAGGAAAGGCGAAGACTGAAAGGATGAAGGATGGTGTCAACATGGTTAGTCAGCGCTTTGAGCATGTTAGTGTCAGCAATGCTCCTAAGCATCAAGCTGAATCAGGCAACAGCAAGAAGCATAAGAAGAAGTTCAAGAGCCATAAAGTGAGCAAGTCCGTGGCACACAAGAAGACTTCTTATGAGAAGATGTGCAGGTTCTGCAAGTCACCTAAGCATGTGCAGAAGGACTGCGCATGATTTAAGGAGTGGCTGAAGAACAAAGGTACAATTATTGATTATGTTTCATTTATTGATAAACCATTCTTAATGAATTTTTCTCCTGATACTTGGTGGATTGACTCAGGTGCCACTTTGCACATTTCCAATTCATTGCAGGTATTCAGTTCGATCCGAACTATAAGAGAGGGGGAGCGAAGTCTAAGAGTGGCTGATGGCAATGAAGTAAAGGTTGAAGGCATTGGGAGCTTCGACTTGGAGTTACCGGACGGATTCCACCTTCATTTAAACCTTATTTCTGTTTCGAGATTAGATAAGTCAGGATATATCTGTGAGTTTGGCAACTCGAAGTGCAACATTAAGTTTCATAATATTCATGTTGGCCTTGGTCATTTGCTAGGCAATCTTTATTTGCTCTCTCTTGATAATGATTATTCTGTGATGAATGTGTGTGATGCAACAAATAAGCATAAGCGTGATGATGAGACTTCTTCAAATTTTGGCACTATCGTTTAGACCACATTTCGAGGGGAAGAATTGAGCGTTCATAAGAGAAAAGATACTCCATTCATTAGATCTTTCAGACTTAGATCAACAACGTGTTGACTGTATTAAGAGAAAATTCGCTAAGACTATGAAGAAAGGAGGTACTCGGAGTTCAGGCCTATTAGAAATAATTCATACTGATATTTGTGGCCCGTTTCCAGTAAAATCTGTAGATGGTTTTGACTCGTTCATTACTTTCATTGATGACTTCTCTCGTTATGGTTATATTTATCCCATCCATGATCGGTCCGAATCATTAGATAAATTTAAAAAATTCAAGGCTGAAGTGGAAAATCAGCATAATATCACTATTAAAATTGTGAGATCAGATCGAGGTGGTGAATATTATGGGAGACATACTCCATTCGGCCAGATACCTGGACCATTCACTAAGTACCTTGAAGAAAATGGTATAAAGGCCCAGTACAACATGCCGGGAAAACCACAGCAAAATGGAGTCGCTGAGCGTCGTAATCGTACACTTATGGACATGGTACGTAGTATGCTTAGTTATTCTACCATGCCTGTGGAACTGTGGATGGAAGCATTAAAGGAAGCTGCGCATATACTTAATCAGGTCCCTACCAAATCAGTTCCAAAGATACCTTATGAATTATGGTTTGGGAAGAAACCGACGCTTAATTATTTACGTGTGTAGGGCTGTCCTGCTGAAGCTAAGTTATTTAACCCACAACAAAAGAAATTAGATTATAAGACGGTGAGCTGCCATCTCATCGGATACCCTGATAAGTCTAAGGAATACCATTTCTACTGTCCTGATCGCTTCACTAAGTTTATTGAGACCAGACAGGCTGTGTTCCTAGAGGATATAGGAATCAGTTGGAGCTTTCCAAGGAGGGAAATAAATCTTGAAGAAATTTGGGCTGAGCTTCCCATCCTGGAGATTCAGGAGACAGCAACACCTCAGTTAGTGCCGTTGTTCGTGCCCTTTGTTCAGAGTACACTTTATGTTCAGGTTACACCTTCTGTTCAGAGTACTAGCGTTGCTCCTCCTGTTGAAGTAGCTCCTGAGCCTGTGAGCGAACCACAAGTTGAGCAAGTGGCACCTAATGTTGAAGTTGAAAACCCAGTTCAGGTACCTTAGCCTGTTGTACCCTTGAGAAGATCACAGCGGGCTAGGAAACCAGCAACTTTCCCAGATTATGAGGCGTACTTAAGTGAAGACATATATGATATTGGGAAGGTTGATGATCCTGACTCGTTCAGGGAAGCAGTATCATGTGAAAACTCTGCTAAATGGGTTAAGGCTTTGGAGGAACAACTTAAGTCCATGAGTTCTAATGATGTATGGGATTTAGTAGATATTCCTGATGGAGTCAAACCAGTAGGCTGTAAATAGGTCTACAAGACTGATTCTAAAGGGAACGTCGAACGATTCAAAGCGAGGGCTTGTAGCCAAGGGTTTTACACAAAAGGAAGGGGTTGATTATAATGAGAGTTTCTCCCCTATGTCTAAGAAATATTCCTTTAGAATCGTCATGGTGCTAGTGGCTCATTATGACTTAGAGCTGCATCAGATGGATGTCAAAATTGCGTTCGTTAATGGTAAATTGGATGAGACCATCTTCATGGCACAGCCGAAAAGTTTTGTTGTGAAGGGCAAGGAACAAATAGGACAGAGACTAAACAAGTCTATCTACGGACTTAAGCAAGCGTCAAGACAATGGAACCTTAAATTCGATCAAGTGATTAAGAAATTCAGGTTTAAGGAGAATGAGGTGGATAACTGTATTTACACTAAGGTAAAGGGTGCTAAATTTATAATTCTAGTGCTTTATGTGGATGATATCCTATTAGCGAGCAGCGATAAGCGAATGTTGCATGAGACAAAGGGTCTACTTTCATCCAACTTTAATATGAAAGATCCTGGTGAGGCCTCTTATGTTCTGGGCATTGAGATACACCGAGACAGGACCAAAGAAGTGCTAGGATTGTCTCCAAGGGCATATATTGAGAAAATGCATAAGAGATTTAGTATGGATAAGAGTAAGGCCACACCTGTTCTATTAGCAAAGGGCGATAAGTTCAGTGAAGCCCAATATCCTAAGAACCAATTGGAATTAGATGAAACGAAGGATATACATTATGCTTCAGCTGTCGGAAGCTTGATGTATGCATAGGTCTATACGCGTCCAGACTTGGCATTTGCTACCGGAATGTTTGGAAGATATCAGAAAAAACCCGGAAAGGTCCACTGGGTAGGTATCAAGAAGGCATTATGTTACTGCCAAGGTACCAAAGACTTCATGCTCACATATAAAAGGTCAGATAAGCTCGAAGTTGTGGGTTATACTGATGCTAACTTTGCTGGTTGTGTGGATAGTAGGAAATCTACATCAGGATATATCTACACGTTAGCTAGAGGAGCAATATCATGGAAAAGCTCCAAACAAAGTTTAGTTGCAGTGTCGACGATGCAAGCAGAGTTTGCGGCATGCTATGAAGAAACTGGACAGGCTGTGTGGCTTAAGAATTTTATTCCAGGCCTTAAGGTAATTGACATCATTACGGAACCAATAACGTTATACTGCGATTGTTCTTTTCGAGTAACAACAAGTCAAGTGGTGCTTCCAAACACATTGACCTCAAATATCATGTTGTGAAAGAAAGATGCCAAGATCGAACCATTAAGATTGAGCATATAATTACTAATGCTATGTTAGCGGACTTGCTCACTAAAGGCTTACCACCGAATGTGTTTAAGCAGCACGTTGCAGATATGGATTTGGCGGATAGTATTTAGGTCCTGGTTTAGGGCCGTTACTAACTCCCAACTAATGAATAAGTGTTCTAACAAGGTGTTTCAGTGAGACTGTGGGTAATGGGGTCTCAGTAGTGTATCAAGCTACTGACAACACATTGGTCCGGTACTTACTGTTATAATGAGGGTGAACATTAGCGTGACGCGAACATTAGCCGTTAACCATTTGATCAAGTGTGAGAATGTTAGAAATATATTTCTGTTAAGATTATGATCTTCACTGTTAAGGCATTTAATGATGAGGACATCAACACCAACGATACATCCACTCCGACACAAGTACCTATTGCTGGTCCTATTACTCGTACTCGTGCGCATCAACTTAATCATCAGGTGAGTTCAAATCTAAGCTCATGTACATCATATTTAGACCATGGAGACCCGTGTACTCTTGTTTTGCTTAGGAACCGAGGAGGCGACCGAAAGGGAAACGGATTCGCGCAGGCTGGATTCGGACTGCAGAACAGTACCAACTTGTGACGGACACCACGGTCGCATATGAACTCGGATTGGGGCGTTCAAGTACTTCATGGAAAGCTTATGAAGTCTTTTTTCAAACGGATCTGTCCTCATATCCATATCTGTTACGAGTCGGCCGCAATCGTAAAATTAATACAGAGTCCTTTTCTGCACATGGTGCTGCGTCACCCTGTTTTGGCCCAATGGGCCGTGTATCAAGTTGAGTCCATTACGGACGCGTCCTAGGGTTGGAGTACGACCCCAGCACCCCTGTGGTCGTCCTACCACGTACTTATACCCCTTAGCCACCACCAAGGATGCTTGGGTTTTGTTTAGATCAAGTTTAGCCTTCGCTACTTGCTTGCAAGCGCGCGTGCTGGATCAGCCGCCCGTCTTCTTGTCTTCGGAACCCCACCATTATTGAGATTGCGTGTGAAACCTTTATTTACATCTAGTAAATTCAGTACTTGTCATACTTGTTCTTGCTAGTTCTTAGATTGCTTGCAGGACGAGTGCCCTAGTGGCCGGGTGCCGCGCTCCACAAGATCGCGACAGCCATTGGAGGGGGTGTATCGGTTGCTAAGGCGCAGCTTGGAAGGCTGTAGTCGGGCCGTGAACGTCGCCTCCATTGATCAATCGAGTTATCCACGCCTCTCATCGAAAGATCGGGAATCAAACCCTAGCGGGTCGCCATTAGTTGGTAATCAGAGCAAGGTTTATCGGTGAGAGACTTCTAATTCTTCGCTGTTTTATTTTTCCTATTGTCCAGAAAAGCCAAAAAAATAGTAGATTAGTTTACCTTCAATCCTATAAACTCGTTTGAGCCTTTGCTAGCACTGCTTAGTTAGGGCTTGTTGAATTTTCGGTTGCATCGGTTGCGTCGAGTTGCTGGTCTTAGTTTTAGTCCTTTAGAGTTTCGAGTTCTTATCACGTTCTAGTCACAACCGTGCGCTACCATATATACTCCGTGTTGGCGGAATCCGAGTCCATATTCATGTTCAAGTCCGAGTTAGATTCTGTGTTGGTTTGTGACCGAATCGCACGCAGTGCTGTGATTCGAGTAGGGATTTGTTTCCTAGTTCGAATTGGTTATTGCGCCGTGTTATAAAATTCCATTGCTATTCGCACTTGTACCGGAATACCCCTACCCTTTTGGGAAAAGTTTATGTGTTGTGTGGCTCTTTTGAAGTCTTTTAGGTTATATAATCAGTTTTGAGGATCCCCTGAAAAAAAAAGAAAAAAAAAGAAGGAAAAAAAAGAAATAGAAAAGAAAAAAAAGAAGAAGAAGAAAAAGAAGGGAAGAAAAATGGGCTGTTCTTTGTGCATCTTTTTTGTTCTTCGGTGGTGTCTCGTGACTTCATTTGTGTCCAGGCTCGCGTCTCTAGCACGGTCTAGGCTAGGACCAGCATAGTACCGCCGTTGAACGATTTTTCAGCTTGCTTTTGTAACTAATGTGGTGCTAGTTCATCCTTACTTCAGCCCACCTATAGCTCCACATATTCGACTACAGCTTGACAGGTCCTGTTGTTGCGGCACCGATACACTTCATCCCACGGTTGCAGACTTGTTGGTTGCCGTCCCCTCCTGTTGAGCAAGGTAAGAATTGGTAAGAGCTTGTGTAACAGGTTGAGTGTGAGCGCCTTGCAGTAGCTACATCCCATTAGTTGTAGGATCTTATTTCTTCACCTATTTTCGTGTTTCCTTTGTTCATCTAACCATGATAGGATCAGAGGGTGATGGGAGTTTAGGTCACTCTCCTCGTACAAAGGGAATCATACAACATTTTGAAAATAAGATGAGGAGGCATGTAGATGGGCTTGCTGAAGATATGCTGGTGTCAAATGATGAGATTGGGCAGTTGGAGGCCACGCAGCTTGCCACCAACACCAAGCTCACAAGGCTGGAGACGTCGGTCGCTCATATTGACCAAAGCCTTGCTGCTCTTTTGAGGCGTTTTGATGAGATGCATTCCAGAACTGCAAATGGGCATGAGGGAGAAAACAAGAAGGATGAGCGTGTCGAGGATAATTGGGATGATTATGTCGCTGATACTGAACTAGATGACCAAGATGCTCCTAGTCGCCGACGACTGTGAACTAATCCGAGAGGTATGGGTGGACATCGACGACGTGAGGTACATAATAATGATGATGCTTTCAGTAAAATAAAATTTAAGATACCTTCTTTCGATGGAAAATACGATCCTGATGCATACATTACTTGGGAAATTGATGTTGATCAAAAGTTTGCATGTCATGAATTTCCTGAGAATATACGTGTTAGGGCTGCTACTAGTGAATTTACTGATTTTGCCTCTGTTTGGTGGATAGAACATGCTAAGAAAAATCCTAATAATATTCCACAAACCTGGGATGCCTTGAAACGGGTCATGCGGGCTAGATTTGTTCCTTCTTACTATGCGCGTGATCTGTTACATAGTTTGCAACAATTGAGACAGGGTAATAAAAGTGTAGAAGAATACTATCAGGAATTACAAATGGGTGTGTTGCGTTGTAATTTAGTGGAGGATGAGGAACCTGCTATGGCTAGATTTTTAGGAGGTTTGAATTTAGAAATTCAGGACATTCTTGCTTATAAAGATTATACTAACGTAACCCGTTTGTTCCATCTTGCTTGTAAAGCTGAAAGGGAAGTGCTGGGACGACGTGCTAGTACAAGAACTAATATTTCTGCAGGAAAACCTTCATCATGGCAGCCGCGCACATCTACCTCATTGACCGGACGAGCTCCTGCACCTTCTACATTTCCGAGTCGGTCGACAATACCCGCTCCATCCAACGATAAGACACGTGCTCCCCCGACAAATTCAGCAACCACGACTGTCCAGAAACCAGCCACGAGTGCATCTTCGGTTGCCTCCATGGGAAGGACAAGAGATATTCAGTGCCATCGATGCAAGGGCTTTGGCCACGTGCAACGTGACTGCCCTAACAAGCGCGTTTTGGTGGTCAAAGGAGATGGTGGGTATTCCTCTGCTAGTGATTTTGATGAAGATACACTTGCTTTGCTTACTGCTGACCATGCAGGTACTAAGGAACAACCAGAAGAGCAGATTGGTGCAGAGGATGCAGATCATTATGAGAGCCTCATTGTGCAGCGTGTACTTAGTGCACAAATGAAAAAGGCGGAGCAAAATCAACGGCATACACTGTTCCAAACAAAGTGTGTTATTAAAGAGCGTTCATGTCGTTTGATAATTGATGGAGGTAGCTGCAACAACTTGGCTAGCAGCGATATGGTCGAGAAGCTTGCACTTACAACAAAACCGCACCCACATCCATATCACATTCGGTGGCTCAACAATAGTGGTAAGGTCAAGGTAACGAGATTGGTACGAATTAATTTCGCTATTGGTTCATACCATGATGTTATTGAATGCGATGTTCTGCCTATGGAAGCTTGTCATATTCTGCTAGGTAGACCATGACAATTTGATACCGATAGCATGCATCATGGTAGATCAAATCAATATTCTCTTATACATCATGATAAGAAAGTCATCTTGCTTCCTATGTCACCTGAATCTATTGTGCGTGATGATGTTGCTAAAGCTAAGAGAACTAAAAATGAGATCGATAAGAATGCCAAATCTGTTAGTAGCAGGGAAGATGAGATAAGATTGAAAGGACATTGCTTGCTTGCTACTAAGTCTGATATTAATGAATTGATTGCTTCCACTTCTGTTGCCTATGCTTTGGTGTGCAAGAATGCTTTGATTTCAGTTCACGATATGCAGCATTCTTTGCCCCCGGCTGTTGCTAACCTTTTGCAGGAGTATTCTGATGTGTTCCCAAGTGAGATACCAGCGGGGCTGCCACCAATACGAGGGATTGAGCACCAAATTAACCTTATTCCTGGTGCATCGTTGCCAAACCGTGCGCCATACAGGACAAATCCGGAAGAAACTAAGGAAATTCAGCGACAAGTGCACGAACTACTCGACAAAGGTTACGTGCGTGAGTCTCTTAGTCCTTGTGCTGTTCCGGTTATTTTAGTGCCTAAAAAGGATGGAACATGGCGTATGTGTGTTGATTGTAGGGCTATTAATAATATCACAATTCAATATCGACACCCTATCCCTCGTTTGGATGATATGCTTGATGAATTGAGTGGTGCTATTGTGTTTTCCAAAGTTGATTTGCGTAGTGGGTACCACCAGATTCGTATGAAATTGGGAGATGAATGGAAAACTGCTTTCAAAACTAAGTTCGGGTTATATGAGTGGTTAGTCATGCCGTTTGGGTTAACTAATGCACCGAGTACTTTCATGAGATTAATGAACGAGGTTCTGCGTGCTTTCATTGGGAAATTTGTTGTTGTCTACTTTGATGATATATTGATTTACAGCAAATCTTTCGATGAACATCTTGATCACTTACGTGCTGTTTTTAATGCTTTACGAGATGCACGTTTATTTGGTAACCTTGAGAAGTGCACCTTTTGCACCGATCGAGTGTCTTTTCTTGGCTATGTCGTGACTCCACAGGGAATCGAGGTTGATCAAGCCAAGGTGGAAGCTATACATGGATGGCCTATACCGAAGACTATCACGCAAGTGCGGAGTTTCCTAGGACTTGCTGGTTTCTATCGTCGTTTTGTGAAGGACTTCAGCACTATTGCCGCACCTTTGAATGAGCTTACAAAGAAGGGAGTGCCTTTTAGTTGGGGTAAAACACAAGAGAACTCCTTCAACACGCTGAAAGATAAGTTGACACATGCACCTCTCCTCCAACTCCCTGATTTTAATAAAACCTTTGAGCTTGAATGTGATGCTAGTGGCATTGGTTTGGGTGGTGTTTTGTTACAAGAAGGCAAACCTGTTGCTTATTTCAGTGAAAAATTGAGCGGGCCTGTTCTGAATTATTCTACTTATGATAAGGAATTGTATGCTCTTGTTCGCACATTAGAAACATGGCAGCATTATCTATGGCCCAAAGAGTTTGTTATTCATTCAGATCATGAATCTTTAAAACATATTTGTAGTCAAGGAAAATTGAACCGTAGACATGCTAAGTGGGTTGAATTTATTGAATCTTTTCCTTATATTATTAAGCACAAGAAAGGGAAAGAGAATATAATTGCTGATGCATTGTCTAGGAGATACACCTTGTTGAACCAACTTGATTACAAAATATTTGGATTGGAAACGATTAAAGATCAATATGTTAATGATGCTGATTTTAAAGATGTGTTGCTGCATTGTAAAGAGGGGAAGGGATGGAACAAATTCATCATTAGTGATGGGTTTGTCTTTAGAGCTAACAAGCTATGCATTCCAGCTAGCTCCGTTCGCTTGTTATTGTTGCAGGAAGCGCATCGAGGTGGCTTAATGGGGCATTTTGGAGCAAAGAAAACGGAAGATATACTTGCTGGCCATTTCTTTTGGCCAAAGATGAGAAGAGATGTGGAGAGATTTGTTGCTCGCTGCACGACATGTGAAAAGGCTAAATCACGATTGAATCCACACGGTTTGTATTTGCCTCTACCTGTTCCTAGTGCTCCTTGGGAAGATATTTCTATGGATTTTGTGTTAGGATTGCCTAGGACTAGGAAGGGACGTGATAGTGTGTTTGTGGTTGTTGATAGATTTTCTAAGATGGCCCATTTCATACCATGTCATAAAACTGATGATGCTTCTCACATTGCTGATTTGTTCTTTCGGGAAATTGTTCGTTTGCATGGTGTGCCCAACACAATTGTTTCTGATCGTGATGCTAAATTTCTTAGTTATTTTTGGAAGACTTTATGGGCTAAATTGGGAACTAAATTGTTGTTTTCTACTACATGTCATCCGCAAACTGATGGTCAAACTGAATTGGTCAATAGGACTTTGTCTACTATGTTAAGGGCTGTTTTAAAGAAGAACATTAAGATGTGGGAAGATTGTTTACCTCATATTGAATTCGCTTATAATCGATCGCTGCATTCTACTACAAAGATGTGCCCATTTCAGATTGTACATGGTTTCTTGCCTCGTGCTCCTATTGATTTAATGCCTTTGCCATTTTCTGAAAAAACGAATTTTGATGCTACTAAGCGTGCCGAATTGATGTTAAAACTGCATGAAACAACTAAAGAAAACATAGAGCGCATGAATGCTAAATACAAGATTGCTGGTGATAAAGGTAGGAAGGAACTAAAGTTTGAACCTGGAGATTTAGTTTGGCTGCATTTGAGAAAGAAAGGTTTCCTGAATTGAGAAAATCTAAATTGCTACCTCGGGCTGATGGACCATTTAAAGTGTTAGAGAAAGTCAATGATAATGCATATAAGCTCGATCTGCCTGCGGATTTTGGGGTTAGTACCACATTTAACATTGCAGATTTGAAGCCATATTTGGGAGAGGAAGATGAGCTTGAGTCGAGGACGACTCAAATGCAAGAAGGGGAGGATGATGAGGACATCAACACCAACGATACATCCACTCCGACACAAGTACCTATTGCTGGTCCTATTACTCGTACTCGTGCGCATCAACTTAATCATCAGGTGAGTTCAAATCTAAGCTCATGTACATCATGTTTAGACCATGGAGACCCGTGTACTCTTGTTTTGCTTAGGAACCGAGGAGGCGACCGAAAGGGAAACGGATTCGCGCAGGCTGGATTCGGACTGCAGAACAGTACCAACTTGTGACGGACACCACGGTCGCATATGAACTCGGATTGGGGCGTTCAAGTACTTCATGGAAAGCTTATGAAGTCTTTTTTCAAACGGATCTGTCCTCATATCCATATCTGTTACGAGTCGGCCGCAATCGTAAAATTAATACAGAGTCCTTTTCTGCACATGGTGCTGCGTCACCCTGTTTTGGCCCAATGGGCCGTGTATCAAGTTGAGTCCATTACGGACGCGTCCTAGGGTTGGAGTACGACCCCAGCACCCCTGTGGTCGTCCTACCACGTACTTATACCCCTTAGCCACCACCAAGGATGCTTGGGTTTTGTTTAGATCAAGTTTAGCCTTCGCTACTTGCTTGCAAGCGCGCGTGCTGGATCAGCCGCCCGTCTTCTTGTCTTCGGAACCCCACCATTATTGAGATTGCGTGTGAAACCTTTATTTACATCTTGTAAATTCAGTACTTGTCATACTTGTTCTTGCTAGTTCTTAGATTGCTTGCAGGACGAGTGCCCTAGTGGCCGGGTGCCGCGCTCCACAAGATCGCGACAGCCATTGGAGGGGGTGTATCGGTTGCTAAGGCGCAGCTTGGAAGGCTGTAGTCGGGCCGTGAACGTCGCCTCCATTGATCAATCGAGTTATCCACGCCTCTCATCGAAAGATCGGGAATCAAACCCTAGCGGGTCGCCATTATTTAACCACCTAAAAAATGATTAAGGGAAAACCTAATGGGCTGTGATCAGCAGGCCCATTAATTTATTCCAAACAGAGGCTGGCCCCCAGCCCCGCAGTGCCTATATATGCTTAAGGTCGTGGCTATCATTAAACACACGTTTTCTAAACCCTAGCCACTTCAAGTCTGATCGCTAAGGGCGCCGGAGAGATTTGGAAGACCAAGTACTCGAGGGCAGTGCCATTGGCGACCCGATGGACGTCGCTACCCCGTTGCTACATCTACACCGACAAGAACGCCTACTTCCTCTAGGCTCAGGCGTCATCAACTCAGGGAGCTCCTATAGCTGCTACTGCTAACACTGGTATATAAGATCTACCCACCAAATTCCGCATTATATGATTGATATTATGTTTAGGCTAAGGATCCTGTATAGTCACTAATTATGTTCATTCGAAGAAATAACAGGCGTCGGCCACCTGAGCGCCAAGCCCCATGGCGCTGGCTGCCATGGGGGCGCCAGCCACGGCCCCGTACTGTAGCACCGAGATCCTGGCCGCTAGGGACGGGGTATCTGGTGGCGGGAGCGAGCGGCAGGGCTCATTTTGCTTGTGACCTCCGGCCAGTGGCGCTCCGAAGGGAGAGGGTGGCGCTGCCCTAGATGCACCTGGCAGCGAGGAACATGAAGGAACAGTGGCGGAAGAAGAAAGGTTGGTGGGAGGCCTTTGGTCTCTAAAACTCAAAAAAGAAAGGTTGGGGGGTCGGACGTTGGGTTCTATTTTTTCACGGAACGGTAAGTTGTAATGAGTGGCAAAGGTGGGTAATTACTCCGCACTTCAAGAGGAGGTATGAAACTAGAGTTTTCGGAGCACCTCTTGAGGAGCTCTACAAAATCCCTGGAGCCTACCCCTACCTTCATGTTTTTTCCGGAGCCGGAGTTTGTGGAGCTGGACGTGTTTGGCACGAGAATTTAGGAGCGGAGCTGAAATTTATGGAGGGGAGCTATCCCAAAAGACCCTAAAATCTCTGTTGTAGAATCCACTGTAGAATCATATCCATTTGGAAGCTCTTAGAGTTTGGATTCACAAAATCAGGTGACATCCAAACGGGGCCTTAATTCTCTTTCCCCTGACACAAGTTAGTTCCGAGCTAAACCATTGGACGTGACCTTAGGCTATGTACAATAAGAATTTAAATATATTCACTCAACAAATCAATTGACATGAGAAACAACAAATTCACTTAACAAATCTCTTGGCATGGGAAACACGGAGAATGGAGATGCATGCGTGTTTAAAAACAACGGGAATGCTCCCGCTCGAGCGTCCAGCGCGATTAAAAAATCGGACGCTCCCCATCCAATCGTCTAGCGCATGTCTAGTGCATTTCCTCGGTGCTCACCTGCTAGGTGTGTTTCTACTGCATACTAACAAAATATATTTCTAATGTCCCATGCTCTCCTCTCCCAGATACCTATTTTTTTCTATTGCGAGTCTAATCCCCACCATCTCCTTTCCTTCCATTGCTCGATGACTGGTTCTATTGCGCACAGTGCCATGACAGAAGCGACGGCTCCTTCGAGACGCTACTTTCAGTCGTGCTCACCAGTAAAGATGGCAACAGGTAGAATCCGCGCGGATACACACTTTATATACCCGTATCCGTGAACTAAAGTTCATACCCGAATCCGCGCACGCTACCTGCCACACAGGTAGAAAACCATACCCGCACCCGCTATCCGCAGATATCCCGTACCCGCGGGCATGCCTGTGTACCCGTGAGCCATAGAAAATCAAGCACATAGCGGACTTGAGGAAGACAACGCCGCCGGCGTTCCTGGGGGCAGAAGGCCGGAGAGGCAGCGCCGCGCAGCCACGAGGAACTGGGTAATGAGGCGACGCAGAGGCGCGATGCAGCGGCCGCCTACTGCCCGAGACGTGGGCCCACAGCCGCCTACGCACCTATTGGACGTCGGGGCGCTGATTCCTCACCTGGGCGCGGATCCGGTGAGGCAGGAGGGAGGAGGGCAGCGGACTGAGGAGGGCAGCGGCGTCTGGCAGGACGCAGGAGGAGAAGTGGAGGAGGGACTAGGGGCGGCGGCGGTGGCGCACAGGAGGAGAGATGGACAGGGGGCTAGGGCACCGAGGACGGGGCTCGGTGCCTCCACCGCTCGGGAGTCGCGGTGTCTCGAGGGTGGCGGTCGAGGGGAGGATTTGGGATGGGAGAAGAGATGTGTTCAGAAACCCTAGCTCTTGCTTATATACCCGGGTATTTGGACCCACATGTCAGCCCTTAAAGCGAGTCTGGCGGGTTTGCGGGCTCGGGTATCACTTTTCCATACCCGTTAGTAGATATCCATTGGGTTTAATGCTATACTGCGTCCATACCCGCAGGTACAAATTTAGACCCGTATATGTGCCCATCAGGTTTGCTATCCGCGGGCACGCGGATATTCACTACCCGCTGCCATCTTTACTCACCAGCATGGTCTCGTTCTGCTTCGTCGCATCATGACACCCGTGCAGAGAAACCCGCCGCTCCTCCTGCTGGACCCGGTGCACCATAACACCACGCTGGTCGTCGATTCCATGTGGTCGTCGACTCATGGACAAACACCTCGACCTCCATGGCACACACCGTTGCTTGGTGCCGCGAGCCCGCGACAAGTTCCTCCACCTGCCCTGCTTCACCTTCACCACCACCACTTCTTGGTCCCAGGCAACGTCATTTTTTTCCATGTTGCAACAAGTGAATTGATATGTTTTGGTTGCTGATTTTGGGATGTTGCAACGGTAGGTGTTTTGATTTTTTGATGTCGCCACATGTGAATTGGGATGTTGCAAAGATTTTTTGGGATGTTACAAGCGATAATTTATGATGTTGCAATCTGTGATTTGGCATGGAGAAAGATAGTGAAACCGGAAATAAATAAGTAATTTCTTTGTTCGATTTTTTTGATGTTGTAGCTTCTTTTTGTGATGTGATTATACTTTGAATGTTGCAACCTCATACTTTTCTCTCAGGGTTCTGCATGTTGTATTCATAGCTAAGAGATATTGTGGATATAGGTTTTGAATCTTGCACATCCAAAAGTTGGGTGTTCCATATGTCAATCTTATTTGTTGCAGGTTGCAGCACACATCTTTAGGGTCAGACCTTATGATTTGCACTCATTTTTGTGGTGGGAACTTAAGGAATTTTTATGGTGGGAACTGAAGGAGGGAATAATCAAGGCAATGAACAGTATGATCAGCTTGAGGAAGAACCTGCAGACAAACGTATAGTAATACAATGTTGCATGCAACATACAGAATGTTTCAGCGGGACTTTTTTCGAATGCATCATGTGATTTGGCATTGGATGGTAATTGTAGCGTCCAATGCAGCCGCCCGGATGTCCGATCGTCTAGCAGCCCCGTAAAAACAAACATGTTTTAGATTAATGTTGAGGAGAGATGAAAAGAGAGAGAAAATATGATACGCCACTGTTGACGGCCATTGAAATACATTGTGACTGTCAACTTCTCGGTAATAAAATAGAGATTTGCATCATATTCCATACATATTTTATTTAAACTAAACAAGTTCCACAAGTTTTAGATGAGTTGTGATCGCAGGAGTACGTGACGTAAATTTCAGGCAAAACGGGGAAAATCCCAGGCCGGCCGGCCTCGGCCTGGCACCTCCTCGGATTGCCACATCATCAATCCAGGGGCGAGGAAACCTTGCTCCTGAGCTGTGCACCTGAAGTCGGTTTGATCAGATGGACCGAAAGGCTTCACCCATGGAATGAAGGGCCCACCTGCATGAAAGACTCGGGCAAATACCTGAGAACCACCTCCCTGGACAACATGCAAGCGTTGATCATCAAGTCGGTGCAACGGATGGACGAAGAGCCAGAGTCAGGCCGACCGCCCTTGACCAGGCCGGCCGGCCTCTAACTTCGCTTCTTCGGACAGACGCAACCTCTACCGACACCAGAGAGCATTAGGAGCGTCCAGGAGAAGGACGGTGACACACGGCCACCATCCTAGGCCGGCCGGTCGGCTTAGGATTCACGCAACTATCACAACCGCTTCACCGACATCCTCCTCAGCTATTTTACACTATAAATAGAGGGGCATCCATCACCCGTAGACACACCAAGGAGTTCTCTTCTTTCATTTCACTTTCTTGAGTAAGGTTTAATAGTCTAGGAGTTGGAGTCGAGTCGAGCTTGTCTCGGGATTCTAGAGTCATCATCGAAAGTCTGGTATAGCTCTTGTATCTTTCCCTTTGATACTTTATCAATATAATTTATTTTCTTTATTTATCGAGTCAGCTTTACTTTTCGCATTTATCTATCTTTCCAAGTTATCCAACTTGTGTGCGGAAGTTCTTTCCTCTAGCTTAGGCTTTGTTATCCATCTTGTTTATCGAGATCTTACATTGCGAGTTTTCTCGCCCAGACTAGGGGCCTCAAGTTAGTTCCCTAGGTTGAAGGAGATTTCTCTTGAAGGCCTCAAGAGAAATACTAACACCGAGTGCAGATGTGGTGTCTAGCTTAGTGTTAGCTAGGAAGTGTGTTCAACCCCACAGAACAGTGTGGTAGGCGGCAGGTGGTGACAGCCCTGTCCGTCCCTCGTAGTCCACCATGTTCGGGTGTTTTCATAGCAGTAGTTGTTGTTTGTCATTGGACTCCCCTCTAACCCTTACTACAGTCCTTCCTCTCTCTGGCCGCCGAAGTAAGCTCTAGGTTTCCGATAACTAGTTAGAAGCAAGGTTTAGTCTAGTGAAGCTAGCTTGTTAGTTTAGAAGTGTTTTAGAAGTCTTTCTCGCTTGTTGTCCTTCCAGTTACTTACCGCTCTAAGGTTTAGAGTCTTCTGTGTCAGACGGTCATCGCTTGGCCATTATCTTATCTTATTATATCTGGCTTACCCCCACTAAATTAGTTGGTTGATATTTCTGGTAAAGTTTATCATTTGATTCTTCGATAGTCTTTAACCATAGTGCTTCCCCGATGAAATTTACGATACCCTGGAACACTCCAAGATGAAATGCTACAACGATAATTTTGTGCGCTTGCGGAATATTAATTCTATTGGTGAAAGCATCTAGGCCCCTAATTTGAGTTTTGGTAACTAATGACAATATTGTGGACTAACAATTTCTTTGAGAAGAAATGAGTATAGGTTGGTCCAAGAGAGAATGAGCATAAATTGATGCCATCAAGACACTTGGAGATGATGTTGAGTGGATACGCTCAAGGCAAAGGTATATGATAGGATTTTTCTATTTTCGCCGGTCATAAGGTGATTAGTGGATGAGAAATAACCAGCTTAATAGGATAGATAGTCGTACTATTAAGAGGGGTCGATGTGCCTTTGCATGATGATTCTATAGTGCCATTTTGCTCAAACACTTGCATAGAATGCATGAGGACTAACTTCGTTTGAGAAAATGATAACTTGTTTTCAAAATGTGTGCTGACATGTTGAGGCGGACAGTCCGGCCATGAGAGGCGGACATTCCGCTACCGTTGAAGAAAATCAGGCAGAAAACTTGCTGTTTCTGGATGGGTCTAAAAAGATAACGATGGACGGTCCGCCCAACGGGAGCGGACGGCCCGCCACCTGACAAAAATTGTTCCAGGGCCACCAATTGATTCGGTGATTGTCTTCGTTGAATGACCGAATGGTTTTGTCAGACTTGGTGTGAGAAGATAATGAAGGGCGGATGGTCCGACCATGGGTGGCGGACAGTCCGCCGACCTTATACTAATTTTGGACCGAACCATCCGGGTTCTGGTGGCGCTGCAAGAATGAACGACGGACGGTCCACCCCAGGGGGCGAACGGTCCGCTAGCTAACTTTTAAAACCAGACAGAACATTTGAAGTTTCGTGTGCTAGGGGTCTTTATACTGTGGACGGTCTGCAAGTTGTGAGGCGGACAGTCCGCCATGGCTGTAACGGTCGATTCTGACACGCATTTATTGCACTTCTAGCCGTTGGATTTGAATGGCAGACAGTCCGATTTCTGTGAGGCGGACGGTATGCGATAACTCTGTTTCGACGGGTTTTAAAGTTAATGGCTAGATTGCGAGAGGCTAGCAATATATACCTCATGCCCGACCATGGGTGAGGTCTCTTGGCACTTTAAAAAGCTTCCTTGACATATTAGAGCCAGCTCCCTCCTCTCTCACACTCACTTTGCTTGGTTGTGGCATTCTTGAGAGTGTGAGAGCGTCCTAGTACATTGGATCAAGAGTTTGAGCTTTGTGGCACTAGGGAGTCTTCAATCAAGTGTCATCAGCTTGTTACTCTTGGAGGTTGCCGCCTCCTAGACAGCTTGGAGAAGGTGAAACCGTTGAGCCATTCAAGAAGATTGTGGAGGAGCCCGGGTTTGGTTTGTGATAGGTTCTTGTGCTCACCTCGCCGGAGTGGTGAAAAGCAACTCTAGTGGAATCGAGGTTTAGAGAGGCTCATTGATTCAAGACGGCTCAAGATCAAGAGTGGTTCTTGATAGAGGAGCGGTTGAAAGCTTTGAGTCCACCTCAACGTGGATTAGGGGTGACCGGCAAGTCATCAACACCACGGGAAAAATTCTTGTCTCGTGCCTGGTTATCTCTTTGCTCAATTTATTCTTGCAATTTACTTTGAACACTTTACTTCACTAGAAATTGAATTGCTACTTGTCACCCTAGGTTGCAAAACCCCACTAGTGACTAAGAAATAAGAGCTCACTTGTGTTACTAATTAAATTTGCTTAGTGTTTGTCTTTTTAGTCAAAACCGCCTATTCACCCCCCTTTAGTCGGTATCCTTGATCCTACAATTGGACATAAAAAATGCCAACAAACATTTCTAGCGCTGTTGCCGGGAAGCAATTGGCTAAAGAGATCGTTGAATAGTTTGATAAAATTTACTGATTTTATCGCCGCTAATTTTAGCGGGCTTACCATTGCTCCCTTTGTCTTTGTGATATATGAAGAGCAGTGCATGACCAGTTTCAATCTACCGTACAACTTCAACCCGAATCCAGAAAGAATTGGGCGAATTTGTCCGACGTGGAATCATCCCATCTTAGAAATTTTTTTCATTAGGCCAAGGTTCGACAACACCAGCTTCATCACCCATGGCTCAGAAGAGACTCCGTCAGTTCTCAGCCCCGTCCAGTAGCCATATCCCTACTGGATTGAACACCGACCAAGACAATGAAGGCTTGCTTTGAGCTGAAGATTGGAGTTGTCAACATGGTCCAAGCAAGTTCCTTCTGTGGTAAGGCATAGGAGGATGCCAACGCTCATCTTCATAACTTCCTGAAAGTGAGCAGCACAATCAACCCCAAAGGCACTATAATGGATAACATTTGTCTTTGTCTGTTCTCATTCTCTTTGCTTGGGAAAGCAAAGACGTGATTCTACACCAAGAAGAATGCATTCAACAACTGGCATGCTTGCTCTAATGCATTCTTGGCCAAGTACTTTCCGGTGGGCAAAACCAACGCCCTTCGGAACAGGATTTCCAACTTTTAACAACTCCGGAACAGGATTTCCAACTTCTACCAACTCCAGGATGAGACAATCCCAGAAGTCTGGGAACGTCTCCAAAAATACATTGCAGCATGCCCACACCACGACATGGAAGAATGACCGATCATTCAGAACTTCTTCCATGGTCTGAGCCAGCGAGCGTAAGGCCACATAGACGCGACAGCAGGAGGAGCATTCCTCTCTCTCAATGCTGCAAGAGCTAAGGCGCTCGTGGACAAGATTGCCTCCAACCAGAGTTGGAAGGGAGATAGGCAGCCGGCCCGTGCTAAAGGAGTACACCAGATTGAAGATTTAGATATGATGGCAGCTAAGATGGATCTTCTCATAAAAAACCATTTTATCCTATTTGTGTTTTTATAACCAAATTGATATTGGTACATATTTCTGAACATTTTCAAAAAGAGAAGTATCTGCACATGTTGCAGTGGACTATTTTCGCATTATTTCTAATATTTTAAATGTATTAACCTTATTTTTAATAAATAATTGTGCATGACAATTGAATTGATAATGTTTTTGGATTCATGGGCATCATCGATACATACCAGAGAAACATGCTTGAGCAAATTGAGACCAAAGGCTAACAGTACAGTAATATCATACATGCATGCAAAAGGATGAGAGATACATCATGACAAATACATCAAGCAAAAGCTAACTACAATTTTTAACGGAGGAAATACCAAAGTGCCTGAGTACGTACTTGTATCACTACATACATACATGCTAAGCACAACACTCTACAACAACAAATTTGGAACAACTCATCCATTTTCTTAACGTAGACACCATAAGTACATAACGAGATCGGTATGAAATTGTATAGCTTCCATCTTCTTTGCATGCAGTTAGCTGTCGTCCTGCTACTGCAGGACGTGGAGCAGCGCGGCGCGGAGGCAGCCCTCGTCCTGCAGCACGGCGGGCACGTCCACGACGGCTGCACCGTCGCCGCGCCGCCCACGCGGCTCACGCACGCGTGCTGGACCGGCAGGTCCAGCGACCGGAGCACGCCCATGAGGCGCACGGGGGCGTGGCGCGTCGCGACCATCGTCAGGCTCACCGCCGCCGCTTTGCGCCCGACCATCCGGACCTCCAGCTTCTCCTCCAGCCCTCCGGAGGCCGGGCACGCGGCCGGGTTTCCCGCCCCTCCGCGCCGCGGCATGCTTGGCCTCGTGCTCCAGCTGCTCCACGCGGCCGCGCAGCACGGCCGGCCAGCGCCGCGCCCCCGCCCCGAGCAGCAGGGCGTGCCGGCGCCGCGCCACCGCCCCCCGCCCCCGCGCATCTTGGACGGGCTCCGTCGGCGGCGGCGGCCGATCTAGGATTCACGATGGGGAAAGAGAAAACGGGAGGGAGAGAAACCACCGAGAGGAGCAGGGCGAGTCGGGCCAGTGCGCCCCTATCTTAGGCCACGGGTATTTTCGTCAGTTCGTGTAAAATCTGACAGATGTGAATTGATTTTTGACGGTAGGAAGTAACGAAAGTGACAGGATCAGTTTAGGGAAGAACTTAAGTTATGGTATCAAATAGTGAATTTTGGAAAAAAAAATTAAGGTAGAAAGAGATAAGTTTAATAGGGCTAAATATGAAATTTTCTCATCTTTGTTTCTTGATACCCGGTGTATTATAGCATATGCCTTTAATTAATTTAGTGTACCAAACCATTCATCCCTACCTCTGTCAGACAACATCACCATCCATTCTAATCTTCTCACTCTAATAATCTGATAATCCCAGTTTAATACTACTACTAATACACTATCCTACCTGTCAAAGTGTCAATCGTCATGCTGGTCAAACCAGGCCAAGCACTGTTCTTTTGCCCACGGCTGCGTTGCCCAAGCCGCCCACGGAAAGGGATAGGTACAATCAGCCAGCCCTACAAGAAAGAAACACCGGCGCCCCAGTAGACTCCGGAACTCCTCGAACGTGGGCTTCGCGTCCCAAAACTCCACAAGATATTTCCCCTCCGAGCTCCTTCCATCCGATTCCTTCCGTTCCGTTCCGTTCAACCCCGCCCCCCCGGCGCACGAAACCCCCAGCCGCACCCCATGTCGGCCGCCGTCCGCTCCCGCGCCGCGGCGGCGGCGCTCTCCGCCGCGCGCCGCATCCACGCGGGCCGCGCCGCGGGGCAGAAGCAGCAGGGTGGCGGCGGCGACGGCCCCGGCGCGCTCCGCCGCCCGTGGACCCTCTTCCGGCGCCAGCAGCAGCAGGAGCACGGCCGCCTCCCCCGCGCCGCCGCTGCTGCCCCGGACGCCGCCACCGACCGCGGGGCCGGCGGCTCGGACGACGGGGAGCCGCCGGAGATCTGGCGCCAGCCAGGGGAGGCCCCCGCGGAGCGTGCGGCCGCGGGCGCCGTGGGGAGGATCGACGTGGTTAGGGTTGCGGTTCCCGGCGGCGGGGACGGATTTGACGGGAAAGACGGGGCCGGGGAGACCGCGGGGTGGGGTGGGTCTAACCTCGGCCGGCGGTTCCCCACGCCCAAGGAGATTTGCCGTGGCCTCGATAAGTTTGTCATCGGCCAGCAGCGGGCCAAGAAGGTGAAGCTTTGTCATGATAAAAAAAAAACCTTCAGGAAACTTCGCACATGATTTTATCTGATTGATTGGAGCTATCTACTACACTCCATCCGTTTTTATTTAACGCTTTGGAAATCGACACAGGTCCAATGCATGTGTTTGGCAATTACTCTGTCTGAAAGATGTTGTTATAATTTGCTAAATATATAGTCATTTGAAAGTATTTTCCATGACTAATCTACCAACACCATTTCTACGTAACAAATGTTAGTACTTCAGTGCATATTAAGGGCAAAGTTTTACTGCATCTATCCCTAAGCGTTATCAATTTGAGAATGGAGAGTATTATGCAATATGGATCACCAATTAGGTAGCGAGTGTTAATCAATATTTTCTCTAAACTTGTTTGTTCTTCTACCATTTTACTGGCCCTCGGGTATTTTTTAAACAGTTCTGTAAGCCTGTTTTTTTCTCTCTAAATGCAGGTGTTGTCTGTAGCAGTTTATAATCACTATAAAAGGATATATTGCGAATCACTCTCCAGCAGGTATGTGTTGTGTAAGCATCAGTTTTCCAAGAGTTGTTGTGTACCATCAGGTGGTAAGTTGGACAGAACATGTGAGCTGCAGGTCTGCTGGAGATTGTAGCGAGAGCGATTCTTGCACAAGTGACACTGACATGGTAGAGCTTGAGAAAAGCAACATCCTTGTCATGGGTCCTACGGGCTCGGGTACATGCTCTGACCCTAGAGTAACTTAATGTTGTATTTTGCAGTTGTCTAAAAACTGTCCATAAATAGAAACTGCATTGAAATTAGTCATCTAGTTAAAACTTGACCATTTTTTTTTCTCTCTGTTTCTGCCAAATGTTAATGTTGCAATGCTAACACTGTTTTACTGAAAAATGTTGTTGGCTTGTAGTTTTGTAGAAACATGCATGTCTAAAATGAGCAACTACTGGGTGGTTATTATAACACTGCCTATTAGCCATGCAATCATGTACCTAGTGTAAAGTGATATGCTATGTCTGGTAGGATTTCTGAGCATATCAAGTAGTACATTTGAGATTTTTCTGAACACAGTATACTGTGAATCATTTATTTGAATTTGAAACTGAGTTTTCATCTTCTTAATCTTTTCTCTTACGATTGGTATGTTCTGGTTGGCTGAAACTATATATGCGGTAGTATCCCTGTAGAGCTCATCTTTATCTTTAATGTTATTTATTTTATGCAACCGTAGTTTTGTGGTCCTTATGAACGCTTTACTTATTATTCTAAAATCTTTCCCAAAGTCAGGGAAAACATTGCTGGCAAAAACACTAGCAAGATTTGTGAACGTGCCCTTTGTTATAGCTGATGCAACAACCCTCACTCAGGTATGCTGAGTTTTGTTTGTTTATTAATTCATTCACTTTGATCTTGCTCTTACTCTAGTACACATATTTCGATCCTGCTAAAAATTAAAGAGCACATTATTAGAGTTTTACTATTTTTAGGTTTCAAGTTTGTTATCCCATTTTAGCTGACAGTGAGACTATTATCCTGATATTCCAAACCATTGTGTATGCTCCTTTGAAGGTTTCTTCCATTCAATGCATATTTTTATGATTTGCTGTCTACTTCTTTTTTCCATGGCATCAATTGCTTGCTGTGCTGTTGATACAATTTGCTTGATGTACTCCTACAATTGCTGTTTTTTTTTCTTTGACAGCTGCTATTTTCATGGAGTGGATATTATGGCACTAACATAAATTTCTTTTACTTCCTTTTTTTTGCATAAATTTCTTGATTATGATCTGTGATGAAGCTAACAATTGTAATGCTGTTCACTGAGAGTGTTGGTGTTGCACAAGCTTGATAGAATTGCTTGAGTTGGTGCTCAGAAGTTCACCTTAGTTTGACTGTATCTTTTCATTTTTGTAGGCTGGATATGTTGGTGAGGATGTTGAATCGATTTTGTATAAGCTCCTAGCGGTACCACTCAACTCTCTGTCTATATGGTTCTTCCATTATATTTCTTTGCATTGTGATTGCTAACCTGGAGAACAATATATTCTTCTTACTTTTCTGTTGAAATCTTTTCTGTATGATTATAATAATTGACTTCTAGAGGATTTAAGTATCTATCAGAACTACAAGATGTGTTCTCATGGCATTTATTTTAGGTTACTTATAGCCACCACAAGTCATTGCAAAGCTGAGCTCATATGCTGTTATGGGCTTTGGACCAGCCCTAGATGTGGGGGATTAATATGGCCAATTCTCTTCCTCATGTGAACACAGGATTTGCGGAAGTTAGGGATTGTTATCTTCTAGGTATGGTTTGTTAGGTGTAGATTAGATCCCTTACTTAGGAGTTAAGTAAACCTTTCTATCTAAAGAGAGGAGATGTATCAGTAAAAGGCATGCACGAATCAATGATCCCGTTCTCCTTTTATGGTCATCCCTCTCAGCTATAATCTAGTTTTTCAGAACTAGCACTAGCAGCAAACCACATGGCCATCCTCTTGGTGTTGTTTATCCCATCATGGAATTAGAACACCATATATGCAGTACGTGAAGATCTTTAAAATATTTGAACTTTGGATTTGTCTCCAAGCCAGGAGGACTACAGGATACAAACAAAAAAACAGAAGTGAAGCGTGCCTCATTTTTGTTAACCTAAGCTCGTTCTAATAGCTTAATTAACGTTACCGCATTGGCTGAATGAAGTTTATAGCAAGTAGCATAGACTTATCATTCTTTCTTGGGAACGGACTAAATAGTTTACTAATTACTCCCTCCATCCACTTTTGATCAACATATTTGGAATGGGCACCAAGACCAAGGAGAGCTAGAACCCTCCCATCATCCCTCCATAATAAATGTCTACCAGCCACCAGACCTTGCATGCGAATGGAGTTGAGCACCAGGTCTTGTATGTGAACCAATCAAGAGCTTGCTAGCTGGGATGTGATAAATGTGCATGCAAATTGAAGAGGGATTTTCATCCTACCCGAGGCACAATAGGCGGCAGCAGGCTTTTATGCCAATCAAAATTGGATTTCGTTTTTTTTGCTTATGCGCTGATCAAAGATGGACAGAGGGAGTATGTTAGACAAAGTAGGACAAAAGTTCATAGTTGGTTTCCAGCGCTGCTGCTAGCCTTTTTACCTTTCTCTTTTGCACCTTAGGCTGCTGATTTTGACGTAACTGCTGCTCAGCAAGGGATCGTGTACATTGATGAAGTTGATAAAATAACGAAGAAGGTTTGTTCTTTGAATTATTAATTCACTAATGCATTCATCATATATATACAACTTTTTTCCTTTTACATTTTTTATCGCAATGCTTTGCAGGCTGAAAGCATCAATCTTAGCAGAGATGTTTCAGGCGAAGGTGTTCAACAGGCACTGTTAAAAATACTTGAGGGAACGGTAAGTTTGTCATCCTTTGAAGCTATACATCCGTAATTAATTATACTGGGGGGGGGTAAGTTCAGTGATTATTTATTGCTTTGCACTTCACTTTTATCTCATGGATAGATTTTTCATAGTTGATATGGAGTCAATTTGCAATGGATTGGCAGTGTAGAGTATAATAGCCATATTAACATCATTCTGTGCACAAACTGTGGTATCTGGTCTAGGCTGTGTTGTTCCATTGCTAAAATATTGTTTGCTTTTGATCCTATGTTGAGCATCAAGCTATCGATAACTCATTGGCTTCCCATTTCCAGCATATATGTAAGGTTTCCAGTTTATGACTTTGTAATTTGTACAAAACACCGTGTTTCCAGCAAGCAACTAATTTGTTTCTGAGCAGTGCAAAATGAACTGCAAAGGTTGGAGTGTTATTAATATTAGCTGCTTAAAAGAATAACAGACAGTAGTGTATTTAAGGAATTCGAGAGCACATCCTTTTTAGCAGATAACGGCTCCATTCAGTTCCATGTTTCAGTGCTGAAATAAGCTGTTCAAAACTTCAAACCTTTTTATTTCTTTCCAATAATTATTAAGTTTGTAAGATTTCTTGGGTCCGCCAACACTCTCACGGTGCAACTGGTCAGCCGAGCACGCTGGAGAAGCGGTTTGCTGAGCCAGTCTGGATTCGAGTCGCGGCACAAGCTTCTTAAGATGAAAATCGGGGGGGGGGGGGGGGGGGGGGGGGCGTCTCTCCCCCTGTTCGAGTTTTTTTAGATTTCTTGGGTCCATTTTGTGAGATATTGTCTTCTATTTTTCATAATAATGGAATATATAAGATACATGACAAAAATAATTTCTTACTTACCTTCTTACTAGTTATGTTTGTACTGTCAAGATAGGTTGTTAGTGTTCCTGAGAAAGGAGCCAGAAGGCATCCAAGGGGTGACAATATCCAGGTATCTTTTTATACAATTTCATTGTTTTGCTACTGTTTGGAATATGAGAAATCAGACTAATACTAGTATAATCTTTATGTTCCCTGC
The DNA here is from genome assembly GCA_032594955.1 of Panicum miliaceum. Classification (NCBI taxonomy): domain Eukaryota; kingdom Viridiplantae; phylum Streptophyta; class Magnoliopsida; order Poales; family Poaceae; genus Panicum; species Panicum miliaceum. The sequence goes on along the minus strand of CM064067.1, from coordinate 10,335,494 downwards.
ATCTACTAGGAGGATGAGTATTGTCTGGATCAAAATAGGTGTTATCATTATTGTGATGCAAAAATATTTTGGATGGTCTGAATCTTATCACATGTTTAGCCTTGTGATCCACAAAGCAGGGCATGCCTGATTTTTGTATGATTACCTTTCTTGTTATAATTCGAATTGGTATTTAGTGCGTTCATAAAAATGTGACGGGGAAGAGGATGAAACATATGAAAACAAGTAAGCATGGGAAATTGTCAATTAGTAGTATTGCCGTTATGTCTTTTGATATTGATAATACCATATCTGTCGGAGGTTTTGTTTAGTCATCTACAACAATACTTATGATCATTCATCAGCTTCAAAAAAGAATAGAAGAATTTGAAGACTGATTTTTTTCCATGTCCCTTCTACTTGTAACATATTAAACACGACCTTTTTTTTATCCTAGCATACATTACATACCTGTGAGCCAAAAGGCCTCTTTATTACTTGACTTGTTTTCATCAGTATTCATTCAATAGCTAGACCTGCGAAAGAAACGGTTCAGATTGTGATGTTAATTTGTCTTTCCTTGCAGATTGATACAAAAAACATTCTATTCATTTGCGGTGGTGCTTTTGTAAACTTGGAGAAAACTATCTCGGAAAGGTTGTAGACATGGTCTTTTGGTTTGCACCAGTGATTTTGCAAGCTTTGAATACTCAAGGTTCCCGTGAAACTTTTTCTAGGAGACACGATTCTTCAATTGGTTTCCAAGCGCAGGTTCGTTCAAATATGCGAACTGGTGGTGTCATCAATGCTGAGATCACATCTTCTCTACTGGAATCAGTGAGTAAAAATAAGAAAATGATTCTGTTTAGTATGCTCTACTGGCCATTAGCCCCTTTCCAAATAGTATAGCTATATTTTTTTTATTTTGCTTTCATGCTAGATTCTTTGTAGTTTTTAAAATTATTTGGATGCCATTTCTGCAGGTTGAAAGTGGTGATCTCATTGCATATGGATTAATTCCAGAGTTTGTTGGTAGATTTCCAATTCTTGTTAGTCTGTCCTCTCTCAGTGAAGATCAACTTGTTGAGGTAATTTTTCCATGCCTTTATCACTTGCACGTAACAGTCTCAGCTCCATTTGAGCATGGTTCTTAAGATTGGCCCTATGTTTTGTTTGTTGCCCCAATTAGAGTGCATGCACATTCTTTTTTGCCTTTAGCCCTTCATCCCTGAGCATTTTTAATGAAGTTATTTGTGCAAAGTTGGTCTGTTGCACTGCTGAATTTATTCTTAGATTTGTGTCATATGTACCATAATCTGGAACGGAAACCAAGTACTATGCTGAGGCATGCAGTGATTACAGGCTAGTGTTAGCAATTATACATTGATTACTGTACTGACGGTACATCTGTACAGGATATCCTAACGAGTGCTTGATACTTTGTTAATTAGGGCCTGGTTGTCTTTTGACCAGGAAACATATGGATATCCTTTTTTCTAAAAAAGATATTTTGTGCAACCATAATCCATTATGCACTATTATCTTCAGGGCTTGCTTCCGCATATCATGAAGTTTGCAAAATGCAAATGTTATCTTCATATATTTGCTAAACACTCTTCTGTTCCTAGGTAGAAGACATTAAATTATTAATTTCATAGCTAATACAGCTGTGCTCCTCTCTGCAGGTTCTCACAGAACCAAAGAATGCCCTTGGAAGGCAGTATACAAAGTTGTTTGAAATGAATGATGTGAGAATTTGTTTGAAACTCTGTTGCCTTATATTCGGTAATATTACCCCTTAATGTTTATGTATTTATCTTGTGTTGTTACTTTAGGTCAAATTGCATTTCACGGAGAAGGCTTTACGGCTTATTGCCAAAAGAGCAATAGCAAAGAATACTGGGGCTCGAGGTTTAAGGTCCATATTAGAAAGTTTATTGACTGAAGCAATGTATGAGGTATGTATACTCCTCTCTTCCGCAGGGGCAGTCATTCCCCTGCCGGTCGATTTTTTTTTTTACTCTCTTCCCGACACCACAATACTGAATCTGAAATCCATTAATAGTAGATTCATCGCTACCAGACATGCAAAACTGGTGTTCTGAGTTGGATATAATTCTGTTTAATCTTTTGTGGAACTTTTGGTCTCTTGAGATTGCACATTAAAAAAGGGGGGAAAAACCAAGAGCCACAAACAATGCTTAGTGGATCATACAGAGCCATAAATATTGCTGTGACAACTAAAATCAATTATTGTCATGTCTGTACATGTTTCTTGATGGTAATTGCTAAATATTATTTCATCTGGGGTATCCTAGGATGAAGTCAAATATGATACCTAAGGATTTGGATGTAAATTGCTGCCATCCAATTAGGCGTGTAGGCCTTAGTGGTAGACCATCAAATTAGACACAACATTTTTACTGTATAGGAAAATTGATGTCAGTATCCGTTGCATTGAATTATATTTGTGGTGGTTGATTTGTATCATTGCGATGTTCAGTTAGCTGAGAATGTGTTGACTCATTATTCCATGAGTCCTGTTTTTTGCTGCTCTGAAAAATAATTTTCTAACAGATTCCAGAGACACGAACTGGAAAAGACAAAATAGATGCTGTGGTTGTTGAGGAGTCTGTTGGATCAGCAAATCAACATGGGATTGGAGCTAAGATTCTTTGTGGCGAAGGAGCATTGGATCTCTATCTGGCCAAGCATGATAATAAAGAATCAATGGTACATAACATTTTCATTTTAATTTCACGGCAATTGACTGCATCGTATAGTGAAAGCCTGGCCGTTTTACTAATTGGTTGTTAGACATATAGTGTTTTACCGCTGAGTCCAGAGATTTGGCATAAGTTCATGTCTTACTGTTCTGAAGGATGGTGTGGAGGCATGGTGAACATTGTTTTGCAGGCAGAGCATCTCCACAATCAGTTCAAATATTAAGAAATACCTATATCTATCTCCACAATTAGTTCAAATATTTAGAAATACCTATATCTATGTTTCGTTAGAAATACCTATATCAATACATGCCAAGAACAAAGCGGTTAATGTGCATGACCAATTAGTGAGGTGACTTGGTATTGAATGAAGGATGGTTAACATGCATTCGTTTGTATCGATAGAACCTACACAGGTTTTAGCACTACATGATCAATTGTTGCTTGATTGGTTTGCTATTCTTATGCTGCTTGTTCTTTTTATTTTCAGCGCCAACAGCCGGAGAAATCGAACCGGGAATCTGAGATCGATACAGAAGCCCCCTCTAGAGTGGCCAGCATGTAGGGTTCCTGACAACAGTAATTATGTATATAAAGAACTTGTTGCCGGCCTTGTAACTGTAGCCAATTCAAATGTAAAGCCATGCCCTTGAATTCATCATGTATAAAGTCGGCTCTGGGGTTGTAATTTATTATGTCAAATTGGTAACTGGAGCTTGATCCTTCAGACTTCACGTTCAAGAAAAGTAAAGGGGTGGTCCTGAGTATCCATCAAGTATGAAGGACTTCTAGGTTGGACAAGCCAGGCTGCCCCTGCCCAGTGTCCAATGAGTTTACCGATTGATTTTACAAGCAAAGGACAGCAACACAGCCTGCTCTGGTTTTTATGTTGGTGTTTATATGACGTCCGTACCTTTCAATAGTTCGCGTACCGCCTGCTCTTCTAATTCTTTCTTACCGCACGGTCCTGATGAGCGATCCTGAGCAAGTGTTCAGTTTTTGAGTTCTGCGGAACCAGTGTTTGTTCAAGAGTGATTTAGAGTGTGTTAGCACAGGCAGGAAAGATTGAACAAACCCATCATTAGGTTAATTATGTATTGTTCTACCATTATAAATACCTAAAATTCTGATGGTCTCTGTACTAAAATGTTTTTGTTGGAGCAAGTCCTCGAAAATCTGAAACGCGTCATTTTGTTTTATTAGATGTAGTTTAGTCTAGTCTAGGCTTTAAAGGATTATTAATCAGCTGAACCGTAGGTCGTCGGGCTGTGCAACGGGTGGGGGCACGGGCCACGATTTCCAGCCTGATACTTGGGTCAGGTTGCACGGGCTAGGGAAGAAAATGTCAGGTCTTTTTCAGGCTCGACCCGAACCAGATTTTGATTGAGTCCAAAAAATACTTATATAATTTTTAATATATATCTACGCATAATATATAAATAAATATGTAGCAAAATTTATATATTTAAATTTGATAAAACAATCTACAATTTAGAAAAAAAAAGACCTGTATTAAAAACTAATCTTTGAATGTTAGCGACGACCTTGGTCCGTCAAAAAGAGCGGATCTTTAAATGGTAGTGACAACCTCAGTCCATCGAAAAGATCCACGGTCCACGTCCAGAACCACTGGCCTTTTTTTACACTCTACGAGGCGTTGATCTGGATGCGGTGTGCCCCGGCGTCGGTGTTAGGAGCCGTCCACGTGTACTGTTGGGTGCAGGGATTGGATGACGCGTAGCAGAGAGGGAGAGGGAGCAGCGAGTACAAAAGTCTAGAGAGAGAATTTTGCATCGGGATATGAGCCGGCGCTGCATCAAAATCAAATCCCGAATCTTCCAATCCTGTCATCAATTTTCCTTAAGTAAATCACGTGAAGAAAAATGCATGAGACAGATTATATTTTATATTGGTCTATCTGTTACTCTTGCATCTCTCTAGATTCTAAAACCACTATGTGGATGCATAAACTTGTATAAATCACCCTACTAAATTGTAGTGCGACCTCATGTTCGAACATATTATTTATTTATATAATTATATTGCTAATTAGTAGTGGAGAACTGAAATAAGATATGCATGTGATTGATGTTTTGTGGTCTTTGATTGAGCTCATGCAAAAACATGCATGCAACATCGATCCAGATTGGAAGATTTCAATGATCTCTAAGTGTTGAGCATTTTTCATAGTTATTTGTGCACAAACATGTGTGCACCTTTAATCACTTAGAATCAATTATTTACTACAATGCAAAATTTTGTCCATTTGTTTGGCACTGTACTTAATATTAACACTAAAACATTTGTCTCTGTATGCTGAACAACCTCAAAAGTATTGATTATTTTGTATCTAACTTTTTATGTGCACCCATGTACATGATAATTTTTATGTGACTTGTAAAATGGTTTTTTTGTGCATCTTCATGTATCTAAATTTTTATGTGCACCTTCATGTATATGATAATTTTTATGTGACTTGTAAAATGGTTTTTATGTGCATCTTCATGTATCTAACTTTTTATGTGCACCTTCATGTACATGATAATATATAAAATATATAAATATATATTTATTTACGAATTACGAATAGTTTCTATAAATATATAAAATGGAGAGTGAGGAAGAATAGAGGAAACAGTAAATGGAAGACATGTTAGGTAAGTGGCATGGATAATAAGTGGGATGAATAATGTGGACAGCATGTTAGGTAAAAATCATCTCAGAATAAAACAAACTAAGAATTAAGCATTTGTGAGTACCATATTAGAGAAGCTAAGGAAGACGAGGGGGGCGGGACATGCCCTCACAAAATCATGATTGTTGTTTCCGAAGTTAAAATTTGACTATGCCTTAGCATTTAGTTAAAAGGCCAAATTTGGACGGCTTTGAAAATTTTGGCATGCCCACATTGTTTTTTCACAGAGAGGAGGGAAGTTTCAAAGTTTCAGGATGCTAATGCTCTGCATGCATAACGAGACATATTGGATAAAGTTTCATACATTAATTATTGACCACAACCTTAAAGTTGATCATATCTCTTAAACCCTTATTCTTATTTCTAATCCATTTGAACCACCTTGCTCTTTGCAATTTAATGTATATATCAAGATCCATATCTATTGTATTTCAATGATAAAAAAAATCTTAGAATGTGGAACCCACATGTCATACTTAAATGAGTTTTTGGTATGGTCACAGTTAGACATCTCATCTCTAACCAAATTTTGGCCATGCATTGGTTTCGCTGCAAATAAATTTTAGCTTGGCTGGTTGGGGACACTAACCAAATAACCTCTTAGATTTTGGATTTATGTGAGAAATAGGCCTTGAAGTTATAAAGACCTATGCGATAGCATAATCTCGTTTAATTCCTAGACTGGCCCCTTGCCGATGCTGGCATCTCTGGTGGAGTCTCCAACTATAGTTATATAATGTTGTATGTGTCCATATGTTTTGATTGGGAGGATATTTTTCAATTTAGTGTGCTTACTTTTTAGTATAAGTTTGCCTCTTTTATAAATAAAAGAACTTGACTTTGTATTCATATGGAGCTTGTTAAATTATTTCTAAAAGTGCCTTTAATTTCTGTAAGGCACCTATAAACCCTACCCTCCAGTTCTAAACAATAACATCTATGACAAACTAATTAGTTTGGCAGGACTACTTCCCTCCCGTCCCAAAAATAATATGTATATACAACTAGCGTAGGCAGAAAACTGATCTATCTTTTTATGCCGCTGATTTTCGTAAATAAATTCATAAATGGCCGGCATGAGCATCAACTCACTTGAGCATGGTAACGATGCCCCACGTGATGAATATGTCATAAGACATATATTGCTGATTTAATGAGGCTGCCGGATTGCTATTGCTAGGGTTCATATGCAATAGAGTTTGGGGGAGTTTCCTGCATCCAAAATATAATTCAATCTTTTCGGTCCCGTTTTAATTTTATTCACTTCAGCACCCGTGAGAGAGGTTGGACCAAAATGGCAAAAGAAAGGAGAGAAAAAAAAAAGAAATAACAGTCTAACAGATAAGCAGTATCTGGAACATAAAATGCGGCAGCAAAATTCCTTTGTCCCCGAGCCCAAACAAACCCCCCGGCACCGCGAATTCCTGAGGCCGCATGTGCCCCGCTGGTTTGTCCCCGGCGGCGGCCAGCCCCGCCCCGCTGGCCTCCGCCGTCCGCCGGGCGACAAGTTCAAATTTGAACGTGCGCCGCACCCACCTGCTCCTCTCCTGTGTCAGCCATAAAACCACTTCCCCACAAAAAGGCGTGGACCCCACCCGCAGCAAGCATCCTAGCGCCATCAAGTGCCCCCACCACCACGCCACCCGCCGCAACCCCCCCGGCCCCACCACACACATTCCTCTCCCCCTTCCCTCTCCCCACCATTTCCTCCCAATTCCCTTCGCCGTCAGCCATCGTCTACCTCCCCCGCTCCTCCCCTCCCTCGTAGCCCGCGGCCGCGGAGTTCGAAGTCCTTGGAGGGCGGAGCGGCCTGTTCGGGAACCCGCCGAGCCCGCGGGAGGAGGCGGGGGAGAGTTGGACCCGGGACCCCCACCCCGCCTGCGAGATTCGGCCCGATCTGCGGCGGGCCATGGAGCTGGACAGCATCGAGTGCGTGTCCTACTCCGACGGCATGGAGGACGACGACGACGCCGCGGCCGTCACCTCCGCGCAGCTCCCGCGCCCCTTCCTCAAGTCCGCCGCCTCCGCCGGCAGCGCCGCCGCGGCCGTCAACGTGGTCGTCGTCTCCGACCGCGCCGGGGCCGCGGGGCCGGGCGGGGCGGGGACCGGGCCCGGGCCGCTGGTCATATCGCCGGCCACGGGCGTGCACGAGCTGCTCGAGTGCCCCGTCTGCACCAACTCCATGTACCCGCCCATCCACCAGGTCCGCCTTTTGGCCTTCTTTTTCGGGATCTTGGCTTGCTAGTCTTCCGGGTCTGCAATTGCGTGATCCGGTGGTGCTAGTCTCGAGGTAGGACCTTAGTTGCTTGCGCTCTGGGTTGGGTTCTTCCGTCGGCGGGAGACTTGCCCGCTTTGTCTGGAACAATCTTTTTGCCATAAGGCATGGCGTAATTGATACATTTGAACAAAGGGAATAACTTTTGTTTCTTCAACTAGTACGGAACTACAGGTGCTTGGTCATGCGCCCTGCTGGTGCTCTGCTTCCTGCAGGTTGTGTAGTTTACTCTGTAAATGTAGTTTAGATACGAGAATCATATGCTATGGCTGTGATTGCAGTTATCTTACACCAGTGTAGTTTCTTCCTTATTTGTCAAAGGACTGTGTTTAGCTGTTGCTCCGTAGTCTAGTCTTTGAATAAAATCTGGTACCGCATGGAGCAGTATCTTGTTACAGTGAACCTATGCTCGTATCTGGAATCAGAATGTGCGGCAGAGCATCAACAGATGAGGATCGATTTAGCCTGGTCTTGCTCCATGCCTTTCTGAATCTCATGACTTTTAGGACCTGATTCATGGCATTAGATGCTTGGTAATGGACTCTTAACACTGGGAAGCAAGAATGTGTGTTAGGGCAGATGTTTACAAAGTACTGGGTTCTTTTGGATGCAGCATTTATGCCCTTCTATATGACTATATCCAGAAGGCCAAAAAGTTTCCAGTTCTAGTTTTGTCTGTACTTTTAAGGATGTCCTGTGTGTGTGCTTTCATGCCCATACACGAGGAATGTAAGATTTTTTTGGGAACTGGAGAAGGCCTTTTAGTTTCAGTGGATCAGTGGTTCTTTCATTTACTGTTACATATTTTGGGTTTCTTTGAGCTTTACGAAATTCTTTATGGAGTACCGCTATTAGTTTACTTCCCACAGCCAATTTTGTCTTTCCAAAATTGAACATTATGTGACCATATTATTCTTGAATTGATTTACCGTATGCTCCTTACATATTCCTTGTATAGCGTGTTAAAGCAATAACCTTGGAGTAGTGATCTGGTTTTATTGATGTACTGTGATACTTTTCTGAATTGCAAGACACAAATAATACACCATCAGTTCAACTATGGGATGCTCTAATACTGCTATGTTTGAGTTTGAATTGACCCGTCAAAATGTTGACTAATAGGTTTCTGTTGTTTGATGAGTCATGATGTTCTCTTTAGCAGTTTGGCTTCTGGCTATGTATCTTCAGTGCAAAATTTGTTTTTAAGCTCCTGTACTTGAAACCCTCTATATAAATTTCATACTTTCATTCAAAGTAGTGAAAGCAAACATCTTTTTGTACTTGCTGAAAATAGTCTCCTGACTGGCCTATATCAAGTATTAGACTGCTGCAGTATAATTCCTTTTCCGTTTGTCTAGCTACCTTTTTGATTTCCTGTACTCTTTTTTGGGTGAAGTTTCTTATTAGTTTCTCTTACTCATAGCTCATAGGGCATTTTGTTTTCTTTTTTTTTGGGGGTCAAAATGACCATGATAAGATATTCTGGTAATTTTCCAATTGGGTGATAACATGCCAGATGACACAAAGAGTTTCTTATATCAGGATATCAGGACAAAAGGGTTTTCATTCATAGTATAGTATTGTAATTTATTACATGAAACTTTAATTTTTCTAGGTGTAGCATTTGGAATTTGTAATTCAATAATCAACATAAGAAGTAGCCTGTATTGTAATAGACTGATATTTTCTCTATGTTACAGTGTCAAAATGGTCATACTCTGTGTTCCACCTGCAAAACTCGGGTGCACAACCGCTGCCCAACCTGTCGACAGGAGCTCGGTGACATCAGGTGTCTGGCATTAGAAAAAGTGGCTGAATCACTTGAGCTTCCCTGCAAATACTACTCTCTTGGTTGTCCAGAGGTCTTCCCATACTACAGCAAGCTCAAGCATGAATCACAGTGCAATTTTAGGCCATACAACTGCCCATATGCAGGTTCTGAATGCTCAGTTGTAGGTGATATTCCCTTTCTTGTTGCTCATCTACGGGATGATCATAAAGTGGATATGCACTCTGGATGTACATTTAATCACCGCTATGTCAAGTCCAACCCAAGAGAGGTCGAAAATGCAACCTGGATGTTAACTGTAAGTATCCACATATATTTTATCAACACCATGTGAAGTGGACATTGCCTTGTTTTATCAGTTCCATTCGACCATTCCATAGATTTCATGTTGGAGATTTTTACTTATCGCACCATCAGTGGTCTCCAACATCCCTTATTGCTCAAGTCAAAAACAGATGCTCAATGCATGAAGCAAATAAATCAAAATTTTCTAATCACATTCCACTATCATGGTATAAGAAAGTTGTGCTTTATTTTATCTATGTTTGAATCAAGTGAGTTAATCTGATACAATCTTCTCTGTTTCTAGGTTTTTCATTGTTTCGGGCAGTACTTTTGCTTGCACTTTGAGGCCTTCCAGCTTGGAATGGCACCGGTATACATGGCTTTCCTCCGGTTTATGGGTGATGAAAATGATGCTAGGAACTACAGCTATAGCCTTGAGGTTGGGGCAAATGGAAGGAAGATGATATGGGAGGGCACTCCCCGCAGCATTCGGGACAGTCACAGGAAGGTCAGGGACAGCCATGATGGTCTAATAATTCAGCGAAACATGGCTCTCTTCTTCTCAGGTGGAGATAGGAAAGAGTTGAAACTGCGGGTCACAGGTCGTATCTGGAAGGAACAGCAGAATCCTGACTCGGGAGCCTGCATTCCCAATCTATTCAGCTGAATCCAGTAATAAGAATGGATCCAGGTGTATATTGATACGGCGGATGTTCTTGTGTGTCTCTGTGATTTGTGTTTTGTTATTTTCATTGTCCTGCCAAGCTGCCATTGCAGCCTGCCCTAAATTAGTTAGGGCATATTGTTGTCACGATCATGAAAATACTGAATGCCTTCTGTTGTTGGCTGCCGACTAAGGTCTCATGAATCACATGATAAGCATTTTCCTCGACGCATTGGTGTATCCCGTGTCATTTTGAGATGAAGGCTACATACAGCTTGTGCTGTTATGTTTGTTTCACTGTATTCTGTCTGGAAATAAACTGTTGAACATTAACTGGTAGTATCTCATAATGTTTTTCTTACCTTTTCCCTTGCCTATTAAGATCTGCATGTTAGTTGGTGCCGGGATATATCAGGTCAAGAAACTATATGCCCACCATTGCTGCTGCAGTAGAGGATGAGGGAGGAGGGGCAGCGACCGACAAGTAAGAGAAAGAAGGGTGTAGAATGAGAATTGCTCGATTTGAGAGCCAATTTGCGGTCAAAAGGAGAAGTGTTTGATTTGAGAGGAAATTTTGTCTGCAGGGTTAATGTAGGGTGACACATGATCCTTGGGTTTCCTAATACTTCTATGACCTTAGCAGCAAGGTCATCCTATTTCCCTTCCCTTCCCCTATTATGATCAGGTTATTTCTTTATTTTGATCTGGTGTGGTGGATTAGAAGATGTCCATTCCTTATGTAATGTATTGTGGTTATAATAGTAGCATTTGGAGTAGATTTCCTAAGGGCTGGGTGATTCCCAGTGGAGGCACTTCGAGTGCATGCGTCCCTCCTCATCCACAACCATGACAACAGGGTCGGCTATCTGAATAAAAGATCAAATAAGTGAGATATAGGAAAAATTGTACACAAGATAAATGAATAGATGCTGTTTTCAGGGAACTAAGCAGTCATAACCTAAGAAGTGGATGCCCAAAAACTCCCAAATTTTATGAGAACCTTCCCAAGATATTTGTGCACAACTTTTCTAGTCAACCCTTTGGCTAGAACAGGCTCTAAGGTAGTCATATCCTTAAGTTATTCAGTTGCTGTTTACCCAGATTTTTAGTGGACAGAGAGCTAGTATTTGGACCACCAGGGAAAATCTACTCGGCCAACAATTTCCAAATTTGAACAACAGCTGATTTAGTGAATTTTCAAACAAGTTTTGTATTAAAAACTTCTGCAGAAAACTTCTCTAAGAGGTTTGAAGAATTTATTTGTAACAGGAGTGCTCAAATGTGCTCTAGTGCAGCTTACTCCCTTATAAACCCAGGACAATGTTTCATTCAATTTTTATGTATGATCATGATGCATGCACATCCTATTCGTCCTCACAAAGCAAAATAATTGCCAAATAGCTTTGGTCTTACGTGATTAATTTCGGTGGCATACATAATACATCTCTCCTTATATTAACTAGCCGAATTTTTTCTAACCGTTCTTAGCTTACGTAATCACGGTTAGCGTACCTGCAGAAGATTGACAGAATTTAAATTGAATCTTTCATGCCAGCACCCACGAAAGTGTCCCCATACATTACCGCACCGAGTACATCAGTGGTCCTGCCAGTCACCTTTGGGACAAAAGACAACTACCGCACCCAGTACATCAAGTTCGAGGTGGCGGATTTTGACTCGTCGTACCATGCCATCCTTGGCAGGCCGGCACTAGCCAAATTCATGGCTATGCCCCACTACGTGTATCTACTACTCAAGATGCCAGGCAAAACAGGCGTACTCACACTCCGTGGTGACCTGAAGAAGTCGTACGACTGCGACCAGGAGGCGATCGAGTACGCCACGACTTCACGCGTGCTAGAGCCATCTGCAGAAGTACTCGCGGCTGCGCTGAAGCTGGCCAACAAAGAGATGGAAGTTTTAAACCAACGGCTAAGCCAGTCGAGGGTTAAACCTAACCCCAGGGATGTCGGCATCAAGACCATCCAGCTGCAAGAAGGCGACCCATCCAAGACTGCTCTGATTGGAGGCGGCTTAGGTGACAAATAGGAAAGCGCGCTCATCAGCTTCCTTAGGACCAACCGTGACATATTCGCGTGGAAACCAGCGGATATGCCAGGGGTGCCCAAGGAGTTGATCGGGCACTGCCTAAAAGTAGACCCTAAAGCCACTCCGAAGAAGCAACGACTGCGTCGTTTCACCCCCGACAAGAGGGAGGCCATTAAGAAAGAGTTAGCGAAACTACTCGCAATTGGTTTTATTAAAGAAGTATGTCACCCCGAGTGGCTAGCCAACCCTGTACTTGTACTCAAAAAGAATAATAATGAATGGAGGATGTGCGTGGATTATACTGATCTCAATAAACACTGCCCGAAGGACCCCTTCGCACTCCCACGCATCGATCAAGTCATCGACTCCACTGCTGGCTGCGTTTTGCTCTCCTTCCTTGACTGCTACTCGGGCTATCATGAGATAGCTCTCAAGGAGGAAGACCAGATCAAAATGGCGTTCATTACCCCCTTCGGAGCATATGCTTATACTACAATGTCTTTTGGGTTGAAGAATGCGGGAGCCACCTATCAACGGGCCATCCAATTGTGCCTTGCAGATCAACTACACTGCAATGTTGAGGCGTACGTGGATGATGTGGTCATCAAGACCAGATCCCACGACGAGTTCATCACTGACCTCGAGGAGACCTTCAACAGCTTGCGACGGTTTCGATGGAAGCTCAACCCGACAAAGTGCGTCTTCGGCGTCCCTCAATGCAAACTACTCGGGTTCATTGTCAGCCACCACGGGATTGAAGCAAATCCAGAGAAGATTAATGTCATCACAACCATGGATGCTCCAAAGACAATCAAAGATGTCCAGAAGCTCACCGGCTGCATGGCAGCTTTGAACCGCTTCATCTCCCAACTTGGAGAAAGGGGACTACCCTTCTTCAAGTTGCTCAAGCACCACAACAAGTTCAAGTGGACCGAGGAGGCAAACTGGGCGCTACAGGACCTCAAATATCACTTGTAGTCGCCACCCATCCTGACGGCTCCCCAACCAGGCGAGAACTTGCTGCTCTACATCGCTGCGACTACTCACATCGTTAGCACGACAATTGTGGTGCAACGACAAGTAGAAGGCCATGCCTTTGGGGTGCAGCGACCAGTTTACTTCATCAGCGAAGTCCTTTCCGAATCTAAGGTTCGTTACCCAACGATTCCAAAAATTCTTTATGGTATCCTCATCACCTCCAGAAAGCTTCGGCACTACTTTGATGCCTACAATATCCTGGTGGTCTCTGACTTCCCATTGGCGGATATACTCCACAATCGAGATGCTACTAGGCGCATCTCCAAGTGGGCGGTGGAGCTGGGAGCCCTTACACTCTACTTCAAGCCCCGGACAGCCATCAAGTTGCAAGCACTAGTCAATTTCTTGGCGGAGTGGCGAGAAAACCAAGTGGAAGCCCCAACTAACCAGCCGGAGCCTTGGGTCATGTACTTCGACGGCTCACTCAAGCTCGGTGGTGGTGGTGCAGGAGTACTTTTCATCAGCCCGAGAGGAGAACAACTCAAGTACGTGTTTCAAATATTATTCGAGGTCTCCAATAACGAGGCCGAGTACGAGGCATTGTTGCACGGCCTACGTTGGCAATCTCCCTCGGCATCAAGCGACTACTAGTCTATGGCGACTCCTTACTAGTGGTTCAACAAGTCAATAAGGAGTGGGACATCAACAAGGACACTATAGACGCCTATGTCATGGAAATACGCAAGCTCGAGAAAAAGTTCTCGGGGTTGGAAATTCACCATGTGGTTCGCGACAACAATGTGGGTGCGGACGTGCTCTCCAAACTGGGTTTTGATCGTACTAACGTCCCACCGGGAGTATTGTTCATGAGTTGCATCACTCTTCCATCAGGGCACCAGACTCAAGTTCCATCGTTTAGGGTCCCAAGGAACCCGACCGAGAGGTCTTGATGATCGAGGTCGACTGGAGGGCGACCTTCATCGACAACATTCAAGAGTACAAACTACCCCCCTACGTCGACCCAAAAAGTGCTGAAGCTACTCGTATCCTACGGCGTAGCAAAGGGTATGTTCTAGTCAGGGGCAATCTGTACAAGCGTGGATCAGCATCAGGCATACTCATGAAGTGTGTCAGCACGGAGGAAGGCAAAGAAATACTCCAAGAGATTCACGAAGGCGTGTGCGGGAACCATGCTGCTTCTTGCACACTAGTCGACAAGGCGTTTCATTCTGGTTTCTACTAGCCGACTGCTTTGGCAGATGCCGAAGCACTCATTCGCCGGTGTACCAACTGCCAATTTTTTGGCAAACAGCCCCATATTTCGGCTCATAACTTGATAACCATACCACCTTCATGGCCGTTTGCATGCTGGGGCCTGGACATGATTGGGCCCCTTACAACTACGCCAGGAGGTTTCACACATGTGTTGGTGGCCATCGACAAGTTTACAAAGTGGATCGAGTATAAACCAATCGCAACGCTCACTGCTGATCAAGTGGTTACTTTCATCTGCGACATCTTACACCGCTTTGGCTTCTCCAACACTATTATCACAGATCTAGGATCCAATTTCCACTGGCATGAGTTCTGGGATTTCAGTGAATGTAGCTCCATTGAAGTCAAATATGTTCCGGTGGCTCATCCGCGGGCCAATGGCCAGGTTGAGCGCGCCAACGGCTTGATTCTTGATGGACTGAAGAAGGGACTTTATGACGAGAACAGCAAAAAGGGCGGCAAGTGGATCAACGAGATCTCATTAGTAGTCTGGGGGCTTCGCACACAACCAAGCAAAGCCACAGGCCAGTCACCATTCTTTCTCGTACATGGATCTGAGGCCATATTACCAGCTGATGTGATGTGGAAGTCTCCACGGCTTGAAATGTTTGAAGAAGGGAATGCTGACAGTGCAAGATAGCTTGAGCTTGACTCAGCTGAGGAAATCCGATACAACACATTATTGCAGTTGGCACGTTACCTTCAAGGAGTTCGTCGTTACCACGACAGAAACGTTCAACAACGCTCTTTCAATGTCGGAGATATGGTTCTTCGACGGATCCAGGATGATACTGGTCTTCACAAGCTTAATTCATGATGGGAATGACCTTTCATTGTGCAAAAGGTCACAGGCCCTGGATCTTATCGCCTGGAGTACCCGGACGGCCAGGAGGTACTAAACTCTTGGAATATTGAACACGTGCGTCGGTTTTCATCCTTAAATCAACTGGGCCATCATCTATTGGTGCCTAGGGATTAATTGTACCAGTACAACTCCGTTTTACCAGTTTACAATTGGTACTACGCGCAAGTTTACTGAAGGGGCCTCGCTCCCATACTCCCAGTACATAATTACTAGAGCACAACTAGTATTTTGGGTTTCTGAAGGGCCTTTGTGCTTATACTTCCAGTACAACTCCGTTTTACTGGTTCACGACCGATATCATGTGCAAGTTTGCTGAAGCGGCCTCGCTCCCATATTTTCCTGTAACATATTACTCATTTTCGACTTGTACACTATGTTATTAAAGGGGCCTTGCTCCCATAACAAGAACTTTACTTGTTTACGACTGGTTCCATACCTGTTCGACCACTTCGACTACTTGCCTTGACTACAATCCTAGTCGGGATTAATTCCGACTATATGGCTTCATTGACTGCTCATTCACTAGCGGTTCCTTGCTCTATGCTTGGGCTTGGGGGCTAGCGTTGCCTTTCCGCTACGACTACTTTATGCTCCTGGCTCGGGGGTTCGATGCGACAAGGCACTTAATGTGTTTCATGGGACAAATCTCATGCCTACATGCTCGACAATGTACAATTACTTGACAAATACCCGATCCAAGAGGCTTTTTAAAGATTTATCTTGGGTATATGTTTGTTAACCATTATTTTAGGGACTTTATTCTGAAATAAGAGGTTTGTTCAATTTAGTACCCAGAGGTCTTATTTAGTCATTGGATCAGGGCACAAAGATTGGTTTGAGAGGTAATCTTGGGCGTTTGTTGGGGATGTTATTTGTTTCACCATTTTTTCAGGGAACTCATCCCGAAAAGAGAGGTTTTCAAATTTACTACACCAATTTGCCTACGTTTACCATCAAATCTTTATTATCATATTGCATGCCACAACTCTTTGGACCCTTTATTCCAAAACTTGGGGATTTGGATTCAAGGCTCGGGGGCTGCGTGACACGTGCCATCTGCGACTTATTTTTTAAATCCGCTGGAAGATAAGGATAGAAGATTTAAGATTGAAATTGACCCTCAGCCTGATTCTACGAGTCAACCTAAGGCTCGGGGGCTACTCCGTATGGAGTGCGAATTCAATCGCACCCTATATAAAGAAGACTGGACAACCACTCGGGGCATGAGCACCTCACAGCCTCAAAGCTGCCAAAGAAGTACTCGAAGGGCACCTTCAAGATGGAGTTCACGAGAACTCGAAGATGCCTTCAGAAGTACTCAGACGCCTACACTACTCGGCTACGAAGAGCTCGGGGGCTTGTCAGACCCGGGCACACGAAACTGTCCACGTGGCACACTTCACCGAGGATACGGGATGGGACATGGCCCACGCCCTACATCTATTGTAACTACTCGTAATGCAGTATGATTACTTGTACAGTAGTTAAACTAGTCGGACACGGTAGGAAATTACCCAAGAAGTACTCGGATAGGACTCCTTGGCTTGTACCCGACTAGGACTCTCATGTAAACCTGTCCCCCGAAATATATAAGGGCGGACAGGGACCCCCTCGGGGACAATCACCATCAAAGGCAATACAAACCACACAGGACGTAGGGTATTACGCTCTCAGCAGCCCGAACCTGTCTAAAACCTTGTGTTCCTTTGTACCTTCGAGTTACTGATCTCGGCGACACCCAACTTAAAAACTCACCACCTCGGGGGTATCCCTCGGTGGGCGTTGCGGTAGAACACCGACAGGTGTCGAACTCCTTTGAGTTGGTAACAAACCGGAGAAATCTTTGGACCAGACTTGGTAGTAGAGGCAGAAGCAAAAGTGAAAGTTATCCAAGGAAATCTTAAAGCAGCCCAATCTAGGCAAAAGAGTTATTTTGACAAGAGGAGAAAACCCTTGAAATTTGACGTTGGTGATCATGTCTACCTTCGGGTTTCACCTACCAAGGGTGTGCAACGATTTGGAGTAAAAGGAAAGTTAGCCCCTCGTTATGTTGGTCCGTATGAAGTCATTGAAGAATGTGGACCCGTGGCCTATAGGTTGCGACTTCCTTCACAGCTTGCAGCCATTCATGATGTTTTTCATGTTTCTCAACTAAAGAAATGTGTCAGAGTTCCTACCGAAGTTGTTGAACAACAAGAAATCATGGTAGAACCAGATCTCTCTTATGTTTAGCAACCCATCAAAATCCTTGACCAGAAGGAAAGAAGTACCCGAAGAACGGTGATTAAAATGTATAAAATTCAATGGAACCATCGCACTGAAGAAGAAGTCACATGGGAAACGGAAAGTTATCTCAATCAAAAGTTTCCTGGTTTTCTTAGTTCCCTCCAAGGTACACACCTTTCCACTCTTTGTCTTTTTCAGAATCTCGGGGCGAGATTCTTTTTAAGGGGGGCTGGCTGTGCCACCTTAGGTGTCTAAAAGACTAAACAATGATCCAAACCATGAAATCAGTCACAAAAGAGCAAGAGAAGTATGAAACAACCTATCAAATATACCTTTCAGCCAAATGAATATGTGTGTGTAGTTAATGCATAAACATTTGAACTCTTGCAAACAAACTTTTATAACTTTCAAAGTTGATCATAGCTGAATCTAAAAATTTAATGGCACATCTATCATAACCAGAGCAATAAAAGTCTAGTTGAACTCAAAGCCTAACAGTGCAAAAATTCACATGAAATGATGTGTCATTTAAATAATTTGTTTCGGAATTTGAAAATAACTTGTTATGCATTGCTTGAACATGGTCATAAAAGAGAAAATGTTTGTCTTGAAATGTTGAACAAAAATGGTATTCAAATGTTTTTATTTTGACCCTGGGAAGAATGAGTTTTAGCTCTTTTTTCACCCAGGACCCCGCTGTTTTTGTTTACTGCACTTAAGTCCCATCATCTTCTCCCTCCTCTCTCCTCCCCTGCCCTGTCCCATCGCCAGCAGGCCAGCTGGCCGATGCTCCACGGCGAAGTTGAGGCCGCCCGGCCAAGTGGGCCTGCTAGTGCATCGGAAATCTTCCGCAATCCCACAAAATCTTGCGCTACCCCCTCAAGAAGTCTCCATGCGGCGTTTTTCTTCTGCCGCAGGCGCTGCTGGCGCCACGGCGAGCCTCCGCCGGTGCCAGGTAGGCCATTGCACCCCCGGTTTTGCCCCTGGTCTCACCTCTCCCCTGCGGCTCGAGCCCAGGTCGCCATTCCCCCTCCAGCGCCTATAAAAGCCCACCTGAGGTACCTGAGCTCCTCGCCCCCAACCTCCCACTCCGGCGAGCAGTCCCCCGTGCGTGGACGCACCAATCTGCCCCCACTTTGCCCAAAACAACCTATCCACCACCTTCTCCACCGCACCCTGAAGCTGCACAGCCGTTCCTCGCGCCATCTTCCTCACCGAACCGTCGCCGCCACCATCCGCACCCGCCGTCGGCTCTGTGCCACCGTCGGAAAGCCTCTTCGGTCCACCCCTTCCTCACCTAAGGCCTCAAACAGATGCGGTTTGTTCCCCTCTTGCATCCCCCACCTTCGCCCCTCACCCTCCGCAACCCTTGTCACCGGATTTTGGCCAGCAGTAGCTGTTCCCTGTACCAAGGACCCATCTGCGTCGATTTCAATCTTTCTGAGAAGTTTTCTGTAAATCTCAAGGACTCATCTGTAGATCTGGAATGAGAACTTGAAAACCAATCTATTAACTTTGAAGATGCAAAACAACTCACAGAAAAATCCTAAGAATGTAAGCTAAGATGTTCTGGAATCATTAAGTTAAGATCTACAACTTGGTAAAAAGATCTTGAACTGTTTCCACATGTTTTTAGCTGTAGATTTAAATCAAGTTTAAATGGCTTTTATTTTGTTCTAAGAGTTTCAGAAAAGATCTGCTCATAAAATATTGATGGTAGCTTCAGTGCTAAGAGTTTAGTCTTTCACAAAAATCTCATGCTCTGAATCCAAGCACAACCAGTGGTTTCGAGTACTTTTGTTATAGGCTAGATCCATTTTAAACTAAAATGTTAACCTCTGTTTCTTGCATAGGAAAGATCTACAAAAATATGAAGTAAATTACTCATGTGAGTAGGTTTGTTCAGTAAAAAGTGGAACACTAGTTCATGCGTGGTTTGTTCTGTGCAATATAGATCTTGATCCTAGCAGTAGCCGTTTAATGAACTTTTCATGATTAACCTACTGAATAAAAATGGCTAAAAATTTTACAGTAAGGTTGTACTTAAGTAACAAGCTTTGCATAATAATCTCAACCCAGAAACTACCTCTACGAGTTGTTCTGCAACTTAGACACTACCTCTACGAGTAGTTTTGGTTAAACAAATGCTTACTGTTAAAAATGACCGTTTACAACATGCAAAACCACCCGCTCACTAAATGAAGTCAGTTTATGCAGATAAGTACTCGATAAATGACTGCCCTGGGGATGAAAATGAAGTACTCGACTACTTATCTTAAATTTTGATTACTTTATAATGCAATCTTGTACCAGTAAAACCACTCATACATGTGCATTCATATAGACTCGACTACTCTCGCCGACGGGATCTACAATCTGGTGCCCGAGTCCGAGAGTGAGCAGCACGAAGCTCAGGTTAATCTAACATTAGTTGCTGAAGACCCGAACCAACGTTCGGAGGAAGCCCCGCCTAGTTTTACACAAGAAGGCAAGCCCCGGTGCATGATCCCAGTTTTTAATTTATGCAACTGTGGTTCCTTTTTACCTATGCATTTAAGTTCATAGGAGTTGATTGGAACCCTAGCGGCATGATCCTAGGCATCAATGTAATGACTACTAGAAGAGGAAGTCTAGTAGATGCTCTGATAATAGGTACGGTAAAAGTCGAGTGGTTTCCAGCTACTCGCGAGAATTATAGGAGTTGAATGTTTTACCACATACTGCAACTATAAGGTTGACAGACGGGGCTGTGGTAAAGTACTCGTGGTTGAGGCCCCGTCTGAGTAGTGAAAAATGCTAAGGTCGTAGTGTGTGGTAGTGGTGGTTAAGCGTTTGAAAGTACTAACCTCATGCCGACAATATGGTAATCGGTAAGCTTAAGTACTTGATTGAACCGGTGCGTGGACAGGTTCCACCGTCTTGACGCTGTCCCATGGGCCCAATGGTGAGTGCAAGAGGGGTCATGGCCCGGCGTTGTCCATGGTTCGTGGACCTCTTGTACTCGAGGCCTTGTGGCCCTGATCCATAAAATGAGAATAAAGGGAAAAAGTTGCACATGTGACTCTTTGAGTAACCACGTGATGTGTGTTTAGGTTTCCCTTGCAAGGTTAAGAAATTCAATTCGAATCGTTCGTTTCTCGCGGTGATTGAGACTGCTTAATACTTCTGCCACATAGAGTAACAAGAGAAAGTATGGATATGATGAAACTTGTTGGATGATTAATTGTTTCCACCATGTTTGGTTAGAGATAGGTGCTCATCTAGACTGGTTAAATGAACTAGAATATGGAAAGCTAAAATATGAAATTAAGGACCTACTCTTTGTTGCTTTTCAGCAAAAAGAAAACCCTAGAACCTTAGAGCCGTGCATGCTTAGTAGTCGGTATTCGCATACCACTAGTTGGGTAAGCCTTGTTGAGTATTAGTATACTCAGCCTTGCTTGTGGCAATGTTTTCAGGTGTGTCTGTTGAAGATATGGTAGCTGGTTTGTCTTGGCCAAGTGCTTTGCCTACTGGTTGGACAGTGGAGTGGGATCCGTCCCCGGCTAATAATGACTCTGCCAACGCTAGATGATCGTGTTTTTGTATCCGTTGCAGTTAAAACACTGAATAAAGTTTTATGTTGAACTTTAAAAGTACTCAAGTGGTGTTTTTAACTTGTAATAATTGATGCCCGACTTGTGAATATAAAATCTGTGGAATGTTGTAATCTCTGGACTTGCCTTCATGTGAGTTATGTGTATGCTTTGTTTCGATCGAAATATTAAGTGGTTGCTTCGGGATCTACCTGACAGACTGTCAGATTAATCCGTTTGAAGTGCATGGTGGCTGGTTCATGTTCAAGGATGATGGTTAGTGCACTTGAGCTAGGTTAATTCAGGCAGTTCTGCCACACCTGAGTACCACCACCGCCCTGCCATTAGCGCCGCCAATCGACCTCGCCGTCGAGCCCCACTTTCCGCTCCTCCTCCGCCCAAACCGAGGCTCTAAACGGGTTGCCCTCGACCTGCTGATTCTCCCCGACTTCCCCATGCCGCCGGCGGTCCAACTCCGGCCACCCCAGCTCCAACCGAGCACACCTACAGGTTTCCCTCGACCTCCTCGTACTCCCCCACCCCTTTCCCCTCGCCGCCGACTAGTTCCCTCGCCGGATTTTGGCCGGGAACAGCCCAACCCCACCTAGGGACTACATTGCACTCTCGAGTTCTTTTTAGGGTCCTTCCTGCTAGATCCAGGGACCTATCTGCGAGAGCCCGAGTACTTTTATTTCAAAAGGCTGTCACTTGTAAAATCAATCTAAAATCCTAGAAAAATCAGAAAAATGCAAACTAAAATTTGTTGTGACCCTCTTCATTAACCCAACTACTTTTGCACAGATGAATGACTAGTTACAAACTATAACCTGGGCTAAGATGAATCTTGTTTTAAATGGCCTATAAATATATCTCTTGATCTAGAAAACTACTGTGAATGATTTTTGGACTATAAGCTAGTCTTTGCTTGTTAAGACTTGTGTAGAAATTTCAAGGCTAGAACATGTCTCTACGAGTAGTTTTTGCCGGAGCTTTTTTGATGTGCTATTTTGCTAGAGATATTTGTTCATGTTGTTCTACTAATATTTTAAGGTTGAAAATTTTACAGTAGAGTAACCTTGATGCATAAATGCTATGGACAAAGTTTGGTACGTTTTAATTCTGTCTAACTTGCTCCTATGTTTTTAGTTAAGGAAAACTACATTAAATCAAAGTAGCTAGTTTTGGTGCCTAAAAAAATAAGAAATTTTAACCAGAGACTACCTTTGAGTAGTTTATCATGTTGGAAAAGTTTGAGATACAGAAACGTTTTGGAACTATCTGTAGAAACAAATATTAATTAATGTAGATGTATCTTGACTTATTTTCTATGCTCTGGATCTTGCACACTAAAACCTGAAAAATTTATAGTAGTCTCACCATAAGTTTAGGAGTACTCAGAAAAATATTGAGCACCAGTTCTTGCATGGTTTGTTTTGTATAAATAGAACTTTATCCTAGATGTAGTTGTTTAATGTATTTTTTATGATTAATTTGCTAAATGAAAATGGCTGAAAATTTTACAGTGAGTTTGTACTTAAGTAATGTGCTCTGCATAAAAATCTCAACGCCAAAAACTTTCCCCACGAGTAGTTTTTTAATCCAAACTTACTTTTGAAAATGGTCATTTATGAAATGACAAAACCACTCACTTACTTAATGAAGTTAGTTAATCCAGATAAGTACTCGATAAATGACTATCCAAGGAAAAGAAAATGAAGTGCTTTACAACTTAACTTGAGTTTTGTTGAATTACAACTTTACAGTGAAATAGTTATTTATCTTGTACCATTAAAACCACTCATACATATGCATTCATATAGAATCGACGACTCTCGCCGACGGAACCTACGAGCTGGTGCCCGAGTCTGAGAGTGAGCAGTGCGAAGCTCAAGTTAGTCTAACTGAAGTTGCTGAAGACCCGAACCAATGTTCGGAAGGACCCCCGACTGGTTTTGCTCAAGAAGGCGAGCCCCGGAGCATAACCCCAACTTTTAAACTTATGCAACTTTTATTTATATATGGTATTGTGCATTAAGTTTTTAGGAGTTGATTGAAACTCTAGTTGCATGATCCTAGTACGTATGATATGAACACTAGTTTGTGTCGATCGCTAGATTGCCATGCTAATAGGACTCTGATTAAAGTCGAGTGATTCCCTGTCACTCGCGAGATATAGAAGTTGCTTGTTTTACCTATGTTGGAATCATAAGGTTGACGGACGGGGCTATGTTACGATGTTCCTGTTGATAATTGAGGCCCCATCTGTTTAGCAAAAATGCTAAGGTCGCAGTGTGTGGTAGTGGTGGTTAAGTACTAACCACATGCCGAGAATATAGTAATCGGTAAGCTTAAGTACCTGATTGAACCGGTGCATGGACATACCTCCCACCGTCTTGACGTCGTTCCCATGGGCACATGGTGAGTGCAAGAGCAGCCACGACCCGGCGCCGTACCATGGTTCGTGGACCTCTGTACTCGAGGACGGTGGCCCTGATCCATGAAATGGGAATAAAGGGGAAAAGTTGCACGTGTGACTCTGTGAGTAACCACGTGACATGTGACTCTGCAAGAAGAGGAACAATGATGATGAATAATCTGGTTGGATGCTCAGTTAATTATTTTTTTCCACCATGTGTGATTTGGATAGTTGCTTTCCTAGAATGGTTAATCGACTAAAACTTGAAAGCAAGGACTCACTGTTAGATGCTTCATCATGTACGGCTAGGAGTCGGCTAAGTATATACCACTAGTCGGGTAAGCCTTGCTGAGTATTAGTATACTCAGCCTTGCTTGTGGCTTTATTTTCAGGTGAGACCTTTGAGGACATGGTTGCTAGTTTGACTTGGCCGTGTGCTCTTCCTTCTGGTTGGTTGGTGGAATGGGATCTGTCCCCGGCCAATGATGTTAACACTGAATGATGTCATGTACGGGCTTCACCATGATATCTTGTATCGTTGTTAGAACTAGTGTTTATTTTCCGCTGCACTACTTAAACTCTGAAAGTACTTTTTTATGCATGAATTCGGACTTGGTTTGTAATAATAAATTATATTGAACTCTATGATGTAAAATTTGTGGATTGTTGTAATCTCTGGGCTCACCTTCGTGTGGGCTGTATGTATGCATTGCTTCGATCGAAATTCCAGTGGTCGCATTGGGATGTCACCCGACAGACTGTCGTTTTACTCCGTTTTAAGTGCGTGTTAGCCTGGATTGCCTCTATGGTGATGGTTAGTGCACTTAAGCCGGATTAATTCGGGCGGTTCTGCCACCGGTCGTGGCGAGTGCCTGCTCTGATCATGGATCCCTGGAAGTTGTCAATGAAGGGTAGCTTGAGGTCCGCCCAGGAGTCGATGGAGTTTTGCTTAAGGCTTTCAAGCCAAGTGAGGGGCACGGATTCCAAAGCTACCAGGAAGTAGAGTGCTTTCGTGGAGTTGGATCCCCCGAGACCTCGATGGCAACGGAGTAGCATCGGATCCACTGGCGCGGGTCCTGCTTGTTGTCGTACTTGGGGATTCCGACTAGTTTAAACTCCTTGGGATAGGATTTTTCAGTGATGTTTGTGGTGAAGGTGGGGAAGCGGTCGTTGTCGTCGTCGTCGTGGTACCTATCGGGACGGTCCCTTCTTCTTGTCTCAATGATGCACCGCGCGTCGCGGTCGTCATTGATCTTCTGCCAGAGATCGATCGTGGGAGCGTCGTGAAGGCTGGCCTCGAGTAGAGATTGGCCTTGAGGCCTTGCGCCACGCTGGTTGAGAGGTTGGCGAGTAGATTGTTGTACTTCTTGTTCGGTGTTGCCACGCGTAGACTGGTGGCCCTCGTTGCGTTGATGAATGTCATTCCTCCGGTTTCCGAGGCCTCCCCCGGGGGTGCGACTGATCAGTGCAGTGTTACCATGGCGCTCAGACCTCGAGGGCAAGTTCCGAATGGAAGACACTGGATGCTGCCCATCGAGTTTCACGAGAGCGCACAGGGTTAGGTACTGCAACTTTTGAATTTAGGGGTTGGGTAGTAATTGTTGGGCTAGTAGTGCTGCTTCTGCAATGGCGGCAATCGGTGTACGGTACTCCTGATCAATGGTTGCTGCGAAAGCATTGTTGAGGTTCCTTTGGTACATTGGATTACGAGCGTGATTTTCCATGTTCCGCCTGCGCTGGGCGCGCTTGGCATTTTTCAACCACCGGATCCTCGGTGCTCCTCGTTCTTGTTCTGGGGGGTGTCTGTCGTAGGCTCATCGGCAGATACGTCCGCGAGTTGTTCTTTATTGTACTCGGGACCCGGCTCATCGTCATCGCGTTGCGAATGGAGGCCATGTAGACTTGATGATCTGGCGAGTTGTCAGCCGTAGGGCTGTACTCGAGTAGCTCTGTGCCGCCGCCTCCCTCTTCCGCGATGGTAGAGAGAGGTTTGCCTCCTAGAAGGGCAGTTCCTATGTGAAGGCCACAAGGCGGGAGTCGTAGTCGAGTAGTTCAGAGGGCTCTGAGCCCTTCCAGTACATGAAACAGCGTTGCAGCGTAGATTTTATGGTTAAACCCAGATGATTGCCCAAAAATGATTCGGTGTAGTCATCGGGTTGCGAGTGGTTTTCAAGAGCGGGGCCCCCCCGACGGGTGGTGGCTCCCTCATCTCCGAGTTCTCCTCGGCTCTGGCTTGAAGGTGTAGTACTAAACAACGAGTACTCTTCGTTGGAGTCCGAGTAGTTGTCCAAAATGGGGGCCCCCCGGCAAGCGGTGGCTCCCACACCTTTGAGCTTGAGGAGCAGATCTAAGTTCTCCTCCAAGTTGGAGAGGGACTTAGGTTGTGTGGTCCCCTCAGATCGGTTTGAGTCTGATCCGACTAGTTCTGGTGCATCACGAGTGCAAGACGCATCAAAAACGGACATCTTTTCGATCTGCAGGACCAGATCGGGGAGCAACAACTCATTGAGGTCGCTGCTTCGAGTTGATGTAGGGGCCTCCGGCTTCCTAGGGTTGGCTAGGTGGCTGTTGAAACCACCCAAGCTGTTGGCATTGCAGATCCAGGAGCTGAAGACAAAAGTTGTGCCCTTGTCGTGCACGACGCTGGTGAAGTTGAAGGATGCCATCGAATTCTTCAGTGGATGCTCGATGAACACCCCTACCTGGTGCGCCAGCTGTCGGTGTTTTACCGCCACGCCCACTGAGGGATACCCCCGAGGTGGTGAGTTTGTAGGTAGGGTGTTGCTGAGATCAGGAACTCGAAGGTGCAAGGAACACAAAGTTTAGACAGGTTCGGGCCGCCGAGACTGTAACCCTACATCCTGTGTGGTTTGTATTTCCTTCGGTGGTGATCTCCTGTTTGGAGGGGGTCCTGTCGGTGTTTTATCGCCACGCCCACCGGGGGATACCCCCGAGGTGGTGAGTTTGTAGGTAGGGTGTTGCCGAGATTAGGAACTCGAAGGTGCAAAGGAACGCAAGGTTTTAGACAGGTTTGGGCCGCTGAGAGCGTAATACCTACGTCCTGTGTGGTTTGTATTTGATGATACTTGGGTGATCTCCTGGGTGATTCCCTGGAGGATCGCTAGGTTCCCCCTGGAGAGGGTCCTGTCCGCCCTTATATAGTATGGGAGGACAGGTTTACATGGGAGTCCTAGTCGGATACATGCCCTAGAGTCCTACCCCGAGTACTTTTCTGGTAGTTCCCTACTTTATCCGATTAGTTTGACTACTGTAGGAGCAGTCGTACTAGGCTACGAGTAGTTACACAGATGTGGCGTGTGGGCCATGTCCCAACCCATATCCTAGGAAAAGTATGCCACGTGTACAGTCCCGTGTACCCAGGTCTGACATGGGCCAGATCAGGAAGCAGCATGTCGTCGAGGTTGTCGGTGAAATCATCAAGATCGCTGCTTGTAGTTGATGAAGTAGCCTTCAGTTGCTTGGAGTTGGCTAGGTGGCGGTTGAAACCACCCAAACCATCGGCGATGCAGATCCAAGAGCCGAAGATGAAAGTAGTGCCCTCGTCGAGCACAGCGCTGGTGAAGTTGAACGACGCCATCAAGTTCTCCGGTGGATCTTCGATGAGCACCCCTACCTGGCGCGCCAGCTGTCGGTGTTTTACCGCCACGCTCACCGAGGGATACCCCCGAGGTGGTGAGTTTTTGGGTTGGGTGTCGCCGAGATCAGGAACTCGAAGGTGCAAAGGAACACAAGGTTTTAAACAGGTTCGGGCCGCCGGGAGCGTAATACCCTACGTCTTTTGTGGTTTGTATTGCCTTTGATGGTGATTGTCCCCGAGGGGGTCCCTGTCCGCCCTTATATAGTCCAGGGAACAGGTTTACATGGGAGTCCTAGTCGGGTACAAGCCAAGGAGTCCTATCCAAGTACTTCTCGAGTAGTTTCCTACCTTGTCCGACTAGTCTAACTACTGTACGAGTAATTGTACTGCGTTATGAGTAGTTACAACAGATGTAGGGCGTGGACCATATCCCATCCCGTATCCTAGGTGAAGTGTGCCACGTGGCCAGTCCCGTGTGCCCGAGTCTGACAGGTACCCACCAAACGATGATGCAACTAGCTTGCACATTCCAGAAACCCTAAATACAACACCAAACATAAGACGTAGGGTGTTGCGCTCCTAGCGGCCTGAACCTATCAAAACCTCTGCTTCTTTGTGTTACCATCAAGTTCTTGGCTCTGCGATCTCCCTCACCTACAAATCTACTACTTGAGCATACCCCGGGTGGACTTGTCGGAGTATAAATTCGATAGTTGGCGCGCCTGGTAGGGGGATCTCCAGGGTCCTCTCGGCGAACTTGATGGCATCCAACCCCGGCGTCTTCTTCTCCGCGCAAGTGACGCTGCAGATCCAGGCCAGCGCCAGCCACTCCATCATCTTCAGTGCCTTCCCCGAGATGACAGCTCCCAGGAGCCCACGTCCCTCCGCCTCATCATTTAAGGCAGAAAGCTCCCAGGGTTCCAGATCCGATCTAACCCTTTCCGGCTCCTTCACCTACCGAGTCGATGAGCTCTCCATCGACAACCTAGCCCAGAGCCACGTTAGGACGATTCATCAGCCCCGGATAAACATCGACGATATCCTCTCCGGCGTGGACCGTGTGAGCCACTTCATCACCAAGTTTATCGAGCTCGTGGAGGCCGCACTCCGCCGCTTGTCAGACCCGGGCCCACGGGATTGTGCACATAGCGTACATTTCCTAGGATAAGGGATGGGATATGGCCCATGCCCTACATCTATTGTAACTACTCGTAGCATAGTAGGACTACTCTACAGTAGCAAAACCAGTCGAAGACGATAGGAAACTATCCGAAAAGTACTCGGGTAGGACTCCTAGGCTCGTACTCGACTAGGACTTCCATGTAACCTTGACCCCCCCAGACTATATAAGGGCGGACAGGGACCTGTCAGACCAGGGTATACGGGACTGTACACGTGGCATACTTTTCTTAGGATACGGGTTGGGACATGGCCCACGCCCCACATCTGTGTAACTACTCGTAGCCTAGTAGGACTGCTCCTACAGTAGTCAAACTAGTCGGATAAAGTAGGGAACTACCAGAAAAGTACTCGGGGTAGGACTCTAGGGCATGTATCCGACTAGGACTCCCATGTAAACCTGTCCTCCCAGACTATATAAGGGCGGATAGGACCCCCTCCAGGGGGAACCCAGCGATCCTCTAGGGAATCACCCAGGAGATCACCCAATCATCATCAAAGGCAATACAAACCACAGAGGACGTAGGGTATTACGCTCTAAGCGGCTCGAACCTGTCTAAAACCTTGCGTTCCTTTGCACCTTCAAGCTGCTGATCTCAGCGACACCCTACCTACAAACTCACCACCTCGGGGGTATCCCTCGGTGGGCGTGGCGGTAAAACACCGACAGCTAGCACGCCAGGTAGGGGAGTTCATCGAGCATCCACTGGAGAACTCGATGGCATCTCTCCGCTTCACCAGCATCGTGCTCGACTGTGGCAGAACCACCTGAATTAATCCGGCTCAAGTGTATTAACCATCACCATTAGGGAAATCTTGGTTAACCTTACACTTCAAACGGAGTAATCCACTGGTCTGTCGGGTAACCTCCTGATACAACCACGGTAGAGCGGATCGAAGCCATACATACAAATGCTCATGCGAAGATGAGCCCAGAGAATACCACATTCCAGCAGATATTACAAAATTATCATAAGTGAATATTACAACCCATGTTTGAGTTTAGTAACCAAGTACTTCAGTGATCATAACCAAGAAGTTCTTCAGAGTTTAAGTTGCAGCGGAAATAAGATAACGAAAGCTACTCGACGATACAGGAAGTCTCGGTGAAGCCCGTATGAGACATCACTCGGCATTATCTCCATTGGCCGGGGGCGTATCCCATTCCACCGACCAACCAGGAGGGAGGGTACAAGGCCAAGTCAAACTAGCAATCATGTCTTCGAAGGTCTCACCTGAAAACGAGCCACAAGCAAGGCTGAGTATACTAATACTCAGCAAGGCTTACCCGACTAGTGGGGTATACTTAGCCGACACCTAGACATGCGAGGCTTTTGGCTTGAGGGGTTTGTTTTGCCGAAAAGCATATATAGTAGGTCCTTACTCTCAGATTTTAGCTCCAGGTTCTAGCTTTCTTTAACCATTCTAGGTAAGCAACTATCCAATATCATTCATGGTGAAGTATTAAATTTCATCCAACAAGTTTATTCATCATCATTGTTCCTCTTCTTACTCTGTGGGTAAAAGTGATTAAGCAGTCTCAATAGCCGTGAGAAACGGACGATTCGAATCGAATTTCTTAACCTTGCAAGGGAAACCTAAACACACGTCACGTGGTTACTCACAGAGTCACACGTGCAACTTTTCCCTTCAATTCCCGCTTCACGGAACAGGCCCACCGCCTTCGACTACACCTCCCCACAGTCCTCGGTACGTCGGGCCGTGGCGGCCGATGCACCCGCCATTAGCTAGATGTGAACGAATTCAAGACAGTGGGGAGTATATTCCGGCCTCGGTTCAATCCAGTACTTAAGCTTACCGATTACCATATTCTCGGCATGTGGTTAGTACGTTCAAAGACTTAACCACCACTACCACACACTGCGGCCTTAGCATTTTTCACTAAACAGACGGGGCCTCAATCATCAACATAAACATCGTACCATAGCCCCGTCCGTCGACCTTATGATTGCAGCATGTAGTAAACAATCAACTCCTAATTTCTCGCGAGTGACAGGAAATCACTCGACTTTTACCGAGTCCTATTAGCATAGCATTCTATCGAACCTGGCATCTAGTGTTCAGAGCATGGGTACCAAGGATCATGCAACTAAGTTTTCATCCAACTCCTATAAACTTAATGCACAAGTAAAGTAGAGTAATAAGTTGCATAAGTTTAGAAAATAGGGTTCATGCTCCGGGGCTTGCCTTCTTGTGAACAGTTAGCTTGGGGCTCTTCCGAACTTGGGCTCGGGTCTTCAAGAGCTTCAGTTAGATTTACTTGAGCTTCACGCTACTCACTCTCGGACGCGGGTACCAGCTCGTACGTTCCGTCGGCGAGAGTCGTCGATTCTATATGAATGCACCAATATAAGTTATAGTGAGGGTATATGACGATCATGTTCACTCACGTCAAAGTTGTAGTTCACAAAATAGCGATTGGGTTGTGATGTTACTTAGTTGAGATTTCTGTGGGCAATTGCTAATAGAGTAGAAAAGTACAATAAGTAACTTCGTTAAGCAAGGTGGGGTGGGTGTTCATGGGAACTTATGTTCCTCATGGAAACATGATTTAAGTGTAACTACTACAGGGAGTAGTTTCTGGTCATGAAATCTTGGATCTAGGCACGTCAGGGAAAGATATGCTTACTGTAAAAATTTCAGATATTTTCATGCAGCAGATTAATTATGAAAAATATAATATATGGTTGCTGCTAGATTCTTGTTCTTTTTGTACAGAACAAATGGTGCAAAAACTGAGACTAAGATTTTTACAGGGCTTCCATTTGCTCATGCAGGAGCTACTGTAATTTTTATGGGATTTATTTTGCAGTTTTCAGAGCATAGTAAATATGACATTACAGACCTAGGTTATTCAAGGATTTATTTTTACAGGATCCTAAACAGGGTTTTGTCCATGAAACTTTTTACACAGCAACCTCTACCACTGAGTATCTTCTAGTAAATATATGAGAATTTTCCAAGCTAAGATACTATTTTCTTAATTTAATGCATGTTATTAGCACATAAATCAAATAAATAGGTTCTTTTGAGATAAAAAGTCTCTGAATTTTTCTATGGCATCTAGGTACTATCACACCAGTATAGAAAAATTTTCATTAGGTGATTCATAACCTAACTGCAGGGACAATTAATTCCATCCAAACATGGTATGAAACTAAGTTTAACAAACAAGTATAGCTAGAGATGGATTTTGGTCCCGATCTTTTTACGCAGTCCTAAAAATCAAGCAACTAACTCACTTCCCAAAGTTTAGGGTCAACATTGATCTACAACAGTGGGTACAAAAGAAGTCCATTAAAACCTCCATTTAATGTAGAGCAAAATATATTGAGAAACTGAGAAACTTTACGTAACAAAAGTTGTAGAGTTTCTTCTAAGGATTCCAGAACAGTTTAGTTTGCATTTATGTGATTTTTCTATGATTTTATACAAATTTTACAAGCTCACTGATTTGGTTAAAACTTTCTTTAGAGAGGGGTCCCTGAAAACTAGCAGAAAACCCCCTAGGAAGATTTGGGCGATTGCAATGTGGTCCCTGGTCGCGATTCATGGCGGGGAACATCCTGTCCGGCCGAAATCCGGCGGGCTCAGTCGCCGGCGGCGAGGGCAAGGTGGGGGAGGAGCAAGAGGAGGTTGGGGGCTACCTTTGGGTGGGTTTTGTGCGAGTTGGGGCGGCCGGGAAGGGGTGCCGCGGCGTGGAGCAGCGGCTCCGTCGAGGTGCGGCCGGGATTCTGGCGAACTCCGGCGAGCTGGGCGGCGGGGCTCGGGCTTGGAAGCTTCAGTGCGTCGAGGGGAATCCGTTTCAGAGTTTGGTTTGGGTGGAGGGGGGCCGGGACGGCGGTTCCGCGTGGGGCGGTGGTGGCCGGCGGCGGAGCAGCGATATGGGCAGCAATGGTGACGGGCGCGGGTGGTTCTGTGTGCGAGCACCAGTGCGCGGGTGGCCTTTTAGAGAGACACGAAGGAGGGAGGAGAGGTCCAGGCAGAGCTGGGCCGGGCGGCACGACGGGGGCATGCCGTTGGGTGCCTGGGCGGCGAGCAGAAGCACAACTGGCCGTCGTGCCCGTGGCGTACGGGGGGGGGGGGGGGGGGGGGGGGGGAAGAAGACGCGGCCGCGGTTGGGCGAGCGGGGGCGGTGCTGCAGGGCGCCGGGGGTTGGCTTGGCGCCTATTGCCGCGCAGGCATCGATTGCCAGGTGGCCGGCGGCTGTCGGGCAAGGGAGGCGGTGCAGCAGAGGAGGGGCGAAGGGCTTAATTGCGAGAATTTGAAAACTTCCAGGGGGCTGGTTGCAAACAGGACATTTTCTCCACTTTCTAATTTGAATTTCAAAAACTTTTGAACATGAAAGTTGTTCAGAATAAAAAGTTCTACAAGTTTGGTTTCAGGCAACACCTCATTTGGCTTGTGGTTTGAAAGTTAATTTAATAACTCGAAGGTATTCATATGTGCCCAAATTAAATTTGAATTTCAACTTAACTTGTTTTAATCCTTTTATTAGTTGATTAAGCATAGGGTTGGTTTAATGACATTGCCTTAGGAACGTAATTTATCAGGGTTGTTACATCGATGAGGGCACAACCTTCGTCTTCGGCTCCTGGATCTACGTCGCCAACAGTTTGGGTGGCTTCAACAGCCACCTAATCGACTCCAGGAAGCCGGAGGCCTCTGTAGCAACTCAACGCAGCAACCTCGACTCCTTCATCGACGATCTCGATGAGTTGCTACTCCTGGATCTGCCCAGGCAGATCGAAAACAAGCCTGTTTTCAGCGCGACTCCAAGTCGTGCTGCACCAGGATGCGGATCGGATCCAAACCGATCTGAGGAAGCCTCGCGATCAAAGTCCCTCCCCAACTCGGAGGAGGACTTGGATCACCTCTTCAAGATCCGAGATGAGGGAGCCACCGCGCGTCAGGGGCCACCCTTTCTCGACTACGATTCAGATTCAATTAAACAATACCTGTCAACTACAATTCCAGACCGAGGAGGACTCGAGGACGGGGGAGCCACCGCTTGTCGGGAGGCCCCAGTTCTCGTTATCCACTCACAACCCGATGACTACTCCGAGTCATTTTTGGGTAGTCATCCGGGTTGAACTATAAATTCCACGCCTCAAGGTTGCTTCCGGTACCAGAAGGGTCTAGAGCCCTCTGAGGTACTCAAATCCGACTCCCATCTTGTGGCACAATCCACCCCTCGGCGAATCGACCCCAGGGAGCTAGAAATTTTCGACTACTCCGCTCAACATCGATGCGCTGCCACGACAACCTCGACTACACCACTCGGGTTCCCCTCCAAACGCACGCAGAAGTTAACCCTGCGCGAAACACTCTCTGTGGAGCCAGCTACGACAAGGCCTTTGAGATACACCGAGGTCCCGATCTCCTTTTCCAGGGATGATCAATGGACCAGCTTCTCCGATCCGGGAAAATTCCCGCTTGTCTTAGACCCTGTCGTGGCAGGTTCACAGCTCACCCGAGTACTCATCGATGGCGGAAGCGGCCTTAACCTACTCTTCGTGAGTACTCTCAAGAAGATGGGACTGGATATCTCTAAGATGCTCACTCCCAACAAAGCTCCTTTCTATGGCATCATCCCGGGTAACGCGGCTACACCACTCGGGTCAGTGGTCCTGCCAGTCACCTTCGGGACAAAAGGCAACTACCACACCGAGTACATGAAGTTCGAAGTGGCGGATTTTGACTCGTCGTACCACGCCATTCTTGGCAGGCCGGCACTAGCCAAATTCATGGCTGCGCCCCACTACGTGTATCTACTACTCAAGATGCCAGGCAAGATAGGCGTACTCACACTTTATGGCGACCTGAAGAAGTCGTACGACTGCACCCAGGAGGCGATCGAGTACGCCACGACTTCACACGTGCCAGAGCCATCTGCTGAAGTACTCACGGCCGCGCTGAAGCTGACCAACACAGAGATGGAGATCTCCAACCAGCGGCCAAGCCAGTCGAGGGTCAAACTGATGAGAACATCACTCCTACGGATATACACGAGGCTTCTTCGCTGGACATCCAAACCATTCAAGGTCCAATCACAAGAGCTCGCGCGCGACAATTAAATTTAGAGGTGAGCTCGCTCCTAAGTGTTTCTCTTAATAGTTTCGAGAATAGTTTGCTACCTAATGTTTATATTGTGATTAAAAACCAAGGAGAAGATAAGATGACACATGGAGAGGAGCATGGAGTCATGGAGGGACAGCAAGGGACGTCCAAGCTACGTGGAGGCCCAATACAACTCAACTTCGAGTCCACCTCAGAGTCCAGGAGCAGTTTGACTTGAATTGGACGCCCAGGCCGCATCCAAAGTCCGATTTCGACAATCTACATATGGGTGGAAAGACAATTTGATAGAGCTTCCAATGGCGTTGGTTTGAGGCCCAAATTCATTATGAGTCGTCGGGAATCGTCCGAGGAAGTTGGCGTCCAGAATCTGTCCCGGTGCTGCGTCACTGTATTTTGGCCTTTGGGCCGTGTATCGTCGTCGAGTCCTTTAGGGTTGCATCCAGGTACTTGGACACGACCCTAAACCCTATATATCAGTAGCCGCCGCCCTCGTTAGGATTCGGGTTTTACTTAGATTATTCTGTCAAGAACAGTTTCGCCGTACTCGGCTTGTGAGACCCCAACTCGTGAGCTAATCATCCATCTGCAATTGGTTTGCAATCTTCCTTGTTCTTGCTTGTGTTCTTTGATTCGCAGGGATTAGCCTTCTTGGCGAGGTCGACCGTGTATTCGCCGGTCGATAACCTGAGGAGACGTGGTGCTACGATTGCGGGGTTTCGGGACGTGTTGCCGGAAGCCGGATCGATTCGTGTCGCGACTCCACCAAATCGAGAGTTATCAGAACCTTTCGGAAGATCGGGAACCCTCGTTCACATTACAAACCTAACCCCAGCAACGTCGGCACCAAAACCATTCAGCTGTAGGAAGGTGACCCGTCCAAGACTGCTCTGATTGGAGGTAGCTTAGGTGACAAATAGGAAAGCGCGCTCATCAGCTTTCTTAGGGCCAACCATGACATATTCGCGTGGAAACCAGTGGATATGCCAGGGGTGCCCAAGGAGTGGATCGAGCACTGCCTAAAAGTCGACCCTAAAGCCACTCCGAAGAAGCAACGACTGCATCGTTTTGCCCCCGACAAGAGGGAGGCGATTAAGAAAGAGTTAGCAGAACTACTCGCGGCTGGTTTTATTAAAGAAGTATACCACCCCGAGTGGCTAGCCAACCCTGTACTTGTACTCAAAAAGAATAATAATAAATGGAGGATGTGCGTGGATTATACTGATCTCAATCAACACTGCCCGAAGGACCCCTTCGCGCTCTCACGCATCGATCAAGTCATCGACTCCACGGCTGGCTACGATTTGCTCTCCTTTCTCTACTGCTACTCGGGCTACCACCAGATAGCTCTCAATGAGGAAGACCAAATCAAAACGGCGTTCATCACCCCCTATGGAGCATATGCTTATACTACAATGTCTTTTGGGTTGAAGAATGCGGGAGCCACCTATTAACGGGCCATCTAATTGTGCCTTGCAGATCAACTACACCGCAACGTTGAGGCTTACGTGGATGATGTGGTCATCAAGACCAGATCCCACGACGAGTTCATCACTGACCTCGAGGAGACTTTCAACAGCTTGCGACGGTTTCGATGGAAGCTCAACCCGACAAAGTGCGTCTTGGGCGTCCCTCAAGGCAAACTACTCGGGTTCATTGTCAGCCACCGCGGGATCGAAGCAAATTCATAGAAGATTAATGCCATCACAGTCATGGATGCTCCTAAGACAGTCAAAGACATCTAGAATCTCACAGGCTACATGGCAGCTTTGAATCGCTTCATCTCCCGACTCAGAGAAAGGGGACTACCCTTCTTCAAGTTGCTCAAGCACCACGACAAGTTCAAGTGGATCGAGGAGGCAAACCAGGCGCTACAAGACCTCAAACATCACCTGCAGTCACCACCCATCCTGACGGCTCCCCAACCAGACGAGAACTTGCTGCTCTACATCGCCGTGACTACTCACGTCGTTAGCACGACAATTGTGGTGGAACGACAGGAAGAAGGCCACGCCTTTGGGGTGCAGCGACCAATTTACTTCATCAGTGAAGTCCTTTCCGAATCTAAGGTTCGTTACCTGACGATTCAGAAAATTCTTTACGGTATCCTCATCACTTCCAGGAAGCTCCACCACTACTTTGATGCATACAATATCCTGGTGGTCTCCGACTTCCCATTGGCGGATATACTCCACAATCGGGATGCTACCGGGCGCATCTCCAAGTGGGCGGCGGAGTTGGGAGCCCTCACACTCGATTTCGAGCCCAGGACAACCATCAAGTCACAAGCACTAGTCGACTTCATGGCTGAGCGGCGAGAAAACCAAGTGGAAGCCCCAACCAACCAGCCGGAGCATTGGGTCATGTACTTCGACGGTTCACTCAAGCTCGGTGGCGGTGCTGCAGGAGTACTTTTCATCAGTCCAAGAGGAGAACAGCTCAAGTACGTGTTTCAAATTCTATTCGAGGTTTCCAACAACGAGGCCGAGTACGAGGCATTGTTGCATGGCCTACGCTTGGCAATCTCCCTCGGCATCAAGTGACTACTAGTCTATGGCGATTCCTTACTGGTGGTTCAACAAGTCAATAAAGAGTGGGACATCAACAAGGACACCATGGACGCTTATGTCATGGAAATACACAAGCTCGAGAAAAAATTCTCGGGGTTTGAAATTCATCATGTGGTTCGCGACAACAATGTGGGTGCAGACGTACTCTCCAAGCTGGGTTTTGATCGTGCTAACGTCCCACCGGAAGTATTCGTTCACGAGTTGCATCACCCTTCCATCAGGGCACCAGACTCAAGTTCCATCGTTCAGGGTCTCAAGGAACCCGACCGAGAGGTCTTGATGATCGAGGTCGACTGGAGGGTGGCCTTCATCGACTACATTCAGGAGCACAAACTACCCCCCGGCGTCGACCCAAAAAGCGTTGAAGCTACTCGCATCCTACGACGCAGCAAAGGGTATGTTCTAGTCGGAGGCAATCTGTACAAGCGTGGATCAGCATCAGGCATACTCATGAAGTGTGTCAGCACGGAGGAAGGCAAAGAAATACTTCAAGAGATTCACGAAGGCGTGTGCGGGAACCATGCTGCTTCTCGCACACTAGTTGGCAAGGAATTTCGTTCTGGTTTCTACTGGCCGAT
The DNA here is from genome assembly GCA_032594955.1 of Panicum miliaceum. NCBI lineage: Eukaryota > Viridiplantae > Streptophyta > Magnoliopsida > Poales > Poaceae > Panicum > Panicum miliaceum. The sequence continues at coordinate 10,297,673 of CM064067.1, read as the reverse complement.
TGCTTTGGCAAATGCCGAAGCACTCGTTCGCCAGTGTACCAGCTGCCAATTTTTTGGCAAACAGCCCCATGTTTCGGCTCATAACTTGATAACCATACCACCTTCATGGCCGTTTGCATGCTAGGGCCTGGACATGATTGGGCCCCTTACATCTGCGCCAGGAGGTTTCACACACGTGTTGGTGGCCATCGACAAGTTTACAAAGTGGATCGAGTACAGAGCAATTGCAACGCTCACTGCTGATCGAGTGGTTACTTTCATCTATGACATCTTACACCGCTTTGGCTTCCCCAACACTATTATCAAAGATTTGGGATCCAATTTCCACTTGCATGAGTTCTAGGATTTCTGTGAGCACAGCTCCATTGAAGTCAAATATGTTTCGGTGGCTCATCCGCGGGCCAATGGCCAAGTTGAGCGCGCCAACGGCTTAATTCTTGATGGACTGAAGAAAAGACTTTACGACGAGAATAGCAAAAAGGGCGGCAACTGGATCAATGAGATCTCATCAGTAGTTTGGAGGCTTCGCACACAACCAAGCAAAGCCACAGGCCAGTTACCTTTCTTTCTCGTATACGGATCTGAGGCTATATTACCAGCTGATGTGATGTGGAATTCTCCACGACCTGAAATGTTTGAAGAAGGTGAAGCCAACAGTGCAAGACAGCTTGAGTTTGACTCAGCTGAGGAAATCCGATGCAACGCATTATTGTAGTCGGCTCGTTACCTTCAAGGAGTTCGTCGTTACCACGATAGGAATGTTCAACGACGCTCTTTCAATGTTGGAGATATGGTTCTTCAACGAATCCAGGATGATACTAGTTTGCACAAGCTTAATTCAAGATAGGAAGGACCTTTTATCGTGCACAAGGTCACAGGCCCTGGATCTTATTGTCTGCAGTACTCGGACGGCCAGGAGGTACCAAACTCATGGAATATTGAACACCTGCGTCGGTTTCATCCCTAAATCGACTAGGGCCATCATCTATTGGTGCCTAGAGATTAATTGTACTAGTACAACTCCGTTTTACCGGTTTACGACTGGTACTACGCGCAAGTTTACTGAAGGGGCCTCGCTCTCATACTCCTAGTACCTAATTACTAGAGTACGACTAGTATTTTGGGTTTCTGAAGGGCCTTTGTGCTTATACTTCTAGTACAACTTCGTTTTACTGGTTTACGACTGGTATCATGTGCAAGTTTGCTGAAGGGGCCTCGCTCCCATATTTTCTAGTAACATATTACTTGTTTTCGACTTGTATACCATGTTATTGAAGGGGCCTTGCTCCCATGACAAGAACTTTACCTGTTTACGACTGGTTCCATACCAGTTCGACTACTTCGACTACTTGTCTTGACCACAATCCTAGTTGGGATCGATTCCGACTAGATGGCTTCATTGACCGCTCATGCACTAGCGGCTACTTGCTCTACGCTTGGGCTCGGGGGCTAGCGCTACATTTCTGCTATGACTACTTTATGCTCCTAGCTCGGGGGGGGGGGGGGGTGGGGAGGCTTGATGCAACAAAACACTTAAACGTGTCTCATGGGAAAGCTCTCATGTTTACATGCTCGACGCTGTACAATTACTCGACAAATACTCGACACAAGAGGCTTTTTAAGATTTCTCTTGGGTCTATGTTTGTTAACCATTATTTCAGGGACTTTATTCCGAAATAAGAGATCTGTTCAATTTATCACCCAGAGGTCTTGTTTAGTCATTGGCTCAGGGAACAATGATTGGTTTGAGAAGTAATCTTGGGCGTTTGTTGGGGATGTTATTTGTTTCACCATCTTTTCAGGGAACTCATCCCGAAAAAAGAGGTTTTCAAATTTACTACTCCAATTTGCCTACGTTTACCATCAAATCTTTACTATCATATTGCATGCCACGACTGTTTGGACCCGTTATTTCAAAAACTTAGGGATTTGGAGTCAAGGCTCGGGGGCTACGGGACACGTGTCATCAGTGACTTATTTTTCAAATCTGCTGGAAGATAAGGATAGAAGACTCAAAATTACATTGACCCTCAGCCTGATTCTGCGAGCCAACCTAAGGCTCGGGGGCTACTCCATATGGATTGCGAATTTAATCGCACCCGATATAAAGAAGACTGAACAACTATTCGGGGCATGAGCACCTCATAGCCTCAATGCTGCCAAAGAAGTACTCGAAGGGCACCTTCAAGATGGAGTTCGCAAGAACTCGAAGATGCCTTCAGAAGTACTCGGATGCCCGCACTACTCGGCTATGAAGAGCTTGGGGGCTTGTCAGACCCGGGCACACGGGATTGGCCACGTGGCACACTTCACCTAGGATACGGGATGGGACATGGCCCACGCCCTACATCTATTGTAACTACTCGTAACGCAGTAGGATTACTCGTACAGTAGTTAGACTAGTCGAACACAGTAGGAAACTACTCGAGAAGTACTCGGATAGGACTCCTTGGCTTGTACCCGACTAGGACTCCCATGTAAACATGTTCCCCGGACTATATAAGGGCAGACAGGGACCCCCTCGGGGACAATCACCATCAAAGGCAATACAAACCACACAGGACGTAGGGTATTACGCTCCCGGCAGCCCAAACCTGTTTAAAACCTTGTCTTTCTTTGTACCTTCGAGTTCCTGACCTCGGCGACACCCAACCAAAAAACTCACCACCTCGGAGGTATCCCTCGGTGGGCGTGGCGGTAAAACACCAACATTACCCCTATGGCCCCGTTATATAGCCGAGTAGCCATGGGTTACAAGTTAGGTTAAGATCTACTCGGGTTGTTTACAAGGAATCAGGTCGGTTAAGATACACATTATATAGGTTATCCAATTCGGCCCTAATCCTGGTCCCAAAGGACCCTTCCCACCGTCCAGCCGAGTGCCTGTCCGCCAGGTCGTTAAGCGGAGTCGTTCCCTAAAAAACCCAGCTCCACTCGGCAGGGAGGTACCTGGGTCTACCTCCGTCAAACTCCGTCAGGCCAGCTCGGGCATCAGAATGGTACGAAACCCTCCAAACTACTCGACCTCAGCCTACTCCACTCTGCTACCAATTTCGGCGAACTCCCATTCCAGGAAGGCAGGCCTCTAGATTCTTTTGACAAAGAAGGTCAAGCCATGCAAAAAACAGAAGACTTCGTGTCGAAGCGAGAAGTATTCATGGTTTGCATCGTGAAAATCCAGCACATGGACAAACAAGCTTTGGAGCATGTCCAGTTGGATGGCTACTACATCGAAACCGACGACGACTACATCTCTAATACGCCCGGTCAAAATACCAAGACGACAAGAAGCTCTGATAGTCATTGGCTACCTGAACTTGATCTCAACGCCACAGATACTATGGAGATAGAAGACGAAGACAACATTCAAAGAGAACGTCGTAGGCTCAGGAATGCCAAACGCGCCAAACGCAGGCAACGCATAACAGAGCACCAACAGCAACCTGGCCACCTTTACGACTTCTCCACGACCAACCTCCGCAATACCCACAACATTGGCCGGGACGCTCGCAACGTCATCATCACCAGGCAGCAAGAGCACGTCAAAGTAGAAGCCTACAGGCCCACCAATTACCAAATTCCACAAAACTACTTGAACTCGCCCTGGAAGCGCAAGCCAGATATCCCTGATGCAACGATGGAACGACCAACTCGAGGAAGGAAAATTCCCAGCTCACAGGAACGCTTCAAGAAGGCCCTCCACAGGTATTGCCCGTGGCATCCGAACGCTAGGCACTCCGACTTCAAATGCCATCACCTCCGAAGGGCCCTGGGAGCTCCACCACTCAAGAACGTCAAGAAGAAAGACCACGACGAAAGGCGACAAAACTACTCGAGTAACGATCTACGCCAAAATCAAAACCCGATTGTTGACGCCAGATTTTGACACGTGTTGGATCGGCGTCAGGAAGAGAAGATTGGCCGATGCGGCAGATCTAAAGGCTACAGTAAGGAATCGGCCGATTGGTGATGTAGCTTGCGCCAACAGGATGGGACCACTTTGGAGGGTCCCGGTCAAAAGTTGGTCAACAGAGCAACGCTAAGTCGGTCAGGAAGCAATTGAAAAAAGTCCTGATTGGATTAGGAAATGGCGGCGAAAGATTCTGCGGGAGTCCGTTTCCTTTAAAAGATATGATAGATATAGTAGTTTTCCTATTTTTAAATAAGGTTGTAACAAGTCGTAATCGACCAGGAGTCCTAGTCTTACGGTATAAATAGGAGTCGTCAAAGCTTTGTAAAAGAATAAACACATCAATCAACAACAATACTTCTACTTTTTCCAGCAATTTACTTTCAAGTCGGCGACTTTGCCAATACTTTTATTCTTTCACGAGTTCGAACGGATTGGCAGGGCTGCATCAACTTGATCTCCAGCCAATTGGTAGGTTCCGCTTATCGGGTAATATCCGAGCTTTAACTACGGTCGCATCGCTGTGGTTTCGTTTGGATTTATTCACCAGCTATCGATATTTACTAGAATTGCAAGTTTTACCTGTTGTTCTAGTATTATCACCAGTTATCCAGCTTGAGATCAGAGTAATCGGCTTCGTCATCGTTCTTCTTCGATTTATCATCTTACAGCTGATTAGATCTATTTCAAGTGTTGCATCCGTAATAATTGTTTAGATCGCTCCAGCAGTCTTCTTTACAATTATTACGCGATTATCGGCTGATCCATAGCCGATCATCTTTACAGCAAATCAGCTGATTCGCCGACGCGCTCTTCAGGACAGATCGGAACTCCAGCCGATCGGAGTGCTTGGAATTTAATACTCTTATTTCCTTGTCAATCAACAGGTCAGATGGACTGGCACGCCGCGCGAACCGTACCAGGGCGATAACCCGAACAGGAGCTAAGAAGATTCTCCCGGGTTGTGTGTCCGACGCTGAAGACCATCGGCCAATTCCTGTCTCGCCGATTTTAGCGCCAACACACTTTTGGCACGCTCGGCGGGACACTTCAAGACCTGATATGTCGAAGAACGCAGAAATCTCCGATAACAACATCATTGAGGTCACAGAAGCGGATCTCAAGGACGACCAGAGAGAAGAATTAGCTAAACATCTCGAAGATTACAAGAAGATATACCTGCAGTCGTTCAGTCGTACCAGAAGCGGGGAGGCTGTCAAGAAGGCTCCTATTCCAGTTCCCCGCCACATCACCATTGCTGAGGACTCGGGCAAGATGTCCGATATGATCCAACAGTCCGTCTACCAGGCATTCATTGACCAATCCTCAGTGATGACCAACACGGTGTATAACGCCGTCATCAGCTCTCTGGCCAGCGGAGCAGTCCAAGGCTATCAGGGACCAGCGTATGCCCCGCCGATCACGCTGCCAGCTAGAAGCTTACCATGCACATCCTTATCGGCTCCTCAGCTGATATTGATGCAACACGAGGGATACAACACTCCGTTGCCTCCAGCGTCTCCAAGGTACAGCGGTGCACCATGTTTCCCACCACAGACACCGTTTTAACCCGTCCAGATTGCTTCTGTACAATCGCTGCCCACAAGCTCAGTACCCTAGGGGATATCGGCGACAACGGCTTTCCCCGATCTATCAGCCGGGCATGGAAGCTATCCGATCCAGGCGTCTCACCAATCGGACGTCCGGCCGACGGTCCCTCAGTATCAGCCGATCTCATCAGAAATCGGCAGGGGGGCAAGCGCTGTAGAAGCATTCAGAGGCATGGCGCCAATGATGACATACGATGGAGCGGCGGATTCACTTCGCCATCAACTATCAGCTGCTCAGCAAAACTCGCCGCATGCATCGATTCATCACCCAGCTGTACTAGCCCTTCAACATATGCCGGCGCCGCGAACAATCATTCATCAGCAGCAGGTGGACTGGACGACAAGAATAGCAGAAGTGATTCAGGACCAGTTTGGTTTGAAGCCAAAAATGCAGACTTATACATACAAGACGCCATACCCATCGGCCTATGACCTGCTGCCGTTCCCACACCGCTACAAAGTACCCGATTTCACCAAATTTTCGGGGTCAGACGACACATCCACCGTAGAGCACATCAACCGATTCATCATCCAGTGCGGGGAGGCTGCCACACAAGATGCTCTGAGGGTGCGTTTGTTTTCATCGTCTCTGTCCGGATCGGCCTTCCAGTGGTTCACCACTTTGCCACCAAATTCTATTGTTACGTGGGCCGATCTGGAAAAGCAGTTCCACAAGTACTTCTACGCAGGAGTACATGAGATGAAGCTCTCAGATTTGGCCAGCCTCAGGCAGAGGAGCGATGAACCAGTGACTGGATATATACAAAGGTTCAGAGAAGTCAGGAACAAATGCTACAGTCTGGCTCTGACCGATGCACAGTTGGCCGATATCGCTTTCCAAGGCCTCCTGCCACAAATCAAAGAAAGGTATGATGCGCAAGAGTTTGAAAGCCTAAGCCAGATCGTTCACCGATTGTCGGGACAGGAAGTCCGTCCGTTTGAACAGCGGAGGAATTTCCAAAAGAAAGTGGCATACCTAGAAGGGTCTGAATCCGATGGGGAGGAGGAAATCGGCCTGGCAGAATGGGTGAAAGGCAAAAAACCGATATCATGCCCTTTCGGAAAGAAAGAGCCAGAGACATTCGGCTCTGACACATCAAAAGCCGATAAAATTTTCGATTTATTACTCCAGGAAGGGCAGATTAAGCTATCTCAGCATCACACCATCCCTTCGGCCGATCAACTCAAGAAGATGAAATACTGCAAGTGGCACAACGCCATGTCTCATGATACGAATGAATGCAAAGTCTTCCGTCAGCAGATACAATCGGCCATCGAACAGGGGAGGCTCAAATTTCAAATCCCGGCTAAATCGGCAAAACCGATGAAGATAGATCAGCATCCCTTCCCGGCTAACATGGTTGACACCGGAGGAAATTCACGCCAAACCAAGGTGCTGACGTCAGAATCGGCAAGAAGGGGCAGCGCCGTCGATCCCAGGAGGCAGATTACGGCGGAAGAGATCAAAAGGAACAAGCAGGGGCCAGAACGACCACGCAAACCCATCACCTCCCAGTTCTTGCTCAGCAAATATCGGCAGCAGCAAGAACAATCAAGATTCCACGACGAGATGATACGCCGGCATGAAGATCACTGGCAATGTCCGTTCTTCATCCATTGCTGGGAGAACGACATCAGATTGCCGTCTGCCGATAACTGTCCGGAGTGCAACAGATTGAGTTGCAACGATCGCCCGAGGTCACACTCTAGGGACAGAGGACCAGAGCCGATCAGCAGGAATCGGCACGGATGAGAGGAACAGCGCATTTCGGTGCATGATCGGCTGGGGGGCAGAGTTGACCAGTACCACCGGTCAAAAGGCAGGATCAACCAACAGGATGGACTGGGGGGCAGGATCAGCGTGCACGATCGGCTGGAAGAGACGGCCGATGACAGGGTGTCAGACGAGGACCCCTTAGGAAAGGAACCGGATTGGGAAAACGCCAGATCATCGGCCAAACCAGTGAACCCTAGGTGGTGTCCCGATGGCCTATCCAGATCCCAGAAACGGAGGATCCAACGCCTGCGCCAGTGGGAGCAACAAGAGGAAGAACAGAGGTAGGTGCCAGAGAAAAGAAATGTTAAGTCTCGGGTGTGGCGCCCAAAGAAAAACGGTCAAGAAGCAGACAATCAAGAATCGGCAGCTGACATCAACATGGTGTTCATATTGCCAATGGAATTCATGGCGCCTGACGATCGAGACAAAGCAACAAGAATGGATGAACAAATGGCACAACTGGTGTTAGAGCCGATGACGACTACTTTTGAGAAACCAGAAGAGGAAAAACGGCAACATCTTAAAGCGCTGTTTCTCAAAGGCTATGTTAACGGACGACCCGTCACCAGATTACTAGTAGATGGAGGCGCCGCAGTCAACATCATGCCGTATGCCATGTTCCGCAAGCTAGGCAATAGCGAGGAAGATCTCACCATGATGGACATGATGCTAAAGGACTTCAAAGGCAACGTGTCTCCCGCCCGTGGAGCACTCTGCGTCGACCTCACCATCGGCAGTAAGACCCTTCCTACCACCTTTTTCGTTATTAATGGTAAGGGATCCTACAACATGTTGCTCGATCACGACTGGATACATGCAAACTGCTGTGTCCCATCTACAATGCATCAATGCCTCGTACAATGGATCGGCGACAGCACAGAGATAGTCACCGCCGATTCCGCCTATAGCGTCGCAGCGGCCGATACGCAACAGTGAGCACGTCAAGTGTATATCTGGCTGGACTTGGGACACTGACTTCCTGAAGGTGTCCGATTTCGGTCTACAGCTGATCCAAGCAGTCGGCTCGGAAGATTCAGAATAGATGGATCAGCTTGTCCGAGAAGACGGGAAGCTTGGGCATGGATTTACGTCGGCCGATTTATTGGAGATGGTAGATTTGGGGGATAGCAGCAAATCAAGGCCGACGTATATTAGTGCTAATTTGGATCCTGAGTATAAGTGTAAACTGATAAGTTTATTAAAAGATTTCAAGGGTTACTTTGCTTGGGAATATCATGAGATGCCAGATCTAGACCGGTCCATTGTTGAACACCGGTTACCTATAAAATCAGGATATCGGCCATATCAGCAACTTGCACGACGGTGCAACCCCAAGATTCTACCTGATATAAATGCCGAAATCACAAAGTTAATTGAAGTATGATTTATTTGGCAGTGCCGCTACGCCGAATGGATATCTAATATTGTGCCCGTGTATAAAAAGAATGGAAAGCTGCGTGTGTGTATCGATTTCAGGAACTTAAATCAGGCCACACCAATGGACGGGTATCCGATGCCAACGGCCGATATCTTGATAGATGCTGCCGCAGGACACAAAGTCATAAGTTTCATGGATGGTAATGCAGGGTACAATCAGATATTAACGGCCGAAGAAGATATCTCGAAAACGGCTTTCAAGTGTCCAGGTCATCTTGGTTTATTTGAATGGGTTGTGATGACTTTGGGGTTGAAGAACGCCAGTGCTATGTATCAGCGGGCCATGAACTATATCTTCCACAAGCTTATTGGTATATCGGTGGAAATTTATATAGATGACGTCGTGGTCAAATCAAAAGGTCACCAAGAATATCTGGCCGATTTACAAGAAGTACTGGAGTGCACAAGGAAGCATGGGTTGAAGATGAACCCAAACAAGTGTGCATTTGGTGTATCGGCTGGGCAATTCTTGGGATTCATGGTTCATGAGCGCGGGATAGAAGTCAACCGGAAGACCATAGACGCCATCAACAAAGTTGTGGCCCCATAAAATAAAACTGAGCTACAGTTCCTCATCGGCAAGGTCAATTTTATCAGAAGGTTCATATCCAACCTGTCAGGGCGTATTCGGGCTTTTACTCCTCTGTTGAAATTAAAGTCCGATCAAGAATTTACATGGGGAGAAGAACAACGCAAAGCATTGGAAGATATTAAGCAATATCTAGTTTCACCTCCGGTGTTGGTCCCACCACAGCCTGGTAAGCCGTTCAAATTATCTTTATCGGCTGATGAAGAGGCTATTGGATCGGCGTTGGTACAGGAGTTCGAAGGGAAAGAACGGGTGTTATATTACGTCAGCAGAAGACTCCTAGACGCCGAAACAAGATATTCCCCGGTGGAGCGGCTGTGTTTATGTTTATACTTCTCGTGTACCAAGCTCAGGCACTATTTGTTATCGGCAGAATGCATAGTTATATGCAAGGATGATGTGGTGAAGTATATGCTATCATTGCCAATTTTGAAAGGACGGATTGGAAAATGGATCCTGGCTTTGTCGGAATTCGACTTAAGGTACGAATCGGCCAAAGCTGTCAAAGGTCAAGTAATGGACGATTTCGTAGCTCAGCATTGTGGACCAGAGATTGCCGTCGTTGAACCGGTTCCATGGACTTTGTATTTTGATGGTTCTTCGTGTGGGGCCGGGTCAGGAATCGGCATTGTTCTTGTATCGCCTCAGGGGGCAAGTTATGATTTCTCTCTGCCGATAGAAGCTTCCGCAACTAATAATCAGGCGGAATATCGAGCCGTTCTAAAGGGTATCCAATTATTAAGGGAAATCAAAGCTGATGCAGTCGAAATTTTTGGAGATTCCATGCTCATTGTGGATCAATTAACAGGGCGATCTGAGTGCAAGGATGATATCTTGAGGATTTATTATGAAGATTGCCTTCAGCTTTTAAAAGAGTTCAAGTCTGCAATAATTGAGCATATCCCCAATAATTATAATGAAGAGGCCAACAGGCTGGCCCAACATGCCTCCGGGTATCGGCCGATTCAGGGAGCAATGATGCTAGAGTTCGCAGCTGATGACTGGCGAAAGGAAATCGCCGATTACTTGAAAGATCCATCCGGAAAAGTGGATCAGCGAATACGTTTTCAAGCTACAAAATATGTGTTGCTTGAGGATGATTTATTTTACCGGACGATTGATGGAGTTCTTCTCAAGTGCCTAGGAACAGAAGAGGCGAAGGTTCTGATGGGAGAGATCCATGAAGGCGTGTGTGGAGCCCATCAATCGGCTCACAAAATGAAATGGATGATCTGGAACAATGGGTATTATTGGCCAACCATTCTTGAGTATTGTTTCAAATATTACAAAGGATGCCAAGACTGTCAGAGGTTTGGCAACATACAGCGCGCGCCAGCATCGGCTATGAATCCAATAATTAAGCCGTGGCCGTTCAGAGGTTGGGGAATAGATCTCATTGGACAGATTCATCCTCCATCGAGCAAAGGGCATAAGTTCATATTGGTAGCTACAGATTATTTTCCTAAGTGGGTGGAGGCAGTTCCTTTAAGGAACGTGACATCGGCCGATATGATTGAATTTGTTAAAAGCCATATTATCTATCGATTTGGTATTCCTCAAACCATCTCAACTGACCAAGGAACAATGTTTACTTCTAGAGAATTCGGAGAGTTTGCCGTCGATACGGGGATTAAATTGTTAAATTCTTCTCCATATTATGCTCAAGCCAATGGCCAAGCAGAATCATCCAATAAAGGGATAATCAAGCTAATCAAGAGAAAGATAGAAGAACAACCCAAAAAGTGGCATATGTCTTTGGCTGAATCTTTATGGGCTTATAGGATGGCTTGTCATGGAACCACTAAGATATCCCCTTATCAGCTGGTTTATGGTCATGAGGCAGTCTTGCCTTGGGAGGTAAGGACGGGGTCAAGACGTATATCGTTTCAAGATCAGTTAACGGCCGATGACTATTCCTTCCTCATGAAGGACGAACTTGATGATCCGGCAGGTTTACGGTTGAGAGCCCTGATTAGTATAGAAGAGAACAAGAAAAGGGTGGCCAGATGGTATGACAAAAAGGTCAAAGTTAAACAATTCTCTCAGGGAGATTTGGTGTGGAAGTTGGTGCTGCCGATAGGATCCAAAGATCCCAAATTCGGTAAATGGTCACCCACTTGGGAAGGGCCGTACAGAATCGGCCGATGTGCCCCTGGAAATGCATATATTCTGGAAACGATTGAAGGGGAGGAATTCCTAAGAGCTTTAAACGGACGATATCTGAAGAGGTACTATCCAAGCATTTGGGTAGATGCATAGCTTGCAGTAAAATATATCAAGACAATATGGCCGATTTTCCATCGATTTTCGTCTACATATCTGATGCAGAGATGACGTCGCCTGAAGGAAAAAACATTGGGATTCATTTTGACTAGTTCACTATTGGATGAAAATGACAGAGTAAATGGCCGACATGGTACAAGTCGCCCTTAGAATAAAAATACTGAGGCATCTATTGATTGCGCCTACTCTGGATTTCGCTCTCGACGCGACCCAGCTCTATCATAAGGCGGATCCTATTCTCCTTCGGATCCTCTATGGTGGCTCTAGTCTCAGCTTGATTGCAAAGTTCTATCAGGAGGCGGGTCTTCTTCTCCTCCAAACTCTGCATGGCAGTTTCAGTCTTGACTTTACAAGGGAGTGGAGGACTCTTTTCAGAAGATGGTCGTTTACGGACCAAACAGTGAGCATCTATAAGGTCCCAATATTCCTGAACAACAGCGGGAACATGATCTCTGAGTTCCTCAGCATGAGCTCTTATCAGATCTTTGTCTGCTTGTGACAGTGGTTCATCTGAATGTATGATTTCAATCGCTCGTTCTAGACCAGGGCTGAGACGTTTTGGCTAAATAGAGGTAAAGAGATTACCCAACATCAGAGCGATTAAGGTGCTTAGGGGAAAGGCAGAGGAGAGTTCATACCTGGTTGACAGAGGAAGAAGATGAAGAGGACGAAGAAGACATCTTGCTGTTCGGTTTGGGACGGTAAAGAGAGAAAGAGAAGATAAGTTATGCAAGTGCCTCTGGAGACGGTGAAGGGTCTACTTATAAAGGAAAGAGAGGTAGATAGATGGCGGGACACGTCCTTTCAGAGTAAAAGCGTACATAAATGCAAAGCTGGCTAAAGAAACAGTTCAAGATCAAGTCGGCACAGTGACATTGAAGGAGCAAATCAGCGCACTAGCATTAAAGGAGCAATAAATGTTTACAGTATTCTTTACAGCCCAAGAAAAGCATCTATGGCCGCAATAGCTTGTCGCCTAATTTGATCGGCCGAGTCTAGTACTCTCTGGTCATCATTGGCCGATCCTGGAACTTCTGACATTTGGCGACGAAGCCTTATCGTTTCACAGGCCAAGTGCTGTCTTTCTTGCTTCAGCTCACCGATGATGGATGGGAGTTCTTGAAGCTTCTTTTCTTCAATGGCTATCTCTTTGGTTATCTGCTCCATCTCCTTGGCCAGCTGTGCTCTTCTCCGTTGGAGCCGATCTATCGTGCCGACGATGTCCGGGCGACAGCTTTCGAGGAAGTTGATATTTTGGTGTACCTCTTGAGTCCGGTGCTTGTATGAATCGGCTTCTTCCCGGGTTTTTGCCATCTGGGCGCGATCGGCCATGTGGCGCAGCGCCCTGGAAACCGGAATCTGCATATGCTCTATATAAGCAGCATGCACCAAGTTTTCTGTTGTTTCTTCCGGGATTCGACCCTTGACATCGTTGAAAAGTCGTCGAATCGGCAAAGCGTCTTCTACCAATCGGCCGATGTCGTCTTGAAGAAGAATACGCATGCTTTCAAGCTTGGCGCGGACATCATCGGAGGCAGAGCTCGACGAAATTGGGTGTGAAGCGATTTTTTCGTCATCAGGCAAAGAGACAGCAAAGGAGAAAATGTTGTTGTTCGGGGTATCTTGCTCCTATGGGAAATAAAGAGAAGGGTTGGCAAGCAGTAAAGGGGAATCGGCCGATTCCAATGGTAAGTTTGTTACCTCCTTAAAACGAATTTCTCTTGCTTGTGCTGGTGGAAGCGTCTCCCTTGTCTTAGGGGCTGGTGCAATTGGCCCGTCAGAGGAAGAAGATTCAACAATTATCAGTGCTCCGCTTGGACCAGCTTCCTGAAAAGACATGGAAAACAGATCCTGTAAGTATGCTATGGGAAATTAAAATAATATGGTGTGAGAAATTTGCCATGCCTCTGTTGATCTTCCGGCCGATGTTTGTTGTGGGGTTATAGCTAGCATACCCAAATCGGCCTGCATCAGGATCGGTTAAGTCTTCTGAATATCAAGGGATTAAGGTAAGAGATCATTTACCTCGACGGGAGGAGCTGCTGGAGTTTCGGCTTCCACTTGGGACGTAGCCGATTGCTGCGGAGACTGCGGTGGAATAGCTTGTGCAGCCTGGCAGAAGGAGAGAGTTAATGTTAGTGGAAGACTTGAAGAATATATGAGATAAGCAAGATCACCTGAACAGCTTCTACTAGTAGTGATGCCGCAGCTGCCCCAACTTCGGCGGTGACTTGAGGATCGGCTATCTCGGTAGCTGGCAAGGATAAAGGGATCGGAATCTCGGCCGATGCCACCGCCGTCTGGTCGGCCGATTCGATGCGGGGAGTCTCGGCCGATGCTACCGCCGTCTGGTCGGCCGATCCGATGCGGGCTCGCACTCGACGGCTTGTTATCTTCGAGGTTGGCCTTTTCGGTGCTCGTTTCGATCGGCCGGTGGAGATGTCCTTGATGGTTGGAGCATGAAAGCCGATGAGTGGATATGTTGTGTATGGATGATGATTATCTATTGGCCTGCCGCTTCGGCTCCGCATCGGAGGGACCTGGCTTTCAGACTAAGAAGATCAATGCGAGTTAATGATAAAATGAAAGTGTGGAAAGAAATGGTATTGGAATCGGCTGGGAGAAAGGACATACTGCTGCATTTGGGTCGGTATTTTCTGGATCCAAAATGTTGCAATAAGTTGATGGAGATTTGCAGAAATGGTATTGCTTCCATTCTGCCCACCATAATTTAAATTGCTGGGTGGCAAAAGAGGCCACTGACCAATTATTCAGGTCAATAGTGCTAGAATCTGGCACTAGATCGCACAGCCGATTGTAGTCAAGACTTGAAGTCAGTCCATCTCTGAATTTCGCTTGACCGGCGAAGTAGACCCGAATCGGTAGTTGGCCAAAACCCAGTTGCCTTGCTGCAGCCGATGGATTGTAGAACTCATATGTGGGAGAGTCCTTTCCTGAGAAGAAATTGGCTGGCAGAATTCCTGGCTTAATCAAGATGTCCATAAGCTCCCTGTCAAAAGTATGAGTGGAGAAGTCGTAGCTGATGGGTGATTCAAAAATCGGCTCCACTGCTTGATACGGATGCCAGCTGACAGTCTCTTCACTAAGGCCATTGTAAAGGCATCTGAAGTACTCAGCTGTACGGGTAGCAGTAAACTGACAGCCAGGGAAGGCCGATGCCGCCTCTCCAAAGGATTTGCAGCGTCGTCGGACGGTTGGATTCTCCTCTGACTCGATGTTAGGGAAAGTTTTGGTCTCTATCCGTTGCTGAGAGACCTTGCTCATATATAAATTGAGCCAGAGGGTGATGAACCACCAGGGACCGCCAGGGTTCCCACATCACCAGAAAAGCAGTATGCTCCCTCTTTGAAACTGTCCCGGTCTTCATATTTTTGCTAATATACCCCTTCCACCCGCCGATTCCTTTGGTCTCTAGCCGATGTGATGGCTTAATCAGATAGTTAAAAGGGATATCGGCGGAGGAGATGTCGAGGCCGGTCAATAGTAGGACATCGGCCAAAGTTGGGGTCATGGGTCCATGTCCAAAAAGAAACGCATTGAGTGCGTCGGACCAAAAGTAAGAAGCTGCTATAACCAGAGGTTCAGTTTTCTCCATCTGGGACAGAGAGAGGTCTATGCATTGGCCGATTTTTTGTTCATCCCACTGAACCCTCCTAGACCTGGCTATTCTCTGGTACCATTCTCTCCAGCCGGGGGTCTCATTTGGCCAGGATCTAAAGGTACCTACCCACTGATCTAGGTCCATGGGTGATTGCTTGAATGGGACTCTGTGAGTCTCTAGACTGATCAGGTCAGTTGGATCGGGGTTCCCCATAGGGCCTAAGCAGATAAGGTCAGGGGATTCTGAGAGGGGGATGGTGATCCGGCGCCTAAGTGCCTAAAAAAGGGAGAAAAGGGGAAGAAACTGAGAAAAGATCCGGAAAGTACTGGAGCAGTGGAAAAGCAAAAAGGGAAAAAATTTCAAGTATTTACCTCTGGGATGAAGATCATCGTCGCCGATGAGGCTGCCAGAGGAGCCGCCGATTGGGCCGCCGCCGCTGAAGGGATCGCCGATAGAGCCTCCGTGGTTGGAGCGGTCGCCGATGGTGACGCCATTGGGAGGTAGGAGAAGGTCGCAAATGAGATTGCCGGAGGGGGCGTTTGGAGATCGAGAGGGCTCGGAGGAAGATGAACAGTGGTTCGCTGGAAGGAAATGCTAGATTTGTGGGAAGAGTAGGCGGAGAATGCCAATACTTAAGGAAAACCGGGAGGACAAGGGTAAAGACGGTATTCTTGCCGCGCCGTCTACACGAATTCCAGGGGAGCGGTCGTTTCGCGCGCTCAGTCCGAGGAAATTGCAATCATTGTGCGGAAGACCGCGGAACGGAAGGAGATTTTTACTGCGCCCGTTTCGGAGGAAAGGATTAAAGAAAGAGTTTCGAAGAAAAAGTTATGTTTTACTACGAAACTGGGGGGCATGTGTTGACGCCAGATTTTGACACGTGTTGGATCGGCGTCAGGAAGAGAAGATTGGCCGATGCGGCAGATCTAAAGGCTACAGTAAGGAATCGGCCGATTGAGGTAACAGTTGGAAATCGACCGATTGGTGATGTAGCTTGCGCCAATAGGATGGGACCACTTCGGAGGGTCCCGGTCAAAAGTTGGTCAACAGAGCAACGCTAAGTCGGTCAGGAAGCAATTGAAAAAAGTCCTGATTGGATTAGGAAACGGCGGCGGAAGATTCTGCGGGAGTCCGTTTCCTTTAAAAGATATTATAGATATAGTAGTTTTCCTATTTTTAAATAAGGTTGTAACAAGTCGTAATCGACCAGGAGTCCTAGTCTTAGGGTATAAATAGGAGTCGTCAGGGCTTTGTAAAAGAATAAACACATCAATCAACAACAATACTTCTACTTTTTCCAGCAATTTACTTTCAAGTCGGCGATTTCGCCAATACTTTTATTCTTTCACGAGTTCGTACGGATTGGTAGGGCTGCATCAACTTGATCTCTAGCCAATTGGTAGGTTCCGCTTATCGGGTAATATCCGAGCTTTAACTACGGGCGCATCGCTGTGGTTTCGTTTGGATTTATTCACCAGCTATCGATATTTACTAGAATTGCAAGTTTTACCTATTGTTCTAGTATTATCACCAGTTATCCAGCTTGAGATCAGAGTAATCGGCTTCGTCATCGTTCTTCTTTGATTTATCATCTTACAGCCGATTAGATCTATTTCAAGTGTTGCATCCGTAATAATTGTTTAGATCGCTCCAGCAGTCTTCTTTACAATTATTACGCGATTATCGGCTGATCCATAGCCGATCATCTTTACAACAAATCGGCCGATTCGCCGACGCGCTCTTCAGGACAGATCGGAACTCCAGCCGATCGGAGCGCCTGGAATTTAATACTCTTATTTCCTTGTCAATCAACAGGTCATATTGACTGGCACGCCGCGCGAACCGTACCCGGACGATAACCCAAACAGGAGCTAAGCAGATTCTCCCGGGTCGTGTGTCCGACGCTGAAGACCATCGGCCGATTCATGTGTGGCCGATTTTAGCGCCAACACCGATTTAAGGAGGTATTCTGAGGATTTTTAGGAGTTTTGTTTGTACAACCATTGTTTTGGGATCGCATTTCGAGACAAGAGGTTCTTCAAATCTAAACCCAAAGACCCCTTTTTATCACTCACTCAGGGAATTAATTTGTGCAGAAATTCATGTTTTTATTTTATCTTTTTCTTTGGGCTAACCTGACTCCCTCGCCATGCGACCCCGCTAGGCGTGCCCAAAGAATTTACAAAGCAACTAGCATAACTTTTCCTTCCTTCCCAGCCGATCTCTTGTCACCTATCCTTCATGTCATGAGCCTCTTCACCAACGTTCGGGGGCTAAGGATAGGGCCGGTTGTGGCAGAACCACCTGAATTAATCCGGCTCAAGTGTATTAACCATCACCATTAGGGCAATCTCGGTTAACCTTACACTTCAAATGGAATAATCCATTGGTCTGTCGGGTAACCTCCCGATACAACCACGGTAAAGCGGATCGAAGCCATACATACAAATGCTCATGCGAAGATGAGCCCAGAAAATACCACATTCCAGCAGATATTACAAAATTATCATAGGTGAATATTACAAACCATGTTTGAGTTTAGTAACCAAGTACTTCAGTGATCATAACCAATAAGTTCTTCAGAGTTTAAGTTGCAGCGGAAATAAAATAACGAAAGCTACTCGACGATACAGGATGTCTCGATGAAGCCCGTACGAGGCATCACTCGGTGTCACCACCGTTGGTCGGGGGTGTATCCCATTCCACCGACCAACCAGGAGGAAGGGTACAAGGCCAAGTCAAACTAGCAATCATGTCCTCGAAAGTTTCACCTGAAAACAAGCCACAAGCAAGGCTGAGTATACTAATACTCAGCAAGGCTTACCCGACTAGTGGGGTATACTTAGCCGACTCCTAGACATGCGAGGCTTTTGGCTTGAGGGGTTTGTTTTGCCGAAAAGCATATATAGTAGGTCCTTACTTTCAGATTTTAGCTCCAAGTTCTAGCTTTCTTGAACTATTCTAGGTAAGCAACTATCCAATATCATACATGGTGGAAGAATTATTTTTGCATCCAACAAGATTAATCATTATCATTGTTCACCTTCTTACTCTATGTGGTAAAAGGGTCAAGCAGTCTCAATAGCCGTGAGAAACGAACGATTCAAATCGAATTTCTTAACCTTGCAAGGGAAACCTAAACACACGTCACGTGGTTACTCACAGAGTCACACGTGCAACTTTTCCCTTCAATTCCCGCTTCACGGAACAGGCCCACCACCCTCGACTACACCTCCCCACTGACCTCGGTACGTCGGGCCGTGGCGGCCGATGCACCCGCCATTAGCTAGATGTGAACGAATTCAAGACAGTGGGGAGTATATTCCGGCCTCGGTTCAATCCAGTACTTAAGCTTACCGATTACCATATTCTCGGCATGTGGTTAGTACGTTCAAAGACTTAACCACCACTACCACACACTGCGGCCTTAGCATTTTTCACTAAACAGACGGGGCCTCAATCATCAACATAAACATCGTACCATAGCCCCGTCCGTCGACCTTATGATTGCAGCATGTAGTAAACAATCAACTCCTGATTTCTCGCGAGTGACAGGAAATCACTCGACTTTTACCGAGTCCTATTAGCATAGCATTCTATCGAACCTTGCATCTAGTGTTCAGAGCATGGGTACCTAGGATCATGCAACTAAGTTTTCAATCAACTCCTATAAACTTAATGCACAAGTAAAGTAGAGTAATAAGTTGCATAAGTTTAGAAAATAGGGTTCATGCTCCGGGGCTTGCCTTCTTGTGAACAGTTAGCTTGGGGCTCTTCCGAACTTGGGCTCGGGTCTTCAAGAGCTTCAGTTAGATTTACTTGAGCTTCACGCTGCTCACTCTCGGACGCGGGTACCAGCTCGTAAGTCCCGTCGGCGAGAGTAGTCGTTTCTACATGAATGCACAAGTTTAAGTAGTGGTGATGGTAAACGACATGATTTCCTTCACGATAAGGTTGCAGTTTGTAAAACATGAGTTTGTTGTGAAGTGAGTTACTTTATCATTCGTGGGCAATCGTTAATAGAGTAGAATAGTACAATAAGTAACTTCGTTAAGCAAGGTGGGGTGGGTGTTCATGGGAACTTATGTTCCTCATGTAAACATGATTTAAGTGTAACTACCACAACGAGTAGTTTCTAGTCATGAAACCTTGGATCTAGGCACACCAGGGAAAGATAAGCTTACTGTAAAATTTTCAGATATTTTCATGCAGCAGATTAATTATGAAAAATATGATATATGGTTGCTACTAGATTCTTGTTCTTTTTGTACAGAACAAATGGTGCAAAAACTGAGACTAAGATTTTTACAGGGCTTTCATTTACCCATGCAGGAGCTACTGTAATTTTTATAGGATTTATTATGCAGTTTTCAGAGCATAGTAAATATGACATTACACACCTAGGTTATTTAAGGATTTATTTTTACAGGATCCTACACAGGGTTTTTGTCCATGAAACTTTTTACACAGCATCTTCTACCACTGAATATCTTCTAGTAAAAATATGAGAGTTTTCCAAGCTAAGATACTATTTTCTTGATTTAATATATGTTATTAGCACCTAAATCAAATAAATAGGTTCCTGTGAGATAAAAAGTCTCTAAATTTTTCTGTGGAATCTAGGTACCATTACACCTGTATAGAAAAAGTTTCATTAGGTGAATCATAACCTAACTGCAGGGACAATTAATTCTATCCAAATATGGTATGAAACTAAGTTTAATAAACAGTGTAGATAGAGATGGAATTTGGGCCTGACCTTTCTACATTGGCTTATATCACAAGTAAATCTCCTACTGTAAAATTTTCAAGACCAGCACTTGTCTCAAGACAAGTCTATGAATAAAAGCCATTAATCTTTCCATTTTATTTAAAGCATGATTTAGCTAGAATCTAAGATGATGCATGTAACAAAAGTTGTGGAGTTTGTCCTAAAGGTTCCAGAACAGTTGAGTTTGCATTTTTTTGAATTTTCTACGATTTTATAAGAATTTTACTAGTTCACTAATTTTGAATCTAGGTTTGAATCTTTCTCTTACATCTGGGTCCTTGGAATCTTACGTGCAGACCCTTCTAAAGATTTCAATTACTGCAATTGGGTCCTTGGGCGGCTCGGGTACGGTGGCCGGCCAAAATTCCGGCGAGGGGCTCGCCGGCGGCGAGGGGTGAGGGCCGGGGAAGGATCAGGGGTGCGAGGGCTACCTCGTGGGGGTCTTGGTCGGGCGGGGGACGGCCGGGAGTAGCTCGTCGGCGTTGGAGCGGGGGGTGACGACGGCGGTACGCGTCGACGGCGGTGCTCCGGCGGGCTTGGGGCGGTCTGGTCTGGACGGGGAGCTTCAGTGGCGCGTGGGGAAGCTGCTCCGGTACTTGGCTGGGGCGGAGGGGGTCGGAGTCGAGCTGTCCGCGGTGACCAGGGGCGGCGGCGGTGGTGACAGCGCGGGCGGTGGTGCTCCGGCGGTCCTGGGCGGCGTTGAGCGGGTCGGTGAGCTCCGGTGGGATGATGTGGTGGTGGCTGGAACTTCAATTTGGGCAGGGGGCGGCTGTGGAAGGCTGTCCACGAGCGGGTGGAGCTCGGCGGCGACAATGGCGGCGGCGACGTTCTCTGTTTGCTGGTAGCTCGCGCGGGCGGCCTGGGGCGGCTTTTATAGGGGCAGGAGGGAGGGAGGGGTGCCGGGCGACGCGCGGGGGTGGAGGCACGACAATGGCGCGGGGTTGGCCGCGGTGGGCGGCTCGGTTCACCGGCGCGGCGTGCGGATGGCGGGAGCGCGCGACTGGGCACCGGAGATTTTGCGTGGGGAGCGAGGAGATAGCGCGGCACTGGATTGGAGGACAGCTGCAGCAGAGGCTCGGGCGGGTGGCAAGCTCAGCGACGGGCGGGTCGCGGCGGGCGGGGCGGCACGGCGCGGCGCGGCCGTTGGGCGCGGCGGGCGGCGAACAGAGGCACGGCCGGCGTGGCGCGCGTGGCGAGCGCGGGCTAGGCAGCGCGGCGGTGGGGGGGGGGGGGGGGGGGGGGCAAAGCCGCGCATGGGGGCGAGGGCCGGCGGCCACTGGCCTGGCGGCTTGCGCCGGTCAGGCATCGCCGGCCACCTGGCCGGTGTGTCGGGCGGGGAGGGGAGAGAGAGGAGGGACGAAGGGCCTATTTGCGAGAATTTGAAAAGTTCCAAGGGGCTGGTTGCAAACAGGGTGTTTTCTCCACTTTCTAATTTGAATTTCAAAAACTTTTGAACATGGAAGTTGTTCAGAATAAAAAGTTCTACAAGTTTGGTTTCAGGCAACACCTCATTTGGCTTGTGGTTTGAAAGTTAATTTAAAAATTCAAAGGTATTTATATGTGCCCAATTTAAATTTGAATTTCAACTTAACTTGTTCTAATTCTTTTCACCCTTTTATTAGTTGGTTAAGCATAGGGTTGGGCTAATGACATTGCTTTAGAAATGTAATTTATCAGGGTTGTTACACCGGTAGAGATGGGCACCGGGAAGGAACGGACTAACCTCTTCAAATATCATATTAGGGAACCATATTACAGCCGAGCCGCGAGACCACTAAAAGTGTTCGCGCCATTTGGAAATGATTAGTGGAACCCATTAATTACTCAAACAAAGCACCAACGTTGTCAACCCATAATTCCAGTAACACCCCGAATACTGGTTATCGACTAGTACCACGGGCAGCCTACATTACTAAAGGGGTGCTTACACCCACAACTCCAGTAACACCCCGAATACTGGTTATCGACTAGTACTATGGGTGGCCTACATTACTGAAGGGGTATTTACACCCACAACTCCAGTAGCACCCCGACTACTGGTTGTCGACTAGTACTACAGGCGGCCTACGTTACTGAAGGGGTATTTACACCCACAACTCCAGCAACACCCCAAATACTGGTTATCGACTAGTACCATGGGTAGCTTATGTTACTGAAGGGGTACTTACACCCATAATTCCAGTAGCACTCCGACTACTCATTATCAACTAGTACCACGGGTAGCTTATGTTACTGAAGGGGTACTTACACCCATAATTCTAGTAACACTCCGAGTACTGATTATCGACTAGTACCACGGGCAACCTATGTTACTGAAGGGGTACTTACACCCATAACTCCAGCAACACTGCGAGTACTGGTTATCGACTAGTATTACGGGCGGCTTATGTTGCTGAAAGGGTACTAGTGTTACAGCAAACGAGTTCTATCTATACGATTACTCTCTACAAGTCAATCTGACTAAGTCGTAAAGCTACTTGCGCATGTTCCGACTACTTTGAGTCCTAGCCCACGCGATTCAGCAGAATCAGTCATGCTAAGTCACTCCGGGAACGTCGAAGAGGTCCTCACACCTACATAACTCCAGCAATCCAGACTGTTGCACGACGCAAGTAAATCCTGATTCGCTTTAGCCCCTACATGGGGCCGAATATCGAAATGCCAACCTATCGACTACATCCAGAGTTGCTGCACTCGATGTAGTTTGATTTACGCGTCTCGACTTTTTCTTAAGTCCTTCGATTATAAAGTACTCTACGTACTTTGAACAAATCCACAGGCATAGGATAATATACAAGATATATTCACATACAACCAGACAGATTGTTCAGGACATACTCATTGTTCTAATCCTGCTCTAAGTTTTCAACAATTTTTTGAGCTACTGGCTCAACTTCCTGCAGGTATTATGCGAACCTCTCTCCTGAGTAGTCTGCGGCCACGCCATCAGCCAGTGGACTAACATCGGCCTTCGGCCAGAACGACTTAGCGAGTCCAAGGACGTGCGCCACGTACGTCCTGGTGGTTTCAGAAACATAGTTGGTAATCTTCTGAGATGTTTCATGGAGATGCTCCAGCAGAGTCCTAGTATTGACTACCCTCTCCTCTAGAGGGTGCACCAAGTTCACAACCACCTGTGCAGCACCCTCAAGATCTTCAAGTTGCTTCTGCCTCAACTCTTTCTCTTCAGCCATCGACTTGATTTGCTACATGCAGCTCACAAGTTGTTTGTCAACATCTTCGAGTTGTTTCATCGGGCGCTCCACGTCATCTGAACGACGGTACATGAAATACTTCATGTTAGTACAACAGCTCTTCTATATATATGTATTTTTGGGATTTGCGTGCAAACGACAAGAGGAAGTACTCGAAAGAATTCTGATACTATTGCTCAGCCACATCAAACTGGATAAGGTAGTCGGGACAGCAGTTACCTTGATGAGCCTTGGCCAAAGATTTGTTCTGCTCCATCAGATTTTCAATTTCCTTGTTGAGGAGCCAAACTTCTCAGGTGGGCTCTAGCTTGATGGTGTCGAGCTCGTGTTGCAGACTTACAATTCGATATGTCTTTTCACCAATTTGATGATCTTTGTCCTAGAACTGATGAAGCCCATCCTTAGCAAGTCGTAGCTTGTTAGATTTCTCTCTGGAATTGATTGGCCAATGTCTACTCAACAAGAGAAGTGGTCAATCAAATAAGCAAACTACTCAACTAAGTGTGATCCAGCAAAGACAACAAGCATACAGTGCAAAATTTGTACAACTTCTTGAAGGTATCTTGAAAGTTCTTTAGGACCTTTGAGGTCAGCATCGGATCGTCGACGAGTTTTGTTGGGATAGCATACTTCGACTTGGGCGGTATGACCAAGATACCACCCGGAGCGCTTGTCTCTTCGACACTTGGCTGCTGCTGCTGGGTACCTATCACCTTGCCAGCAAGAATCATATGTGCTACAGGCAAGATGGTACTTGCGGCGGGGTGGCAAAATCGGCTCACCTGATGGGATTTCAGGGGTGGGTTCTACTACCTTGGGACCTTCCGTTGCGTTGTGCTTCGCACCCGCCATGTCCTCTTCAACTTCAGTGGCATCAGACGCAAGGCAATCTGTGCGCTCCGGTGGTGGATCATCCTGAGCTGTGGTGGTTTCTGTCATCACCAACACTACAGCATCAGACTCTCGCTCACGGGCTGGACCAGTCGCAGCGTCACCAAGTTTCTCCAAGCCCAGAGCAGAGGATTTCCTCCGCACAACAAGTAGTCATATTGATATATACCATTATGAACCTACAAACTACGACTGGAAAGTTCTCGCGAGCTGGACCAGTCGCAGCGTCACCAAGTTTCTCCAAGCCCAGAGCAGAGGATTTCCTTCGAACAACAAGCAGTCATATTGATATATACCATTATGAACCTACAAACTACGACTGGAAAGTACTTGAGTACTTACAGCGAGGACTTCTTAAAAGAGATTTTTTTCATCCTATGTGCTTTAGGTACTGGAGCAGGCACCCAAAGAACTCGACGGCATCGGCTTGCCAACCGAGGGCAGTGCTTGCCCTGGCGTGGCAGTCGGGGTAGTTGATAGTGACTTCAGGCCAGCCAAGGGTGGCACTTGCCCCAGTGTGGCCTCGACAGAATCTGACGACAGGTCTACTGTAACAGAGGGCACACTCTGAACTGTTACAGCATCATCCCAGATTTCCTCTTCAACCCTTCGCTTTGATTGCTTGGGGATCGAGGGTGTTGGCGCTAAAATCGGCCAAGGAATCGGCCGATGATCTTCAGCGTCGGACACACGACCCGGGAGAATCTGCTTAGCTCCTGTTCGGGTTATTGCCCTGGTGCGGTTCGCGCGGCGTGCCAGTCAATCTGACCTGTTGATTGATAAGGAAATAAAAGTATTAAATTCCAGGCGCTCCGATCGGCTGGAGTTCCGATCTATCCTGAAGAGAGCGTCGGTGAATCGGCCGATTTGCTATGAAGATGATCGGCTATAGATCAGCCGATAATCGTGTAACAATTGCAAAGAAACTGCTGGAGCGACTTAAACAATTATTATAGATGCAACACTTGAAAAATAGATCTAATCGGCTATATAATGATGAACGAAGAAAAGCGATGATAAAGCCGATAGTTCCAATCTCAAGCTGGATAACTGGTGACAATACTAGAACAACAGGTAAAACCTATAATTCTAGTAAATATCGATAACTAGTGAATAAATCCAAACGAAACCACAGCGATGCGCCCGAGGTTAAAGCTCAGAAATTACTCGGTAAGCGGAACCTACCAATTGGCCGGAGATCAAGTTGATGCAGCCCTGCCAATCCGTACGAACTCGTGAAAGAAGAAAAAGTATTGGTGAAGTCGCCGACTTGAAAGTAAAGTACTAAGAAAAAGTAGAATTGTTTTGTTGATTGATGTATTCATATTTGCAAAGCCCTGGCGACTCCTATTTATACCCTAAAACCAGGACTCCTGGTCGATTACGACTTGTTACAACCTTATTTCAAACAGAAAAACTACTATATCTATAATATGTTTAAAGGGAAACAGACTCCCGTAGAATCTTCCGCCGCCGTCTCCTAATCCAATCAGGACTTTTTCCATTGCTTCTTGACTGAATCAGCATTGCTCCGTTGACCAACATCAGGCCACTTTTGACCGGGATCCTCTGTTGTGGCTCCAATCTGTTGGCACAAGCTATATCACTAATCGACCGATTTCCAACTGTTACCTCAATCGGCCGATTCTTTACTGTAGCCTTTAAATCTGCTGCATCGGCCAACCTCTCCTCTTGACGCCGATTCAACACGTGTCAAAATCTGGCGTCAACACATGCCCCCCAGTTTCGGAGTAAAACATAATTTTTACTTCGAAACTCTTTTCTTTAATCCTTTTCTCCGAAACGGGCGCGGTAAAAATCTCCTTCCATTTTGCGGTCTTCTGCATAATGATTGCAATTTCCTTGGACCGAGCGCGTGAGATGACTGCTCCCCTGGAATTCGTGTAGACGGCACGGCAAAAATCCCGCCTTTACCCTTTCTCTCTCGGATTATCCTTAAGTACTGGCATTCTCCGCCTACTTTTCTCCACGAGCCTAGTATTTTCCTCCAGCGAACCACTGTTCATCTTCCTCCCGAGCCCTCTCGATCTCCAACCGCTCCCTCCGGCAATCTTGCTTGCGACCTGCTCCAACTTCCCAATGGCGTCACCATCAGCAACCTCTCCGACCACGGAGGCTCTGTCGGCAACCCCCTCAGCGGCGGCGGCCCCATCGGCGGCTCAACTGACGGCTCCATCGGCGACGATGAGCTTCATCCCGGAGGTAATCACTTGAAATTTTCCCCTTTTGCTTTTCTACTGCTCCAGCATTTTCTGGATCCATTCACAGTTTTTTCTCCTTTTTCCTCCTTTTTAGGCATTTAGGCACCAGATTACCATTCCTCTTTCAGAATCCTCTGATCTTATCTGCTTAGGCCCCATGGGGAATCCCGATCCGACTGACCTGATCAACCTAGAGACTCACAGAGTCCCATTCAAGCAATCACCCATGGATCTAGATCAGTGGGCGGGTGCCTTTAGGTCCTGGCCGAATGAAACCCCTGGCTGGAGAGAATGGTACCATAGAGTAGCCAGGTCTAGGAAAGTTCAGTGAGATGAACTGAAAATCGGCCAATTCAAAGACCTCTCTCTGTCCCAGATGGAGAAAAAAGAGCCCTTGGTCATAGCAGCTTCTTATTTCTGGTCCAACGCACTCAATGCGTTCCTTTTTGGATATGCACCCATGACTCCAACTTTGGCCGATGTCCTGTTGTTGACCGGCCTTGACATATCCTCTTCCGATACCCCTTTTGACTATCTGATTAAGCCATCACATCAGCTAGAAACCAAAGGAATCGGCGGATGGAAGGGGTACATCAATAGAAATATGAAAACTGGGACAGTTTCAAAGAGAGAGCATACTGCATTCCTGATGATGTGGCTGGAGAAACATTTTTTCTGTGGCAGAGCAGTTGGCCCTTCTTCTATCACCCAAACCTTGGCAGAAGCTTTGTCACTAGGATCGACTGTTCCCCTTGGAAAGCATCTGTTGGGATCGGCCTACCACATGATGCACCAAATCGGCACTAGGCTGTCAAAAGGGGAGCTGATTGGGAACCCTAATGGTCCCTGGTGGTTCATCACTCTCTAGCTCAACCTATATATGAGCAAGGTCTCTCAACAACAAATAGAGACCAATACTTTCCCCAACATTGAGTCAGAGGAAAACCCAACTGTCCGACGACGCTGCAGATCTTTTGGAGAAGCGGCATCGGCCTTCCCTGGCTGTCAATTTACTACTGCCCGAACGGCCGAATACTTCAGATGCTTCTACAACGGCTTCAGTGAAGAGACTGTCAGTTGGTATCCCTATCGGACAGTAGAGCCGATTTTCGAACTTCCCATCTGCTACGACTCGTCCACTCATTCTTTTGATAGGGAACTTATGGATACCCTGATTAAGCTAGGTATTTTGCCGGCCAACTTCTTCTCTGGAAAGGACTCTCCCACATATGAGTTCTATAATCCATCGGCTGCAGCAAGGCAACTGGGCTTTGGTCAACTGCCAATTCGGGTCTATTTTGCCGGTCAAGCAAAATTCAGAGATGAACTGACCAAGAGTCTTGACTACAATCGGCCGTGCAACTTAGTACCAGATTCTAGCACCATTGACCTGAACAATTGGACAGTGGCCTCTTTTCCCGTTCAGCAATTCAAACTATGGTGGGCAGAATGGAAGCAATACCTCTTCTGTAAATCCCCATCAACATATTGCAACATTCTGGACCCAGAAAACATCGACCCAAGTGCAGCGGTATGTCCTTTCTCCCAGCCGATTTCAATGTCGTCTCTTTCCATACTACCATCTTACCATTAACTTATATTTATCTTCTTAGTCTGAAAGCCAAGTCCCTCCAATGCGGAGCCGAAGCGGCAGGCCGATAGAGAGCGATCATCCATATACGCCATATCCACTCATCGGCTTTCACGCCCCAACCATCAAGGACATCGCTACTTGCCGATTGAAACGAACACCGAAAAGGCCAACCTTGAAGACAACAAGCCATCGAGTGCGTGCCCGCATCGGACCGACTGACCAATCGGCGGTGGTATCGGCTGAAACTCCGACTCCTCTTTCCTTGCCGACTACCGAGATGGCTGATCCGCAAGTCACCGCAGAAGTCGGAGCAGCTGCGGCATCACTGCTAGTGGAAGCTGTTCAGGTAATCTTGCTTATTTCATATATCTTTAAGTGCTCCAATAACACTAACTTTTTCTTTCTGCCAGGCTGCACAAGCCGCTCCAGTGCAGGCCCCACAGCAATCGGCCACATCCCAAGCGGAAGCCAAAACTCCACCAACTCTTCTCATCGAGGTAGATAATCTCTTAACTTAATTTCTCGACATTCAGAGGACTTAACTAATCCTGATGCAGGCCGATTTGGGTACGTCGACTGTAGTCCCACAACAAACATCGGCCGGAAGACCAACAGAGGCATGGCAAATATCTCATATCATCTTATTTCAATTACCCATAGTATACTCATAGGGTCTGTTTTCCATACCTTTTCAGGAAGCTGGTCCAAGCAGAGCATTAATAGTTGTCGAGTCCTCTTCCTCTGACGAGCCGATTGTACCAGTCCCTGAGATGAGGGAGGCGCTCCCATCGGCGCAAACAAGAGAGATCCGCTTCAAGGAGGTAATAAACTTATCACCGGAATCGACCGATTCCCTTTTACTGCTTACTAATCATTTTCTTTATTCTCCCGCAGGAACAAGACACCCCGAATAACAGTGTTTTCTCCTTCACCGTCTCTTTGCCTGATGATGAAGAGATCGCTTCACGCCAAATTCCGTTGAGCTCTATTTCTGATGATGTCCGCGCCAAGCTCGAGAGCATGCGGATTCTCCTCCAAGATGATATCGGCCGATTAGTAGAAGATGCTTCGCCGATTCGGCGGCTTTTTAGTGACATCAAGGGTCGAATTTCGGAAGAAACAACAGAAAGCTTGGAACCTGTTGCATATATAGAATATATGCAAACCCCAGTTTCCAGGGCCGTGCGTGTAACACCTAAAAATATAGGAGTTGAAACTTTTAAAAGTATTTTCATAAAAATCATATTTTAAAATTGTGCATGCATCTTTATTTCTTTTCTTCTTCTATTCTTTCTTCCAGCCAGCCCAATTCTTTTCCTCTTCTTCTTTTCTTTTTCCGCGGCCAACTCAGTGGCCGATTCCCTCACCCGACCCTTGCTTTCACCGACAGCTAGGACCCACCTGTCGGCGCCTTCTTCTTCTTCTTTCTTGTTTCCTTACCCAGAGTCCGGAACGACTCCGTGCTGTTGTTCGTGCTCTGTTTTCTTTCTTCTTTCTTTCTTTCTTCTTACCCGAGTCCTGATCGATTCCTCAGCACCGCTTTCCTAATCTCGGCCGATCCACCCCTATAAAATCCTGCCAAAGCCCCGCTTTGCAACCAGAGCCAAGCTCAAATCTTTTCCTCTACACAACTTCATCGCACGCCGCTGGAAGTTGCACCTCGGAGGAACGCCGCCGACCCGTGTCGCCGATTCTCCATCGACTCGCCGATCTGCAGCTTCCCCCGCCGTCATCAACTCTCGCTAGAGCTCCGCAAGTTGGTGAGTATCAAGTCGCACCAGAATCCCCTCTCTCTTTTGCTCCGCCGCAAACCCAATTTCTCGCCGGACCCCTGTTTCCGCCCGCCGCCGTGGCCGCCAGCTTACAGCCGCCGTACAGCCAACCCGTGATCACCCTCACCTTCACCGTACCGCCCATTCACTTCCCGGCATAAACCCATCTTGAATCAAGCCCCGGAACACCGGATTCGGTGAAGCTCCGGCCGTCCGCCGCCGCACTCGCTCGCCGCCGACGCCCAGTAAAACTCCGCTTCGCCCGACCCTTTTCGTTCCATCGAGCCGACCCTTCCTCTGCCGCTCGATCTAGATATAACGGCCAGAATCAATCTTCACTCTACCCGGCCGATTTACCCGACCTTTTCCTTACTCAGCCGATTCAACTGACCCACTCTTCATACCGCCGATTCGCCCGACCCTTACTCCGCCGATTCGTCTGATCCGCCGCCGATTCTGATCCAACGGACCAGATTCACCCAACCCTAGCCGTTCCCGAAACTTTTGCAGGAAGATCCCTAAGTTTTCCAGGAATCAACCCGCAGTCCAGATCAGTAGAAAATAATTAGAGTTGAGCCCCTTCTCTTTCTGTCCCGACCCCTGACTTTTCTAGAATTAGAACCCACCGTCCAGAACCTATAGTTTTGCACCCCGACCCTCTGTTTAAGGTTTAATTATGTTTTAGGCTCTGACTTCTTCAGATTTAACCCCTAGAAGTTCAGTTTCTTCGCAGATAAGCCCCTGGAGCCTTGTTTTAGCCCTACCTTCGTCGTTTTAGCTCCGTTTCGACTCGTTCTCGTTGTGTTAAGTCTTCTAAAGCCTAAGCTACCGTTTAGTCGTGTCGTTGAGCCTTAGTTCCTGTTTTTAAATTAAAAAAATAGATTTAATTTAATTAAAGTTCTCTCACCTAGTTTTCTAATTAAAATCCACCTAGGTCTTTACCTCCGGTTTTTCATAACTAATGTCAATTCAATTAATACCAACTTAAATGTGTTCTAAGTATAATTTGTTTAGTTGAACACCCAATATAAAGTTATACGTTTAGATGCTGCTCTCACAAGTTTTCTTTCTAATTAATTGTTAATTAGTGTAATTTATACGTAGACAATCACAAATAAAATATGACTAAGTTCTATCCCGCTTTTATAAATAAAAATATAATATTAGTTAATTATAATCAAGGATATTTTTTGAATATCTTTTACATTTGTTTTCCAAATAAAATAAATAAAGCTCATAGTTCTTTTGTTTCTTTTTAATACCAAAATTCCGATAGCTGTATCTTTCCAACCCTAGCTCCGATTCCCACGTTTCTTGCGCTCTCATAACCGTAGCAGCGAGCCCTATCCTTAGCACGCTCTTTTAAAAGCTTTTGTTTTGTGATTGGTGTATTGTTCTTAGCTGTACTTGTTTGTTATTTTGTATGTTTGTGCTAGTTGTTTGCTTCGAGTAGAATGATCGCTGACGAAGCTTAAAGAACAAGGTTTCCAAGTAAGCAAGAGCTGAAGAGCAGTAAGAGTAGCTTTTCGTTGGAAAAGGCAAGTGACCCTAACCATCCTCCTATCTGTGCTTATTTACAAGAATACCATGTACTAATTGGAACATGGAGAACCACCCAGGAAAACAGTACAACCATGAGGACCATATGGCTCTGGTCTTGGCTAATTAATTAGAGACTCTAGTTTGAAGCGGTCTTACCGAAAGGGCAAGGAGGGGGTCGGTGATAGGGGTCATAACCCGGTCCTCTTGGGGTAGCAGCCTTCGCTAAGGTGCTGACCATTAGGGAGGTTTATGGACCACGCCGCTACCGAAACTCTAGCGGACTACTTCTTATTAGGGAATCTTTGTAAAGGCCTCGTAGCGTCCCTATGCAATCACACCTCGGAAGTGTGGTATTGTGCCTAGCTAGCATAGCATGGTTGGGTCCAAAGTTCTTTTGAACTTTTACGCGACTTGTGGTGAAAGTGTACAACCTCTGCAGAGTGTAAAACTGTTATAACAGCCGTGCTCACGGTTAAGAGTGGCCTGGACCCTCACATGATTAATAAACTTAAAGATGGATATAAATCGTTACTCTGGTTATTTCTTGTGGCCTTGCTGAGTACCAACCATAAGTGTACTCACCCTTGCCAACTGCTGCTCAGAAGAAAAAGGTGTGAAGTCTACTGAAGATGATGAAGAGTTCTAGGCGTACGCAACCCCCAGTCGTCTGCCTGTGAAGTTTGGAGCCTTCGTTTCCATTATAAGCGCATATCTCTGATAGTCTTGTAAGTCTTTATTTATACTTCTTTACGTGATACTGTTGCTGTTATTCACTAATGATGTCACTATATGTATGGAACTTGATCCTGGCATACATATAGTCATGCATTCGGTTTTATCCTTAAACCGGGTGTGACAGTGCGCCATATGGCCGATCGTGCCCAGCTAGCAAAGACCCGGGAAGAAGCTGACTCGTACAAGCACCGAGCCCAAGAGGTACATCAACGGATCAACTTCCTCGAGAGCTCTCGCCCGGATATCGTCGGCACGATAGATCGCCTCAAATGGAGGAGAGCAAAGCTAGCCAAAGAGATGGAGCAAGTAACCAAAGACATAGCTACCGAAGAAAAGAGACTTCAAGAGCTCCCATCCGTCATTGCTGGGCTGAAGCAAGAAAGGCAGAACTTGGCCTGTGAAGCGATAAGGCTCCGTCGTCATATATCAGAAGTTCCCGGATCGGCCGACGACGACCAAAGAGTACTAGATTCAGCCGATCAGATTAGGCTACGAGCTATCGCGGCCATAGATGCTTTCCTCGGGTTGTAAAGAATGCTGTAAACATTTAATGCTCCTTTAATGTTACTGCACCGATTTGATCCTGGACCACTTCCTTTGGCAGATTTGCATTTATGAATGCTTTTACTCCGATAGGACGTGTCCCACTATCTTCTTAATTCCTTCTCTTTATAAGTAGATCCCACACCGTCTCCAGAGGCATATGCATTACCCATCTTCTCCCCCTCCAATAATCTGGATCTTTTATCTTCCCAAGCTGGACATCAAGATGTCTTCCTCGTTTTCTTCCTCTGTCAATCAGGTACGAACTCTCTTCTGCTTCTCCCCTAGACATCTCAATCGCTCTGATGCTGGATAGCTTTTCCTCTCTGTTTAGTCAAAACGTCTCAGCCCCAGTCTGGAACGAGCGATCGAAGTTATGCATTCAGACGAACCACTGTCGCAGGCAGACATAGATCTGATAAGAGCTCATTCTAAAGAACTTAAAGATCATGTTCCTGCTGTTGTCCAGAAGTATTGGGACCTTATAGACGCTCACTGCCTGGTCCGCAAGCGACTGCCATCTGAAAAAAGTCCTCCACTCCCTCATCAAGTCGAGACTGAAGCCGCCATGGAGAATCTGGAGGAGAAGAAGACCCGCCTCCTGATAGAACTATGCCATCAAGTTGAGACTGGGGTCACCATGGAGAATCCGAAGGAGAATAGGACCCGCCTTCTGATAGAACTGGGCCGGATCGAGAGAGTAATCCAGAGCAAGCGTAATCAATAGATATATCGGTATTTTTATTCTAAGGGCGACTTGTACCATGTCGGCCATGTACTCTGTCGTTTTCATCTAATAATGAACTGGTCAAAACGAATCACAATGTTTCTTTCTTCAGGCGATGTCATTTCTGCATCGGCTATGTAGACGAAAGCCGATAGAAGTCGGCTATGTTGTCTTGATATATTTTAGTGCAAGTTATGCATCTACCCAAATGCTTGGATAGTACCTCTTCAGATATCGTCCATTCAAAGCTCTTGGGAATTCTTCCCCTTCAATAGTTTCCATAATATATGCATTTCCAGGGGCACATCGGCCGATTCTGTACAGCCCTTCCCAAGTGGGTGACCATTTACCGAATTTGGGATCCTTAGACCCTATCGGCAGCACCAACTTCCATACCAAATCTCCCTGGGAAAATTGTTTAACTTTGACCTTTTTGTCATACCATCTGGCCACCCTTTTCTTGTTTTCCTCTTTGCTAATTAGGGCCCTCAACCGCTAACCCGCCGAGTCATCGAGCTCATCTTTCATGAGGAAGGAATAGTCATCGGCCGTCAACTGATCTTGAAGCGATATACGTCTTGACCCCGTCCTTAATTCCCAAGGCAGGACTGCCTCATGACCATAAACCAGCTGATAAGGAGATATCTTAGTGGCTCCGTGACAAGCCATCCTATAAGCCCATAGAGATTCAGCCAAAGACGTGTGCCACTTTTTGGTTGTTCCTCTATCTTCCTCTTGATCAACTTGATTATCCCCTTATTGGACGATTCTGCCTGGCCATTGGCTTGAGTATAGTATGGAGAAGAATTTAATAATTTAATCCCCATATCGGCGGCGAATTCTCCGAATTCTCTAGAGGTGAACATTGTTCCCTGATCAGTTGTGATAGTCTGAGGAATACTGAATCGATAAACAATATGGTTCTTAACGAACTCAATCATATCGGCCGATGTCACGTTCCTTAGAGGAACTGCCTCCACCCACTTAGTAAAATAATCGGTGGCCACTAATATGAACTTATGCCCTTTACTCGATGGAGGGTGAATCTGTCCGATCAGATCTATTCCCCAACCTCTGAATGGCCACGGCTTGATTACTGGATTCATAGCCGATGCTGGCACGCGTTGTACATTGCCAAACTTCTGAAAGTCTTGGCATCCTTTATAATATTTGAAACAATCCTTAAGAATCGTCGGCCAGTAATACCCATTGTTTCTGATCATCCATTTCATTTTGTGAGCCGATTGATGGGCTCCACATACACCTTCATGGATTTCTCCTATCAGGACCCTTGCTTCTTCTGTTCCCAGGCACTTGAGAAGAACTCCATCAATCGTCCGGTAAAATAAATCATCTTCAAGTAACACATATTTTGTGGCTTGAAAACGTACTCGCCGATCCACTTTCCGGGAGGGGTCTTTCAAGTACTCGGCGATTTCCCTTCGCCAGTCATCGGCCGCGAGCTCTAAAATCATCGCCCCCTGAATCGGCCGATATCCGGATGCATGTTGGGCCAACCTGTTGGCCTCTTCGTTATAATTTCTGGGAATGTGCTCAATTATCGCAGACTTGAATTCCTTTAACCACTGGAGACAATCTTCATAATAAATCCTCAAGATATCATCCTTGCATTCAGATTTCCCCGTTAACTGATCTACGATGAGCATGGAATCTCCAAAAATCTCGACTGCATCAGCTTTGACTTCCCCTAATAATTGGATACCTTTTAGGACGACTCAATATTCCGCCTAGTTATTGGTTGCGGATGCTTCTATCGGTAGAGAGAAATCATAACTTGCCCCCCGAGGCGATACAAGAACAATGCCGATTCCTGATCCAGCCCCACACGAAGAACCATCGAAATACAGAGTCCATGGAACTGGTTCAACGACAGCAATCTCTGGTCCGCAATGTTGAGCTATGAAATCGGCCATGACTTGACCCTTGACAGCTTTGGCCGATTTGTACCTTAAGTCAAATTCTGACAGAGCCAGGATCCATTTTCCAATCCGTCCTTTCAAAATCAGCAATGATAGCATATATTTCACCACATCATCTTTGCATACAACTATGCATTCTGCCGATAACAAATAGTGCCTGAGCTTGGTACACGAGAAGTATAGACACAAACACAGCCGCTCCACCGGAGAATATCTTGTTTCGGCGTCTAGGAGTCTTCTGCTGACGTAATATACCACTCGTTCTTTCCCTTCGAACTCTTGTACCAACACCGATCCAATAGCCTGTTCATCAGCAGATAAGTATAATTTGAACGGCTTACCGGGCTGTGGCGGGATTAACACCGGAGGTGAAATCAGATATTGCTTGATATCTTCCAACGCTCTGCGTTGTTCTTCTCCCCATACAAATTCCTGATCGGGCTTTAATTTCAACAAAGGAGTAAAAGCTCAAATACGCCCTAACAGGTTGGATATGAATCTTCTGATAAAATTAACCTTGCCGATGAGGGACTGCAGCTCAGTTTTATTCTGTGGGGCTACAACTTTGTTGATGGCGTCTATGATCTTCCGGTTGACCTCTATCCCGCACTCGTGGACCATGAATCCCAAGAATTGCCCGGCCGATACGCCAAATGCACACTTGTTCGGGTTCATTTTCAATCCATGCTTCCTTGTGCACTCCAGTACTTCTTGTAAATCGGCCAGATGTTCTTGATGACCATTTGACTTGACCACGACATCATCTATATAAATTTCCACCGATGTACCAATAAGCTTGTGAAAGATATAGTTCATGGCCCGCTGATATGTAGCACCGGCATTCTTTAACCCGAAGGTCATTACAACCCATTCGAATAAACCAAGGTGACCTAGACCCCTGAAAGCCGTTTTGGAAATATCCTCTTCGGCCATTAATATTTGATTGTACCCCGCATTACCATCCATGAAACTGATGACTTTGTGTCCTGCGGCAGCATCTATCAAGACATCGGCCGTTGGCATCGGATATCCATCCATTGGTGTGGCCTGATTTAGGTTCCTGAAATCGATGCACACGCGCAACTTTCCATTCTTTTTATACACGGGCATAATATTAGAAATCCATTCGGCGTAGCAGCACTGCCGAATAAATCCTGCTTCAATCAATCTTGTGATCTCGGCCATTATATCAGGTAGAATTTTGGGATTGCACCGTCGTGCAGGCTACTGATATGGCCAATATCCTGATTTTATAGACAACTGGTGTTCAACGATGGACCGGTCTAGACCAGGCATCTCATGGTATTCCCAAGCAAAACAATCCTTGAATTCTTTTAATAAACTTATCAATTTACACTTATATCCAGGATCCAAGCTAGCACTAATATACGTCGGCCTTGGCTTGCTACCATCTCCCAAATCCACCATCTCTAATGAATCGGCCGACGTAAACCCATGCCCAAGCTTTCCATCTTCTCGGATGAACTGATCCATCTATCCTGAATTTTCAGAGCCGACTGCTTGGATCGGCTGTAGACCGAAATCAGACACCTTCAGGAAATCAGTGTCCCAAGTCCTGCCAGATATACACCTGACGTGTTCACAGCTCCATTGTTGCGTGTCGGCCGCTGCGACGCTGTAGGCGGAATCGGTGGTGACTATCTCTGTACTGTCGCCGACCCATTTCACGAGGCATTGGTGCATTGTACATGGGACACGGAAGTTTGCATGTATCCAGTCGCGACCGAGTAGCATGTTGTAGGACCCCTTACCATTAATAATGAAAAAGGTAGTAGGAAGGGTCTTACTGCCGATGGTGAGGTCGATGCAGAGCGCTCCACGGGCGGGAGACACGTTGCCTTCAAAGTCCTTGAGCATCATGTCCGTCTTGTTCAGGTCTTCATCGCTCTTGCCTAACTTGCGGAACATAGCATACGGCATGATGTTGACTGCGGCGCCTCCATCCACTAGCACCCTGGTAACGGGTCGTCCGTTAACGTATCCTTTGAGAAACAACGCCTTAAGATGTTGCTATTTTTCTTCTTCCGGTTTCTCGAAAGTGGCCATCATCGGCTCTAACACCAATTGCGCCATTTGTTCTTCGACACTTGCCGCCTTGTCTCGATCGGCTGGCGCCATGAATTCCATCGGCAATATGAACACCATGTTAACATCGGCTGCCGATTCTTGACTGTTCGCTTCCTTGCTGTTGTTTTTCTTGGGGCGCCAGACCCGAGACTTGACATTTCTCTTTTTCAGCACCTGCCTCTGCTCTTCTTCTTGTTGCTCCCACTGGCGCAGGCGTTGGACCCTCTATTTCTGGGATTTGGATAGTCCATTGGGGCACCATCTGGGGTTTACTGGTTTGGCCAATGATCTGGCGTGCTCCCAATCTGGTTCCCTTCCTAAGGGGTTTTCATCCTACACCCTGTCATCGGCCATTTCTTCCAGCCGATCGTGTACGCTGGTTCTGCCCCCCCAGTCGATCTTGTTGGTTGATCCTGCTTTTCGACCGGTGGTACCGGTCAACTCTGCCCCCCAGCCGATCATGCACTGAAAGGCGCTGTCCTTCTTGTTCGCGCCGATTTCTGCTGATCAGCTCTGATCCTCTGTCCCTGGAGCGTGATCTTTTAAACGGGCGATCGTTGCAGCTTAATCCGTTGCACTCAGGGCAGTTATCGGCTGACGGCAATCGGATGTCGTTCTCCCAGCAATGGATGAAGAACGGACATTGCCAGTGATCCTCGTGCCGGCGTATCATTTCGTCGTGATATCTTGACCGTTCCTGCTGCCGCCGATATTTGCTGAGCAAGAATCGGGATGTGATGGGTTTGCGCGATGGTTTTGATCCCTCGTTATTGTCTTCAGCCCGCCTTTTCCCTTTGACCTCATCCGTCGTGACCTGCTTCCTGGGATCAATGGCGCCGTTCCTTCTGGCCGATTCTAACGTCAACACCTTGGTTTGAAGTGAATTTCTTCCTGTGTCAACCATGTTAGCCGGGAAAGGATGCTGATCTATCTTCATCGGCTTTGCTGGTTTGGCCGGGGTTTCAAACTTGAGCCTCCCCTACTCGATGGCCGATTGTATCTGCTGACGAAAGATCTTGCATTCATTCGTGTCATGAGACGTGGCGTTGTGCCACTTGCAGTACTTCATCTTCTTGAGCTGATCGGCCGAAGGGATGGTATGATACTAAGATAGTTTGATCTGCTCTTCCTGGAGTAATAAGTCGAAAATCATATCGGCTTTTGATGTGTCAAAGCCGAATGTCTCTGGTTCTTTCTTTCTGAAAGGGCATGATATTGGCTTTTTCCCTTTCACCCACTCCGCTAGGCCGATTTCTTCTTCTCCATCCGATTCAGACCCTTCTATATACTAAGTCATAGGCAGATGGATATGGCGTCCTGTATGTGTAAGTTTGTACTCTCGGCTTCAAGCCGAATTGGTCTTGGATTACTTCTGCTATTCTCGCTGTAAAATCCACCTGCTGCTGATGAACGGCCATTCGCGGTGCCGGCATATGTTGGAGGATCGATGGTGCTATGGCTGGATGATGGACCAAAGCATGCGGCGAATTTTGTTGCGTCATGGCCGTCTGAGCAGTTGACAATTGATGGCGAAGTGAATCTACCGCTCCGTCGTACATCATCATCGGCGCCGTGCTTCTGAGTGCCTCTACAGCGCCTGCCCCCTTGCCGATTTCTGACGGGACTGGTTGATACTGAGGGACCGTTGGCCGGACGGCCGATTGGAACGGCGCTGGGTTGGATAGCTCCCATGTCCGGTTGACAGCTCAGGAAAAGCCGTCGTTGCAGATGCCCTCCAGGGTACTGAGTTTATGGGCAACGATTGCACAGAGGCGATCTGGACAGGTTGAAGTGGTGCTTGCGAAGGGAAGCATGGTGCACCGCTATACCTTGGAGACGCTGGAGGCAATGAAGTGTTGTAGCGCGTTGCGTCGAAGTCGGCTGAGGAGCCGATTGGGACGTGTCTGGTGAGCTTCTGGCTGGGAGTGCAATCGGCGGGGCATACGCTGGCCCTTGATATCCTTGAACTGCTCCGCTGGCCAGAGAGCTGATGATGGTGTTATACACCGTATTGGTCATCACCGAGGATTGGTCAATGAACGCCTGGTAGACGGACTGTTGGATCATATCGGACATCTTGCCCGAATCCTCAGCAATGGTGATATGGCGAGGAACTTGAAGAGGATATCTCTTGACTGCCTCCCCGCTTCTAGTACAACTGAACGACTGCAGATACATTCTTTTGTAATCCTCTAGATGTTTAGCCAATTCTTCCCTCTGGTCGTCCTTGAGATCCGCTTCTGTGACCTCAATGATGTTGTTTTCGGAAACTTCTGCATTCTTCGACATGCCGGATCTTGAGTTGGTCCCACTAGGCGTGCCAAAAGTGTGTTGGCGCTAAAATCGGCCAAGGAATCGGCCGATGATCTTCAGCGTCGGACACACGACCCGGGAGAATCTGCTTAGCTCCTGTTCGGGTTATTGCCCTGGTGCGGTTCGCGCGGCGTGCCAGTCAATCTGACCTGTTGATTGACAAGGAAATAAAAGTATTAAATTCCAGGCGCTCCGATCGGCTGGAGTTCCGATCTGTCCTGAAGAGCGCGTCGGTGAATCGGCCGATTTGCTTTGAAGATTATCGGCTATAGATCAGCCGATAATCGTGTAACAATTGCAAAGAAACTGCTGGAGCAACTTAAACAATTATTACAGATGCAACACTTGAAAAATAGATCAAATCGGCTATATAATGATGAACGAAGAAAAGCGATGATAAAGCCGATAGCTCCAATCTCAAGCTGGATAACTGGTAATAATACTAGAACAACAGGTAAAACCTATAATTCTAGTAAATATCAATAACTGGTGAATAAATCCAAACAAAACCACAGCGATGCGCCCGAGGTTAAAGCTCAGATATTACTCGGTAAGCGGAACCTACCAATTGGCCGGAGATCAAGTTGATGCAGCCCTGCCAATCCGTACGAACTCGTGAAAGAAGAAAAAGTATTGGCGAAGTCGCCGACTTGAAAGTAAATTCCGTTGACCAACATTAGGCCACTTTTAACCGGGATCCTCTGTTGTGGCCCCAATCTGTTGGCGCAAGTTGCATCGCCAATCGGCCGATTCCCAACTGTTACCTCAATCGGCCGATTCCTTACTGTAACCTTCAGATCTGCCACATCGGCCAATCTTCTTCTCCTGACGCCGATTCAACACGTGTCAAAATCTGGCG
Organism: Panicum miliaceum; assembly: GCA_032594955.1. Taxonomy (NCBI): domain Eukaryota; kingdom Viridiplantae; phylum Streptophyta; class Magnoliopsida; order Poales; family Poaceae; genus Panicum; species Panicum miliaceum. The sequence continues at coordinate 10,257,233 of CM064067.1, read as the reverse complement.
TCAACACATGGCCTCCAGTTTTGGAGTAAAACATAACTTTTTCTTCGAAACTCTTTCTTTAATCCTTTTCTCCGAAATGGGCGCAGTAAAAATCTCCTTCCGTTCCGCGGTCTTCCACATAATGATTGCAATTTCCTCGGACCGAGCACGCAAAACGACCGCTCCCCTGGAATTCGTGTAGACGGCGCGGCAAAAATACCGCCTTTACCCTTGCTCTCCCGGATTATCCTTAAGTATTGGCATTCTCCGCCTACTTTTCCCCTAGACATCTCAATTGCTCTGATGTTGGGTAGTCTTTTCATCTCTGTTTAGCCAAAACGTCTCAACCCTGATTTGGAACGAGCGATCGAAATCATGCATTCAGACGAACCACTTTCGCGGGCAGACAAAGATCTGATAAGAGCTCATGCTGAGGAACTTAGAGATCATGTTCCCGCTATTGTCCAGGAGTATTGGGACCTTATAGATGCTCACTGCTTGGTCCGTAAACGACCACCCTCTGAGAAAAGTCCTCCACTCCCTCATCAAGTCAACACTGAAGCTGCCATGGAGAGTCTGGAGGAGAAGAAGACCCGCCTCCTGATAGAACTTTGCGATCAAGCTGAGACTGGAGGCACCGTAGAGAATCCGAAGGAGAATAGGACCCGCCTTCTGATAGAACTGGGTCGTGTTGAGAGAGAAATCCAGAATAGGCGTAATCAATAGATATATCGGTATTTTTATTCTAAGGGCGACTTGTACCATGTCGGCCATGCACTCTATCATTTTTATCCAATAATGAACTGGTCACAACGAATCACAACGTTTCTTTCCTCAGGCGATGTCATTCTGCATCGGCTATGCAGACGAAAACCGATGGAAATCGGCCGTGTTGTCTTGATATATCTTACTGCAAGTTATGCATCTACCCAAATGCTTGGATAGTACCTCTTCAGATATCGTCCATTTAAAACTCTTGGGAACCCTTCTCCTTCAACAGTTTCTAGAATATATGCATTTCCAGGGGCACATCGGCCGATTCTGTACGGCCCTTCCCAAGTGGGTGACCATTTACCGAATTTGGGATCTTTATATCCTATCGGCAGCACCAACTTCCATACTAGATCTCCCTGAGAGAATTGTTTAACTTTGACCTTTTTGTCATACCATCTGGCCACTCTTTTCTTGTTCTCTTCTATACTAATCAGGGCTCTCAATCGCAGACCTGCCGAGTCATCAGGTTCGTCCTTCATGAGGAAAGAATATTCATCGGCCGTCAACTGATCTTGAAGCGATGTACGTCTTGACCCCGTCCTTAATTCCCAAGGCAATACTGCCTCATGGCCATAAACCAGCTGATAAGGAGATATCTTGGTGGCTCCGTGGCAAGCCATCCTATAAGCCCATAGAGATTCAGCCAAAGACGTGTGCCACTTTTTGGGTTGTTTCTCTATCTTCCTCTTGATTAGCTTGATTATCCCTTTATTGGACGATTCTGCTTGGCCATTGGCTTGAGCATAATATGGAGAAGAATTTAATAATTTAATCCCCATATTGGCGGCAAATTCTCCAAATTCTCCAGAAGTAAACATTGTTCCCTGGTCAGTTGTGATGGTTTGAGGAATACCGAATCGATAGATAATATGGTTCTTAACGCACTCAATCATATCGGCCGATGTCACGTTCCTTAAAGGAACTGCCTCCACCCACTTAGTAAAATAATCTGTGGCTACCAATATGAACTTATGCCCTTTGCTCGATGGAGGGTGAATCTGTCCTATAAGATCTATTCTCCAACCTCTGAACAGCCACAGCTTGATTACAGGATTCATAGCCGATGCTGGCACGCGTTGTATATTGCCAAACCTCTGACAGTCTTGGCATCCTTTATAATATTTGAAACAGTCCTCAAGAATAGTTGGCCAGTAATACCCATTGTTTCTGATCATCCATTTCATTTTGTGAGCCGATTGATGGGCTCCACATACGCCTTCATGGATTTCTCCCATCAGGACTTTTGCTTCTTCTGTTCCCAGGCACTTGAGAAGAACGCCATCAATCGTCCGGTAAAATAAATCATCTTCAAGCAACACATATTTTGTAGCTTGAAAACGTATCCGCCGATCCACTTTCCGGGAGGGATCCTTCAAGTAATCGGCGATTTCCTTTCGCCAGTCATCGGCCACGAGCTCCAACATCATAGCTCCCTGAATCGGCCGATATCCGGACGCATGTTGGGCCAGCCTGTTGGCCTCTTCATTATAACTTCTGGGGATATGCTCAATTATTGCAGACTTGAATTCCTTTAAAAGCTGAAGGCAATCTTCATAATAAATCCTCAAGATATCATCCTTGCACTCAGATCGCCCCGTTAACTGATCCACAATGAGCATGGAATCTCAAAAAATTTCGACCGCATCAGCTTTGACTTCCCTTAATAATTGGATGCCCTTCAGAACAGCTCGATATTCCGCCTGATTATTGGTCGCGGAAGCTTCTATCGGCAGAGAGAAATCATAACTTGCCCCCGAGGCAATACAAGAACTATGCCGATTCCTGACCCGGCCCCACACGAAGAACCATCAAAATACAGAGTCCATGGAACCGATTCAACGATGGCAATCTCTGGTCCACAATGTTGAGCTACGAAATCGGCCATGACTTGACCTTTGACAGCTTTGGCCGATTCGTACCTTAAGTCGAATTCTGACAGAGCCAGGATCCATTTTCCAATCCGTCCTTTCAAGATCGGCAATGATAGCATATACTTCACCACATCATCCTTGCATATAACTATACATTCTGCTGATAACAAATAATGCCTGAGTTTGGTACACGAGACGTATAAACACAAGCACAGCCGCTCCACCGGGGAATATCTTGTTTTGGCGTCCAGGAATCTTCTGCTGACATAATATACCACCCGTTCTTTTCCTTCGAACTCCTATACGAACGCCAATCCAATAGCCTGTTCATCAGCCGATAAATATAATTTGAACGGCTTACCAGGCTGTGGCGGGACTAACACCGGAGGTGAAGCCAGATATTGCTTAATATCTTCCAATGCTCTGCGTTGTTCTTCTCCCCATATAAATTCTTGATCGGGCTTTAATTTCAACAAAGGAGAAAAAGCTCGAATACGTCCTGACAGGTTGGATATGAATCTTCTGATAAAATTGACCTTGCCGATGAGGGACTGTAGCTCAGTTTTATTCTGTGGGGCCACAACTTTGTTGATGGCGTCTATGGTCTTCCGATTGACCTCTATTTCTCACTCATGAACCATGAATCCTAAGAATTATCCGGCCGATACACCAAATGCACACTTGTTCGGGTTCATCTTCAGCCCATGCTTCCTTGTGCATTCCAGTACTTCTTGTAAATCGGCCAGATGTTCTTGGTGACCTTTTGACTTGACCACGACGTCATCTATATAAATTTCCACCGATGTACCAATAAGCTTCTGGAAGATATAGTTCATGGCCCGCTGATATGTAGCACCGGCGTTCTTCAACCCAAAAGTCATCACAACCCATTCGAATAAACCAAGATGACCTGGACACCTGAAAGCCGTTTTCGAGATATCTTCTTCGGCCATTAATATCTGATTGTACCCTGCGTTACCATCCATGAAACTGATGACTTTGTGTCCTGCGGCAGCATCTATCAAGATATCGGCCGTTGGCATCAGATATCCATCCATTGGTGTGGCCTGATTTATGTTCCTGAAATCGATGCACACACGCAACTTTCCATTCTTTTTATACACGGGCACAATATTAGAAATCCATTCGGCGTAGCGGCACTGCCGAATAAATCCTGCTTCAATTAACTTTGTAATCTCGGCCTTTATATCAGGTAGAATCTTGGGGTTGCACCGTCGTGCAGGTTGCTGATATGGCCGATATCCCGATTTTATAGGTAATCGGTGTTCAACAATGGACCGGTCGAGACCTGGCATCTCATGATATTCCCAAGCAAAGCAATCCTTGAATTCTTTTAATAAGCTTATCAATTTACACTTTCAGGATCCAAATTAGCACTAATATACGTCGGCCTAGATTTGCTGCTATCTTCCAAATCCACCATCTCCAATAAATCGGCCGACGTAAATCCATGCCCAAGCTTCCCGTCTTCTCGGACGAGCTGATCCATCTATTCTGAATCTTCAGAGCCGACTTCTTGGATCGGCTGTAGACCGAAATCGGACACCTTCAGGAAGTTAGTGTCCCAAGTCCTGCCAGATATACACTTGACGTGCTCGCAGCTCCACTGTTGCGTGTCGGCCGCTGCGACGCTGTAGGCGGAATCGGCGGTGACTATCTCTATGCTGTCGCCGACCCATTGCACGAGGCATTGATGCATTCTAGATGGGACAGAGCAGTTTGTGTGTATCCAGTCCCGACCGAGCAGCATGTTGTAGGATCCCTTACCATTAATAACGAAAAAGGTAGTAGGAAGGGTCTTACTGCCCATGGTGAGGTCGACGCAGAGCGCTCCGCGGGCGGGAGACACGTTGCCTTCGAAATCCTTTAGCATCATGTCCGTCTTGGTGAGATCTTTATCGCTCTTGCCTAGCTTGCGGAACATGGCATACGGCATGATGTTGACTGCGTGGCCTCCATCTACTAGTAGTCTGGTGACGGGTTGCCCGTCAACGTAGCCTTTGAGAAACAACGCCTTAAGATGTTGTCATTTTTCTTTTTCTGGTTTCTCAAAAGTAGCCGTCATCGGCTCTAACACCAGTTGTGTCATTTGCTCTTCCATTCTTGTCGCTTTGTCTCGATCGTCAGGCGCCATGAATTCCATCGGCAATATGAACACAATTTTGATGTCGGCTGCCGATTCTTGATTGTCTGCTTCTTGACTGTTGTTTTTCTTTGGGCGCCAAACCCGAGACTTAACGTTTCCTTTCCCCGGCACCTGCCTCTGCTCTTCTTCTTGTTGCTCCCACTGGCGCAAGCGTTGGATCCTCCGTTTCTGAGATCTGGAGAGGGCATCGGGACACCACCTGGGGTTTACTGGTTTAGCCGATGATCTGGCGTGTTCCCAATCTGGTTCCCTTCCTAGGAGATTTTCATGTGACACCCTATCATCAACCATTTCTTCCAGTCGATCGTGCTCGCTGATTCTACCCCCCAGTCCATCCTGTTGGTTGATCCTGCCTTTTGACCGGTGGTACTGGTCAACTCTGCCCCACAGCCGATCATGTACTGAAATGCGCTGTCCCTCTTGTTCGCGCCGATTTCTGCTGATCGGCTCTGACCCTCTGTCCCTAGAGCACGATCTTTTAAACGGGCGATCGTTGCAACTTAATCCATTGCACTCAGCATAGTTATCAGCTGACGGCAATCGGATTTCATTTTCCCAACAGTGGATGAAGAACGGACATTGCCAGTGATCCTCATGCCGGCGTATCATCTCATCATGGTATCTTGATTGTTCCTGCTGCTGCCGATATTTGCTGAGCAAGAACTGGGAGGTGACGGATCTGCGTGATCGTTCTGGTCCCCGCCTGCTCCTTTTAATTTCAGCCGCCGTGACTTGCTTCCTGGGGTCAACGGCGCCGCTCCTTCTTGCCGATTCTGACGTCAGCACCTTGGTTTGAAGTGGATTTTTCCCCGTGTCCACCATGTTAGCCGGGAAAGGATGCTGGTCTATCTTCATCGGCTTTGCCCATTTAGCCGGGACTTCGAACTTGAGTCTTCCCTGTTTGATGGCCGATTGTATCTGCTGACGAAAGATTTTGCATTCATTTGTATCATGAGACGTGGCATTGTGCCACTTGAAATACTTCATCTTCTTGAGCTGATCGGCCGTAGGGATGGTATGATACTGAGATAGCTTAATCTGCCCTTCCTGGAGTAATAAGTCAAAAATTTTATCGGCTTTTGATGTGTCAAAGCCGAATGTCTCTGGCACTTTCTTTCTGAAAGGGCATGATATTGGTTGTTTGCCTTTCACCCACTCTGCCAGGCCGATTTTCTCCTCCCCATCTGATTCAGACCCTTCTAGGTATGCCACCTTCTTCTGGAAATTCCTCCGCTGCTCAAACGGACGAACTTCCTGCCCTGCCAATTGGTGCACGATCTGGCATAGGCTTTCAAATTCTTGTGAAGCATACCTTTCCTTGATATGTGGCAGGAGGCCTTGGAAAGCGATATCGGCCAACTGTGCATCGGTCAGAGCCAGACTGTAGCATTTGTTCCTGACTTCTCTGAACCTCTGTATATATCCAATTACTGGTTCATCGCTCCTCTACCTGAGGCTGGTCAAATCTGAGAGTTTCATCTCATGTACCCCTGCGTAGAAGTACTTGTGGAACTGCTTCTCTAGATCGGCCCACGTAACAATAGACTTTGGTGGCAAAGTGGTCAACCACTGGAAGGCCGATACGGACAGAGACGATGAAAATAGACGTACCCTTAGAGCATCTTGCGTGGCGGCCTCCCCGCACTAGATGATGAATCTGTTGATGTGCTCAACGGTGGATGTGTCGTCCAGCCCCGAAAACTTGGTGAAATCGGGTACCTTGTAGCGGTGTGGGAACGGCAGCAAGTCATAGGCCGATGGGTATGGCGTCTTGTATGTGTAAGTCTGCACTTTCGGCTTCAACCCAAATTGGTCCTGGATCACCTCTGCTATTCTTGCCGTCCAGTCCACCTGCTGCTGATGAATGACCGTTCGCGGTGCCGGCTTATGTTGAAGGGCTGGTGGTGGTACAGCTGGGTGATGAATCGAAGCATGCGGCGAATTTTGCTGAGCAGCTGACAGTTGATGGCGAAGTGAATCCGCCGCCCCGTCGTATGTCATCATCGGCGCCGTGCTTCTGAGTGCTTCTACAGCGCTTGCCCCCCTGCCGATTTCTGAGTGGCTAATACTGAGGGACCGTCGTCCGGACGGCCGATTGGTGAGGCGCTGGATTGGATAGCTTCCATGCCCGGTTGATGGATCGGGGAAAGCCATTGTCGCCAATGTCCCCCAGGGTACTGAGCTTATGGGCAGCGATTGCACAGAAGCAATCTGGACGGGTTGAAGCGGTGTCTGTGATGGGAAACATGGTGCACCGCTATATCTTGGAGACGCTGGAGGCAACGGAGTGTTGTACCCCTCGCGTTGCGTCAATATCGGCTGAGGAGCCGATTGGGATGTGCTTGGTAAGCTTCTGGCTGGCAGCGTGATCGGCGGGGCATACGCTGGCCCCTGATAGCCTTGAACTGCTCCGTTGGCTAGAGAGCTGATGACGGCGTTATACACCGTGTTGGTCATCACTGAGGACTGGTCGATGAACGCCTGGTAGACGGACTGTTGGATCATATCGGACATCTTGCCCGAGTCTTCAGCAATGGTGATGTGGCGGGGAACTGGAAAAGGAGCTTTCTTGACAGCTTCCCCGCTTCTGGTACGACTGAACAACTGCAGATACATCTTCTTATAATCTTCCAGATGTTTAGCTAATTCTTCTCTCTGGTCGTCCTTGAGATCCGCTTCTGTGACCTCGATGATGTTGCCGTCGGAAATTTCTGCGTTCTTCGACATATCAGATCTTGAAGTGGTCCCACCGGGCGTGCCAAAAGTGTGTTGGCGCTAAAATCGGCCGGACAGGAATCGGCCGATGGTCTTCAGCGTCGGACACACGACCCGGGAGAATCTGCTTAGCTCCTGTTCGGGTTATCGCCCTGGTACGGTTCGCGCGGCGTGCCAGTCAATCTGACCTGTTGATTGACAAGGAAATAAAAGTATTAAATTCCAGGCGCTCCGATCGGCTGGAGTTCCGATCTGTCCTGAAGAGCGCGTCGGCGAATCGGCCGATTTGCTATGAAGATGATCGCGTAATAATTGCAAAGAAAACCGCTGGGGCGATCTAAGCAATTACTACAGATGCAACACGTGAAATAGATTTAATCGGCTATATGATGATGAGCGAGAAAAAGCGATGACAGAGCCGATAGATCTAATCTCAAGCTGGATAACTGGTGATAATACTAGAACAATAGGTAAAACTTGTAATTCTAGTAAATATCGATAACTGGTGAATAAATCCAAATGAAACCACAGCGATGCGCCCGTGCTTAAAGCTCAGATATTATTCGGTAAGCGGAACCTACCAATTGGCCGGAGATCAAGTTGATGTAGCCCTGCCAATCCGTACGAACTCATGAAAGAAGTAAAAGTATTGGCGAAGTCGCCAACTTGAAAGTAAAGTACTAGTAAAAAGTGGAAGTGTTTTGTTGATTGATGTGTTGATGTCCTTGCAAAGCCCTGACGACTCCTATTTATACCCTAAAAACTAGGACTCCTGATCGATTACGACTTGTTACAACCTTATTTAAAACAGGAAAACTACTATATCTATAATATCTTTAAAAAGGAAACGGACTCCCGCAGAATCTTCCGCCGCCATCTCCTAATCCAATCAGGACTTTTCCAATTGCTTCTTGACCGAATTAGCATCGCTCTGTTGACAAACTTTTGACCGGGATCCTCTGTTGTGGCCCCAACCTGTTGGCGCAGGCTATATCACCAATCGGCCGATTTCCAACTGTTACCTCAATCGGCCGATTCCTTACTGTAACCTTCAGATCTGCCACATCGGCCAATCTTCTTCTCGTGACGCCGATTCAACACGTGTCAAAATCTGGCGTCAACAGTTACAACCTTATTTCAAACAGGAAAACTACTATATCTATAATATGTTTAAAAGGAAACGGACTCCCGCAGAATCCTCCGCCGCCGTCTCCTAATCCAATCAGGACTTTTTCCATTGCTTCTTGACCGAATCAGCATTGCTCCGTTGACCAACATCAGGCCACTTTTGACCAGGATCCTCTGTTGTGGCTCCAATCTGTTGGCACAAGCTATATCACCAATCGGCCGATTTCCAACTGTTACCTCAATCGGCCGATTCTTTACTGTAGCCTTTAAATCTGCCGCATCGGCCAACCTCTCCTCCTGACGCCGATTCAACACGTGTCAAAATCTGGCGTCAACAGAGGGACTCTCACTGAAGAATTGAGAAAAGGGGAGAGTTTGATTCAAATCAGATAAGGACAACTAATAAAATTACTCACAAACCCAAGGACAGTTCTTACCTTGGTGTGCCATCATCATTAACGCTTGGAGAGGCGCTGGTCTTGCGTTTCCGAGCGGCAACCCGGGCTTCTTTCGGATGACTTGGGAAGAGACCACCACCGGGAGAGCTTGCTCCCTCTTGGGCGGCACTCGTCTTCTTGCTCCCGATCACCTCTTCCAAGGTGCGATCATCATTAGTTCCCTCATCCTCCACCTCACTCATTGGATCGTGAGAAGGTCGAGAGATCTTGGGTGGTCGATGCACCGATGGCAGGGTATGGCTCGGACGGGTGATGTTCGGCATTGGAGGCTCCTATAGACATGCACACCATCCTGTGACAAGATCTCAAGTTCTATCGGTACAATTCAGATTCAGAAAGATGACAAGTACTCGATAGAAACAAATGACTACTTACCCTTACCTGTTTTGGAGGCTCTTTTACACCGAATAGCTTAGGAAAATGAGGCCGGCATTTAGAAATAGTTGGCTCACTCGCATCACAGCTTCATCTTGGTGAATGCGTTATGCAATAAATCGAGATGGATCCGAGAGCCCAAGGTACTCGAACCCGAATCGATCGCGCTTTTGCAGTGGCTGGATTCGTCTGCCTATCCAGGAGTACACTACAGAAGCTCCAGTGACTCCCTCCTTTCTGAGTTTCATGATTCTCTTGAGCGGATCATTAACCTGGCTCATATCCCGGGGCTCACTGTCCACATGCCAGTAATCTTGGGACTCCCAGCAGTTCTCTCTGGAAGTGTGGGTTTGTGGTTCTCGACATAAAACCAGTGCTCCTTCCATGCGGATAAACTAGTCGGAAACTTTGTATGGGATGTATTTCTTCTCCATACCTTGCCTCAGCTAGAGGCCAGCTCCACCAACCTCAGCAGTGTTATTCCCACTGGGCTGTATCTTGAGATGAAAGAGATAGCGGAAGAGGTCGAAATGGGGTTCTATTCCTAAGAAGGCTTCACGGAAATGGACGAAGATGGCTATGTGCAGAACAGAGTTGGAAAGCAAGCCACAGAGGAAGTCACAAGTGAGGACGCCTAGACCACGCTCGATAAAGTGCTGAAATAGTATGGTTTCTTTGGTATTTTCAAATGGTCTCACATTCCCCGTGGCAGGACGCCATTGGACAATTTCTTTGCTCTGAAGGAGGCACTCATCTACCAAAGATTGGACGTCAGCTTCAGTGCACTAACTTTTCTTCCACGACTCGCAAGATGGTGAAGCAGTCTTGGATTCCTTCCCCTTTCCCTTGGAAGCGCTCTTCTTGCCGGCCATCCTTGTTGTCACGAGTCGCTTTACTCGCATGCGCTCGGGGGCTAAGGAGTGGGATGGGGGAGGAGCGTACTGGAGGAGGGGGGAGACTTCGGCGGCTACTTCTCGCAAGAGAAGTAAAGTTGGGGATGGCACAGATCTAATTTTGGAAGCGGTAGGCGACTGTGAGACAGAGGAAGATAAAGAGGCCAAGGCAGTAAAAACGCAAGTGAATGGGTGAATAAACCCTAGCTCACCGCACGATTAAATAACCAACAGCGGGCCTGAAATCACTGTGCGGAAGCTGAAGAGATTTTTGCGGGATGAGATTGGATTTGAGCGGTAATTTAGGGTTCCTTTGGGGAAGTTATTTGTTTAACCACTTTTTCAGGGATGTCATTTCGAGAAAAGGGATTTTCGAATTTCTGAATCAGTTTGCCCACTTTAACCATCCATTCAAACTCAGGACTTATTTCATAATGCATGCCACGATCTTTTGGATCCTTTTACCAAACCTTGGGATTTGGATTTAAGGCTCGGGGACTGCAGGACACGTGTCATCAATGACTTATTTTTTGAATTTATTTGAAAGATAAAGACCAGAAGATTCAAGACTAATTTAAGCCTCAGCCTCATTCTTCGATTCAACCTAAGGCTCGGGCGCTACTCCATATGGAGTGCGATTTTCATCGCACCCCTTATGGGAGCCGATGTCCTTCTCGTCGGCCCGGGCGGTCGCGGCGGCGAGGAGTAGGAGCGCTGCATGGTCGTCGAGCGTGGGTATGCGACACGCACCCTTACTTTTCTGCATGGCTTCTGCGGCCATCGGTGGCCTCCGTCGTGCGCCGCTTGCCGGTGGCCTCTACCGCCGTCCTTCTCGCATGCCCGGGCAGTCATGTCGGCAAGCAGCAGGAGTGCACGGCTCGACGCGCGGATGGTGGGGAGCAGGAGCGTTGCACGGTCATCGAGCGCGGATACGCGATGCGCCCCTGCTTCTCCTCATGGCTTCTGCAGCCACCGGTGGCCTCCGCCGCTGTCCTTCTCGCCAGCCCGGGCGGTAGCGTCGGCGAGGACAAGGAGCACGCTACTGGGAGGTAGAAGCGGCGAGGAAAAGGAGTGGCGTGCACTGGAAGGATCGGAGGAGGTCTTCGGATAAGGCGGCTGTTGGTATTTCTTAATGTTCACGAATAAGATCCGCAAGCGCACGGAGATACCATTGTAGCACTTCACCCGGAGGGTATTCAGGGTATCGTATAATTCTTAGAGAATGGAGGTGTAACGGTCTCTAGCTAGTTTACCCAGGAAAAGGAACAGATAAGATGGTCCTGGGTAGTGTGGTTGACTAAGGATAGAGATACTTAAGAAAGATAAGTTTAGGTATTACCCGCTTGCTTCGGGCACCGGCTTACACCTGGTCTGCCAAGTGTATCCGGCTATTAGCTCTATGCCCAATCCGAACATGGAGGACTACAAAGGACGGACACGGCTGTCACCACCTGACACCTACCCCGACAGACCGTGGGAAAGGGTAGCAAACAAAGGCGACTTCAAGCCTAGACACCACGTCTACACTATTGATCACTACTTCTAACCCTGGTTAGACTCCGTCTTAAGACTCAAGTCATTAGGCTAGAAGCAAACGTCCGAGGAGCAACAATGATCCCGCAAGTGAATGATAACTAGAACTTAACCTTGATAAGTACTCACCACCGTAGACGAACCCGGATACTTACTCGAAAGAGGCTCGTATCCGCCGAGGTACAAGTAGAGGGAGGCCGACAACTCCGGCTCTCCTCCCAAACTTCTCCTCCACACACTCCCTAACCTACTCTACAAAGTAGCTCTAAAAGGGTGGAGTCCCCCTACTTCTTCTCTTCTTTAAAATGGTGTGTATTGAATGTGGGGGAGAGGCCTCCTTTTATAGTCTCCAAGGTCGGTTCCCGTCATCCCTCCAAAAGGAAACCTTAGCCACAGGATTGAGAAAGAGTAGGGGGCACTCCACGTCGAAGTGCACCTGGACGGGAGCCCGTCTGGGCTCGGCTGAACCTGGGGAGCTCCCCAAGGCCCGCCTTCCTCTGGCTGGCTGACAGGTGGGTCTTGGTGTTGATTCTCAGTGATTCGTGGCTTGGCGTGCCCGTTTGCTCTGATTTGTGAGCCCTTCAATCCTATATGGTGCAGCGGATGATCTTCTATGCATTGTTTGCTGTGTATTCTTCGTGTTTTCTTCTTATTTCAGACTTGCATTCCTGAAATAGTTAGATAGCCAAAATAACTGTGGAACTAGGTTAGTGATGCAAATATGTGAGCAAGAGGTTTGGTTTTTCTTTATTTGTAAGTATAGTTGATGGTTGGATTTTGCATTTAAGGGCCGTCAATAGGGGCGTGATTAATTTTAACGGATGGTGGATGAGGCGTCCGATTCGTGGATGGAGCGTCGGACACGCTATCCTTAGCATTATCGTTTTTCATATTAAGGACCCTCTGTAATGGATTCGCCATGGCAAGTGGTGATATCACCGACACCCTCATCCAGATCTCAGGCTGTCCGTTGCCACCTTCTTTTCTAACCCTATGTATTGACACTTGTTTGATATTGTGATTGTATTCTTGCACGTTGATGGATCGACAAGTGGGCGGCCTGCAGCTGCTAAGCATACTGTTTCTACCATTAGATCCAAGGGTGCACATTCATCAAACATGGGCCAAATAATTTTGGAGATTAAATTTGAATTTCGATGAAAGATTTTTTTTTTAGGTTATGATTTGTCGTTCATCCGTGCGTAATTCCAATTCGAAATTTGACGATGGCTGTAAGAAATAAAATTACAATTGAGGTGTCTTTATCATTCTAGGGTGCTTCCAGGTGCATATCAGATCTACTCTGCTTCAGGAGTGTTTGTTAAGATAGTGTCCCAGATGATTGCTTCTTGCAGCAAAGTGCGTTGTCTTTTCTTACTGCATTTTTAATTAGGTTGACTATTTGTTAAGCTAGTACCCCAGCTCATTGCTTCATGCATTTATGTTGCATGCATGCTAAAAGTTAAAAGTAGGAAAATAAAAGGAATAAAAGAGAAGTCGTCAGCAGCCAGCTCAAATCTCAATTATTGTAGCTGTTCTAAGATTAATCACGAACCCACTAACAGAAGCAAGAGGACTATCCGTTACATGCAAATCACCCCCCCCCCCCCCCCCCCCCCAACCTTCCTTCCTCAAAAAGCGAAATAGAAGTGGCCTGCAATGTTTTATCGTGTCATCAGCTGCCACATGACATCTATACAGGACATACTCTTATGATTACTAATTGGGAAGACGAGATGCGCTAGAAAATAAATCATAGAAATTCTTATAAAATCTGAAAAAGCTGGCCACTAATCCAGTAGACTCTAATCATTATAGTCATTTTGAATCTAATATGTTTTCTAAAAAGTTACTCTTCTCTGTCCTTATGAAAATGATCCAAACACTGCTAAAAAACTTAGCAGCAACCAGTACTAAATGCGGCATCCAAAAAAACAAAAAAAATTACGAACCGAGAAGTCACGCAAATTTTTCACGAGTAAATACGCGTGCGAGGCAGCAAGGATTCAAACCCACAGCCTTCGACCTCGCGTCTAGCTTTGTTACCATCCCACCTAAACATCACATGTGACTAATTGGGAAATACTTTCCTTTTAAAGTAACCCGTGGAGTATCATTTAGTACAGTACCGGATCACACCACCACCCGGTACTAAATGTTAGTCTTTAGTACCGGGTGGTGTTATTGACCGGTACTAAAATGGTTCCGGGAGTTTCAAATTTGGACCCGGTACTAAAATAGCTCCGTGGCAACTTTAGTACTGTACCAAAAGTTAACCGGTACTAAAGCGAAAGCTCTTTTTTCTTAGCAGTGAAAGTAACCTCCTAAATCTATATCTAAACTATTCAACTATGCAAATATAAAAACAAGCTAAAGTAACCCTCTAATCTTCATCTAAGTCACCACATATGCAGTCATAAAAAATAATCTGAAGTAACCCCCTAAATGTTCATCTAAACTGTCTAAATTTGTCATTATTAGAAAACTTAACAAACCTTTAGAAATGCATCAAAATTACCTGCATGTCATTATGAAAAATATCAGAAATACATCAATTAGCATTCCAAATTATATATCTGCCATTCTTAATATAGAAAATACTACGCTCAAGGTATACGTGCATGATTCTGTCCTACCATATGATGTATATATGTATGGAGGAAGCAATGCTAAGAGTTCAATTAAACAAATGTCGAACACATATTGAAGTGAGATGAAAAGTGAAAAAATAGTGAATGTGGATGAAGATGATGATATATTATTCGCTAACTAAACTCTATCACAACCAAATAAAGATAAGTATATATCTATATGAGTGTTTCTTTAGAATATTTAAGTAATAAGAGAGAAAGCAAGATAAGCAATTTTGATCATCAGCTACGGGGACCAGTTTTTCATAAATGTATAACAATTCCTATGTCTCTCAAAATTACTACTACCCAGTAAACTATTAGACATTGCAATACTATATATTCCAATTGTTTCAAGTAATATTGTAACACTATTTTGTCTTGCCTCTCATACATATACTTTCCCAGGTTCATACACTGGATAGGTTATGCTATGTAAGTGATTGGAGGTTACAACAGCTGAGTGATCTTATCATCTCCAGTGTCGTCACGCAGCCAGTAGGTAGGAGTCTGAGGGGGTGAGATCAACCGTACACTTATCTCACGGCACAGATGGAGCAGAGGCACCCTTGCATTATATTACATTTCTAAGGTAATGGTATGAAGTGCAGAAATGTTTTTATACTTTTATCCTACATTGTTGCATGCTGTCAACCGCATCATTTCAGGCGGTAACTCTGAATCAATTCCTCACCATCACCAAATAATTAGTTGACCAAAGGACTAATCTTGGCACTACAGTAATTAATTCCAAGCTGACCATTTCAAGATCTTCGTGCTGATGATGACTTAAACTTTGGAGTACACATGAATGCACGTGCCATGCGTCGAAGCAATGGAAGCAACATGTTGTTGAATAAGACCATCTGATATCCGGACCTGAGATGAAATGCTTGACACCTTGTAATAATAATATATAACTACCTGCCAGTTCCATCCGCTTAGCCATCAACTCGCGGTCACTTGTGTATAAGTGCATTTGGCAGCGCACGATGGCCAAGTGTAGCATTAGGTTCCTCCCTTTTGATAATAACTATATCCTTCCAAGTTCTTTCCAGCAGTACAGCTGTCGTAGCGCAGCCAGAGCAACCTTCGGCACCTGCACCACAGCCAGCGCTACCACCGGTGTCAGCAGCACCACCGCCATCACTTCCGGCGATCTTTGTCTTTGGGGATGGTGCCCTCGACATTGGCAACAACAACAATCTGCCTGAAGGTCAGGAGATGGGGGATGCACCCCGAGCCAACCACCCTTACTACGGCGTAGACTTCCCCAACTCTGAACCCACCGGGCAGTTCAGCAATGGGTACAACATTGCCGACTTCATTGGTAAGTACTGACCTGAATATGCAGGTACATGCTATAGCATACCAACGTGGTTGACCATTATTTTATGTTGTGCGGTATGCAGCAAAAGCTCTGGGATTCCAGATGAGTCCACCAGCTTACCGTTCACATCCAACGCCTAGCCCGAGCACAATGGAGGGTTTCACTGGAGTCAACTACGCTTTTGCTAACGCTGGGATTACGGAATCCACTGTAAGTAGAAAACTGAAATGTTACATTGCAAATGGATCACGACATACTAAATCTGTTTTTTTAGAATGCACAAATGACCATTTCACTGAAAGAGCAAGTGGAGAGCTTCGCGGCCACGAGAGCCCGTCTAAAGGCTTTGCTGGGTGGCCGCAAACCACTGAACAATTTCTTGTCTAAATCCTTGTTCCTTATTGGGGTTGGCACCATGGATCTCCTCCCGTGCTGCAACTTCTACCTAAGCTTCCCACTCAGGGACAATAAAACTGAAGTTGAGCGCCTCATCGACATGTATAACAATACCCTCACAGTGTTCCATGGAATGGGAGCAAGGAAGTTCGGGATCATCAACATTGGACTCATCGGGCGCTTGCCATCCGTACAGATGTCCCGATGCAGCGGCGATGCTAGTGGCCTGAACAGGCGCGCTGCCGAGTTCAACGCCGCGCTCGGGACAATCCTGGCCAACCTCGCTACCAAGCTCCATCGCTTCCGCTACTCACTCACCGACTTCTACGGCTTCTCCAACACCACCTTTGCAAACCCATCAGCCACTGGTAAATCAACGAAGATACTGCATCCATTTCAAGTTTATAGACTGAGATGAGATGAGAATATGCATGCCTATCCGATGTCCTGGTGTGCTCTGGATTTAATTTGCATTTACAAGGCTCACGAACACCAACAATGCCTGCTGCTCGGGCCTATGCGCAACCTATTCTTACGACATCGTGTGCTCGGAACGCATGGAGTACTGGTTCTGGGATGATTTCTACACAACAGAGAAGGCCGCTAAGCTAGCTGCCGCTGCATTCTACAGTGGCAAAGCGTTCACCGCACCGGCCGGTTAACATCAGGCGACTGATCGCGATGAAAGGATGAGTCTAGTTTCTTTCATTTCATCCTGAACTGTTGCGAGAACAATAAGTTGTGCCGTTTGTGTGTGGGTCATGTTGTGACGTGTGATGTGGGTTGGATTATAATTTCTGTTGTCGCCTAACACCTCTCTCCCCGGAGACGTTACAGATTCACCGTGAATAAGATGCACACTGCAGAAATAATGATACTCTCGTTTAAAACCATGCGCCAATGCAATTATATATTGTTTTATGTGCAAGTTTCTTTGTGATCATAGATAGTACCAACTGAAGAGAACTGTATAGTCCTTCTGCTAATTAAACTAGCAAGGTTCCCCAATTAAACCAACAGGATCCTGCAGGAAATGAATCCTCGACTGCACTGATAGCTTTGTGCAAATGTTCTTCTACCAAATTGGTTTGCAGTTCATAGTAGAAAATTGATTGTGTTTATCACCACCATCTTTTTACACTCTCACAAATGGATCTTCCCTTGAAACTTCCACCACAATAGTGCTCCAGCATAAGCCTCACTTGTAAATTTCGTCAAATATAATCCGAGCCTGATTATTAAAAACAAAAGGAGGAATGGGAAAAGGTAAGCCCAACGGTGTTAAAAATTGCCAAAAAAATGAAAAGGTTTGAAAAGAGACAGCAGCATTGGATGCACAAATATCCAAAGTAACCATCGGACATTTGAAGGATATCAGTGAACATAATGACATGTTGCCACGGAAAGAAAAACTATTAACTACCACATGTTGCCACGGAAAGAAAAACTATTAACTACCATATATTACGGTATTGTTGCATGGGATTCAGATGAGATGACTAAGGCCAATATTAAAGAGATTTTCATTTTTGCCTTGATGTTCATTCATCTTGATTTTTCCATTTGCTAGTAGTTGGACCCACATTTCAGTGAGAAACTCAAGGGGTGAAAAAAAATTCAAATCAGGAAAACAGTAACCTTTCAGGGTTGATGGAAAAAAGAACAGTTCTCCCAGTATGTAACATCGAAGGTAGGTGCAGTGTATTTCATATATCCCTAAGGTTATGCTAGATTTTATCTTAAAGCAGACTTCAAATACAAGAGTACACAATTAATTAATCAGCGTTGAACTACTTAATTTTACTAGCCGTACATCTCACGTTGAATTTCCACCGAGATGCAGGTTGAATTTTTCAATTGTCCCTCATGTTCAAGAATATTTCAAATGCTCATACTTCAGCTTAGACCACTGGAGAAGCTTAAAAAAACATGCATCTACTAACATTTGTTGACCAAATCCAAATTGAAATCATATAACCATTTGTTTTTCTGTTTTATTAACAGAACATTTCACTTTAGAAGCAAAAAAAGCCTGCTGACATAATATGCAGGAGGGGAAGCAAGTAGGGCCAAGGAAAGTGAAAGCTGATAGTGAGTGTAAGCATCATTAAACCAACCTTAGATGTAATTCTGGAAATTAGAATGTTTCTGCTAATACACAACAAGTGGATGCTCCACCCTCTCCATAGAATTCATCTCGATCCCCTATCTACGATGTAATTCATGGTAAATTACATACTTCATTTTACCTGTTGTTTTACCAGTGGTTACTTTCAGATTTGTAGCAAATCTATATTCAAAACACACTGTCGCTTGCAAGGTCAATACTATTCCCTCCGTTAAAACGTAAAACGTAGGTCGTTTTGACTCTTTTAGGTTCATAGCCTTTATTATGCACCTAGACATATATTATAACTAGGTGCATAGCAAATACTATATATCTAGAAAAATAAAACGACCTGCATTTTAAAATGGAGGGAGTACATTGATTGCAAGATAGGACATACATTATTTTACGCGAAAAGTCCAATTTATACACTTGAACTATCGCAAAAGTCAGATTTTCAACCTTAAACTACAAAATCGGACAAGAGAGGCCATCCAACCAAAAAAATCGGACAAATTTGGTCCTTAGGGTGGTTTCGAAGGTGGTTTTCCATTTTGTGAAAATTAAAAATATTCAAATTTAAACTAAAAAGTTCATAAGTAATTCATTTCAAATCCAAAAAATACAAAATGAGTATCAAATTTTTTCTAAAAATGTAACCTATCAATTGGCACTATACTTGTCAGTTATTCAGATCTAACTTTTTCTCCATAGTATTTGACTGCCTGTAGTTATGCCCTATTATTTTTGAATAAATAAGATTTAAATAGAGCAAAAATAGATAGATTACATTTTTAGAAAAATTTTGGTACTAATTTCATATTTTTCTGATTTAAAATGAATTAGTTTTGATTTTTTAATCTAATTAAAAAAAATTATTTTAAAAAAAATACAAAACCACATTCGAAACCACCCTAAGAGCCAAATTTATCCGGTTTCAACAGTCCTCTCTTATCCAATTTTGTAGTTTAAGGTTGAAAATCGGACTTTTGCTATGTTTAAAGGTGTAAATCGGATTTTTCCCTTATTTTACATGACTTAGTGCATAGATACCAATAGAGTAAACAATCAGTACGAGCAATAGGTCGCATGCTTCCTCTCCTTTGTCAGGTCATCACAAATCCTTAAAAATAATCAAGCACTTGCTCCTTGATTATTTATTTGTGTTAGAATTAATTAGAATTAATTAATTAGTAATTAATAGACACATTTTCCTCTATAGACACCTCTTCTTGTACAGACACCTTTTCTAGATAGGCACCATTTGGGGCTATATATACATGTAACGGTTACACAAGAAATCAATCATCAGTTGTTCCATTTTCACTTTTCACCAACCTCTAACACGTTATCACGCACGCACTCGACCACTGACGACGCTAATAGACGCTGAACAAAAGCATCAGGGACACACGAGGACACCGGACTTCGCCGTTCACCAAGGTACATGATGGCCCAACCCGTTCCTTCGATGAACGCCATGGTCGACTCAATCACCGATGCAGTGGAGTCCGCGATTCACCGTGGTAATCAAGCCGACGGCGTCCGTCGCTACATGCTACAGGGCGCCATCCGCCAAGTCCTCCGGGACATTAACAACCACCGCATCCATCCTCGCCGCTCGAATGGCATTCACACTGGAGGAAGCGGTGGTCAGTGCCCAGGACTTCGCTCGTCGCCGCGTCAATCCTCGCTGCAGGTCGCCTCTGGCGGCTGCCCGAATCATGGCCTTGCCATACCCATGCGACGAGCGAGGACGCCGCCGGAGATGGCACCACTGTCGTCGTCGATCCCGCCGCCCCCGATGACGCTTCTGCCACCATCAACGCCCGCACGGCCTTGGAACGGAGGCAGCGCCTTCCCGGCTACACGTCGTGGCGCCCCTTCCACCTCCGACACCGGCATCAACGCATGGCCGCTGCGCTTCGCCTACGATCTCGACGTCATCCTCCCGCTGCCTCCTCCATTGCCGAGCCAGCGCTCCTACGCCGACGTCACGGCCAACACCGGGCGCCGCGACGTCCTCCCGCTCAGCCACGCCCTCGGCGCTGGCTTCGCTTCTCCTTCGCATGAGGGGGAGGCGGTTCCCCGCTTGAACACCGCCCGGCTGTTCGGTGGGGGTGGATCCGCCGTCTCCCGGCCGGCTGCGACGGTCTGATGGACCGAAGCTCGTCGGGGACGGGCGGGATCCCCCACCGGCCGACCTCCATGGCCGGGCTCGGGCTCGCCATGAGAGGAGGAAGGGGAGCAAGGAGGAAAGGGCGCACAGCGATGGCAAAAAGGTGGATCTAGGCGGCGGCGGTTGATTGGTGGTGGCGGCGGTGGCCGACGGCGCAGACGGCGGTCGGTGGCGGCTACTGGGGATAGGGGGCGGTTAGGGTTGGAAACCGTAACCGCCAGCCCTTTATAGGCGACGGCGGCGCTGGGCCTGATGGATCGGAGGATGCCCAGGTCGGCCCACGTTCACCCCCTCCCCCATCCCCCCCCCCCCCCCCCCCCCCCCGGCTCGCCTGGCTGCTGGCCTGTGCCCTTGGGCACTTGGGCTGGCTGCGCCGCGTGCCCGCCAAAGCCACTGGGCTGCGAGGTTGGCCTGTTTTTCTTTTATTTCATCTATTATTTTATTGTTTCAGTAATAGTAATTTTAATTACCATATGACTTAGCTAATTTATTTATTTGTGAGAACATCTGATTATTGTATTGTTGATGTTCCTCTGTACATGCTGAATATTGTTATTGTATATATACATATATGTGGTTTGTTGACTTTGAATTACAATGCTATATGTGTTTTTTACAACATACACCACATACATGTTAAATTCGCGAATAACTTAAATACTATTCTAAACAAGTTATTCTCAGAATCAGAAAATAATACACCTATGTACGTTTTCATATTGCAATATCTAATATTTTTAATCTATTATATTGCATATGACGTTACAACATTACCATGTTGATTTTAATTTACCATACGGTAAATTAATTATTCCATGGTTATCCACGTAGAATTTTCTCTAAATTAAAGTTTTGCGAGAAAGAGCCAACGGATGTAGATAAAATAGAGAAAACACTCTCTACTATGCTTCCGTCTCATCGAGTATTGCAACACCAATACAGAGCTAAAAATTATCAGGAATATTCCAAGCTTATTCATACATTGTGTCAGGCACAAAAGCATGATGCTTCTGAAGAATCATCATAAGCGCCATGTTGGCTCGGCGCCGTTACCTGAAGTTCACAATGTACAGAAGAATACTAGGAATAAGTTCAATGGAACCTCTCCAAAGAACAAGTCTGGTAAATATCCATACAATAAGAAGCAAAAGCCTAATTCATACAAGAGGAAGAGAGACAATGCGAGACCCAAAAATGACAACAAGTGTCACAGATGTGGTGATTTCTCGCATTTTGCTAAGAATTGCCGTACTTCGAAGCATTTGGTTGCTTTATACCAAAAGTCACTAAAAGAGAGCAAGCCAGCAGGAGACACAAAATATGAAGCACACTTCAATCTTGCATCTGAGGTAGTCAAGTAAAAGGATTGTTCAAACAAGGCTCCAATGGAACCAATGGACAACAAAGCTCTTAATATTGAAGAGCAGCTGCCATCAACGGATAACATGCTCCTAGAGTTTGATTCCGGAGACATGTTTGGAGATTTGAACTAATCTCGGTCCAACATTGATATCAGATTACTTATATATTGTAATAAGTCTAAGTCGTACATAGTTATTTGAATTGTATTATTTAGTATGCTTGAGAGTTATGTACATATATTTAATTATTGTAATATCATACTCTCATACTTGGTATTAAATATATTGTATGTATACTTCTATATGTTATACTATTATATTAAATTAAATTATTATTTTACATATAGATGTATATTGATATCAATCCAAAGCAGGAAGAATTATGCCTTGTGGACTCATGTACCACTAACTCTATACTTAGAGAGATAAAATATTTCCAGACTCTTAAGAAAAGAGAAGGAAACGTTATGACTATCGCTGGTCGAGATGTGTTAATAGTTGGATCAGGTCGAGCCACTATTACTCTCTCTATGGGTACACAAATTATGATTGAGAATGCCTTGTTGTATCCTGATTCAACTCGTACCCTTCTAAGTTATAGAGACATCCGTAAGAACGGTTTGCATGTGGAAACACATGAGGACAATAAAGAGGAATTTCTCCTCTTCACTAAACTTACGGGATTTGGCAAACAAATCTGTGAAAAGATTTCTTCACTTCCAACTGGATTGTACTTTACATACATAAAACCCATAGAACATGTTGCTTATAAAATAATTTTCCAGAATGTCGATACATTCCGAAACTGGCATGATCGACTTGGGCATCCTAGAATAGGGATGATGAGGAAAATTATTAGCAATTCCATTGGTCACGATATGGAGAACGCAAATTTCCCCAAAATAAAGATTTTTGTTGCACTGCTTGTGCAACTGGAAAATTAATTTTAAGACCATCATATATTAAAATTCGAGTTGAACCCCTCAAATTTCTTGAAAGAATTCAAGGAGATATTTGTTGTCCAATCCAACCATTATCGGGGACGTTCAGGTACTTCATGGTTTTGATAGACGCATCTACTAGATGGTCTCATGTGGCTCTTTTATCGATACGTAACCATGCTTTTGCAAAAATAATGGCCCAACTGATCAAGTTGAAGGTACATTATCCTGAACATCGCATTCAATCTATCCGAATGGACAATGCTGCTGAATTCTCATCTCGTGCTTTTAATGACTACTGCATGGCATTGGGAATTCAGGTTCAGCATTCTGTTCCATATCTACATACCCAAAATGGTTTGGCTGAATCGTTGATCAAAAGAATCAAGCTCATTGCAAGACCTTTGTTAATGAATTACAAATTGCCTACATCTTGTTGGGGTCATGCAGTTCTGCATGCTGCTGACTTGATCCAACTAAGACCAACTGCATATCACGAAACCTCCCCATTACAATTAGTACGCGGGAATCCTCCAAGTATTTCCCATTTGCATAAGTTTGGGTGCGCTATGTACGTACCCATCTCACCACCTCAGCGGACATCGATGGGCCCTCACAAGAAACTGGGGATCTATCTTTCTCTGAACAAGTTGCAAATATCCTTCAAATCAATTCAGATCCTAAATCTATGGTAGAGTGTAAGAAACGCTCGGACTGGGATAAGTGAAAGGTAGCAACTGAAACAGAGATTGCCTCGCTTTATAAAAGAGAAGTGTTTTCGGCAGTAATGCCAACACCTCCTGGTATCTTTCCTGTAGGATACAAATGGATTTTCGTTCGTAAAAGAAACGAAAATAATGAAGTGATGAGATATAAAGCAAGGATAGTGGCACAAGGTTTTACGTAAAGACCTAGCATTGATTTCATCGAAACTTACTCTCCAGTAATGAGCAGAATAACGTTCTGATATTTAATATCGTTGGCAGTTCAAAATCATCTATCTATACAGTTGATGGATGTAGTGACCGCATACTTATATGGGTCATTGGATTCTGATATATACATGAAAGTTCCTGATAGAATCGATATACCAAATCCTAAGGCAAATCGCAACATGTATTCTGTCAAGTTGCAAAAGTCATTATATGGCTTGAAGAAGTCGGGCCGAATGTGGTACAATCGGTTAAGTGAATTTCTTAAGTTGAAGGGATACACAAATAATGATGACTGCCCGTGTGTCTTCATTAAAAAATCATCAACAAGATTTTGCATCATATCGGTGTACGTTGATGATCTCAACATCATTGGCAACGAACCCGATATTAATGAAGCACGTCATCATTTAAAGATGGAGTTTGAAATGAAAGATTTAGGTCAAACCAAATTCTGCTTAGGTTTACAACTTGATCACTTCAAAAAAGGTATATTTGTATACCAAGCTATCTATGTCCAGAAAGTATTGGAAAAATTCAACATGGACAAATCATATCCAGCAAAAACCCCGATGGTAGTCAGATCTATAGATATTAAGAAAGATCCTTTTAGACCACGGGAAGAAGAAGAAGAGATATTGGGACCACACTACCCATATCTTGGTGCTGTTGGAGCACTAATGTATCTTGCTAACAGCACCCGGCCGGATATTGCATTCACAGTAAATTTGCTAGCAAGACATAGTGCTGCTCCTACCAAGCATTATTGTGTTGGAGTCAAGACTGTAATGAGATATCTCATTGGCACTAGAGATCTTGGATTATTTTATAGTAGAAATCAAGATCCAATTCTATTGGGATACACAGATGTTGGTTATTTATCAGATCCCCACAACGGCAGATCACAAACCGGCTTTGTATTCTTACAAGGTGGAACAACAATATCTTGGAAGTCATCAAAGCAGACATTAGTGTCTTACTTCCACCAATCACTCTGAAATAATTGCTTTATATGAGGCATCACGCGAATACGTATGGCTTTGCAGAGTGATAAACCACATAACTCAGTCATGTGGTATTGGTGCACTTGAGACACAAACTATTATCTTTGAAGACAATTCGGCATGTGTTACTCAAATGGAGTTAGGTTATATTAAGAGCAATATTACGCAACATATTATTCCAAAATTTTTTTACCCCCATGAACTCCAAAAGAATGGAGAGATAGAAATCTTGCAAACTAAGTATTGTGATAATCTAGCAGATTTATTCACAAAGTCTCTACCATACTCCACATTCCGTAAATGTGTTGAAGGAATTGGTATGAGAAAGCTCCGAGATTTGCAAGAATCAGGGGGAGAATCTATCTAAATATAACTTACTTCAGATATCATACTACACTCTTTTCTTTATATGAGTTTTACTCTTCTAGAGTTTTCTCATATAAAATTTTTAATGAGGTAATAATTAACACATGGTAGATGTCATATTATCTATTTTTTCCTATAAGGTTTTTCGAAGATAACATACATGACATATTGATCTCTGATCAAATTATTTTTAGATCAAGTTTTTAGGGTCGCCTAAAGGGTCTATTAACATTGGAATTATACACATATATCATGGTGTTTCTCCTTGTTTTTCCCACTGGGTTTTAAGGAGTTTTGCCTGGTATATCGATATACTTTGATTTTTTTCCCACAGGGTTTTTTCAAGGTTTCAAGACGTAACTGATGAACAGCAATGGTGCCTGCAGAAGTCAATTGATCAAGGCGGAGCGTTAGAATTAATTAGAATTAATTAATTAGTGATCAATAGACACCTTTTCCTCTATAGACACCTCTTCTTGTACAGACACCTCTTCTAGATAGGCACCATTTAGAATTGTATATATATATGTAACAGTTACACAAGAAATCAATCATTAGTTCTTCCATTTTCACTTTTCACCAACCTCTAACACTTTGGAAGTGACTGTATGCTTGATAAAATTGGAGGGTGAGCAGTCCACAATGAATGGTGTGGGTGGGTGCTCATTAACGCCCGCGCCATAGCTTTGCTCAAACAAAGGTTATGTTGTAAGTCAGTAATGTTTTCCTCCTAATTTACTAATAACTTTCTAGCTCTTACTTACTAGTCAATTATTGCTGAACTTCCTTTTAAAAAAATAATGCTGAAATTTCTTTGAAACTGTTCATTGAACACTTATGAAGAAGTTTGATGAAAATGGATCAAACTTTTTCTTGAAATTTCAGACCGGCAACGCAACAGGTCCGGGTGAGAGGAGGAAGAGATCGTACGGCCCACAGGAACCGCACGAATCTCGAACAGTGGAAACCATACAAGGGGTGATTGGTTAGCCATATCACCCCCGGCCAAGCATGCAACTTCTGATCGGATGGCTGGGCAGGCGGTCGGACCTGGTTCCCCGTGTGCAGCCATATAGGCTGGGCCAGGCTCGCAGGAAACACCAGAATCGGCTGTTTCTGGCGGGCCTGGCTCGCGGGAGCCAGGCATTATCCTAGTTATGATGTTATAAGTAATATTAATATTTTTTAAATTAGATTAAGATTTACAAAGGTAAAATAAAACCATTAAAATACAACTTCATAAGCTAAATATTATAAAATTACTTAGTTTTTCTAATCTTAACTCATGCGATATGACACATACAGGTAATCAAACACCTTCTCTTCTCAGCTAAGCTGGACACTACAAGCAACCAAAATTTGCACGCACTCAGCCTGGCACTAAGTATGCGAGCCAGGCTAGGATCACGCAGGCAACCAATCACGCGCATAGCTTCCCGGTCTCTGGAAGATTATATAATAGGTTCCCCGGAGGATTACGTGTGTAGCATTCTTCTTTTGGTCGGCCCATTCACACCCATCGCAGCCGGCCCAACTCAGCCCATCTAGCAAAACCCTATCTCCGCTCAGTCAACCAAGCGCAGTAGAAATCACGCCGTCGACTCGTCGACCACGCGCCACGCCGAGACCCCGCCTCCGTGGCCGCCCGCCTCCCGTCGAGCAAGCGCCACGCGCCCACCGCGCCTACCGTCCACCAGCTGTCCGCAGCCACACTTTCCCTAAACCCTAGCAAACAGACGAAACCCCCGCCCACCCGCCTCCCTCACCCGCGGATTCGCCATGGCGATGCCCGCCACCACATCCGCCTCCTCCCCATGCCAGGCTCCGTCGCCCGCCGGCCTGGGCCTCCCGCTCCTCACCTCCCCTGGCGCCCGCGCCAGAACCCTCGCCTTCGGCCGCCGCCGCCTCCGCCTCCGTGGCGCCGCCGCGGCTGCGCCCACAGGTGAGGACTCACAGGGACCCTCTTTCGGTTCTGAAATGGGATGCTTGAGTAGAAATGACTGACGAATCAGAACGAAAAGGGAGGTTCTTTTATTTTGGGGGCGGGGGCTGGGCTAGAGAAAAATTGCAATTTTGCTGAGGTCAAAGTGGCTTGGGCGAAAAAAATTGTAACTTTGTATATTGGTTGCTCGAAGTCGGTAATTTTACATGACCAAGTTAATCCTTAATTTGTGTTCTGTAGTTCTTGTGAGAGATTATGGGAGCTTGTTGTTACAGTCTGTAGTGCTGATGATATAATGGATAGGCTAAGTAAGCCTGCTACTTGTCATGAGAACTGAATTCTGTGGTGTGCTGATTAAGAGCACACTCAAATGGGTTTGAAGATTGTAACTGTTTAGATGTTGAACTGCCTGCTATGGGCATCTACAGCATACAGGTGCCATGGATGGAAACTACAGGAGTATTGGGTTTAGAAGAGACAAACTAGATCGATTTGGGAAATAGCATTTGTAAGAAAGTGGTTTGTAAGATTCATAGCATTTGTAAGAGATGGACAGACCCTTGTAGGGCTAGATCTTGTGACTCTATTTTGACTTTCAAACTCTAAATCAGATTTACTTTGCCTACTAACTCTTTTTGTAATCTACTAGCAAGCCTTGTTCCTCCACTAACCTACTTGGGCTCTGATATGTGCCAACTGATTAGTACCAGATTTTTATTATTAATTAACTTTACATTATATATACAAATAAACAATATGTACTGCTAAACGAGTAAGAGAATAAGTTTGGTCTTTCCACATTATTTTTTGTATCCCTTAAAACGTTCATAACTTACATACATGTTGTCAAGCGTTGTTGCTCCCTTCTGATGTAAAAAAGGAGTGGTTGAACGTAGTCATGACATGTGAGAAAAAAATGTGTGCATTTGCACATGCCAGTGTCAAACATTGTGGTTGTTCTTTCTGTTCTTCTATTCTTTTTCCTGAGACCAAGGCTGGCAATGTGATAGTTGATCAGATTTTGGTCTAAATAAATCTTTCCCCGAATTTCTCTTGAAACTATTATTACAAATGATATAAGAAGCAAAATTGAAAGAGCACAACAAAGGATATAGTTACAGGATGAAGAGTATGCCTGGAACTAACCTGGAAATGCAGTTCCTACCTATTGTCATTTTGAACCCTGGCTAACAGTACAACTAATTAGTTTTGTATGTCTCTTAAGTTAAAAATTCACGATAAGTTTTTTATGTCTCCTTAGTTCCTTGCCTGGTTTGTAGAACTTGCTCAACTCAAACGGTTCTTTTGAAGTTTGCATTAACTGAAGGTTCTCTTGATGAATTCTAAATTCCTGTGAACTCATTCATGTCGCTTATTTTGTAAGGCCCTGCTTTGAGCATTTTCCTTCCAATAAACTGAAAGTTAGGATCTGTTATCCTTCACCTTCTCGCCCACCTTTGGCTTACTTGTGTGTGCAAATGCTCCATTTTGTCCAAAGTGGCAAACATAATATGTTTAAACGTCCGCAGAGTTATTTGTACAGAATCTTATTCTGTCCTGTAGCCATGTTGTGTGTTTGGTGACAATCAATTAGCTCAGCTAATCAAGTTTTTAGTAGTTTTAGCATTTCAGAACTACTTTCTGTAAAGGTAGATCTTTGTATCAGCCTCCTTGCTTTTGACCCCTATTAGCTTCTTTCTTTCTTTCTTTCTTTTTTTGAACACCATGTCAGCTTCTTTATCATGTGTTGGAAGAGCAGATCCTACTAGTTTTTTCAGATGCAAGCCTAGTAGGCATCAACAAGTCTCTTGGTACTGCAACGATATGTATTTGGGTGTATCTAGTAGTTTTGAGCTCTTTCGCTTTATCTATTCTAGAAAAGTTTTTCTCCTCAGTTTAATATCATACTTTTTTTCCTTGATCGCAGGTCATCTGTTTCTTGGTCTTCCCAAGCCACAATGCTCATCAATCACAGCCATTGGCGATGTGGCAGCAGTTTCTGATGATTATATTGAAAGCTCACCATCAAGCAGTGGATATCCAAATAGTTCTATGGGTTCTTCATCTCATGAAGATAATCAATCACAAAGGGTTGTTAAGATGAACCAAAAATCTAGAGACAATAACAAAATGATTAAAATATGTGATAAGTTAATTGGCGTATTTATGGTTGATAAACCTACACCAACGGATTGGAGAAAGTTACTGGCATTTAGCAGGGAATGGGACAACATAAGACCACATTTCTTTAAACGCTGCCAGGAAAGAGCAGATGCAGAGTCAAACCCTGAGATGAAGCACAAGCTTCTAAGACTTGGTAGAAAATTGAAAGAGGTAATGAACTTCTTATAAATAATTGTACTTCACCTGATTATTTAATTTAAAATTTTTATAATTGATATTAATATAGTTTGCTCATGTGTATCAGGTTGATGAAGATGTACAGAGGCATAATGAACTTCTTGAAGTAGTAAAATCCACACCATCTAATAAAATTAGTGCTATTGTTGCTAAGCGGCGGAAAGATTTCACAGTGGAATTTTTCAACCACCTTTACTATGTTGCGGAGTCTTATCATGATGAACCTGAAAAGCAAACTGGTGAGGCATACATGAGAACTTGACTTATGTTAGCAAAACATTTTATGTTATTTCCTTGTATCTTCTTTTATTTTGCACTTTATGATATGAGTCCTTTTTTATTGTTTTGCCATCGTTACTTTTCCAAATGTACCACATATGATGAAATAGAGAAGCATATCATCTTGACAATTTACTAGTGTGCTTATCCTAATAGAGTTGTATCGGTTGTACAACTAACACTCTGAACAGTTCCATGTGTAGAATATGTTTACTGTGCACTGTCATAATGAAGCCCATCTCTATTTTCTCCGACTTATTGAATGATTTCAGAACTTCTATTTTCTGTGAGCTTTCAATCTCATCTGTGTTTGTAGACACATGTAGATAGTACAAGCGCTGATCCCTTATCTGCAGTTAAAGATTTCTCATTTGTGTTGTTAGACCAATTGGACTGTACTGAGTCATGTTTTGTTATGCTTGTAGAGTTGGCAAAGCTTGGAAATGATTGTGTAGATGCTCTACAAGCTCATGATGATACCACTGGGAGTCTTGAGGCTCTGAATGCTGCAGAATTGAAGTTAAAAGATATACTTAATTCACCTTCAGTGGATGCTGCTTGCAGAAAGATTGATGACTTGGCTGAGAAGAAGGAACTGGACTCTGCATTAGTGTTGATGCTTTCAAAAGCTTGGTCAGCTGCAAAGGGCACTGACATCACAAAATCTGAGGTAA
Organism: Panicum miliaceum; assembly: GCA_032594955.1. NCBI lineage: Eukaryota > Viridiplantae > Streptophyta > Magnoliopsida > Poales > Poaceae > Panicum > Panicum miliaceum. The sequence continues at coordinate 10,226,838 of CM064067.1, read as the reverse complement.
ATGATTATATCACTCAGCAAACATGTATGCCCTTGAGTAGCTGTACTTTTTACAATATTATTATCTTTCATAACTGTGCTCTAGTGCTCCAAATTCATCTTTCATCATTTCTCTGATCTACCAACATTTCGCAGGCAAAGGATATAATGTTTCATTTATACATGACTGCTGTGGCTAATCTCCAGAGACAAATGCCAAAGGATATCAGAATACTGAAGCATCTTATAATGATAGAGGATCCAGAAGAGCGGTTGAGTGCACTGAATGATGCTTTTACTCCTGGTCCTGAACTTCTAGGGGACAATGTCGATACATTATACACGTAAGTATAATTGGTGCTTCAGCGAATATTTTGTGACTGTTCCTTATGTTGTTTTCACGTCATTTGTTGCCTAGCATATTGCAGGAGTCCAGAGGCTTTGCACACTTGGGCAAGAGCTATAGTAGATGCATATTATAACAGCAGAGAAGGCACTCTCCTTGGGCAAGCAAGAGACTTGATGAACCCTAAAATCATCAAGAGAGTTGAAGAGATAGTGAAGATAATCAAGGACAAATACCTTTAAGTTTTGATCATCAGAAATTTGGGTTTGGAGGTTTCTACTGATTGCCTAAGTCTTGCGCAGTGACCACAGGATGATGGCCTTGTACGGATTGCTCCCTGGCCCTGTAAAACTACCGGTATCATTTCAGTGGAACTCTTCGCCACTGCCGACACCTCATAGATGAAAGGAAATTCAGATTGTTGTAACTCATTACATGAAAAGGTGATTGTAGCATGTGATGCATCAATGTAGCTTTCACTTAGATATTAGTGGAGTATCTACGTGTCGTATACACTAACAGTGTTGTAACTTGTCTGATTAGTAGTATAAAGTCAGAAGTCATATGTACGTGCCCAAATATCCTTGTAATGAGGTGGTCGATGATCTCAATAATTGTACGGATGTTGCTGACAGGCACCATTTAAAACTTCTTAGTGATGTTGCCTGGTTGATGCTGGTTTGCTTTGCTACCCTTATGGTATAGTCAGCGAGATTATGAAGTGGGTGTATCTAACTACAACTTGGGAGCGTATCAGGTGGAAACCAAGGGTGTTGTGCAAACTTGCAAACTTTCAATCAACATCAAAGGTGTTGTGCAAACTTGCAAACTTTCAATCAACACCATAGATCCCATCCGATGGTGAAGGGAGAGAGGTGGGCTAATTTTGCACTTAAACCCTCCCACCATTACCAAAGCTAATCACAATTTTTTTCAAATCACCCCCGGCCTAATCCCAGCGCCCAGCAGTCCACGACATTTCCCATCGTGCCTGTTCGTTCCGCTCGCGGCCGCCGGAGTTCATGGCGACTGTTGGTGGCGACTCGCGGAAACGGTGCGTCGGCAGCGATCACGGAAACGGCGCGTCGGTGCCCGCCAGTCTAGGGGCGGCGCTCCACCTGGAGCTGGAGCGGCGGCGGCCTTGGAGGCGACGGTCCTGGAGGCGGGCGAGCGGAACGAACAGGCGCGATGGGAAACGTCGTGGACTGCTGGGCGCTGCGATTAGGCCAAGAGTGATTTGCAAAAAACTGTGATTAGCTTTGCTAATGGTGGGGGGTTTAAGTGCAAAATTAGCCCACCTCTCTCCCTCACCATCGGATGGGATCCTATGGTGTTGATTGAAAGTTTGCAAGTTTGCACAACACCCTTGGTTTCCACCTGATGCGCTTCCCTACAACTTATCAATAGATATGTTTTGTCTCTTCAGATTCTGCGGCATTCCCATAAAATTATTGTTTGCTCTGCGTGCAGCTGCAGCCTGCAGGACAAAGAGCTTCGATGGAGTGAAAACATCAAACACTGCATTAACGCCCGGTCCTGCCACCACGTACGTTATGCTCATAGCATATTAAATTGATTGGATAAGCAGTAATAGATCATTCAGAAACCTAATTTACATTGTTTATCGTCAGGTCATTTTCCATCGTCATATACAATTTCTCCTCAATCTCGTTTGATGTTTTGTACTTCCCCTCTCTATAATGTGGTTGACGGTTAAGAGATAAGTCAAGTTTTTTATGTGTTTTTGCTTGCCAAGATAAACAACTGTGATTTCCATACACGAAGAAGGCCGTCCAAATAAATATAGTGCACACGAAATGGAGACCTCAACTTGCTGATGATAAATTGCAAAGAATTCAATCAAGAATATGTTGATTCCACAGGCAAATCCAATGCAACCACAGAATTTGTAATTTTGGTTTTACTGCTCTTGAAGTTGGCATGCTTGCATCGTTTGACAACTACATCTTAAGTTTAACAAATTTCTGCAAGAAGAGACAATGATAGAGTGATTCAAACTGAGTTTTACAACTAGCATAGATGCAGTTCATATCCCATTTGGAATGAAAAATATTCTCAGAGTCTTGCAGCAACTGTATTTGAATCACATTTCTATGAAGTTTCTACACTCCAAACAGGTCTGAAGCTCTGAAGTACGCTAGCACCAAATACATTCCCGGTGTTGAATCTTATCAAGGAAGGCCTGCTCCTGCTCAATCGTTTACTTTGTGATGGAGAGAGCGAGAGCACCTTCAGCTGTTGCAAAGTCAAAAGGATTTATCCACACGAGGAAAGCCTACACTATTATACATTTATACTTGGTTGGTGCTGATGTCTACCGTCCTGTGGAACTAGCCATGTCAATCCACACGATAGAAGTGCGTGTATCTAACTGCAACTTGTCAATTGATACGTTATTTGCTTTTTTTAAACCGAATTGATATGCTATTTGTTTGGTCGAGTTTTTTCAGTTCTGTGGCGGGACCAAGTAGGTAGCATTATCCACAATCTTTATGGTCGTCAGACGAATCAGTAAGAGTTCTTTCAGAAATCTAATTCGCACTGTTTATTGTCAGGTCGTTTTTCCTTCCTCTAATAATAATTTCTCCTGAATCTTGTTTGGTGTTTGGTACCATCCCCTGTATAATGTGGTTGACAGTAAAGACAAAGCTTTTTAGGTGTGTTTGCTTGCCAAGATAAAGAACCGCGCTTATCATGCGTCGCTGCAAATAAACTAGTGCGTGCGAAATGAAAACTTCAACTTGCTGTTTAGTTCCAAAGAATTTTGCCGAATAATTAATATGCTGATTCCACCGGCAAATCCGGATCAACCATGGAAACGTTTGAAATCTTTTGGTTTTGCTGCTTTTGCAATTGACGACGCTTGCATCATTTGGACCACTACCTCTAAGATAACAAATTTCTACATAGAAGAAAGAGGTGATGGGATATATTGGTTCAAAAATGAGTTTCAACAGCAGCGGTGCAGGTTCAGCTTCCATTTGGAGAGTGGTACTAACTTTTTTTAATGAGTCTTGCCGGTACAGTATTTGTATTGAATCACCATTTCTTTCAAGTTTCTGCGTTCGTTCCGAACAGGTCCGAAGCTTCGCAACACCAGACACTGGGACCTTGCTCCTGCTCAATCATTTACTTTAATTATGATGCTCTGATGGAGAGAGCGAGAGCTCATACCGTCTTTCCTTCAAAAAAAAGAACTCATACCGTCAGCTGCTGCAAAGTCAGGGGTTTTGGTGATGAGCGAGAGCTCCTCACCATGCATGCTTATTTATCTCCTCAGCTGTCACGAGAGACACTACTGTTAGCTCCACAACTAATAGCGAAGAGGAGAGAGAGGAAGCTGGGAAGGTAGCCCCGTGTGCTACAAATTACGTTTGACCCTGTTATTTTATAAAACTATAGATCTCTTTAATTTGGAGCCATCCGACTAGATAAAATTATGTGACAATGATCTAGCGGCCTGCCTTTTTTCCTTGTATTTGTAGCCCATCTATGCATCCAGCCAACCGCCCTACTTATTTTCACAGTATGTAGCGATCATCTGTGTGGCCGTTCAACCCATAGGGAAAGAATATGCTACACACACAAGACACAACCAAATTAGACGACTAGCCCATGTGCAGTTTCGATCTGTGCCTGCCTTAATATAGGCGAACGTTGGCTCCCTTGACTAGTCCACCTTTCGCTTTATTTTCACTAGAGAAAAGACAGCTAATTAAATCCTCGTGTGGCTGTTCTCGCTAGAATTTTGAGGAGAGGCATCAGTCAGATGTATCGTAGAGAGAATCTGATTCCTAGCATGCTGCGACGTAGGGGGCTATTTTAGTCTCTGGCTCCTACTAAAAGACACATCAAATAATTTTGACACCTTACTAGTGTGGGCAAAGTCGTTTATAATCATTCTTTCTTTCTTTGCATTGTTCCTTCTCCTTAGCAACTTCACTCTAAGAAATATTCCCCTAAATAATAAATCTAAGTGTAGAACAATTTTCCTCGCAAAAAGAGGAGTAGAACGATGAAGTTTCTAAACTTCAAAAGTTTCGATCCAATAGAATTGTTTCAACTCGATCAATGTTTTTTCAGTTGTGCTTTAGGTAAACTGAACTTATATGTCAATCTTTTTAACTAAATTTTGGAATTGCCACCTAGTCTGAGAAAAAAAATTGACAAGATTGAAAACTAATGAATGATTTCTTACAGTAGAACCTGCCAACCTGGATTCGAATTCTCAACTTGGTACGAGCGTTCGTATTTTTCTGTATTTATTTTAAAAATTAACCGGCGCTATTTTCTGTAGCGAACAACATACCCATCGATAGGGACGCGCTTGTGGTGTCTTTGTCAATATCAAGATATGATAACTCAATCTCATGGACATGCTTAAAGTAAAGAGTTGCGTGCGTATATTTATAAATGTGGATGAATATTCAGTATTAATTATATCCGGCACTTTTGTTTCCTGACATGCAGTAAGCACAGAGGCGCATCAGCAAACGTGAGCAGAGAACAATGGATGGCGCCTGTTCCTCCGTCGGCACGAACAGAGACTGACACGGACCAGGCCAGGCTTCCAGCTGTAGAATCTTTTCTCGCCGTCGAGACGCGAGCTGCCCGGCGCCGCGGCGACACCCCGGCCGACACCGATCGCCGCCGTCTCGTCTCGTCTCGGATCCAGCAGGTCGGTGGACGGAGTAGAGTGGGCGTGATTGGTTTCCTTCCCTGACGAGCCAGGCTCGTACGCGGGATGCAGGCTCCTGCTGGCCAGGCTGAGGAGATGAAACGGCCCTTTGTTTGGCTCACGTTTCAGTCCAGTCAGGCTAGCCGGAGCCGGTGTTTGGTTACCTGAACTGCACTCAGTATTCAAACACAGGTCCTTACCCCAAGCAGCATTGGCCCATACGTGCTCGCCTGTCCTGCACCCGGCGAGCCAGCTCTCTGGAAACGGAGAAAATTTCCGCATCTCGCGAGCCTGGCTCAGAGGCGCCGGCTGCATCTCGTCAGCCTGGCCCAAAGGCTGAACCGGGCATCCAATCACGAGGTGGTTGCATCCGGCTGGCCTGGTCACGCCGGATGCACCCAACCAATCACGTCGGTAATCGCTGTAGCGCAGAGGCTGCTGGGTACGCGCCCGCTGAGTAATCCCCAAAAAGAGTAATCCTCAAAGAAGTTTTTTAAAAAATAGATTGCGCCAGGTCTAGATTCTTTTGGCGAGAGGATAAACACAAAAAAAATACAGATTAACAAAATTGAATGTTGTGTGTAGATCGAGAGATTAAGGAGATCTAGGAACTTTAGATTTAAAAGTGTAGAATAAAAGTCTCTTTAAGTAAATAACTTTTCAAATTTATTAATGGAGATGGAATCTGGCGATAAATTATTAAAAGGAAATACATAGGCTCCAAAATATTTGCATACGTACAGAAAAAAACAGGGGATTCACATTTCTGGTCTGGGTTAATGGAGGTCAAAAATAATTTTCTTAGCTGCGGAACATTTAAACTTTAAAATGGGAAACAAATCATATCATGGGAAGACAATTGGCTAGAAAACACTAGTCTTAAAAATCAATACCCAACACTTTACAATCTGGTAATTAGGAAGCATGATACAATTAAAAAGGTCATGTCTTCGACTCCTCTTAATGTTTCTTTTAGGAGGGCTCTCAGGGGAAATAATCTTGTGAATTGGTATGAGTTGGTAACAAAGGTAGTAGGTGTTCAACTTGTGGATCAACCAGACATGTTCTTATGGTTCCTAAAAAAAATGGAATCTTCTCTGTTCAGTCACTGTATAAAGAGATCCTAAATGAGGAAGTCATTCCAATTAACAAACTTTGTGGAAACTAAAACTCCAAACTCCCCTTAAAAGTAAAAGTCTTTCTATGGTTCCTTCATCAAGGGGTTATTCTAACTAAAGATAATCTAGCTAGACGAAACTGGTATGGGAATGAGAAATGTTACTATTGTTGTAATAATGAAACTATACAACATTTTGGAGAATAATGTTACTAGTGTCACATGGCTAGATTATTTGGAGAATAATTCATACTATCTTTGGTTTAAAAAACCTAACAATGTCATTCATCATTTGTTTAAGACTTGGTTACAAGGGATTAGATGGAAAGCAAAAAATTTAGTACTTACAGACGTTAAGTGATGTTTATTGGGCAGTGTGGCTAAGTAGAAATAACATTGTCTTTGATAAAGTGAACCCATAACCTTATTTGTAGATCTTTTTCAGGTGACACACGGGATAAGATTTTGGACTTTACTTTAGAAGGAGGAGGATAGAAATACAATATCAGAGGCAAGCAATCCGTCCGGACTTTTACGTGTATAATTTATTTTGGCAAGCTAACACAAATTTATGTGCTTTTCATGCCGAAGAATATGCTGATTCCAGACAGGTCCCAAGCTTATTTGCAACATCAGACATCACTTGGACCCGGTATCGAATCTTCTAAAGGAAGGGCTCCTCATCGTTTATTTGGTGATGGTCAGATGGAGAGGGAGGAATGTTGCAAAGTTAAGGATTTTTTTTCGTCAACATGAGTCTGTATTTTATTAAGAGGAAATCAATACGACTATTACAAACCTTAATAGGTAGAGTCTATTAAGACGATTACAGAGCACCATCAAGCAAGTGGCAGGCGACCGTCACACCCGATTCTAGAAAGAACCAGATGCATCTCATATGTGCGCCAGGATCTCGTTCACACACATATGGTAGACGGAAAGTGTAATATATCAAAGACAATGCTTAAAAGTAACTAAATAAAGTATTTAACAATATTACACTCCGTTTAAAAGAGACACAAATATCTTTAAACGATAAACCGTTATACCCTACACGAAGTCTCCAAACTCCGTCTTCCACAGGCGATGACTGGTGAACGCAGGACCTAGAACTCCTCGAAGTCGTCGAAGATCTCCTCTTCAAAATTCTCTTCTGAACAGCAGGGGGTAAGGGTGAGTACTCTTATGGTTGGTACTCAGCAAGTGGGGTGAATATGCAAGGCCATCAAGGATAGGCTGAGGTTTGCAGCAGCGGTTGCTTTTAGTTGGTCAAGTATTTATTAACAAGCACCTATTAACTAGGTTTAAGTTTATACCAACCCACTTTAGTAGAAACATAAAGATTCCATCAACATAAGCATTAACCACGAACCACAATTTATTTAATCTTCAAGTTTCATTATCATGTGAGGGTCCAAGCCACTTTTAACCGTGAGTACGGCTGTTATAACAGTTTTACACTCTGCAGAGGTTGTACACTTTACCCACAAATCGTGTTTCCCTGAGTCGCCCGGGTTTGCAAGGCCCTTAAACACTTCCGAGGTGAGTGGCGAGGGTACACTACGAAGCCTTTACAAAGACATGTCGAGAGCTAGGCAGCCCGCTAGAGTTTCAGTAGCGGCGTGGTCCATAAACCTCCCTAATGGTCAGCTCCTTAGCAAAGGCAGCTACCCCAAGAGGACTGGGCTATGACCCCTATCACCGACCCCCTCCTTGCCCTTTCGGTAAGGCCACCAGCAAACTACACATCTAATTAATTGGCTAAGATCAGAGCCATATGACTTTGTGGTTGCACTGTTCACTTGGGTGGTTCTCCATGTTCCCATTAAACAAAGTTGATCTTGAACTTACGTGATAAAACCACAATATGAAACGTGACCAACGTTGTTAAAAGAGTAAACCAATACCAATCCCAAAGTTTGCAACTAAGCGTAACTACCCAACAAAATAGTAAACCCAGGTGTTTCAAGATTTGGGGTAAAAGACTAGGTATGTCCTTAGCATAGGTAACCCATCAAGTTTATGCAAGCAACAATAAAGTAAAGTGAATTTTCATGCTGTTGTTGGGATCAAATAGAATATGCAGAGGGGGAAATCCACTTGCCTTCCTCAAACAACTGCTGATTCTCTTCCTCGTAGGCTTGCTCTTGATTTGGCTCGAACGTCACGTTGTCTACGCGATCACACAAACAAGCATACACAAACAAATAAGAAAAAGTACAACAAACAATACAAACAGAATGTGAAAAGACACTAGAGTTGTAGTTCATGATGCAAAGATCGTGTGGGCTCAAGAATCACTGAAATCGGAGTTGAGACGATGAAGATATGGTTAAAACAGTGATCTAGGGACCTAACTGCTAGAGTTTCGAGTCTCCCGAGGCTAGATCTGAAGAATTCAGGGGTTAAAGCATAATTAAACCTTATACAGAGGGTCGGGGAACAAAACTAGAGGTTTTGGTCGGCGGGTACTAAATCTAGAAAAGTCAGGGGTCGGAACAGGAAAAGAAAGGGCTCAACTCTAATTATTTTCTACTGATCTGGACTGCGGGTTGATTCCTGGAAAACTTAGGGATCTTCCTGCAAAAGTTTCGGGGACGGCTAGGGTCGGGTAAATCTGGTCCGTTGGATCAGAATCGTGTGGCGGGTCGGACGAATCGGCGGGATAAGGGTCGGATGAATCGGCGGTATGAAGAGTGGGTCGGGTAAATCGGCTGAGTAAGGAAAAAGGTCGGGTAAATCGGCCGTGTAAAGTGAAGATTGATTCTGGCCGTTAGATCTAGATCGAGCGGCAGAGGAAGGGTCGGCTCGACAGAACGAAAAGGGTCGGGCGAGGCGGAGTTTTACTGGGCGTCGGCGGTGAGCGAGTGCGGCGGCGGACGGCCGGAGCTTCACCGAATCCGGTGTTCCGGGGCTCAATTCAAGTTGCGTTCATGACGGGAAGTGAGTGGGCGGTACGGTGAAGGTGAGGGTGATCACGGGATGGCTGTGCGGCGGCTGTAAACTGGCGGCTACGGCTGCGGGCGGAAACAGGGGTCCGGCGAGGTATCGGGTTTGCGGCGGAGCAAGAGAGAGAGGGGAATCTGGTACGGCTTGATACTCACCAACTCGTGGAGCTCTGGCGAGAGTTGATGACGGCGGAGAAACTGCAGATCGGCGAGTCGACGGAGAATCGGCGACACGGGACGGCGGCGTTCCTCCGATGTGCAACTTCCAGCGGTGTGCGACGATGTTGTGTAGGGGAAAAGATTTGAGCTTAGCTCTGGTTGCAAAGCGGGGTTTCAGCGGGATTTTATAGGGGCGGATTGGCCGGGAGTTAGGAAGGCGGTGTTGCGGAGTCGATCAGGACTCGGGGTAAGAAGAAAGAAAGAAGGGGCGCGAACGACGGCGCGGGAGCGATCCGGACTCTGGGTAGGAAAGAAGAAAGAAGAAGGCGCCGACAAGTGGGGCCTAGACGTCGGTGAAAGCAAGGGTCGGGTGAGGGAATCGGCCACTGAGTTGGCCGCGGAAAAAGAAAAGAAGTAGAGGAAAAGAATTGGGCTGGCTGGAAGAAAGAATAGGAGAGGAAAAGAAATAAAGATGCATGCACAATTTATGATTTTTATGAAAATACTTTTAAAAGTTTCAACTCCTATATTTTGGGTGTTACAGCGACCCCAACACCGAACAAGAACAGCAAGAACAACAGGAAGGGAATACACACAAATCGACAAACCTAGACACGGCCACACCTCTACGCCTGCTAAAAGATACAACATAGTCAAGGATGCAACATAGTCAAGGATGCAAGAAGTCTATAACACAACAAAGGTGGCAAAGCATCCACCGACCAATACAACCAAGGCGGCCAAGCATCCACCTGAAGCGATCAGCAACCAACGCGACGACGGTGGCAAAACATCCGCTAGAGCAAGCAAGGAATCGGCGGCAAAGCATCCGCCAGACGACAACCTATGCAACCCGGACCATGGTGGACGAAACAAAGCGAAGGCAGGCGTAGAAGTGAAGAGCAGACGACCACCGCCAGGACAAGCGAGAAAGGCCACAAGCAACGGCATCGACAACCAGCAGAGCTTCCAAAACAACGTCTCAAGGGAGGGGGCGACGCCACAGGCGCCGTCATCGTCCGATCAACATGGTCAAGGCTTTCACCCGGAAAGCATGCTGGAAAGAAGGAAACAAGGGAAGAATGACGCCTTCAAGAAGGTAAACGGCGCCCGAGGGCGTCGCCGTCATTGGCCCGCAAGCGGGTCCAAGACTTTCGCTGTCACCCCGTTCTCTCCCATTAGCCGAAGAAACCGCCGCGGGACCGAAAATCACCGGTACAACACGGTCCAGGACAACACGCCGGCCGGCACCCCGCCGCAGAGGGCCAGCGGCAGGGGGCGGCCAGCGGAGGCAGCAGCAGACCGCCCAGGCGCGCCGAAGGCTGGCCACCAAGGCGAAGCCGGCCCCAGCCCCCAATGCACCACTTCAAATCGGCAGCGCCCGGCGACCCGAGGCGAAGCAGCCTCCAGACCCACCGCGGGGCGAGCGTTGGCATGGCTGCGCCCCGCGCCACTGCAGACCGGCAGCCCCTGGTGACCCAAGGTGAAGCGGCCTCCAGCCCCCACCGCGCGGCGAGAGCAACGGCGAACAGCGCAGGCCCGCACCCATGGGCTCACCGCGGGATGAGGGCAACAACAAGGCCGTGGAACGCGGCCACCTGTGGGGCGAGCGCCAGCACAGGCCGCGACCACTCGCGAGGCGAGCACCGGCACGGCCGCGCCCCCCACGGCCTCCTGCGCCACCAGAGCCCACCCTCGTGACGAGAAGTAGGGCCGACCAGAGAGGGGGGAGGGTGGGCAGGGCCGCGACACCGGTCGGGGACAGCCAGATCCGGCCAGGCGGACCCCGGATTCGGCGAGGAGGAGGCCAGATCTGGCCCCGACGGCCGGCGGTGGAGCTTCCGCGACTAGGTAAGAAGGTCGGGGGAGTGGAGGTGTAGGGAGAGAGAAGGGAGAAGAGGCGGACAGAGCTAGCTTCAGCTCAGCCGCAGGCCGCCGCCGCCCAGACGGTCGCCGCCGGCAGCGGCAGCCACCGGGGGTGGTCTGGCGGGGGGCGGGAGGCGGCGCAACGGACGCCCCCGAGTCGCCAGGAGAACGACGGGGGAGGGGGGGAGGGGTCCGAGTTGCAAAGTCAAGGATTTTGATACCATGCTAGACTGAATTGGAGGAATACAATTGCTATGACCAATGAGATCATAAAACATGTGCAGGTATATAATGATCTAGACAAGTACAACATGGATACAAAGTCATACACAAATACGTCTAACAGATTTGTCCACAAAAAGCACGGATGATGTTACACGCACGCCATTCGTACGTCCTCGTCAGTATATATAGCCAGCCGATGATGCATCCTCGCTACCTTGGCCTCATGGTCACACTACCCCTCCAACGTACCGTAGAATCATATATTTTTTCCCATACCTGCTTGAACTTTTAAAAAAGAGCAACCCACAATCTTGTCAATACAACAATTTCTTAGTTTCTCTCCTAATCCATCACCATATATATCTACATTTTTTCCCTTCTTCATTGCACTAGAGACGTCATTTTATTAGCTCCACATAATTATTGTTTCCTCCGTTTCAAATTATAGGTTATTTTAGATTTTCTAAATACATAATTTTTCTATAAACTTAGATATACATTATATCTAGATACTCTTTAGTGGATTCGTTAGAGCCCTTTGAAGAACTAAAAAAATGATATTTTTTTTCTAATTTCTGCCGAATTTGGAACGGGGAAGTAGCAAAGAGGAGGAGGTAAGGAGGGGCAGTAATATGACCTTGTGTGCTGCAAATTACGCTTGGTCTATCGATGAAACTATAAATATCTTTGGAGCCATCCGATTAGTAGATAAACATACGTGAAAATGGTCTAGCGTTTCACTTAATTCTATTTGCAGCCTGGTAGCCACCTGTCTGTTTATTTATTTATTTATTTTGCGAAAGGGAAGATATATTAAACTGGAGCACAGTACATCCCCCTTTTACAAACAAGACCCCAAAGAAAAGAGAAATTACAGATAGGTCCACCGCTCCAACTTGCTGAGCAGAAGCAGCGCCGGCGATGTCCAGAACTCCCGTTCCTCCGCCAGAAGATCCCAAGCCTTGGTTGAGTCTCATAACCCACCACCCCGGAGCTCCATCCAAGATGGATTTCAGTCGCTGAACGAGAATCGACAATCTTACCAACGAAAACGAAGGAAGAGGAGTCAAGTCCTCCAGCCACCGCAGACCCGGCCAGCCAGAGGAGGAGCTGGCGCTCTCATTTCCGACTGGAAACGACAACCCAACAGGAGTTCCACCGCCGACGCCGAAGCCACCGGCCCGGAAAAAGCAGCTCCTGGGGGAGCGCATAAGATCCATCCCCTTCGCACGAGAACAGAACAGAACTCTCATACCTTCGCCGCCGGGGATTGGAGGTCCTCCGAAGCCGCTAGCCACGCCAACGCCGACGAAGAGAGCCCCAGGACCAAAAGAGGCGAAGAAGAGAAGACAAAAACCACTCGCAGCCACCTCACCGAGGGGAACGCCGACGCCATCACCGTCGGAGAGGTCCTGCAGGATCTTTATTCGCCGGGATAGCAACACCACCATCGCCGGAAACCTAAGCTCCGCCATCATGGCCGACGGCGAACAAACCCTAGACGTAGATACACCCTACCTACCCTATACACAGCCGGACGTTAATTCCGCCGGCCGACCCCCCTCACCGTCGCCGCACCGGCCGCCGAAGAGGAAAGGGCCGGCGGAATCGCGCCGGAGAAAGTCCGTCTCGCAGTCGCCCCCTTTTCGCTCGCGAAGTGGATAAGGCGAGGGGAAGAGATTACCTGTATTTATTTTGACAGTATCATCTTACCCTCAATCTATGGCTATTGAGCCCATCGGGGAAGCAGAATAATGCCACAGACACAAAAAATTGAGTTAGAGTAGTACTGCTGCTAATCCTCTCAAAAAGAAAAGTTAGACAGCTAGTTTATTTAATTTGCAGGCTCCGCCTCAAGTCTTTGAGTGCTGACTCATTGGGTGTCGGGTGGATCCAGCAGCTAGGTAGGGTCACCGGGGAAAAAATGGGATGGACCCCGGCCGCAGGGGCGCCTCCGTGCGCCCCCACACCCCATCCTCGCCACTGCCCCGTGCCCGCATCCGACGGCCCTGCGCCCGCGCGCCCAGCTCAGCTCCCGCGCAGCTCCAGCGCCCGCTCGGCTCTTGGCTCCGCTCCAATCCCGCGCGCACCGATGAATTGTCTCCCACATCGTGCACCGCAATAGGGGTTCGCAGAACAACCATACTTTCGGGACAGCAGAATTATATTTCAATCTTTACCGCAACAGGGAAAGGCAACAGGGGTTAAGCTTACAAACAACGAAGTCAGTATTGTTCAGAAACAACTTCCATGCATGTACCAACAGAAATTTTTACACGACTCAGTAGTAGCAGCATTATTTCAGCCAACAATCATGCAACAGGCAGGTGAACCTGTAATACAATGCTGCAAGGAGATTGTGAACATATTTGATTTCAATCCTTACTACACAGAACATGTTTGATTTCGTAAGGTGCCTTAACAGCAAAAGGGCACAGTTACATAGATTCATGATACTGCACTCCATCAAACTGTAACTTCCTAACAGCAGTTTGCGTTGTAGCATCTTGATCAACTCCTATTAAGAGATTTGTGTATCCTCCTGGTATGTATGGAGCAGCCATTGCAGAAGGATTTGCAAATAAATTGAAGTGTGACGTCGTGGAATTAGGATATCCACCTTGAACGAGAGGAGCATTCATGGCTGAAGATGGCTCAACATTAAAATCCTATGTCACAGCACAAGAAAGCGTAATCATGCTTGCAATGGAATAAATCGTGAAAATATCTAAAGTCTTACAATTATTTGGTTTGGCTCAGCATGCTCATCTCTTGTTTCTACATCATTATGTTCTAGATCTCCACCTACAATGCAATATTATGATAATAGATTATTTAAAATAAATTTCACACATAAGCAAAAGGTAGTGGGTAGGTCATCACCTTTCTTCTAGGCACCCTTGTTCTTCTTCTTCCCTTTGTTCTTTTCAAATTTTATCCAGATTTATCAACCATCTCCTGTGCATATCAATTGTCAATTAAAGGTGTACTATAAAAAAATTATACATATTCTGTCAAGTTTGTTACTTATATTCTTTTACCTCATTAGGTACTTCATTCTCCACTGATCCAGACATCTGTGAAATAGTGTCGATGGTCTCTACTCCCATGGTAACCGGCATGGTGTTCTGTGAATATCGAAACTATATGTCAGAAACCAAACTAGAAAGAAGAAAAAAACGCAACGATCTAAACAGATTCCCAACCTCTGTTATTTGCTGCTCCTCTTCTCCACGACCGCCACCAACACCATCAATTTCTAGTGAACGTGGATCGTCCATGAGAGCAGAACTGCAGTCAGAACTATATCAGTAAGGATCCGGAGCACTTACCAAGGTCACCGCCGCGCTTGGCAGAACTGCAGTAAGAACTGGAGCAGCACTTGGCGGAGATGGCGACGCCGTCGGGGTCGCGCCAGGAGTCCTTGCGGCGGGAGCCCTCGTGCTTGATCAGGATGTGGGAGGCGCGCACCTTCTCCACGGCCGACGCGCGGGCTGGCGAAGGTGAACGCGGTGACCGGCGACGAGGTGAGGCGGCGGCGCCCGGCGCAACGTTGTAGCCGTTCTCGACGCGCTAAGGTTTTCCTTCCTCGGTGCGTGATGTGGGAGACGATTCGTCGGTCCGCGTGGGATTGGAGCGAGGACAGGAGCCGAGCGAGCGAGTGGGCCTCCTGCGCGAGATTGGAGCGGAGCCGAGAGCTGAGCGGGCGCTGGAGCTGCGCGGGAGCCGAGCTGGCCGTGCGGGCGCAGGGGCTGTCAGATGCGGGCGTGGGGCAGGTGGCAAGGATCGGGTGTGGGGGGCGCACGGAGGCGCCCCTGCGCCCGGCCGGGAACATGCCAAAATTTTGAAGTTTACGATGAATTATTGGGGGCTAACTAAAAATGTGAAGCATAGTGGTTTGATCACCCAACGCTGGCAGCATCGAACAAAAATTAAAGGTGGTAAAGGAGAGATATATGTGCTTACCAAGACAAAGTGATTATTACCATGATTGTGCATGCACTTATTCCCATAGGTTTAACTAAAATTCTAGGATCCATAGTTGTGTAAGTGTAGTCAGTGTGTACACCAAGTGACAAACTTTCTAGATCCACTACTGTTGGGAGTCAAAAAAGGTAGACCATAGGTGTCTGAGTGTGGTGTTATGTGTGTGGGGGGTGTGTCTATGTATAAGTTCAGATAATACAATTTGTACTCTTATAAGCGAGGCTATCTTAAAAAAAAAAAAAGGTAGCGTAGGCTGGTATTTTTGATTGAAAATCTGATTGTCTTCTTAAAGAAAAAGATAAAGAAGATAAGAATAAAAAAACCAAGCAGATGAGTGCATCAATTGTTCATACCTAACAATAAACTTTGCTCAGTAATTTTAATCATCTGGTAAGAAATTTCATGTTACTACCGTTTTCTTTAGGCTTCATTTAGCAAGCATGGATTACGCCACAGAAGATATGACCCTCGGGGGATTGGGTGAATCCCTTCCTCCCACCCAATCCCCTTCCTACTTAGGACATCTAATCTCCTGCTAGTTTGTTATTTGGAGGGTTTGTATTATATTATATATTGCTCCCACGCTGTTGTTATAGGTGTATGAGTACCATTTTCACAGTAAAAATGAAAAACCGGTAAGATCCTTTTTTCTGAAAAAAGCCATAGAAAAATAAAAAGAATATATCAACAAAAGTCACAGATAATCAGAAAAATCAGAAACCAACCGTCAAAAAATGAAATAAAATCTGAAAAAAATTAAATGCTATGTATAGTTGAACAGACGACAATACATGACCTTAGTGCATTTGGTTAATCCTAAAGAAACAATGTGTACGACAAGTAGCTAAAAAGAGAGCTCAGCATCGTCTAAACCTGATAACAAAATTTCCCTAAAAAAAATTTGAGTTAGGCACATGTTACGTAAAGTTACAGACTATTACTCTTATAATAAATTATGACTTTCATATCGTTAGATCTTGAAATTTCATGGCACATCGCCGATGAACAAGAGGGGCCCGCGATTTGAAGCGAGCTAGAAAAACGCTGCTCAAAAATTTGGAGGCAGATCAAGAGGATATTTGAATCCAAGCACTAATATCCAAAAGTGCTAAATTTTAACACCAGCTTCTCCAAATAGAAGTACTAATTAGACTTAAAAATTTTAGTATAGAGTATGAGTGCTAATAGGTGCTAAAAGTTATCATCTAATTTTTGCTCTCCAAGCAGTCCCCAAATCTGATCCTCTTCCTTATCTGTGCTTCTTTAACATTTATCCGAAATGGCCATGTCTCGAGATCCATAACTCGGACGCACGTTCAACAGTTTGCAACCATTGGGATAGAATCTTGCGCACTGATTATACCCGGCACTTCTGCTGGCTGAGCATGCGGTCAGCAGGCCCATCAGCAAACCTGAAGAGGACGGGTGGCGCCCGTGCCTCGGAGACCGGATGCTCGTCTCACCAGTCAGCACGCACAGGAGCTGACACGAGCCGGACGGCGAGGCTCCCGGAAGCTTCCTGTCGTCGAGATGCGATGCGAGCTGTACGGCGCCGCGCGGCGATACCACCATCGGCCAACACCGATCGTCGTCGTCGTGGTCCCGGCCCGGCCGGACCCAGCCAAGGTCCATGGAGTTCGCGCGCGCCTGGAGGGTGACGGTGACAGCTCGTGGCTGGGTGATGGCGAACAGCTCGGGGTGGGCGGTGAATAGTGAATAGGTGATCCGCATCCCGATGCGCACGGGGGCGGTGGTCGGGCCACGCGACACTGGATCCCCGCATCCACCGCTGCTTGCTTTTGCTTTCAACTTTGTGCAAGGCTGCTCTGGTATCCGAGATATCCGTATACATTTAAATATTAATATAGATATTTTTATTCTATTCGAATTTAATGTGATAGTAAAGTGGATACATTCAAATTTAAATTTTATTATTTTTTATCTGATTCCACATTTGTATCGATAATATCCGACGTTATACGTATCCATTTTCAGTAGAACTATTTAAAGTCATATTTATTTTTCATAATCAATATTATTAATTTTTATAATAAAATTATAAGAAGATTGATAAATATTCTTGTTTTATCTAATTATGGTGAAATTATTTTTATAATTTTTATTCTATATTAATTAAAATTATTTATATATTTAATGAAAATATATTTTTATTTCTAATTTATTTTTTTATATATTTATTTATTAAAATATTTATTGACCAATAAGCTATTTTTAACTAGCTATCTTCGTTATATTATCATATTTTAGTTTATACATATATAACGATTTTATATTCTAAAACTATCAATAAAAAATAGCTAAATGTTATCCTATATATCGAGTAAATATCCGAATTCGAATCCGAATCTGAGGCATCTATTTTGCATTCGTATTCGAGAATATCCGAATTTGTATCCGTATTCGAGTTAAAATCTGGTAAAAATTACTATCCGAATCCGATTCCGTATGTATCCGATCCGCTTTCATCCTTATACTCATATGTGTCCGGGAGAAATCATTCTCGAGACAAATCTGTGCATGGCTGCTCACGTGTGTCCATATTTCTAGATAATCTACATGTTTTTTATTAATAATGAGGCAAATCCATCCACGTGAGCACACGTGTAGGACAGGTGTTGACGCCAGATTTTGACACGTGTTGAATCGGCGTCAGGAGGAGAAGATTGGCCGATGCGGCAGATCTGAAGGCTACAGTAAGGAATCGGCTGATTGAGATAACAGTTGGAAATCGACCGATTGGTGATACAGCCTGCGCCAACAGGATGGGACTATTTCGGAGGGTCCTGGTCAGAAGTTGGTCAACAGGGCACGCTAAGTCGGTCAAGGAGCAATTGAAGGGAATCCTGATTGGATTAGGGAACAGCGGCGGAAGATTCTGCGGGAGTCCGTTTCCTTTTAAAGTTCTTATAGATATAGTAGTTTTCCTGTTGTTTAAATAAGGTTGTAACAAGTCGTGATCGACCAGGAGTCCTAGTTTTAGGGTATAAATAGGAGTCGTCAGGGTCTTGCAAAAGGACATCAACACATCAATCAACAACAATACTTCTACTTTTCTAGCAATTTACTTTCAAGTCGGCGACTTCGCTAATATTTTCCTTCTTTCACGAGTTCGTACGGATTGGCAGGGCTGCATCAACCTAATCTCCGGCCAATTGGTAGGTTCCGCTTATCGAGTAATATCCGGGCTTTAACTACGGGCGCATCGCTGTGGTTTCGTTTGGATTTATTCACCAGTTATCGATATTTACTAGAATTGCAAGTTTTACCTGTTATTCTAGTTTTATCACCAGTTATCCAGCTTGAAATCAGAGTAATCGGCTTCGTCATTATTCTTCTTCAACTCATCATCACACAGCCGATTAGATCTATTTCAAGTGTTGCTTCTGTAGTAATTGTTTAGATCGCTCCAGCAGTTTTCTTTACAATTACTACGCGATTATCGGCTGATCCATAGCCGATCGTCTCTACAGCAAATCGGCCGATTCGCCGCCGACGCGCTCCTCAGGATAGATCGGAACTCCAGCCGATCGACGCACCTGGAATTTAATACTCTATTTCCTTGTCAATCAACAGGTCAGATTGACTGGCACGCCGCGCGAACCGTACCAGGGCGATAACCCGAACAGGAGCTAAGCAGATTCTCCCGGGTCGTGTGTCCGATGCTGAAGACCATCGGCCGATTCCTATCCGGCCGATTTTAGCGCCAACAACAGGATTAGCGAAAAACGCGAGAGTTCCTGTAGAATGTCGTCTGGCACTCCTCGGTGTGATTATTATCCCTTGGTGAAAAGTGAAAACTCATGGGTGATTCATAATTACCCACAGCAAGGTTTGGAGCAATACTGTATTACCCTAATTCCACGGTCTCCAATACCTTGGCAATAAAACTGCTATCATCTAAGTATTTAAGCCATCTCATTGGCTTCCACTTTGCTCTAAGCGTCCACGTTGCTCCCACTACAAGCCGACTTGTATATATTAACGAGGTCCTATAAAAGTTTATGCTGGTAAGAAAAGATGGTCAACATTCCAACAGTATTATAAGTAGAAATCACTTTCAGTGTAGATTGTGAAGATAAAAAAGTATACTTCCCTTTTGTGTTACAGAATTGTTAGAAGTTGGTGAAAAGTGAGAGTGGTTGAGACTGATGATTAATTCTTTTGTGTAACTTTTACATATATATACAACCTCAAAGGGTGCCTATCAAGAAAAATGTGTCTATACAAGGAAGAGATATTTATAGAGAAAAGATGTCTATTGATCACTAATTAATTAATTCTAATTAATTCTAACACTCCCTCTTGATTAATTGACTTATGTAGGCACCGTTGCTGTTCATCAGTTATTGTCTTGAAATCTTGAAAAAATCATGTGGGAAAAAACCAAAGTATATCGATATACCAGGCAAAACTCCTTAAAACCCAGTGGGAAAAATAAGGAGAAACACCATGATATATGTGTATAAGTTCAATGTTAATAGACCCTCTAGGTGACCCTAAAGACTTGATCTAAAAATAATTTGATCAGAGATCAATATGTCATGTATATTATCTTCGAAAAACCTTGTAGGAAAATTTAGATAATATGACATCTACCATGTGTTAAGCGTTACCTCATTAAAAACTTTATACGAGAAAACTCTTAGAAGAGTAAAACTCATATAAAGAAAAGAGCGTAATCGGAGCTTTCTCATACCAATTCCTTCAACACAAATATGGAATGTGGAGTATGGTAGAGACTTTGTGAATAAATCTGCTAGATTATCATAAGACTTAGTTTGCAATATTTCTATCTCTCCATTCTTTTGGAGTTCATGGGGGTAAAACAATTTGGAAATAATATATTTAGTCATATTGCTCTTAATATAACCTAACTCCATTTGAGTAACACATGCCGAATTATCTTCAAAGATAATTGTTGGTGTCTCAAGTGCACCAATACCATATGATTGAGTTATGTGGTTTATCACTCTACGAAGCCATACACATTCGCGTGATGCTTCATATAAAGCAATTATTTTAGAGTGATTGATAGAAGTAGACACAAATGTCTGCTTTGATGACTTCCAAGATATTGTTGTTCCAACTTGCAAGAATACAAAACTAGTTTGTGATCTGCCGTTGTGGGGATCTGGTATCCCAATAGAATTGGATCTTGATTTCTGTTATAGAATAATCCAAAATCTCTAGTGCCACTGTGATATCTCATTACAGTTTTGACTCCAACCCAATGATGCTTGGTAGGAGCGGCACTAAGTCTTGCTAGCAAATTTACTGCGAATGCGATATCCGGTCGGGTGCTGTTAGCAAGATACATTAGTGCTCCAACATCACTAAGATATGGGTAATGTAGTCCCAATATCTCTTCTTTTTCTTCCCGTGGTCTAAAAGGATCCTTCATAATATCTATAGATCTGGCTACCATCGGGTTTTTTGCTGGATATGATTTGTCCATGTTGAATTTCTCCAATACTTTCTGGACATAGGCAGCTTGGTATACAAATATACCTTTTTCGAAGTGCTCAAGTTGTAAACCTAAGCAAAATTTGGTTTGACCCAAATCTTTCATTTCAAACTCCGTCTTTAAATGATGACGTGCTTCATTAATATCGGGTTCGTTGCCAATGATGTTAAGATCATCAACGTACTCCGATATGATGCAAAATGTTGTTGATGATTTTTTTAATGAAGACACTCGGGCAGTCATCATTATTTGTGTACCTCTTCAACTTAAGGAATTCACTTAACCGATTGTACCACATTCGGCCCGACTGCTTTAAGCCATATAATGACTTCTGCAACTTGACAGAATACATGTTGCGATTTGCCTTAGGATTTGGTACATCGATCCCATCAGAAACTTTCATGTATATATCAGAATCCAATGACCCATATAAGTATGCGGTCACTACGTCCATCAACTGCATAGATAGACGATTTTGAACTGCCAGCGATATTAAATATCGGAACGTTGTTCCGCTCATTACCGGAGAGTAAGTTTCGTTGAAATCAACGCCGGGTCTTTGCCATGAGGTGTTGGTATTACTGTCGAAAACACTTCCCTTTTTTAAAGCGAGGCAATCTCTGTTTCAGTTGCAACCTTCCACTTATCCCAGTCTGAGCGTTTCATATACTCTGTCATAGACTTAGGATCTGAATCGATTTGAAGGATATTTGAAACTTGTTCGGAGAAACAATAGTCGACTATTATGGACTTACGATCATAGGACTCTCCAGTCTGTACAAAATTTATAGCAATTTCGTCTACCCTTAAAGATTCATCATGACTTCCCGAAATAATGGATCTAGGGTCTTCCGATGTTCCATCATTATTGTTTATGGCCATAACTGAGCTGGATTGTGGATCACATCTATCCACAGGACATTGTATGTCCTTTAGGTGTCTTTCAACCGGAGGTTGAGTTATATTTACAGTCTTATTTTGCTTGCCGGCAATCACATCTTGCTTCTTTAAAGTGCTTCCTCTTCCTTTTACCAAGTTGGGGATGAGTGGTTTTATTAGGTACATCCACTCTTTCGGGCACGTTCCTTGCAGGATGGAGAGACTTATTGACACCTTTATAATCAGTGAAAGCGTCTGGCAGATTGTTTGCAATATTTTGCAAATCGATAATCTTTTGAACTTGTGATTCAGTTTCTGAAGTACGTGGATCAGAGAATGAAATGCATTCAACATTCCAATTAATTTCCTGGCATTCTTTTTGGTACAATTCTCCCCCTAATGTCGGAAAATTATCCTCATTAAAAATACAATCAACGAACCAAGCAGTAAATAGATCCCTAGTAAGATGTTCTAAATACTTAATGATCAGCGGTGAGGAATATCCCACATATATCTCCAGTTTCCTATGAGGGCCCATTGATGTCCGATGAGGTGGTGAGATGGGTACGTACACAGCGCACCCAAACTTACGCAAATGGGAAATACTTGGAGCATTCCCACGTACTAATTGTAATGGGAAGGTTTCGTGATATGCAGTTGGTCTTAGTTGGATCAAATCAGCAGCATGCAGAACTGCATGACCCCAACAAGATGTAGGCAATTTGCAGTTCATTAACAAAGGTCTTGCAATGAGCTTGATTCTTTTGATCAATGATTCAGCCAAACCATTTTGGGTATGTACATATGGAACAGAATGCTGAACCTGAATTCCCAATGCCATGCAATAGTCATTAAAAGCACGGGATGAGAATTCAGCAGCATTGTCCATTCGGATAGATTGAATTCAATGTTCAGGACAATGTACCTTCAACTTGATCAGTTGGACCATTATTTTTGCAAAAGCATGGTTATGTATCGATAAAAGAGACACATGAGACCATCTAGTAGATGCGTCTATCAAAACCATGAAGTACTTGAACGTCCCCGATAATGGTTGGATTGGACCACAAATATCTCCTTGAATTCTTTCAACATATTTGAGTGGTTCAGCTCAAATTTTAATATATGATGGTCTTCAAATTAATTTTCTAGTTGCACAAGCAGTGCAACAAAAATATTTACTTTGGGGAAATTTTGCATTCTCCATATCGTGACCAATAAAATTGCTAATAATTTTCCTCATCATCCCTATTCTAGGATGCCCAAGTCGATCATGCTAGTTCCGGAATGTTTCGACGTTCTAGAAAATTATTTTATAAGCAACTTGTTCTATGGGTTTTATGTATGTAAAGTACAATCCAGTTGGAAGTGAAGAAATCTTTTCGCAGATTTGTTTGCCAAATCCCGTAGTTTTAGTTAAGAGGAGAAATTCCTCTTTATTGTCCTCATGTGTTTCCACATGCAAGCTATTCTTACGGATGTCTCTATAACTTAGAAGGGTACGAGTCGAATCAGGATACAACAAGGCATCCTCCAACATAATTTGTGTACCCATAGAGAGAGTAATAGTGGCTCGACCTGACCCAACTATTACTGCATCTCGACCAGCGATAGTCATAACATTTCCTTCTCTTTTCTTAAGAGTCTGAAAATATTTTATCTCTCTAAGTATAGAGTTTGTGGTACATGAGTCCACAAGGCATAATTCTTCCTCCTTTGGATTGATATCAACAGATATCTATATGTAAAATAATAATTTAATTTAATATGATAGTGTAATATATAGAAGTATACATACAATATATTTAATACCAAGTGTGAGAGTATGATATTACAATAATAAAATATATGTACATAACTCTCAAGCATACTAAATAATACAATTTAAATAACTATGTACGACTTAGACTCATTACAACATATAGCTAAAGTGATATCAATGTTGGACCAAGATTAGTTCAAATCTCCAAACATGTCTCCGGAATCAAACTCTAGGAGCATGTTGTCCGTTGATGGAAGCTGCTCTTCAATATTAAGAGCTTTGTTGTCCATTGGTTCCATTGGAGCCTTGTTTGAACAATCCTTTTACTTGACTGCCTCAGATGCAAGATTGAAGTGTGCTTCATATTTTGTGTCTCCTGCTGGCTTGCTCTCTTTTAGTGACTTTTGGTATAAAGCAACCAAATGCTTCGAAGTACGGCAATTCTTAGCAAAATGCGAGAAATCACCATATCTGTGGCACTTGTTGTCATTTTTGGGTCTCACATTGTCTCTCTTCCTCTTGTGTGAATTAGGCTTTTGCTTCTTATTGTATGGATATTTGCCAGACTTGTTCTTTGGAGAGGGTCCATTGAACTTATTCCTAGTATTCTTCTGTACATTGTGAACTTCAGGTAACGGCGCCGAGCCAAAAGGGCGCTTATGATGATTCTTCAGAAGAAGTTCATCATGTTTTTCTGCCTGACACAATGTATGAATGAGCTTGGAATATTCCTGGTAATTTTTAGCTCTGTATTGGTGTTGCAATACTCGATCATACGAAAGCATAGTAGAGAGTGTTTTCTCTATTTTATCTGCATCCGTTGGCTCTTTCTCGCAAAACTTCAGTTTAGAGCAAATTCTATGAACAACGTGATTATAGTCTGCCACAGATTTAAAATCTTAGAGACGTAAATGATTACATTCATGGTTAGCCTTAGGCCAAATGAGTTCCTTTTGCTGTTCATAACGCTCTTTAAGAGTGTTCCATAATTCATGAGGGTTTTCAATCACAAGGTATTCAGCTTTAACATCCTTATGAATATAAAACCGTAACATAGCCAAAGCAGAAAAAATTTACTTATCTGGCAGGACAACTCTGGCTTGGGGTTCCTGAATTGTAGCCGAAAGACTACAAGATGCAAGTGCTATCTTGATATCAGAAGCCCATGTAGGGTAATTATTTCCATCCAATGCGAGTTCGTCGAACTCCTTAGTGGCCATAGTCTTACGTGGATAACCATGAAATAACTAATTAACATGGTAATATTGTAACGTCATATGCAATATAATAGATTGTATAACTTAATGGAAATATATTAAATATTGCAATATGAAAAATGTACATAGGTGTATGATTTTCTCATTCTGAGAATAACTTTGTTAAATTGGTATTTAAGTTATTCACAAATTTAACATGTATGTGGTGTATGTTGTAATTTAATAAAAGAATCACATATAATATTGTAATTCAAAGTCAACAAACCACATATATGTATATATACAATAACAATTTTCAGTATGTACAGAGCAACATCAACAATACAATAATCAGATGTTCTCACAAATAAATAAATTAGCTAAGTCATATGCTAATTAAAAGTACTATTGCTGAAACAATAAAATAACAGATAAAATAAAAGAAAACCAGCCCAGTGGTATGGCCAGCCATGCAGCCCAGCCAGTCCAGGCGGTCAGGCGCGTGGCCGGCCCAAATAGCCCAGGTGGCTAGCGGCCTGGTCCAATCAGGCGGAGGAGGTGGGGGGGGGGGGTTGGCTTGGGCATCAGATAGGCTTTTAGGCCCAAGCCGCCGTGGCCTATAAACGGTGGCGGTTAGGGTTTGCAACCCTAACCGCTCACCTAGCCCCCGACCGCCGCCGGTCGCCGCCGTCGGCCGCCACCGCCTCCACCCGTCAATCGCCGCCGCCCAGATCCACCGATGCTGCCGCCCGATTTGGTCCTCTCCCTCCTGCTCCTCTCACGACGAGCCCGTGCTCGGCCATGGAGGCCGGCCGGTGGGGCAATCCCGTCCGTCCCCTCCGCGTTTCGGTCCAAGGACCGTCACAACGAGGAGGGAACGGCGGAACCACCCCCACCGGCCATTCCGACGGCGCTCAGGGGCTGGGAATCGCCTCCCCCTCTTGCGAGGAAGAAGCAAAACTGGCGCCTAGCGCATGGCCGGGCGGGAAGGTGTTCCGACGCGGGTGAGTCGCCGTCACGTCGGCGTACGAGCGGCGTCCGGGTGGTGGAGGCGGCGGCAGGAGAACGACGTCGACCTCGTAGGCGAATCCCGGGGGCCACGCTTCGGCACCAACATCGGAATTGGTAGGGGCACCACGGCGTGAAGCCAGGTAACCGCTACTTCCGTTCTAGTGCCTTGCAGGTGTGGTCGTCGGGAGCGGTGGAAGGGGCGGCAATAGCATCGTTGGCGGCGGCGGAATCGATGACGGCAGTGGTGCCATCTCTGGCTGTGTCCTCGCTCGCCTCATGGGCATGGCCAGGCCATGAGTCGGGCAGGCGCCAGCGGATGGACGCGGCGACAAGCGAGGCCCAGGGCGCCGGCCACCGCTTCCCCAGTGCAGATGCCAGTGGAGCGGCGAGAGGGGATGCGGTTGCCATTGATGTCCCTGAGGACACAACGAACGGCGCCTTGCAGCATGTATCGGCGAAGACCTCCAGCGGCTTGGCCACGACGGATGGCGGATTCCACGGCGTTCGTGATCGAGTCTACCATTGCATTCATGGAAGGTTGGGGTTGGGCCATCGTCTACCTTGGGAAGTCCTTCCTCGCGTGTCCCTGGTTCTCTTTGCAGCGTCGGTTCGAGTGCGTGCTGATAACGTGTTAGAAGACGGTGAAAAGTGAAATTGGTTGAGACTGATGATTAATTCTTTTATGTAACTTTTACATATATATATATATATATACAGCTTTAAAGGGTGCCTATCAAGAAAAAGCTGTCTATATAAGGAAGAGTCTATATAAGGAAGAGGTGTCTACAGAGGAAAAATATCTATTTATCACTAATTAATTAATTCTAATTAATTTTAACAAGAATGAAAGCAAAGGACGGAATTTCAACTTTTGAGATTTCTTCTTCTAAATTGTATTTCCACAATTCATTTTCTGAACCATGTACATGTTGATTTATGGCAACCCTTTGTCACTTTATTTATTCGGCGCTTACGTCCTGTCATTTAGAATAGGAAATTACTTGAGTATCCACACCACTTCAAGACTTAAAATACCCTCCTCACGCATAAATACTACTAGTATTCTTGCCATTTAAAATTTTTCTACAATAGAAGCATTTTTTTAGAAAAAGTTATAATTACCCTCAGCAAAGACTTTAGCAATATTGTATTACTCTAATACCACGGTCTCCAATACCTTAACAATAAAAGTGCTATAATCTGTTTGAGCGATCTCATTGGCTTCCACTCTAGAGTCTAGTCTGAGCGTCCATGTTGCTCCCACTAAGAAAAGATAGTCAACATTCCAATAATATTATAAATAGAAATCATTTTCAGTGTAGATGATGAGAATAAAAAAGTATTTTTCCTTTTGTGTTTTAGAAAGAAAGCAAGGATGGAGTTTCAATTACAGTTTTCTTTTTCTATATTGTGTTTCCACTATTCATTTTCTAGACCTTGTATACGTTGATTATGGCAACCCTTTGTCGACAAAATATATAATTTATTTATTGGGCCCTTATGTCCTGTCATTTTAGAATAGGAAATTATTTGAGTATCCACACCACTTCAAGACTTAAAATACCCTCTTTCTCCCTATATAAATGTTACTAGAATTCTTGCCATTTAAAATTTTTCTACAAATAGAAGCATTTTTAGGATTTTACTTCCACATTGTGCATGCCATCAATACGTCCACTTTTTGTCATGCCCTCAATGGGGATTTATTTCTTATAAATCAGGTTCATATTAATGTTTTAAATTATGGTCTTAATTTGTCCATAAAATCCCAAAAAGTTTCTATTTATAGACGGAGTGAGTATTTCCTAAGGCTTTCTGTGCAATATTTGTGGAAAACTGTAATTATATAGCCAATAAATTATAGGAGTATAATCAAGGAAATTGTCAATCACGTGATAAGAAAATATTCTGAAAGAGTACGTGATAAATTGTTGAGTATTCATAAAAAAATCCTGGAAAACACTAAATAACATTCGCACACTGTGCACAAATCAGTGTGATAAAAAAGGAACAGTTTTGATACGTGCAAGAATAGCAAAGTTTATGTAGAAAATCTAAAGCATGGTCTCTGTCCCAATGGTTGATACCAAGTGGATTCAATTGATGGATAAAACTTCTACATGTCTTCAATTTTTCATACATAAAAAATGTATTTCACTTGTACTTGTTTTTCTCTAACATAAAAAATTTGGTATAAAACATTTTAGAGCATCTCTAACAGTTTGCTAATAACCAACTAATGGGGATGGTGATCGGCCGGCCAGCCCACGCGACACTGGATCCCCGCAGCTGCTTGCTTTTGCTTTGAAGTTTGTAAAATTTTACTCGAGTGCCGGGGAGAAATGATTCTCGAGACAAATCTATATGTGGCTGCTCATGTGTCCATATTTTCAGATAAATCCACATGTTTTTTAAACAATGAGACAAATCAATCTACGTGTGCACACGTGTAGGACAAGAGTCGCAACAACCGCGAGAGTTCCTGTAGAATGTCGTAACTCAAGAGTCCATATTAGAGGAGTTGGTGTAAAAGTATTGCTTCAGCCAAAACTTGAGTTAGTATGCCAAAAGAGGACAAGATTAGAGAATGGGGATACGTTGGAGATGCTCTTAATAAATTGGAGAAACCCTGCTTGAAAAACCGAGAAAAATCAAGGGAAACTCTTAGTCATAAAAGTCTGTCCAGTCACAATCATGCTATAGAGGCCGAGAAACCTTGTTTACAGTATACTAATTTTCTCACAGTGTACATCTTTCCCCCAATTATATCTCGCAAACAAAAGGTTCTATGGCCTAGTAGTACCCATTTTCTTGTTACGGCCTAGTAGGAGCAGTACCCTATTAGTAGTAGTATAACACTATGCAGCCAGGCAGCGACCAACTTGCAGCCAACGATCAGCGCCGCGCGCCGCCGTCACCGTCAGTTTCGTCGGTCCGCATCGAAGATTTCCAGCTCCCGATCGATACACGCCAGAGGGGAGAGGGCCGTGACCCTCGCCCTGACCCTGGCCTTCATCCCTGTTCCCCTTGGTCCCAGCTCGCTCGCCGTTGCTCCATTCCAGCAGTGGCGTGTGTGAAGGGTCTAAAATTTTAGCAATAATTTAAGGGTCGGATTTTAAAAGAGCCGATCTCTAATTTTAGTTTTATATAATTTTAAGTTAAAAATATATTAAAGGTTAAATTGGATAGCAGCTCTCAAGTAGATACATGTTGCTTCCGATCCATCGCCGGAGCCGACCGTCGCGCGTCACCACCAAGCGCCCGATGGGCACCCACCCGATGCTGACAAAATCCCCACAGGCGAGATCTCCGTCAGACGTAAGCGTGCGCCCTTAAACTTGAATTCATGTCCTAATTGCCCGTCCTGTCCACGAAGCTGCTAGCAGCAGGCACAACTGTAAACTACTAGGCCCGTGCTCGCGCGCACGCAACCGTGCTTGAATTTTTGTTTGAATACTGGTAGGTGACGACGCAGCATTTGAAAAAAGGAGTTGTGCCGCGGATAGATCTCGTCGCCAGGAACCGGC
Source organism: Panicum miliaceum (assembly GCA_032594955.1). Taxonomy (NCBI): domain Eukaryota; kingdom Viridiplantae; phylum Streptophyta; class Magnoliopsida; order Poales; family Poaceae; genus Panicum; species Panicum miliaceum. The sequence goes on along the minus strand of CM064067.1, from coordinate 10,197,653 downwards.
GATGCTAGCTAGCTGCTTGGTCACAGGCTGTCGGCACTCGGCACTGGCAAGCAAGCAATGGTTCGTTCGTTCCCTACAAATACTATACGGGCTCGCCGCCGCGTCGTCATCTTGGTTCTTCCCCCCATGCCCGTTGCTCCGGCTGCTGCCACAAAGTTGGAGCTTGGAGGGTACCGGCGCACTTCAGATCACACACACACACACTCTCTCTCCCTCTTCTTCTCGCGGACCGGCATCACAAGGGCACCGATCCGTCGTCCGTGGTCATTCAATCCGTAGGTGCGTTTCGATTTCACGCCCAGCCCCAACTGCCTCCTCCTGTGTTTGTTGCCTTTTGTTTTTTCCTCGCGATCGAACTTCCTCATGCCAATGCCTTTTGTGGCAGAACCACCTGAATTAAACCGGCTCAAGTGTATTAACCCTCACCATTAAGGCATCCTCGGTTAACCTTACACTTCAAACGGAGTAATCCACTGGTCTGTCGGGTATAACCTCCCGATACAACCACGGTGAACGGATCGAGCGCCGTACATACAAATGCTCATGCGACGATGAGCCCAGAGGATACCACATTCCAGCAAGTATTACATCGTTTGCATAAGTCAATATTACAGACCTAGTTCTGAGTTTAGAAAACAAGTACTTCAATTAACATAAATAAGTTCTTCAGAGTTAAATTGCAGCGGAAATAAACAACGGAAACTACTCGACGATACAAGATGTCTCGATGAAGCCCGTACGAGACATCACTCGGCCTTATCTCCGTTGGACGGGGGCGCATCCCATTCCACCGACCAACCAGGGGGAAGAGTGCAGGGCCAAGTCAAGCTAGCAATCATGTCTTCAAAGGGCTCACCTGAAAACGAGTCACAAGCAAGACTGAGTATACTAATACTCAGCAAGACTTACCCGTGTAGTGGAAACTACTCCACCGACTCTAGACATGCCAGGCTTTTTGGCTCAGGGGTTTGTTTTGCCGAAAAGCATCTACAAGTGGGTCCTTACTTTCAACTTTTAGCTCAAGATTCTAGTCTCGTTAGCCAGTCTAGGTAAGCAGCTATCTAAAGCATACATGGTGAAGCATTAAATTTTCCATCCAACCAGTTCATTCATCATCATTGTTCCTCTTCTTACTCTGTGGGTAAAAATGGTTAAGCAGTCTCAATAGCCGTGAGAAACGGACGATTCGAATCGAATTTCTTAACCTTGCAAGGGAAACCCAAACACACGTCACGTGGTTACTCCCTAGAGTCACACGTGCAACTTTTCCCCTTTCTTTCCGGGTCGTGGATCGGGGCTACCCTCCGAGAGTACAAGAGCCCCACGCCACGGTTCGGCGCCGGGTCGTGACCACTCTCTGCACTCGCCATATGCACATGGGACCGAAGTTCAAAGGGTAGGATGCCGTCCCCTTGCCGGGCCAATCAGGTACTTAAGCTTACCGATTCCCATAATCTCGGCATGTGTTTAGTACGTTCAAAGACTTAACCATCACTACCACACCCTGCGGCCTTAGCATTTTTCACTAGACAGACGGGCCTCATTCGTAACCATCGTTACATAACCCGTCCGTGTCCTTATGATTGCAGCGTGTAGTAGTCATTCAACTCCTATTTTCTCGCGAGTGACAGGAAATCACTCGACTTTTACCGGAGTCCTATTAGCACAGCATTCTATCGAACCTTACATCTAGTTTTCACGCAAGGGTTCCTGACATCATGCAACTAAGTTTTCATCCAACTCCTATAAACTTAATGCACAAGCAAGGAGTAAAGAGTTGCATAATTTTGGAAAGAATGGGTTATGCTCCGGGGCTTGCCTTCGCAGTTCGCTTGGGGATCTTCCGAACTTGGGCTCGGGTCTTCAAAAGCTTCAGTTAGATTTGCTTGAGCTTCGCGCTGTTCACTCTCGGACGCGGGCACCAGCTCGTAAGTTCCGTCGGCGAGAGTCGTCGATTCTACATGAGTGCACAAGTTTAAGTTGTGGAAATAGCACTTAATTACGATTTGAGAGTAATTACTACAAGGGATAATTTCTGGTCATGAAATTTTGGATTTAGGCAGATCAAGGAAAGGTTAGGTGTGCTTACTGTAAAATTTTCAGCCAATTTTATGTAACAGATTAATTCCGAAAAATAGATTTCCTTGTTGCTGTTAGACACTTGTTCTTTTTGTACAGAACAACTGGTGTAACAAATGAGTCTAAGATTTTTACAGAGCTTTCACTTAAGCATGCAGAAGCTACTGTAATTTTTGTAGGATTTATTATGCAGTATTCAGAGCATAGAAAATATGACATTCTACACCTAGGCTTTTTAAAGATTCATTTTTACAGGACCCTACATAGGGTTTTTGTCCATGAAACTTTTTACACAGCAACCTCTACCCTAGTGTAACTCCCAGTAATAATTTGGGGAGTTTCCAAGCTAAGATACTATTTTCTTGACTTAATGTATGTTATTAGCACATAATTCAAATAAATAGGTTACTGTGAGATAAAAAGTCTCCTAATTTTTCTCTGGCTTCTAGGTACCAATACATTAGCATAGGAAAAATTTCAATGGGTGACTCGCCACCTAACTGCAGGGATAAAATATTTTACTTACACATGAATTAAAACTAAGTTTAACAAACAGTAAATCTAGAGATGGAATTTGTGCCTGATCTTTTTACACAGTCCTAATCATCCAGCAACTAGTTCACTGCCCAAAATTTAGGGTCAGCATTGTTCTAGAACAGTGGGTATAAAATATGTTCATTAAAGCTTCTATTTAATGTAGAGCAAAATATTTTGAGATTCTGAGAAAATTTTTGTAACAAAAGCGGTAGAGTTTGTTCTTAGGATTCCAGAACAGTTGAGTTTGCATTTTTCTGAATTTTCTACGATTTTATACGAATTTTACAAGTTCACTGAATTTGAATCTAGGTTTGAAATTTTCTTTTACAACTAGGTCCTTGAATCTTACGCTCAGACCCTTCTAAAGATTTAAATCCTTGCAATTGGGTCCTCGGCGGCTCGGGTGCGGCGGCCGGCCGAAATTCCGGCGAGGGGGCTCGCCGGCGGCGAGGGGCGGGGGTCGGGGAAGGTTCAGGGGTGCGAGGGCTACCTTGTGGGGGTGTTGTCCAGGTGGGGGACGGCCGGGAAGGGCTCGCCGGCGTTGGAGCAGAGGCGGCGGCGGCGCGGCTTGCGTCGACGGCGGTGCTCCGGCGGGCTTGGGGCGGCGTGGTCCGGTCGATGAGCTTCAGTGGCGCATGGGGAAGCTACTCCGGGGCTCGGCTTGGACGGAGGGGGTCGGGGTCGTGCTGTCCACGGCGAGCAGGGGCGGCGGCGGCGACGGCAGCGCGGGCGGCGGTGCTCCGGTGGCTCTGGGTGGCGTTGGGTGGGTCGGTGAGCTGCGGTGGGGTGATGTAGTGGTGGCTGGGTGCTCGGTTTGGGCAGTGGGCGGCTGTGGAGGGCTGCCCACAGGCGGGTGGTGCTCGGCGGCGGCGATGGCGCGGCGAGGTGTTCTGGTGGCGGGGCTTCGCGCGGGCGGTCAGGGCGGGGGTTTTATAGGGATAGGAGGGGGCGTGGAGATGCCTGGGTGACGCGCGGGGCGGGGCACGGCAGCGGCGTGCACTGGGCGCGGCGGGCGGCGGCAGAACGCCGGCGCGGCGTGCGGCGAGCGGGCGCGGTGACTGGGCGGCCGCGATTGTGGCGTGGGCGCGGTGAGATAGTGCCGGGCGCGGAGTGGGGAACAGCTGCTGCAGCGGCTCGGGCGGAGGGCAGGCGCGGCAGCTGGCGGGGCGCGGGGGCCGGGGCGGCACGGCGGAGCGCGGCCACTGGGCGAGCGGGCGGCGGCCTGGGCGCGGCAGCGCACGCGCGGGCGGGGACTGGGCGCGCGGCGTCGGGGCGGGGCAAAGCCGGCCGTGGCGGGGTGGTGCGGCGGCCACTGGCCTGGCGCTTCGCGCCGGTCAGGCGACGCCGGCCACCTGGCGCGCGGCGGGCGGGCGCGCGCGCGCGCGGCGCGGCAGAGCAGAGGGGGAGACGCCAGGGACCGAAATGCAAAAATTCGAAAAAGTTCAGGGGGCTGGGTGCAAACAGGGCGTTTTCTCCTCTTTCTGATTTGAATTTCAAAAACTTTTGAACACGAAAGTTGTTCAAAATAAAAAGTTCTACAACTTTGGTTTCAGGCAAAATTTCATTTGGCTTATGGTTTTAAAGTTATTTAAAAAGTTTCAAATGTGTCCAATGTGCCCCAAATTTAATTTGAATTCCAACTGAACCCGTTTTAAATTCTTTCCACCCTCTCATTAGTTGGTTTAACACATGGAGTTAGGCTTATGTCATTGATTTTGGATTCGTAATTACCAGGGTTGTCACACCTTTCTTCTTTTGGAATAGGTGCTTTGGGCGCTTCTTCCTGCGACACACGCCGGGTGTTCACCTCACCTTGAAGAAACCGAGGTTGTGGTTTTCTGGTCTTCGATTCGGAGCTCGTCTGCATGGGGTGTGTGTCCTCCAAGCAGCTCAAACGGGCTAAAGAATATGAGGATCCCAACATCTTGGCTAAGGAGGCTACTTGTAAGAATCTGCTCCCCTTTTATGTCCAGCTCAAGAAAGAAGGAAACCATCCTTGCGTTTTCTTGATGTTCATCTGCTCATATATATGTGCTTCTTGCAGTTTCTGTGAATGAAGTGGAGGCCCTCTACCAGCTGTACAAGAAGATAAGCCATTCCATATTCCAAGACGGCCTAATTCACAAGGTACAGTCGGCTTGCAATGTGACCAAACTTCAATTTTCTGAAGATGAGAAATTGGCTGAGTGATTCTGAAGCTTCAGAAATATAATTGCACTCTTCTTTTTTCAACAGGAGGAGTTCCAGCTTGCTCTCTTCAGGAACAGTAACAAGAAGAACCTTTTCGCCGATCGGGTTAGTTCCTAACTTATGCTGCCCCATGCGGTTTTCTCTTGCTCGGTTTAGTTCTGGAAGTAGTAAAGTTCCAGATGTTGCCCATGGACATTGACCTGTTCACTTTATCATAAGTTGGTTAGCTCCATATGGAAGCTTTTCTAGAAATACCTGGTGCCAGCTAAACTGCAGATTCTGTTCATATTTGTGATTCTTTGTTCTACTGTTCTATCATATACACAGATATTTGATCTGTTTGATCTCAAGCGCAATGGGGTGATTGAATTCGGGGAGTTTGTTCGGTCCCTCAACATTTTCCACCCAGATACACCGATGGCAGAAAAGATTGCTTGTAAGCATCCCAAATCCTATTCCAGCTCTCATATTCTGATTATTTTGACCGAGCTAAATAATTAGCATTATTTTGTTGTAGTGTTTCAGGATGCAAATCGTGAAAAGTTCAATTAGTAATACTGCAGATTATCTCTCTCCCTCTCTCTCTCTCTCTCTCTCTCTATCTCAGCAAAAAATGTACAACAAAGCACAGCTACTGACAATTGGGCAGTTTTAGAAGATAGATGCAAATATTAAAGTTAATACCATTTAAAATGAGCAGTAATCTTGAATTTAAGTAGTTGCCAACCTCCTGCACTTATCTGTAGCCAAAGTATCATCTTCTGCTCATATGTTTCTCTATGTCAGACATCTCATGGAATTCCTCCTCGCAGTTGCATTTCGGCTATATGATCTGAGGGGTACCGGATTCATTGAACGTGAAGAGGTGTGTATCTTTAATTATTTGCTTTTGATCATTCAGTAATCAGTATGCTTTTCCATAGTTCTTTCCAAGGATGACACTACTTGTAAAAAGTGCAAATTACCACACTACTGTAGTTTCCATACAAACCTGGAATTCAATATTCAGTACTGCAGTGCATTTTTTATCTTCACGCAAGAAATCTACACTTGAACAAGGGTAACCTACTAAAAGTGGCGTGTAAACTTCCTTACTGCTTTATAACCCTGAAACTGGAAATCCTAGGTTAATTGAAACTTTATTTTTGACCATCCATGCAGTTGAAGGAAATGGTGCTTGCCATTCTGAATGAATCAGAACTGATTCTTTCTGACGATGCTGTCGAACAAATTGTGGATCGGGTACAGTGCATCGACATAAATCGTTACTTACAGCTCATCCCACTTGGTCCACGTATGTCCACCACTGAGCTTACAGTGTACCGTGACACATCTGTTTGCTCTCAACAAGTTCGCTTCACACCAGCTGACTTTTTCACTGGCACAGTGAAGCGCCTAGTAGCTTTTAGTCCAATTCCTTCCAAAACTAGCCATAGGTTTCATTTTGAATTCAACTCTTGTGGTGCAAGAAGCATCCACATCACAAAGCCGCCAGCCAACACATGGAAATATGGCATGCTAACTCAAGTTTTGGCAGACTTTCAAGCAAGCAGACATGAACGAGGACGGGAAGATAGACTCTGAAGAGTGGAAGGCTTTTGCAAGTAAAAACCCGGCTTTGCTGAAGAACATGACGCTTCCATACCTAAAGTAAGTCTACCTAGTACATTTTCATCTTGTACGGATGTTTGGTATTTGTCTGAGAAACTTCATGTTGACACTACCTTTAATATGACTTAATCTACCTAGTATCAAACTCTGACGGTTGCGATGCATTGTGCGTCTCCTATATAGGGACATAACCATGGCGTTTCCCAGCTTTGTTCTGAACTCTGGAGCTAGTGATGAAGACCCTGGCAAGCGCTCCCATGCTCTTCCATATATTTCTCAGTGTGGGCATTGCCAAGCTGTGAGGAAGGACACTGCTAGTTCATGTGACTCAAGTTTCAGACATACAACTGCAACAACCCCTGAAGGTGCAGGCACAGATCTGTGATTTGAAGGGTGTGATTAGGAGTACCCATGTATGGAAACAAAGAGCCCCGCATCGAAGGACATCACGTAAATTAGTGCTGGAACAAACCATAAGGTTGTTGTAACTTGTGAGCAGGTGGTTCACTTGAGGGCATGGTTGCAAGGGACAGAATGATGTCAGGCCTTCCCCTCTTTTGCTTTTGGTCCCTGGGGCTGTAAACTGGTATGTGAATTGGTTGATTATTAACTGATGCTGTAGCACCACCTTATACCCACCTGTTAGGACTGGACTTCCATGGTAAACTTGTGTTGACTGTGAATGGTTGTATATTTTGGAAGCACATTTTTTGCAGAATAGTAGAAACTACTGTGGACAGCAGTTTTGACATAATATACTCAGAGACAAGATTTCAGGTAAAACCTCAACTAACTTTATGCCACCGAAATTATTCATCACTCCTTAGTACATATAGGTATCAGCATATGTTCTGGACTTGTGGTTTGACCATATAGATCCTCTTTCCTCTACATTGTGCATCTGCATATGAAAGAAAAAAAACATCATACTTTCATGTAATCTGAGCTGTCTAAAACTGGCAAGTTTATCTTTATAGATATCTGTAATTCACAATTCTAAACATTTCAGCGTGTCCCCTCTTTCAGATTCACAATTATAAACATTTCTTTGAAACGAATGATAGGCTAGTAACTTCAGATTGGTTCTACAGCTTCAACTTTACCATCTGTTGCAAGTCCAAAGGATAGCACATCTTGGTGTGCTGGCCTGACCACACATTATCTGCCAGGATGCGGTTGACAGCATCTGTTGGGTGGAATTCATCCCACCAGACATGGCTTGATGCGTCGCCACACGCCATCTGTGGAAGAACACACATGATCAAGCCTCCATACTTGCCCAGCCCACAGCAAGCATCAGTGGTGGTGACAAAACCTGCACATTGCAGTACCTCAATCAGTTGTGAATGCTTCCCTAAGGACAGCAAGTAATAATACAAACTTAATAATTATTCATGTGCTCACCATAACGCTCACGGTTATTTAATATGTCCACAGACCCCTCGAAAGTATCGCAATAGCTGATCATAGAATCTGGGTGCTGGTTGATGAACTCATTGGACATGTGTCTCAGGGCATAATTGAACTCGATCACGACATTGTTGATATAGTCGATGCATTCCCCACTTTGACTGCCATACTCCTCGAGGAAATGAGGTGCACAACCAACAGGAGGTAGGCCCATCAGTATGACCTTGCGAACATTGATGTTGTACAAATTCTGCATAAAACCGTCACTGTCAGAAAAAAGCAAGTCCATTATACAACAAGATTTGCAGATGAAAAACAAAAAAAATAGAGAATTCCAGTTAATACTGAAGGATTTACGACCTTCAAAAGAATACTCATGGCCTTATAAATATAAGAAGAAAACTAAACAATCTTCTGCCTCTTGTATCAGTGTACATATTTCAACTCTTGGGTGTCAGACAATACAATAACTTCAAGCCATGTGCACCTTCAATTAACAAGCACTGTATGTTCTTGTTAGAAATCATCCAGTTGATAAATTAGGCATAAAGAATCAAGGTATGTATGAATTTGAACTTAACCTGCTGTATCATAGTCAGGTCATGAATACAGAAGGATAAGTATGGAAGCTGATCCACAAGTCGAGACTGAAGTAAAAATGGAGTTAACATGGGCTAAAATATGGAGGGCACTATGCAGCACAAAGTACAAATAACTATAGAAATATAAGTGAGCGTATCAATGAATCAAAGATATGTTTAGTCCAAGACATAAATCAATATCAATTATTGTTGATCAGTCCCTGGTAAACTCAGAATAATTATTTGAATCAACTGAACTTAGTCCCTTTCCTGGGGTTAGTTTAAACTTCAGAACTGCAACAGATACAAAAAGGCGAATGTAGGCACAGCCCCTCAAAGCATGGGATCATTTATGCTGATTGCAAGTGAAAATAGTTTAGGCATCAAGATCCCTGCGTATAAAGACACCAAGTTGAACAATAGTATCACAACTAGTAATGCTCACATGGCTAGCAATGGATTAAGCGTGACACCTCCAACACACTGATTTGCACAAAAACATAGCTATCGGCCTAGCACACTCCAAACAAGGCAATGCAAGCAATGCTGCACTGAATGAAGTAACCGGAAAACAAGAAGTGCACCTTGATTTCCTGTCTCATTGTACTGACAAGGAGCTGGTTGAACTCCCAAGGGAGGTAACGCATCTGAACACCCGACACATTGCGCAGATAGTAGTGGATGAAGTCGTTGCTCCCGATGGACACGAAGAACACTGACCTCCTGAACAGGTTGGCTGCCGCTGCCTCCCCGAGAGCCAGGGACAGCTGCTCGTATGTGTCCTCCACCTGCTGCACCTGCTGGGTCAGCGACACATGCATTCCCTGCAGCACAACAAAGATTACAATCAGCATCAATGATAAAATGAAGTACCACACGAGTGAAATGAACAAATCACAAATTAAGTAACAACAGAATGCCAGTGGTCTGCGCCCAAATAGATTTGTCAACAAAATCATGAAAATGCAGCCCGCCAAATCTAGCTTAGCTTCAGTTTTGTAGGGGTGATGGGATAGGAGGACACATATACCAGCTCAGAGCCACTGCTGGAGATGATACCGGCTGCAGCGGACGCGTAGTTGACGCCCTGGATCAACCCATCAACGTTGGAGAGGCCAACACCACCGGCGCCCGTGCGCATGTTCTGTTCAAGGTAGGGAGGCACGAAGGGGAGGCCCAGCCGCTCCGCTGCACAGAGAGACGCACTCGGCCATTGATCAATCGCGTCAATGTTTCTGAAACTAAAAAGGAGGACGCCGCGGAGCCTGCGGCCCTCATTGGTCATTACCGAGGTAGTCGACGGGGATGCGGCCGTTGGAGAAGCGCCCCGTGGGGCGGTGCGTGTCGAAGTCCCGGCCGTAGGGCTCGCGGTCGGCGCGGGCGAGCGTGCCGAGGTAGTTGTTGGTTCCGACGTCCGCCGTGGAGTCGCCGATGACGAAGAGCGCCGGGACCAGCGGCGCGGGCGGCGGGGGCGGGGGTGGCGGGGGAGGCGAGGCCGCGGCGGCGGTGGTGGCAGTGGTGGCGGAGCAGCGGCGGGGGACGGAGAGGAAAAGAAAGAGGAGTGCGACAAGCGGCGCCATTCCCGGCGCGCGGTGGCGGTGGCGAGTTGGCGCGCTCGGGCGGCGGGACGGACGTGGGAGGAGTGGTGGGCTCGGTCCGTCGGCGTAGTGGACTCGGACAAGACGGTGGTGGACTCGACGTTGGTCAGGCTGGGCCGGTTGGCTTGCCGGGCCGGTTGGTTGGGTCTGATCCGAGTTGTTGGTCGGATCTAGTTAGGGCTTCGTTTTATTTTATTTGTTTTAATTAAAGAAGATGATCTAGTTAGGGGTTAGAATTACATGGTGTTAGAGGAGAAGCGCAGAAATGGCCAAGATCAAAGGATTATATTTAGGGCATGTCTAGTTCATGCCCACATATCGCAACACCTAGTATAACTTAAAGTGTAGACAGAGCGAACAATTTATTCAACACACCTTAGACAAGGTTCAATATTAGATGAGTATTGATGGCCCACGTTATACTAGCACAAGGGTTTATTTGAGTGAATGTGCAAGATCATCAATATAAGTTCAGTGCATTCAGCCTTTACGCAGTTTAGCTAAATCCCTATTATAGTTGCCTTGGAGAGCAATGGGCAAATGGCGTGATGAATTGCACTGAGAAGGATGAAGGAAGTTTAAAGTAAGGCTTCAATGCTTTGCTTCTTCTCATATTCATTTAGGTTGATTAAAATTGAATTGCAAGGGTATCAAGCTCGTGGACTTAATTTCCAACTATATAAAATGTAAGTCAAGCAATAAAGATATAATTAGACCCCGTTTGGAACCTTGGAATTGAATTCCATTCTAATAATTATAATTTAGATACAAATCTGTTAAGCTAATATGATTATATACGGAATATATTTGTATACTATTATTGGCCATATGAGGGAGATACTTATGTGTTATATTTCTACTATAGAGGAGTGAGTCAAAAAGCGTGCTATAAGTTACGGAATAGAGACATAGCTTGATGGTGTATAAAATTAATTTCCATCTCCCATCCAATGAATTTAGGATAGACTTATATCTAAACTTTGAAAAGTGGTTGGAAAGTGGTGGGATGTCAAATTTTAAGGCAAATAATTTAGTTTATTAAGTAGATTTTAATTCCTCCAAAATAAGAGGATCCAAACGGCCCCTAAGAAAATTTCATTTGCGAAACGGAATGTGGCAGGATTTGTTGATCGTGTTCAAATTAGTCATGCTATTTGAATTTGAAATTTGATATTCCAACAAACATAAACAACATACAAGGGAATAAAGGAAGCCTTAGGACCTTTTGATATATAAATGCCTAGAGAATTTCTGAGGAGAGGATACACACGTATTCGTGCAATACTCCCTAAAGGTAAGATCGATTATAGAGAAAATTTTCTATTTGACACCACTAAATGAACGCTTTCTTTTTTAGTCCTCTTTTCTTAAAGTTCCTTATTTGACACCAAAACTTACATTCATCCCTAAATTGACACTTACGTCACCTCTGTGAGCTCTTACCGTGAAATCCCTATGCAAACCTGTCAGATTATTTGAACAGACCAAAATGCCCCTGGCCAAAGGATAGGATTGAACCAGACATGCATCTCTTGCTCTCTTCTCCCCTACCCCACTCTATTCCTTCAAACCCTACCATACCTCACGGTGGCGGCCCATGGATCCGGCGGAACCAGGTGGAGGCGCGGCCCCCCACACGCACGCGCGACCAAGCGGAGGCGCGGTGCCCGGCAGCGGGGCCAGTCCGCGGGCCCCAGCGGGAGCGCTGCAGCGGGATCCGGCTCCCCTATGACCGCAGGCGCTCCTCCTGTTGGGCCTGCTGCAGGGGGCGGAGGCCCCAGCGGCCGGGATGGCGTGGCCTGTGGTGCCCCTAGCACAGCGGGTTCCGGCTCCCCTGCCGCGGCGGCCGCGAGCGCCCCTCCCGCTAGGCCTGCTGCATGGAGCAGGGGCACGGGCCCCAACGGCGAGGCTGGCATGACCTGTGGCGCCCCTAGCGCAGCGGCCTCAAACGCTGCTCCCGCCGGTCGTGCTATTGCAGTAGAGCTTGAATGGCTAAGACCAGAAGAGTAAGTTTTTCTTTAGCACGGTGTTCTTGCTTACCATAGGAGTAGGAGTAGGGATAGGCTAATGCCAGTAGGAGATTTCTACCTGTAGCCATGCTCATGCATTATATTGTTGGTTTTATTTTTAGAATGGATCCAAATTCATGTTACTTGCTACAAATAAAACTGATTGGAAATTAAAAAAAGGCCAGAAAGGATGTCAAATGTTTCAGTTTTGAGAATATTATTGATTCAGATTTGACAAATTATAAGGATTTAGTTGAAGAAATTGTGGAGAAGTATCCGTCGGGTTATTTAGAAGTTGCACATGTTCAGTACTATGATGCTAATCTAGAAACCTATCAAGAAGTGAAATCTGACCAAGATTTGATGGCTATGTTTGAGAAACACTCTATTGCCAAGGTTGTGCAGATGTTTGTTGTATATTGTGATCCCTCTAAACCATATGAACCAATAAGTGAATGGGATGGTAATGTGCAAAGGCAAGCTAACAGCAACATAAAACAAGATGAAGATAACTACCTTTGCAACCCGTTGCTAGAGAATGAGCATGTAGATGTTGATGCGGAAATCATGTACCTAGAGGATGCACTTGTCCGTGTGCTTACTTGCTGCGATAAAGAGAAGGATAAGGACTACTGTTGTGATGATGAGAGGGAGGATGCACCTGTTCAATTTGGAAGTATGTGTGAACTGAAATGTATATGTGAACCTTGTCTATTTGGGATCCTAATGTATTTATCATGATGTACCTCTGAACCTTCTGTATGCATTTGTGATATTAATGTGCTATTAGCCTTTGGTCTTAATAATTTGCTCATGCATGTATCTGTGACATGTATTGATGATACCCATGAATTTTTGTATAATCAGCTCAATTGTCATGCATAATTTTTGCAAAAAATGAGGGGTAAAAAATATTATAAATAATGCAAAAATAGTCCACAGCAACGTGTATAGATACTTTTTTTTTCAAAATATTCAGAAACGTGTACCAATAACAATTTGGTTAGATTAATATAGGAGGGGTAAAATGGTCTTTTCAGGTGGTTGTTAACATCGTTGCAGCTCAAAAGTGACAGAAGTGTCAATTTAGGGATGAATGTAAGTTTTGGTGTCAAAATAAGGAACTTTGAAAAAAAGAGGACCAAGCAAGGAAGCGTTCTTTTTAGTGGTGTCAAATAGAGAATTTTCTCTAGATTATATTGTTTGAAGAAACATTCCTATTACGTGTTTATGTAATTATTACCTTGGCCAAATGTTGTTTGGAGTTTGTAGGTTGAGACTGCACGTGTGAACGCTTCTCAATTGTAAATGGAACCAGTATAACACCCTATGTTTAAAAAAGATCCTATTTTATGAATGACTATTTTATGAATGATGTGGGGATGGTTTTCAAAAACTATAACGGATTTTTTTATTTCTATCAAGGTAAAGAGAAAATAAGCAATTTATTTATTTATTTTAAAATTCAGAATTCTAAATAATTTTCTGTTTATTCAAAGTCTTTATTTCCTTACGCGTAGAAATTGCACTGTTCGCCTATACGACCGTTTAGTCCGTGTACACGCCGTGTAAACGGTACACAGTGGGCAGCCGTGTCCGTTTGATCAGCCGTTTGTCCCATTTAATGACGGTGTAATCCGTTTAAATGGCCGTTTAGTCCGAATAAATAGCTAAACGGTAGGTGACCGACTATTTAGCGTTTACCGTTTAGGCTAACACTGAGAAATTGTAACAGGCTAATGACAATTACTAGAAGGTTTTTTTTCATCCCCTCCCAACTCTTCATTCGAGAGGGAGGGGGGGGGGGGGGGGTGGTGGGGCTTGTTCACTATCACCATCCACTTTCACTATCAGCATCCTCCACCCATGTCCACCTCATTTCTCTTGGGAAGGTGCTCTACCTCAAGCACTAGTAGATCATCTTCTTTTGCTGACTCGTCCTTTGCTTTCACCCTCGTCGAAAAAGTATTATTTGATCCCAATGTATTACAACAAGACTACTTTACCCTCTAAACTATAGAATCAGGATTTAACCCTCTCAACTTTGCAAACCATTCACTTATCCCATTTTTAGTTTTGCACAATGGTTTTAGGCAGGTGACGCGTTGAGGTGGACGGAGATGTAGGCCCCATTTATATAAGTGGGCAGGTTCTCCTTGCTTTCTCTCCCTGCTGAGGCAACCAGCGCCGCTGGCCAAATTCATCACCCCCAGTCAACAATTCGCACCAAGCACTAGTAAAACGGATTACCTGTGGCATCCTCTTCTTTCAATTTATGGCAATTTATGGTTGCTGATGTACGTAGCGCTGCGTCATGCCACAAGCAGGATGTGGAGTAGACGAAGAACAACGAGAGAACAAGTGGCTTCACACGCTTCTCTCGGCCCCGGTCATGGCCGCCGGCAGCATGCTGCCATCGTAGAGGTCGTTGAATTGGAACTGCAGTGCTCCCCATCAGCATAGGCAACTTGAACCTCGCGCCAATAGACCGCCGACGAGTCCTTGTAGGCCAAATCAAAGTTGGAGCAGCCATAGATGGGATCTCGCAAAGGCCGAGGGAGCTGCAGCTGAGGAATGCTCCATGGTGAGGGGCCCGCAAAGGAAACCTCCATGGCTGAGGGAGCTATGGGGTGAAGGTGGAGGGGACAGCGTTGTCGACCTCCATAGAAGACCACATAGGACGCCGCAGTCATGGGAAGGCAAATCGGAGGTGACGATGCAGATGTGTGCGTGTGGGGTGGGGTGGGGGGCACATATTGAGGCACAATTGGGCACAATAGAGGGAGGAAGCAGTGGTGGAGGTAGAACGCAAGACAAGAGGTACCGGTACTGTGGCAGAACCACCTGAATTAATCCGGCTCAAGTGTATTAACCATCACCATTAAGGCAATCTCGGTTAACCTTACACTTCAAACGGAGTAATCCACTGGTCTGTCGGGTATAACCTCCCGATACAACCACGGTAGAGCGGATCGAATGCCATACATACAAACGCTCATGCGACGATGAGCCCAGAGAATACCACATTCCAGCAAATATTACAACATTAGCATAAGTAAATATTACAGACCAAGTTTTGAGTTTAGAAACCAAGTACTTCAATGATCATACTAAGAAGTTCTTCAGAGTTTAAGTTACAGCGGAAAATACAAATAACGAAAGCTACTCGACGATACAGGATGTCTCGATGAAGCCCGTACGAGACATCACTCGGCGTTATCTCCGTTGGACGGGGGCGTATCCCATTCCACCGACCAACCAGGGGGGAGAGTGCAGGGCCAAGTCAAGCTAGCAATCATATCTTCGAAGGTCTCACCTGAAAACGAGCCACAAACAAGGCTGAGTATACTAATACTCAGCAAGACTTACCCGAGTAGTGGAATCTACTCCACCGACTCTAGATATGCAAGGCTTTTGGCTCAGGGGTTTGTTTTGCCGAAAAAGCTTCTACAAGTGGGTCCTTACTTTCAACTTTTAGCTCAAGATTTTAGTTTCGTTAACCCTTCTAGATAAGCAGCTATCTAAAAGCATACATGGTGAAGCATTAAATTTTCATCCAACCAGTTCATTCATCCTCATTGTTCCTCTTCTTACTCTGTGGGTAAAAATGGTTAAGCAGTCTCAATAGCCGTGAGAAACGGACGATTCAAATCGAATTTCTTAACCTTGCAAGGGAAACCTAAACACACGTCACGTGGTTACTCACAGAGTCACACGTGCAACTTTTCCCCTTTCTTTCCGGGTCGGGGATCGGGGCTACCCTCCGAGAGTACACGAGCCCCACGCCACGGTTCGGCGCCGGGTCGTGACCACTCGTGCACTCGCCATATAGTGGGACCGAAGTTCAAAGGGTAGGATGCCGTCCCCTTGCCGGGCCAATCAGGTACTTAAGCTTACCGATTCCCATAATCTCGGCATGTGTTTAGTACGTTCAAAGACTTAACCATCACTACCACACCCTGCGGCCTTAGCATTTTTCACTAGACAGACGGGCCTCAATCGTAACCATCGTTCCATAGCCCGTCCGTGTCCTTATGATTGCAGCGTGTAGTAAACATTCAACTCCTATTTTCTCGCGAGCGACAGGAAATCACTCGACTTTTACCGGAGTCCTATTAGCACAGCATCCTATCGAACCTTACATCTAGTTTTCAAGCATGGGTTCCTAACATCATGCAACTAAGTTTTCATTCAACTCCTATAAACTTAATGCACAAGTAAAAGAGCAGTGAGTTGCATAATTTAGGAAAAGAAATGGGTTATGCTCCGGGGCTTGCCTTCTTGTGAATAGTTAGTCCGGGGATCGTCTGAACGTTGACCCGGGTCTCAACTGCTTCAGTTAGATTTTCCTGGGCTTCTCGCTGCTCACTCTCGGACTCGGGCACCAACTCGTACGTCCCGTCGGAGAGAGTAGTCGTTTCTACATGAATGCACAAGTTTGAGCAGTGGTGATGGTAAACGACATGATTTCCTTCACGATAAAGTTGCGGTTCATAAGACATAAGTTTTGCTGTGAAGTTATTTACTTTAACATTTCCTGGGCAATCGTTAATAGAGTTTATCTTAATCTATTTAACTTCATTAAAGAAGAAGGGGTTGTGTTATATTGAAAACTTAGTTTTTGTTTTAAACACAAACATGAGTTGAACACAATTACTAATCTATTTAGCTTCTGGTAATAAAATTTTTATTCAAAGTACATTATGCAGAGCTAAGATCGCTGTAAAAATTTCAGACATTTTTGTGTAGCATGTTAAATATGAAAAATGTAATACACAGCCACTGCTAGAATCTAGTTATTTTTATACAGAACAAACCATGCCAGTATTGGTGCTAAAAATTTTACAGGGTGTTGCTATAACCATATTTGTGCTACTGTAAATTTTTCAGATTTTATTGTACATGATTTAGAGCATAATAAATGGGACAAGCTACGCTCATGTTATTAAAGATTATTTTCTACAGGATGTTATACAGGATTTCTATGTATGAAACTTTTTGTACAGCTTGAGCTACTCTATTGTATTTCATAGTAAAAAGATGAACATTTTCTAAGCGCTTTACTAGTTATTTTGAATTAGTGAAGTTTTCCCACCACAAATTCATATGAACAGGTTACATATAGTAAAAATGTTTCTAAACTTTTCTATGGCCTCTAGGTATTACTACAACAACACAGAAAAAGTTTCATGACAGTAAACATCACAGAACAGCAGGAAAAATTAGTTCTAACACTTTATGGCATAAAACAAGGTTGGACAAAATGTGTATCTAGATATGGCTTTTGGTCCTGATCTTTTTACACAGCCCTAAACATCAAGCAACTAACTCACTGCCCAAAATTTAGGGTTAGAAATGATCTACAACAGTGGGTACAAAAGAAGTCCATTAAACCTTCCATTTAATCTAGAGCAAAATATATTTAGAATCTGAGAAACTTTATGTAACAAACGTTGTAGAGTTTCTTCTAAGGATTCCAGAACAGTTGAGTTTGCATTTTTCTGAATTTGCTACGATTTTATACGAATTTTACAAGTTCACTGATTTGGTTAAAACTTTCTTTACAGAGGGGTCCCTGAAAACTAGCAGAAAACCCCCTAGGAAGATTTGGGCGTTTGCAATGTAGTCCCTGGTCGCAAAACACGGCGGGGATCATCCTGTCCGGCCGAATTCCGGCGAGCACAGTCGCCGGCGGCGAGGGCAAGGTGGGGGAGGAGCAAGAGGAGGTTGGGGGCTACCTTTGGGTGGTCACGGTTGGGGCGGAGGCGGTCTGAGCAGGGCTGCCCGCGGCTACCAGGGGGGCGGCGGCGGGTGGAGCTCTGCTCCGGCGAGCTAGGCGACGGGGCTTGGGCTGGGAGGCTTCGCGCGGAGGTAGGAGAGCGATTTTGGGGCCTAGCTCGGGTCGAGGAGGGGCGGAGGAGGGAGTTCCACGGCGGCGGCGTGGTGCGGAGCTCGGCTCTGCTCTGCTCTGGCGGGGAAGAAGAAAGGAGGGGAGGGAGGGGCGCTGTGCCGGCTTTATAGTTGGTGGAGCTCATGGGGGCGGGCTTGGCACGGCCAGAACGCGGGGTGGAGGGGGCGGCGAGGCTGGGCGCCATTGGTGCGGGGCGGCGGTGACCAGAGGCGCGCCATGCGTGGCGTGCATGTGCTGGGCGCGCACCGGGGCGCGACGTCGCGTGCGGGCGACGCGGCGTGCTACTGGCGAGCTGGGCGGCACAACGGGGCACGCCGTTGGGTGGCGGGGCGGCGGCCAGCGACTGGGCGGCGGTGCGGTGCTGCAGGGCGCCGGGTTGGGCAGGGGCTTGCCGTGCGGGAGGGGGAAGAAAGGCGCGGCTGTGGTTGGGCGAGCGGGGGCGGGCAGCAGGCAGGGCGCCGGGGGTTGGCTCGGCGCCTGGTGCCGCGCAGGCGTCGAGGGCCAGGTGGCCGGCGGCGGTCGGGCGAGGGGGACGGTGCAGCAGAGGATGGGCAAGGGCCTAACTGCGAAAATTCGAAAATTTCCAGGGGGCTGGATGCAAATAGGATATTTTCTCCACTTTCTAATTTGAATTTCAAAATCTTTTGAACATGAAAGTTGTTCAGAATAAAAAGTTCTACAAATTTCGTTTCAGGCCAAAGTGCATTTGAGCTTTAGTTCCAAGGTTATTTTAAAAACTTAAAGAAAACTCTATTCGGAGGGCGCGTCATTTTATTTCAAAATTTCATTTTCTTCCCTAGGCTTCAACTAACTTTTATTGGTCATGCTAATACTGGTGTGCTCATTTAATTTCATAGCCATATTTGCTTTGATGTGAAAGTTATCCAATTTATTTCACTAAAGTACATGCATTTATGCACATACAAACTTTTAAAAGGTAGAAGCAAAATCAAACTTAATCCATTCCTTTTATTTTCTTGGTTAGCGATGCATTTTATTACGCCAGTAAGACTTGTTTAACAATTAAAACACCTGAGGTGTTACAAGTACTAATATGTGTGCTTATGTTCTTAATTTTTAAGCTACAATTACTAGCTACTTCATGGATTTTGAAATTAGTAAAGAGTGGCTATGGTCTCCTTTGGTCTACATGTAGCTCCGTCCGTGGGAGAAGAGATGAGCAGTCTGGAGCAATTAGAAGTTGCAGAGAGAGAAAGAAGTTGCAGAGAGAGAAGGACGGAGATGGGGAGGAATGGGGGAGCGAAAAAGCTCCACAACGGCGGCGATGTTGGCACTCCTTAGCCTATACGTACTTATCCGCAAGCATACGGATACCGATGTAGCTTTCACCAGAGAGTTTAGGTGGGATATCGAATCCAAGGAACGATAAGCGCAACCAGACCTAGAACTCTTCAACCGGACCCACTAGGGGAGAAGAGGTAGGAGGATAGAGGGCCTAACTTCAGATAGCCAACTCGTTACCCAGATAACTTGCTACTCACTAACTTGATCTGCTTCGGCGGCTGGAAAAGGAAGGACTTTAGAAAGGGATGAGAGGGAAGTCCAACAGCAACTTGCTACTACTGCTATGAAAACACCCGAACGTGGTGGACTACGAGGGACGGACATGGCTGTCACCACCTGCCGACTACCACACTGTTTCGTGGGGGTGGAACACAACCCAAGGTAACTAACCAAGCCTAGGCACCATGGCTATAACTATCGAGTTACTTACTCCTACCGTATACTTAGGCAGAGAGCAAACTCAAATAGGTAGAACTTGCTACCTACGCAGACAGGGGATCCCACAGATCAACGAAAGTAACTAAATGAAAGTAAAGAGGAGAACTAGTGAGATACTGAAGATGGACGAGGAACTTACTTAAAGAAGCTTTATTCCTCCGAGGTGGCTACAGAGTTGGAGTAGGACCGAGGGAACCTGACTCATCTCCTAGCTTGGCTCTCACCCAAGGTCTCACCTCACACTCTCCCTATTCTACACTAAGGTAGAGCAACAAAATTAAGAACTCTTCTTCTCTCCAAGGATGGTGTGTTAAGAGTGGAGGTATGGGCAGCTATTTATAGCTCTTCAAGGTCAATTCTCGGACATGTGTTTAGCTTGTATGCTGCCTTGACGGTTGATGTAACTTCCACGCGAAGGGGGACACGTGGCGCTTCAGTGGGAGGCCGGCCAGCCTAGGAATGTTGTCACGTGTCACCGCCTTTGGCCTGGATGCTCCTGATCTCTTCCTAAACTCGGCAACGGTTGCGTATGTTTGAGGCTGAAAAGTTAGAGGCTGGCCAGCCTAGGAGAGGCCGGTCGGCCTAGCTCTGGTTCTTCTCAGCCCTCCGTTGCACCGAATCATCTATCAACGCGTGCATGTACTCCAGGAAGGCGGTTTTGAGCCTGAAGGCCAAGTAGACGATGCATGTGGGTTCATCAATCCGTGGCTCAAGCCTTTCGACCGTAGGATGTGTTCTTTTGTGATGTGCCGGTCAGGGTGGCTTGGACTTGTCTTTGTGAGTATGTAGGTGAAGATTGGGTATAAGCCGGCCGACTTGGGATTTCTCCCATTTCAACCAAATTTGGTATATTGATCTCCTGAAATCAAATAAACACCAAAACTAGTGGAACTCATTAGGGTAAATGATTTTAGCATGATTATGGCCTTATAAGTATGAAATCCGGAGAAATGTTGGTGGTAAAAATCATGAAAATTGACCACCAACACACCCCCACACCTAGACTTTGCTCGTCTCGAGCAAAAGGGTTGAATTAGATCCAGAGGATCAAGCAAAGTCCAGGGTCATGAAACCAAAGCATACATAAGAGCTATTTCTAAGCTTCCCTCATACCTTGGATTCCGGGTGGCTAACACCATCACTTTCACCTATTGATCCTCAGAACAAATCAATGGAGAGCATGATTCCTCTTATTCCTAGTACTTTTGCATGATTTTCAAGATTTTGGAGGCATACTCTCGTTCTCTCAAGCCACTCAGTCGCTCAAGGTGTTTGATCCTCACAAAAGCTTTTCATGAAACCTCACCTACTTCTAGAAAGACCGTATGTGGAGGTTAGGGTAGGGATAGAAAATTGCATATCTTTTCCATCTATATCACAAGATCAAATAACTTGTCTTTGAGAGATCATGTCAGCCATAGACTTTGGTCAAGTGCGAGTGAGTGTAGAGAATGAATGTCCTCGAGTGGTATTTGCCTCTAGCTGCTTCTATCTTTCCCCTTTCTTCTTCTTTTTTTTTTTACTTGAGCAAGATGATTTCTCACTCTCTTTTTTCTTTTTCTCTCAGGGGGATGAAGAGCTGTTTGAGCACCATATTTGATGGACTTGTTTGATGGATGTGTACGAGAATGACCAAAGTACTAGGGTGATCATGCTATGTCTCATAGGCAAATATTTTTTATCACGCTCAAGAATAGAAATGATAGCTATGTTGGTTCAAAACTATATCATGTATATGTATCGCTCTGGATAGGACTTGGCAAGGTGAGCATGAATGAGAGTTGCCTCACGTTTTCATTTCAAAATAAAATTCTCCAAGACTTTGAATCAGGAAAAAGAATGTTCCTCATGTCATTATATCATGAAGGTCAATAAGCAAAAGATCAAGTGATCCTATTATAGAGTTCCAAAGGCACAAAGTACTTGCATAAGAAATAAAACATAGGAACCTTTGTTAATCATGTAAAGATTTCATCTCTTTCTAGGTATCTCATTCAAATTTTAATTTTGTTACTTCAGGTGCGAGTTTGAATAAAAACCAGGAAAGGATAAGTCAAAGGGGTCGCAAACCTCCATGTCGAGTTGGGGTGTAGCAGGTAGCTGCCAGGTGGGGTCGGCCGGCCTGTGTCTGTGGCACGAACTTCAAGTTCAGGTGCCACATGAACAAGCTCGGTTCCAGGGTCTTGATGCAACATGCACTTGATTGTTTTGGCACGGGTGGAGGCCAGTCGGCCTAGTAGAGGCTGCCCGGCTCAGGTTCAGTTCTATTTGTGTTCGTTTTTGTCCAGGGACTTGTTGACGTGTCGCTCGTTTTAGTTCTCTACGCACTCGATGTAGAATTAGAACAGGGGTGTGGTTGGCACACAAGTGTGCACCAACCACTAGTGACAAGGCATGAAACAAAACAAATTTTTTTATTCAAATTAAAATGGAGGTGCAGCTGGAATACAAAAGATTGGAAACAAAATTTGAAAGGGAAAATTCAGCACCTAAACCTAAACTAATCTAGCCTACCACCCATCTAATCCCTCGGGTCTGGCCCCGTAAAGCTCCTCATTCCCGGTCGCCTTCGCAAGGCGCTTGATCTTTGAACAAACAACCTTGCGAAGGGTGTTGACATTGTCATCAAGGTCCATCCTTTCGATCTCAGACTCCGCCACGCGCTCATCCATATTATTAAGCTGCAACTTGAGCGTGGCGAGCTGCCCCCTTCGCTCCTTGATGTCGGCGTTCTCCTCCTCCTCCTCCTTGTTGCTGTCGGTGTACACCCAGATCTCCGAAGGGCCACAGATCGGTGGTGCCGAACGGGTGCGCCGCATCGAACTGGGGTTGGAGTCTATGGACTCCCTCTCCCATCGATCCAGGGGAGGCAAGAGAACCTTCCCAATCCCAACCTTTCATCCATGCACGTGAGGGCATGGTGGACTTGCGCTGCCGGGAGTGTACTCCGGTGATGCAGGTGGCACCATCTGCAAGGCGGCGACGTGCGCGACGCGCCCTCCCAAAGAGGACGGCACAGGGCGCTTGCCGATCACCTTCCTTGTGGAAAGAAGAACCCGTGGTCGGCCGTGTCGACGTGCGCCTGCCAGTGCGCGCGTTGGCCCCCGCCCCTGGACTTCTGGTGGAGGACATGCTGCGAGATGGCGACGATCGGGCCGAAGGTGAGGCCGGCCAGCCTCTCCCAGGCTAGCCTGCATGAGGTTGTCGCCTCTGGCCAGCAGGCGGCGAGGAGAAGGCCTCGGCCATCGCCAATGGCTCGATGATACGACACTGCTTGAAGATGCGCGGCTTTTGTTGGATTTTGAGGGTGCCGAAATGGAAGTGTTGGCCATGGTGACCGATTTTGGAGTCCTGGGGGTGTATTGCGCGGCCATGGTCAAGGATCTTGGGATTGCATAGAAGCTTTGAAGTTGGAGAAGGCGAGAGGTTTTTGGAGGAAGAAGAGTCCGAGGCCTTTCAATTTAAAATGAGGCTCCGCTCCTCAATTCTCTCGGAGTTTCGAAAAGGAGGTCGGATAGACTTCATTCAAACTTGAACTTTTGAAATCTTGCTCGGGGCTAGGCCGATCGGCCCCACCTTGTCAGGTGTGGGTCCCGGTCTTCTGGAACGTTCTCCTTCTTGCTTCTACTTCTAGTATTTGGGTGCACAACAGGGTAGAAAGGGGAAGAAAAGAAAGGGAAGGAAAAAGAAAGGAAATCTAGCCTAAGATACGACACATTTAAGGTCCGACGATGACCATAGACGAGGGTTGTAGCTCGAATAACTCGTAGACGTCTATTTTTTCGAGTTCCGGTATTTCAGGCTTGAGGAATATTTTCAATCGTTGGCCATTAGCCTTGAAAATATCCCCATCATCGTCGTGGAGGGTTATAGTGCCATGATCGGCAATGTTAATTACTAAGTAAGGCCCTTTCAACTTACTTCTAAGCTTACCATGACCAGATAAATGAATGCGAGAGTTAAAGAGTAGTACCTTATCTCCCGACTTGAAGTGTTTGATCTTGATACGCTTGTCATGCCATCTTTTCGTCCGCTCCTTGTAGAGCTTGGAGCTGTGGTAAGCCTTCTCCCTTCATTCATCCAATTCAGCCAATTAAATTTGCCTTTTAACTCCGGTTGATTGGAGATCCATGTTCCACCTCTTGATTGCCCAATGGGATTTGAATTCAAGTTCAACTGGCAAATTGCAAGTTTTGCCATAGATCAGTTGGTACGGTGTCATTCCTATCGGCGTCTTGAAAGCTGTTCGATAAGCCCAGAGTAGCTCGGGTAACTTGCTCTTCCATCCTTCCCCATGGCATTCATTGTTTTCTGCAGAATTTTCTTAATTTGTTTGTTTGACGTTTCTGCTTGGCCACTCGTCTAGGGATGGTACGGAGTTGCAATCCGGTGATCTACTCCCAACTCGCTGAGACACTTCCTAAATATTTTATCAATGAAGTGTTAGCCTCCATCAATGATCACAATTCTGGGAACTCCAAAGCAAGGAAATAAGATTTCCTGGAACATTTTCTTTGAGTTCTTTGAGTCGGCCGCAACATAGGGAAGTGCTTCAACCCATTTGGTCATGTAGTCCACTGCCACCAAGATGTACTCACACTGCTCTGACATAGGGAAAGGACCCATGAAGTCTATCCCCCATACGCCGAAGATTTCCACTTGAAGGTTTCTCTTCAGTGGCATAGCATTTCGAGAATTGATATTCCCATGTTTCTGACATCTTGGGCATCGCCGCACAAACTCCTTAGCGTCTCCATACATGTTTGGCCATAAGAATCCACTCTGCCAAACTTTGGCATGGGTCCGGAATGCTCTGTAGTGCCCTCCATATGGCGAGGAGTGACAACGCTCAAGAATCTTGCGGGTCTCACATAGCGGGATGCAGCGGCGGAGTAAACCATCAGCACAAACTTTGAATAGATAGGAATCATCCCAAAGGTGATATCTGTTGAGGTGAATCAACTTCTTTTTTGTCTTCTCCCGGAGGTATATATCCAATCACCATGAAATTCACTAAGTTTGCATACCATTGACTGGATGTAGTGACCTTCAGGAGAGTATCATCTCTCAAGTAGTCATCAATTTGTAAATCCAATCCTTTGACTTGCATCCTTGAGAGATGATCAACCACACAATTGTCCGCTCCTTTCTTATCTCTGATTTCCAGATCAAACTCTTGTAGGAGCAGAATCCAATGGATGATTCGTGGTTTGGCATCCTTCTTAGTCAAGAGGTACTTCAGTGCAGCATTATCCATTTATACTATCACCTTAGCACCAACCAAGTAGGATCTGAACTTGTCAATGGCAAATACCACTCCTAGAAGTTCCTTCTTCGTTGTCGCGTAGTTCAACTGGGGTCCGATCAATGTCTTACTGGCATAGGATATGGCATAATGCTGCTTATCTCTGCATTGACCCAGCAGTGCACCGACGGCGTAGTCACTTGCATCGCACATGATCTCGAAAGGAAGTTTCCAATCGGGAGGTTGTATGACGGGTGCAAAAATGAGTGCCTTCTTGAGGGTGTGGAAGGCAATGAGGCAATCTTCATCAAAGTTGAAAGGAGTCTCTTTGGCAAGAAGACTTGTTAAAGGCCTAGCTATATGGGAGAAATCCTTGATGAATCTCCTATAAAAGCCAGCGTGCCCCAGAAAACTTCGAACTCCCTTGACATTCGTTGGGGGTGGCAACTGTTCAATCACCTCAATCTTTACCCGATCCACTTCTATCCCTCTTTCTGACACTCTATGTCCGAGGAAAATCCCTTCTCTGTCCATGATGTGACACTTTTCCCAATTAAGGACTAAGTGCGTTTCTTGGCATCTCTTGAGAACTTTATCCAAATTCTCAAGGTATTCCTCAAAGTCCTTGCCATAGACTGAGAAATCATGCATGAATACCTCCATGATGTTCTCGATCTGATCAGAGAATATCGCCATCATACACCTTTGAAATGAAGCAGGTGCATTGCAAAGACCAAACGACATTCGCTTGTAGGCGAACGTGCCGTAGGGACAGGTGAAGGTAGTCTTACTTTGGTCATCCGGATGAATAGGAATTTGATGATAACCAGAGTATCCGTTGAGGTAGCAAAAGAATGAGTGCTTCGCCAACCGTTCAAGCATCTTATAGATGAAGGGGAGAGGGAAGTGATCTTTTCAGGTAGCCTTGTTGAGCATCAGGTAATCGATGCACATCCGCCATCCAGTTACTGTCCTCTGAGGTATGAGCTCATTTCTCTCATTCTGGACAACTATCATGCCTCCCTTCTTTGGAACAACCTGAACTGGGCTGATCCACTCACTGTCTTGCACGAGGTAGATGATGCTCGCGTGCAGTAGCTTCAGAACCTCTTTCTTTACTACCTCCCTCGTCGCATAATTAAGCCGTCGCTGATACTCTCTTGACGGCATATGGACCGGTTCCATTGGAATGTGATGGGTGCATAAGTTGGGGCTGATCCCCTTCAAGTCTTGTAGAGAATACCCAATGCCGGATCGGTACTTCTCCAAAACTGCAACGTGCCGCCGAGTTTCACTCTCTGTCAGTTTATCACTGATGACAACTGGCGTGCTTCTGTTGTTGTGGAGGAAAGCATACTTCAAACCAGGAGGCAACGGCTTCAACTCGGGAAGAGGAGGTTGCGGTTTCTCTTTTTACTTGAGTTTACTTCTGCCGTCCGTTCTGCCGTCCGGATCTGTTTCCTGGGTGAAATGAAGGTCATCTTCGATATTGAGCTGAGTTAACCCTTATTGAACAATGCTTATCATTTCTTCCACTGGGTCTAGCTCCGGTCTAGCTTCTGCAATGATATTGCACGTGCGTACTAGGCTGACCGGGATCCTTAGTTTAGAGAAGGGTGCAAAATATGCCGCCTATTGATACTAAAGTAAATTTTAAGTAAACTGAATAAGTACATGTATCGCGGTATGTTGTTGTCTTTTAAGGATTGCTCCAGTTGCATATCCCACTATATTATGCCTCACCAAAGAAATTAGCAATTACTCTCTTCGTCCAAAAAGAAAATTATTCTATGATACAAAATTTATCCTACAACTTTTGTCATTGCGACCAATTTAGTATGTGCATTTGTATGCGACAATTAATGAACCCTAATTCGGCTAATAAATAAGATCAAGTAAGATCATTTTACCTTCTTATTAATCTATTCTAAAATTTCTAGAGTGATTTATTTTTTAAATGGAGTGAATATGACATATTTCAAATAATTCAAATTGAACACGGGTTAGACTGGCAATAGATATCGCCATTGCCACGTTGTTAAAACATTATGGACAATTGACTAGATGACATCAAAGTTATGACAGACATCAGATAACTACTAGATAGAACCATACAAAACATAGCGATTAGCTTGTTAGGGTAAGCCTTTATGTTTATAGTTAAGTTGAACCGGCAAAAAGACTACTAAATTTGAATCCTCCCACAAATTGAAAACCTTGATAAATGTAGTAAGTCAAACCTCCCAAACTTTCCTAAAAGTTAAAATTTTATTAAAGAAAAGGGTACTAACTTGAACATTTGCATTTGTTAGATTTATTTTGAATTTATTAAAATACCCTTTGCATTTAAACTTAGGAAAAAAAGAAATAAAGCCTCCAAGTGGCCCCGATGGAATTTGGATGCAGTTTGCAAAGAAATTTCCAAACACTTGTATCTGATGCAACTATCAGTATCGATATCTTGCTCCTTTTGCACCCATAGTCACATGTAATTCAACATCCTAACCAGCGTTTGATCAAATCTCTCTACTGGTAGGATAATATTAATTGAGATATATGTAAACTTTATGAATTTTAGAAATCTTGAACATGTCCCCACGACATGTTATGATAAGAAAAATAAACAAAGAATGAACGATGACTCTTGCAAGCACGATTCATGCACCGAATTTCATATATCGACGAATCATGGAGCCCTTATCCGAGCCGGAGAAAACAAAAATTTCTCTCGCTATTATCCCAGCCGAAGCAGATAGGATCGGAGTCGGGGACGGACGGAGTCAACCACCCAACGGCAACAAAAACTAATCCACCGATTGCGAGAAAAATACCATGAAAAATCCTCTGAAAAAGCGAGCAAAATAATCGCAACAAACTTCCAAATCCCTCCTTGGAACATTCAACAACCAAACCCCAACGCAAACCCACTCACCCATCCCCTTCCAGAGCGGCGGCCCCCGATCTCTTCTCTTCCCTTCCCATCCCTTCCCTTCCGCATCCGCCGGCCGCTCCGGGCCCCTCCCCCGCCGGAAAGATCCCGGCTTTCTTGGGTTTCCGGCGAGGGTCAGGCTCCAAGAAGCAGGAGTGCCTCCCGGCGGCGGCCCCGCGGTCGATGCGATCGGTCGACGCGGAGGGGGCGGAGAGGTCGTCGGATCAGCACAACCGCAAGAAGCCGCGACTGGAGACCGGGGCCAAGATGCCGCTCGCGGACGCCCTGGCGGCCGGCGGCAGCGGCGTGGAGGCGGCGGCGGGCGCCGACTTCACTGGCATGGTGGTGGAGGAGATCGTGCAGCACCCGCTGCCGGGCTACGGGGCGCCCGTGGCGCTCAGCTTCTGCCCCGACGACCGCCGGGTGGCCTACCTCTACAGCCCCGACGGCACGCTCCACCGCAAGGTGTACACCTTCGACACCGCGCAGCGCCGCCAGGAGCTGCTCTTCGGCCCCCCCGACGGCGGCGGGCTCGAGGAGGGGAACCTCTCCGCCGAGGAGCGGCTGCGGCGCGAGCGCGCGCGGGAGCGCGGCCTCGGGGTCACGCGCTACGAGTGGCGCGCCCGCCACTCTGGGGGCCACTCTTCTCGCGCTGGCATTGTGGTGCCGCTGCCGTCCGGGGTAAGTGAATTCTTCAGAAGCTCCTGGTGTTAGTTCTTCCTTGTGTGAATGTCTCCTTAGGTTCAACTCAATTTCAGAACAAATGAATTGGATCGAATGCAATAGCTTTTTTTTAGAGTTCTAGGGAAAAAGCACCCCGCCCAGTTACATAGTACGAAATGAATGCAATGGGTTCATTTTGTGCATTTGACTAGAGCTGGGTGACATTTGGTTCCAAAAGGAAATTGCATTTGATCGCCCATTGAATCAAGCAGATCGAGATTGTACAGTTTTAGTTCAATGGATGGGATTATGATGTGATAAATTGCTTTTGAAGATCATAGTTGAATTAGCATTACAAATCATACTTGTTGGGCTAATAGACTTGGGTATATAGCCCTTTCTTTGGTGTGGAGGTGGATTTCATGGAAAAGTTGCAATGTTTTAGTTGAGCGGGTTTAGGTGGCCTTATGGTGTCTAGGACTGCCAATTTACCCGTAGGGTCGAGTGTGTTGTGCATTGCCCTTATTTTCTGGATGTGGGTTTAACTGGGCAGGGATGAAATTGCAGATCTTGTTATCTTTTAAAGGATACTGTAAAACAAAAGTCCAAGTCATTTGAATATTTATATGGCATTCTAGACTTGAATTTATAATTGAATCAAAATTGTACAGTACACCTTGAGGTAATCTATGTCTAACTGTTTATCGCATGCATGTCGCAACACCGAACACTAACTTGAGTACTTGATAGCTTCGCACACCTAATATCATTAAATATAGAGAAAATACTTGTACATTGGTCTGGTTTGTTGTATTACACTATTACCAAATGTAGTTTGTTGTTGGATCGATCAATTACTAATTCAGTTCTATGAATAACTTACATTGATAGTTGTCGGTACCAGTCTTGTCAGCTGATAGTAATGATAATTTATATTCTGAATTTAAGAGAATCAAATTTGGAACCTGCTCTACTTATTTATTTTTTATGTGGTTAATTAGTGCAAACGTTCTTGTTTTGAGAATATTATTGTATTTGAAATAGTGTTAATTATTTCTGAAAAATGTCTGCACATCTTCAGTTACACTTTAGTGCATCAGAGATATATTTGACTGTACTTCCTCCTGTTTCAATAGGTTTACTTTCAGGATTTGTCTGGCTCGGAACCAGTCCTGAAGCTGCAAAGTTCTCCCACATCCCCAATAATTGACCCTCTTCTATCTCCAAACGGGAGCATGATTGCGTATGTTAAGGATGATGAGCTGCATACCTTGGGTTTCTCTAATGGAGAAACTAAGCAATTAACTTTCGGTGCAAGAGAAAGTAGGAAGGTATCTCCTTTACAAATTTGTATATTCTTAATAGAACAATATTATTTGAGTGTTAGCCAGCATTTTGCTAAAAGGAAAAGCTTATCATGTTGACTTATCAGAAGCTTTTGAATGCTTCATTTTTTGCATGTCCAATGTTACTATATTTCAAATTGCAAGTTTATTTTGACATTTATCATAACATATTATGCATTCTAGTTCAAATGCATTGGGACAATCTCTGGGTATTATTTTTTTAATTAAACCATCAAACCACTGTAGCACTGTTACTGAGTATCAATGGCCTATTTGGCACTTGTTTAATCTTTAGTTAGCCACCAATAAGCTTTTTCTGGAGCCAGAGAGCTGGATTGTAGTGGTTGATCTTGTCTGTAAGCTTTAACTTTCCTTCCAAAGGTATTCTACTACAGTTAAAACAACAGCTAGTTGTTCTTTTACTTATTTGTGATGTTTGAAAAAATCTCATGTTTTGTATTCTTGTTCGTGCTACTTTAGAACCTGACATTTGTGTTTATTTTATCTTTTCAGATACACGGACTTGCCGAGTACATTGCACAGGTGCTCAACTGCTCATGACAATCCATCTGCATTGGTATGAAATTGCTTCGACTGGTGCAAGCTAATATTTTCATTTTTGATATTTCAGGAAGAGATGGAAAGGAAGATGGGATTCTGGTGGTCTCCTGATAGCAAACACCTTGCATTTACTGAAGTGGATTCAACTGAGATTCCACTGTATAGAATTATGCATCAGGGTAAAAGATATGTTGGTCCAGATGCTCAAGAAGATCATGCATACCCCTTTGCAGGAGCAGCTAATGTTAAAGTGCGACTTGGTGTTGTTCCTTCCCATGGAGGAGAAGTAACTTGGATGGATCTGCTTTGTGGAGATCCACATGGTTCCCACGGTGACGAAGAATATCTAGCTAGAGTCAACTGGATGCATAATAATGCTCTTGCTGTTCAAGTTCTTAACAGATCTCACACAAAACTTAAATTGCTTAAGTTTGATATTACTACGGGTAAAAGGGAAGTCTTACTAGAAGAACAACATGATACATGGGTCACATTGCATGATTGTTTCACTCCACTAGACAAAGGAGTGAATAGTAAATATCCAGGTGGTTTTATTTGGGCCAGTGAAAAGACAGGATTCAGACACTTGTATGTTCATGACAAGAATGGTGTGTGCTTAGGGCCCCTTACACAAGGTGAATGGATGGTTGAACAAATTGCTGCTGTCAATGAGAGTAATGGGCTTATATATTTCTGTGGCACACTGGATGGACCATTGGAGACAAATCTGTACCAAACCAATCTCTTTCCAGATTGGAGCCTTCCCTTGCAACCCCCTAAAAGGCTGACTCATGGAACTGGCCGGCATTCAGTAATTCTCGATCATCAGTTGCTGAGATTTATTGATGTGTACGACTCAATAAAATCTCCACCTGTGATCTTATTGTGCTCTTTACTTGATGGAAGTGTAATTATGCCCCTGTTTGAGCAGCCATCGACAGTTCCGTCACTTAAAAAGTTCCAGCAGCTGTCTCCGGAGATAGTTGAAATTACAGCCAAGGATGGGACCGCTTTATATGGCACTCTCTACCTTCCCGATGAGAGAAAATATGGGCCACCTCCCTACAAAACATTGGTTAGTGTTTATGGTGGCCCTGGTGTCCAGCTTGTTAGTGACACATGGATGAGTACAGTTGACATGAGAGCTCAATACCTACGAAGTAAGGGTATATTAGTTTGGAAGGTAAATGTTCTTTATTGCTTCTTTTGGAGGTTGAGTCATTTTTCTTTGGGAGGTAGTGTGTTATTAATTTAGAAGTTCTTCTATGAGAATTGCATGACACATCACTTAGAGAGTAAGATGTTTATGGACCTTAGTAACAGAAGGGGTGAAATTTTTTTGCTCTAGAGCCAAGTGACATTCCAAAGCAAATTGCCGGCTATCAATTGAGGAGTTGATAAATGCCATCAATCTTGACTTATGAATGTGACTTCCACTGTATTGATAAAATTTTAATTTATGATACACAATCCCGACCCAACCACCCACACTCAAGAAAAACAATAGAAAATTTAACATGTGAACTACATTTCGTGATGCACCATTTCCACATTGTACACGAAAGTGTAGGCTAGAAGTTCATTATTGTATATTTTAATTCATGTGTGGATAAACAATATTTGCATTAAATCCTTGCAGGCACCTTTATATTAAGAAAATATATTCTCAGCTGGCTAGCAGCTGGGTATCAAACAAATGGAAACCGAGTCGTTTCCTTCACAGCAACCTGTACACTGGAAAACTTTGCCAGTGCTGCTTTTTTAAACAAAATAAGTGTTCACAGCTGTAGTGCAAGCATAGTCACTTGTATCATGCAAACTCTTGGTACATGTAGCATGGATTCTGTCATTTATTTGGATTAATGCTTAGTTCGTGACAATAAATTTATTTAACATTTAATGACTGACACTGTTTTTCTTGCAGATGGATAATCGTGGATCCGCAAGGAGAGGACTGCATTTTGAGGGACAACTGAAGTACAACATTGGTCGTGTTGATGCTGAAGATCAATTAGAAGGGGCCGAGTGGTTAATAAAGAAAGGCCTTGCAAAACCTGGCCATATTGGTATTTATGGCTGGAGCTATGGTGGGTTTCTGTCAGCAATGTGCCTTGCAAGGTTTCCAGATACATTCTGTTGTGCGGTGTCCGGTGCTCCAGTGACGGCATGGGATGGTTACGATACCTTTTACACCGAGAAGTTCATGGGTCTCCCCTCGGAGCATCCTGATGCTTATGAGTACGGGTCGATCATGCATCACACAAAGAACCTGAAAGGGAAACTGCTCCTCATCCACGGGATGATTGACGAGAACGTGCATTTCAGGCACACAGCGAGGCTCATCAACTCGCTGATGGCGGAGGGCAAGCCTTATGAGATCCTCCTCTTCCCTGACGAGAGGCACATGCCACGCCGGCTCGGTGACCGGATCTACATGGAGGAGAGGATCTGGGATTTTGTAGAGAGGAGCCTTTGAAAGGACACTTGTATAAATTTAATTGCCCGCTGTGGGCTGGGATTGGGATGTTTTTGGCACATGCATTTGAGTTCTTTTTTCATTCCCACCTGTAATTTATTCACAAGCTCAGTTATTTGATTCTTTTATCTGCCTTGGATGGTTGGCAACTGCTTGGGTGCGTTTATACAGGGTTCAAAATAATCAGACCTTCCTGTGTTGTTGTATCCTCGGTGAAGTCTATTTAGTCTGGTATAGTTTTTCGTTGGTAAAAGGAAGAAAATCTGTGATCTCCATCTCCCATCTATTTTAAATGTTTCATCTAGTACCAACTTCTGTTTCTAAATATTTTATATGTTTGATCATTTTATTTGTATCTGAATACCTGGCACTTTACACTTCCGAGCACACTTCAACATTTTATCCAAAACCATATGAATTTTCTATAAGCGAAATATGTGTTTCCAATTTAGAAGCATTTAAAGAGAACTTTATAAAGGGTGTGTTATTATTTCATACATAAAAAGTTGTGGATAATTGGCCATGTATTTGAAAATATAGTCTGTTAATGATTTACTAATTGATCTAATTAGACCACCGCCGTCTCTCTTGTGATTTGCCACCGTATAATATTTCTTTTCTAAGAAAAAAACTAAATTTAGAGTTGTTCGAAAAATTCTGAAATTTAATAAAAGCGCATACACAACTAAATTTTTAGGAAGTAGCTCTTTTAATCACCCAAATTAACTGTGCATGACTCAAGAGACTCGTCGTGATTAAATTTTTTTTACGCCAAGCAGAGTATGGAGTGGAGTGACTCACCTTGGAGTCGCACCAAATCGATATAGATTGTCGTGACCTAGTTGGAGATACAAGCCAAACTGATTTGTGTGACCAAAAGACCTACATGTTGATAGTTTATTTTCTGCATATATTTTCTTTAAATTATATATTATAAAAAGCTTAAATAAAAAAATTCCCCTTAATACTGCCACCTGATATTGCGCTCCTCCATGTTTGCAACCATCCTTCATCCACAATAATGCAATATGGTCTAGTCATCATCGCCCGTACCTACATTGCACACTGCTAGAATTCTTAGCATACCTACCGGGGAACTCCGGATTAGTACGGGATCCCTGCTCGGTACAGTCCGGACGGTACTAATCCATCCGGTATGAATTTAGTATGATGTATTTAGTACCAGCTGGAAATAACAGCCGGCACTCCTCGCCACACAAGATGTCTGGGGCGGCAGTTTAGTACCGGCTGATATACTAAATGCTTTATTTTTTATATATTTGCTTTTATTTCTTTTCTTTTATTTTTCTTTTTAGTTTAATTCGAATTCTATTCATATCCATTTGTGTATAGCTAGTATCTTACTCGTATTTAATTTGTATTCGTATCTAGCATAGTAAAGATGACTACATATATATTATATATATACAAGTTATATACACTTTAATATTACATGTAGTCACACAAGTTGTTTCCTTACAAGTACTTCAAATATTACTAGTCTTCATCATCGTCATCGGCCCTGTTTGGATCAAGTTGACCCACGCTTATCCTATGATCTGCATAAAATTCTCCCTTAGGATTTATAACCTCATCGAGTAAGAATCCACGGAGTGCTTCTTGAATTGCCCCTGATTCCTTCCGGATCGACAAGGCCATCTTTCATCTGCAAGATCTGTCACGTGCAAACATCATTTTTTAAAATTAATACATACGGAATTAAATGAAAGAAATTATTCTTAGTTTTTTACGTACATCGAATTCTTTTTGCATCATTTTCTTTGGACCGCAAAACGTGTGGATGAACTCACATACGTAGTACCCGCATAAGTTATTTCCTTTCGCATGTCTCAAACTCTCTCTCTCTCTCTCTGTGTGTGTGTGTATATATATATGATGAGTTTTATCTCCACTCGCGTGTAGCTACTCTCACCATCAGTATACCACTGTGCGTATGTCCGCATACTCATTTATCACTTTGAATATGTTCGTATACTAATTCTAATTCTAAGATACTTCAAAAGGATATATACAAAAAATTTCAAAAGTACCCCTATTTTTTAAATATATTATAATTATATCTTATTACTAGTATATAAAAATTAGTATGTCCACATACTCTATGTATGGTCATATACCAAACATATATACCATCATAGATGTTCTCGTATGATCACATACTTCACGTACATGCTCTTCGTTGGGTCAGATACATCCTACGTCATGAGATACACATATGGGAGTAGATACAAGTGCGTGTAAAATAGATTTTCCCTATATATATATACATGGATTTGAAATATTAATGATGTTCAAACAAATGGAACTAGATGTGCGAATTGTATCCATACCGGAAAGTCCGTTTTGATATAAAGCGCACTCGGATTCTCTGTGACTCCTATGTGCTTTTTGAGAAAGCGAGTCCATACTTTTTAGAGGATGTTTATGAAGTTTTAATATTCTTCTATTTGTTTTTTCTTAGGGTCGAACACCACAACACGCGTGATTCGATGGACCTCTACTCAACTTGCTATACGAGCTTTTGTTATGTGGAGTGGGCCACAAGTTCTTAGATCAACGCCTATACTTCTTCCGCTCTAAAAAATAAATTATTCTAGAATTCAAAATTAAACATAGAAAATAAGTTATTTCACCGTATATAGAAAGTGCGCGTGATGCAAGATTCAATTAGTGCTAAATATGGATAATATATAGG
Organism: Panicum miliaceum; assembly: GCA_032594955.1. Classification (NCBI taxonomy): domain Eukaryota; kingdom Viridiplantae; phylum Streptophyta; class Magnoliopsida; order Poales; family Poaceae; genus Panicum; species Panicum miliaceum. The sequence goes on along the minus strand of CM064067.1, from coordinate 10,162,048 downwards.
AGCAAATATGATCATTTTACCTTCTTATTAATTTATAATAAAATTTTTAGAATGACTTGTATTTTGGGATAGAGGAAGTCGGTAAGAAGTATTTTTTTAAGGAGATACTAAGCATTTTCTAAACATGTGTAGAAGCTCACAAGCTTTCACATGAAAAGCTAAGTCACGGTATTAACCGTGACTTAGTTTCAACAGTTAACTATTAGCTATAACTTGGAAGCGTGGGACGAGATTCCTATGTAGTTATTATAAGAGAAGTCGTGCCATAGTCACTAAGTCACGTAGACCGGTTCGGAGGGACGTTTCCGAAATTGTCTGTCTATGACGGCTTGCGATAGGGAAGGCAGCGGGTCGGGTAAGATGCGGATAGAGTAAATATCTATCCGTAATAATATCTGAAAGTTCAAGTTTTATTTGTACTCGCAAAAACTATCAGGTGAAATTTTATACCCGTACCTGTACCCGACAAGTACCCGACGGGTATCTGGTAACCATCGGATCTAGACATAATAGCACAAATAAAATATCATTCTATTGATATAAACAAATGCAGTTCGAATATACCATCCATACAATGTAAATTTTTATAGTAAAGAAATATTTAAACATTCTATCATGTATGATTTTATTTTCTCTTCGAGATCTACTTTGTAGTTGCATGCAAGCACGTTTTTGAATTTTGAGTCCAGTACTTCATTTGAGAAGTAAAAAGTGATGACAAGGTACCCCGCTAGAAAATAATTAAGCAAAATCTCACTTTTAGTTGACACAATCTTCTATACACGTTCTCTGTAATTCACATAATCTATACTAGAATAAAACTAAACATGATAATAATATGAATTCTCTAGGTCACAATATCTATATTTCGGATACCCATGGTAAGATTGGATACTCGTGCGTGACTCGCTATATTTCGTGTACCCGACCGACCATACCCGCGGGCAAAAAATCATTCGCTGGGTACGAAATCTACGGGTAAATTTGCCATCCCTACTTAAGGAGCAATAATTTTTTGCTTGCGGATAGAACCCCTCTCCTTCTTTCCTCACTCTCTCACACACGTGCAAGCTTTATTTGCTCCATCTCTGTCGGTGTTTAACCTCCAAGCCCATCGAAGGATATCTCCGAGGTGGTAGATTATATGTGGGGTGTCGCCGAGATCAGGAACTCGAAGGTCCAAGGAACACAAGATTTAGACAGGTTCAGACTGCCAAGAACGTAATACCCTACATCCTGTGTGGTGGTTTGTATTGCCTTAGATGTTGATGCGTTTCGAGAGGGTCCCCGCCCGCCCTTATATAGTCTGGGGACAGAGTTACGTAGAAATCCTAGCTAGATACGAGCTTAGGAGTGCTACTCGAATACTACTCTCAGGTAGTTTACTTCTGTTCCGACTAGTCCTACTACGGTACGAGTAGTTACAACTGATGTAGGACGTGGGCCATGTCCCATCCCTTATAATAGAATATTTACGCTATGTGCGCATGTAACACCCTGGGTATTTAAATTGCGAAATAAACCTCATTAGCTTAACACGACGCATAAATAACTAAGAAAAGTTTAAAAGAAACAAATTATAAATTGGTTTTGCTTTGAATTAAAAATAGATGTGTATATGTGCATAAATACATGTACTTTAATCAAACAAATTAAATAACTCTCACCTCAACGCACTTGGCAGCAAAATTTAATAGACACACCATCGATGACAGGATAAAAAAAAGTCTAGTTGAAGCCTAGGAGAGAATACAAATTTTTGCCCAGGAAATGACGTGCCCTCCGAATCATACTTTTTGCGTTTTTAAAATAACTTCTAAACTAGAACTCAAATGAACTTTGGCCTGAAACAAAACTTGTGTAACTTTTTATTTTGAACAACTTTAATGTTTAGGGATTTTTGAGTTGCAACACAAAAATTTGAGTAACACTTGACTTTGCAAACCAGCCCCTGCCTTTTCTTCTATTTTCACTACAGACCCTTCCTCCTCCACTTCGCCCGACCCTCCGCCTTCCACTGCAGACCCTCCGCTTCGCTCGACCCTCCGCCTGCCGCCAGGCGCTGCAGGCTACTTGGCCGGCGATGCCTGACCGGCGCTTGGCGCCAAGCCAATGCCTGGCCGCGCCCCACTCGCACGCGCTCCTCCCCGCCGCGTCCCTGCCCAGCGCGTGTGCGCCACGCGCACGCCGGCGACGCGCGCCTCTGCTCGCCGCCCGCCGCGCTCAATGGCCAGTCCGCGCCGTGCCCATGTCCCCGCCGCGTCCCGCCAATCGCCGCGCTCGCCGCCCGGCAAGCCAGCTGCTGCAGCTCCTCGCCCAACCCACGCCCGCGTGATCTCCCCTTTCCCCACGCCAAATCCCCGGCGCCCAATCCCCTGCCCGCGCCCGCTACATGCCGCGCTGGCACTGCTCGCCGCCCACCGTGACCAGTAACGCACCCCCGTCGTGCCGCCCCTCCCCAGCGTCGCCCGACCCTCTCCCTCCCTCCTGCAGCCTATAAAAGGCGACACAAGGCCACTCGCGCGCGCCTCAACCCACCAGAACGCCGCCGCCGCTACCATTGCCGCTGCCGTGCACCACCCGCCCGTGGAGCCCCATCCTCCAGCCTCCCACTGCCCAAACCCATCACCCAGCGAGCTTGCCCTCCCTCCACTGAAGCTCACCGGCCTCTTCCCCGACCATCTCGACTGCCGGAGCACCGCTAGCGCCGCCCGCGCCGCCGCCGCTCCCCTGCTGCTCCATGGACAGCCCACTCCGACGCTCCTCCGTCCGAGCCAAGCCTCGGAACGGGTTCCCCTCGATGCCGCGAAGCTCATCGACCAGCCCACGCTCTCCCCTCCTCGCCGGAGCACCGTCGCCGACGCTCCGCACCGCCGCCACCCCTCTGCTCCACGCCGACGAGCCACCTCCGGCCACCCCAACCCCGACCAAGGCCACCCCAAGGTAGCTCTCACCTCCCTGGATGTCCCCGACCCTTTTCCCCTTGCCGCCGATGAGCCCCCTCGCCGGAATTTGGCCGGCCGCCGTGCCAGCACCGCCCAGAGACCCAATTGCAACGATTGAAATCTTTAAAAGAGTCTGCACGCATGTTTCTAGGGGCATATCTGTAAACTTGTGTTTAAACTTTGAATTCAAAAACAGCAAACTTGTAAAATTCATATAAAATCTTAGCAAAATCAGACAAATACAAACTCAACTGTTCTGGAATCTTTAGAAGAAAATCTACAACTTTTGTTACATGCTTTTCTTCAGTTGCTTGCTAAATCTTGCTCTAAGTTAAATGGAAGTTTTAATAGACTTTAATTATACCCATTGTTGTAGACTAGTTCTGAAACTGATTTTGGGACTGTAGATTGGTTGCTTGATGTGTAGGCCAGTGTAAAAATATTAGGACCAGAACCCGTATTTAGCTAAACCTTTTGTTAAACCTTGTTTATGCCATGAAATTATATAACTAATTTGTAACTGCTGTTATATTGTGATTCTTGTTGTGAAACTTTTCCAGAGCTGTTATAGTGATGCCTAAATATCATAGAAAGAGTTTAGAACCTTTTTCCTTCCTGTATCCTATTTATATAATTTTGTGGTAGGAAAATTGCACTAACAAAAATAATTAGTTTCCTTGCTTGGAAAATGTTCAACGTTTTTTTGTGAGATACTTTACAATAGCTCATGCTGTATAAAAAGTTTCATACTCAGAAATCCTACAGAACATCCTGTAGAAATTTATCTTTTTTAACATAAGTGTAGGTTGTCCTATTTATTATGCTTTGTATCATGCACAATAAAATCTGAAATATTTACAGTAACATATATGTGGATAGGTTAATCCGCTGTAAAAGTTTTAGCATCAATACTTGCATGGTTTGTTCTGTATAAAAATAACTAGGTTCTAGTTGTGACTATGTATATTATTTTTTCATAATTTTTCTGCTGCATAAAAATTTCTGAAATTTTTACAGTGCTTTTTTCTCTGCATATTGTGCTCTAAATAAAAATTTTATCACCGGAAGTTACCCAGACCAGTGTTTATGCTTAATCCATGCTTGTACTTCGAAAATTAAATTTTCAATACGACACAACCCTTTCTTGTTTAATGGAGTTAATTAGTTTAAGTTATACTCTATTAACAATTGCCCAAGGAAATATTAACTAAGTAACTTCACAACCAAATCTATTTTTGTGGACTGCAACTTTATCGTGAAGGAAAAATAATCGTCATATACCATCACTACAACTTACACTTGTGCATTCATATAGAATCGACTACTCTCGCCGACGGAACGTACGAGCTGGTGCCCGAGTTCGAGAGTGAGCAGCGTGAAGCTCAAGTGAATCTAACTGAAGCTTTCGAAGACCCAAACCCGAGTTCGGACGAGCCCCAGGCTAACTTTACCTAAGAAGGCAAGCCCCGGAGCATGAACCCTATTTTTCTAAATTATGCAACTTAATACTCTATTCTCCTTGTGCATTAAGTTTATAGGAGTTGGATGAAAACTTAGTTGCATGATCCTAGGTACCCATGCTCTGAACACTAGATGTAAGGTTCGATCGAATGCAATGCTAATAGGACTCGGTAAAAGTCGAGTGATTTCTTGTCACTCGCGAGAATATAGGAGTTGAATGTTTACTACATGCTGCAATCATAAGGTTGACGGACGGGGCTATGGTGCGATGTTCAAGTGGATGATTGATGTCCCGTCTGTTTAGTGAAAAATGCTAAGGCCGCAGTGTGTGGTACTGGTGGTTAAGTCTTTGAACGTACTAACCACATGCTGAGAATATGGTAATCGGTAAGCTTAAGTACTGTTGACGCCGGATTTTGACACGTGTTGAATCGGCGTCAGGAGGAGAAGATTGGCCGATGCGGCAGATCTGAAGGCTACAGTAAGGAATCGGCCGATTGAAGTAACAGTTGGAAATCGGCCGATTGGTGATACAACTTGCGCCACCAGGATGGAATTATTTCGGAGGGTCCTGGTCAAAAGTTAGTCAACAGGGCAACGCTAAGTTGGTCAAGGAGCAATTGAAAAGAATCCTGATTGGATTAGGGGACGGCGGCGGAAGATTCCGCGGGAGTCCGTTTCCTTTAAAAGTTATTATAGATATGGTAATTTTCTTGTTTTTTAAATAAGATTGTAACAAGTCATGATCGACCAGGAGTCCTAGTTTTAGGGTATAAATAGGAGTTGTCAGGGTTTTGCAGACATCAACACATCAATCAACAATAATACTTCTACTTTTCCAGCAATTTACTTTCAAGTCGGCGACTTCGCCAATACTTTTCTTCTTTCACGAGTTCGTACGGATTGGCAGGGCTGCATCAACTTGATCTCCGGCCAATTGGTAGGTTCCGTTTACCGAGTAATATCCGAGCTTTAACTACGGGCGCATCGCTGTGGTTTCGTTTGGATTTATTCACCAGTTATCGATATTTACTAGAATTGCAAGTTTACCTGTTATTCTAGTATCATCACCAGTTATCCAGCCTGAAATCAGAGTAATCGGCTTCGTCATTGTTCTTCTTCAACTTATCATCACACAGCCGATTAGATCTATTTCGAGTGTTGCCTCTGTAGTAATCGTTTAGATCGCTCCAGCAGTTTTCTTTACAATTACTACGCGATTATCGGCTGATCCATAGCCGACCATCTCTACAGCAAATCGGCTGATTCGCCGCCGACGCGCTCCTCAGGACAGATCGGAACTCCAGCCGATCGAAGCGCTTGGAATTTAACACTTTATTTTCTTGTCAATCAACAGGTCAGATTGACTGGCACGCCGCGCGAACCGCACCAGGGCGATAACCCGAACCCGAGCTAAGCAGATTCTCCCGGGTCGTGTGTCCGACGCTGAAGACCATCGGCCGATTCCTATCCGGCCGATTTTAGCGCCAACACACTTTTAGCACGCCCGGTGGGACCAATCCAAGATCTGATATGTCAAAGAACACAGAAATCTCCGACAGTAACATCATTGAGGTCACAGAAGCGGATCTCAAGGACGACCAGAGGGAAGAATTGGCCAAGCATCTAGAAGATTACAAGAAGATGGACCTCTAGTCGTTCAGTCGTACCAGAAGCGGGGAGGCTATCAAGAAGACTCCTATTCTAGCTCCCCGCCACATCACCATTGCTGAGGACTCAGGCAAGATGTCAGAAATGATCCAACAATCCGTTTATCAGGCATTCATCGACCAATCCTCAGTGATGACCAACACGGTGTATAACGCCGTCGTCAGCTCTCTGGCCAGCTTAGCAGTCCAAGGCTATCAGGGACCAGCATATGCCCCGCCAACCACTCTGCCAGCCCGGAAGCCTACCATACACGTCCCAATCGGCTCCTCAGCCGATATTGACGCAACGCCAGGTGTGCAACTCTCCATTGCCCCCAGCGTCTCCAAGATACAGCGGTGCACCATGTCTTCCATCACAAACACCGCTTCAACCCGTCCAGATTGCTTCTGTGCAATCGCTGCCCACAAGCTCGGCACCTTGGGGAGCATCGGCGACGACGTATTTTCCCGAGCCAGCAAACGGATATGGGAGTTATTCAATCCAGGTGCCACATCAATCGGCCGCCCGGCCGACGGTCCCCCAGTATCAGCCGCTCTCATCAGAAATCAGCTGGGGGGCAAGCGCTGTAGAAGCATTCAGAGGCGCGGTGCCAACGATGACATACGATGGGGGGGCGGATTCACTTCGCCATCAACTATCGGCTGCTCAGCAAAATTCGCCGATTCATCACCCAGCCGTGCCAGCTCTTCAGCACATGCCCGCACCGCGAACAGCTGTTCATCAGCAACAGGTGGACTGGATAGCAAGAATAGCAGAAGTAATCCAGGATCAGTTTGGATTGAAGCCAAAAGTGCAAACTTACACCTACAAGACGCCATATCCATCGGCCTATGACTTGCTGCCGTTCCCACACCGCTACAAAGTTCCTGATTTCACCAAGTTTTCAGGGACGGACGATACATCCACTGTGGAGCATATCAACCGATTCATCATCCAGTGCGGGGAGGCTGCCACGCAAGATGCTCTGAGGGTGCGTTTGTTTTCATCATCTCTGTCCGGATCGGCCTTCCAGTGGTTCACCACCTTGCCACCAAATTCTATTGTTACGTGGGCCGATCTGGAGAAACAGTTCCACAAGTACTTTTATGCAGGAGTACACGAGATGAAGCTCTCGGATTTGACCAGCCTCAGGCAGAGGAGCGATGAACCAGTGATGGGATATATACAGAGGTTCAGAGAAGTCAAGAACAAATGCTACAGTCTGGCTCTGACCGATGCATAGTTGGCCGATATCTCTTTCCAAGGCCTCTTGCCACAAATCAAAGAAAGATATGCTGCCCAAGAGTTTGAATGCCTGCGCCAAATCGTCCACCGATTGTCAGGGCAAGAGGTCCGACCGTTTGAACAGCGGAGGAATTTCCAAAAGAAGGTGGCATACTTGGAAGGACCTGAATCCGATGGGGAAGAGGAAATCGGCCTGGCAGAATGGGTCAAAGGGAAAAACCAATATCATGCCCTTTTAGGAAGAAGGAGCCAGAGACATTCGGCTTTGACACGTCAAAGGCCGATAAAATTTTTGATTTATTGCTTCAGGAAGGACAGATTAAGCTATCTCAGCATCACACCATCCCTTCGGCCGATCAACTTAAGAAGATGAAATACTGCAAGTGGCACAACACCACTTCTCATGATACAAATGAATGCAAAGTCTTCTGTCAGCAGATACAATCGGCCATCGAGCAGGGGAGGCTTAAATTTGAAACCCTAGCTAAATCGGCAAAACCAATGAAGATAGATCAGCATCCCTTCCCGGCCAACATGGTTAACGCTGGAGGAAATTCAAGTCAAACCAAGGTGCTGACGTCAGAATCGGCGAGAAGGGGCGGCACTGTCGATCCTAGGAGGCAGATCACAACGGAAGAAATCAAAAGGAACAGGCGGGGGCCAGAACGACCACGCAAGCCCGTCACTTCCCAATTCTTACTCAGCAAGTATCGGCAGCAGCAAGAACAATCAAGATACCAGGAAGAGATGATACGCCGGCATGAAGATCACTGGCAATGTCCGTTCTTCATCCATTGCTGGGAGAACGACATCAGATTGCCGTCTGCCGATAACTGTCCGGAGTGTAACGGATTGAGCTACAACGATCGCCCGAAGCCACACTCTAGGGACAGAGGAGTTGAGCCGATCAGCAGAAATCGGCGCGGACGAGAGGAACAGCGCGTTTCGGTGCATGATCGGCTGGGGGGCAGAGTTGACCAGTACCACCGGTCAAAAAGCAAGATCGGCCAGCGGGATGGACTGGGGGGCAGGATCAGTGTGCACGATCCGCTGGAAGAGATGGCCGATGACAGGGTGTCGGATGAAAATCCCCTAGGAAGAGAACCAGATTGGGAACACGCCAGATCATCGGCCAAACCAGCAAATCCCAGGTGGTGTCCCGATGGCCTATCCAGATCCTAGAAGCGAAGGATCCAACGCCTGCGCCAGTGGGAGCATTAGGAAGAAGAACAGAGGCAGGTGCCAGAGAAAAGAAATGTTAAGTCTCGGGTGTGGCGCCCAAAGAAAAATGATCAAAAAGCGAACGACCAAGAATCGGCAGCCGAAATCGATATGGTGTTCATACTGCCGATGGAATTCATGGCGCCCAACGATCGGGATAAAGTAACAAGAACGGAGGAAGAACAAATGGCACAATTAGTGTTGGAGCCGATGACGGCTACGTTTGAGAAACTAGAAGAAGAAAAACGGCAGCATCTTAAAGCGCTGTTTCTCAAAGGCTATGTCAACGGATGACCCGTCACCAGATTACTAGTAGATGGAGGCGCTGCAGTTAACGTCATGCCGTATGCCATGTTCTGCAAGCTAGGCAAGGGCGATGAAGACCTCACCAAGACGGACATGATGCTGAAGGATTTCGAAGGCAACGTGTCTCCCTCCCGCGGAGCGCTCTGCGTCGACCTCACCATCGGCAGTAAGACCCTCCCTACTACTTTTTTCGTTATTAATGGCAAGGGGTCCTACAACATACTGCTTGGTCGAGACTGGATACACGCAAACTGCTGTGTCCCATCTACAATGCATCAATGCCTTGTGCAATGGGTCGGCGACAGCACAGAGATAGTCACTGCCGATTCCGTCTACAGCGTTGCAGCGGCCGACACGCAACAGTGGAGCTGCGAGCACGTCAAGTGTATATCTGGCAGGACTTGGGACACTGACTTTCTGAAAGTGTCCGATTTCGGTCTACAGCCGATCCAAGCAGTCGGCTCTGAAGATTCAGAATAAATGGATCAGCTCGTCCGAGAAGATGGGAAGCTTGGGCATGGGTTTACGTCGGCCGATTTATTGGAGATGGTAGATTTGGGAGATAGCAGCAAATCAAGGCCGACGTACATTAGTGCTAATTTGGATCCTGAGTACAAATGTAAATTGATAAGTTTATTAAAAGAGTTCAAGGATTGCTTTGCTTGGGAATATCATGAGATGCCAGGACTAGACCGGTCTATTGTTGAACACCGGTTACCTATAAAATCAGGATATCGGCCATATCAGCAACCTGCACGACGGTGTAACCCCAAGATTCTACCTGATATAAAGGCTGAAATTACAAAGTTGATTGAAGCAGGATTTATTCGGCAGTGCCGCTACGCCGAATGGATTTCTAATATTGTGCCCGTATACAAAAAGAATGGAAAGTTACGTGTGTGCATCGATTTCAGGAACTTAAATCAGGCTACGCCAATGGATGGATATCCGATGCCAACGGCCGACATCTTGGTAGATGCTGCCGCAGGACACAAAGTCATAAGTTTCATGGATGGGAATGCAGGGTACAATCAGATATTAATGGCCGAAGAAGATATCTCGAAAACGGCTTTCAGGTGCCCAGGTCATCTTGGTTTATTTGAATGGGTTGTTATGACTTTCGGGTTGAAGAACGCCGGCGCTACGTATCAACGGGCCATGAATTACATCTTCCACAAGCTCATTGGTTCATCGGTGGAAATTTATATAGATGACGTCGTGGTCAAGTCAAAAGGTCACCAAGATCATCTGGTTGATTTACAAGAAGTACTTGAGTGCACAAGGAAACATGGGTTGAAGATGAACCCAAACAAGTGTGCATTTGGTGTATCGGCTGGGCAATTCTTAGGATTCATGGTCCATGAGCGCGGGATAGAAGTCAACCGCAAGACCATAGACGCCATCATCAAAGTGGTGGCCCCACAAAATAAAACTGAGCTACAATCCCTCATCGGCAAGGTCAATTTTATCAGAAGATTCATATCCAACCTGTCAGGACGTATTCAGGCTTTCACTCCTCTGTTGAAATTAAAGCCCGATCAGGGATTCATATGGGGAGAAGAACAACGCAAGGCATTGGAAAATATCAAGCAATACTTAGTTTCACCTCCAGTGTTGGTCCTGCCTCAGCCTGGTAAGCCGTTCAAATTATATTTATCGGCTGACGAACAGGCTATTGGATCGGCGTTGGTACAGGAGTTTGAGGGGAAAGAGCGGGTGGTATATTACGTCAGCAGAAGACTCTTAGACGCCAAAACAAGATATTCCCCGGTGCAGCGGTTATGCTTGTGCTTATACTTCTCGTGTACCAAGCTCAGGCACTATTTGTTATCGGCAGAATGCATAGTCGTATGCAAGGATGATGTGGTGAAGTATATGCTATCATTGCCGATTTTGAAAGGACGGATTGGAAAATGGATCCTGGCTTTGTCAGAATTCGACTTAAGGTACGAATCGGCCAAAGCCGTCAAAGGTCAAGTGATGGCCGATTTCGTAGTTCAGCATTGTGGACCAGAAATCGCCACTGTTAAACCAGTTCCATGGACTCTATATTTTGATGGTTCTTCGTGTGGGGTCGGATCAGGAATCGGCATTGTTCTTGTGTCGCCTCGGGGGGCAAGTTATAATTCCTCTCTGCCGATAGAAGCCTCCGCAACTAATAACCAGGTGGAATATCGAGCCGTTCTGAAAGGCATCCAGTTATTAAGGGAAGTCAGAGCTGATGCAGTCGAAATTTTTGGAGATTCCATGCTCATTGTGGATCAGTTAACGGGGCGATCTGAGTGCAAGGATGATATCTTGAGGATTTATTATGAGGATTGCCTTCAGCTTTTAAAAGAGTTCAAGTCTGCAATAATCGAGCATATCCCAAGGAATTATAATGAAGAGGCCAACAGACTGGCCCAACATGCTTCTGGGTATCGGCCGATTCAGGGAGCGATGACGCTAGAGCTCGCGGCCGATGACTGGCGAAAGGAAATTGCCGATTACTTGAGAAATCCATCCCAAAAAGTGGATCGGCGAACACGTTTTCAGGCTACAAAATATGTGTTGCTTGAGGATGATTTGTTTTATCGGACGATTGATGGAGTTCTTCTCAAATGCTTGGGAACGGAAGAGGCAAAGGTTCTGATGGGAGAAATCCATGAGGGCGTGTGCGGAGCCCATCAATCGGCTCACAAAATGAAATGGATGATCCGGAACAATGGGTATTACTGGCCGACCATCCTTGAGGATTGTTTCAAGTACTACAAAGGATGCCAAGACTGTCAGAAGTTTGGCAATGTACAGCGCGCGCCAGCATCGGCTATGAATCCAATAATTAAGCCGTGGCCGTTCAGGGGTTGGGGAATAGATCTCATCGGACAGATTCATCCTCCATCAAGCAAAGGGCATAAGTTCATATTGGTGACCACAGATTATTTTACTAAGTGGGTGGAGGCAGTTCCTTTAAGGAACGTGACATCGGCCGATATGATTGAATTTGTTAAAAGCCATATTATTTATCGATTTGGTATTACTCAAACCATCACAACTGATCAAGGGACAATGTTTACTTCTGGAGAATTCGGAGAGTTCGCCGCCGATATGGGGATTAAATTATTAAACTCTTCTCCATACTATGCTCAAGCCAATGGCCAAGCAGAATCGTCTAATAAAGGGATACTCAAACTAATCAAGAGAAAGATAGAAGAGCAACCCAAGAAGTGGCATATGTCTTTGGCTGAATCTTTATGGGCATATAGGATGGCTTGTCATGGAGCCACTAAAATATCCCCTTATCAGTTGGTTTATGGTCATGAGGCGGTCTTGCCATGGGAGATAAGGTCAGGGTCAAGACGTATATCGTTACAAGATCAGTTAACGGCCGATGACTATTCCTTTCTCATGAAAGATGAACTTGATGATTCGGTAGGTTTACGGTTAAGAGCCCTGATTAGTATAGAAGAAAACAAGAAAAGGGTGGCCAGATGGTATGACAAAAAGGTCAAAGTTAAACAGTTCTCTCAGGGAGATTTGGTATGGAAGTTGGTGCTGCCGATAGGATCTAAAGATCCCAAATTCGGTAAATGGTCACCCACTTGGGAAGGGCCGTATAGAATCGGCCGATGTGCCCCTGGGAATGCATATATTCTGGAGACAGTCGAAGGGGAGGAATTCCCAAGAGCTTTAAACGGACGATATCTGAAGAGGTACTATCCAAGCATTTGGGTAGATGCATAACTTGCAACAAAATATATCAAGATAACATGGCCGATTTCTCATCGGTTTTTGTCTACACATCTGGTGAAGAGAACATTAGGATTCATTATTGGATGAAAATGACAGAGTACATGGCCGACATGTGGCTCCAGTTTCAGCTTGGTTGCAAAGTTCTATCAGCAGGCGGGTCTTCTTCTCCTCCAGATCTTCCATGGCAACTTCGGTTTTAGTTTTGCAAGGAAGTGGAGGATTTTTTTCAGAAAATGGTCGCTTGCGGACCAAAAGGTGAGCATCTATAAGGTCCCAGTATTCCTGGACAACAGCGGGGACATGATCTCTGAGTTCCTCAGCATGAGTTCTTATCAGATCTCTGTCTGCCTGTGATAGTGGTTCTTCTGAATGCATAATTTCAATCGCCCGTTCTAGACCAGGGCTGAGACGTTTTGGCTAAATAGAGATAAAAGGGGTTACCCAACATCAGAGCGATTGAGATGCTTGGGGTAAGGCAGAAGAGAAGTTCATACCTGGTTGACGGAGGAAGAAGATGAAGAGGACGAGGAAGACATCTTGCCGTTCAGTTTGGGACAGTAAAGGGGGAAGAGACGATAAGTGATGTGTATGCCTCTGGAGATGGTGAATAGTCTACTTATAAAGGAAGGAGAGGTAGATGGATGGTAAGACACGTCCTATCGGAGTAAATACATACATAAATGCAAAGCTGACTGAAGAAGCAGTTCGAAACCAAATCGGCGCAATAACATTGAAGGAGCAATAAATGTTACAGTGTTCTTTACAACCCAAGAAAAGCATCTATGTCTTCAATGGCTTGTTGTCTAATTTGATCGGCCGAGTCTAGTACTCTTTGGTCGTCATCGGCCGATCCTGGGACTTCTGACACACGGCGACGAAGCCTTATCGTTTCGCGGGCCAGATGCTGTCTTTCTTGCTTCAGCTCGCTGATGATGGATGGGAGTTCTTGGAGTTTCTTTTCTTCAGCGGCTATCTCTTTGGTTATCTGTTCCATCTCCTTGGCCAGCTCTGCTCTTCTCCGTTTCAGCCGATCTATAGCGCCGACGATGTCCGGACGGCAGTTTTCGAGGAAGTTGATCCTGTGGTGTACTTCCTGAGTCCGGTGCTTGTATGAATCGACCTCCTCCTGAGTTTTTGCCTTCTGAGCACGATCGGCCATATGGCGTAGCACCGTGGAAACTGGAATATGCATGTGCTCTATATAGGCAGCATGCGCTAAATTTTCTGATACTTCTTCCGGGATTCGACCTTTGATCTCGTTAAAAAGTCGTCGAACCGGCGATGCATCTTCTACCAATCGGCCGATGTCATCTTGAAGGAGAGTGCGCATGCTTTCAAGCTTGGCGCGGACATCGTCGGAGATGGAGCTCGACGGGATTGGGTGTGAAGCAATTTCCTCGTCGTCAGGCAGGGAGACGGCAAAGGAGAAGATGCTGTTATTGGGGGTGTCTTGCTCCTATGAGGAGATAAAGTAAAGGGTAGGCAAGAAGTAAAAGGAAATCGGCTAATTCTAATGGTAAGTTTGTTACCTCTTTAAAGCGAATTTCTCTTGCCCGCGCCGGTGGAAGCGTTTCCCTTGTCTCAGAGGCTGGTGTAGTTGGCTCGTCGGAGGAGGAAGATTCAACGATTATTAGTGCTCCGCTTGGACCAGCTTCCTGAAAAGGATATAAAGAAGATCCTTTGAGTATGCTATGGGAAATCAAAATAAGATGGTGTGAGAAATTTGCCATGCCTCTGTGGGTTTCCCGGCCGATGCCTGTTGTGGGGTTGTAGTTAACATACCCAAATCGGCCTGCATCAAGATCGGTTAAGTTTTCTGAAAGTTAAGAGATCAAGGTAAGGGATCATTTACCTCGATGATAGGAGCTGCGGGAGTATGCTATGGGAAATCGAAATAAGATGGTGTGAGAAATTTGAGTATGCTATGGGAAATCGAAATAAGATGGTGTGAGAAATTTGCCATGCCTCTGTGGGTTTCCCGGCCGATGCCTGTTGTGGGGTTGTAGTTAACATACCCAAATCGGCCTGCATCAAGATCGGTTAAGTTTTCTGAAAGTTAAGAGATCAAGGTAAGGGATCATTTACCTCGATGATAGGAGCTGCGGGAGTTTCGGCTCCCACTTGGGACGTAGCCGATTGCTGCGGAGATTGCGGTGGAATAGCTTGCGCAGCCTGGCAGAGGAAGAAAGTTAATATTAGTAGAAGACTTGAAGAATATATGAGATAAGTAAGATTACCTGAACAACTTCTACTAGCAGTGATGCTGCAGCTGCCCCGACTTCGGCAGTGACCTCGGGATCGGCCAGCTCGACAACCGGCAAAGGTAAAGGGATTGGAGTCTCGGCCGGTGTCACCACTACTTGGTCGGCCGATCCGATGCGGGAAGTCTCGGCCGATACCACTGCATCTGGTTGGCCGATCCGATACGGGGAATTTCAGCCGATGCTATTGCCGTCTGATCGGCCGATCCAATGCGAGCTCACACGCGACGGCTGGTTATCTTTAATGTTGGCCTTTTCGGTGCTCGCTTCGATCGGCCAGTGGAGATGTCTTTGACAGTTGGAGCATGGAAGCCGATAAGTGGATATGGCGTGTATTGATGATGACTATCTATCGGCCTGCCGCTTCGGCTCCGCATCGGAGGGACATGGCTTTCAGACTAAGGAAATAAACGTGAGTTAATAACAAGATGATAATGTGGAAAGAAATAACATTGGAATCGGCTGAGGAAAAAGGACATACCGCTGCGTTTGGATCAATGTTCTCTGGGTCCAGGAGGTTGCAGTAAGACGATGGAGATTTACAGAAAAGATGTTGCTTCCATTCTGCCCACCATAATTTGAATTGCTGGGTGGCAAAAGAGGTAACTGACCAATTATTCAGGTTAATAGTACTGGAATCGGGTACTAAATCGCACAACCGACTGTAATCAAGACTTGAGGTCAGTCCATCTCTGAATTTCGCCTGACCGGCGAAGTAGACCCGAATCGGCAGTTGGCCAAAACCCAGTTGCCTTGCCACAGCCGATGGATTGTAGAACTCGTAGGTGGGAGAATCCTTTCCTGAGAAGAAATTGGCCGGCAGAATCCCCGGCTTGATCAAGACATCCATAAGCTCTCTGTCAAAAGTGTGGGTGGGGAAATCGTAGCTTATGGGTAATTCAAAAATCGGCTCCACTGCTTGATATGGGTGCCAGCTGATGGTTTCTTCACTAAGGCCATTATAAAAGCATCTGAAATACTCAGCTGTGCGGGTAGCAGTAAACTGACAGCCGGGGAAGGCCGATACCGCTTCTCCAAAAGATCTGCAGCGGCGTCGGACTGATGGATTCTCCTCTGACTCAATATTGGGGAAGGTTTTGGTCTCTATCCGTTGCTGAGAGACCTTGCTCATATGTAAATTGAGCCAGAGGGTGATGAACCACCAGGGACCACCAGGGTTCCCGATCGGCTCCCCCTTCGACAGCTTGGTGCCGATTTGGTGCATCATGTAATAGGCCGATCCCAACAAATGTTTTCCAAGGGGGATGGCCGATCCTTGTGACAAAGCTTCTGCTAAAGCTTGGGTGTTTGAAGAGGGGCCAACTGCTCTGCCACAGAAGAGATGCTTTTCCAGCCACATCATCAGAAAGGCAGTGTGCTCCCTCTGTGAGACTGTCCCGGTCTTCATGTTTTTGCTAATATACCCTTTCCACCTGCCAATTCCTTTGGTCTCTAGCCGATGTGATGGTTTGAACAGATAATTGAAAGGGATATCGGCGGAGGAGACATCGAGGCCGGTCAACAGCAGAACATCGGCCAAGGTCGGGGTCATAGGTCCATGTCCGAAAAGGAATGCATTAAGTGCATCAGACCAAAAATAAGAGGCTGCCATGACCAGAGGTTCATTTCTTTCCATCTGAGACAGAGATAAGTCTATGCACTGGCCGATTTTTTGTTCCTCCCACTGAACCTTCCAGGATCTGGCCACCCTCTGGTACCATTCTCTCCACCCGGGGGTTTCGTTTGGCCAGGATGTGAAAGTGCCTACCCAGTGATCTAAATCCATGGATGATTGCTTAAAAGGGATTGTATGAGTTTCTAGGCTGATCAGGTCCATTGGATCGGGGTTCCCCATAGGGCCCAAACAGATAAGGTCAGAGGATTCTGAGAGTGGAATGGTAATTCGGTGCCTAAGTGCCTAAAAAAAGGGGAAAAGGGGAAGAAACTGAGAAAGAATCCAGAAAGTGCTGAAGCAGTAGAAAAGCGAAAAGGGAAAAATTTCGAACATTTACCTCTGGGATGGAAATCATCGTCGCCGATGGGACTGCTGGGGAAGCCGCCGATTGGGCCGCCGCCGCCGAAGGAGTTGCCGATGGAGCCTCTGTAGATGGAGCGGTCGCCGATGGTGACGCCATCGGGGGGTTGGAGCAGGCCGCGGATGAGATCGTCGGAAAGGGGGAAGCGCTTGGAGATCAAGAGAGCTTGGAGGAAGACGAACAGTGGTTCGTTGGAAGAGAATGATAGATTGGTGGGGAAGGATAGGCGGAGAAGGCCAGTACTTAAGAAAAATCAGGGAAGCGAGGGCAAAGATGGTATTTTTACCGCACCGTCTACACGAATTCCAGAGGAGCAGTCGTTTCGCGCGCTCGATCCGAGGAAATTGCAATCATTGTGCTGCGGAACGGAAGGAGATTTTACTGCGCCCGTCTCGGAGGAAAGGATTAAAGAAAGAGTTTTGAAGAAAAAGTTATGTTTTACTCCGAAACTGGGGGGCATGTGTTGACACCGGATTTTGACACGTGTTGAATCGGCGTCATTAGGAGAAGATTGGCCGATGCGGCAGATCTGAAGGCTACAGTAAGGAATCGGCCGATTGAAGTAACAGTTGGAAATCGGCCGATTCGTGATACAACTTGCGCCACCAGGATGGAATTATTTCGGAGGGTCCTGGTCAAAAGTTGGTCAACAGGGCAACGCTAAGTCGGTCAAGGAGCAATTGAAAAGAATCCTAATTGGATTAGGGGACGGCGGCGGAAGATTCCGCGGGATTCTATTTCCTTTAAAAGTTATTATAGATATGGTAATTTTCTTGTTTTTTAAATAAGATTGTAACAAGTCGTGATCGACCAGGAGTCCTAGTTTTAGGGTATAAATAGGAGTCGTCAGGGTTTTGCAGACATCAACACATCAATCAACAATAATACTTCTACTTTTCCAGCAATTACTTTCAAGTCGGCGACTTCGCCAATACTTTTCTTCTTTCACGAGTTCGTACGGATTGGCAGGGCTGCATCAACTTGATCTCCGGCCAATTGGTAGGTTCCGTTTACCGAGTAATATCCGAGCTTTAACTACGGGCGCATCGCTGTGGTTTCGTTTGGATTTATTCACCAGTTATCGATATTTACTAGAATTGCAAGTTTACCTGTTATTCTAGTATCATCACCAGTTATCCAGCCTGAAATCAGAGTAATCGGCTTCGTCATTGTTCTTCTTCAACTTATCATCACACAGCCGATTAGATATATTTCGAGTGTTGCCTCTGTAGTAATTGTTTAGATCGCTCCAGCAGTTTTCTTTACAATTACTACGCGATTATCGGCTGATCCATAGCCGACCATCTCTACAGCAAATCGGCCGATTCGCCGCCGACGCGCTCCTCAGGACAGATCGGAACTCCAGCCGATCGAAGCGCTTGGAATTTAACACTTTATTTTCTTGTCAATCAACAGGTCAGATTGACTGGCACGCCGCGCGAACCGCACCAGGGCGATAACCCGAACAGGAGCTAAGCAGATTCTCCCGGGTCGTGTGTCCGACGCTGAAGACCATCGGCCGATTCCTATCCGGCCGATTTTAGCACCAACAAGTACCTAATCGGACCGGCAAGTGGACAGCATCCCACCATCTCAACTTCGGTTCCATGCGCGCACATGGTGGGTGCAGAGCTAGGCTCTGTAGTCTCGGATGGTGGCCCTGATCCACAACCCAGGAAGAAAGGGGAAAAGTTGCACGTGTAACTCTTGGAGTAACCACGTGACGTGTGTTTAGGTTTCCCTTGCAAGGTTAAGAAATTCGATTTGAATCATCTGTTTCTCGCGGTTATTGAGACTGCTTGACCCTTTTACCACATAGAGTAAGAAGAGGAACAATGATGATGATTAATCTTGTTGGATGAAAAATTAATTCTTTCACCATGTATGATATTGGATAGTTGCTTACCTAGAATGGTTAAAGAAAACTAGAATCTGGAGCTAAAATTTGAAAGTAAGGACCTACTTGTATATGCTTTTCGGCAAAACAAACCCCTCAAGCCAAAAAGCTTTGCATGTCTAGGAGTCGGCTAAGTATATTCCACTAGTCGGGTAAGCCTTGCTGAGTATTAGTATACTCAGCCTTGCTTGTGGCTTGTCTTCAGGTGATACTTTCGAGGATATGATCGCTACTTGGCCGTGTACCCTTCCTCCTGGTTGGTCGGTGGAATGGGATGCGCCCCCGGCCAACGATGATAATGCCGAGTGATGTCTCGTACGGGCTTCATCGAGACATCGTGTATCGTTGAGTAGTTTATCATTATTTTTCCGATGCATTGAACTCTGAAGAACTCAATTACTTTGAACTCTGAAGTACCTTGTTTCACGAACTCGAACTCAGTTGTAATAATAATTTATGATGAACCCTGTGGTGTAAAATTTGTGGAATGTTGTATCCTCTGGGCTCACCTTCGTGTGAGTACATGTATGTGTGGTTTCGATCGGCAAAAACCGTGGTTGTATCGGGAGGTTACCCGACAAACCAATGGATTATTCCGTTTGAAGTGCGAGTTAGCCCTGATTGCCCTCGTGGTGATGGTTAGCTCGCTTGAGCCAGATTAATTCAGGTGGTTCTGCCACAGCGCAGTCCCGTGGCCTCGGGTGTGACAAGCCCCCCGAGCTCTTCGTAGTCGAGTACTGCTGGCTTCCAAGTACCTCTGAAGGTGTCTTCGAGTTCTTCTGCACTTCGTCTTTTAGGTGTCTTCCGAGTACTTCCTTGGTTGCATCGAGGCTGTAAGGTGCTCATGCTCCGAGTAGTTTTCAAGTCTTCTTTTATATGGGGTGCGATTAAACTCGCACTCCATATGGAGTAGCCCCCGAGCCTTAGGTTGAATCGAAGAATCAGGCTAAGGGTCAAATTTGTGTTGAATCTTTTGTCCTTATCTTCCAAAGTTTTTGAAAAATAAGCCAATGATGACACGTGTCCTAGAGCCCTCGAGCCTTTAATCCAAATTTCCAGTTTTGGAAGAAAGGATCTTAAAGGTCGTGGCATGGGTTGTGTAAAAAATAAGAGTTTGAATTGATGGTTAAATGAGTAAATTGGTTTAGAAATTTGAAAACTCCTTTTTTGGGATGTTATCCCTGAAAAAATGGTTAAATAAATAACTTTCTCAAAGTAACCCGAAATTACCTCTCAAAACAAATCTTATCCTGTAAAAAACTCTTCGCATTCTGCACAGGGAACTTGGGCCCGCCGTTGGTTATTTAACCGCGTGGTGACCTAGGGTTTTACTCACCCTTTCACTTGTGCTTTTTACTGCTCGAGCGTTTCGTCTTCCTCTGTCTCGCTGCTGCCACACTTCCATAGTTAGATCTATGTCATTTGCGTTGCAAGAAGTAGTCGCCCAGTTCATCCTTGTTCCCAAAAGCCCTGCTCTGCTGCCTTTCTCATCGTAGCCCCCGAGCGCATGCGAGTGAAGCATCTCATGATCACAAGGATGGCCGGCAACAAGCGAGGTGCCTCCAAGGGGAAGGAAAATGAGTGTAAGGCCACCACCATCACCGGAGACGGGTGGAAACCAAGTAAGTGCTCAAAAGCAAATCTCCAGGCCCTCGTTGATGAGGGTCTTCTCCAGAGCAAAGAAGTCATGTAGTGATTATTAGCCCTCTCGACTTCTGACTTTTTCCGTGGTCTCCTCTTTTACTACGGAATCCAGTTGCATCATCTTAATCCCAACTCCATCCTTCACATTTCCATTTTTGTTCAATTCTGTGAAGTATTCTTAGGAATAGAGACTCTTCACCTATCT
This sequence comes from Panicum miliaceum, assembly GCA_032594955.1. Taxonomy (NCBI): domain Eukaryota; kingdom Viridiplantae; phylum Streptophyta; class Magnoliopsida; order Poales; family Poaceae; genus Panicum; species Panicum miliaceum. The sequence goes on along the minus strand of CM064067.1, from coordinate 10,141,445 downwards.
TTTCCACTTCAAGTTCCAACCCAAAGATAAGGTCTCGTACGAGGTCGGCGGTGCTGGGCTGCAGCTGAGGCAAGGGATGGAGAAAAAATACATCTCGTACAAATTCCCGAGTAGTTTGTCAGGGTGGAGAGAGAAGTGGTTCTACATCGGAAACCACATGCCTTCCTTGCTAGAGAGGACCGCAGGAGCACTTAAGATCACACACGAGTGGTCCAAGCCCTGCAGGGATGAAAGCCAAATCCCATAATTGCTTGGTATGATAAAAAACAGAGGGATGCGGGCGTTACTAGCGTAGTGGTGATGTTCACGTGGATCGGCAGGCGGATCCAACCACTGTAGAAGCGGTCAAGGTTTGGCTTTGACTATCTTGGAGTCTTAGACCCTTCTCGGTTTTCTGCAGAGCCAATTCAACAATCAAACGCCGTAGTTCGAGTGAGCCGGGTATTCATGGGCGCTGAGACAGTGCCCTATGTCTCGAAGATGTACTCTACTAAGGACCCTCCAAAGCATATAAGTATCCTGTACTGCAATCTTGTCTTGAGAGATACTAACTCATCCATCCATTTTGTTGCAGCAGGATGTAGATGTATATAGAAGTATGCCTCCGATGCCGGACATCACATGTCCACGGCATCTGGTGTCATTGGCGTACTAGAAGCCGGTCTTCCGTCCTTCCTATGATCCAGTCAGTACAGAAGATGATCAAGACAACGACGATGGTCGCACCTTGGCTAAAGTTATAAAAAGCCAAGGTAAGAAGACCGCCCAGGAAAGCAGAAGCTCTCCTGGTGATGATCTTTTGCCCAGCCATCCGCGTGGACCAAAAGCTACCGCTCGGAAGCGCAAGGCGAGCGCCTCACCAGCTGGCGATGACATTGGAGCGTCCAGGTGAGTGCTTGTCATTGCATTCCGAGTACTTTTTCTGCTTTCGCTTGGGTGTTTTCTGATTGAACTTCCCCCTTCTTCTTGATTTTTGTCGGTAGCTCCCCGAACCCCAAATGTACCAGGGGTATAGTTGAAGAGGAGATCGGGGATGATCCTGCAAGGGGACAGGGCGTGCCCACCAGTTTAGTAGACCCATCAAGTGGTACTGCTGAAGCCGCGCCGGAGCGATTGCCGCCCCTGGCTGACTGTAGTTTGATGGTGACCGTCACAGTTGCCCCGCCGGGGCAAACGCCGCCCTCGGCTAGCGAACCTGCGGCGACGAGTTCTCTGGGTACTGGACCAGTACCCCGAGTACTTAAAAAGAAAATATTATCGATAAAGAAGTCTGCACCGTAAGTATCCGAGTGCTTTTCCTTTGTGTATTGTAGGTTCTTATCTGTGTGATAACAATTCATAATGCTGTTTCCCTATGCAGGCCATCCTCTGCTCTGGGCTTGAAGCAGCGTGGCAATGTCGTGGAGGCCTAAGCCTCCGATGCACAGAAGGTGGTTGATGCGACACCGTCGGCCACGAAGTTGTTGAACCATTGCAGCAGCTAGGTGCCCGTGTCCCCTCACCCACAGGAACTGAATGTGCTGGTAAAAGGGAGGTACCAGTCACTGAACCAGAGCTGATGAACGTAGAGGAGCCTCGAGAAAATCCCATAGGTAGGTTGCGTTGATCTGCATTTCACCGGAGTGCTTTGTCTCTTGCATGTTTGCTTATGGAGTAACCATGTGACAGGGAGCCTGCAGCCGCAGCAGCATGACCCTGTCGAGCAAGGCGCTGCAAGTAGTTCAACAGTTGTAGGTCCGATATGGCCGTATATTTTTGAGAGCGGCATCCCATTGGAGCTCATTGATGACCCAATGTTTGTAAATGAATGGATGAAAGAGTTCAATGATTCATTCTGGGATTTTTTCCAGTTCTCCATGGTTAGTGCCCTGAACTGTCCATATTTGCTGTTGTCGAGTAGTATTGCTTCTCAAACTTCTTCTCAATGTCCAATAGACGGCCAACCGATCCCGCATCAAGTCGGACGAATTGCGAGCCGTGGAGATCAAATTCCAGTAGTTGCAGACCAGGGAGCAAGAGATCGAAGCACAAGCAGCAGAAAATGCTAAGGTGTGGTGTGAGCTGGATACCTTGAAGCTCCAGCACACCCGGGAGGTCTGTATGCTGTGGAAAGGGATTGAAAATCTGAAGCACAGAAATAGACTATAGGCCAAGTCTTACCGAGATAATACTCTGTCGACTGCTTTATCCTTGCTTGCCATAAGCGAAGAGTAGTATCTGAACTAGTAGAAGTGCTTCTCCATCTCCTTTTGCTTGCAGAACTTAATAATATCATTAGAAATAAGGATGATAGGATCACTGACTTGAAGAATCTTGTGTACCATCGTTCAGATGACGCGGAGAAGTTGATTCGAGCCCTCCAAGATGCAGATGTACAACTCGTAGAGTGTATGACACATATCACGGAGTTGACTGCTGCAAAAGAGAAAAACAAGAGGGAACTTGAAGAGCTCAAGGGTGCTGCCTAGATTGTGGTCAACATGGTGGATCCGCCAGAAGAAGGGGTGGTGAGCAACAAGACGTTGTTGGAGCGAATTCGCGAAAACCCCAAAAAATTTCCAGTTATGTATCAGAGACCACCAGGACCTACGTGGAGCACATCCTTGGACTCTTCAAGTTCTATTGGCCCAAGGCCAACCTGGAGCTGCTGGCGACTAGGATGTCTGCAGACTGCACTGAAGACTAGTTCAAGGAACATGTTGAAGAGGTGAAGCCGGTAGCCTAGAAGCTAGTCGATAGCTTAGAGCAGTAAATATATGTACTAGATGCTTGCCTGTTGATGTGTTCGGTGTGCTGACTCATCGAGTAGGACCAAAAATCCTAGGACTTAGAAATAGTAGAGATGCCCATATAGAGCTACCCAGAAGGCAATGCTTCTAGAGGTAGTCAATGGTTGTGCGTTTAGGGAAGTTGACAAACTAGGGTGAAATCGCATTGTGCGATGTCCTAGATTGTTTTGTAGGTGTAGAAGCCTCTCCAACTGTATCGTAGTAACTAGAGCCATTAGTTCTAGTGAACTGTGTAGGGTAGTACTCGAAGTAGTCGGTAGTGTTCGCAAGTACTCAATGCTTGGCGACCCGTAAAGCCATTGCGAAGTGGTCGTATCAAAAAGTACTCATGGCGTAGCCCTCGAGTATAATTTAAGACTTATCGTAGTTAGCGTATTGTTAGTACTCATGGCTGCAGCCCCCAAATTCTTACAATGTAGCTAAAGAAAAAGTAGTCGTTTTGAGACTGAATCAATTCTTTATTGATGACAAGATGCTGTGCTGCAGCTGACAGCTTTGGATACAAGTTATCCAAGTGTAGAAATGACATAGGTGCTCGACATTCCAGGAGTTTGGGACCTCCTGGCCATCAGGGTATTGTAAGCGATACGACCCTGGTCTTGCAACCTTGAGCACGATGAAAGGCCCCTCCCATCACGAGTTGAGCTTGTGCAGCCCAGTTTCATCCTGGATGCGGCGAAGGACCAAATCTCCAACATTGAAGGATCTTTCTTGAATGTTCCAGTCGTGGTAACGACGAACGCCTTGTATGTAGCGGACCGACTGGAGCAGGAGATTGCATTTGACTTATTCTGCTAAGTCAAGTTCGAGATGTCTTGCATCGTTGGCCTCACCTTCTTCGTACATCTCAAGTCGTGGAGATTGCCACATGACATCAGCCGGTAGTATGGCTTCGGACCCATAGACAAGGAAGAAAGGTGATTGTCTTGTGGCTTTGCTTGGTTGTGTGCGAAGCCCCCAGACTACTGATGAGATCTCATGGATCCACTTGCCGCCATTTTTGCTGTTCTTGTCATAGAGTCTTTTCTTTAGTCCATCAAGGATCATGCTGTTGACGCGCTCAACCTGGCCGTTGGCCCGCGGGTGAGCCTTTGAGACATAATTGACCTCAATGGCGCTGCGCTCATAGAATTCCCAAAATTCGTGCAAGTGGAAATTGGATCCCAGATCTGTGATGATAGTGTTGGGGAAGCCAAATCTGTTCAGGATGTTGCAGATAAAGCTAACCACTCGATCTACGGAGAGCTTTGTGATTGGCTTGTACTCGATCCACTTCGTAATCTTGTCGATGGCCACCAGCATGTGAGTAAAACCTCCTGGTGCAGTTATCAAGGGCCCTATCATGTCCAGGCCCCAGCATGCGAACGGCCATGAAGGTGGTATGGTGATGAGATTGTGAGCCAGGACGTGGGGCTGCCTGCTGAAAAACTGGTAATTAGTACACCGGCGGACGAGTTCTTCGGCGTCTGCCAAAGCCATCGGCCAGTATAACCCAGATCTGAAAGCCTTCCCGACCAGGCTGCGAGAAGCAGCATGGTTCCCACACGCACCTTCGTGGATCTCCTGGAGTATTTCTCTGCCTTCCTCCGTGCGGACACACTTCATGAGTGTGCCTGATGCTGATCCATGCTTGTATAGGTTGTCTCCGACCAGAACGTACCCTTTGCTCCGCCTTAAGATGCGTGCAGCGTCGGCGCTCTTCTTGTCGACGCCGGGGGGGGGGGGTGGTAGTTTGTGCTCCTTGATGAAGTCGATAAAAGTCAACCGTCAATCAATCTAGATCATCATGACCTCTCAGTCGGATTCTGTTGGACCCTGAACGATGGTGCTTTGATCTGGTATCTTGATGGATGGGTGATGCAGCTCGTGGACAAAACTTCTGGTGGGACATTTGCTCGATCGGAGCCCCGCTTCGAGAGCACATCCGCCCCCACGTTGTTGTCACGAATCACATGATGAATTTCTAGGCCCGAGAACTTGTTCTCGAGCTTGCGTATCTCTGCGACGTATGCGTCCATGGTGTCCTTGTTGATATCCCACTCCTTGTTGATTTGTTGAACCACCAGCAAGGACTCGCCGTAGACTACTCCTTGATGCCTAGAGAGATTGCAAGGCTTTAACCCGTGCAGTAGTGCCTCGTACTCTGCTTCGTTGTTTGAGACCTCAAATAGTATCTAGAATACATATTTGAGTTGTTCTCCTGTTGGATTGATGAAGAGTACTCTGGCGTCGCCGCCTCCATGCTTGAGTGAGCCGTCGACGTACATCACCCAATGGTCTGGCAGGTTGGCAGGAGCTTCCACTTGGTTTTCTCACCATTCTGCCATGAAATCAACAAGTGCTTGCGACTTGATGGCGGTGCGAGGCTTGAAGTCAAGAGTAAGAGCCCCCAGTTCCACTGCCCACTTGGAGATACATCCAGTGGCATCCCGATTGTGGAGTATATCCGCCAATGGGAAATCAGTGACAACTGAGATCTTGTATTCGTCGAAGTAGTGGTGAAGCTTCCTGGAGGTGATGAGTATAGTGTGGAGTAGTTTCTGAATTGACGGGTAACGAACCTTGGATTCAGAATGGACTTCACTGACGAAGTAGACTGGCCATTGCACACCGAAGGCATGGCCTTCCTCCTGGCGTTCCACCATGATTGCCATGCTGATGACGTGAATAGTTTCGGCAATGTAGAGTAGCAGGTTCTCGCCTGGTTGTGGAGCTATGAGAATGGGGGGCGATTGCAGATGATGCTTGAGGTCTTCTAGCGCCTGCCCCGCCTCCTCGGTCCACTGGAACTTGTCCTGTTATTTTAGCAACTTGAAAAAGGGTAATCCCTGTTCTCCAAGTCGTGAGATGAATCTGTTCAGGGCCGACATACATTTTGTGAGCTTCTGGATATCCTTGATTGTCCGTTGAGCCCCCATGTCTATAATGGCGGTGATCTTCTCCGTGTTCGCTTCAATTCCTCGGTGACTGATAATGAAACCGAGTAGTTTCCATTGCGGTACGCTGAAGATGCACTTTGTCGGGTTGAGCTTCCACCGGAACTTGCGCAGGTTGTTGAAGGTTTCTTCGAGGTCAGAGATGAACTTGTCATGGATTCTGGTCTTGATGACCACATCGTCCATGTAGGCTTCAACATTGCGATGTAGCTAGTCAATGAGGTATAATTGGATAGCCCGCTGATTGATGGCTCCTGTGTTCTTGAACCCAAAAGACATAGTTGTGTAGGTGTATGCACCAAACGGGGTGATGAACATCGTCTTGATTTGATCTTCTTCCTTGAGGGCAATCTAATGGTAGCCCGAGTAGAAATCAAGGAAAGAGAACAGGACCCAGCCAGCCATGGACTCAATGACTTGGTCGATGCGTGGGAGCACGGAGGGGTCCTTCGGGCAGTCTATTGAGATCAGTGTAATCCACACACATCCTCCATTCATTATTATTCTTTTTTCAAAACTAGTATAGGGTTAGCTAGCCACTCTGGGTGGTAAACTTCTTTAATAAAACCAGCCGCGAGCAGTTTGGCTAACTCCTTCTTGATGGCCTCCCTATTGTCTCGAGCGAAATGTCGTAGTCGTTGCTTCTTCGGAGTGGCTTTGGGGTTGACTTTTAGGCAGTGCTCAATCAGCTCCTTGGGCACGCCCTGCTTATCCGCTGGTTTCCACGCGAATATATCACGGTTTGCCCTAAGAAAGCTGATGAGCGTGCTTTCCTATTTATCGCTCAAGCCACCTCCGATCTAAGCTGTCTTGGACGAGTCACGTTCTCGCAGCTGGATGGTCTTGATGCCGACATCGCTGGGGTTTACCCTGGACTGGCTGAGTCTCTGATTGGAGACCTCCAACTCTGTGTCAGCGAGCTTCTATGCGGCCGTGAAGACTTCTGCCGAAGGTCGTGGCATGTGTGATTTCGCGGCATATTCGATCGCCTCTTGGTCGCAGTCATATGACTTCTTCAAGTCGCCATGGAATGTGAGGACCCCTGTCTTGCCTAGCATCTTGAGTAGCAGGTAGACGTAGTGGGGTACGGCCATGAACTTGGCCAGAGCCGGTCTGCCGAGGATGGCGTGGTATGACGACTCGAAGTCGGCCACCTCGAACTTGATGTACTTCGTGCAGTAGTTGTCTTTGGTCCCAAAGGTAACTAGCAGGACCATCAAATTGAGTGGTGTAGCCGCGTTCCCTGGGACGATACTGTAGAATGGAGCCTTAGGGGGGGGTGAGCATCTTGGTGATGTCCAGCCCCATCTTTTTCAGTGTACTCGCGAAGAGCAGGTTGAGGCCGCTCCCGCCATCGATGAGTACTCGGGTCAACTGTGAGCCTGCCACGACAGAATCTAGGACGAGCGAGAATTTTCCTAGCTCGGAGAAGCTAGTCCACTGGTCCTCCCTGGAGATGGTGATTGGGACCTCGTTGTATCTAAGTGGGTTCTGTATGGTTGGCTCAATAGAGAGGATCTCGCGTAGAGTTAGCTTCTGTGCACGCTTCGAGGGGAAGCCGCCGTCTCCGCCGAAGATGACGTTGATGATGTTGTTTGGATCTTGGAAACCTTCCACTTGCCGTCTTTATCAGGGAGTGGAGCGTTGAGTGACTTGCGGAGGCTGACGCAATCGAAGAGCGAATGCTTGGACTTCGGGTGCATCGGGGAATGCTTGTGCAGGAGTTTCTCAAACTGAGTTTGATTGTTCCCCAACTTCTTGCCCCGCGGACTGCGCTAAACAGCCACGACTTCATGGTCTGGCTTGCGTTTTCGGGGGTTTCCCGAGTTGTTCCACTGGCCTTTGTCGCAGAGTTCCACGGCAGTAGTCAGGCGGTTGCGTTCGAAGTCGTGGTAAGTGTGCTTCGAGAAAAAACCATTCTGGAAGCAGCGGATGACGTCCTCATCGGTGATGTTGGCGATGGTAGCTTGCATCTCGAAGAAGCATCGGGTGTAGGATCTCAGGGTCTCGTTCATCTCCTGCTTAACCTGGGACATGTTATGACAAGTACCTACTCGGATCATGGATCCCTGGAAGTTGTCGATGAAGGCCCTCTTGAGATCCTCCTAGGAGTCGATGGAGTTCGGCTTGAGACTCTCGAGCCAAGTGAGAGGCACGAATTCCAAGGCTACCAGGAAGTAGAGCGCCTTGGTGGAGTTGGATCCACATGACACCTCAATGGCGATGGAGTAGCAGCGAATCCACTGGTTTGAAGTCCTTGGGGTAGGAACGATCGGTGATGTTGGAGGTGAACACGGGGAAATGATCACTATCGTCAGTGTCGTGGTATCTATCAAGTCGGTCCCTTCTCCTTGCCTCAATGACGTGCCGTGCGTCGTGACTATCATTGATCTTCTGCCTAAGATCAGCCGTAGGGGCGTTCTGTAGGCTGGCCTGAGGCTGGGCTTCGCTCTGAGGCCTTGCAGTGTGCTGGTTACGGAGTGGTCGCGGAGGTTGTTGCACCTTTTGGTCGATGTTGCCACGCGCGGACTGAGGGCCTTACCGATTGCTGTGACCGCCCTGATTGTCCTGGTTGCACTGGCGGTTGTCGCCCCCCCCCCCCCCCCCGGGGGGGGTCTGAGTTCACCTCTAGGGGTGCAACTGACCTGTTCAGAGTCACCGTGACACTCGGATCTTGAGAGGGTGTTCCGTGTTGAGGACATCATATTTCGCTCATCGAGTTGCACGAGCGCGCGCTGGGTCAGGTACTGCAGCCTTTGCACCTAGGGGTTTGGTGGCAGTTGTAGAACTAGGAGCGCTGCCTCTGCAATGGCGCCGATCGGGGTGCGGTACTCCCGATCTTTGGCCACTGTGAAGGAGTAGTTGAGGTTCTTGCGGTACAACGGGTTGCGTGCGTGGTTTTCCGTGTTCCACCAGCGCTTGGCGCGCTTGGCATTCTTAAACCGCCTGATCCTCCTGTGCTCTTCGTTCGCGTTCTGAGGGAGCGTCTGTCGTGCGCTCGTTGGCGGATACGTCCGCGAGTAGTTCGGCATCGTACTCTGGACCTGGCACGTCGTGCTCCATGTTGCGGAGGGAAGCCATGTAGACTTGGCGATCCGGTGAGGTCTCAGTCGTATGGCTGTACTCGACTAGCTCTGTGCTGCCCTCTTCCTCTTCAGTAATGCAAGAAAGGGGCTTGCATGCCCTTCTAGTACACGAACTGACCTTGCGGCATAGTAGTTATTGTCAGACCTAGGTGACTACCTGATAATGATTCGGGGTCGTCGTCTGAATCCGAGTTGTTGTCAAAAGATCCAAAATCAGAATCCTTTAGTGTCAGAAGAAATGAAATTCATGTATCCAAGGCATGAAACAGAAAATGCAGGGAAGGTTACAGGGCTGTACACCTACTGCTCAATCCTCAATAGGTTGCTTAGAAAAACTCTCACTCCTAGAGGTGGAAATCCCTCGGACATCTCTCTCCATCCTAGAAATCTTCTAGCTAGGATGAGGCCTAGGGCAGCGGACTTCAGTGTTGCTAACTTCATTTGGGAGGAAATCAAGTATATTTCAGAAAACCCTAAGAAGATATGTGGATATGCACCTTATTTGATGAAGTTGATTGAAAGGGCAACAAAAAGAAAATTTGAGATAGATGTGAAGCACAAGCATATCTGCCCTTCTGTGCCCAAGAAGAGAATCATGCCTTCACCACACAGATACTCAGAGGGTGAAAAAGAAGCATAGCATGATCATGGAGTTGAAGAGGAGAAGCCTCCAGCTCAGACCGGTCTGACCGGGTCCCCCAATCGGTCTGATCGGTTCAGGCCAGAATGGCAGAATTGGCCCTCAAGGCAGCACAACTCCTCCTCTCGACATGGCAAGCCCACATCTCCCATCAAGAAGTTGTTCAACTTGCTTGAAGGTGCTTGCAAAACTCAGAGAGATATTCAAGTTGAGCAACATTGAGAGCAGATTGCACAGAAGAAAGACACTGACTCACTCAAAAGAATCCAAGAACATCTGCACATAGAGCCAGCGAGTTCTCCCATTGCTCCTAATGAGGATGAGGAAGAGATAGAGTCCCTTGAGGATAGAATGAAAGGTTTTCAGGAGGCGAACTTTTATGGACAATTCTTTGGTTCTGAGGGAGGCTCTTCCTCAGTGGCTCAGGCACCTCCTTCTCCACCATCGCCTCTTCATGGTGAAGGTGTGTTTGGATTTTATTCTTTCTACCCTCAAAGGGGGAGTCTGATACTCAGCGATGGCTCTATTTCATCCTCCATCGGCACCTTTCTATCCTCCTCCTCAGCCACATCGTCGTTCAGCCGTGGACCAAGTTCCACACAATGCTGTTGCATCCATTTTCAGTCCTCCTCCTCCTGGTACGTCTAGTAGAGCAACTCCATCTCTCTCTACTTCACTAGGCGTAACCCCTACTTCTTTTGAAGCCACCACAACCTTGCCTGTAATTGATTATGTGACTTCAAATGTGTGGCTAGATCAAGCTCATCTTTGGGAGGAAGCAATGGAAATGATCGGTAACTGCGGCAGAGAAACTTCTCTTGAGGACCTTTCTGGTGATAGATGACAAAGGGGGAGAAGAGCATGGTTTTAAGCTAGCTTTGGCTGCTCAGTTTTTATCTTAGTGCATCTCCTTCTAACACACCAGTCTGACCGGTCAGTAGTTGAATTCTGAACCTTGGATCTGTAATAATTCGTATTCTATCTATTTGCGGACTTGAGGACTGGTAATGTGTGCTACTGGGTGTAATGAACTTATTTATGCTATCTAAGTGAACTTGTGTTAGTGTGATATGCATGATTGAATGATGTAATGTTATTTTGAGGAACTGCCTGGAGCAGACCGGTCTGACCGGTCTATGCAACCGGTGAGACTGGTTGGCACCTGGACAACTATTCTTTTCTTCATTCTTCTTGAAGTGGAATATCATGTCATGCGCATCAACTATTGTATCTGTTGACACACACCTTGTTTTGCACCCCATGAATTCTGAGATATAGGGGGAGCTCTTGTTGTTTCCTTAATAATGTGCAATTGGTGTATGAGGCCATGTTCTAAAATTCATTTCGAAAGCACATATTAAGGGGGGGCTCATGATATATCTGAGAATTTGAAACTCTTTATTCGATTCATTTGTAAGCTTTAATCGGGTTGTCATCAATCACCAAAAAGGGAGAGATTGAAAGTGCATTTAGGCCCCTAATGGGTTTTGGTGAATTGAATGACAAAATGATTCAAGGACTAATGTGTTTGTTAAAGAGTTGTTGGGCAGGAATTTATTTGTGAATCAATTCATGGTATTGGCTCATGTGTTATGCAATCAAATAAAGGAATATATTGAGAAAGGACAAGCAACATGCAATGGAAAATAGAAACAAATGATTTTGAATATCTATGGTGGTTTCTATCTATGGCTTGGCATCATGAAATATGGCTTGCTAAATATGAGTGATTGCAAATAAAAGATGAGTATATGAAGACATGGATTTAAAATAGGATATACATTGTTGATGGTCAAACAAAGCCAAGCTCAAAGAAGATAAGATAAGATGAAGGGATCAAGCAAGTGACTAGGCAACGAGGAACTAAGCAAAGTATGGTCAAGCGACATCTTGGATCATGATATCTTTGCTAGGGTGAAGAAGGTAGTACTTGAAGGATCTTGAGGCATCAAGTCAAGTCTTGGAAGAGCAAAGCAATGTGAAGCATCAAATCTTTATTGAATCATATGGTCAAGTGACTTAGAGATCAAGATAAGAAATATAAATCATGGAAGTCTCTAAGTCACCAACTCAAGTTGGAAGTGCTCAAGATGATAAGCAATGTTGAAAGTCCCAAGTTTGAGAAAGATAAAGTATGGCAAGAACAAAGTAATTCAACCTCAAGCGGTTGAATACGATTTCATATTTGATCTTGAGTATAGGTATGCCGTACTATCAAGAGGGATGCAATATTGGTTGATTAACAACACCCAAAAGTGTTCATAGGTTTACCCAAGTGAGAATCCTTGAGAAAAAACCCTGGTTACTAACTGTGAGCAACCTGGTCGACCAAGTTTTTGGTTGGTCCACCAAGTGAACCTCTCTGTCTTGGAAGTGGTTGTACTCTAGTTGAGTTCTGAGCACTAATGACTAGTTGAGTTATGAAATCTGGTCTAACCAGTCAGTCGCACCGGTCTGACCGGTTGGCCTCTGACAAAACAACGGCTAGTTTTGGGAAGTTGGCTTTTTATACCCTTTGGCCCCTCCTTCATGTGCTGCTGGTTCATTTCAGTTCTTGAGCTTCCCAAAGCCTCTTCTCTGACCAGCAAGGTCTCCCCAACCTCTCTTTGTGAGTTGTGCTAACTTGGTTGCAAATCTTTGAGTTGGGTTGAGAGATTGAGTGTGTGAGAGCTTTTGAGAGCACTAGAGAGCATTCCACAACTTGAGCACTTGTGGTTGACGTCAAGGCTACTCGTGAAGAATTTGTTACTCTTGGAGGTGAAGCCTCCAAGACGGCTAGGCGTCGCCGGCTAGCTCCTGAGCTTGTGGTGAGCAGCGGCAAGTTTGTGAAGGTTGGATCTTGCCTTCGGAAGGGAAAAGATCATCTCTTGTGGAAACGAGGAGCAGTTGAAACAGACCGAGCTCAAGGGACCGAGTTCAAAAGGACTCAAGCCCAACGAGTTCCTCAACAAAGATGTAGGGTTCACAGCGGTGGATCCCGATTTCGGGAAACAAATCCTCATGTCTACATTGGTTTGTCCCACCAATTTACTATCTAGCACTTACTTGTTTAATTCTGCATCGATCAACATGGTTGTGCTTGTTCTGTGTGTAGTGACTTGCTAGAAACACTAAAAAAACATTCACAGAAGTACTCCACTAGGTTTGGTTTGTGTTAGAGCTCGAGGGAAGTTACTCTGATTTTTGTGTGTTTTCTGCTTAGAACCTGTCTAACCGATCCGTCTAACCGGTCTGACCGGTCAGTGTGCTGACAGCTGCAATTAAGTTTGTAATTTGCAGAAAAGCCTATTCACCTCTCCTCTAGGCGACATCAAGATTCTTTCATATGGTCAACCAATTAAATTGTCAGTCACCCTGATCTTAAAAATGTGTGGCAAGAAGTCCCCTCCCGAACCCTCACTGTCGTTCGCCCTATATAAAATGTAAAACTCTATCCACCAACCTCTCAATCTTTGACTTTACCCTTGCCCCCTCTTGAGCCCTCCCACCACTACTCCTCTTTCCTCTCCTCCATGGCTCCCACCGCTTCTCCCTACCCCCTTTAATCACCTCTAGCTCTCCAATCTCGTCGTTCTCAGCTCGGCGCTTACCCATATCGCTAACTCCATTTTCTTGCAACCCGAGATGTGGTCTTCGATGAAGCGTCATCTTGGTGGTCATCCCAAGTTGTAGTATTGCTAGATTATGGAAACTTAGAAACTTGCTTGCAAGAAAAGCTAGAAAAAGAATTGCGGCCGTATTCCCTAGGCAGGGTGCTTTGAGGGGCTAGAGAAGTTCGATTTTAGAGCTAGACAAGACATAAGGCGCAAAACGCCATTAGTCTTTCTTGATGGGATGCAAACAAGGAATTGACACATGCCATGACTTAATAGGGTATCCAACCCAATAGTCAAGGCGGGAGGGGATTGATGCATTGAATGCCCTCTTAGAAAGTGAAGTGGAAGAATCTAGCAATTCATTTTGGTTGGGTAAAGGATGGTTGTCTCTCAACTTTCAAAGCGGTATGTCTTCACAAGAACAAAGGCCCCGAACTTGGAATTCTGTGTGAGAGTAGTAAGTTGATAGCATGATCTCGTACTAACACATACTCTCTAAATATTGAAGAACTTGCATGCGGCCTTCAAGCCACAACCTTGGTATGAGTTCTGATCTGATCTAATCACAAAATGTTAATATTGAATTACTGAAAATAATTGAGAGAACCTTGTCGGTGTTTTACCGCCAAGCCCACCAAGGGATACCCCCGAGGTGGTAGGTTGTAGGTAGGGTGTCACCGAGATCAGGAACTCAAAGGTGCAAGGAACACAAGGTTTAGACAGGTTCAGGCCGCAATGTGCGTAATACCCTACGTCCTGTATGGTGGTTATTATTGCCTTGGATTGGTTATGCTTTGGAAGGGGTCCCTGCCCGCTTTATATACTCTGTGGGGACACGGTTACATGGAATCCTAGACCAATACTAGCTTAGGAGTCCTGCTCAAGTATTACTCGGGTAGTTTCCTTTTGTACCGTCTAGCCCTACTCGTAACCGAGTACTTTACAATAGATATCAGGTATGGGACATGCCCCATCTCTTATCCTAGAATATTCTATGTCATGTGCGTAGTCCCGTGGCCCCAGATCTGACAAGCCCCCGAGCTCTTCGTAGCCGAGTACCGTAGGCTTCTGAGTACTTCTGAAGTTATCCTTGAGTTCTTCTGAACCTCCATCTTCAAGGTGTCTTCCGAGTACTTCCTTGGCTGCCTCGAGGTTGTGAGGTGCTCATGCCCCGAGTAGTTTTCAAGTCTTCAGAATAATCTTTAATATGGGGTGCGATGAAAATGGCACTCCATATGGAGTAGCCCCGAGCCTTAGGTTGAATCAAAGAATCAAGAAGAGGATCAAATTAATCTCGAATCTTCTTTCCTTATCTTCCAAATATTTTTGAAAAATAAGCCACTGATGACACGTGTCATGCAATCCCCGAGCTTTGAATCCAAATCCTAGGGTTTGGAAAAAGGATCCAAAAGAACATGGTATGCATTGTAGAATATCTTGTGAACTTTAATTGATGGTTAAGATAGGCGAATTGGTTGAAATTCGAAAAACCCTATTTTCATGATAATATCCTTCAAATACCGTTAATCAAAGAACTTCCCCAAATTAATCCTAAATTAAGGCTCTAAACAAATCTTATCTTGTGAAAAACTCTTCGGCTTCAGCATAGTGAATCTGGGCCCGCCGCTGGTTATTTAACCGCACGGAGACTTAGGGTTAACTCACGCTTTCACATGCCTTTTCACTGCTCTGAGCCGTTCGTCTTCCTTTCGTCTAGTGCCTCCACCATTTCTAGATCTAGATCTGCACCTCCTCCTCCTCCCACCACCAGCAAACTAGGTGCCGGCGCTCTTACTCCCCTCCGCGCACCTCCGTGTCCCCTCTCCATCAGCCCTCGAGTGTATGCGAGTGAAGAAGCTCGTGACAACAAGGATGGGTAAAGTGAAGGCCACTAAGAAGGGAGAGAAACACAAAAGGGAGGAGGCCAAATCAGCGGAAGGCGACTAGAGTTACAGTAAGTGCTCCAGAAACAATTTGTTGCGTCTTGTAAAGGAGGGTCTTCTTCAGGAACAACAAATTGTTCACTAGCGCCCTTCATTTTGAGAGCTCTATCCTCACAAAAATGTCAATGAAATTATTTTATTTCAACATTTTGTTGAAAGGAGATTGGCCCTCCCCGCCTCTGATTTCTTCCGTGGCCTTCTTACTTCTGCGGTCTTTAGATCCACCACCTCAACCCAAATTCCATCGCACATGTTGTCAGACCCGGGTACAGGGGACTGTATACGTCGCATACTTTTCCTAGGATACGGGATGGGACATGGCCCACGCCCTACATCTGTTGTAACTACTCATAGTGCAACAGGACTACTCGTGCAGTAGTGAAACTAGTTGGACACGGTAGGAAACTACCCGAGAAGTACTCGGGTAGGACTCCTGGGCTTGTACCCGACTAAGACTTCCATGTAAATTTGTCCTCCCAGACTATATAAGGGTGGACAGGGACCCCCTAAGGATCGATCACCATAAAAGGCAATATAAACCACACAAGACGTAAGTATTACGCTCTCGGCGGCCCGAATCTGTCTAAACCTTGTGTTCCTTACACCTTCGAGTTCCTGATCTCGGCGACACCCTACCTACAAACTTACCACCTTAGGGGTATCCCTCGGTGGGCATGGCGGTAAAACACCGACACATGTCGCGATATTCATCCATCTCTATGAAGCATTATGGGCATCGAGCCCCACTTTACCCTCTTCCGATACCTCTTCCGCCTCAAACCACAGCCTAGTTAGGAGAAACATAATGTAGTCGGAGGGGTGCCACACCCAATTTTAGAAAGAAACCAGATGCATCTCATATGTGCGCCAGGATCAAGTTCACACACACATGATAGACGTCATAAGTGAAATATATCAAAGACAATGTTCAAAAAGTAAACAAGATAGAGTAAATAGCATTATTACACTCCGAATAAATAGACACAAAGGTCTTAAACGTTTCACTGATATCCTAAATGAGATCTGCAATGAAGATTCTTCCACAGGCGATTAACTGGTGAACGCAAGCCTAGAACTCCTCGAAGTCGCTGTAGTGTTCAACTTCCACGGTTTCTTCTGAATAGCAGTTAGGCAAGGGTGAGTACTCTTATGGTTGGTACTCAACAAGTGGGGGAAGAATGCAAGGCTAGCAAGAGAGGCTAAAGGCTTATAGCGGTTAGCATTTTAATTGGACATATTTTATTAGCAGGCACCTGTTTATCTAAGTATAAGTTTATACCAACCCACTTAAGCATAACAGAAACAACATTATTCCAAAGCCAAAGAACCACAATTTAATTCATTCTTTTAAGTTCAATTATCACGTGAGGGTCCAAGCCGCTCGTAACCGTGAGCACGGCTGATATATCAGTTTTAGACACTCTGCAGAGGTTGTACACTTTCACCACAAATCATATTCCCTTACTCGCCCAGGTTTGCAAAGCCCTTAAACACTTCCGACGTGAGTGGCGAGGGGTTCACTACGAGGCCTTTACAAAGACATATCGAAAACTAGGTAGCCTACTAGAGTTTCAGTAGCGGCGTGAACCATAACCCTTCCTAATGGTCAGCACCTTAGCGAAGACTGCTACCCCAAGAGGACCGGGCTATACCCCAATCACCGACCCCCTCCTTGCCCTTTCGGTAAGACTACCAGTTAACTACACGCCTAATTAATTAGCTAAGGTCAGAGCCATGTGACAATGTGGTTGTACAGTTTTCTTGGGTGGTTCTCCATGTTCCATTTAAACAAAGTGGTCTTGCCAATTATCCAAGTATAACAACAAATAAAGCTATGTTTTATTCAAAGACTATAACGTAACCAACCCAAGATTAAGCATCTAAGCATTTCTACCCAACAAAAAGGATTAAACCCGGTGTTCAAGGCTTGGGTGAAAAGACTAGGTAAATCCTTAATAGGTATCCCGTCAAGTTAATGCAATTTAGACATAAAGTAAAGTGTATTATCATGCTATTATTGGGATAAAATAGAACATGTAGGGGGAGAAGTCCACTTGCCTTCCTCGTCAAATTGTTGATTCTCTTCCTCGTACCGTTGCTCTTGTCCTTCCTCGAACGTCACGTCGTCTACACGATCACACAAGCAAAAACATACACAAAATAAGAGACCGAACAACAAATAGTATTAACATTCAAAGATAAGGAGATAAAGATATAGAGCATGCTGCAAGGATCGTGTGAGCGCAAGAATTACTGAAAACGGAGTTGAAACGAAGAAGATATGGCTAAAACAAGGTTCTAGGGATTTATTTATGAGAGATTAGAACTTCCAGGGGCTAGGTCTGAAGAAACCAGGGGCTAAAACCTAACAAAACTTATAACACAGGGGCTAGACTAAAGAACAGAGAGATTAGGATTACGGGTACAAAAACTAGAAAAGGTAGGGGCTAAAACAGAAAAGAAAGGACTGTTTTGTAAATACTTTTGAACTGTACTGGACGGCGGGTTGGTTTCTTGGAAACAGAGGGTTCATTTTGTAAAAGAGATGAGAGTTGACCGGTATGGGGGGGCAAAGACTCGGGCTGGAACTGATCCGATCCGTTGGATCAAGATCGGGCGGTGGAGATGGCCCGGGTGCAGCTCGGGCGGCTCTAGGTGGCCGGCGGTGAGGTTTGCGGCGATGGGCGGCGGCGGAGTCGCCGGAGTTCACCGATCCGATGTTCCAGGCCTCAGTTTTCCACGGGGTTTAGCTTGGGAGTGAGAGGAGACGACGGCGAACTCGGTGGAGGGCTTGGGACGGCGGTGTAGTGGCCGGAGGGGTGCGCTTGGCGGCGAGTGGTGGCCGGGGCGCTCCAGCGAGCAATTACGCCCACGGGAGAGAGAGAGAGAGGGGGGGAGGGGGAAGCGGGGCCCGTGTCGATGCTCGACCCGAGGTGAAGCTCCGGCGGTAGTCGTAGTCGTCAAAGACGCAACGGGGCGGCGGATCGATGGCGTGGGCGAGACCGGTGAGGACGGCGGTGGCGCAAGTGAGTGTGGAGAGAGAGAGCGGGGGCGAGGGAGCGAGAGGGGAGAGTGGAAGGCCACGGCAGGGCTCTGCGGGCTTTATAGACCGAGGGAGGGAGTGGAGTGGCCGGGAGCAAGGGAAAGGGCGGCGTTGGTGGCGGCCGGCCATCGTGGCCTTGATGGCAGCAGCCGTTAGCGGCAGAGGGGGAGGGAAGGCGACGAGGGGGGGAGGAGAGTGATGGCGGCTCGTCATGAGCATTGAAGTTGGGTGAGCGCCGTGGGGGAGTGAATGAGAGCGAGCATCATGGCCGGCGAGACTTGGGCGAGGTGGAGGAGGAGGCG
This sequence comes from Panicum miliaceum, assembly GCA_032594955.1. Classification (NCBI taxonomy): domain Eukaryota; kingdom Viridiplantae; phylum Streptophyta; class Magnoliopsida; order Poales; family Poaceae; genus Panicum; species Panicum miliaceum. Next base: position 10,123,110 of record CM064067.1, on the reverse strand, counting down.
CGAGGGGGAGTGAAAGCGGGGCTCTTCACGAGCATTGAAGGGAGCCGGCGCAGTGAAGGAGGGGAGGAGCGTGCGGGTGCGGCGCAACGGCCGGGCGGAGCGTGCATCGGTGGGGAGGCCGAGCGGCGGGAGGTGGAAGATGCCCCTGACAGGTGGGGTCCACCTGTCGGTGGTAGGAAGGAGAGAAGAGAAGGGGGGTGGAACGGGCCGACTGGGCTGACTGGGCCGGCGTGGATAGGAGTAAAGAGAGAGGGAGAAGAAGAGGGCTTGGGTTGGGCTGGAAAGAGGGAGAGGGAGAGAAAGAGAGAGATGGAGATGGGCTGTGGCTTTTTCTTTTCTTTTCTTCTTTTTTTATATATAAAAGGGTGTTACAAGGGGCAGGTTTTCAGTTGAAGCAGAAGATGGACGACAAGTACATCGAGTATAGGTTTCTGAGTAGTCTGTCGGGTTGGAAAGACCAGTGGTTGTACATTGGTAACCACAAGCCAACTTTGCTAGAGAGAACCGGAGGAGTGCCCAAACCTCAGCCGGCGTGGAACCAGAATCCTCCTCCGACCGAAATGGGTCAAGTCAATGAGCTGATCGTGCTAATTCAAGCACTGAAAGAAATTGGAGTTACTGGCCCATCGGCCATGTACTCCTTCTTTGAACGATGAATTCAGCCTCTGCAGAAGAGGGATTGCTTCGGCTTCGAGTACCTTGAAACTGAAGATCCATCCCGCATGTCTGCAGAAGAATTGCCAACCGGAGAGCCGCTGAAGCGAGTAGCTCATGTGCTCCTAGACGTAGATGAATTTTTCAAGTACTATTGCTGATGTCTTGTACTGATGTTGATGGTCTTATTTTCATAGCTGGATGATATAAATGTGTATAGGAGCATGCCTCCTATGCCAGAGATTGAGCGCCCCAACCATTTGAAGCCGAGTGCACACCAGAAGAAGCAAGAGCAACAACGCGACCTCGATCCATTGACCGAGAATGAAGATGAGGGTACTGACGACGACTGCACTCTGGCAGATTTGAAGAGGAAGAGGAGAGCAAGTACCTCCAAGGAGGGTGCGAGCTCTCCTGGTGGTGAGTTGTTCTCCAGCATCCCCGAGAAACCTAGAGTTACCACGTGGAAGCGTCTGGCTACCGCCTCTGCTAGTGGTAATGTCAACGATGAACAGCCAAGGTGAGAATACCTCTTGAATCGCAGGAGTACCTTTCAGTGTGGTTTTGCCTTTCGCTGAATATTTCCCGACTTCTCTTTCTCCTTTTTTCTTAGTTCTGCTGGTGAGAACCCGAAGCATTCAAAGCTAAGGGTTGAAACTCAAGTAGTCGGGGATGATGCTGTACAGGGGCATGGGATGCCCTCTGATACAGTGGACCCATCACCAGCCACTTATGGGGCCACGCCAGGGCAAGCATCGCCCGCGGCTGGCACACCGGCGTTAGCAAGTGCATTGGTGGTTGCTTCAGCACCCAAAGTTCTCAAACCAAAGATGCTGGTTCCAAGGAAATCCCAATTGTAAGTACCTAAAGTTCATCACGAGTACTTTTTTGTAGGTTTGTGTTTATGGCTGATGTTTAATCACTATCCACAGGGCCTCCTCTGCTCTGGGTTTAGACACGCCTGGTGGAACCGCGACTTGCTCAGCCCCTGAGTCGGAGAAGCCAATGGATGCTGCAGCGTTGGAGGAGCAGCCGACGGCCTAGACAAAGGATCCAGCCCCGGTGCCCACAAGGTCCCCTGCACCCGCCACCGCTGAAGTTGAAGAAGATGCGGGTGCCAGGGAGACTATGGAGAAAGAGCCCAAGGTGGCCTGGCCAGCCCCCGAGCTTCCCACTGGTGAGCTAATTGAGCCACCCCTACCCCCGAGTACACGTCTTCCAGAGGCTCAACTAATTACCGCGGGTGAGGTGGCAGGTACCCCGCAGTAGCGACCAAATGCCAAAGAAACAAGCATTGCGGGTACTTCCTCGGGTGGAATCCTGGTGACACCAAGTTCTCAACGATATGTTCTCTGCTTCGTTGGATTCTGCTTTGGTGACTAGTTTGTTTGCTTATCTGAACATTTCTCCTTTTGAGCAGACGTTGACCAATCGATCCAGGCAAAAGTTAGACAAGTTGAGAGCTGCTATAGATGGTCTTCGCCAGTTGCAAGCCAAGGATGCTGTGACGTCCCGCCTCCCCGAGGCCGGGCCCGCTTACATCTGGCCGCTTCCTAGGACATAGACTGCCCTCACAGACCAACACAAGTCTTTTCTGCACACTTTGTCCTCACTCATGCGCACCCAGGAAGAATTTCCCGGTCGGTCACCCATCCCCAAATTGCTCGAAGCCAAGCACGCTTAACTTTGAAGTTCTCTGAAATTGGGCTTCCGGAAAAGAAGTTGCAACTTGTTGGTATGAGTATCCTATTAATCCTATTAAGTCCTGAGCCGGGGTGTCACATCAGCTGTGGCAGAACCACCTGAATTAATCCGGCTCAAGTGTATTAACCATCACCATTAAGGCATTCTCGGTTAACCTTACACTTCAAACGGAGTAATCCACTGGTCTGTCGGGTATAACCTCCCGATACAACCACGGTGAACGGATCGAGCGCCATACATACAACTGCTCACGCGACGATGAGCCCAGAGAATACCACATTCCAGCAAATATTATGACATTAACATAAGTAAATATTACAGGCCAAGTGCTGAGCTTAGAAACCAAATACTCCCATTTAACATAAATCAGTTCTTCAGAGTTTAAGTTGCAGCGGAAATAAACAACGGAAACTACTCGACGATACAGGATGTCTCGATGAAGCCCGTACGAGACATCACTCGGCCTTATCTCCGTTGGACGGGGGCGCATCCCATTCCACCGACCAACCAGGGGGAAGAGTGCAGGGCCAAGTCAAGCCAGCAATCATATCTTCGAAGGTCTCACCTGAAAGCGAGTCACAAGCAAGACTGAGTATACTAATACTCAGCAAGACTTACCCGTGTAGTGAAAACTACTCCACCGACTCTAGACATGCAAGGCTTTTTGGCTCAGGGGTTTGTTTTGCCGAAAAGCATCTACAAGTGGGTCCTTACTTTCAACTTTTAGCTCCAGATTCTAGTTTCATTAACCAGTCTAGATAAGCAGCTATCTAAAAGCATACATGGTGAAGCATTAAATTTTTCATCCAACCAGTTCATTCATCATCATTGTTCCTCTTCTTACTCTGTGGGTAAAAATGGTTAAGCAGTCTCAATAGCCGTGAGAAACGGACGATTCGAATCGAATTTCTTAACCTTGCAAGGGAAACCAAACACACGTCACGTGGTTACTCCCTAGAGTCACACGTGCAACTTTTCCCCTTTCTTTCCGGGTCGTGGATCGGGGCTACCCTCCGAGAGTACAAGAGCCCCACGCCACGGTTCGGCGCCGGGTCGTGACCACTCTCTGCACTCGCCATGTGCACATGGGACCGAAGTTCAAAGGGTAGGATGCCGTCCCCTTGCCGGGCCAATCAGGTACTTAAGCTTACCGATTCCCATAATCTCGGCATGTGTTTAGTACGTTCAAAGACTTAACCATCACTACCACACCCTGCGGCCTTAGCATTTTTCACTAGACAGACGGGCCTCAATCGTAACCATCGTTCCATAGCCCGTCCGTGTCCTTATGATTGCAGCGTGTAGTAGCCATTCAACTCCTATTTTCTCGCGAGTGACAGGAAATCACTCGACTTTTACCGGAGTCCTATTAGCACAGCATTCTATCGAACCTTACATCTAGTTTTCAAGCAAGGGTCCCTGACGTCATGCAACTAAGTTTTCATCCAACTCCTATAAACTTAATGCACAAGCAAAGAGTAATGAGTTGCATAATTTCGGAAAGAATGGGTTATGCTCCGGGGCTTGCCTTCGCGGTTTGCTTGGGGATCTTCCGAACTTGGGCTCGGGTCTTCAAGAGCTTCAGTTAGATTCGCTTGAGCTTCACGCGGCTCACTCTCGGACGCGGGCACCAGCTCGTAGATTCCGTCGGCGAGAGTCGTCGATTCTACATGAGTGCACAAGTTTAAGTCGTGGAAAAGGCACTCGATTACGATTTGAGAGTAATTACTACACTGGATAGTTTCTGGTCATAAAATTTTGGGTTTAGGCACATCAAGGAAAGATGTGCTTACTGTAAAATTTTCAGCCAATTTTATGTAACAGATTAATTATGAAAAATACATTACATAGTTGCTGTTAGATCCTTGTTCTTTTTGTACAGAACAATTGGTGCAACAAATGAGTCTAAGATTTTTACAGAGCTCTCACTTAAGCATGCAGAAGCTACTGTAATTTTTGTAGGATTTATCATGCAGTATTCAGAGCATAGAAAATATGACATTCTACTCCTAGGCTATTCAAGGATTCATTTTTACAGGACCCTACATAGGGTGTTTGTCCATGGAACGTTTTACACAGCAACCTCTACCATAGTGTATCTCCCAGTAAAAATTTGAGAATTTTCCAAGCTAAGATACTATTTTCTTGATTTAATGTATGTTATTAGCACATAAATCAAATAAGTGGGTTACTGTGGGATAAAAATTCTCCTAATTTTTCTCTGGCTTCTAGGTACCAATACATTAGCATAGTAAAAGTTTCATTGGGTGATTCACCACCTAACTGCAGGGATAAAACATTCTACTAACACATGAAAAAAAACTAAGTTAACAAACAGTAAAGCTAGAGATGGAATTTGGGCCTGATCTTTTTACACAGTTCTAATCATCAAGCAACTAATTCACTGCCCAAAATTTAGGGTCAGCATTGTTCTAGAACAGTGGGTACAAAATAAGTCCATTAAAGCTTCTATTTAATGTAGAGCAAAATATTTTGAGATTCTGAGAAACCTTTTGTAACAAAAGTTGTAGAGTTTGTTCTGAGGATTCCAGAACAGTTGAGTTTGCATTTTTCTGAATTTTCTACGATTTTATACGAATTTTACAAGTTCACTGAATTTGAATCTAGGTTTGAAACTTTCTTTTACAACTAGGTCCTTGAATCTTACGCTCAGACCCTTCTAAAGATTTAAATTCTTGCAATTGGGTCCTCGGGCGGCTCGGGTGCGGCAGCCGGCCGAAATTCCGGCGAGGGGGCTCGCCGGCGGCGAGGGGCGAGGGTGGGGGAAGGTTCAGGGGTGCGAGGGCTACCTTGTGGGGGTGTTGTTCAGGTGGGGGACGGCCGGGAAGGGCTCGCCGGCGTTGGAGCAGAGGCGGCGGCGGCGCGGCACGCTTCGACGGCGGTGCTCCGGCGGGCTTGGGGCGGTGTGGTCCGGTCGGCGAGCTTCAGTAGCGCGTGGGGAAGCTGCACAGGGGCTCGGCTTGGACGGAGGAGGTCGGGGTCGTGCTGCCCACGGCGAGCAGGGACGGCGGCGGCGGCGGCAGCGCGGGCGGCGGCGCTCCGGTGGCTCTAGACGGCGTTGGGCGGGTCGGCGAGCTTCGGTGTGGTGATGTAGTGGTGGCTGGCGCTTCAATTTGGGCAGGGGGCGGCTGTGGAGGGTTGTCCACGGGCGGGCGGCGCTCGGCGGCGGCGATGGCGACGGCGAGGCGTTCTGGTGGCTGGGGGCTCGCGCGGGCGGCCGGGGCGGGGCTTTTATAGGGGCAGGAGGGGGTGTGGAGGTGCCTGGGCGACGCGCGGGGCGGGGCACGGCAACGGCGTGCACTGGCCACGGCGGCGGCAGCAGGACGCCGGCGCGGCGTGCGGCGAGCGGGCGCGAGCTACTGGTGGCCGGGGATTTGGCGTGGCAGAGAGGAGATAGCGTGGCGCGCGGATTGGAGAAGGAGCTGCTGCAGCGGCTCGGGCGGAGGGCGGACGCAGCGACGGGCGGGGCGCGGGAGCCGGGGCGGCACGGCGGAGCGCGGGGACTGGGCGGCCGGGCGGCGGGCTGGGCGTGGCAGCACGCGCGGGCGCTGACTGGCCGCGCGGCGTGGGGGCGGGGCAAAGCCGCTGCGGCAGGGAGCGACAGCCATTGGCTTGGCGCGGCGTGGGGGCAGGAATCGCCGGCGACGTGGCGTGCGGCGGTCGGGCGAGCGCGCGGTGCAGCAGAGGAGGGAGGGACCGAAGTGCAAAAATTCGAAAAACTTCAGGGGGCTGGGTGCAAACAGGGCGTTTTCTCCTCTTTCTGATTGGAATTTCAAAAACTTTTGAACACGAAAGTTGTTCAAAATAAAAAGTTCTACAACTTTGGTTTTAGGCAAAATCTCATTTGGCTTATGGTTTGAATGTTAAATTTAAAAGTTCAAAAGTAACCCAAGGTGCTCAATTTAAATTTGAATTCCAACTGAACTCGTTTTAATTCTTTCCACCCTTTCATTAGTTGGTTTAATCATAGAGTTAGGCTAATGACATTGATTTTGGAAGTGTAATTACCAGGGTTGTCACAGCCTTCCCCCCTTAACAAGAATCTCGCCCCGAGATTCGGTAATTCTTAGTGTGGGCGTGGGTGCACATACCAGTGGTTGAGATAAGAAACCCAGGGAAATGTTGGTTCAGCTAGCTCTGCGTTTCCCAGGTGGCTTCTTCTTCCGTGTGGTGATTCCATTGTATTTTATACATTCTAATCACTTTCCTCCTGGTCTCTCTTTCTTTTTGATCCAAAATCTTAACTGGGTGTTCGACATACGAGAGGTCGGGTTCCAACGATATTTCTTGTTGTTCCACAATCTTGGTAGGGACTCGAATACACTTCTTGAGTTGAGATACGTGGAAGACATCATGGGTGGCCGTGAGCTGAGGGGGCAGTCGTAATTTGTAGGCTACGGGTCCGCAGCTCTCAATGATTTCGTAGGGACCAATATAACGGGGAGCTAGTTTGCCTTTGATTCCAAATCTTCGCACTCCCTTGGTTGGTGAAACTCGAAGATAGACATGATCGCCAACTTCGAACTTTAGGGGCTTTCTCCTTTTGTCAGAATAGCTCTTTTGTCGGGCTTGTGCGGCTTTAAGATTTGCTTGTATTACTTTTACTTTCTCCTCTGCCTCGATCACCAGGTCGGGTCCAATGATTTTACGTTCTCCGGTTTGTGACCAGCTCAAAGGAGTTCGACACCTTCGTCCATACAGGGCCTTAAATGGTGCCAATTTCAAACTCGTCTGATAGCTGTTGTTGTACGAGAACTCTGCTAGGGGTAGGCATTTGTCCCAATTCTTGTCATAATGAATGACACAGGCTCTCAGCATGTCTTCAAGAGACGTTTGTCCATCAGTCTGAGGATGGTATGCTGAGCTGCGAATCAGTTTTGTGCCAAGAGACGTTTGCAGTTGTTCCCAAAAGCGTGCTACAAACTGAGGACCACGATCGGAGATAATTGTCTTAGGTATTCCATGCAGGCAAACAATACGATCGAGGTAATTCTCGGCATATTTCTTGGTAGAATAGGTGGTGTGTACCGGAAGAAAATGTGCCGTCTTCGTGAGTCTATCAACGATAACCCATATGGAATCATGTCTCAGGGAAGTGTTTGGTAGTCCAACGATGAAGTCCATACTTATGTCTTCCCATTTCCACGATGGTATAGGTAACGGTTGAAGTGTACCGGCTACCTTTAAGTGGCTAGCTTTCACTCTCTGGCACGTGTCACATTCTGAGACATACGTAGCAATTTCTCTTTTCATTCTAGTCCACCAGAAGTTCTGCCTTAGGTCTTGATACATTTTGCTACTGCCGGGGTGGATAGAGAATTTGGAAAGGTGTGCCTCATCGAGAATTTTCTTGCGGAGTTCACGATTCTTCGGAACGACTATACGACTTTCGAACCATAGAACTCCCTTATGGTCCTGGCGGAAACATTTATACTTCTCCTCACCTAGAGAGAGTTTTTGTTTGATGATCTTAATTCCTTCATCATGTAGTTGTGCCATGACGATTTGGTCGTGAAGAGTGGGCTCAACTGAGATGTGATTTAGAGTGCTTTGGGAAACCATTTCCAAGTTAAGCTTCCTCATGTCTGCACACAATGTCTCATGGTAGAACTCCATGGATAAGCAATGGCAATGGGACTTGCGGCTTAGTGCATCAGCGACTACGTTAGCCTTGCCGGGGTGATAGTGCACTTCAAGGTCATAATCCTTGATTAATTCTAGCCATCTCCGTTGTCTCATATTCAGATCAGCTTGGGTGAAGATATACTTGAGACTCTTATGATCCGTGTAGATATTGCACTGTGTACCCATGAGATAGTGCCTCCATATCTTCAGAGCGTGAATGACGGCTGCAAGCTCAAGATCATGAGTGGGATAATTCTGTTCGTGGGGCCGAAGGGCTCGTGAGGCATATGCAATCACTCGATTCTCTTGCATAAGCACACATCCTAGACCAGTACCCGATGCGTCACAATACACATCGAATGACTTGTTATTATCGGGTTGAGCTAACACAGGTGCAGTAGTCAGATGCTCTCTGAGAGTGTGGAAAGCTTCTTCACATTTCCCATCCCATACAAACTTTACTTCCTTCTTTAAGAGTTCAGTCATGGGCTTAGCAATTCGAGAGAAATCCGGGATGAAGCGACGGTAGTAACCGGGTAAGCCGAGAAAACTGCGAATCTGATGAACAGAGGTAGGGGGTTTCCAATCCAGCACCTCTTGTACCTTGCTGGGGTCAACAGCTATGCCTTCGCTGGAGATCGTGTGACCTAAGAACTTTACAGTATCCAACCAGAATTCACACTTAGAAAACTTAGCATAGAGCTGATGGTCTCTGAGTCGCTGAAGAACAATGCGAAGGTGCTTGGCATGCTCTTCCTCATCCTTGGAATAGATAAGAATGTCGTCGATGAACACTACGACGAATTTGTCCAGTTCGAGCATGAATACCGAATTCATGAGATACATGAAGTAGGCAGGGGCATTGGTGAGTCCAAAGGACATGACCAAGAATTCATATAGTCCATAGCGTGTGGAGAAGGCAGTCTTAGGAATATCGCAGGGGCGAATCTTGATTTGATGATATCCTGAACGAAGATCAATCTTTGAGAAGACTCTGGCTCCAGCTAATTGATCGAAGAGTACATCGATGCGAGGAAGGGGGTATTTATTTTTAACTGTTACCGCATTGAGAGGTCGGTAGTCCACACATAATCTCAAACTGTCATCCTTCTTCTTTACGAATAGGGCTGGACATCCCCAAGGTGACGCGCTAGGGCGAATAAAACCTTTGTCCAGTAGTCCTTGGAGTTGAATTTTCAGCTCTGCCAATTCTTTAGGGGGCATCCTATATGGTCTCTTGGATATAGGTGCAGTACCTGGCTGTAGTTCAATAACGAACTCAATATCCCTATCCGGGGGCATTCCTGGTAAGTCATCCGGGAAAACATCGGCATACTCGTTTACCACAGGAATATTATCTGGCTTAAGTCCTTCCATCTTATAAGCACAGGAATTCGTACAATCTAGGAACGGTAGGTAAAGGGTAGTGGCTCCGTGACTAGGGGAATTTATCTCAACGGCTCGGGAAGAAAGGTCCAGTGTGACTCCATGCATAGCCATCCAGTTCATTCCCAAAATAATGTCCATGCCGTCAAGGGGTAAAAGGACAAGGTCCGTGTCGATGGTTTTACTACCCAATTTGACTGGTACTTGTCTGATCATTTGGTTTGAAGCAATTTTACCACCCGGTGTTGATATCATATACGACCCTTTGGTGTGACAAACATCCAAGCCTACTTTTGCACCGAATTTTGCACTTATGAAACTATGCGATGCACCAGAATCAAATAATATAACTGCAGGCTTGTTATGGATAGAGAATGTACCCGACATCACTGGGGCTCCTTCTGGAAGCTCTGCAAGCGTGGTGAAGTTAATCCGTCCTTGCTTGACTTGCAGGGTCTGTCTCTTGCCCCTGTTCTTGGCGTTCGGGTTGGATCCTTGACCTTGGTTGGGCTGTCCAGGCTGAGGGCATTCTCGTGCGAAGTGGCTGGAACTCCCGCATTTGAAACAGCGATTCGCGGGGCTAGGTCGAAGAGACTGCTGAAGAATGGGCCTCGGACCATTCTGTGGAGGCATCGGGGGTCGTACCATGCCTGGCTGCTGTGGGGGTCTGGCCATCCATCTTCCTGGCTGCGGGGCCCTTGGTGGAGCTGTGGGTGCGGCATTTTGCACGATGCGATACCTTGGTGGTTGGGCACTTGATGGTCCTGTGGGTGCCTTCCTCTTCTTCTCTGCCCGGTGCGCCATGATACAGTCTTCCTGGGTAATGGCCATATTGACCAACTCGTTGTAGGTGTCAGCCCTGGCTAGGTTCAGACGTTCCTTGAGCTTGGTACTCAGACCTCGGCGGAAACGATCACGCTTCTTGGCATCCGTATCAGCGTGATAGCCCGCATACTGACATAAGTTGTTGAACGCCTGGGCGTACTGCAGCACGGTGCGGGTGCCCTGGGTGAGTGCCAGGAACTCGTTCAACTTCCTCTCCATGAGACCCTCGGGAATATGATGTGCCCGGAACGCGGTCTTGAATTCATTCCAGTCGACCACATGGTCAGCCGGGAGCATCGCAAAATAGTGGTCCCACCATAGTCGAGCGGTACCGCGAAGCTGTTGCGCGGCAAAACGAGCTTTGTTGGCCTCTGAGCATGGGGCCACAAGTAGTGTGAACTTGGATTCGATAGTGCGAATCCATGCATCTGCGTCCAGGGGTTCCTCTGTCTTATGGAACAAGGGCGGCTGGGTCCCTAGGAAATCCGTGTATCCTGCAGCTTGGGGTTGGTGAGCATTGTGCCCACCCCTCTGCTGGTGTTGTCCTTGCACAATCTGTCGCAGCAGCTCGGTTTGAGCGGCCATCACTTCCACCAAACTGGGCGGGGGTGGTGGCGATTGTCGCGAGCGGCTGCCACCGGCACCAAAACCCTCGGGGGTGCCACGGGTTGATCCAACCATCTGAAATGTGAAAGGTTACCATTAGCAACACGATCCATATTACTTCCTGGATTCATAAATAATTGGTGTAGTCATAGACTTCCGAAGTCACAGCTAGACGTATGGACGGAATCTCTGTTTGCTACGAGAAAAATCATAGCCTGCCGTGGGTCCATCCAAAACATTTCAAACTTTTGCAGTAGTCCGAGAATTTAGGAATGCACCACTTTGGTATTTAACTTCGGTGCTAGAACTATGGCTAAGGTGGTCGAAAAGCTCGTCCTTTGCCTTGCTGTCTTAGCTGTTTTTCAGCAGATTGATCGGTACGGTTTCGCCTATATCTTAAACTAGCGAGATCCAATGATCCTGAATTTTTGTGAGAACCTAGATCACAAAACTTAGCACAAGTCTGGTATTCAACACTCAGCCAAGAAATGCAAGGAGACATGGGTAACAATTCCGACAAGTCTCAGCGATTGCGGATTTCATCGTTTACCAAATTACAACGAAATCACCCAAGTTTATCGCCGTTCCTTACATGCTGAGGGTATCCACATGGTTCAGGTGTACCCAACACAAAAGAGTTACTCAACTCCTAGTTAGCCTATTACAACACTTGCCAAAAGTTAGGCTACCCTATCGAGGAGTATGTGCAAAAGTCCTCCTAGGTCGTCCTCTAGAAATCATCCAAGTCGTTGACGGACGACTCGCTGTGAGCAGGAGAGTGAACTCCCATCTGAGGTGCCTGTGGTACCTCACCCTCGAAATCCATACCTGAGATACCATCAATCTCCTGTGGCTCCTCCTCATCCTCCTCCATGTCGTCCTCATGGGGATGGTCATTCTGATCATGGTGCCACTGAATGTGCTCATTAGCATCCTCCAACTCAAGGCTCAGATCATGGAGCTGCTCCTCCAGGTGTGCTATCGTGGTATCTCTCTCACCCATGAGAGTGTCCTGCTCCTGGATTTGGCCCTCAAGTTGGCCAATCTGAGCATCTCTGTCCTCAAGATCCTGACTGAGTTCCTTTATCTGCTCATCCCTGGTATCTGCCATCATATGGTAGGCCTGAGCAAGATCAGTGAGCTGCTCAAGTGCCTGACTCTTTAGAGTCTGAAGCCGGTAGAGTGCACTCATGCACCGCACGGAGGTATGGATAGTCTCCTGGGCATGAAAGTCTACCAAGTACTGTGCGTGCTGCACCCTGTTGAGCCAAAAGGGGTCGTTGTCCTGGGCAGCAGGAAACAATCCAATGGGAGTGAGTGTGACAACCTCGGGACGCTGCGCACAAAACGTGGTGAGCGCCCTCATGGCTGCAAGCTCCCAAGTATCGGCCAAACGGCGACCAACAGCCTCAAGCTCCAAGGCGGGCCACTCCGGGTGTAGCGGGTGCGGAAAGATAGTCACGTTGACACGGCACTGGGTAACTCCATTTTCTGCAAACTCCAGTCCGGCGTAACGTGGGGGAATTAGATAGCCCGCGGTACGCAGAACATCCCACAAAATAGAGGGAAAGCCCTCCCAGTGGAGACACTGCGAGTGTACGCGTCCATCCTCATCCACCATCATATCAACAGGCTCGGCCATCTGAACAAAAGATCAAATGGAGTGAGATAGCCAAAAAAAAACTGTGAACAGCACAAGGACAGATTCTGTATAGTGTGCAAAAATAACCATAACTCCCACAGTTCTCATCCAAAAATTCTCAAATTTCACCAGATCACTCCTAAGGTATTTGTGAACAACTTTGCTAGTCAACTCCAGAGCTAATTAGGTCTCTAAGATGGTCTTTCTTTTCAGGTTTTACCTTACTGTCTACCCAGAATTTTCAGTGAACAGAGGGCTAGAGTTTCGTGCACCAGGGAAAATCTACCCAGCCAAAATTTACCAAAGTTTAACAGGAGCTACCTGGGTAAATTTGGAACAAGTTTTGCGTTGTGCTCTTTTGCAGAAAACTGCGGGAAGGGGGCCTAAAAATTTAAGAGGCAGAAGGGCTTATTCTGGACAGAATTCTGACATTCCAAGGTTTCCGTTATTTCTTACTATCCATAAGTTCAAAATTTTTCATTTTTGAACAGAAGATAGAACACGAAATTTGGAACAATTCTTTCAACATGGACTTCTCCAGAAAAGGTCATTTTCTTGGGTCAATAAATCGCTCTTTTTGGTCATGGCAGATTTGTGACAGATTCGCTAGATAGTCCTTACGCAAACCACGCTTAGATACGCAAGAACCTTACCACTCTCATACAACGTATTTTTACTTTCCGATATATATGGTTATAATGCATGCACGTCCTATTCGTCCTCACAAAATAAAACAATTGCCAAATAGCTTTGGTCTTACGAAGATAGTTTCGGTGGCATACACAATACGGCTCTCGCTATAATAGCTAGTCGAGTCTTTCTAATCGTTCCTTAACTTATCGTAATCGCGGTTAGTGTACCTGCAGAAGATTGACAAAGCATATATATATCATGAACCTTTCATGCCAGCACTCATGAAAGCGTCCGTATTCATTACCGTTTACTTATAGAAACGATATCTGTACAATTTCCGCCGTACAGACGACGTTAACATACGCTATCGAGATAGCGTATTCACGGGGGTACCGTCATGAGACGGGGGTATGAACAGCGATCGCCATACCCTGCGCCAAACCTTCTACTCCCAATATGTTCAACTAACAGTTGGCATATTGGCAGCACCTCAAGTAAGCCACTGCTTGAGGGCAGCGTTCGGTTCGCATCACCGACAGGAAGGCCAAGCTCCCTCAGTTGGCTGAGGATCCTTACCTTCTTACCTTAGCGACGAGTGCGTCGTTACAGAATTTAAGGTCGGTTGTGCATGAAAGTAAGTTTTGACAGAAGGTAATGTGCTGGAAGTCAGTTGATAATATATATAGAAGTTAGATAGCCACCTAGTAACTTTCCCATAATCCCTTAGGGCTTTACGAACTAGGCACCATCCTTAACGTACCAACGCATTCCGCAACTCATCCTTCTAGTCAAGTTTTAGTAAAATGAGTTTTTAAGGCTTGTCGCATTCTCTGGCGTATGTATTTCGGCTCTGGTGTACGCTGTTGCCAGCTGTGGCACCAGCTACGCCTCTGATACCAGCTGTGGCAGAACCACCTGAATTAATCCGGCTCAAGTGTATTAACCATCACCATTAAGGCATTCTCGGTTAACCTTACACTTCAAACGGAGTAATCCACTGGTCTGTCGGGTATAACCTCCCGATACAACCACGGTGAACGGATCGAGCGCCATACATACAACTGCTCACGCGACGATGAGCCCAGAGAATACCACATTCCAGCAAACATTATGACATTAACATAAGTAAATATTACAGGCCAAGTGTTGAGCTTAGAAACCAAATACTCCCATTTAACATAAATCAGTTCTTCAGAGTTTAAGTTGCAGCGGAAATAAACAACGGAAACTACTCGACGATACAGGATGTCTCGATGAAGCCCGTACGAGACATCACTCGGTCTTATCTCCGTTGGACGGGGGCGCATCCCATTCCACCGACCAACCAGGGGGAAGAGTGCAGGGCCAAGTCAAGCCAGCAATCATATCTTTGAAGGTCTCACCTGAAAGCGAGTCACAAGCAAGACTGAGTATACTAATACTCAGCAAGACTTACCCGTGTAGTGAAAACTACTCCACCGACTCTAGACATGCAAGGCTTTTTGGCTCAGGGGTTTGTTTTGCCGAAAAGCATCTACAAGTGGGTCCTTACTTTCAACTTTTAGCTCCAGATTCTAGTTTCATTAACCAGTCTAGATAAGCAGCTATCTAAAAGCATACATGGTGAAGCATTAAATTTTTCATCCAACCAGTTCATTCATCATCATTGTTCCTCTTCTTACTCTGTGGGTAAAAATGGTTAAGCAGTCTCAATAGCCGTGAGAAACGGACGATTCGAATCGAATTTCTTAACCTTGCAAGGGAAACCCAAACACACGTCACGTGGTTACTCCCTAGAGTCACACGTGCAACTTTTCCCCTTTCTTTCCGGGTCGTGGATCGGGGCTACCCTCCGAGAGTACAAGAGCCCCACGCCACGGTTCGGCGCCGGGTCGTGACCACTCTCTGCACTCGCCATATGCACATGGGACCGAAGTTCAAAGGGTAGGATGCCGTCCCCTTGCCGGGCCAATCAGGTACTTAAGCTTACCGATTCCCATAATCTCGGCATGTGTTTAGTACGTTCAAAGACTTAACCATCACTACCACACCCTGCGGCCTTAGCATTTTTCACTAGACAGACGGGCCTCAATCGTAACCATCGTTCCATAGCCCGTCCGTGTCCTTATGATTGCAGCGTGTAGTAGCCATTCAACTCCTATTTTCTCGCGAGTGACAGGAAATCACTCGACTTTTACCGGAGTCCTATTAGCACAGCATTCTATCGAACCTTACATCTAGTTTTCAAGCAAGGGTCCCTGACGTCATGCAACTAAGTTTTCATCCAACTACTATAAACTTAATGCACAAGCAAAGAGTAATGAGTTGCATAATTTCGGAAAGAATGGGTTATGCTCCGGGGCTTGCCTTCGCGGTTTGCTTGGGGATCTTCCGAACTTGGGCTTGGGTCTTCAAGAGCTTCAGTTAGATTCGCTTGAGCTTCACGCGGCTCACTCTCGGACGCGGGCACCAGCTCGTAGGTTCCGTCGGCGAGAGTCGTCGATTCTACATGAGTGCACAAGTTTAAGTCGTGGAAAAGGCACTCGATTACGATTTGAGAGTAATGACTACACTGGATAGTTTCTGGTCATGAAATTTTGGATTTAGGAACATCAAGGAAAGATGTGCTTACTGTAAAATTTTCAGCCAATTTTATGTAACAGATTAATTATGAAAAATACATTACATAGTTGCTGTTAGATCCTTGTTCTTTTTGTACAGACCAATTGGTGCAACAAATGAGTCTAAGATTTTTACAGAGCTCTCACTTAAGCATGCAGAAGCTACTGTAATTTTTGTAGGATTTATCATGCAGTATTCAGAGCATAGAAAATATGACATTCTACTCCTAGGCTATTCAAGGATTCATTTTTACAGGACCCTACACAGGGTGTTTGTCCATGGAACTTTTTACACAGCAACCTCTACCATAGTGTATCTCCCAGTAAAAAGTTGAGAATTTTCCAAGCTAAGATACTATTTTCTTGATTTAATGTATGTTATTAGCACATAAATCAAATAAGTAGGTTACTGTGGGATAAAAATTCTCCTAATTGTTCTCTGGCTTCTAGGTACCAATACATTAGCATACTAAAAGTTTCATTGGGTGATTCACCACCTAACTGCAGGGATAAAACATTCTACTAACACATGAAAAAAAAACTAAGTTAACAAACAGTAAAGCTAGAGATGGAATTTGGGCCTGATCTTTTTACACAGTTCTAACCATCAAGCAACTAATTCACTGCCCAAAATTTAGGGTCAGCATTGTTCTAGAACAGTGGGTACAAAATAAGTCCATTAAAGCTTCTATTTAATGTAGAGCAAAATATTTTGAGATTCTGAGAAACCTTTTGTAACAAAAGTGGTAGAGTTTGTTCTGAGGATTCCAGAACAGTTGAGCTTGCATTTTTCTGAATTTTCTACGATTTTATACGAATTTTACAAGTTCACTGAATTTGAATCTAGGTTTGAAACTTTCTTTTACAACTAGGTCCTTGAATCTTACACTCAGACCCTTCTAAAGATTTAAATTCTTGCAATTGGGTCCTCGGGCGGCTCGGGTGCGGCGGCCGGCCGAAATTCCGGCGAGGGGGCTCGCCGGCGGCGAGGGGCGAGGGTGGGGGAAGGTTCAGGGGTGCGAGGGCTACCTTGTGGGGGTGTTGTTCAGGTGGGGGACGGCCGGGAAGGGCTCGCCGGCGTTGGAGCAGAGGCGGCGGCGGCGCGGCACGCGTCGACGGCGGTGCTCCGGCGGGCTTGGGGCGGTGTGGTCCGGTCGGCGAGCTTCAGTAGCGCGTGGGGAAGCTGCACAGGGGCTCGGCTTGGACGGAGGAGGTCGGGGTCGTGCTGCCCACGGCGAGCAGGGACGGCGGCGGCGGCGGCAGCGCGGGCGGCGGCACTCCGGTGGCTCTGGACGGCGTTGGGCGGGTCGGCGAGCTTCGGTGTGGTGATGTAGTGGTGGCTGACGCTTCAATTTGGGCAGGGGGCGGCTGTGGAGGGCTGTCCACGGGCGGGCGGCACTCGGCGGCGGCGATGGCGACGGCGAGGCGTTCTGGTGGCCGGGGGCTCGCGCGGGCGGCCGGGGCGGGGCTTTTATAGGGGCAGGAGGGGGTGTGGAGGTGCCTGGACGACGCGCGGGGCGGGGCACGGCAACGGCGTGCACTGGCCACGGCGGCGGCAGCAGGACGCCTGCGCGGCGTGCGGCGAGCGGGCGCGAGCTACTGGTGGCCGGGGATTTGGTGTGGCAGAGAGGAGATAGCGTGGCGCGCGGATTGGAGAAGGAGCTGCTGCAGCGGCTCGGGTGGAGGGCGGACGCAGCGACGAGCGGGGCGCGGGAGCCGGGGCGGCACGGCGGAGCGCGGGGACTGGGCGGCCGGGCGGCGGGCTGGGCGTGGCAGCACGCGCGGGCGCTGACTGGCCGCGCGGCGTGGGGGCGCTGACTGGCCGCTGCGGCAGGGAGCGACGGCCATTGGCTTGGTGCGGCGTGGGGGCAGGAATCGCCGGCGACGTGGCGTGCGGCGGTCGGGCGAGCGCGCGGTGCAGCAGAGGAGGGAGGGACCGAAGTGAAAAAATTCGAAAAACTTCAGGGGGCTGGGTGCAAACAGGGCGTTTTCTCCTCTTTCTGATTGGAATTTCAAAAACTTTTGAACACGAAAGTTGTTCAAAATAAAAAGTTCTACAACTTTGGTTTCAGGCAAAATCTCATTTGGCTTATGGTTTGAAAGTTAAATTTAAAAGTTCAAAAGTAACCCAAGGTGCTCAATTTAAATTTGAATTCCAACTGAACTCGTTTTAATTCTTTCCACCCTTTCATTAGTTGGTTTAATCATAGAGTTAGGCTAATGACATTGATTTTGGAAGTGTAATTACCAGGGTTGTCACAGATGCGAGATTAGACCGTAGAAATATAAAAATATCGAGCTGCAACACCAACTTGATACCATTAAATTGGAGCGCACAAGGGAAGTCTGGCTCCTCAAGAAAGAAATTGAAAACTTGTCGGAGAGGAACAAGTCCTTGGCCAAAACACATCGAGGTAACCTTCTCCCAACTACTTTGCCCAGATTGATGTAGCTGGATAGTATTATCTAAATTTGTGCGAGTACTTCTCCTTGTCGTTTGCATGCAGAGCTCAAAAATATGTTAAAATATAAAGAAGAACTGCTGACTGACATGAAGAATCTTGTGCACTGTCATTCAGATGATGTAGAGCTCCGGGAAAAGCAACTTGAGGATGATGACAAACAACTCGTGGAGTGTATGCAGCAGATCAAGTTGATGGCTGTTAACGGTCCTTAAATGCAAAATCCAACCGTCAACCATACCCAAAAGCAAAGGAGAAAACAACCTTACTTACTCGAATATTCTTATCACTGACCTAGCTCCACATATGTATTGTCGAATAAGCCATTTCAGGAACACATGTATGGAATAAGAAGAAAACATGCAGAAGACGCAACAGAAACACACAAAAGATCCCATCCTGCGTCACACTTACAAGAAGGGCCCACCAGACAGACCAAACGGGCGTGCCAAGGTAGAAATCACTGAGGATCGTCGTCAGGGCCCACATGGCAGTCAGCCAGAGGAAGGCGGAGCTGGGGGAGCTCCACCTGGGTTCGGCCGAACCCAGGGGTCGGCCAAACCCAAATGGGTTCCCGTCCAGATACACTTTGACGTGGAGTGCCCCCTACTCTTCCTCAAGGCCGTCGCCAACGTTTCCATATGGAGGGATGGCGAGAACCGCCCTTGGAGGCTATAAAACGAGGCCTCCTTCCCCTCCCCCCCCCCCCCCCCATTCACACACACCACCATTTGGGATCAACACCTTCACTTGAAGATGTAGTGCTCAACTCCAAGGCGAAGCGCTGCTTAGGCTAGTGCTTAGAATACGGAGACAGAGAGAGAGGGAGTCACTCGGAGGAGTGCTAAGTTCCTCAGCACTCTGCTCCGGTCATGTACCTCTACAGATGCTGGCTACCTTCTGAGTAAAGTAAGTTAGTATTTGTGATTCCTATCTTGCATAGTACTTATACTTGAGTGAGATCAGTTCTCTTACTCGCGGGTTCGTCGCTCTATATTTATACAGAGTATCATAGTTTGCTACTGGATATCAGACGTAGTCATACTACCGTAGTAACCAGCAGCGTAGACGTGGTGTCTAAGCTAAGGGTTACCTTCGTTTGCCTTATATCACACGGTTTGTAGAGGTAGGCCGTAGGTGGTGACAGCCTTGTTGGTCCTTTGTAATCCTCCATGTTCGGATATAGCGTAGAGCCGTTGGCAGGAGTCTCCTGACCATTTCAGCGGTAAGCCGGTGCCCGAAGCAAGTATTCTACCCTAGGGATCGACCTTTAACTCATCTCTAGTACTACCTCAGGAATCCTCTCCATCCCTGCCACTTATCTTGCTGTGTCCTTGGACTGACTAAAGTAGAAGTTAGTGCACACACGTTCCCTTGGATTCCATAACCCTTGGAATACTCTAAGGTGAAATCTACAATGGTATCCGTGCGTGCGGATTTATTCGCAATCGTTAAAATACCAACAAGCATTTCTGGTGACGTTGCCCGGGACTAACAATCCTGGTGATGACGCCAGGAAATGTCAACAATAGATGAGGAGAAAGAACTAAGGCAGAAACAACTTGAAGACCTTGAGGGCGTTGCACAGGTAGTCGTTAGTATGGTGGACCCTCCAGAGAAAGGAGTAGCCGACAATAGGACTCTACTGGAGCGTCTTCATGAGGTCCCGTAGAGAATATTTGGCTGCATCTCGGAGACCACCAAGACTTACGTGGTGCACGTTCTCAGGATTGTCAAGTCATTTTGGCCCAAAGTCAATGTGAGTCCACTGGCCGATGGTATGGCTGCAGATTGCTCTAAAGAGAAAGTTGCAGAGTACCTAGAAGAAGTCGGTCCAGTGGCTCAGAAGATAGTTGAGAGCTTGGATCAGGATTAGAATAATGATCATGTCATGAACAATCTATCCAGCTGTACATATATATATGTAAATATTTTCCTCTTTGGTTGCCTTCCAATTTGCGGCCATAGATATTTGCAATACTCTTAGGCCAAGTTACTCCGAGTGCAGTGACACTAGATGTGGTCATTAACTTGGCATTCGCACTTGCGGCTCCTTCATAGGCCCTTCAAACAATTGTAGATTTTGTCCACGCGAGATGGAGCTCTAGTTTGTTTGGAAATATAGGTTCGATAACCTCTTCAATTCTTGAACTTCTCGTAGTTACTGCCTATGGTGAGTACTTGGAGCCTAACTGCAGGTATGGGTGTAGTAACCCCTTCAGAAGTCGCATTACGTAGTTACTGTCTAGTATAAGACTAGTACTCATAGATGTTACTGGAAAATTTGCACAAGTGTAACTCGTGTCTTAGCCTCATACATGGGCGTAGTAGTAGTTGCATAGGTAGAACTCGTGACATATCCCCCGAGGAATCCTTTATGACTTAGGATGGCTTATTGTTTAGTACTCGTGGTGTAAGCCTCCGAATTATACAATTTAGCACATGTAAAAAGCAGTCGTTGAGGAACCATAACAACTCTTTATTGATATAACATGCTGTCTTGCAGCTGAAGGATTGTGTACAGAGTATTCTAAGTGTGGAACCACCGCAGATGCTCAATGTTCTAGGAGTTTGGAATTTCCTAGCCATCAGAGTCATGTAGCCGATAGAATCCTGGTCTTGTCACCTTGGAGACGATGAAGGGCCCTTCCCATGGTGAGTTGAGTTTATGTAGCCCGGTCTCATCCTGAATGCGGCGAAGGACCAAGTCCGCCGATGCTGAAGGACCTCTCTTGGATGTTGCGGTCGTGGTAGCGCCGGACTTATTGTAGGTAGCGAGCTGATTGTACCAGAGCGTTGCATCGTACTTCTTCAACTGAATCAAGCTCGAGTTGTCTGGCTTCGTCAACTTCGCCTTCTTCATACATCTCCAGCCTTGGAGATGTCCACATGATATTAGCAGGAAGGATAGCTTCTGATCTGTAGACAAGGAAGAAAGGTGACTATCCTGTGGCTTTGCTGGGTTGAGTATGTAGCCCCCAGACGACATGTGGGAGTTCATGAATCCACTTGCCACCTTTTTTGTTGTTTGCGCCATAGAGTTTTTTCTTCAAGCTGTCAAGGACCATGCCATTGGCGCGTTCAACCTGGCCATTGGCTCGCGGGTGAGCCACTGTGACATACTTGATCTGGATGTTGCTACTCTCGCAGAAATCTAAGAATGCATGTGCTGTGAAGTTGGAGCCCAGGTCTGTGATGATAGTGTTGGGGGAAGCCAAACCGATGTAAGATGTCGCAAATGAAGTCAACCACTCTGTATGTTGTGGGCTTTGTAATTGGTTTGTACTCATTCACTTTTTGAATTTGTCGATTGCCACCAACACATGAGTAAAACCCCCTGGCGTCGTTGTCAGTGGCCCAATCATGTCGAGGCCCCAGCAGGCAAACGGTCAGGAAGGTGGTATGGTGATTAGCTTGTGCGCCGGGACATGAGCTTGCTTGCTGAACAATTGATAGTTGGTGCACCGGCGTAGAAGATTTTCAGCATCTGCCAGGGTTGTTGGCCAGTAGAACCCTGATCTTAAAGCTTTTCTAACTAGTGTGCGTGATGTTGCGTGGTTGCCACAGGCTCCAACGTGAATTTCACAAAGTATGCCTTGGCCTTCATCCATTTGGACACACTTCATGAGTACTCCTGTGGTTGTTCCTCGCTTGTATAATTTGTCGGGAACCAAAACATACCCCTTGCTGCGTCTCATGATGCGTGCTGCCTCTGCACTTTCTAGTTTGACATTAGGGGATAGCATTTGCTCCCTAAGGAAGTTGATGAAGGGTAACCGCCAATCAACCTCGATCACCATGACCTCTCGGTCAGGCTCTTGGGAACCCTAATCGATGATCGTTGGATCTGGTTTCTTCAATCATGGGTGATGCAACTCTTGCATGAATACAACAGCAGGTACTTGGGCTCGAGTAGACCCCAGCTTGGAGACTACGTCTGCTCCAACATTGTTGTCTCGGATCACATGATGAATCTCCAGTCCTGAGAACTTGTTTTCCAGCTATCGTACTTCCAGCACGTAGTCATCCATGGTTTCCTTGTTGCAGTCCCACTCCTTGTTGACTTGTTGAGCAACTAGCAAGGAGTCATCGTAGACGAGTAGTCGCTTGATGCCGAGGGAGATTGCCAGGCGAAGCCCGTGCAATAACGCCTCATACTTGGCTTCGTTTTTGGATACCTTCCAAAGGATCTGGAGAACATACTTGAGTTGCTCGCCTTTTTGAGATATGAAGAGAACTCCTGCACCACCACCATTGAGCTTGAGAGAACTGTCAAAATACATCATCCGATGCTCTGGCTTGTTGAATGGTGTCGAAATCTGATTTTCCTACCACTCTGCCATGAAATCGGCTAGTGCTTGCAACTTGATGGCTATGCGTGGCTTGAGGTCGATGGAGAGAGCCCCCAACTCTACTGCCCACATGGAGATGCGTCCAGTGGTGTCCGGATTGTGGAGTATATCTGCCAATGGGAAGTTGGTGACAATAGAGATGTGGTATTCTTCAAAGTAGTGGTGAAGCTTCCTGGATGTGATGAGTATAGTGTAGAGAAGTTTCTGAATTGACGGGTAACGAACCTTGGATTCAGACAGAACTTCGCTGATGAAATACACGTGCCTCGACACTGGGAATACATGGCCTTCCTCCTGTTGCTCCACCACAATGGTTATGCTGATCACATGAGTAGTCGCGGCAATGTAGAGTAGTAGGTTCTCACCGGAAGAGGAGCCGTGAGGATTGGAGGTGACTGCAGATGGAGTTTGAGGTCCTGAAGTGCTTGTTCCGCTTCCTTTGTCCACTGGAATTTATCTTGCTGCTTGAGGAGCTTGAATAAGGGTAGTCCCTGTTCGCCAAGCTTTGAGATAAATCTGTTCAAGGCCGACATGCACCCTGTGAGCTTCTAGACATCCTTGACTGTGACTGGTGCCCCCATGTTAGTGATGGCAGTGATCTTCTCCGGGTCAGCTTCAATTCCTCGATGACTGATGTTGAACCCGAGTAGTTTCCCGGACGGTACGCTGAAGACGCACTTTGTCATGTTGAGCTTCCATGGGAACTTGCGTAGGTTGTTGAAAATTTCCTCAAGATCCGTAATCAAGTCATCGTGATTTCTGGTCTTGATGACCACGTCATCCACGTACGCCTCGACATTGCGGTGAAGTTGGTCCGCGAAGCAGAGCTGGATCACACGTTGTTACATAGCGCCTGCATTTTTCAACCCAAAGGACATGGTTTTGTAAGCATATGCACCATATGGGGTGATGAACAAAGTCTTGATCTAGTCTTCTTCCTTGAGGGAAATCTGATGGTAGCCCAAGTAATACTCAAGGATGCAGAGTAGTACGCAGCAGTGCTTGTTGAGATCGATATAATCAACACACATCCTCCATTCATTATTATTCTTTTTCTTTACAAATATAGGATTAGATAGCCACTCTGGGTGGAACAACTCTTTGATGAAATCAGCCGCGACTAGTTTTGCTATCTCCTTCTTGATTGCATCTCGCTTGTTTGGAGCGAACCTCCGTAGCCGCTGCTTCTTGGGCGTGGCCTTGGTGTCGACATTCAGGGAGTGCTCGATTAACTCCTTGGGCACACTAGACATGTCCGTTGGTTTCCACACGAATATGTCCCAGTTGGCCCTAAAGAAGCTGACGAGCGCGCTTTCCTATTTGTCACCCAGCCCTGCACCGATCAGGGTTGTTTTGGTCGTGTCGCCCTCCTGCAGCTGGATGGATTTCACGCTGACATCCCCGATGGTCTGTGCCTTGGACTGACTCGACTTCTTGGTTGGGATCTCCAAGCCAGAATGGGAGAGTTGTTGCGTGGCCGCGAGTACTTCTCCTGAAGAATCCGGCACATCACATGTGTAGTCGAGGCATATTCGATTGCCTCCTGGTCGCAGTCGCACAACTTCTTCAAGTTGCCTCAAAAAGTTAGCACACCGTGCTTTCCTGACATCTTGAGAAGTAGATAGACATAGTGGGGAACGGCCATGAATTTGACCAGAGCTGGTCTTTCGAGGATGGCATGATATAATCACTCGAAGTTTGCCACTTCGAACTTGATGTACTTAGTCCGATAGTTCTCCTGTGTGCCGAAGGTGACTGGAAATTTCACGATCCCGAGTGGTTTAGCCGAGTTCTCTGGTACGATGCCGTAGAACGGAGCCTTGTTTGGTGTGAGCATATCAGTAATGTCTAGCCCCATCTTCTTCAAGGTATTCGCAAATAGAAGGTTGAGCCCGCTTCCGCCATCGATGAGCACCCTAGTAAGCCTGATGCAGGCCACCACTGGGTCAAGCACACGCGGTAATTTTCCCATCTCAGAGAAACTGGTCCACTAATCATCCCTAGAGAACGATATGGGGACCTCCGACCACTATAGGGGACGTGGTACCGCCGGCTCTATGGACATGATCTCGCGGAGCGTGAGCTTTTGAGCTCGCTTGGAGGGGAAGCCGAAGTCGCTGTCGAATATGACGTTGACGGTCTTCGAGGCATCTTGGAAGTTGCCGCCCCCTGACTTTTCCTCTTGGCCGTCATCCGCCTTGTTCTTACCCTTCTTCTTCTGGTTATCTTCGAGCATCGGGGCTTTGAGGGACTTGCAGAGGTTGAAACACTCCCACGCCGAGTGCTTGCCCTTCGGGTGCCATGGGCACTGCTTCTGCAAGAGTTATTCAAATTGCTCCTGCATGTTTCCCGACTTCTTGCCATGCGGGGGACGGTCGATAGCTGCGACGAGATCGTCTGGCTTGCGCTTCCGTGAGGATCCCAAGTAGTCCCACTAACCCTTGTTGTTGCGGTGATTGTTGCCTCGCTTGCCATTGTTGTTGTTGTAGTCACCGCCACGCCTCGGGAAGTGGTCACGCTCCTGCTCCTCTTGGTCCGCCCATTGCTCCATGATGTCGCAGAGTACTGCGATGGTCTTGGGGTGATTGCGGCCAAAATCCCTGTAGAGGAGTTGGTCGTTAATGCCGTTGTGGAAGCAGTAGATGTCTTTGATGTGGACATCAATACTAACGATACATCTACGCCTACACAAGTACCTATTTCTGGTCCTATTACACGTGCCCGTGCTCGTCAACTTAATCATCAGGTGAGTTCACTTTTGAGTTTATGTCCATCATGTTTTACCATGGAGACGCGTGCACTCTTATTTTTATTAGGAACCAAGGAGATGACTGAAAGGAAACGGATTCGCGCAGGCTAAATTCGGAATGCAGAACAGCACCAACTTGTGACAGTCACCACGGTTGCATATTGACTCGGATTGGGGCTTTCAAGTACTTCGTGGAAATCTTATAAAGTCTTCTTTCCAATGGATGCGGCATCAATTCTATCTCTGCTCGGAGTCGGTCACAATCATCGATTTGTTGCCGATACCTTTTCTGCACACGGTGTTGTGTCACCTTATTTTGGCCCAATGGGCCGTGTATCAAGTTGAGTCCATTACGGACGCGTCCTAGGGTTGCACTACGACCCCAGTACCCCTGTGGTCGTCCTCCCACGTTCTTATACCCCTTAGTCGCCAACAAGAACACTTGGGTTTTTGTTTAGATCAAGTTTAGCCTTTGCTACTTCCTTGTGAGCGCACGTGTTGGATCAGCCGCCCGTCTTCTTGTCTTCGGAACCCCATATCATTGCAGATTGAGTTTGAATCCTTCATCTACATCTGGTATATTCAGTACTTGTTTACTTTTTCTTGCTGGTCCTTCGATTGCTTGCAGGACGAGTGCCCTAGTGGCCGGGTGTCGCGCTCCACAAGATCGCGCCAGCCATTGGAGGTGGTGTATCGGTTGCTAAGGCGCAGCGTCCTTGGAAGGCTGCAGTCGGGCTGTGAACATCACCTCCATCCTCAAAATGAGTTATCCCCCACCTCTCATCGAAAGATCGGGAACAAACCCTAGCGGGTTCACATCAGCACCCACTACGCAAATCAACTTTGGAAAATACAACAACACCACTCAATTCATCAAGCATATCATCTAAACGTGGAATAGGGTGTCGATATCGAATCGTGATATTATTGATAGCCCTACAATCAATGTACATATGCCATGTTCCATCTTTCTTAGGCACTAAAATAACCGGAGCAGCACAAGGACTAAGGGACTCACGTACATAACCTTTGTCGAGTAGCTCTTTCACTTGTCGCGGAATCTATTTTGTTTCTTCCGGATTTGTTCTGTACGGCGCACGGTTAGGCAAAGATGCACCAGTAATTAGATCAATCTGGTGCTCAATCCCTCGAGTTGGTGGCAGCCCCGGTGGCATCTCACTTGGAAACACATCAGCATACTCCTGCAAAATGTTAGCAACAGCAAGAGGCAAAGAATGTTGCATATCGTGAATTGAAATTAAAGCATCTTTGCATACCAAAGCATAGGCAATAGAAGTGGAAGCAATCAATTCATTAATATCAGATTTAGTCGCAAGCAAGCAATGTCCTTTCAATCTTATTTCATCTTTTCTTATCAGTAACAGATTTGGTATTTTTATGGCTCTCACTTTTAGCTTTTGCAGCTTTAGCAACATCATCATGCAAAATAGCTTCAGGGGACATGGGCAGCAACACAATTTTCTTATCATGGTGCAAGAGAGAATACTGATTTGATCTACCATGATGCATAGAATCTGTATCGAATTGCCATGGCCTACCTAGCTGAATATTACAAGCCTCCATAGGCACAACATCACATTCAACAACATCACGATATGATCCAATAGCAAAATTAATTCGCACCAGTCTAGTTACCTTTACCTTACCACTGTTGTTTAGCCATCGAATGTGATATGGGTGTGGGTGCGGTTTGGTCCTAAGTGCAAGTTTCTCCACCATATCGCTGCTAGCCAAGTTGTTGCAGCTATCTCCATCGATGATCATGCGACAAGACCGCTCTTTAATGACACACTTTCTTTGAAACAATGTATGTCGCTGATTTTGCTCCGCCTTCTCCATTTGTGCACTAAGCACACGCTGCACAATGAGGCTCTCATAATGCTCGGCATGCTCTGCGCCAAATTGCTCTTCTGGTCGTTCATCACTACCTGCATGGTCAGCTGCAAGCAAAGCAAGTGTATCTTCATCAAAATTACTAGCAGAAGAATACCCACCATCTTCTTTGACCACCAAAACACACTTGCTAGGGCAGTCACGCTGCACATGCCCAAAGCCCTTGCAACGATGGCACTGAAGATCTCTTGTTCTACCCGTGGAGGCAATCGAAGAAGCACTAGCAGCTGGTTTCTGGACAGATTTGATTGCTGAATTTGTGGGAGAACTACGTGGTTTGTCACTAGGGGAAGGCGATATGGCTGGTCGACCAGGCGAGGGAGTTGGGAGAGATGCACGTCCAGTCAGAGAAGTAGTCGTGCGCTGCTGCCATGATGTAGATTTTCCTGCAGAAACATTAGTCTTGGCACTCGCACGTCGCCCCTGCACTTCCCTTTCAGCTTTACAGGCAAGATGAAACAAACGGGTCACGTTAGTATAATCTTTATAAGCAAGGATGTCGTGAATTTCTGGGTTTAAGCCACTCAAAAATCTAGCCATCACAGGTTCCTCACCCTCCTATAAATTACAACGCAGCATACCCATTTGTTACTCCTGATAATATTCTTCTACACTCTTAGCACCCTGTCTCAATTGCTGCAACTTATTTAGCATATCACGTGCATAATAAGAAGGAACAAATCAAGCCCGCATGACCCGTTTCAAAGCATCCCATGTTTGTGGCATGTTATTAGGATTTTTCTTGCCATGTTCTATCCACCAAACAGAAGCAAAATCGGTAAACTCACTAGTAGCAGCCCTAACATGTGTTCTTTCAGGAAATTCATGACATGCAAACTTTTGATCAACAGCAATCTCCCAAGTAATGTATGCATCCGGATCATATTTACCATCAAAAGGAGGTATCTTAAATTTAATCTTAGTGAAAGCATTATAATTATTGTGTACCTCACGTCGGCGATGTCCTCCCATACCTCTATGATTAGTACATAGCCGTCGACGGTTGTGAGCGTCTTGATTGTCTTGTTCAGTATCAGCAACATAATCACCCCAATTATCCTTGACATGCTCATATTTCTTGCTGTCTTCATCATGCTCATCGGGGGCTTTAGCATGCAGCTCATCAAAATATCGTAAAAGAGCAGCAACACTTTTGTCGACACGACTGATCGACGTCTCCAACCCTGCAAGCTTGTTGTTGGTGGAAATCTGTCCACCCTCTAAGACACCAATCTTCTCATTCAGCACCTGCAAGTCAGTATCAATTGCTTCGGTGTACTCCCTCACTTGTTTTTTAAAATGTTGCATGATGCCCTTGGTACGAGGTGTAAGTGGACCACCCCCATCATCCTCATCCCCTGAACCTGCCATGGTAGAAGCACAAGAACAAACAGGGAACAAGTGAAGTAGAACAAACCCCTATAGCTAATAAGATGTAAGCACTGTGAGGCGCTCTCTCTCAACCTGTTATACAAGCTCTTACCAATTCTTACCTTGCTCAATAGGAGGGGGTTAGCAACCAACAAGTCGAGCACCTAGAAGGAGCGTATCGGTGCCGCAGCAACAGGACCTGTCCAACTGTAATCGAATATGTGGAGCTGTAGGTGGGTCGATCAAGGAAAAATACTAGCACCACGTTAGTCAGAAAAGCAAGCTGAATAATTGTTCAACGGTGGTACTATGCTGGTCCTAGCATAGACCGTGCTAGAGGCACGAGCCTGGACACAAATGAAATCACAAAGCACCCATAGAAACAGCAGGAACACAAAAGATGGATCAGCCACTTTCTTCTTTTTCGTTTCTTTTCTTTTTCTGTTTTTTTTCACATTTTTTTCTTATTTTTCATCTTTTTTTTGTAGAGAACTAAAATCCTTTGTTTTACAACCAACGCAACAGGATTACTGCATATAGCTACTACCAACTCAGATTGACGAAACTTGTTTTACGCAGCCAGACGCTCAAATCTCCAAGTCGATTCTAGAGCACTCAGATGGAGTTTGTGACCCAGGTCAGATCCGTTGGAAAGATCACGAGTTAAGCTTTCCAGATTGTACTAAAACTCACAAATCGGAGACTGGACACAGAAACAATGAAAGTTTTCTTCCACTGATGAATTGAAACTCCGAGATAAAAAGAGGTGACAAGAACTCGAAACTCTAAAGGACTAAACTAAGACTAGCAACACGATGCAACCGATGCAACCAAATACTCAACAAGCCCTAACTAAGCAGTACTAGCAAAGGCTCATAGAGTTTATAGGATTGCAGGTAAACTAATCTACTAATTTTTTTGGGCTTTTTGGACTATAGGAAAATAAAAACAGCAAAGGATTGGAAGTGTCTCACCGATAAACCTTGCTCTGATTACCAACTGATGTGAACCCGCTAGGGTTTGTTCCCGATCTTTCGATGAGAGGCGGGGGATAACTCAATTTGAGGATAGAGGCGACGTTCATGGCCCGACTACAGCCTTCCAAGGATGCTGCGCCTTAGCAACCGATACACCACCTCCAATGGCTGTCGCGATCTTGTGGAGCGTGACACCCGGCCACTAGGGCACTCGTCCTGCAAGCAATCGAAGAACCAGCAAGAACAAGTAAACAAGTACTTAATATACCAGATGTAGATGAAGGATTCAAACTCAA
The DNA here is from genome assembly GCA_032594955.1 of Panicum miliaceum. Taxonomy (NCBI): domain Eukaryota; kingdom Viridiplantae; phylum Streptophyta; class Magnoliopsida; order Poales; family Poaceae; genus Panicum; species Panicum miliaceum. Next base: position 10,093,293 of record CM064067.1, on the reverse strand, counting down.
TCTGCAATGATGTGGGGTTCCGAAGACAAGAAGACGGTCGGCTGATCCAGCACGAGCGCTCACAAGCAAGTAGCAAAGGCTAAACTTGATCTAAACAAAAACCCAAGTGTTCTTGGTGGCGGCTAAGGGGTATAAGGACGTGGGAGGACGACCACAGGGGTGCTGGGGTCGTACTCCAACCCTAGGACACGTCCGTAATGGACTCAACTTGATACACGGCCCATTGGGCCAAAATAAGGCGACACAGCACCGTGAGCAGAAAAGGTATTGGCAACAAATCGATGATTGTGACCGACTCCAAGCAGAGATAGAATTGATGCTGCATCCGTTGGAAAGAAGACTTTATAAGCTTTCCACGAAATACTTGAAAGCCCCAATCCGAGTCCATATGCGACCGTGGTGACCGTCACAAGTTGGTGCTGTTCTGCAGTCCGAATTCAGCCTGCGCGAATCCGTTTTCCTTTCGGTCATCTCCTTGGTTCTTAATCAAAATAAGAGTGCACGTGTCTCCATGGTAAAACATGATAGACATAAACTCAAAAGTGAAGTCACCTGATGATTAAGTTGACGAGCACGGGCACGTGTAATAGGACCAGAAATAGGTACTTGTGTAGGCGTGGATGTATCATTAGTATTGATGTCCACATCAGACGTCCTCTTCAGAGATGTTGGGGATGGTGGCTCGCATCTAGAAGAAGCGGCGGGTGTACTTACGCAAGGCCTTGCCACGTTCCTGTTTGCACTGGGACAAGTCGTGATGAGTACCTACTCGAGTGATTGATACCTGGAAGTTGTCAATGAAGATCTGCTTCAAGTCCTCCTAGGAGTAGATGGAGTCAGGTCTCAGGTTCTCCAGCAACGTCAGTGGGGTGGGTTCTAGTGCCATCAGGAAGTAGACGACTTTGGTGGTGTTGGAGCCGCCCGAGACTTCTATGGCCGTGGAGTAGCACCTAATCCACTGGTGCGGAGCTTTCTTGCCATCATAGTTGGTGATGCCGACTGGTTTGAAGCCGTCTGGGTATGATGCCAAGCTAAACCGGCGTGTGAACACAAGGAAGCGATCGCTATCGTCCAGGGCGCGTTACCCCTCGGCTGCAGCGCGTTCTTCATGCCTGGCGTTGATGATGCAGCGTGCGTCGCACCCCCTGTTGATGTACTGGCGAAGATCTCCTGTGGGGGCATTCTCAAGTTGTTGATGGTTGTTGCGATTAGTCGCACCCCATGGAGGTCCTGGATCTTGATTGCCCCTCGCAGGTTGTCTTGGTCTCCGGACAGCAGTGCGGCTGCCTTCAGTGGCGTCGTCACCTCTGTTGTTGCCTCCAACCGGTCGTCGTGGTCGTCTTCCAGTACTTCGAATACCTTCGCGCTGATTATCGCCAATCTGCTCTGTGTGCACCGATGGAGCCAGGTTCTGGTGATCCAGTTGGAGCCAAGCTTTCTGAGTAAGCAAGAGAGCTTTTTGTGCAGCGAGGTCTTGACTGTTTGCGAGTAGGCCAGTAACTAAAGCAATGTTGGCGATCGGCATGTGAAAGCCTTCTTATCATGTTGCTGCAAACTCAGCAGCGAGATCATGTTGTATCCGGCGTTGGCGCTCCGCAGCGTTCCTTCCGCGTTCGGCACGCCTCTGGTTCTTCAATTTGCGAGCGGCACGCTGGGTTTCATCCTCGGCACCGGCATTGGCTATGAGCTCGTCCTCTGATGTCTGCTCGAGTAGTTTGTTGGCATACTAGTTGCGCTCGCCCTATTCCTCCATGAACACATGACGGTGTGAGGTGTGCTCATCGGAGCTATAGTCGACCAGTACAATGCCTTCTTCGCGGATGGGCGAGAGGGGTCTGCCTTCCTTGAAAGGTAGCTTGTTGAGGTGAACCACGAGGTGGGAGTTGTCTTCAAGTAGCTCAGAGGGTTTCATGCTCTTCCAGTACACGAATCGGCCCTGTGGCGTTGATGTGATCATCTTCCAATACACAAATCGGCCTTGTGGCGTTGATGTGATCGCCAGGCCCTGATGACCGCCCATGAAGGGCTCGACGCCATCATTAGAGTCCAAGTCATAGTCGTCGAAGATAGGAGCCTCCCGACATGCAGTGGCTTCCCCTTCTCCGATCTTGAGTAGGCGATTCAAGTCCTCCTCCAATGTGGAGAGGGACTCCAATCGCATGGCCTCCTAGTAGACAATGGCCGCGTTCGGTAGCCCAAAGGGGAATCAGGTACCCTGCTTCTCAGGCCGGATCGGGTTCGATCCGAGGAGTCCTGGTGCAGCCCGAGTAGAAGTCGCATCAAAAACGGACTGTTCCTCGATCTTCCTGGCTAGATCAGGGAGTTGCATCTCGTCGAGGTTGTCGACGAACTCGTCGAAATCGCTGCGTCGGGTTGCTGCAGGCACCTCCGGCTCCTTGGGTTGGCGAGGTAGCTGTTGAAACCACCCGAGCCATTGGCGATGCAGACCTAGGAGCCGAAGGTGAACATGGTGCCCTCGCCGAGCACGACGATGGTGAAGTTGAATGATGCCATCGAGTTCACCGGTGGATCTTAGATGAGCACCCCTACCTAACGCACCAGCTGCTGGTGTTTTACCGCCAAGCCCACCGTGTTATACCCCCGAGGTGGTAGGTTGTAAGTAGAGTGTCGCCGAGATCAGGAACTCAACGGTGCAAGGAACACAAGGTTTAGGCAGGTTCGGGCCATGATGTTCGTAATATCCTACGTCTTGTGTGGTGGTATGTATTGCCTTGGATGGGTTATGCTTTGGAGGAGGTCCCCGCCCGCCCTTATATACTCTGGGGGATAGGTTTACATGGAATCCTAGACCGATACTAGCTAAGGAGTCCTACTCAAGTACTACTCGTGTAGTTTCCTTCTATACTGACTAGTCCTACTCATAGACATGCCCCATCCCTTATCCTAGAATATTCTATGTTATGTGCGCAGTCCCGTGGCTCTAGATCTGACAAACCTAAACCTGCTATCGAAGCCATCCATAGTGGTGAATGGAATGCCCACGAGGGGCAAAAGCGTCATCGAAGTAATTGACCAGACGTAGTGGGTGCTTTAGACCATTCTCGGTGGAATGTTTCATGGTATGTTTCCAACACCGCCATATCATCAAAACTAATTGTCAGATTTGTACTCCGGCAAGTCCACCCGGGGTATGCTCAGGTAGTAAATTTATAAGTGAGGGAGATCGCAGAACCAAGAACTTGATGGTAACACAATGACACAAGGGTTTTAGATAGGTTCGGGCCGCCGAGAGTGTAACACCCTATGTCCTATGTTCTGGATTGTATTGATTAGTTTAGGTTTGTGGAATGTGCGGGCTAGTTGCCTCGTCGCCGTCGAGGCTCGGGATGAGAAGACATCGAGGCTGGGCCACCCTAGGGGGTACCCCTACCCCTCCTTATATACTCCGGGGATAAGGTTTACATGGCAAGTCCCCTAGTCGGTTACTATACAAAAGATCTAGTCGAATTACAACTATAGAGAATATGCCTTCCTTGTGCAGTCGGCCTGGCCCATCTGGTTGCTGGTCTGGACCTCCGTCAGGGTACCCGGGGGTCTACCTCCGTCAAGCCCCCGAGCACCGAGCAGCTAAGTTGATCGTTTGCTCGAGTCGTCACGAAGCCGATCGGTGCTCATAACGGGAAGAACACCCATTCCATCCTTCCTGACTTGTTCAATGAACCTTGATATGGAGAGCAACGCAAGTCGCACTCCATATGGAGTAGCCTTCAAGCCTCGGATTAATTAAAATAATCAATTCGAGGGTCAAAAGTCTTGAGTCTTCAAAGATAGATCATCTGGAGCAGTAGTCGGGTCGTTCCTTGCATCCAGCCCCTGGGCCAGGGAGCTAGACGAGCCATCGAAGGCACGCCAAGTGTCTCGTCGTGCCCAGCCCCTGAGCATGGGAGCCAGATGAGGTGCCAAAAGCACGCTGAGTGCTTGTCGCGCCCAGCCCCCAAGAATGAGAGCTAGACGAGCTGCCAAAGGCACGCCGAGTGCCTTGTCGCGCCCAGCCCCTGAGCATGGGAGCCAGACGAGCCGCCGAAGGCACGCCGAGTCCCTGTCGCGCCCAGCCCCTGAGCATGATAGCCAGACGAGCCGCCAAAGGCACGCCGAGTAGTCAGTGTTGTAAAGAACAATACAAACATTATGTAGCGTAACGTAAAATTATTAAACCATTGAAGGTGTCAGAATTGATCTGGTGCAACATGATTGCTTTTGCATCTTTCTCTTGTCAGGCCATGTAATTTTCCCGAGTAGTTAGCATGTTACGTTTAAGCACATGGCCCTGCGCGACCTCAACTCATTGCGCTGAGAGCGGGTTATCGGACACATGATGACAGAGTTGCAAGGGAAGCTGAGGTTTCACGGTTAAGACGTGTGCTACTCAAGTACTTTAGTGACTGTTGGGAGAAAACATAAAGCAGTTGGCGACGTCCGAGACAAGTGAGCGCGTGTAGAGCGCACTCGCAGGGTGCAGCCCGACTGTACGGGCAGTCGGTGTAGGCAGTCGGGGACATATATGATATGGTCAGCGATAGTCACGGAGATTAGAGAGTATTTAATTGATAAATATTTATTAAAGCATGACTTAGCTTGATTCGACGTCGAGTTGAAGTAGTCGCCGTGGCCGAGCAGGCGGCTGTTGAAGTAGTCGGTGTGACCGAGTAGGAGGGGTCGCCGTAGCCGAGCAGGCGGAGTAGTCTCGGAGCGGTTGCCGCGGCCGAGTAGATGGCTGCTAAAGTAATCGCCGCGGCCGAGTTGCCGGCTGTCGATGTAGTCGGCATGACCAAGTTGGATCCGTCATCGTGGCCAAGTTGGCGGCTTTTGAAGCAGCCTATGAGCGTCGCGCAATAGTACAGCATTGGTCTCGGCGGCGGGCAGTCGATGGATCCAGTACGTGCAGTTCAGGCACATAGTTGATTAAGTTTGTTTTTATATGGAAGAAACAAAGGAATCTTTAGCATGCGTTAGCTGATTGCAGATGCAAACGGAAACTAAAGTAATGGAAGGAAGGAGTACGCTCCTTTTGATGTGGTCGTGGAGCACAGGCCATAGCTTGCATGCATGCGTAGGAAGGCACGTGTTAATCAAATTAAAACAGCCTGATCCGTTTTGCCTGCTCGCCTGCTCGTGTAGGCCGACGGCGATCAAATCATGATGGCGATACCTGCATGCTCTATGCTCGCAGCGGCGGCTGAACCCACCAGCGCGGGCGGCGCTCGATCAGGAGGAGGGCTCGAGCATAAAAATCAGAAAAAGAGATTGGATCTTGATTAGTCACGTGGAAAGCAAATTGATATGGTGTCGATATTAAGAACGACTCACCCGGTCATTGATGATTAGTGTCATCAAGCTTGCTGCAAGGATCTTGGAGATCCCCTACCTGGCGTGTCAACTGTCGAATTTGTACTCCGGCAAATCTGGGGTATGCTCAGGTAGTAGATTTGTACGTGAGGGAGATCGCAGATCCAAAAACTTGATGGTAACACAATGACGCAAGGGTTTTAGACAGGTTCCGGTCACCGAGAGCGTAACACCCTACGTCCTGTGTTCTGGATTGTATTGATTGGTTTAGGGTTTGTGGAATGTGCGGGCTAGCTGCCTCGTTGCCGTCAAGGCTCAGGATGAGAAGTCGTCGAGGCTGGGCCACCCTAGGGGTACCCCTGCCCCTCCTTATATGCTCCTAGTTAGTTACTATAAAAAAATCTAGTCAGATTACAACGAGAATATGCCTTCCTTGTGCAACCGGCCCGGCCCATCTGGTTACCGGTCTGGCCCTCCGTGGGTACCGGGAGGCTACCTCCGTCACTAATTTTAGTCGATGAACAAAATATATCTTCAATGCATAGTTTTATATCACAGTTTTATAAGCAAGTCATAGACATTAATGGCAGTATATGGGATTGGGATTGGATAAAATCAGATGAAATGAACCTCTATAGCTCTCTCAATAGTATTTTCGATACGTTTTATAGTCTTAAAAATAGTGTATATCAAATTTGCTGAGATGGTACATCCTACGATGAAACTCCGATAGGAATGGCCTTAGGCCGTCTCCAGCGGGAAGGACGTCGTTGGCTTTGTCAGCTTTCAGCTAATGTGGGTTAGAGAGAAAGAAGCTAAAATATTTCGCTAGCGAGTGTTTAACCACGTTCATGGCATGAAAACCGAGAGTCCGCACAAATCGAGATGTACAGGAAGAGAGAGGAGAGAGAGAACGGGAAATAGGAGAGTTATAGCCAAAAATAATTACTACGGTACGAGCTCGATAGAATATTGAATAGTGTATTAAAAGTTAGTTTTGTGGAGAATTAAAATATATTTGGTTGAGCTGTGAACTATGGACTGTAGAAAGAAAAAGCCGTTTGGTGAAATATCTGTAGCTTTTTGAAACACTCTCGAGCGGACCCCACATATCGTTCGCAGTCAACCCCACTCAACTCTCCCCTCTCCCTGACCAGCGGGCCCACTCGTCAGCATCTTATTCCTCCCGGCGGTACAGTGACGGACCTTGCGCTCCCGCAGCCGCCCGCGGCCCCCCTCTCCTCTCGTCCCGCCGGGGGAGCTCGCGCCGCCCCTGCCGGGAGTTATTGCGTCCAGGCGGGCGGGGCGCGGAGCAGAGCAGGGCTGCCTCCACGGGCAGCCTCCATCGGAGCGGAGCTCAGCCTCACACGTCGGCCTGCCACTGCGTCCCGCCACGAGTTGCCCGGCCGTCGCTTCCGCTCACTGAAGCTAGCAAGTCGCAGCAATTTTGCTCAAGCACGGCAATATTCCCTGCAGCATACCGTCCATATCATCTTTTCCCCTTTCTTCACCAATCCAAGGCTCCAAGGTGCTCTTCAATTCGAGTTCCTACGAGATGCAAGCAAGCAGCACCTAGTTCTCTCTTTTTGTCCAACAAGACAACAACGGCTGAGCTCCACCGTACCAAATCCAAACACCAGATACCTCCTACCCTCCCTCCTTCAGAAGCAAATCGAGCAGAAGCGGCAGCTGCGACGGAGGACTAGAGGACGGGACGAAGAAAGAAGCGAGTACATGTGAGAACTGTCCAATTTGACATCATTTTAAGCAACCGTCGATCATTATTGTTAAGATGAGAGCTAACACGCGCTCGCACCAAGAGTGTGCCACGTGTTAACTCACATCTAAGTTATGAACAACCAACATGTCATTCGCCAAAAATAATATCAAATCTGGTAGTCCCGGTATATGCTCCACCATATGCCCAAGATCACGCATACGCACATACCATTTACAATCACATATATTGCCGATGAACCACAAAGAGAAATTTTTAAGCATACCAAGTTTTAACAAATAAACATTACAAGTTCAACATAGGAGGGTTCAAATCTAAAATTTAGGGTTCAACAACAAAATACAATCCTCGGACTCACAATTTAGCATTAAAAAGGGACATGAATCATAACGTTTAATGTTTAACATGACATCCCCAAAAGAACGGTAGTGCAACGGATAAATGATAAACGCGATAAGATAATGGGGTCTTGCTCAAGGACACCATCAAGGTCACGTCGACCTACTCCTCACCCGAACCGGGATTGGCGGGGTAGAAGTGGCCAAACACAACTTCCGGCTCACCTGCAACTTAGTTTAAAAAGAAACGTGAGTACAAAGGTACTCGCAAGACTTACGCAATTAATAACCAAGGATTATGCAAATGAAGGCTCACAAGATAAGGCTTTACGGTTAAGTAATTTGCATAAGCATGAGCTCTCTAATTCAACACCTAGCTTTGTAGCATTTTAATTATCTTGCCTAAACCACCTCAATGTTTAGTTGATTGAATTACAAAACAAATAAAGTATCAAGAGGTGACATAAACCAAAACCAAACATAATCGATACTTATACGAAGAATTCATTGGATATTGAGCTTGCTCATAACCGAGAGCGCGGCAATTCGAATTGATTAATTAATTAACCTTGCAAGCGTGTACTTCTTTACCCACACGACACAAGTACCATGCGACTCACCCAACCGATCACATTGGGCAAGGGGGTACTCGCATTAACCTTTTCCCACAAGTCTCAACCGTTGAACATCACGCCTAACTTGCGCGGAGAGTCACCTAGGTCCACCGGGGATACCTCTCTACAAAGCCCTATGACCACGCATCTAGGACCGTGAATCAAAGATTAAAACTTAGAAGGTAATCGGTTCATCCATACCATGATTGGATATGTGGTAGTACGATAAAATGCTCAAAACCGAGGTCATCCACGGAGGGTCCTTAACCGATTCAAGCGGACTATGCCTCCGAGACTCCTTTCTCTATGCCCTACATTCCGCCCAAACCACGAAACCATTTTTCCAACTAGGCCGTTCCAAACTTCCAACATTCCAATACCGGATAAGGGTGCACAAGGTAACAAGTCGTGTAGTGAGCCAAGTGATCCTATTCCAAAAATTCCTTACAAGATATAGACCGACTCTAAGCATGGCTAAGCATTTACTCAATTGATTAGTTACTAACTACAAGTGGCAAGGACATGGATATGTAAAAACAAGGAAGGTAAATGTACGAAAGTAGGATCAACGATGCAATAGATAACATGTAGCATAAACATATATACCCAAGTGAGATAACTAAATCCAATAAGTTAAGTGGGTCAAGGATTCATGCTATCTGCTTGCCTTGGTTTTCTTCCATCTCGACCACGAACTCAACTCCCGGCTCGGTTTCGATGGTCTCGGCGGGCTCCACGGGCTCGTTCTCCGGCGTTTCGGTCACTATAATGCATAAATGAAATGCATGTGTTAGCATGATGCCGATGATATGAAAATAATATGATATAAAATGAGGAATGAATATCACACTCGAACAAGAAGCATCGCGAACGCTAGAAAAAGGATCTCGCTTACTACGCTCTTAGACATAAAGACCGAAAGCGAGGATTGCTCAAAACAATTCATCTAGCAAGCATAAATCAAGATTTAATTTGTTCCTACAGGGGACAGCATAAGAAACTCATGGAAGTTGGATTTGCAGCAAAATCATTTTTGTAGAATTATTTATGCAATTCACAATTTTCAGCTACTCTAAACAAGTTAAATCTTAAAAGATATGCAAAACATTTCCATAAATTCTCCTAAAATTACCATAGAATAAGAACATGAAACCAAAGATAACAGAACTGGTTTTGCCATTTTATCACCTTTCAAACAAAATTTATGACATAAACAAGCTTGCAGTCAGAGAACAAATAAACACACTAAAATCCTATCAAACAGCATAGACTCATTTGCAAAAGTTACACCATTAGATAGCACATTTCACGAGGATTCCAACAGGGTTTAATTTGGCATTTTTAGAGCATTCTACCATTTAACAAGCAATTAACTCATTTTGGCAAAGATAAAGCATAACTAAGTGTACAAGACATTAACATGCACAACAACAATTTTTCCATGTAGATCTACCACATAGGAACAAGATAAAATAGATTTCAAAATTTTTGGACGCCTACACAAATTTTCATGGAATTTACAAGTTCACAGCTCAAAAGAATCAAACAAAAGCTTGGAAAAACACTAGGGCCACCCGGATCCGGCGCTCCCAGGTGCCGACAAGCGGCCGGCCTTGACTCACCGCGGGGGCGCGCCCACGACGCGCACGCGCGACGCGGCGTCGCGGCGACCAGCGGGGGAATGCGGCCAGGAGCGCGAGCGGGGCGAGGGCGGCGGGGATGCTCGCCCGCAGCACCAACGGGTGGAGCAGGGCGGCAAGCGGCGGCACAGCGAGAAGCGGCGGCGGCGGGCAGCGGCCAACGTTGAGGGGCTTCTACGGGGAAGGAAGAGGGCCGGAGAGGGTTTGAATCGAGCGAGCGGGTTGAGGAGGTGTTGTGCGCGCCGCGAGGAATCGGGAGGAGGCTCACCGGCGGTGGCAAATCACGGCAGCCGGCGGAGAGGAGGAAGGAGGAGGCGGCGGCTATGGAGGAGCTAGGGTTTTCGGGAGAAGGGAGGAGCGGCGTTTGAAAGGAGTGAGAGAGAGGAAGGTGAGCGGCCGAGGGGTGGTTTCCCCGCCGTGGCCACGCTGGCCCAGCCGGCAGCCAACAGCGTGGCGCCGCCGCGTGGGCTGGCCAACGGGCGAAGCCGGAGGCGCGGGGAACGCGGGGGCGGAGGCTGACGGGTGGGCTCGGGGCGAGTGGAAAAAGGAAAAATGATGATTTAAATTCCAAATTCAAAAACTTGTACTTCCCGGGCTCCAAAAATCACCAAACATTTACTGAAGCAAGATCAAACTACCAAGAACACAGTGCAACAACAAAAACTCAAAAAGCTAGTAAGGATTGCTCCCAGATATTCAAACAAAACTGCAGTTTTCAAGGCTTCCAAGAATTTTATGGCTTGGGATAGACATCACAAAATTGAGCAAAAATATTGAAAATTCACCATTTGAAATCTAGTATTTGAATAAAAGTTTTGGGAGCACAGCTACTTAGCAAAATTTAAACTTTCTTCACAACATTCACTTAAGCAAGGCAAGAAAAATAATTAACTCAAGCCAATTTCATGCACATGATGCTTGGATGATGCTCATGATGATGTTTTTTTAATTGTTAACAATGTTTAACAACTTTGGGTCATGACAGACGGCAGAGCTCGCCCTCGGCCGGCGGGGTCGTGGGGCGCCGCCAACAGGAACAGGGGGAGGTCGCGGACGGGAAGAGATGGGATTGAGAGAAAAGCACCCGGTACCTATCGAATCGCCCGCTTGCCGGCGGGGGGTGGCTACCGATCGAATCGACACCCCCCCTACTCTGCGTAGCTGCGCCACTGGCGATCCGTGCATTGGTTGGATCGGATTGGTGACGCCATTGGTGGGCGCTCGCAGGCCCCGATCGGAAGAGGAACCCGTAGTGAGGTAGGATCGGATCGGAGGCGGACGCCGGAGGGTCTGCCACTCCTGGTCGATCGCGCGGCTATATCATCAACTAACCCTGGTGACGAATCACTCCAATGTACTTTTCCTTTTTCCAGTTTCGAGTTAATAATTTCACAAAGTTACAATTGTATGTGTATAGTCCTAGAAATTGTATAGTTCCTTCAAAGTTAGGAGTTCTAGGTGTTAGTAGTTGTAGCTTTGTGAAATCGACTCCTTTTGTTTTCTTATTTTGTACGTTTTTTAGATTAATCTTATTTGTACGTGTATTAGTTCGAATCCCAACCGCGTACCTGCAATTTTCCTTCCCTCTTGCAGGGTTTTGCAGATGCGTTGTGATAATATTGGAGCCGCAGCAGCAGTGGAAGGATTCACGGCGCCTTCATCCAATCCCACCGGTTCCGGTAAGAATCCCTCATGTTCTTTAGGGTTTTGTCACATTGCTGCTTCTGTGAAACCAATCGCGTGCTGACCTTAGTTTGCGATTCTGTGCAGGAACAATTGAATTAAACTCAATGGAGGGCGAGATGGGGTTATAGGCACGGGCATAGGCGTGTAATGTGGGCCCCCTAGGGTTTCCTTGCTGACCGGAGGAAACCCTAGGGATCTTTCTCTTGTTCTCCATGGTTTACACTAGCACAAATAGTGTAAACAGCTCGGCTCTCGGTTCTACTGGTGTTTCACTGTTAGGGGTTTGTGCCTCCCCTACGCGACGCCGGTTGGGAATCAGCAAAGAAAAAGATGTCGGCGGCCAGCGTCGCAACGCTCAGCCCCCTGGAGGACCAACTTGCTCTTGTGCCACAATGTCTGTTTGGGGCGCAGCCACTGGATTCAATTCTGATCTTCCTCGCTGTGCCCGGCAAGCCACTGCTCCCTATGCGTGTTCTGGATTCGGAGTCTGTCACCTCTGTCAAGCTCCGGATCCAGTGGTTCAGGGGCTTTGTCGTGACAAAGCAGAGGCTTGTGTTTGGCGGGCATGAGCTTACACGCAACAGCTCCCGTGTCAGGGATTATGGGCTTGCAGATGGCAATGTTCTTCACCTAGTTGTCCGGTTGGCTGATCTCCGTGCTATAACAATCAAGACTGCCAATGGGAAGAAGTTTAAGTTCCAGGTGGAAAGTGGCCGCAATGTTGGGTACCTCAAGAACAAGATTGCTGCTGAGACCGGGAAGGAAATCGAGAGCCTAAAGGATCTAAGGCTTGTACTTGGTGATGAGGAGCTTGAGGATCACCAGTTATCACTGATATTGCGAAGAAGGATGATGTAGTGATTCACATGTTTATCGGTGAGCCAGCAAAGGTGCGAACAAAAACTATTGATAAAGAGACTGTGGTTACAGTTGTTACCCCTGAAGACGAAGGAAACATCCACATAGATGCTGCCTTGAACAATATAGAACTAGCTAATTATGGAGGTGCTCCAGTTGAGCCAATTGTCGTTAATAGAAATGTGAAGCTTTCTCCTGCCATTATGGATATGATTGGCGCAACAATTGCTGGTCTGGAAAATGGATACCATCCTGTCATGTCAGCAGAAGGTTCAGGGGGAGTCTATTTTATGAAGGATCAGTCAGGTGAAAGCAATATTGCAGTGTTCAAGCCTATAGATGAGGAACCCATGGCGGAGAACAGCCCCAGGGGCCTTCCTTTGTCAGTTGATGGTGAGGGGTTGAAAAGGGGCACACGAGTCGGGGAAGGCGCACTAAGAGAGGTAGCGGCATATCTTCTGGACCATCCAATTGATGGGTGCAGATCCCACGATGGTACTGGATTTTCTGGCGTACCTCCCAGTGCATTGGTTCGTTCTTTTCATATGGGGAAGGAGCTTAAAATTGGATCACTGCAGATGTTTGTGGAGAATCAGGGAAGTTGTGAGGATATGGGCCCTCAAGCTTTTTTTGTCAAGGAGGTTCAGAAAATTGCCGTGTTAGATATTAGGTTAGCGAATGCTGATCGTCATGCAGGGAACATACTAGTGTGCCAAGATGGAGATCAGATGCAGTTGGTTCCAATTGATCATGGATACTGCCTCCCAGAGAAGGTATGTGTTTTTACTAAACAGCTCACTTGAATTACCAAACCATAGTTATTTTTCAGCACAGAAAACTATAAAGTTTCAACAATATCTTCATTATTAATCTCCTATTCACTAAATGTTTTGTTTCTTTAAGGCGTCAACCATATAGCCTGCTGCTTTTAATACTATATTTATTACAGCTTTATTCTGCTTTTCATTTTCCCAAATATCAAAGACAGTTCAAGAAATTGTCAGCCGAGCAATATTCTTATTCTAGTCAGTTCCTTTCATGATATCTCGGTTTAACTAATGAAAGAACTATTGCCTTTTTTCCTTTGTAGTTTGAAGATTGCACGTTTGAGTGGCTCTACTGGCCCCAAGCACGCGAGCCCTTCAGTACCGAAACCCTAGCATACATCAAATCACTTGACGCTGGCAAAGACATTGCCCTGCTCAAGTTCCATGGGTGGGAGCTGACTTCTCAGTGTGCCCGTGTTCTTCGTGTGAGCACCATGCTCCTGAAGAAGGGTGCAGAGAGGGGGCTTACGCCTTATGACCTTGGCAGCATCATGTGCAGGGAAACGATGAATAAAGAATCTGAAATTGAGGCACTGATCGAGGAAGCAGAGGACTCTGTCCTTCCAGAGACCAGCGAGGAAACCTTCTTGGAGACAGTATCGGAGATCATGGACCGTCATCTTGATAACATGCTGTAAAATTACCATGTGTATTCATTGATTGCATCCAGCTGTAGATTTTTAAGTTTAGAAGTCGATCTCAATAACGAGCTAGGATAGTAGGATGTTCTAGCCTTTTACATTTTCCAACACTACTTTGTGAATATATTCTAAAATAATATCATCCAAAGTCTCAGCAGTATTTTGTGAACCATCTGTTACTGTAGTTGTTCCAGTTTGTGTTTCGTTTTTCAGTTTGCAGTCGATTGTGGGTTTATTCAGCATTTAGCAACTTAACAGGTGAGAAGAACATAGAATTGTAGATTTCAGCGACTTAATTACAGTCGCTCCCATTTATTTTTATTTTGTCAAAGCTGTTGGCTCGGTGAACATACTTTGCTATTCTAAATACACATCATAAAAAAAGTCATGAAAGAAATTAGAAGTAAATAGGAAGTAATTATTTTTCTTGCTGGAGTAGACGAAGGGGACTCCTGACTCCTTGTGAAGTTAGCTTGGTTTGTCTTTGCATATTGGATTCCTCACAGTTGGGTTGTGAATTGCTCACATCTGCTTCTCCCTTGCATAAAGCGATGTGGTTTCCCTGGAAAAAAAAACCAAGACCTTAAGAGAGCTCCTCACTGGAGAACAGTAACGAGCATGTTTTACTGTCCATCTTGGGGAGAGTCGACATTGCCACGGCTGCAAGAACAAGTGTCTTATCAACACGGTGGAGACACCTTCCATGGTTGATCCGCGAGCTCGCCATCGTCGTCAGAGATTTCCTACCTACCCCACAGCCAAACCCTGTCGGATCTGAGCATATGGATGTTGCCATGGCATCCCTGACCAAAGTAATTAGGATTCAGGAGCTTCTTGGGTGCCCCCCAGAGGGACTGACTACTGAGGGAGGCTACCATCACAAGGCTGCTGCAACTCAAGCTCTATCTGATCAATGAGTACTCCGATGTTTTTGTCCCTCTACTCGGTGAAGCAATTGACACTGGGACTCTTTTAAGGATCTAGACCTTGGAGTAAAATGCACCGCCGGTCCTCGAACTTGGTTCGGGGTATCATCCCGGTCCCTAAACTTTCAAAATACATATTTAGGTCCTCAAACTTGCTAATGGTATCACGTGAAGTTCAAATCATTATTTTTAAGTTAAGTCTAAATCATTATTTTTAAGTTATAAAGTAAAGTGTTCCACTTTTATAGAACTTAAATGTGGGTCCAAATTTTACTTTTAAAATTTTCCGCTCAACTCTTATATTTTCAAAAAAAAATTCAACAAATTTTGTTTCAAAACTTTATGCAGAATATTTTCTTTGCCAATATTTCCTTCAAAATTTATTTTTGTTATTCTCTATCTTTTACAAATTTGACATATAATTTTCTTGTTTTACAATTTTTCTATACGGATCTTTTGTATTTGAATATATTTGTACTAGTAAATTGGTATGAATTATTTTTATGCGTATATAATTTTTTATTTGAACAAATTATATAACTTTTGATTTAACTTAAACAACTGTGATTTGGACCTCACATGATACAATTAGTAAGTTTAAGAATTGGAATGTGCATTTTGAAAGTTTAGGGATCGGAATAACATCCCGAGCCAAGTTTGAGGGCCAGCGGTGTATTTTACTCTGGACCTTGCCATTGTGAACGAGAAGGAGCCGGCTGACTGCATGGACTGTCAAGCTGGTGCTGTTGATGGCTTCAGCTCTTATCCTAGCGTGATCCACTGCCTCACAAGGCTCTCACTAGACAATGTTTGCTTTGCTGAATGGGACATCTATCACCTCCTGTTTGACTGTTGCAAGCGGCTCGCATCTTGCAGTGCTGGAGCTCGGCACCTGCTGCCTGGGGAAGCTTGAGGTGCTGCACCTTCCAAAGCTGGAATCTGTCCGAATGATCCCTTGTCACTTCGTCTTGTCCCATCCCTTACGGAATTGCACCCCATATGCGCAGCTGTTCCAGCCTTCCAGGGTTCAAGCCAAGCGATATCGTTCTAAGAGGTAGCTGTGACAAGGAAAGCAACTCTGCACTGTGTTCAGCAGACTGAGGAAGCTATCACTTCATGACATATTCACCAAGTTCGGCACCATCCATGGTACCATGACCACGGTTAATGATGTGCCTGTTCATCCACCACTGCGCTAATATACTGTATCTAACAAGCCGATGGCTGCGGAAAAGGAGAAACAAATGTGCTTAACATTTCGCTTGGCAAAATGTGACGGTAAGTATAACATTACCAGGCATAAGATCTGACAGAATGCGACTTCCCCTAAGCTAATGAGTTGAACCAACCAATTCCGATCACGTAGATAACAGTCTGCTTTTGCTAGAATGACTCGATAGGCCCAGTTTGAGGAAATGAATCCTAAGCACCAGTGTTGACGTTTAAAATGCAACATAAGGAAACGTTGAATTTGAAGCATTTAATGGTCATATGTTTACTGTTGGAGCTCGAAGTATGGATCAAAAAGGCAGTACATGTAAGATGGAGAAAAAAGACATACTACTAGCTACTGAGTACACAGATGTTTCATGTTTGTTTCAAAAATTTCCGTTCATTGGATGTTCCACTTCTGCTCCAGGGCGCTGCATATCCGATTTAAACAGCAGGCAGCACTGAGAGGGTAGTTGCAAACTGCACCAATAAGGAACAGTGGTCACTATGGTTATATTATAGCTAAGGCACAAAAAAAGAGGAAAAAAACATCATCTTGAGACAAGAGACTAAACATTAGCAGTTTGTCCAAGCGAATTAAGAAGTGTGTGGTTCTGAACATTTATTTGCCATTTTCTTGTTCTACGAAAGAGATTACAGAACCAGCAAAAAATGGCTCACGCTCAAAATAGTCAGAAGCAGGATAATATTCATTATCTAAAACAAAAGGGTCATAATTCCAAGTTGCTACCAAGTTAAGGCCAGTTGCTGCTGAGTTGAGACTTCTCTAAGAAAACTTCCTGGAATTAGACAAATCATCTATACAGTAAAATTACAACTGAAAGGAAACCTATGGCATAATCCTGAACATGTGCATGTGGCAAATTTAGAACTAATTAACAAATATAGAATGTCACATCACCACTGAGTTGATCTTACTTAGCATCGGATGGTTTTATTGTTCCAAGAGATCACTACTTACTTTGGATGTAATCATCTGTGTATTCCTTGTCAATCTTTCCATGGGCCATGGCACCAACCTGAAATAATGTGCAGACAGCACGGGATGAGGCACAAAGACTAATAGATCAAAACTGTTCAGCTTAATGACAGTATAACAGCTTTTACTCACCACAAACACTAGGGGTTCATCATCACTGGATTTAGCAACATAGTCAAACAAGTTGACTGACTTCTCAGCGCTAAATGAAAGGCCTAGGTTAAAAAACATCAATTAGCATATCTACCTTATATCGAAACATGTTTTTACTAAAGAATATAAACTCACCAACTTTCCGTGCACCAACAGGTAGATAGCGGGTAACAGGATTTTTAACAACATTAAGGAGCTTCTCGCGTTTCCCAACTGCTGTAATGCTCAGCTTTTGCAACAATTGTGCTGCAATATCATTAGTTACCCGCACATCAGCGTAATAATCGAAAGAATACAAGCACAAAAGGTACATAAGGTATATGAGTTTATAAGTAACTTACACATTAAACCACAAAAACGTTTAAATGTCCGTGGCATGCGGACATAAGGTTTGATTTCAAACAATACTCCCTTTTCAGTCCTCACATAAACTGCTTGTAGCCTTCCAGCTTTAGTTAAGGGGCTGTCAAATATCGCCAGTAGAGCCTGCAAAATATTTTAGAAGCATATTCAATGTATGTAAGAGGAACTATTGTTGGGCAGATCCAATCAACTATATTCCAATTTTCACCAGATCACTCAAGTTTTCTTTTTGGTGGAAAAACATACAAAACAGCTCTCTGGAGTAACCTCAATTGGACAAATCTATCAGATACTAAGAGGTCAAAACTGTGGCAAGTCCCCCAAAAGAAAAAAAAAACAGATAATATAGGATGCTGGAATGATCAAATGGAAAACAAGAATAGATAAGCAAATAAGCAATGAAGTACTTCATGATTTCATACAGAGGAATAGTCTGATTTACATTTACTTTGAAGCAAGGACTTGATGATCAAATATAAAGGGGACAGCTTTAATCCATAGCCAGTAATTTTAAGAAATTTACATTACCTGATGAATGATATCAGGCCTATAGTCAGCAGGATTGCGATTCTGCTTCCTCAAATAATTAGCGTGATCATCTGAGTTCAAGATTTGCATAGTCTGCATAGGATGGTAAACGAAATTGTCAAGATTACTATCCATGTATAACAAATAGTTGTTTTATGCTCGAATTTGGTCTCAAATGACAGAAGCTATTGATCTGCACACAATCAGGAAATCAGGAAATTTTGAATAAGCTTTTTACATAATTGGAACCGTAAACAATCAATCGCACCAAATATACAACTCTGCACTCAAGTGAATGGTAAAGCTTAATTAACCTATAAGGTTGCTAAGCAACGATCTTTTTGCTGAGGAAAGAATTGCATTAGCTACAGCCAAAAACTGACGACAACGAGCCTACTACGGTACAAGCCCTGCGAACACAAGAAAATAATTGGTCCTCTGCAAATATTATGATCAAACACCTACATCGAGAGTCATGAAAACAAGTAACCAACACCTCAAATTTGGTTTCCCTTCAGTTCAACTACAAAAAAATCACAAGACAGTAAGCACTCTTCCTAGAAGGCATACACTTAATCCCCTAATATTCTAACAACCTTGATTTTTTTCATGCAGTTCCACACAATTGCGAAGGTGTCAAAGCTAGTGCTTTTTCTCACAAAAATCTGCACACTTAAGTTTCATTATAAGGTGAAATTACTCAGCTTTTGCCCCTTTCCCTACTAACAACAGTACTATAACTGCCTGAACAAACCAATTACTCGAACAAATCCCCCCTTAATCTAAGCACAGGACCGAACCCGAACAGTACATAAATCATACAACGGAGCCAGCACGAATTGGCCGTGGAATAGCACAAGAAAGCAGAGCAATTTCTTGTTGCAGCCTAATTACCGTACCTTGCCGACTTTGCCGACCTCGAGGCAGGCCCTCTCGAGCACGAAGATGGCGCCGGGCCGCCGCTTCCCGTCCACCGGCCTGGGCACGACCGGGAGCCCCTCCACCGCCGCGTGCTCCTCCTCGTCCTCCCCCGCCGCCGCCGCCCCATCCTCCTCCCCCTTGTCCTCGCCGCCGGCCTCCTCCGGCGGATGCAGATCCTCCGCCTCTTCGGCGGGCGGGGCGGCGTCCGAGGCCGCCACCTCGTCGAGCCTGCGCTTCTTCTTGCGCCCCTTCACCGCGTACGGCCGCCCCATCTCTATCTAGCTCTCTCCTCCTCGCCCGCCGCGCTCGAGGCTCGAGGCGTGTCCCTCGCCGGCGGCTGGGGTTTGTGCTGGAGGCTAGGGTTTGCGTTGCGGCTTTTTGGGTTTAGTGGAGAGAACGGGAATGGACGGCGTTGGGCCCTGGCCCCTGGGAAGTTGGCTTGGTGAATCCCGATCTGGTGAATAAAAAAAATTACGGGAATACTCTCTCGATTCCAAATTAATTGTTCATTAATCCTAGAATGTAATCATTCCTCTAACTTTAATTACATTTATAAAAAACACTAATATTTATAACATTCAGATAGCGCAGATGTTAATATATTTAAAAATTAATTAAATTTATAGAGTAAACAGTTTCTAAGTTAGGATAGTGAGCTATGGAACGAAGGGAGTAAGAATGAACTAGGGACTTGGTACGAGGGATAAAACTCATATGAAAATCTACAATATACATTATTATGATTTCTCATATGGTATAGCTAATAGTATCTCAACCTGGCAGTATTATTGAAGCGTCCAACGATTCAATCAAGAAGATGTTCTTTAATTCATAGTTGTGAAAATACTCTATAATTTATTATGTAAATTACAACTACCATCTTCTTGAGTGGGTCCAAACCGGACTCTAAAATGTGGTATCCCATTTTTTGTTAAAGTCACGCTACGTAATAATCAGCTAAAATTCTCATGCCATTTTTACTTAGGTTTCCACATAGTTCGGATCAAGTTCAGGAAGACTTAGTGGTATTCTTAAGTGGGTCTAGAGATCGGAATTGAAGCTCATTAAGTAGTAGTATGATATCTCGTTCTATCACGATTACATGTTTGTGCATGATATCATCACGCTTTGACTCTCATTTTCTTGTTTCATTTTTAGAAAACATAGAAATATTGTTATTTAATTGTTATTAAATAAAGCTCCGACCATGCTATTTTTTTTTATAAATTTGGTCAAAGTTAGTCAAATTTAACTTAGAACAAATCTAATACAACATGTAAATAAAAACAGAATGAGTAAATAAAAACTAGTAAAACTGCAGTGGGATCAATATGTTAATTACATACTGCACAAATTTGTCTACATTTGAGATATGTCATTTCACTTTTCCAAATAGAAAAAATACAATTAAAATATATAAAAATTATTCTACTTGTTGTGTTATATGAACCCTTGAACCAAGCTTATATTTTACTTGTTTCATTCTTTCTTCTATTGTCGCCACTGTGCCTATTCTTTTTTAGGGAAAGGAAAAGTTCTAACCTTTGGGACCGTATACAACCCTTATTTTTACATCATTCTTAGCTAAAGCTGGTATAAAAGGCGAAAGTGTACACTAAAAAAAGAAAAAACTGAAAAGCAAACTCTATTATTACTTTTTCATCCCTTATTGGCGAAGATATCTAAAGCAACGATTCCTAATGCTTTGTTTGCCAAACAGACGGTTTTCTTTGACTCCTCACGCTGAAGTAGGAACAAAAATACAACCAATATGTTCCCCTAGAAATAGCTTGTATAAAAAAGATAAAACTTTTTTCTCAAAAACCAAGTTATTATGCGTACAGTAAATATCCCACATGAGAGCCACCCCCACGACAATTAAAAGCCTTTCTTTTTTCTTTACCTGTTAACCAATTTACAAGCATGTGGTTTATAGATCTGGTGGGATTAACCCAGTAGCCATATGAACAACCCTCCAAATGGTCTTAACGTGCTAACACTAAAAAAATGTATAATTTATTCATTGCAATCATAGCAATAATATTTTTAACTGCTAGACCAGTTCCTCTTCGTCGAACTATCCTTTGTTAAAATAACACCTCACTAGAAATACCAAAGAAAGATCTTTACTTTTAGCGGAACCTTGAGATTCCATACGAACTTATTGGTGAAGGGACTATCACTGTTTACCAGATGTTGTACTGCAACTGACCATGTCTATGTAAGTCCCAGCTAAAAGTTCCCCTCCCAAAGGAAAGCTGAAAAGAGGCTATTTTAGCTACTAGATTATTCCAAGCAATAGGTCTATCCCCAACAAATGCTCTTCGGAAAGAGATATTCAGTGGCGTTTAACTCATTACATTTTCCACCGTAGCGTGAGTATAGTAAATAATATTATATAAGATAGGATATTTCTCCTTCAGTGGTTCTGAACTCATTCAAGTATCCTCCCAAAATCTGATTTGCGATCCATCCTTTATCTTGAAAGGCCCACATCCCAGAAAATCTTTCCTAACTTTTAATACATCTCTCGAAAAATGTGAATCTCCAAGTTGTATTTGAACCTGAGACAAATACTTTAAATTCAGATACTTTGAGTAAGGTTTGCCAATTGCCTTCCTAATTCAAACGACCATCTGTTGAGAAGACATTTATTTTTTATCCGCATGTTTGATATTTCCATACCTTTTGATCTTTAGAAGACACGTAATATTCTACTTGGCTATGCCGTATTTTCATTTATCGTTGGTGCCTTGCCTAAAAATCCTGAATCGGTAAAAATTCAATCTCTTAAGTGTGGCACAACCGCCATCACTTGAGACCTTTATGGAACATCTTCAAGCGTTGTATAATTCACACAACCAATCTTGAAATGAGGAACCTTTTTCTTTTGATTAGAACCTTGATCTTGCTTTGGTGTCATACAACAGTCATGAGTAAAGTGGCCAGGCCTACCACAATTTGTGTCAGGGATTGGAGTTTGGGTGACTGCCCAACTGCTACACACGACTACTGCACATTCTGTTGGGAAACAAGAGCTTTGGAAGACCCCTGGTCCTATGGGCGCTGATACTGGTACTAGTACTGAGGTGGTCTATAATCTATCTGCCGTTGTGGCTGGGACTGGTACGAGACACATTGTGGACCAGTCTGAACCAAAAGAAATTATGTGTAGAACGGTTAGATGATCTGGCAGAAGGTGCCTTTCTCTTTGTATTTTCCTTATGAGCCATGGTAGCATTCTCCTGAGTACTGGCCCCACTGAACAGCTCATTAAAACTGTAAAATTTGAAGATGGTCAGGCAATACTTCAACTTAGAATTAAGTCCTTGCCTGAAACAAGCTTACTTCTTGTCATTATCAACATGATATCCAACATACTGAGCCAGATGGTTGAAAGCTTGTGCATACTGAAGATTGTTTTCTTGTTTTATGATCAGGAACTCAGTCAATTTTATTTGCATAACACCTTCCGGGATATGATGGCCATGGAAAGTTTCTTTGAATTCCTCCTGTGGAACCGGTGGTCAATAGGCAACATAGCATTGTAAGTGTCCCACCAAGTCCTTGCTGGACCCGTGAGCTACTAAGATGCGACTCGGGCTTTGTCTGCATCATTGAAACTCAATAGCACGCGACATTTTATCAGTATCAAGAGGTTCATTCGTCTTATGGAAAAGCAGTGGCTGAGTGCTCAAGAACTTCTGATAACCATCCATAGGATCTGGTTCCTAATTTTTCCACCCTAACGCTAGGGATCATTATGTTGAGCAAGCTGTCGTAAAATTTGGGTCATTTCATGTCACACCCGATTCTAGAAAGAACCAGATGCATCTCATGTATGCGTCAGGATCATGTTCACACACACATGATAGATGGAAAAGTGTAATATATCAAAGACAATACTCAATAAGTAACTAAAGTATTTAACAATATTACACTCCGAATAAAAGAGACATAAAGATCTTTAAACGATACACCAATATACCCTATACGAAGTCTGCAACAACTCCGTCTTCCACAGGCGATGACTGGTGAACGCAAGGCCTAGAACTCCTCGAAGTCGTCGAAGTTCTCCCCTTCAAAGTTCTCTTCTGAACAGCAGGGGGCAAGGGTGAGTACTCTTATGGTTGGTACTCAGCAAGTGGGGTGAATATGCAAGGCCATCAAGGATAGGCTAAGGTTTGTAGCAACGGTCACTTTTAATTGGTCAAGTATTTATTAACAAGCACCTATTAACTAGGTTTAAGTTTATACCATCCCACTTTAGCAAAAACATAAAGGTACCATCAACATAAACATAAACCACGAACCACAATTTAATTAATCTTCAAGTTTCATTATCATGTGAGGGTCCAAGCCACTCTTAACCATGAGTACGGCTGTTATAACAGTTTTACACTCTGCAGAGGTTGTACACTTTACCCAGAAATCGTGTTTCCCTGAGTCGCCCGGGTTTGCAAGGCCCTTAAACACTTCCAAGGTGAGTGGCGAGGGTACACTACGAAGCCTTTACAAAGACATGTCGAGAGCTAGGCAGCCCGCTAGAGTTTCAGTAGCAGTGTGGTCCATTAACCTCCCTAATGGTCAGCTCCTTAGCAAAGGCAGCTACCCCAAGAGGACTGGGCTATGACCCCTATCACCGACCCCCTCCTTGCCCTTTCGGTAAGGCCACCAGCAAACTATACATCTAATTAATTAGCTAAGGTCAGAGCCATATGACTTTGTGGTTGCACTGTTCACTTGGGTGGTTCTCCATGTTCCCATTAAACAAAGTTGATCTTGAAATTACACGGTATAACAACAATATGAAACGTGATCAACATTGACATAAGAGTAAACCAATACCAATCCCAAAGTTTGCAACTAAGCGTGTTTACCCAACATGAATAGTAAACCCAGGTGTTTCAAGGTTTGGGATAAAAGACTAGGTATGTCCTTATTATAGGTATCCCATCAAGTTTATGCAAGCAACATTAAAGTAAAGTGAATTATCATGCTGTTGTTGGGATCAAATAGAATATGCAGGGGGGAAATCCACTTGCCTTCCTCAAACAGCTGTTGGTTCTCTTCCTCGTAAGCTTGCTCTTGGTTTTGCTCGAACATCACGTTGTCTACGCGATCACACAAACAAGCATACACAAACAAATAAGAAACAGTACAAAAACATTACAAACAGAAAGTAAAAATATGCTAAAGTTGTAGTTCATAATGCAAGGATCGCGTGAGCGCAAGAATCGCTGAAATCGGAGTTGAAACGATGAAGATATGGCTAAAACAGTGATCTAGGGACCTAACTGCGAGAGTTTTGAACTTCCAGGGGCTAAATCTGAAGAAATCAGGGGCTAAAACATAATTAAACCTTAAACAGAGGGTAGGGTGCAAAACTATAGGTTCTGGACGGCGGGTACTAATTCTAGAAAGGTCAGGGGTCGGAACAGAAAAAGAAAGGGCTCAACTCTAGTTATTTTTCTACTGATCTAGACTGCGGGTTGATTTCTAGAAAACCTAGGGGTCTTTCTGCAATAGTTCCAGGGACGGCTAGGGTAGGGTGAATCTGGTCCGTTGGATTAGAATCGAGCGGTGGGTTAAGGGTCGGGCGAATGCGGCATCTGTTGCGCGACTTAGCCTGGTTCTAGCGTGAGATTCAGATCGGACGGCGGGACGAGGGTCGACTCAACGGGGTGAAAAGGGTCGGGCGAAGCGGAGCTGCGCTGGGCGCCGGCGGTGAGCAAGAGCGGCGGCGGACGGCCAGAGCTTCACCGAATCCGGTGTTCCGGGGCTTAGTTCAAGCTGGGTTTATGCCGGGGAGAGAGTGGGCGACACGGTGAAGGTGAGGGTGGTCACGGGAGGGCTGTGCGGCGACTGTAGACTGGCGGCCACGGCGGCGGGCGGAAACAAATCTCCGGTGAGAAATCAGGGCTACGACGGACTGAGAGAGAGAGAGGTGAAACGGGGACGGCTTGATGCTCACCACCATGCGGAACTCCGGCGAGAGTTGAAGGCGGCGGAGAAGCAGCGGGTTGGCGAGTCAACGGAGAGGCGGTGACACGGGGCGGCAGCATTCCTCCGGTGTGCGAATTCCAGTGGCGTGCGACGGTGTAGAGTAGAGTAAAGGGTTGATGGTGGCTCTGGGTGCAAAGCGGGGCTCCGGCGGGGTTTTATAGGGGCGGAGTGGCCGGGAAAAAGGAAGGCGGCGGCTCACGCGGCGGCCTGCGAAGGAAAGGGGCGGATCCGCGGCCAGTAAGGCATCCAGCGTCGTGGGGAAGGAAGGAGAGATGCGGGCGACGGCGCGGAGTCGATCCGGACTCGGGGTGAGGAAGGAAAAAGGAAGGGGATGGAGCGCGGCGGGGCGTCTGGCGCCGCGGCGAAGAAAGGAAACAGAGGAGCGGGAGCGGTGCGGAGGAAGAAGAAAGGAAAGAAGAGAGAAGGCGCTGACAAGCAGGTCCCAGCTATCGGTGGAAGAAAGGTGATGGTGAGTAATGCAAATTGGGCTGTCTGGTTTGGGCCGCGGGGAAGAAAGAAAAGGAGAATAGAAGAGAAGGATTTGGGCTGGGCTGAAAGAAAAGAGGAGAAGAGAAATAGAGAGAGATGCATGCATAATTTTATTTTGTGACTTTTATAAAAATATTTTTAAAATTTTAATTCCTATATTTTTGGGTGTTACAAAACCTACCCCCCTTAAAGAGAATCTCGTCCTCGAGATTAGGAAGGATTAGGGAACAGCTGAGGAAATTCTGCAATCAGTTAATCTTCTCTTTCCCAGGTAGCCTCATCCTCTGAGTGGTGTCTCCACTGTACTTTGCACATTTTGATCACCTTATTCCGAGTAACCCTCTGAGTTGTTTCCAAGATTCTAACCAGATGCTCTGCATAAGTCAAATCTACTTGTACATTGAGTTCCTCCAACGGTAACTGCTCCTTAGGCACTCTCAAACATTTCTTTAACTGTGATACATGAAACACATCATGGACATCTGACAATCGTGCTGGTAACTCCAATTGATATGCCACTTCACCTTTCCTTTCCAGAATCTGAAAAGGACCAATATAACGTGGTGAAAACTTTCCTTTCACTTTGAATCAACATAAACCTTTGATGGGTGATATCTTCAAATACACAAAATCTCCAACTTCAAATGTCAATTCCCTTCTTCGTGTGTCAGCATAACTTTTCTGTCGTGACTGAGCAGTCTTGAGATTATCCCGGATTATCTGGACTTGTCTATCCGCTTCTTGAAGAATCTTTGGTCCAAAAACCTGACTTTCTCCTGTCTAATTCCAATACAATGGTGTCCTGCATTTTCTCCCATAAGTCCAATGGGGCCATCTTGAGACTTGCTTGATAACTGTTATTGTAGGAGAACTCTGCATATGGCAAGCTTTTATCCCAACTACCTTCATGCTTTAGGGCACATGCTCTCAACATATCCTCTAATACTTGATTCGTTCGCTCAGTCTGACCGTCTGTTTGCGGATGATATGCAGAACTGAAATTGAGCTTTGTGTCCATCGATTCATGTAATTTCTACCAGAAACGCGACGTGAACTGAGTACCTCGATCAGACACTATCTTCTTTGGAACACCATGCAGACACACAATCCATGACATGTACAGTTCTGCTAACTTGGCTCCAGTGTATGTTGTTTTGACCGGGATGAAATGTGCGACTTTTGTCAATCTGTCCACAATAACCCATATCGAGTCGTAACCATCACGAGTACGGGGTAACCCTACAATGAAATCCATACTAATCTCTTCCCATTCCCATTCAGGTACCTTCACTGGCTGGAGTAAACCTGCTGGTCTCTGGTGTTCTGCTTTCACTCTCTGGCACACATCACACAAAGCTACATGAGTTGCTACGTCTCTTTTCAAACCATACCACCAGTACCTTTCTTTCAAGTCTTGATACATCTTGGTACTTCCAGGATGAATGGAATAAGCGGAATCATGTGCCTTCTTCAAAATGAGTTCACGAAGATGATCAATTTCAGGTACACAGATCCTCTTTCTGAATCAAACAGTTCCTTGTTCATCTTCGGTGAAATCCTTAGTCTTGCCTAAACCAATTTGAATCTTGATTTCTTTGATCTTAGCATCTGTCAACTATCCTTTTCTGATCTCTTGTTCTAATGTCGGTTCCATCTCCATAGTCATGGCTTCCGCTTGTGTGACAATTCCCAAGTTCAAACGTGCCATCTCCAAACATAATTCCTGAGGCATCAATCGAGCAATCATCATATTAGCTTGTCCCTTCCGGCTTAGGGCGTCTGCCACAACATTAGCCTTGCTAGGATGATAGTGAATATCCAAATCATAGTCCTTGATTAATTCTAGCCATCTGCGCTGTCTTAGGTTTAGATCCTGTTGCGTGAAGATGTACTTTAGAATCTTATGGTCCGTGAAGATCTGACACTTGTTTCCGATCATGTAGTGCCTCCAAATCTTCAATGCGTGCACGACGGCAGCTGTGACAGAACCACCTGAATTAATCCGGCTCAACCGCACTAACCATCACCACAAGGGCAATCCGGGCTAACTCGCACTTCAAACGGAATAATCCATTGGTCTGTCAGGTAACCTCCCGATACAACCACGTTTTTTGCCGATCGAAACCACACATACATGTACTCACACGAAGGTGAGCCCAGAGTATACAACATTCCACAAATTTTACACCACAGGGTTCATCACAAATTATTATTACACTGGAGTTCAAATTCGTAAAACAAGGTATTTCAGAGTTCAAAATAATAGAGTTCTTCAGAGTTCAAAGCAGCGGAAAAGATAACGACAACTACTCGACGATACAGGATGTCTCGATGAAGCCCGTACGAGACATCACTCAGCATCATCACCGTTGGCCGGGGGCATATCCCATTCCACCGACCAAACAGGAGGAAGGGTACAAGGCCAAGTCAAACTAGCAATCATAACCTCGAAAGTTTCACCTGAAAACAAGCCACAAGCAAGGCTGAGTATACTAATACTTAGCAAGGCTTACCCGACTAGTGGAGTATACTTAGCCGACTCCTAGACATGCAAGGCTTTTGGCTTGAGGGGTTTGTTTTGCCAAAAAGCATATATAAGTAGGTCCTTACTTTCAAATTTTAGCTCCAAGTTCTAGTCTTCTTTAACCATTCTAGGTAAGCAACTATCCAATATCATACATGGTGGAAGAATTATTTTGCATCCAACAAGATTAATCATCATCATTGTTCCTCTTCTTACTCTATGTGGTAAAAGGGTAAAGCAGTCTCAATAACCGTGAGAAACGGATGATTCGAATCGAATTTCTTAACCTTGCAAGGGAAATCTAAACACACGTCACGTGGTTACTCACCGAGTCACACGTGCAACTTTTCCCCTTTCATCCTGGGTTGTGGATCAGGACCACCATCCGAGACTACAGAGCCAGGCTCTGCACCCACCATGTGCGCGCATGGAACCGAAGTTGAGATGGTGGGATGCTGTCCACTTGCCGGTCTGATTAGGTACTTAAGCTTACCGATTACCATATTCTCGGCATGTGGTTAGTACGTTCAAAGACTTAACCACCACTACCACACACTGCGGCCTTAGCATTTTTCACTAAACAGACGGGGCTTCAATTATCAACATAAACATCGTACCATAGCCCCGTTCGTCGACCTTATGATTGCAGCATGTAGTAAACAGCTAACTCCTAAATTCTCGCGAGTGACAGGAAATCACTCGACTTTTACCGAGTCCTATTAGCATAGCATTCTATTGAACCTTACATCTAGTGTTCAGAGCATGGGTACCTAGGATTATGCAACTAAGTTTTCATCCAACTCCTATAAACTTAATGCACAAGTAAAGTAGAGTAATAAGTTGCATAAGTTTTGAAAGTAGGGTTCATGCTCCGGGGCTTGCCTTCTTGGGAAATGCTAGCTTGGGGCTCGTCCGGACTTGGGCTCGGGTCTTCGAGAGCTTCAGTTAGATTTACTTGAGCTTCACGCTACTCACTCTCGGACGCGGGCACCAGCTCGTATGTTCCGTCGGCGAGAGTAGTCGATTCTATATGAATGCACAAGTGTAAGTTATAGTGATGGCATAGGACGATTATTTTCCGTCACGACAAAGTTGCAGTTCACAAAACATCAATTTGGTTGTGAAGTTACTTAGTTGAGATTTCTGTGGGCAATTGTTAAAAGAGTATAAATTAACTATTAACTTCATCAAACAAGAAGGAGGTTGTGTTATATTGGAAACTTAATTTCCTAAGCACAACATGGATTAAACACAACTTCTGGATTAGGTAACTTTTGGTGATGAAATTTTTATTTAGAGCACATTATGCAGAGACAAAAGCACTGTAAAAATTTCAGATATTTTCACGTAGCAGATTAATTATGAAAAATGCATAACACACCCACTGCTAGAACCTAGTTATTTTTATACCGAACAAACCATTCGGGTATTGACACCAAAAATTCTACAGGAAATTAATCTATCCATAAGTGTGTTGCTGTAAATTTTTTAGATTTTACTGAGCAAGAAACAAAGCATAATAAATAGGACAAAATACACCTAGTTTAATAAAGATTAATTTCTACAGGATGTTTTACAGGATTTCTGTGTATGAAACGTTTTATACAGCAAGAGCTACTCTAAGGTGTGCTACAGTAAAAAGTTGAACATTTTTCAAGCATAGAAACTAATTAGGTTACAGGAAGAAAAAAAGGTTCTAAACTTTTTCTGTGGTATTTAGGCATTAATACAACAGTTCTAAAAAGTTTCACCACAAGAATCACAGTATAACAAAAGTTATAAATTAGTTTTATTATTTCATGGCATAAACAAGGTTTAACAAAAAGTTTAATTAGAGGTGGGTTCTGGCCCTAATATTTTTACACTGTCCTACAACTCAAGCAACCAAACTACTATTAAATTCTCAGGTTTATCCTTTGTCTACAACGGTGGGTACAATTAAAGTCTATTAAACTTTCCATTTAATTTATAGCAAGATTTAGCAAGCAACTGAAGAAATGCATGTAACAAAAGGTTTAGAGTTTCATCTAAAGATTCCAGAACAGTTGAGTTTGTATTTTTTCGATTTTTCTATGATTTTAAATGAATTTTACAAGTTCGCTATTTTTGAATTCAAAGTTTAAACTTTCTTTACAGAGGGATCCTTGGAAATTTGCGTGCAGACTCTTTTAAAGATTTCAATCAAAGCAATGTGGTCCCTGGGCGGCGCTGGCATGGTGGCCGGCCAGATTCCGGCGAGGGGGCTCGTCGACGGCAAGGGGAAAAGGGTCGGGGAGATCCAGGGAGGTGAGAGCTACCTTGGGATGGCCTTGGTCGGGGTTGGGGGTGGCCGGAGGTGGCTCGTCGGCGTGGAGCAGAGGGGCGGCGGCGGGGCGGAACGTCAGCGACGGTGCTCCGGCGAGAAGGGGAGAGCGTGGGCTGGTCGATGAGCTTCGCGGCGTTGAGGGGAACCCATTTCGAAGCTTGGCTGGGACGGAGGAGCTTCGGCGTGGGATTTCCACGAAGCAGCAAGGAGCGGCGGCGGCGCGGGCGGCGCTGGTGGTGCTCCCGCGGTTCTGGGCAACGATGGGTGGGGCGGTGAGCTGCGGTGGGGTGCTGTGGTGGTGGTGGAAGACTCAGCTCTGGCAAGGGGTGGCCGGAGAGGTGAGCTCCACGGTGAGCTGGGCACGACGGCGTTAATGGTGGCGGCGGCGGCGTTTTGGCGTCTGGGCGCGCGAGGGGGACTCAGTGCGGCCTTTTGTAGGTAGCAGAGAGGCGGGAGTAGGGCCGAACTTGGATTGCGAGGCACGGGCGCAGGAGGCACGACGGGGGCGCGTTACTGGTTGCGACGGGCGGCAAACAGAGCCGGCGCGGCGTGCGGCTGGCGCGGGTAGGGGATTGGGTGCTGAGGATTTGGCGTGTGGAGCTGGAGATCACGCGGCGCGCGGGTTGGGCGATGAGCTGCAGCAGCTGTCTTGCCGGGCTGCGAGCGCGGCGACTGGCGGGACGCGGCGGAGACACGGGCACGGCGCGACTTGCCCATTGGGCCCGGCGTGCGGCGAGCAGAGGCACGCATCGCCGGCGCGCGCGTGGCGTGCGCGGACTGGGGAGGAACGCGGTGTGCTGACGTGCATGCGGGTGCGGCCAGGCATGGGCTTGGCGCCTAGCGCTGTCAGGCATCACCGGCCAAGTGGCCTGCAGCGACTACGCGGCGGGCGAGGGTCGGCGAAGCGAGGACCGCAGCGAAGCTGAGGGTCGGGCGAACGTAGGGTCGGGCGAGTGAAAGGGTCGGCGAAACGGAAGGGTCGGGCAACATGGAAGAGTCGGGCGATGCGAGGGTCGGGCGAACAGCTGCGCGTCGGAGGGGCGGGCGAGGCGGAGAAGAAGGGTCTGGAGCGAAATAGAAGAAAAGGCAGGGACTGGTTTGCAAATCCAAGTGTTTCTCAAATTTTTTTGTTGCAACTCAAAAATCCTTCAACACGAAAGTTGTTCAAAATGAAAAGTTACACAAGTTTTGTTTCAGGCCAAAGTTCATTTGGGTTCTCGTTTAGGAGTTTTGTTTCCGCTCATGTTTTCTCAACTGTCTTGAAGCATAGGCCACAACTTTGCCTTCTTGCATTAACACACATCCAAGTCCCATTCGTGAAGCATCGCAATACACATCAAACCCTTTGTGGATATCCGGCATTATCAACAGAGGAGCAGTGGTCAATCTTGTTTTCAGCTCTTCAAAACACTTTTGGCATGCAGCATCCCACTTAAATTCTTTCCCTTTTTCCAACAAGGAAGTCATGGGTTTCACGATCTTTGAGAATCCTTCAATAAATATGCGGTAGTAACCTGCAAGTCCGAGAAAACTTCTGATTTCAGGCACAGTGTTCGGTGGATTCAAATTTAGAACATTCTGAACTTTACTCGGGTCTACCGCAATTCCTCCATCTGTGATAACATGTCCAAGGAAAGAAACTTCTCTCAACCAAAAATCACATTTGCTCAGCTTGGCATATAACTGATTCTCTCGGAGTTTCTGTAACACTATCCTCAAGTGCTCTTCATGTTCTTCCTCATTCTGTGAATACACCAAGATGTCATCAATGAACACAACCACAAACTTGTCAAGATATTCCATGAAAACCTTGTTCATCAGGTACATGAAGTACGCTGGTGCGTTGGTCAATCCAAACGACATCACAGTAAACTCATACAGACCATATCCGGTAGTGAAGGATGTCTTGGGTATATCCTCTGGTCGGATCCTTAACTTATGATAGCCTGATCTCAGATCAATCTTGGAGAAAACCTTGGCACCTCTTATATGATCAAACAAATCTTCAATTCTGGGCAGTGGATACTTATTCTTGATCGTCACATCATTCAGCGACCTGTAGTCTACACACATCCTTTCTGCTGCCATCCTTCTTATCGACAAAGATCACGGGTGCTCCCCACGGGGACGAGCTAGGACGGATAAATCCCTTAGCTAACATTTCTTCTATTTGTTTCTTTAGTTCACTGAGATCCTTAACATCCATTCTATAGGGTCTTTTAGAGATAGGTGCGGTACCAGGCAAAAGATCAATACTGAACTCAATGTCACGAACAGGTGGCATACCTGGTATATCCTCCGGGAAGACGTCGGGGTACTCACAGACAACTCTGATATCTTCTAGAGGCATTCCCTTCATTTGGTTCGCTATCCCAATGGCACTGGGCAAAGCTGATGCCACAAACTCTACTTTATCTCCTTGAGGGCTGGTTAAGAGCACTGATCTCTTACGACACTGAATGACACCATCACATCCTGATAACCAATCCATTCCGAGGATCACATCAATGCCGCTAGTCTTTAGGACTATTAGGTTGGCTAGGAATTCTACTCCCATAATATTCATGCTGACCCTCGGGCATAAGTGACTGGCTTTCAATTCTTGTCCAGGGGAGCTTACTAGAAATATTTGTTTCATAGGGCTCATTGGTAAATTATGTTTTGCAGCGAATTGCTCAGTAATGAATGAATGTGATGCCCCAGAGTCAAATAAAACTGATGTAGGTTCAGAATTAACAAGAAACGTACCGAGCACAACGTCGGGAGCCTCTTCAGCTGTTTCTGCAGCCACATGGTTCACCTTTCCGCGCACGTAGTTCTGTTGACCTCTGTTGCCTAGTGGTGTCTGATTGCTATTGCGCGGCTGCTGCTGCTGAGGAGTCTGCCTCTGCCCACTGTTCCTCTGATTCTGGGGAGTCTGCATGTTACGCTTCGGGCAGTTGTTAGCATAATGTCCCAGTTTTCCACATTTGAAACAGCCGTTGGGTTGGACCGGGGTGACTGGATTGTTCGTCTGCACTAGTGCTCCTGTGGCATAGCCTGAATGGTACGATTGCGGGTTGGAGTTGCGCTGAGTCTGCTGGTTGAAGCGTTGAGGCTGCTGTGGAGTTCGTTGATTCTGTTGACTCTGCGGATATCCTCCGCCTTGTCCTCCAAAGCGCGACTGAAATCCCTGGGGTGTGCTGTAGCGGGGACGTGTGTTGCTGCGGGATTGTCCCTGGGACTGAAGTTTTCGCTTGTGTTCCCCAAGCTCCTTGCGCTTGCTCTCCAGACCAATGGCTTTGTCTAGCAGAGTCTGGAAATTTGGGAAAGTGTGACTGTGCAGCTGATAGTTGAGCGGCCCTATCAGACCTTCCAAGAAGCGCTCCTGCCTCTTTGCGTCACTATCCACCTCATGGGGCGCGTAACGAGACAACTGGGTGAATTTGTCCCGGTATTCGCTGACAGTCATGCTGCCTTGCTTCAGGGACAGGAACTCCTTCTACTTGAGCTTCATTAGTCCTGCTGGAATATGGTGGTTGCGGAAGTTGGTTCTGATCTCCTCCCAGGTGATAGTGTTGGCATTGGCATGAGCAGGAGTGAAAGCATCCCACCAATCAGCGGCTGCACCTTCCAGACGCCCTGCAGCATACAGGACCCTTTCACGGTCACTGCATTGCGTGATGTCCAGCTTCTTAGTGATGACTTTCAACCAGTCATCAGCATCCAAGGGATCCACTGAGTGAGAAAAGGTAGGGGGGTGGTGGCTCATGAATTCTCTATGTTTGTCTCTTGGTGGCTGGTTTTGCTGAGGTGCTTGCTGATTCTGCTGAGCTTGCATGTTCTGCATGGTGGCAGTGAGGTTCTGCAACACCTGCATCTGTGCTGCCAAGAATTGCTCCATTGTTGGGTTGGGTGGTGGTGGCAACTGACTCTGTCGGTTGACTACGCGAGCACGCCTAGTGCTAGGGATATCCTGCCTTCCATCTGTCCTGGTGTTTACCATCTGACCGTTAGGGAATAAACCCAGGATAAGACAGGTGTACTAGATATGGGTAGGTAGAAAATAAGATCTTAACAAAATATGGATTTATAAAGACTCCAACTTATATTAATAGATAGATTATAGCAAGCAATTCTCAAGGTTTCCAACCAAGCACACAAAATCAAACATTTGTTCTCAAGCAAACATTATTACATCATCGTCCTCTCAAGCAAAAAGGTTCTAACGAGAGAACTTTAGGAGATACTAGCCTAAGAGCCTAGATGCCTATTCCTCAGGGCGGGTTATGGAGCCGGGTTCGCCGCGGCGAAGCTTCTTGTGGGGCGGTGACAAAGCGGGGAAGCGGGGTTCATCCAGCTGTGGAGGTGGCGGCGCCCTTCCCTCAAGTCGGGCCTCCAGTATGTGGATCCTGTCATGGGCCTCCAGTAGCTTGTCATGAGTATCGTCCAGCTCAGTGACGACGCTTTCCAGCTCAGTGACGACGCTTTCCAGCTCAGTGTTGAGAGCGGTGGTGACTCGAGCAAGAGTGTTGAGGCGGTCTTCATCATCTCCACCCAGAGTAATCACAGTCTTCTCAGTTCCACTGAGGCGGCGAGGAAGGTGGTGATACTCCGTGTTCTGAAGCTCCTGGCGGTAGGTGTGGCAGATGGACCACAGAGCTCTCCTGGCAGCGCTGCTGACAGCGGCGTCGTAAGTAGCGTGGGGTGTGGCGGAGTCGTGTGCAGCGAGAGTCCTCCGGCCTCTGGCACTCTCCGTATCCATCCTGATGTGGACGCGAGTGAGGTAGTAGTCGCCGAGCGCAGGGTCGATGTAGTGGTGCGTGTGGTAGTGGGGTCTCACGCGGTTGCCCAACTCCTGCGGAACACCTTGTAGCACCAGAGACAAGCGGCCGGGCTCTCTGTCTGAAGTGCGAACACAGCAGAGTTGCCTCGTCCCTAGAGGATCATCACCCTGATCGTCGTTGTCTTCATTGTTGCCGTTGTCCTCGTCATCATCTCTTCCATCATCAATACCCTCGGAGTTACCCGGGCATCCTTCAGCGACGACCGGTGCTGGAGCGGGAGCTGGAGCAGGGACAACTGGGGGTGGTGGTGGTGCCTCAACAACTGGTGATGCCGGCGGTGTGAACTGATTTCCTTCTTCATCAATTGCCATGATGCGGCCATCATCACCATCCACAAAGTAGTAGGCCTCCTTGGGTTCCTCCTCCATAGCTTCCTCCTCGACTGAGGCTGGAACTGGGGCGGGAGGAGCTGGCTCAGCTGGGGCAATGCGAACCTGGCGACCTCCGGTGCGCTTGAGAGCAGTCTGGTAAGTCCTGGCCATCTGACAGAGCGGGAGTAAAACTTAGAATATTTTTTTTAAGAAAAATAAAATAATAGAAGGTTTATGTAAACATAGGTTTTTATGCGGAAATATCAAATAACCAAAAAGAAATTTTTTTGATGCTGACATGGCTTGCTAGAAGATAAATCTTTAATTTTTACCCTTTTTAACTAGGCTAGCGTCCTACAGTCAACACAGCTCTGATACCACTTCTGTCACACCCGATTCTAGAAAGAACGAGATGCATTTCATGTGTGCGTCAGGATCATGTTCACACACACATGATAGACGAAAAAGTATAATATATTAAAGACAATACTCAATAAGTAACTAAATAAAATATTTAACAATATTACACTTTGAATAAAAGAGACACAAAGGTCTTTAAACGATACACCGATATACCCTATACGAAGTCTGCAACAACTTCGTCTTCCACAGGCGATGACTGGTGAACGCAAGGCCTAGAACTCCTCGAAGTCGTCGAAGTTCTCCTCTTCAAAGTTCTCTTCTGAACAGCAGGGGGCAAGGGTGAGTACTCTTATGGTTGGTACTCTTCTGAACAGCAGGGGGCAAGAATCGTTGAAATCGGAGTTGAAACGATGAAGATATGGCTAAAACAGTGATCTAGGGACCTAACTGCGAGAGTTTTGAACTTCCAGAGGCTAAATCGGAAGAAATCAGGGGCTAAAACATAATTAAACCTTAAACAGAGGGTCGGGTGCAAAACTATAAGTTCTGGACGGCGGGTACTAATTCTAGAAAGGTCAGGGGTCGGGACAGAAAAAGAAAGGGCTCAACTCTAATTATTTTTCTACTGATCTAGACTGCGGGTTGATTTCTGCAAAAGTTCCGAGGACGGCTAGGGTCGGGTGAATCTGGTCCGTTGGATCAGAATCGAGCGGCGGGTTAAGGGTCGGGCGAATGCGGCGTCTGTTGCGCGGCTCAGCCTGGTTCTGGCCGTGAGATTCAGATCGAACGGTGGGACGAGGGTCGGCTCGACGGGGTGAAAAGGGTCGGGTGAAGCGGAGCTGCGCTGGGTGCCGGCGGTGAGCAAGAGCGGCGGCGGACGGCCGGAGCTTCACCGAATCCGGTGTTTCGGGGCTTAGTTCAAGCTGGGTTTATGCCGGGGAGAGAGTGGGCGACATGGCGAAGGTGAGGGTGGTCACGGGACGGCTGTGCGGCGACTGTAGACCGGCGGCCACGGCGGCGGGCGGAAACAAATCTCCGGTGAGAAATCGGAGCTACGACGGAGCGAGAGAGAGAGGAGAAACGGGGACGGCCTGATGCTCACCACCACACGGAACTCCGGCGAGAGTTGAAGGCGGCGGAGAAGCAACGGGTTGGTGAGTCGACGGAGAGGCGGCGACACGGGGTGGCGGCGTTCCTCCGGTGTGCGAATTCCAGCGGCGTGCGACGGTGTAGAGTAGAGTAAAGGGTTGATGGTGGCTCTGGGTGCAAAGCGGGGCTCCGGCGGGGTTTTATAGGGGCGGAGTGGCCGGGAAAAAGGAAGGCGGCGGCTCACGCGGCGGCCTGCGAAGGAAAGGGGCGGATCCTCGGCCAGTAAGGCATCCAGCGTCGTGGGGAAGGAAGGAGAGACGCGGGCGACGGCGCGGAGTCAATCCGGACTCGGGGTGAGGAAGGAAAAAGGAAGGGGATGGAGCGCGGCGGGGCGTCTGGCGTCGTGGCGGAGAAAGGAAACAGAGGAGCGGGAGCGGTGCGGAGGAAGAAGAAAGGAAAGAAGAGAAAAGGCGCTGACAAGCGGGTCCCAGCTGTCAGTGGAAGAAAGGTGATGGTGAGTAATGCAAATTGGGCTGTCTGGTTTGGGCCGTGGGGAAGAAAGAAAAGGAGAAGAGAAGAGAAGGATTTGGGTTGGGCTGAAAGAAAAGAGGAGAAGAGAAATAGAGAGAGATGCATGCATAATTTCATTTTGTGACTTTTATAAAAATATTTTTAAAATTTTAATTCCTATATTTTTGGGTGTTACATTTCACCCGGGTCCACAATGAGAGTGGCAATAGCTGCTCCATATTCGGATTTGGTGGCAACGGTGACGGATCATTTTCATTACCACCAGCCCCATGACAATTGTCCACAATTTTGCAAGTCAATCATGATCTGATTAGTCTCATCATATTGATCATAATGTATAATCATGATAGAAATTTGTTAAAGACAACATGAATGAATGCATAAATTTTCAGAAAAACACTAGTCTGCCTACTGGTTTGATCATAGATTTTTGATTCTAGTATCCAAAATCTATAGAAAATTTGCAACATCTTTCATATTCATGATCAGAACTAATTTAAACTATAACTAAATGTAAACTCATCAAATAGATTTCTGTGTGTATGCTGAATTCTGGAATGGCAGAATTTAAAATTCATAACTTCTAAACTGTCCATCCAAAATGTCTCAACTTTTGACAAAAAATGAGTTTTTAAATGTCTACAACTTTCATATTGTACATTTTTTGCAACAAACGTCATTTTCAATGCGCAAATTTCCAGATCAGCAGCACAATTCATATTTTCAGCCAACATCATTTACATCACATTCATAGATCAAGACGCATGTATAATTTTTTACATCCCATCAATCACCACTACCAACTGGTCCAATTCATATATGCCATGAATAAGACTAAAGGTCCATCTAAACTATCATCTAGCCTATTACATCAATCACATCTCACCAAAAGGGATGCAATGGCTAAACTACATCAAAAGATGTTAATGCCCCACGAGGGCTCCACTACTCATGACCTGACTCCAAACCTGTCTCCTCATGGATCATCTTAGGATCTTCGTCCTCAACAGCAGATGCAGGCTCAGGCTCATGCTCAAGCTGGTGATGCAGGGCAAGGTGCTTCTCAGGCTCCTGCAACTCCCCCTCAAGTAGCTCAATAGTAGTAGTATGATCATTCAACTGCTGCTTGAAATTTATCCATACATTATTCTGAAATTTTCAAGAAAATGGGTAAGTGTAACCGAAGTTCAATCTATGCCTTGTGTGTAAAGTTGGCTTGAACCTTTTTATATCACTCCTTTGAAGTGTTGTCATCAATTACCAAAAAGGGGGAGATTGAAAGCATCTAGGCCCCTAATTCGAGTTTTGGTAATTAATGACAACATTTGTGGACCAACAATTTCTTGAGAAGAAATGAGTGTAGGATGGTCCACAAGAAAAGTGAGTATACATTGATGCTATGAGGAGCTTGAGGAAGCTCACAACACCTTACTTTGTCATGAAAATAAGGCAAAATTGAGTAAGGGTGTTGGTTGTGACTTAATTTGTGAAAAATGTTGTGCTTCTAGTGATTTTTCTTGCTTGAGTGATGAATTCTCTTGTGGTAAGTCACTTCTTGTGGAGAATGAATTGTTGAAGAAAGAGGTTGTATGCTTGACAAATCATTTGAGAAAGTTCTATAATAGTAGAGCTCAATTTAATCATTGTTGGATAAATAAAAAATTCACCTTGAACAAACAAGG
Organism: Panicum miliaceum; assembly: GCA_032594955.1. NCBI lineage: Eukaryota > Viridiplantae > Streptophyta > Magnoliopsida > Poales > Poaceae > Panicum > Panicum miliaceum. Next base: position 10,054,415 of record CM064067.1, on the reverse strand, counting down.
CTTTGAGTATATTCCCAAGAAAGTGAAGGAAGCTTTTGTTCAAACAAAGACCATCTTTGTGAAGAATAGTGGTCGTCCCTTTTGTGAAAAGTGCAAGAAAGTTGGTCATGATAAGAAAAACTGCACAAACAAGAAAGCCATATCCTTCGACTCTAGATATGTTCTTATGAAAAATTCTAGTGGTAATGTTTGTGCAAAATTTGTTGGGTTACCTATAGATGGTGCTAAAAAGAATGCCATTTGGGTGCCTAAAGTCTTGGTTTCTAACATTCAAGGACCCCAGAAAGTTTGGGTACCTAGAAGAGCTAATCTCCTTTTGTATGTAAATTACAAGGCCAGAGGAAGATATTGGGTGCTTGATAGTGGATGCACTCAACATATGGCCGGTGATTCAAATATGTTTTCCTCTCTTGATGATAAAGCTATTGGTTACAACAATATCACTTTTGATGATAATAGCAAGGGTGAAGCGAAAGGATTGGGTAAAATTGCTATATCAAATGATCACTCACTATCAAATGTGTTGTTAGTTGATTCTCTCAATTTCAATCTTTTATCAGTTGCTCAACTTTGTGATCATGGTTACAAGTGCACTTTTACTAGTGATGGTGTTGAAGTTACTAGTTTGAATGGAAATGATTGCATATTCAAAGGTTTTAGACGTGAGAGCCTATATCTTGTGGCTTTCTCTTCTAGCAATGCCAACTGGACTACTTGCTTATTCTCAAAATCATCTATGGGTTGGTTATGGCATAGAAGGCTTGCTCATGTTGGTATGAGACAGCTCAACCGTCTCTTGAAACATGATTTAGTTGTTGGGTTGAAAGATGTGAAATTTGAGAAAGATAAATTATGTAGTGCTTGTTAAGCCAGAAAACAAGTTGCTAGCTCACATCCCTCCAAAAGTGTTATGTCAACATCAAGACAAATAGAATTATTGCACATGGATTTATTTGGTCCAACTACATATAGAAGTATTGGAGAAAATTTTTATTCTCTTGTGATAGTGGATGACTACTCAAGATACACTTGGGTTTTCTTTTTCTTCATGATAAAGCCGACACATATGATATATTCAAGAAATTCTTGACAAGGGCTGAAAATGAATTTGATCTCAAAGTGAAGAAAGTAAGAAGTGACAATGGACGTGAGTTCTAAAATCCAAGAGTTGAAGAATTGTCTGATGAGAAGGGGATGAAGCATGAGTTTTCATACAAGTACACACCGGAGCAAAATGGTCTTGTTGAAAGGAAGAATAGGACTTTGATTGACATGGCAAGGTTAACGCTTTCGGAATATAATGTGTCGGATAGTTTTTGGGCTTAGGCTATTAACACCGCTTGTCATGCTTCAAATAGGCTATATTGTCATAGATTCTTCAACAAAACCCCATATGAGCTGCTGATTGGAAGAAAGCCAAATATCTCATATTTTTGGGGTTTTGTTTGCAAATGCTATATTCTCAAGAAGGGAACTCAGTTATCAAAATTTTAAAGCAAATGTGATGAAGGATTTCTTCTTGGATATTCATCTTGCAGAAAGGCTTATTGGGTTTATAACAAATCCATTGGTGTTGTTGAAGAAACATGTGATGTTGAGTTTGATGAAAGCAATGGGTCACATGAAGAGCAAGAAAATTTAGATGATGTGAGAAATGATGGTTTGAGAAATGCAGTCAAGAATATGTCAATTGGTGATATTAGACCAAGAGAAGAAGATGAGGAAGAAAATGGTCCATTTACTTCCATTTGGGTGAATTCTTCTACCTCAACTTCAAACGATCAAGATCAACCAATTGAGCAAAAAAGTCATGATGATAATTCTCAAGTTTAAGATCAACCAGACTCTTCTACTTCACCATCTACATCAACTCAAAAGCTCGTTATTCAACCAAGAATTTATCATGCCATTGCAAAAGATCACCCGGTGGATCAAATCATGGGTGATATTAGTAAGGGTGTTCAAACTCAATCTTGTGTTGCTTCATTTTGTGAACATTATTCTTTTGTATCTTCTCTTGAGCCTAACCATGTAGATGAAGCACTAAGAGATCTGGATTTGGTAATGCCATGCATTAAGAATTAAACAATTTCACCCAGAATGATGTCATTGGTACAGAATTATAATTCTTGGGAATTAGTACCAAGGCCCAAGAATTATAACATAGGTACAAAATGGGTTTTTAGAAACAAACAAAATGAAGATGGAATTGTTGTGAGGAACAAGGCAAGATTGGTGGCACAAGGCTTCACTCAAGTTGAAGGTTTGGCTTTTGATGATACTTTGCTCCTGTAGTTAGACTTGAAGCAATAAGAATCTTGTTAGCTTATGCATGCTCACATAACATAAAACTTTATCAAACAGATGTAAAATGTGCTTCTTAAATGGTAGAATTAGTGAATTAGTGTATGTTGAACAACCCCCTGGTTTGAGGATCCAAAGAAGCCAAATCGTGTTTATAAACTCTCAAAAGCTCTCTATGGTCTTAAGCAAGCTTCTCGGGCTTGGTATGAAAGGCTTAGAGACTTTCTCATTTCTAAGGGCTTCAAAATTGGGAAGGTTGACACTACATTGTTCACTAAATCTATTGAAAAAGACTTGTTTATTTGTCAAATTTATGTTGATGATATTATCTTTGGTTCTACTAATCCAAATTTTTGTGAGGTATTTGGTGAGATGATGTCTAAGGAATTCGAGATGTCCATGATTGGTGAATGGAGTTTCTTTCTTGGACTTCAAATCAAGCAACTCGAGGAAGGGACATTTGTATGCTAATCCAAGTATGTGAAGGATTTATTGAAGTTTGGCATGGAAGATGCCAAGCCTATCAAGACTCCTATGGCTACAAATGGACATCTTGATCTTGATGAGGGAGGTAAACCAATATACCTAAAACTCTATAGGTCCATGATTGGTAGTTTGCTTTATCTAACCGCATCTACGCTCGACATCATGTTTAAAATTCACTCCAAATATTGGCTTGTGGTATCCCAAGGGTGCTCATTTCGATTTGGTTGGGTATTCGGATTTAGATTATGCCGGTTGCAAGGTTGATAGAAAAAGCACATTCGATGGTTGTCAATTTCTTGGAAGGTCACTTGTTTTTTGGTCTTCAAAGAAACAAAATTCAGTTGCTCTCTCAACATCCGAAGCGGAATATATTTCAACCGGAAGTTGTTGTGCTCAATTGTTATGGATGAAGCAAACACTTCTTGATTTTGGTGTGAAATCTGAGGAGATTCTCTTATTGTGTCATAATGAAAGTGCTATGAAAATTACAAACTAATCCAGTTCAACATTCAAGAACCAAGCATATTGATATTCGACATCATTTTCTTAGAGATCATGTGAACAAGAGAGATATCAAGATTGATGGTATTGGCACCGATGATCAATTTCGCGGATATATTCACCAAGCCATTGGATGAAAATCGGTTTTGCAAGTTGAGAAATGAGCTAAATGTCATTGAATTCTCAAATGTGGCTTGAAATCTAGTGCATGTGACATACATCTCTTTTGTGCATACTTGAGCATGTCTTTCTAGCATTTTAGGTGCATTTTTGAGCTAGATTTTATTTAACCTTGATCTTGCTTGTTTTCTCAAATTTTCTTAGTTCAACATACTTCTGGTACTCCATTGTTTGCTTGCATGCTTTTGTTGGAAGTTTTAAAGTTGTTCATGAGGAATGATCTCATATTCAAATTCAAAGTTGTGGCATATCACTGGATTTCTGAACAATATATAACGGACAGTCCGCAGACAATAGGCGGACGGTCCGCATGCAGTTGACGAAAACAGACAGAAACATCACAGAACATATTGGGCTGAAATTTTGTGCGGCGGACGGTCGACCCATCGACAGTGGACGGTGCGCAGGTGAAAAGAAGAAATCGACTAGAAACACTAGTGGTTCTGTTAGGATCAAAGTTTTAACTAGCGGACGGTCCGCATGTGGACCGCGAACGGTCCGGCCTTGCGGAATCTGTGTGGGGCCGAGCCAGCCGTGCCTTATCTTCCCACCCCTTCCTTCTCCACCAAACCCGACCAAAAAGCTCTCCAACCTCTCTCTTTCTCCCTCACACGTGGAAAAGGACCTCCATTGGGGGAGGGCGTTTGGCGTGGTTCCTGGATGGTCCGAGCGCATCCCCGGACACTCCATGAGTTTCTCCATCATGTCCTCTCGGCCTCCCAGAAAGATTTTCAAGAGTGTCACATCAAAAATCGAGAAGATGGGTGCTTCAAAGAGACAAAGAAAGAATGATGATGATCCTAATGATGATGATTATCAACCAAATCTCAATGAGTTAGAGGCTGAGTCTTCAGTTGGTGGTGCATGAGTCTAGGAGATGACTCAATCATGGATGAAGATGATGGGAGTGATGAGGATGAAATCTTGGATACAAAGGCTCTGATACCACTTGTAGGATCAAAGATACCGACTAGAGGGAGTGAATAGACGGTTTTAACTAAAATCATAAACATTAAGCAAATTTAATTAGTAACCCAAGTGAGCACCTATTTCTACCAACTCCTATCACTACTGGGGTTTTGCTAGTATTTATAATTTTAGTTAAAACAGTCTATTCATCTCCTCTAGTCGGTATCCTTGATCCTACAGGGGCGTTGTGGCAAGACCACATCGCTGTGTGTTGGTGGTAGCCTGACGAACTGAATAGGAATGACCACAGAGGGATGATTCAGTTGAGTTTCATCAACGCCAAGATAGGAATGCTTGACCAACAGAAAATCCAAATATTTGCATACAACTTGTTCAAATGGTCAATACCAAAGTTGCAGCCCTAACATAGCTCTAAAACTTTTATTAAGGCCACTAGGTCTAATTGTTCATAGTTTAGAAGATACTCCCTCCGTTCTTAAATATATAACACCATTGACTTTTTCTTAAAGTTTAACCAACAATATTTACTTACTCAATTAGTTCAGTAGAGTAAAATAAATACCACTAGATTAGTCATCAAATGTACTTTAAGTTTGACTTGTAGATTTATGTATTTGTATAAATATTTATAAATAAGATGAATGGTCAAATGAATAGCAAAAGTCAACGGTGTGATATATTTAAGAATGGAGGTAGTATAATGCCCAGAAATCAGCTAAAAATATGTTGAGTTCTGGATTTTTCAATGATATGCAGATTAAGCATTTTTGCAAACTTAGAATTTTTTAAGTGTCAAAACTTGTTGTGCATGTGTAGTTAGGACACAGGACTACAAAGTTATGTAGAAACATTGAATAGTTTACATGAAGAATTTGGGGAAACAAAGTCCAAAAGATGTGGTCACGGTTGTGTGGCAGACTAGAAAATTTTCACCACAGATTTTGAACTATTAAATCAAGTTTTCATATGACAAGATTAGTACGTACATTGGACTATCAATTTGTTGTTAACCAAATTTCAAATGTTTAGTTAAAATTTGATTTAATTAGCTTCTCAAAATAAAAATCTTTCAAGCGAGTGATGTTTAAACTAAGGGTTTGAATTTGTTTCATTAAGCAACCATGTTTATGGGTCACAAATGACATATTTGACATACTAAACATTATTTGAGCATAACATTCATATATACTACTTTTGTGCCTTTTTGTTAATAAATAAATGTCAAAATGCACGTGCAACATGCTAATGATATGCTTTGGCGGATGATTAGCATCTAATGATTTTTCTAAACACCAGAGGTGTGACATTTAGGATACCCTTCAGAATTTCGAAGAATGACATCATAAACATTGGGAAGCTACTTATCACTAAACTTAATAGAAACAGTCTTCCACCATAAAATAAATGTTTGGTCTTCGATGTACTTAGTTTATGATTAAATCTATCCTTGATTGCACTCCAATCTGTATTGCTAAGTTTACTGTGATGCATTGGGATTCCTAAGTATCTGAAAGGGTATGACCTATGTCGCAGCCAAACAATTCCGTGTATTCAAGCTTGTAGTGTTTAGCTTCGCCAAAATAGAATATCTCACTTTTGTGGAAGTTTATTTTCAGCCCTAACAATTGTTCAAAAATACTGAGCACTAATTTCATATTTTTAGGTTGCTCCAAATCATCATCCACTGCATATTGTAAGATAGACAACCCGTCTTCCATTAGATGAGGTGTGACCCCTTTTATCTGATTATTCTTTTTTGCTCTGTTAATTAATATCGAGAGCATATCTGCGACAATACATCCACCGTGACCCAACACCCTCCGACCCAACGGTCCAGAGCATGCCCACCACCTGTGGAGGGATTGCGGGGAGATGGAAGGTGACTGAGAGCGGGATCAGAGCGGTCGGAATAACACATCGGGCTCTCACGCACATTGCAACATGCGTATATGAGTTGCCGGTGGGAAACAACACACATGATGTTTTCTAGCGATTTTTGCGTCACCGTGGTGTCACGTTATTAATTGCGATTGGATACACTGTTCCAAGCCAATGTACTCTCCTGACCCATGTGCCGAGGGAAGAAACCGAGACTTGAGGATGCCACTTACCCACGCTTGGTTCATGGACTGAGGCTTTTCACCTCATTTGCCCAAGAATGCCGGTTTGTCAGCTAGTTTATTCCTCTGCAAAATACAATCATGTGCATTTTCTCTAACATTTTATGACACCACTAGTTCCACTAGAGGCAGGCATTTTCAAATATCTCAGACCAACTGAAAATCCCTGCGTCGATCTCCATGCTTTAATGCATGTGAGAGTGAGATACACCGTTTTAGAATCTTGAGCTACGTTTGTCAGGATATGCAGCCTCATCCACTGGATGTGTGTTTACAATGGCGAGATCATTGTCTTCATGCCTACGGGTTCTGAACATTGTAAACTTTGATTACAAACTTTGATGAAACCTGACAAGCAAGTCCCACAGTCGCGTGTTTATCCTCGTTCGGCGGGGAACTTTTGTTGACAAATCGGCCTTGTCCTCTTCCCTTCTCGGCTTCACACTGAACGCCAGTACTCAAATTCAGGCTCCACCCGTTCACCGCCACTGCCGCCGCTGCATTCTCGTCTTCTCACTGCCCCCCACGTAGTTGCCGCCACGGAGACTCACGGAGGAGCAGGAGGGGGTGACGAGGGGGACAAGAGCTCAGTGTTGAGCGAGGTCAAGAAGCAGCTGCGCCTCGCCTGCCCGCTCGTCGCCGGATGCCTCCTGCAGTACGTAGTCCAGATGGTCTCCGTCATGTTCGTCGGACACCTCGGCAAGGTCGAGCTCGCTGGCGCCGCCGTGGCCACCTCCTTCGCCGGCGTCACCGGCTTCAGCTTGCTGGTAAACATCCCGTACTGTCCGAGCCTCACTCGTACAAAATGTTTGCGCTCTCTGTCGTGCCACCGGACTGACAGCGCGCGCCGCACGGCGCGTCGTCCTTGCCAGACAGGCATGGCGTGCAGCCTGGACACGCTGTGCGGGCAGGCCTTCGGCGCGGGTCAGCACCACCTGCTCGGCGTCTACAAGCAGCGGGCCATGCTGGTTCTCACGCTGGTGAGCGTCCCGGTGGCCGCGGCCTGGGCCTTCGCCGGCGAGGCCCTCGCGCGGTGCGGCCAGGACCCGGAGGTCGCCGCGGCCGCGGGGCGCTACATCCGGTGCCTCATCCCGGCGCTGTTCATGTTCGGCCCGCTGCAGTGTCACGCCCGGTTCCTGCAGACGCAGAACGCCGTCGTGCCGGCGATGCTGAGCTCCGGCGCCGCCGCCGTGGCCCACCCGGCCGTCTGCTGGCTGCTGGTGCGCAGGCTCGGCCTCGGCAGCCGCGGCGCCGCGCTGGCCAACGGCGTCTCCTACCTGGCCAACCTATCCTTCCTGGCGCTCTACGTCAGGCTCTCGCCGTCCTGCAAGACCACCTGGCAGGGGTTCTCCCGCGAGGCGCTCCGCGGCATCACCGGCTTCTTGAAGCTCGCCGTGCCGTCTGCTCTCATGGTCTGGTGAGAAATAAGCTATGGATCGTCCATAGATTGGATCGATCTTGTCTTCCAGTAAAAAAAATATTAGTGCATTAATCTTGAAGCAAATAATTCATGGCGCGCGTTGCTCAAACGTGCGTGCAGCATGGAGTGGTGGACATTTGAGCTACTGTTGCTGATCTCTGGTCTTCTCCCGAACCCTCAGCTCGAGGCGGCCGTGCTGTCCATCTGGTGAAAAATATACACTTTCTTTTGATAATGAAAATGAGTTTTTGCTAGCTTTGATTTGTTAAAAAATGGCAGATTTTGTGACACAGATAGCTAGATGGTCAGTATGAAAATTTACCAGCTTGTTGTTTGCTCTCTCATTGCTCACAAATTAATATGATTCTTGTAGCTTCAACACCAACTCCTTGGCGTTCATGGTCGCAACTGGACTTGGTACTGCCGTAAGGTTGGTCAGCGCCTTCAACAAAACCCATCATGCTCGACAAAATTAAAGAACTAACCGCACTGCACTGTTCATCACATGACGATACAAATTTCTCAAATCCAATGTCAAATAAAGTTCTCCAACCATGTTATGGTAGTACCCTCCTTGTAACAACTAACAGTTTCTCACATACTTTCGTGCACAGCACGCGTGTTTCGAACGAGCTCGGCGCAGGGCGGCCACAGGCGGCCCGTCTGGCGGCCAGGGTGGTCAGGTTCCTGGCGGTCTGCATAGGCGTGTCCGAAGGGCTTGTGGTGGTGCTGGTGCGCAGCATCTGGGGGCACGCTTACAGCAACGACAAGGAAGTGACCAAGTACACGACCAGAATGATGCCCCTTGTAGCAGCTTCCGTCATGCTTGATTGCCAGCAGTCCGCTCTTTCAGGTAACAAAAAGGAAAAATAGCTAGGGGCCTCAGCATGAACTGTCTATGGGCACATGCTGATTTTTAAGTTAATGTGCACTGCAAATGGTGAAGATACGTATTGTGTTAACCCAGGTTCAACCTGTAGGTGTTGTCAGGGGCTGTGGTGAGCAAAAGATAGGTGCTTCCATCAACCTTGCAGCCTATTACCTTGCTGGAATCCCTGCCGCGGTCATTTTCGCTTTTATCTGCCATCTTGGAGGAATGGTATTTGGTTTCCTCATACATTGCCTTGGGAACATGTTGCTATTCTTTTTAATGAAGTCTGACTTCAAACTCTAAATAGGGGCTTTGGTTAGGGCTCTTGTGCGGGCTGGTGGTGCAGATTTTCTTGCTTCTATCCATTACATTGCGCATCAACTGGGACAAAGAAGTAAGCTTTACTAGGATTGAGCTGCTATCTGTGTATTCGATTCAACTGCTCCCATTTGTTCTCAGTGTTTTGAATTTGCTCTCCAGGCATTGAAGGCAAATGATCGAGTGTCTATTTCTACTCTTCCTATAGTCATGACATCCATTAACTGAACAAATTAATGCATCTCCGGGGCTGCGGAACCTTTATGGCGATTCGGCATATCACATAGAATTCTTATTCGATCAAGAAAGGATGTCCCTTCCCAGCCAAAGTTGCTGTTTAGCCTACCACTGTATTCATATGAATCAAATCTTCTCTACTTCAGGACAGTCGCGAAGCATTGGTGCCGGTGCAAGTATGATGGCATGAATTAGACTGAAGTCTTGATTCAGTCAGTAGTCAGCAGAGCACGGTGGTTTAGATATGTTTAAGGATGCCGCTGAAGTTTTTGGATGGTGTTCCTCCTTATTTAAGCAAACATGTTATTGCTATGTTTCTAAAACTTCTTTTTTCGGTTTTAGTACATTATGCTTGTGCAAGGTGCTATTGTGGTTATTCCAATTGGTATCATCTAAATCAAGAAATAAATGCTAAAGAAAACAATAATGTGTTGACCATATTTCGACTATTGTTAGCTAATGCATTGGTTGTTCAAATTTTGGTGCCACTCTCATGCAGCCATGTTAAGGTTACTTCAGTATTATGATATGAAAATGGATCACTTCTGCAACTTTTAGAAGAATGTATGCATCATGCATACTTGGAGATGGTTAGGAAAATAAATTCAGTCAAACATCTTACATGCAAGAAATTAGTATTTGATTTGTGAACAGGATAGGAACGAAGTGAGATATCCCACTTTAACAGTGATTTCTGTGTTTGTTTTAGGGAATACCGGGACAGAGTCATCCCGGTTGGGAATATTCTCTATAGATATGGGATGGATGGGTTCCTAAAAAGGGCACACCAATGTTGGTGGTGATGAAAGCCTAAATAAGTGTGTACTGGCCCTTAGGTTTCTTGGTGATACCAAGTAGAGTTTGTAAAGGACTGAGTACCTAGTACCGCGATAAGATGATCCAGCCCAGGGTCCTATTTACCCCTATTCATAGCCTAGAGCAGGGGAGATAACATGAGTCAAAAGATAATAATACCCCTGACGCTGACCATATACCTAAGTGGGTTCGGGGGGCATAATGGGGATTTCAGCGATAACTCTTTTCCCTAGCTCCTTCTAGGCCACATGCGGCATCGGACCGAAGGTGGCCCCACAAACTTGATATTTTGTTTTTTCTAGGGCGCGGACCAAGGATGCATAAGGACCAGCCCGCCCCGGCACTGAAGGGAAAAGTACCAATCAGGAGAACTCCCTTCATCCGAGGAAGGTTAGTGCTCTGATGTCCCACACGGGGGGACACGAAATGGTCATGGTCTTGTGATGTTTGGGAGAACCCCAGTTTCAGGGTGTTCTCCGGGCTTCTATCGAATCCCTGAGGCATATTCGTACTTCAGCTGCTTCCCAGGAAGCCCTGACCGTCCGGTTCCGGAGAGTTTCCCACAGCAGCCCCTTCTTAGTGGTTATTTGTAAGGAAAGTGGCTCTCTATACTATTGTTAGTAATTTTGGTGATTGGATGATAGTTGGCGTTTCTTAGCATCATCACTAGGACCATTATTCCCTAGCAATGTTGCCAGAAACGCAGTGTGATATTTCTTACATCACAGATAAATCCGCAAGCGCACAGAATACCATGTAGTATTTTACCCGTGAGTAATCTCGGGTGTTGTATTTATATTTCCGTAGGGAAGGCGGCGATTATAGAATAGGTAAGTTGATGATCAAATCTTGATTGAATATTCAATTACATAAATAAGGGTGAGATAATATATGGATAATGAGGTAGTGTGACACACGAGTTAGTCAAGCTCAAACTCAAGCAAAGACATAGGCAGAGAGAAAGGAAGAGGAAAGCTAGCTACTCGGTACTTATGTATTTCTATCTAGATATACAACTCATACTATACACTCATACATATACACATGATTAGCCTGAGCTCTAGGCTCCCAAGCACATGACTGGCAGTGGAGCCGCCAGCCAACTCGGCTACTTTATGGACCTCCTACCGCAACTACACAAACGGGGAGGGTTACACTGGACGGACAGGGCTGTCACCACCTTCCGCCTACCTCATCTAACCATGTGATAGAGCCATATCCGGCAACACTAACTAAACCAGACACCACGTTTGCATTAATTAGCGATACTCTAGTGCCCCGCGCGGAGCCCCCACCCTCCGGATGCACAGACATCACACTAGAGCAAACATACAAATACCGGAACCATTGTCGTGGTATTAGATTTACTCTTCTAATCATGCAAGGCATAATGTATAAGTATTCTGACACTGCAGAATATAAACTATGCGAATATATAAATCTAGAAGATAACTCTATTAAAGATATCCGAGAATTATAAAGGAGAGGATGAGCTAAACCCATATTGAACACTCGTAGGCAACATCGGGAACCCGAAGAAGAGCTACTTCAACCTAAACTCCACTATCCTATGGACTAAGCAAGAGAGGAACTGGAGAGAGAACAACTTGAGGTGTGTCTTCTTTAGAAGCCCCTCCCCTTATATTTATAGATGTGTCATGGGGTGTCTCGACCGGCAAATGAGGTGCTATCACTTTGAACCGACATGGAGAAGTAATGGGGAGGCGCCACGTGGAAGCTTTAAGTTGGTGGAGTTGGTCTTGCGAACCAGGCTTGGCCCCAACCAACCTCAGCCTTTGCTGAGTGGCTAGCAGGTGGGCCCTAGGGTCTTTGGTGCACGGCTTGGTGCTGTCCTAAGGCGGTTGCATGTCTTCGTCAGCCATTTGATCCATGTGAGACTGAACAGTGTGTTCTCATTAATCGATAACTTTTGCCTTATATTCAAGGATGTGTTTTCTCTCCATTTCTGCTCAAATCACTGGTGGAAATAAATGCTCAAGTGACTCACGGTTTTCGTCACTGTAAAGGCCAAGTACATCATATTCACTGTAAAGACTAAGTACATCATAAAGGAAGTTCTATGATTAATTTGTGACAAAATTTCCTTCATCAAAGAAATCGCATTAAGTTAGTTCTACCGTGACGGAATTCCCAAAAACGTCAAAGAACGGATTTTATATGTCACGAAGAAACTTTTATCACAGAAGCGTTTTCAGTTTTATGACGAGCCAAAAAGCGTCACAGAACTTCCAAATCCACGTGGCCATAGGCCCATTAGCCCAACCCAAGCCCAAAATTAGTGATAAAAATAAACATCACAAATTATCAGGCCCAACCCAGACCCAAAATTAGTGATGAAAATAAATATCACAAATTATCACCACGTAGGATACATATCCGTCACAGATTGAATCACCACATCACCACTACATCAGCATGGATGATGATGTGGCAACCTAATTGCAGGCCCATTTATTTATGGGCTCAGCCCATGTTAGAAACTTTATTTTCATATAGAGACCAATACAATTCTATACATATGTGAGCCAAGCCCATTTTAACAGCTTAAATTACATAGAATGACAGAATCTGGTATAAAGCACGAAAAACAAGACACCACATGTGTTATCTCTTCTGGTTTGTGCTTGTTCCTAGCATCTTATCATCAACCAATCTCTTCTAACTGTTTGCTCCTTCCTGCATCTAGTCCTCAACCTGAAAAGCACAAATCGCAAAATATTATCAGCAAGCGATATTTGCAATTGAAACTACAACACGGTCATGGAGGGGGGGGGGGCATGCGGCTACCCTTGCTATGTCATCCGATGCTTTCTCCATTTTTTTTCTTTCAGGAATACTTGGAGAGATGGCACACAACACATGGAGCATTTATTTGGTGGATGAATGGAGCGTGCTAATTCCCAATGTAGGAATTTCGCAATGGATGTGAAGTGTGTGTGATCTTGATCAAGAGAGTATGAAAAGCATCTCACTAGGGTCACAACAATTTGGCAAAGCTCAATGAAATAGCAAGTAGCATATGTATAGGATTTTCAATGTATATGGCACATGGCTCTGGTAGGACTTTTAGCATCATTGAGAAACTTGTCTTTCCCTTTCTATTTTGAAAACAAAGTCTCTAGATATCATGTCTCACTCAGAAAGAGATTATAAAGCTCCTTCTACCATATCTATACTCACAACAACCTAGACATGGGTAAAGCATGCGCAACCCACAAGGTTTTCATGTTCATGGCAAAGGTTTAAACGGCTACCAAACTCAAACTTAGGAAACACTATGCTTGGGACTAGGCAAACAAACGAGCAAGAGAGTAGCAAGAATTCATCCTTTCAACTTAGGAAAACTAGAGCATTCTTATTGCGCATATAAAGGGAAATTTAAACAGAAAATATGTTTGTTTGTTTGTTTTTATGGTTTTTATTTTATTGAAAGCAGTAAAGGCACAGTTCACTTGGCGGAGAACATCCCCCAAGCTAGCTCTTGCTCTAAGGTCCAATGAGTAGGACCCTCTCCATACCTATTTAACTTGAGGTCCATTCATTCGTACCTGGAGAGGAGGTTAAGGAAGGAGACGTCTTCGTCTTACGCCACACCTTCTTGTTCTTGATTTTTGTGGAATGGGTGATGGATCATCGGATTGGAGCCATGGCTCTGCCCACAACCCCCTTCCTTCATGATCTAGATGAATCAGGTACATCTGTTCTTCCTTAGTCTGGAACCTTGTCAGACCCGGGCACACTGGACTGCCCACGTGGCACACTTCACCTAGGATACGGGATGGGACTTGGCCCACACCCTACATCTGTTATAACTACTCGTAATGCAGTAGGATTACTTATACAATAATTAGACTAGTCGGACACGGTAGGAAACTATCCGAGAAGTACTCGGATAGAACTCCTTGGCTTGTACCCAACTAGGACTCCCAAGTAAACTTGTCCCCCAGACTATATAAGGGCGGACAGGGACCCCCTCGGGGACAATAACCATCAAAGGCAATACAAATCACACAGGACGTAGGGTATTGCACTCTCGGCGGCCCGAACCTGTCTAAAACCTTGCGTTCCTTTGCACCTTCGAGTTCCTGATCTCGGCGACACCCTACCTACAAACTCACCACCTCGGGGGTATCCCTCGGTGGGCGTGGCGGTAAAACACTGACAGCTGGCGTGCCAGGTAGGGGAGCTCATCAAAGATCCATCGGAGAACTCGATGGCATCGTTCAACTTCACCAGCGCTGTGCTCGACGAGGGCACGACATTCATCTTCGGCTCCTGGATCTGCGTCACCGATGGTTTGGGCGGCTTCAACAAACAACTAGCCATTTCCAAGCAGCCGGAGGCTACTTCATCAACTACAAGCAGCGATCTAGATGACTTCATCGACAACCTCGATGACGCGCTGCTTCCCGATCTGGCCCAGCAGATTGAAAAGATGTCCTTTTTCAACTTGACTTCCACTCGTGACGCACCAGATCTGCTCGGGTCGTATCCAAACTGATCTGTAAGCACCTCACGATCCAAGTCCCTCTCTGACTTGGAGGAGGATTTGGATCTACTGCTCAAGATCAAGGACGTGGGTGCCACAACTTCCTTGGAGGCCCCCGTTTTCGACATCTAATCGAATTCCGACGAAGAGTACTCCACGTGCGGTACTATATCTTCAAGCTATATCCGAAAAGGACTCAGAGACGAGGGAGCCACCACCCGTCGGGTGACCCCCGCCCTCGACAACCACTCGCAACCCGACAGCCACACCGAAACCTTTTCGGGTAGCTTTCTGGGTTTAACCATTACATCAATGCCGCAAGGATGATTTGTGTACTGGACGGGCTTTGAGCCCTCTGAACTACTCGATTACGAATCTTGCCTTGTGGCCCTCACGCAAGAACTACCCTTCCAAGAGGGTAGACCTCTTTCTCCTATCATGGAAGAAGAAGAGAGTAGCACAGAGCTACTCGAGTATAGCCTCAGGGGTAACCACTCGCCGGATCGACAAGTCTGCATGGCTTCCTTTCGCAACGCGGAAGAAGATGAGCTGGGCACCTAGTACGACAACGAACAACTCGCGGACGTCTCAGCCGACAAGCCCACAGCAGACACTCCTCAAGATGAAGACGAGGAGCACCGGAGGATCTGGCGGCCAAAGAATGCCAAGCGCGCTCAACGCAGGCGCAACGTGCAGAACCGCGCCTGCGAACCAAGAGATCTCAACAACGCCTTTGCAGCAGTCGCGGATCGTGAGTACCGTACGCCGATTAGCGCGATCGCAGAGGCAACACTCTTAGCCCAACAACTCCCATATAATCCTCAGACACAAAGGCTGCAGTATTTGACCCAGCGCG
Source organism: Panicum miliaceum (assembly GCA_032594955.1). Classification (NCBI taxonomy): domain Eukaryota; kingdom Viridiplantae; phylum Streptophyta; class Magnoliopsida; order Poales; family Poaceae; genus Panicum; species Panicum miliaceum. Next base: position 10,038,866 of record CM064067.1, on the reverse strand, counting down.
CTCTCGTGCAACTCGATGGGCAACATCCAGTGTCTTCCACTCGAAATCAGCTCTCGAGGTCTTAGCAACATGGTGATACCGCGCTAGTCAGTCGCACCCCTTGAGGAGGCCACGAGAGTCGGAGGAACGACAATCGCCAGCGCAATGAGGGCCACCCGTCCGCGTGTGGCACCAATGAACAAGAAGTACAACAACCCCCTCGCAACCAGCGCGGGGCAAGGCACCACGGCCAAAAACCAGTCGAGGCCAACCTCCATGATGCTCCCACGGCTGACCTCAGGCAAAAAATCAATGAGGGCCGTGACGCGCGGCTTGTTATCGAAGCGAGGATAAGGGATCGTCCCGGCAGGTACCACGACGATGACGACAGCGACCGCTTCCCCGCCTTCACCACCAGCATCACCGACAAGTTCTACCCAAAGGACTTCAAACCAGTCGGAATCCCCAAGTATGACGGTAAGCAAGACCCATGCCAGTGGCTTCGTTGCTACTCCGTCGCTATTAATGTTTCATGGGGATCCAACTCTACAAAAGCTCTCTACTTCCCGGTGGCTCTAGAGCCCGCACCCCTCACGTGGCTTGAAAGCCTCAAGCCAAACTCCATCGACTCGTGGGAGGACCTCAAACGGGCCGTCATAGATAACTTCTAGGGATCCATGATCAGGGCGGGCACTCACCACAACTTGTCCCAGGTGAAGCAGGAGATGAACGAGACCCTGAGGTCTTACACATGGCATTTCTTTGAGACGCGTGCCACCATCGCCAACATCACCGATGAGGACGTCATCCGTTGCTTCCAACACGGTCTTTTCTCAAAGAACACGTACCACGACTTCGGACGCAACTGCCTGACTACTACCGTGAAGCTGCGTGACATGATGGCAAGGTGGGCTGACCAGGAAGATTAGGAAAACAATCGCTTCCCCAAGCGCAACCACGACAAACAAGGCAACGGCAATGGCCACTTCGACAAAAGCCAGCGGAACCACTCGGGGACCACCCAAAAGCGCAAGCCAGACCATGAAGTCGCGGTTGTCGAGCGCAACCCGTGTGGCAAGAAGTTGGGGAACAACCAGTTGGAATACGAGCAAGTCTTGCACAAGCAATGCCCGATACACCCGAAGTCACGCCACACACTCTTCGAGTGCGTCATCATCTGCAAATCACTCAACGCTCCACCCCTCCATCAAGCAGGAAAGCGAAAGGACAAGGAGGATGACGAAGAAGGAGGTGACAAGTCGGGGGCTCAAGATTTCCAGGATCCAAAGAACGTCGTCAACGTCATCTTCGGTGGAGACGGCGGATTTCCCTCCAAGCGCGTGCAAAAGCTAACCCTGCGCGAAATACTCTCTGTGGAGCCAGCCACGACAAGGCCCCTGAGATACAACGTGGTCCTGATCTCCTTCTCCAGGGACGATCAATGGACCAGCTTCTCCGAGTAGGGAAAATCCCCGCTCGTCTTAGACCCTGTCGTGGCGGGCTCACAGCTCACCCGAGTACTCATTGATGGCGGAAGCGGCCTCAATCTGCTCTTCATGAGTACTCTCAAGAAGATGGGACTGGACATCTCAAAGATGCTCACTCCCAGCAAAGCTCCCTTCTACGACATTGTCTCGGGCAACGCGGCTACACCACTCGGGTCAGTTGTCTTGCCAGTCACCTTCGGGACAAAAGACAACTACCACACCGAGTACATCAAGTTCGAGGTGGCGGATTTCGACTCATCGTACCATGCCATCCTTGGTAGGCCGACACTAGCCAAATTCATGGCTGTGCCCCACTATGTCTACCTACTACTCAAGATGTCAGGCAAGACAGGTGTACTCACACTCCATGGTGACCTAAAGAAGTCATTCGACTGCGACCAGGAGGCGATCGAGTACGCCACGACTTCACGCGTACTAGAGCTATCTACCGAAGTACTCGCGGTCGCGCTGAAGCTGACCAACACAGAGATGGAGATCTCCAACCAGCGGCCAAGCCAGTCGAGGGTGAAACCTAACCCCAGCGATGTCGGCACCAAGACCATCCAACTGCAAGAAGGCGACCCATCCAAGACTGCTCTGATTGGAGGTGACTTAGGTGACAAATAGGAAAGCGCGCTCGTCAGCTTCCTTAGGGCTAACCGTGACATATTCGCGTGGAAACCAGTGGATATGCTAAGGATGCCCAAGGAGTTGATCGAGCACAGCCTAAAAGTCAATCCTAAAGCCACTCCAAAGAAGCAGCGACTACGACGCTTTGCCCCTGACAAGAGGGAGGCTATCAAGAAAGAGTTAGCAAAACTACTCGCGACTGGTTTTATTAAAGAAGTATACCACCCCGAGTGGTTAGCTAACCCCGTACTTGTACTTAAAAAGAATAATAATGAATGGAGCATGTGTGTGGATTATACTGATCTCAATAAACACTACCCGAAGGACCCCTTCGCGCTGCCACGTATCGATGAAGTCATGGACTCCACGACTGACTGCGTCTTGCTCTCCTTCCTCGACTGCTACTCAGGCTATCATCAGATAGCTCTCAAGGAGGAAGATCAGATCAAAATGGCATTCATCACCCCCTTTGGAGCTGTTGGCGCTAAAATCGGCCAGACAGGAATCGGCCGATGGTCTTCAGCGTCGGACACACGACCCGGGAGAATCTGCTTAGCTCCTGTTCGGGTTATCGCCCTGGTGCGGTTCGCGCAGCGTGCCAGTCAATCTGACCTGCTGATTGACAAGGAAATAAAGTGTTAAATTCCAGGCGCCCCGATCGGCTAGAGTTCCGATCTGTCCTGAGGAGCGCGTAGGCGGCGAATCGGCCGATTTGCTGTAGAGATGATCGGCTATGGATCAGCCGATAATCGTGTAGTAATTGTAAAGAAAACTGCTGGAGCGATCTAAACAATTACTACAGAGACAACACTTGAAATAGATCTAATCGGCTGTGAGATGATAAATCGAAGAAGAACGACGACGAAGCCGATTACTCTGATCTCAAGCTGGGTAACTGATGATAATACTAGAATAACAGGTGAAACTTGCAATTCTAGTAAATATCGATAACTGGTGAATAAATCCAAACGAAACCACAGCGATGCGCCCGTAGTTAAAGCTCGGATATTACTCGATAAGCGGAACCTACCAATTGGCCGGAGATCAAGTTAATGTAGCCCTGCCAATCCGTATGAACTCGTGAAAGAGGAAAAGTATTGGCGAAGTCGCCGACTTGAAAGTAAATTGCTGAAAAAGTAGAAGCATTGTTGTTGATTGATGTGTTCTTTTTTTTGCAAGACCCTGATGACTCCTATTTATATCCTAAAACTAGGACTCCTAGTCGATCACAACTTGTTACAACCTTATTTAAAAACAGGAAAACTACTATATCTATAATAACTTTTAAAGGAAACGGACTCCCGCAGAATCTTCCGCCGCCGTCCCCTAATCCAATCAGGATTCTTTTCAATTGCTCCTTGACTGACTTAGCGTTGCCCTATTGACCAACTTTTGACCAGGACCCTCCGAAATAGTCCCATCCTGTTGGCGCAAGCTGTATCACCAATCGGCCGATTTCCAACTGTCACCTCAATCGACCGATTCCTTACCGTAGCCTTTAGATCTGCCGCATCGGCCGACCTTCTTTTCCGACGCCGATTTAACACGTGTCAAAATCTGGCATCAACAGGAGCATCTGCTTATACTACATTTTCTTTCGGGTTGAAGAATGCAGGAGCCACCTATCAACGGGCCATCCAACTGTGCCTTGCGGATCAACTACACCGCAACGTTGAAGCTTACGTGGATAATGTGGTCATCAAGACCAGATCCCACGACGAGTTCATCACTGATCTCGAGGAGACTTTCAACAGCTTGCGACGATTTCGATGGAAGCTCAACCCGACAAAGTTCATCTTTGGCGTCCCTCAAGGCAAACTACTCAGGTTCATTGTCAGCCACCGCGGGATCGAAGCAAATCCAGAGAAGGTCAACGCCATTACAACCATGGATGCACCAAAGATGATCAAGGACGTCCAGAAACTCACTGGCTGCATGGCAGCTTTGAACCGATTCATCTCCCGACTTGGTGAAAGGGAACTACCCTTCTTCAAGTAGCTCAAGCACCACGACAAGTTCAAGTGGATCGAGGAGGCTAACCAGGCGCTTCAAGACCTCAAACATCACTTGCAGTCGCCACCCATCCTGATGGCTCCCCAACCAGGCGAGAACTTACTGCTCTACATCGCCGCGTCTACTCATGTCGTTAGCACGACAATCATGGCGGAATGAAAGGAGGAAGGCCACGCCTTTGGGGTGTAGCGACCAATTTACTTCATCAGCGAAGTCCTTTCTGAATCTAAGGTTCGTTACCCGACAATTCAAAAAATTCTTTACGGTATCCTCATCACTTCCAGGAAGCTTCGCTAATACTTTGACGCATACAATGTCTTGGTGGTCTCTGACTTCCCATTGGTAGATATACTCCACAATCGGGACGCCAAGTGGGCGGTGGAGCTGGGAGCCTTTACACTCGGCTTCAAGCCCCGGACAACCATCAAGTCGCAAGCACTAGTCGATTTCATGGTGGAGTGGCGAGAACACCAAGTGGAAGCCCCAACTAACCAGCCGGAGCATTGGGTCATGTACTTCGACGGCTCACTCAAGCTCGGTGGCGGTGGTGCGGGAGTACTTTTCATCAGCCCAACAGGAGAACAACTCAAGTACGTGTTTCAAATACTATTCGAGGTTTCCAACAACGAGGCTGAGTACGAGGCATTGTTGCACGGCCTACGCTTGGCAATCTCCTTGGGCATCAAGTGACTACTAGTCTATGGCGACTCTTTACTGGTGGTTCAACAAGTCAATAAGGAGTGGGACATCAACAAGGACACCATGGACGCCTATGTCATGGAAATACACAAGCTCGAGAAAAAGTTCTCGGGGCTTGAAATTCACCATGTGGTCCGCGACAACAATGTGGGCGCGGACGTGCTTTCCAAACTGGGTTCTGATCGAGCTACCGTCCCACCGGGAGTTTTCGTTCATGAGTTGCATCACCCTTCCATCAGCGCACCAGATTCAAGCTCCATCGTTCAGGGTCCCAAGGGACCCGACCGAGAGGTCTTGATGATCGAGGTCGACTGGAGGGTGGCCTTCATCGACTACATCTAGGAGCACAAACTAGCCCCCGACGTCGACCCAAAGAGTGCTGAAGCTACTCGCATCCTACGGCGCAGCAAAGGGTATGTTCTAGTCGAGGGCAATCTATACAAGCGTGGATCATCATCAAGCATACTCATGAAGTGTGTCAGCAAGGAGGAGGGCAAAGAAATACTCCAAGAGATTCACGAAGGCGTCTGCGGGAACCATGCTGCTTCTCACACACTAGTCGATAAGGCATTTCAATCTGGTTTCTACTGGCCGACTGCTTTGGCAGATGCCGAAGCACTCGTTCATCGGTGCACCAACTGCCAATTCTTTGGCAAACAGCCTCATGTTCCGGCTCATAACTTGATTACTATACCACCTTCATGGTCGTTTGCATGTTGGGGCCTGGACATGATAGGACCTTTCACAACTGCGCCAGGAGGTTTCACACACGTGTTGGTGGCCATCGACAAGTTTATAAAGTGGATCGAGTACAAACCAATCGCAACGCTCACCGCTGACCGAGTGGTTACTTGCATCCGCGACATCTTACACCGCTTTGGCTTCTCCAACACTATTATCACAGATTTGGGATCCAATTTCCACTCGCATGAGTTTTGGGATTTTTGTGAACGCAGATCCATTGAAGTCAAATATGTATCAGTGGCTCATCCGCAGGCCAATGGTCAGGTTGAGCGCGCCAATGGCTTATTTCTTGATGGACTGAAGAAAAGACTTTATGACGAGAACAGCAAAAAGGGCGGCAAGTGGATCAACGAGATCTCATCAGTAGTCTGGGGGCTTCACACACAACCAAGCAAAGCCACAGGCCAGTCACCTTTCTTTATCGTATACGGGTCTGAAGCCATATTACCAGCTGATGTGATGTGGAAGTCTCCACGACTGGAGATGTTTGAAGAAGGTGAGGCTGACAGTGCAAGACATCTTGAACTTGATTCAACTGAGAAAATCCGATGCAATGCATTGATGCAGTCGGCCGGCTACCTACTAGGAGTTCATCGCTACCACAACAGGAACGTTCAACGACGCTCTTTCAATGTTAGAGATATGGTTCTTCGACGAATCCAGGATGATACATGGCTTCACAAGCTTAACTCGCGATGGGAAGGATCTTTCATTGTGCACAAGGTGACAGGCCCTGGATCTTATCGATTACAATACCCGGATGGCCAGGAGGTACCAAACTCATGGAATATTGAACACCTATGACGGTTTCATCCTTGATCAACTGGGGCCATCTTCTATTTGTGCCTAGAGGTTGATACTACCAGTACAACTCCGTTTTACCGCGCAAGTTTACTGAAGGGGCCTCGCTCCCATAATTATAGTCCCTAATTACTAGTTTTCGACTAGTCTCTTGGGTTTCTAATGGGCTTTTGTGCCAATACTTCCAGTACAACTCCGTCTTACTGGTTTACGACCGGTATCATGTGCAAGTTTGCTGAAGGGACTTTGCTTCCTTATTTTCCAGTAACATATTACTTGTTTTCGAGTTGTACACTATGTTATTGAAGGGGCCTTGCTCCCATGACAAGAATTTTACTTGTTCACGACTGGTTCTCCACCTAGTCGACTACTTCGACTACTTGTTTTGACTACAATCCTAGTCGGGATCGATTCTGACTAGATGGCTCCGTCGATTGCCCATGCACTAGCGGCTACCTGCTCTACGCCTTGGCTCGGGGGCTAGAGCTACCTTTCTGCTATGACTACTTTATGCTCCTGGCTCGGGGGCTTGTTGCGACAAAGGCACTTAACGTGTTTCATGGGATAGCTCTCATGCTTATATGCTCGACGCTGTACAATTACTCGACAAATACCTGACCCAAGAGGCTTTTCAAGATGTATCTTGGGTATATGTTTGTTAACCATTATTTCAGGGATTTTATTCTGAAATAAGGGGTTTGTTCAATTTATTACCCAGAACTCTTGTTTCGTCATTGGCTCAGGGCACAAAGACTAGTTTTGAGAGGTAATTTTGGGTATTTTTTGGGATTGTTATTTATTTCACCATCTTTTCAAGGAACTCATCCCGAAAGGAGTGGTTTACAAATTTACTACACCAATTTGCTCATGTTTACCATCAAATCTTTACTATCATATTGCATGCCACGATTCTTTGGATCCTTTATTCCAAACCTTGGAGATTTGGATTCAAGGCTCGGGGGCTGCGGGACACGTGTCATCAGCGACTTATTTTTCAAAACTGCTGGAAGGTAAGGATGGAAGACTCAAGATTAAATTGACCCTTAGCCTGATTCTACGAGTCAACCTAAGGCTCGGGGGCTACTCCATATGGAGTGCGAGTTTAATCGCACCCCATATAAATAAGACTAGACAACTACTCGGGGCGTGAGCACCTCACAGCCTCGACGCAACCAGAAAAGTACTCGGAGGACACCTTCGTGATGAAGTTTGGGAGAACTTGAAGATGCCTTCAGAAGTACTCGGATGCCTGCAGTACTCGGCTACGAAGAGCTCGGGGGCTTGTCAGACCCGGGCACACGGGACTGCCCACGTGGCACACTTCACCTAGGATACGGGATGGGACTTGGCCCACACCCTACATCTGTTGTAACTACTCATAATGTAGTAGGATTACCTGTACAGTAATTAGACTAGTCGGACACGGTAGGAAACTACCCGAGAAGTACTTGGATAGGACTCCTTGGCTTGTACCCGACTAGGACTCCCAAGTAAACCTGTCCCCCGGACAATATAAGGGCGGACAGGGACCCCCACGGGGACAATAACCATCAAAGGCAATACAAATCACACAGGACGTAGGGTATTGCGCTCTCGGCGGCCCGAACCTGTCTAAAACCTTGCGTTCCTTTGCACCTTCGAGTTCTTGATCACGGCGGCACCCTACCTACAAACTCACCACCTCGGGGGTATCCCTCGGTGGGCGTGGCGGTAAAACACCGACAAACCTGAACATCATGTTTTTGCCCATGATGCGGAGGTGAATCTTCCTTGCCCCAACATTGATCCTGGCCTTGGCATCTCTTACTAATGGTCGCCCAAGAATGAGCGATATTCCTAAGTCCCCTTCCATGTTAAGGATCTTCCCTGTCTCAGCAGACGGAACAGCAGCAGCCAGTTGAGCTAATTGAGTTTCTAATATCTTGTTGAAGCTCAGTTGATTCTTGATAGCTGAGGAGATGCCATCCATCTTTGCTTGAATGGTCTCCAGAGATTTGTCATTGGCGGCCAGCTTCTTTTGTAGTGATACATTAACTTTTGCTTGACCTGAGACAAGATCCCTCACGGAAGGTTGGTTAGAATTAAATGAATTTGAGTTACCATTACCTCCTTGGTAGTAGGGGCACGATTGATTCCACCCCTGACCTCCTTATGGATGAAACCCGTTGTTGTTGTTCATGGACATGACTTCTTCTTGGGTTTCGGGGCAATTATTCCCCGAGTGTCCAGCATTCCCACAGGCCTCGCACGTCATGCGAGCATCTAAGGCTTGGTGTGCTTGCATTGGAGCCTTGTCTTGGGGACGTTCATCTATCTTCTTAAGGAGGAGGTCGAGTTTAGCGGCCAGCATGTCCGTCTTCTTGATGGTGTGCATGCCCCGCTGGTTCTCACTGTTCCAACCTTGGTTGGACACCATCTTCTCAATCAAAGTTTTGGCCTTGTCAATGGTTAGCGAGAAGAAGGCACCACCTAGAGCAGCGTCTATGTGGTCGCGGGCCGTTGGAGTGAGCCCATTGTAGAAATACTGGAGAATAAGCCAATCATCCATCCCGTGGTGAGGACACGAGAGGATGTACTCCTGAAGCCTCTCCCATGCTTCAGAGATTGACTCATTAGACGTCTGCTGGAAACTGGAGATTCTTCCTCGAAGAGCGTTGGTTTTGCCCATCGGGACGAATTTGGTGAGGTATGCCTTGGTAAATTTTTCCCATGTGTCCACTGCACTTTTGTTGGCATAAAACCACTATTTTGCTCTCCCTAGAAGAGAAAACGGAAACAGTCGGAGTCGTATTGCATCCTGAGTGACTCCCTTGATAACAAAAGTACTGTAGAGTTCCAGAAATTGTTGGAGATGTGCGCTGGCATCCTCGTTGCCCTTGCCACAGAATGGGCTGGCATGCGCCATCATAATGAGACCCGTCTTGATCTCGAAATTTTCAACTCCAATGATGACAGATGGTCCGACTGAGACATTGTTAGCGGAGGGAGCAGAGAATTCACGGACTTTCTTCCGGGCCATGACTAGGGAAGTTGATGGAGCAATAGCGACTGGTTCGGCTGTCGAGAGTGATATCTTAGGAGGTACGACGCGAGGTCGAACTTTGTTAGACTCGGCGCTACGGCACTGCGCACATAGCATAGAATATTCTAGAATAAGGGATGGGGCATGTCCCATACCTTATATCTATTGTAACTACTCGGGTGCAAGTAGAACTAGTTGGAATAGAAGAAAACTACCCGAGTAGTACTCGGGTAGGACACCTAAGCTAGTATCGGGCTAGGATTCCATGTAACCCTATCCCTCAAGATTATATAAGGGTGGGCAGGGAGCCCCTCCAAAGGACAAGACATCACACCAATAACCAATCCAAGGCAATACAAACCACCATACAGAACGTAGGGTATTACACACATCGCAGCCCGAAGCTGTCTAAACCTTGTGTTGCTTGCACCTTCGAGTTCCTGATCTCGGCGACATCCTGCCTACAAGTCTAATACCTTTGGGTATACCTAGGTAGGATTGCCGGTAAAACACCGACAGCTGGCACGCTAGGTAGGGGTGTTCATTGATGATCCCCTTGCGAGCTCAATGGCATCATTTCAACCTCACCGTCGCGCTGGAAGAAGGCGTGGCTTTTGTCATCGGCTCCTGGATCTGCATCGCCAATAGCTCTGGTAGCTTCGACATCCACCTCACCAACCCTAGGGAGCCAGAGGCATCAACGCCAACATCCAGCCGCGACATCAACGAACTCGCCGACAATCTCGGCAAAATCCAAATTTCCGATCTAATCGAAAATTGCAAGAGCGAATCCGGGTCCAACTAGGCTCCTACTCACATCGGGTCCGAACTTGAGTCTCCATTTGGACTTCACATTACAGCCACCGTTTACCTGGAGGCGCTATAGTTCGAGTCTCTATCCGTATTGAGAAAGGACTTGGATGATCTATTTCAACTCAGACTCCGACCTCAGCTTGTGCCGCAACATCGACACAGTGCTACTACTTCGACTTCGCGAGGACGCTCGGCAAACCGCTGCCGACTACTTCGACTACTCGTCCCGACTAGAAAACTAGTCGGGAGCGGCCTCACACCATCAATAACTAGTCCAAATCGACTCCGACTGGTCAGGCTTCATTAACAACCGTCACGGCTTCATCGACTACAACCATGGCTTCATCGACGACTGCCATGACTTCGTTAGCAATCGCCCACGAATCAAGCTAAGTCACATATACCTTTCCTGACTTGTTCTCTACAGGATTGGCTACTTTTCTATGTACGTCTCTCAACGGGCATCAAACCCTCCAGAGCTGCACTGCATCGACTACTTATTTGTGTACGTCTCTCGATGGGAAATGAAACCCTCCAGAGCTACACTTCGTTGCCTACTTTTTTCGCAATGCACATTCTCTTTGTCACAACATCAACTAATTTTTGCATGTTGTCCTCTGTTTTTGGTCGCCAATCTACTCGGGTAGTATTCCGCTTTAATCCGTGAAGCCTCGAGTCTTCGCTCTTGATCTAAGCGACTCATACACGGTATGAACAAAGGCTAGAACAGGGACCAGGTGTTTAAACGTAAAAGGTGGACTACTCGGGAGATTTAACTGGCCTAAACAAGAGCTTGACACAACAAATTTATTTTTTTTCACTGAATAAATTTCGGTATTTTCGCATTATTACTGAATAAATTTTGGTATCTTCGCATTATTCTGCATAATGTGTATATCTCCTGTTTCAGGTCAACCTTCGGCGACGACTCTCCAGGACACTCGGCACATCTCCAATGGCTCCACTAGTTTCCAAGCTTGGAGGCTGCACGCCAATCACTACTCGATGTGGCTCCTTCGGCTCTCCTGGCTCATAAGTTCGGGGCTGAATGCCGCAAAACTACTCAGAAGACTCGAAGAAGAACCCGATTTAAGAGGCTTTTGAGGATTTATCTTGGAAAGACAATTGTTTAACCATTATTTCTTGGATTTTATTCCAAAATAAGGGGTTTTTCAAATTTTTAACCCAGAGATCTTATCTAGCCATCAAATCAGGGATATGATTTGTTTTGAGAGGTAATTTAGGATGTTGTTGGAGATGTGCGCTAGCATCCTCATTGCCCTTGCAACAGAATAGGCTGGCCTGCGCCATCGTAATGAGACCCGTCTTGATCTCAAAATTTTCAACTCCAGTGTCGACAGATGGCCCGACTGAGACATTGTTAGCGGAGGGAGCAGAGATTCATGGAGTGTCTTCTAGGCCATGTCTAGGGAAGTTGAGGGAGCAATAACGACTGGTTCGACTGTCGAGAGTGATATCTGAGGAGGTACGATGCGAGGTTGAACTTTGTCAGACCTACGGCTACAGGACTGCGCATATAGCATAGAATATTCTGGGATAAGGGATGGGGCATGTCACATACCTTATATCTATTGTAACTACTCGGGTGCGAGTAGAACTAGTCGGAATAGAAGAAAACTACCCGAGTAGTACTCGGGTAGGACTCCTAAGCTAGTATCGGGCTAGGATTCCATGTAACCTTGTCCCCTAGATTATATAAGGGCGGGCAGGGACCCCCCTTCAAAGGGATGAGACATCACACCAATAACCAATCCAAGGCAATACAAACCACCATACATGACGTAGGGTATTATGCACATCATGCACCGAACCTGTCTAAACATTATGTTGCTTGCACCTTCGAGTTTCTGATCTCGGTGACATCCTGCCTACAAGTCTACTACCTTAGGGTACACCTAAGTAGACTTGCCGGTAAAACACCGACAGCTGAGGTGAAACACCTACAAGTCTCAAAAGTATTAACTAATCATAGCATACACGTCTGACATAGCAGAATATAAATTATGCGAATATATAAATCTAGAAGACAACTCTATTAAAGATATCCAAAAATTACAAAGGAGAGGAAGAGCTAAACCCATACCGAACACTCCTAGGCAACCTCGAGAACCCGAAGAAGAGCTAGTTCAGTCTAAACTCCACTATCCTATGGACTAAGCAAGAGAGCAACTTGAGAGATAGCAACTTGAGGTGTGTCTTTTTAGGAGCCCCACCCCTCATATTTATAGATGTGTCACGGTGTGTCTCGGCCGGCAAATGAGGTGCTATCACCTGGAACCGACATCGAGGAGCAATGGGGAGGCGCCACGTGGAAGCTTTAAGTCGGTGGAGCCGGCCGAACCACCTGGTTCGGTTGAACCAGGCTTGGCCCCAACCGACCTCCGCCTTTGCTGAGTGGCTAGCAGGTGGGCCTTAGGGTGCGTTGATCCATGTGAGGCTGAACGGTGCATTCTGATTGGTCGATAACTTTTTCCTTGGATTCAAGATGTGTTTTCCCTCCATTTCTGCTCAAATTCCTGCATAGCACTAATTTCCAAGGGACATGTGGAAATTACATTATTCTAGATAAATATGCGTATAAGAAATGCTAGTTCTTCCTAATTTTTTGATCAAATTGACGGTCGAAATTGGTCCGTAACGAGCGTCAACAGTGATGACATATTAATTGAGACTAACATGTGTTTCAAGAATGAATACTTGTAGGATTTCATAAGTTCCAAGGATGTAACAGAAAGAAAGACACCGAAGCTAGGACCAAGAATGGAAAAAATTGAACTTATCCCATGAATATTCGTATTTTTGTTGTTCAAATAGGTGATATTTATACAGATTCTTGTATAGCTCACAAGCTTCTCATAGAGTAAAGGATTATCAAAGTCGAAGTCTCGAGTAGAAACTTATGCATGAAATATGAAGCATTGAAAGTTGGCTGTGGAAATTCCGCGAGTACCATAGGATTATTTGCTGGTACTAGAGGATATTTCAGTGCACCGTAAAATGCACTCAAATGTTAATCCCCGATGAACACAAAAGTACATGCAGCGAATCATCCGTTTCTACCATCAGAGTTCCCATTAGATGAATATACATAGAGCATGTTTGCGTGAAGAAATTGAACCATGGGATAAAGCACAGGATAATACTCACTAGCATAGGACAGTGCAGAGGATAATCCGGTGCTCACTGCACTTCAACTGGCTGTTGGAGCAACAACTCTTTTGATTTGTTGGGCTATTTATAACCCGTGTCCTTACCCATTTGGAATTGCTGGAGTGTGCTAGGGTCCATTAGAGTGCAAGTGCTAAGGATCTATACCACGGGTATAGATTTGAGATTAATCACAAGACCAACAAACGTGGATAATGAAATAACAACGTGATGAATGTGTTGGCGCTAAAAGTCGGCCGGAAATCGGCCGATGACCTTCAGCGTCGGACACACGACCCGGGAGAATCTGCTTAACTCCTGTTCGGGTGATTGCCCTGGTGCGGTTCGCGCGGCGTGCCAGTCATCTGACCTGTTGATTGACAAGGAAAGAAACGTATTAAATTCCGGGTCCTGATCGGCTAAATTTCTGATCTGTCCCGAAAAGCGTATCAGCGAATCGGCCGATTTGCTATGAAGATGACCGGCTATAGATCAGCCAATAATCACGTAATGATTGTCAAGAAACTACTGGAGTAACTTAAACAATCGCTACAGATGCAACACTCGAAATAGATCTAATCGGCTATACGATGATAAAACAAGGAAAAATAATGATAAAGCCGACAGTTCAATCTCAAGCTGGATAACTGGTAATAAAACTAGAACAATAGGTAAAATCTATAATTCTAGTAAATATCAATAATTGGTGAATAAATCTAAACGAAACAACGGCGATGCGCCCGAAGTTAAAGCTTAGATGTTATTCGATAAACGGAACCTACCAATTGGCGGAGATCGTGTCGATGCAGCCCTACCAATCCATACGAACTCGTGAAAGAAAAAGAAGTATTGGCGAAGTCGCCGACTTGAAAGTAAAGTACGATGAAAAAGTAGATTGTTTGTTTTTATTGATGTGTATGTCTACAAAACCCTGACTGCTTCTATTTATACCCTAGGACCAAGACTCCTGATCTATTACGATCCGCTACAAACTTGATTTAAATAAAAATGATTATATCTATAAAACTTTCCTAAAGGAAACGGGCTCCCGCAGAATCTTCTGCTGCCATCTCCTAGTCCAATCCGGACTCCTTCCATTACTCCTCGACCGAGTCGGTGTCGTTCTTTGACCAACGTCAGGTCATCTTTGACTAGGATCCTCTGTTGGGATTCCATTGGCTTCATCCCCTATCTATTGGCGCAAGCCCACATTGGCCCAAACGCTCTAGCCTTTCAATCAGCCGACCCCTACCAACTCCATTTGCCAATCGCACGAAACACTGCAACGCCAATCGGCCGATTCCTAACTTAGCGTCAATCGGCCAATTCCCAACTGTAGCCTTTAACTCTGCCACATCGGCCAATCTCTTCCTCTCCTGACGCTGATTCAACATGTGTCAAAATCTGGCGTCAACAGAATGATAGTGGACCGGCCCACTAGAAGAGCCCGGGTGGAGCAGAACCCCGCCCGGGGCCACCTCCCCGACGAAGTTCGGCCTTGGTAGGGAGGTCCTCAAGCCACGTGTCAAGCCCCTAACCAAGATCCACCCCAAGACGGAGGCTGAGTCAACAGAGCCACGAGACCCCCGACTTGGACCAGTCGGAGTCGGACGGAGATCTCACCAAGATAGCCATACAGACCTCATGGAACCCGCCGGTGTGAATAGGCCTAGCTGCCACAGATGATTTCTAGGCTGTCGACAAGTTTGTGTGCCTTGTTGCCCTCTCTCTTTCTCTCTCTGTACATATCCTGCCCTCCCCTTTGTATGTATAAAAACAGGAGGCAGAACCTCTCTCTCTTGGAACCCTATATATTTTTTTTTCACTTCACACACTCTTGCGAGAGGACTTCTTCAACCTCTCACCGTCTGTTTGTAACCCCTACTGCAAACTTTGAGTCCTCGAGTTCCGGAACACGACTCGACCAAGAAACTGGATGTCACGAGTCTTTAAGAGCTAGGCCATACGAGCTAACACGTGATACAAATTCACTAGTCGATGTCACGAAACATCGATAGTTGCTGCTCCAGGTAGGGGAGCATCACGTGTCTCATCAACTTCATCAAGTCTCACATGGCTTCGTCAACCAGCCTACAACGGCAAACTCGCTTCCAGCAACATCATACACTTCCGGAGCCTCGAGTTTGCAGCCACCGCGAGTGGGGAGCTTTAGCTCCTCCTCACATTCATTTAGGGGCAAGCTTTTCGCTTTGGGAACCAAGAATTCATGGCAGACTCCTTTCGCCACCCGCAGCTCTGCAAACCTGAAACCACCATCTTGGGAGGGGATGCTGATTGGAACCGCTTCCAGCGATGCAGCCCTCGCCGATCTTGACATCAACCTCCTCCTACTCCACACCAAGAGCTACCTCGGGCCAGAGCCCAGGCTGAAGGATGCATGTCGCTTCCTCTATGTGCTCATTGATATCTTTGCCCAGCTCTCCGATGAACCGCCATGCCCCCAAGAGTATCCTATGTTCATAGCGATGGATCGAGCTCCGATGCGGGGTACACCATGAGTGAGCACCTGTCCCACGAGTGCAACATGGCTAACATCGGGGTGGGAGTCATCAAAGACGAAGGGGCAGATGGTGTGAACACCCCTCCTACTCAGCGAACGCTAGCCCAGCAAGAGGCCTACCTACATGAATGTGTGGAGCACCTCAAGGCTCAACGCCATGACCTAGAGCTGGAGCAGGCTTGCCTCTGAGAAAAGAAGGTTGAGTTGGAAAGGTAACCCTACTCACTCATGAATATGGGGTCAATGCGCGTCATCGTGTCCTCATGGTGCATGAAGAGATCATGCATGGTGTTGAAGACGGTCCCATATTCGCTTGGGCAGGTTAGAACAGTTCGCTCGGGTGAGCCAGAACATTGTTGTGGTGGCAATGATCTTGCACTCCATCCCTAAGTCAAACGACATGTACACCAGGTAGATCCACACAACTTGCGGTGCCTGGAGGAATGCGTGGTGGTCTAACAGGACGAAGAGCTCTTTCTCCCGTCGACAGGAGGTAACGGGCAGTCGTCGGACCCATCAAGATAATGATGGCCCGAAAGGCTTGGTCCACTATGATCCGAACCCTCACGATGGCCGTCAGTCCGTGAACCGATCATGCCACTCACCTCGGCCTAACCTCCAGCTCGAGAAATGCTTGACCATTCACGGGATGTCTAACAAAAACTTGACGTCCGATGTTGATCCGGGGATTTTGTTAACCCCCTACAGAGGGGAGAAGATGATAGGGGATGTGATTGACGCTGAGGCCGCCACGGCAACTCTGATGATCACTCCGACCGATCCCCAAGCCCTGATGGCCTAGGGCCACGAGCGTTCGGAGGATAATCACGAATGTCCCCATCCTAGCTTGCTTCTGAGCACCCAACCACTTCACCAAATATGCTATGGAAACCAACCCTAGTGTGTGGCTGGAAGATTACCAACTCGCCTGCCAAGCCGGTGGGGCCACCGACGAATACTTTGTTATCTAAAATCTTCCCATCTACCTAGCTGATGTTACTCAAGCCTGGCTCGAATATCTTCTGGACAACTGCATCAAGGATTGGGTGGAACTGAGGGAGGTCTTTATCGGGAACTTCCAAGGAACCTACACGTGCCCAGGGAACTCTTGGGATCTCTAGTGTTGCAAGTAGAAGGCTGACGAATCCCTACGAGGGATACATGATGAAGAGCTTCTCCAAGCATTGCAACAAGCTCTCTGACATCATCTACGCTGACATAGTCAAAGCGTTTATTGCAGGGACCAGCTGCAAGTCCCTGGTGCAAAACCTCGAAGCACCAAAGAACTGCTGGACATAGCAACTAACCATGCCTCGTGCGAGGAGGCAGTGGGGGCGATTTTGGACAAGGACAAGGGCAAACCCATCCTGAACAATGACAACAAGGGGACGACGTCCCGTTGCAACAATAACATCAACCAGAAGAAGAACAAATGATGTGACGACGAGCTTGTGGTGGCTGCCTACCAGCCGAACAAGCAGCGTGCCAAGGCCTTCCCCAACCACTTTGAGAAGATGATGGAGGGACCACGCTCGAACCATGGCTTCTATTGGCAATCGTTAAGTAACCATTTTTCAACCCCAACATTAGATAAAATAAAGTTTTCATGTTAAACACCATAGCTATAGAATTTATTCTAATGAATTCCCTAAAGTTTTGGTGTTTATTTGAACATAGGATCCTACTGAACAAAATTGAGCCAAAATGGACATGGTGGAGGGTCTGGCGACCCTAGCAGGCTTGGCCAACCCTGGTAAGGCCCAGTCGACCCTGTCCCCTCATGGAGTTAGCCCGACTTTGGACGCATGCAAGGAAACTCACTAAGGATGACTACGAGGCATTGGACTGATGTCCGTTTGATCCAATGCACCAAAAGAATTTCACTTGGATCCATGAACACACATGCAGCGAGATAACAACGCGACCACCGATCCATCAACCCAGCAGAAGTGCCCAATACCAACACGTGGAAGATCAGCTGGTTGGGGCACGGGGGAGAAAGTCAGTCGCCCCACCCCCACCAGTTGGCGCCCCTATCATAACTGCCATGATCGGGTCGCCGCTTCAACCGCCAAGTACTAACCTATGCATACAAATCTAGAGCGACAAATGCTTAAGGCGGTGCCCAACCCTCCCTAAGCTGGCTAACCCAGGCCACCGCCAACCGCTGCAGCTCTCCTCCTACAAGTACCTTCAAGTTAGCCTAGCACTATAAATAGGTACAGTCGCACTAGGAATGAACACACAAGAGAAGTTTGATCTAGGCGAAGCTCTGCGAGACATATACTTAGAAAAATGGAGAGAGGTGACGTGAGAGTGCCGAGGAGGAGCAGAAGTTATCGTCCCCTCTTCCCTTCATACCTCGGCGGATGCAGATCATCTTCAAGTGACTGCATCCGGATCTTGTTGGGTAACACTAGTCCTACCCTTCGTACCTTGGTGGATGAATATCACCTTCATGTGACTGGGTAACACTAGTCCTTTCTATTTAATCAAGCAGTGATTGTTAGTTTAGTTTACTGGTTTCTCGTTCATACATATTAGAAATAATGTAAGTTAGTACTTTATTCCTGACATCGGAGTAGAGTAGTAGTCAGTAGTATAGGCGTGGTGCCTAGGCTAGTGATTATCTTGGATTGCACTTAATTCAATGGATTGTGTGGTAGCTGACAAGTTGTGACAGTCATGTCCGGCTTACATAGTCCACCACGTTAGTTCTAAGTAGGTGGACTTAGGGGTGGGTCCGCCTTCTCTCTTTCTCACCCCTTTCCATGAGTTGGTTAGTCCCGGAAGTCCGAAATAAACATCATTAATAAGGGTCTTAGAGGAGACTATATAAACAAGGGGTGTGAGTCATAGGAATTAAGGAAGCCAAATACAAGTAATTCAAGAGCCGACACAAGATCTGACTCTGAGCGGTAATTCCTAGCAACCATAAGAACGGATTTAGGGAAGTAGTTGCTCATTTCGGATCTAAACGTTGGATGTGGAGGTGCAAGTCACCCTGCTTGGTTCTGCTCCAAAATTTACCTTGCCAACATGAGGGCAGGCCAAAATATTGGCATGCCAAAAGTTTTTGACAAAATACTTGTCTGTCAATATACTATGATAAAATATACTAACATATCAACTTGTCTGTTAATATTTTCACACTATGGTAAATTGATTAGGACTTCACAAAATACTTGATGAAATTATATGAGCAGGTGAGGATTTCTATGCAAGGTCTGCCCAGGTGGCGATGCAACAAAATCCCCCATCCGGCCATCCCTCATGGCCCCTAATAATCCTTGCTGTGATATTCATACGCTCATGGCCCCTAATAAGTACGTGGGAGGACGACCACAGGGGTGCTGGGGTCGTACTCCAACCCTAGGACGCGTCCGTAATGGACTGAACTTGATACACGGCCCATTGGGCCAAAACAGGGTGACGCAGCACCATGGGCAGAAAAGGACTCTGTATTAATTTTACGATTGCGGCCGACTCGTAACAGATATGGATATGAGGCCGGATCCGTTTGAAAGAAGACTTCATAAGCTTTCCACGAAGTACTTGAACGCTCCAATCCGAGTTCGTATGCGACCGTGGTGTCCGTCACAAGTTGGTACTGTTCTGCAGTCCGAATCCAGCCTGCGCGAATCCGTTTCCCTTTCGGTCGCCTCCTTGGTTCCTAAGCAAAACAAGAGTACACGGGTCTCCATGGTCTAAACATGATGTACATGAGCTTAGATGTGAACTCACCTGATGATTAAGTTGACGAGCACGAGCACGAGCACGAGTAATAGGACCAGCAATAGGTACTTGTGTCGGAGTGGATGTATCATTGGTGTTGATGTCCTCATCATCCTCCACTTCTTGCATTTGAGTCGTCCTCGACTCAAGCTCATCTTCCTCTCCCAAATATGGCTTTAAATCGTGTGGATTCAATCGTGATTTAGCCTTTTCACATGTCATGCAGTGAGCAACAAATCTCTCCACATCTCTTCTCATCTTTGGCCAAAAGAAATGACCAGCAAGTATATCTTCCATTTTCTTTGCTCCAAAATGCCCCATTAAGCCACCTCCATGCGCTTCCTGCAACAATAACAAACGAACGGAGCTAGCTGGAATGCATAGCTTGTTAGCTCTAAAGACAAAACCATCACTAACGATGAATTTGTTCCATCCCTTCCTATCTTTACAATGCAGCAACACATCTTTAAAATCAGCATCATTAACATATTGATCTTTAATCGTTTCCAATCCAAAAATTTTGTAATCAAGTTGGTTCAGCAAGGTGTATCTTCTAGACAATGCATCAGCAATTATATTCTCTTTCCCTTTCTTTTGCTTAATAACATAAGAAAAAGATTCAATAAATTCAACCCACTTAGCATGTCTACGGTTCAATTTTCCTTGACTACGAATATGTTTTAAAGATTCATGATCTGAATGAATAACAAACTCTTTGGGCCATAGATAATGCTGCCATGTTTCTAATGTGCGAATAAGAGCATATAATTCCTTATCATAAGTAGAATAATTCAGAACAGGCCCGCTCAATTTTTCACTGAAATAAGCAACAAGTTTGCCTTCTTGTAACAAAACACCACCCAAACCAATACCACTAGCATCACATTCAAGCTCAAAGGTTTTATTAAAATCAGGGAGTTGGAGGAGAGGTACATGTGTCAACTTATCTTTCAGCGTGTTGAAGGAGTTCTCTTGTGTTTTACCACAACTAAAAGGCACTCCCTTCTTTGTAAGCTCATTCAAAGGCGCGGCAATGGTGCTGAAGTCCTTCACAAAATGACGATAGAAACCATCAAGTCCTAGGAAACTCCACACTTGCGTGATAGTCTTCGGTATAGGCCATCCCTGTATAGCTTCCACCTTGGCTTGATCAACCTCGATTCCCTGTGGAGTCACGACATAGCCAAGAAAAGACACTCGATCGGTGCAAAAGGTGCACTTCTCAAGGTTACCAAATAAACGTGCATCTCGTAAAGCATTAAAAATAACACGTAAGTGATCAAGATGTTCATCGAAAGATTTGCTGTAAATCAATATATCATCAAAGTAGACAACAACAAATTTCCCAATGAAAGCACGCAGAACCTCGTTCATTAATCTCATGAAAGTACTAGGTGCATTAGTTAACCCAAAAGGCATGACTAACCACTCATATAACCCGAACTTAGTTTTGAAAGCAGTTTTCCATTCATCTCCCAATTTCATACGAATCTGGTGGTACCCGCTACGCAAATCAACTTTGGAAAACACAACAGCACAACTCAATTCATCAAGCATATCATCCAAACATGGGATAGGGTGTCGATATCGAATTGTGATATTATTAATAGCCCTACAATCAACACACATACGCCATGTTCCATCCTTTTTAGGCACTAAAATAACTGGAACAGCACAAGGACTAAGAGACTCACGCACATAACCTTTGTCGAGTAGTTCTTGCACTTGTCGCTGAATTTCTTTAGTTTCTTTCGGATTTGTCCTGTATGGCGCACGGTTTGGCAACGATGCACCAGGAATAAGGTCAATTTGGTGCTCAATCCCTCGTATTGGTGGCAGCCCCGCTGGCATCTCACATGGAAACACATCAGAATACTCCTGCAAAAGGTTAGCAACAGCTGGGGGCAAAGAATGCTGCATATCGTGAACTGAAATCAAAGCATCCTTGCACACCAAAGCATAGGCAACAGAAGTGGAAGCAATCAATTCATTAATATCAGACTTAGTAGCAAGCAAGCAATATCCTTTCAATCTTATCTCATCTTCCCTGCTACTAACAGATTTGGCATTCTTATCGATCTCAGTTTTAGTTCTCTTAGCTTTAGCAACATCATCACGCACAATAGATTCAGGTGACATAGGATGCAAAATGATTTTCTTATCATGATGAATAAGAGAATATTGATTTGATCTACCATGATGCATGCTATCGGTATCAAATTGCCATGGTATACCTAGCAGAATATGACAAGCTTCCATAGCCACAACATCGCATTCAACAACATCATGATATGAACCAATAGCGAAATTAATTCGTACCAATCTCGTTACCTTGACCTTACCACTATTGTTGAGCCACCGAATGTAATATGGATGTGGGTGCGGTATTGTTGTAAGTGCAAGCTTCTCGACCATATCGCTGCTAGCCAAGTTGTTGCAGCTACCTCCATCAATTATCAAACGGCACGAACGCTCTTTAATAACACACTTTGTTTGGAACAGTGTATGCCGTTGATTTTGCTCCGCCTTTTCCATTTGTGCACTAAGTACACGCTGCACAATGAGGCTCTCATAATGATCTGCATCCTCTGCACCAATCTGCTCTTCTGGTTGTTCCTCAGTACCTGCATGGTCAGCAGCAAGCAAAGCAAGTGTATCTTCATCAAAATCACTAGCAGAGGAATACCCACCATCTCCTTTGACCATCAAAACGCGCTTGTTAGGGCAGTCACGTTGCACGTGTCCAAAGCCCTTGCATCGATGGCACTGAACATCTCTTGTCCTTGCCGTGGAGGCAACCGAAGATGCACTCGTGGCTGGTTTCTGGACAGTCGTGGTTGCTGAATTTGTCGGGGGAGCACGTGTCTTATCGTTGGATGGAGCGGGTATTGTCGACCGACTCGGTAATGTAGAAGGTGCAGGAGCTCGTCCGGTCAATGAGGTAGATGTGCGCGGCTGCCATGATGAAGGTTTTCCTGCAGAAATATTAGTTCTTGTACTAGCACGTCATCCCAGCACTTCCCTTTCAGCTTTACAAGCAAGATGGAACAAACGGGTTACGTTAGTATAATCTTTATAAGCAAGAATATCCTGAATTTCTCGGTTCAAACCTCCTAAAAATCTAGCCATAGCAGGTTCTTCATCCTCCACTAAATTACAACGCAACACACCCATTTGTAATTCCTGATAGTATTCTTCTACACTTTTATTACCCTGTCTCAATTGTTGCAATCTATGTAACAGATCACGCGCATAGTAAGAAGGAACAAATCTAGCCCGCATGACCCGTTTCAAAGCATCCCAGGTTTGTGGAATATTATAAGGATTTTTCTAAGCATGTTCTATCCACCAAACAGAGGCAAAATCAGTAAATTCACTAGTAGCAGCCCTAACACGTATATTCTCAGGAAATTCATGACATGCAAACTTTTGATCAACAGCAATTTCCCAAGTAATATATGCATCAGGATTGTATTTTCCATCGAAAGAAGGTATCTTAAATTTTATTTTACAGAAAGCATCATCATTATTATGTACCTCACGTCGTCGATGTCCACCCATACCTCTCCGATTAGTTCGCAGTCGTCGGCGACTAGGAGCATCTTGGTCATCTAGTTCAGTATCAGCGACATAATCATCCCAATTATCCTCGACACGCTCAACCTTCTTATTTTCTCCCTCATACCCATTTGCAGTTCTAGCATGCATCTCATCAAAACGCCTCAAAAGCGCACCAAGGCTTTGATCAATATGAGCGATCGACGTCTCCAGCCTTGTAAGCTTGGTGTTGGTGGCAAGCTGTGTGGCCTCCAACTGCCCAATCTTATCATTTGACACCAGCATATCTTCAGCAAGCCCATCTACATGCCTCCTCATCTTATTTTCAAAATGTTGTATGATTCCCTTTGTACGAGGAGAGTGACCTAAACTCCCATCACCCTCTAATCCTGTCATGGTTAGATGAACAAAGAAAACACGAAAACAGGTGAAGAAATAAGATCCTATAACTAATGGGATGTAGCTACTGTAAGGCGCTCACTCTCAACCTGTTAGATAAGCTCTTACCAATTCTTACCTTACTCAAACGGAGGGGAAGACAACCAACAAGTCTACAACCGTGGGATGAAGTGTATCGGTGCCGCAACAACAGTACCTGTCAAGCTGTAGTCGGATATGTGGAGCTATAGGTGGGCTGAAGCAAGGATGAACTAGCACCACGTTAGTTACAAAAGCAAGCTGAAGAATCGTTCAACGGCGGCACTATGCTGGTCTTAGCCTAGACTGTGCTAGAGACGCGAGCCTGGACACAAATGAAGTCACGAGACACCACCGAAGAACAAAAATGATGCACAAAGAACAACCCCTTTTTCTTCCCTTCTTTTTTTATTTTTTTTCTTCTTTTCTTTTTTTTCTTTTTTTTTTCTTTTTTTCTTTTTTTTTCTTTCTTTTTTTTCAGGGATCCTCAAAACTGGTTATATAACCTAAAAGGCTTCAAACGAGCCACACACCACACAAACTTTTCACGAAATTTTTCTCTCTCTCTCTGGAGTAAGCCGAGACTATATGTATTCGTGCAAAGTTGCGGTTTGAGTAAGCCGAGACTGCTTCTGCCTTTCTGGAGCACTACAAAATATGCAGTACAAGTGCGAATAGCAATGGAATTTTATAACACGGCGCAATAACCAATTCGGACTCGGAAACCGATTCCTACTCGAATCACAGCACCACGTGCGATTCGGTCACAACCCAATACAGAATCTAACTCAGACTTGAACACGAATATGGACTCGGATTCCGCCAACACGGAGTATGTATGGTAGCGCACGGTTGTGACTAGAACGTGACAAGAACTCGAAACTCTAAAGGACTAAAACTAAGACTAGCAACTCGACGCAACCAATGCAACCGAAAGTTCAACAAGCCCTAACTAAGCAGTGCTAGCAAAGGCTCAAACGAGTTTATAGGATTGAAGGTAAACTAATCTACTATTTTTTGGCTTTTCTAGACTATAGGAAAAATAAAACAGTGAAGAATTAGAAGTCTCTCACCGATAAACCTTGCTCTGATTACCAACTAATGGCGACCCGCTAGGGTTTGATTCCCGATCTTTCGATGAGAGGCGTGGATAACTTGATTGATCGATGGAGGCGACGTTCATGGCCCGACTACAGCCTTCCAAGCTGCGCCTTAGCAACCGATACACCCTCTCCAATGGCTGTCGCGATCTTATGGAGCGCGGCACCCGGCCACTAGGGCACTCGTCCTGCAAACAATCGAAGAACTAGCAAGAATAAGTATGACATGTACTGAATTTACTAGATGTAAATGAAGGTTTCACACGCAATCTCAATAATGGTGGGGTTCCGAAGACAAGAAGACGGGCGGCTGATCGAGCACGCGCGCTTGCAAGCAAGTAGCGAAGGCTAAACTTGATCTAAACAAAACCCAAGCACCCTTGGTGGCGGCTAAGGGGTATAAGTACGTGGGAGGATGACTATAGGGGTGCTGGGGTCGTACTCCAACCCTAGGACGCGTCCGTAATGGACTCAACTTGATACACGGCCCATTGGGCCAAAACAGGGTGACGCAGCACCATGGGCAGAAAAGGACTCTGTATTAATTTTACGATTGCGGCCGACTCATAACAGATATGATATGAGGCCGGATCCGTTTGAAAGAAGACTTTATAAGCTTACCACGAAGTACTTGAACGCTCCAATCCGAGTTCGTATGCGACCGTGGTGTCCGTCACAAGTTGGTACTATTCTGCAGTCCGAATCCAGCCTGCGCGAATCCGTTTCCCTTTCGGTCGCCTCCTTGGTTCCTAAGCAAAACAAGAGTACACGGGTCTCCATGGTCTAAACATGATGTACATGAGCTTAGATGTGAACTCACCTGATGATTAAGTTGACGAGCATGAGCACGAGCACGAGTAATAGGACCAGCAATAGGTACTTGTGTCGGAGTGGATGTATCGTTGGTGTTGATGTCCTTATCAGTTTTAGTGGAGGAACACACGCTAGTTGGAATAGTGGATCCATTGGAGAGGCGGGAGTACCGGATCAGCTTTATTGTGTACGCCTGATAATTGGGAACTCGAGAGGAGATGGCGGTGGGCTGGCTGTAGCTGAGACTGAGTGCTTTGGTTCCTCAGGACTAATAGTACCGTCATATCGAATGTTTCGATATTAATTAGGAGTATTAAGTAAAATTTTCTTACAAAATTCATTGTATAAATGGAGACTAATTCGCGAGATGAAGGCATTAAGCCTAATTAGTCCATGATTTGATAATACTGTGCTACAGCAAACATATGCTAATGATGGATTAATTAGGTTTAATAGATTCGTCTTGTGAATTAGTCTCTATTTATATAATTGGTTTTACAATTAGCTCATATTTAGTCACCTTAATTGACATCCAAATTTTCGATGTGATTCGGACTAAAAATTAGTCTATAAATCTAAATATACCTTCGGGAAACAGAACGCACAAGAGGAAGATGGGAAGAGGAGTGCGCACGAGGGGGGCAGAGAATCTGGCCGGAAGAGCCAAATCGTGGGCACCGGGCCAGAGAGTTCGGCCCGCTAATATATTTTGGATTTGAACCAAGCGAGCGCCAAAGTTTTGGCAGGGCACATATTGGACCTCAACCAAGCAGGGCCTAAGTTACCAAATCCGGCTCCAGATATTTTAAATCTTGAGCTACGTTTTTCAGGTTGTGCAGCCTCATCCACTGGTTGGGTTTTAAATAGATTGATCATTGTCTTCATGCATATCGATTCTGAACATTTTAATTAAGGATTAAACGTTGCTGACACCAGACAAGTCCCACAGTGTTTATCCTCGTTTGGCGGGAAATTTACTTCGTCGACAAATTGGCTGGGTCGTCTTCCCTTCTCGGCGACTCGGCATCACGCTGAACGCCAGTACTCAAGTTCAGCTCCACCTCCATTACTGCTGCATTCTCATCTTCTTACTGCTCCCAGTCTCCCACGCAATTGCCGCCACGGAGACTCACGGAGGAGCAGGAGGGGATGAGGAGGGCGACAAGAATTCAGTGTCGAGCGAGGTCAAGAAGCAGCTGCGCCTCGCCTGCCCGCTCGTCGCCGGATGCTTCCTGCAGTACGTCATCCAGATGGTCTCCGTCATGTTCGTCGGACACCTCGGCAAGGTCGAGCTCGCTGGCGCCGCCGTGGCCACCTCCTTCGCCGGAGCCACCGGCTTCAGCTTGCTGGTAAACATCCCATACATAGTGCCCCCGAGCTTCAATGATATTTTCGCACGCGCTCTGTCGTGCCACTGGACTGAGAGCCTGGACAGACAGGCATGGCGTGCAGCCTGGACACGCTGTGCGGGCAGGCCTTCGGCGCGGGTCAGCATCACCTGCTCGGCGTCTACAAGCAGCGGGCCATGCTGGTGCTCACGCTGGTGAGCGTCCCGGTGGCGGCGGCCTGGGCCTTCGCGGGCGAGGCCCTCGTGCGGTGCGGCCAGGACCCGGAGGTCGCCACGGCCGCGGGGCGCTACATCCGGTGCCTCCTCATCCCGGCGCTGTTCCTGTTCGGCCCGCTGCAGTGCCACGCCCGGTTCCTGCAGACGCAGAACGCCGTCGTGCCGGTGATGCTAAGCTCCGGCGCCGCCGCCATGACCCACCCAGCCGTCTGCTGGCTGCTGGTGCGCCGGCTCGGCCTGGGTAGCCGCGGCGCCGCGCTAGCGGAGGGCGTCTCCTACCTGGCCAACCTGTCCTTCCTGGTGCTCTACGTCTTGCTATCGCCGGCCTGCAAGAACACCCGGGCGAGGTTCTCCCGAGAGGCACTCCGCGGCATCCCCGGCTTCTTGAAGCTCGCCGTGCCGTCTGCTGCCATGGTCTGGTGAGAAAGAAGATCGTCCTCGTCCATGCACTGCTGACAATTTGACATCCCATTTGTGTTTGTTCAGTGATTTTGGTTTTAATCTTGTTGCGCAAACTTACTGTGATACAAACCTATGGCGTTGCTGAAACGTGCGGGCAGCATAGGGTGGTGGGCATTTGAGATCCTGATGCTACTCTCTGGTCTTCTCCCGAACCCTAAGCTCGATGCGGCGGTGCTGCCAATCTGGTGAAAAATAAAATCTAAGCTTGCTTTTGATTATGAAAATTTACCTTGACATTTAATTTGCTCTCTCAAATTAATTAATGCGACTCTTGTAGCTTCAACACCAACTCCTTGGCGTTCATGGTTGCAACTGGACTTGGTGCTTTAGTAAGGTTGATCCGCACTGCATTGTTCACTTGATAATCCCTCAAATTCAACGACGATCAAAGTTTTCTCACATTTTGTGTGATTACTAAGGTTTTAAATAGTCAACTATATCTGCCGCTGTAGGCGACTATAGTTGCTAGAAAGGACAGCTGCTATGGCATTTAGCCCGCTAAAGCCGGCTATAGTCCGTTAAAAATCGTAACGGCAGCTCTGCCGCTAAACATCTTAGCCGGCGATTTAAAATTATGATAATTACAGCACACGTTGTTTCGAACGAGCTCGGCGCAGGGCGGCCACAGCAGGCCCGTCTAGCCACCAGGGTGGTCAAGTTCCTAGCGCTCTGCATAGGCGTGTCGGAAGGGCTTGTGGTGGTTCTGGTGCGCAACATCTGGGGGCACGCTTACAGCAACGACAGGGAAGTGACCAAGTACACGACCAGAATGATGCCCCTTGTAGCAGCGTCCATCATGCTTGACTGCCAGCAGTCCGCTCTTTCAGGTAACGACACCAGAGCATCAACTGTTATTTTTTTTGGATAATAAGGAACGTTTTATTTTATTAAATTCAAGAACCTTACATCGTGTTGATACAAAGAACTTGAACCACCCCCAACCCTTGCATAACCAGGAGTCCAGATACACACAGCCTTACAAAAGAGAGACATAAAAGAATACACACAGTATATCAACTGTTTATGGGCATATGCATACTTATTTTTAAGTTAATGTGCACTGTCAATAATGGTGAAGATACGTATTATGTTAACCCAGATTCAACCTGTGTAGGTGTTGTCAGGGGCTGTGGTGAGCAAAAGATAGTGCCTTCATCAACCTTGCAGCCTATTACCTTGCTGGAATCCCTGCGGCGGTCATTTTCGCTTTTATCGGCCATCTAGGAGGAATGGTATTTCTTTTCCTCATATGTTGCCTCGGGAATATGTTGTCTTTCTTTTTAATTAGGGATATATGTTAAGAATAAAGTCTGACTTCAAACTCTAATAAATAGGGGCTTTGGTTAGGGCTCTTGTGTGGGCTGGTGGTGCAGATCTTCTTGCTTCTATCTATTACGTTGCGCATCAACTGGGACAAAGAAGTAAGCTTTACTAGGATTATACTGAGCTGCTATACGTGTATTCGATTCAGCCGCTCCCGTTTGTTCTCAATGTTTTGAATTTGCTCTCCAGGCATTGAAGGCAAATGGTCGAGTGTCTATTTCTACTCTTCCTATAGACATGACATCAAGAGATTAAGATTTCATTAACTGAACAAATTAATATATGCGTCTCGGGGCTGCGGAACATTTGTGGCGATTCAGCACATCATGAAGAATTCTTATTTGATCAAGAACGGCTCTCCCTTCTCTCAGCCAGGTTTTTGTTTTGCCTACCAGTGGATTCATATCTTCTCTACTTCAGGACAGCCGTGAAGCATTGGTGCTGGTGGTGCAAGTAATATAAGATGGCAAGTAACACCAGAGACGCCGAAGCATCTTTGTAAAGATTGCCCGTCCACTTGTGCAGTTTGGGATCAGCTGGTTAATTGGTTCAATCTACACTAACTGCCGACCAGCGGTTTTGTGAGTTCTATCTACAGATGGTGGAAGAAATATCGAGCGAGGGTTGCGAAAAATAGCAAATCCTTTTTTGATGATCCCGTTGTTTATTTCTTGTGGAACATTTGGAAGGAGCACAACAGAAGAGTATTCAGGCGGGAAGAAAAGACCGTGACAGAGATAGCTTATCTAATCAAGGAAGAGGTATAACAGTTTCAGCAGGCGACAGAAGTAGTCAACAGTTTTACTCCAACCTCATAGTGGTGTGTCTCTTTCGCATTGTGGTTTTTCTTCGGTTTGCTGCTTATGCTGCTTGCGTGGTGGTTTTTCTTTCTAAGCGGAGGTGGTGCGTAGTCGGAGTGAGTATGGTTATAATTTTAAGGTTTTTCTTGATCGTTGTTCTTTCTCTTTCCGTCTAATAAAAATTCGGCAAATCTCTTGTCGTCCTTTCAAAAAAAATATGGTATGGACTACCACTGAAGTCCTGATTCGGTTGCTAGTCAACATATATATCACCGTGGTTTACCTATGTTTAAAGATGCCGCTCAAGTTTTCGGATGGTGTTGCTACTTTTTCAGTGGACATGTCATTGCTATATTTCTAAAACTTCTTTTTTCCAGTTTTAGTATATTATATTTTCTCCTAAATCAAGAAATAAATGCATATTTGTCCAGAGTAATGCTAAGGAAACCAATGTGTGGATCACCTCGAATGTTAGTTGTTAGCTAGTTTTGTCGCACCTCGCGTCGACTTCAGCTTCAAGTCAAGATCAGCCGGCTCTACTATACACGTCCCATGTCTCCCGTGCCTCCGTCGCAGCCTGCACCTAGATGGCTAGATACACCTGCCAGGCTATAAACTTCTGGCCGCGGCCGAATTCGCAGCTATAGAATGCATAGGGGCAAAGTAATAATGCTAGTGGAAACTGCACAACTGAAACACTTCCTCCTCTGGTAAAGAAAAAAAACTACTTCCTCAGCACTCACTAACACATTCAGATTTTGAAAGCAACAAGATTAACTCTTACTTCTGACTGGACAGCTACTCCCGCCTGGCCCGAGAAGGCGCATCGCATGCGCTTTGATGCATAAGGTAGTTTGGTTTTGTAGGGCTAAACTTGCCCGTCACATCAAACGAGAATCTTGTCATTTAGAAGTATTAATAAAATCTGTTTATAAAATATTTTCACATATGGGTGTTAATTCGCGAAATGAATTTAATGAGCTTAATTAATCCATAATTTGCAATAGTGATGCTACAGTAACCATGCACTAATTATAGATTAATATACCTCGTTAGATTCATCTCGCGAATTAGCCTAGAGTTTCTATAATTAGTTTTGTAATTAGATTTTATTTAATACTTCTAAATAATTCTTTTTGATATGATAGGGATAAAGTTTAGCCCTACGAAAACAACCACCACCTAAAAAAGTCGTGCAAGACCGACTGACCGTGCTGCGGATATTAGCTTCGGCTCTTCGGTGTCATCAAGGGTCGCTGCATTGGAGGACGGAGGAAGATTAAAGAAGGAGATCAGAGTCACCGTGCCTACCTAGGTGAACAGAGAAGAAACGGAGATAAGCTAGGGCTGTTTTTATTTGACGCTATGCTAGAGCTAGGGCTGGTTTGGGAGACCTGCTCCAACTGCTCTTGGTCCACCAGCTTCATTCTCAGGTGGAGGAGAATGAAGCCGATTGTCAAATGATTTGTTGGCAAGTTGGCTTTCATTACTTGTTGCTATTGAAAAAAAAATAGAACTTATACCGGAATCGTCGTAGTACCCACGCCACATAATGCCTATATGCAGTGGCGGACCCAGAAATTTCATGGAGCCTGGGCACAAATATCAATAGATAACAAATTTACACAAATATGTATGGACCATTGACAACTCGATAGTTTTGGAACTAGCTTTTGAATTTGAGAAGCATACTGATATCCGTCAATCAAATATAACTATTCAGTAAAACTAAGAGCAAAAATCAAGTATTCAGTAGCGCATCAGCGTCGCCAAGCCACCGGTCACTTGCGGGTCCAGTGCCTTCGCATCTGCATCGTATTGCATTTCAGCTGGAGTTAGGAACATCGTGGATGATGCCTTGATCCCGTCAATTTATGTTCCATGATGTGAACTTATGATAGTTCATGAATCGATCGAATGTCTCATCCGCTCTACATATTGGGCTGTTAGTGTTTGAGTTGAGCTTTCCTGGTATTTTCTTTAACGAGGTGACCTTTGCAGGTGCATTGACGCTCGCCAAGGGAGCCCGGGCACGTGCCGAGGCTGGCCGGGCCTTGGGTCCGCCGGTGCCTATACGATGATTTCAGTTATACAAATGAAATGTCGGTCCAACGTAAGCTTGTATCCCTAGCATGAGAACATGCTCATTCTCATTCTTTCTAAAAATTAAAACTCACACTTACTTACAGATACATATACTCACCACTATGAATACAAATGTAGAACACAAGATATTTTACTAGCATATATTACACTACATCTCATGTTTTCATTCTTGTTCACACCAGTTATCCTAAACCTCTTTATTCAATTAACTTATTCTAGATGCCACAAATCGAGCATAGCGCAATTCGTTAGAGTTCTTGTGATGGAATATATCCACGGCATTCGAGTTCGGATGTACAAATTATACTTAATTTGTTCCCAATCAACGAATACAAATGAACCTTCAGGCATTAGAAAATTAAAGCATCATTATTGTACATGTGACTGACTGCTGGGGCACACTCAAAAACATCTAACCAAATTGGCACCTACAGAAATGAACCTGCTTCTAAAAGGTTGGGCTGGAGAATCCTATAGCTGCTGAATGGCATGGCTCCACCTTCCCCTGGCGTCTCCAAAACTCCTAGCTAGACCTGGTATGAGCGGCGGAGATTGATTACTTGCTTGCTGCTCGATCTGATGATGAGCGGGAGATGATGGGGAAAAAAAATACATGGTGTGTATATTGCTGGCGTGGCTGGGTCATAAAATGGTGAGATCATCGTCATGACGCATACCTTCCTTGATCATTTTTAAGGACTATGTAAACTTTGTTGACACGTGACAGCAAGCCCCACATGCATGTCGTACTTCGTCGCTTATAATCCTTAAAATTTTCAGTAAACTCCGTCGCCAGGCACGGATGGAGTGGTGAGGAATCTCTGAGAGCCAAGGGGACGGATCAAAGCAGGCTCGATGCTGAGCGAGGTGAAGAAGCAGCTGCGCCTGAAGGGGCCGCTCGTCGCTGGATTTCTCCTCCAGAACGTCGTCCAGATGATCTCCGTCATGTTCGTCGGCCACCTCGGCGAGCTCGAGCTCGCCGGCGCAGCCATGGCAACCTCCTTCGCCAACGTCACCGGCTTCAGCTTGCTGGCACGGTAATCAAACTGAACCCGGCCGGTGTCGTCTCCATTACTCCATAGTCTGCCGTCCCGGCCGATGCAAGGTAGCCGCTGACTACGGGCGCACGCGCGCCTCCTTGTCATCATCGATCAGTTTGGCATGGCGAGCAGCCTGGACACGCTGTGCGGGCAAGCCTTTGGCGCCGGGCAGCACCACCTGCTCGGCGTGTACAAGCAGCGCGCGATGGTGGTGCTCACGCTGGTCAGCCTCCCGGCGGCGGCGGTGTGGGCCTACACCGGCGAGATCCTCGCGTGGTGCGGCCAGGACCCGGAGATCGCCGCGGCGGCGGGCAGCTACATCCGGTGGCTGATCCCGGCGCTGTTGGTGTACGGGCCGCTGCAGTGCCACGTCCGGTTCCTGCTGACGCAGAGCGCCGTAGCGCCCGTGACGCTGAGCTCCGGCGCCGCGGCGCTGAGCCACCCGGCCGTCTGGTGGCTGCTCGTGCACAGGCTCGGCTTCGGCAGCCGTGGCGCCGCGCTGGCCAACGGCGTCTCCTTCCTGGCAGACCTGCTCTTCCTGGCGCTCTACGTCAGGCTCTCGCCGTCTTGCAAGACCACCTGGCAGGGGTTCTCCCGCGAGGCGCTCCGCGGCATCGCCGGCTTCATGAAGCTCGCCGCGCCGTCTGCTCTCATGCTGTGGTGAGCATCAGATCAACACTTTTTTTATTTTATAATTCTAAATAAACTATGAGTACGTACACACTATAGGCCGGCATTGACGTTCCATTATTAGTAAAGAAATGATGCAGACAATACTACCTTGGTCCGGAGGTCCAGTTTTTTTATATATGAAGGTCATACGGGTGTTAGAAACAAACTAAAGTAACCAAAGGGTAAGTACTAAATAAATATATGGCAAATCAAATTGAGGTTAATCAAATAAACATATCGCAAAGCTCACAATGCCTATCGATAGCTTTGAGAGTATCCATTTCATAGTAATATTTATCCAGCAACAGAAACAATAACAATTAATTCTCTCAACTTGACGAATTAAGCAGCGGAAATTGTTCCGGAAATGTGTATGCAGATATATGCAGAACCCTAAATTAAAAAACTGCACCGATCTATATTTGCCTCGATCAAGTAATCGCAGCCAGTAATTAAACTAACTATCCTCACAATTGGCAAGCAGGAACACCAGGAACTAATAGAACCAGCACACTTGCAGCAATTCCAGTAAACAAGCTAGCTAGAGAAAAGATTGTAGATTCAATGAACAAAGGAGTATCCAAGGCTGATCAGTTTATTTGCTACTACTAAAACTACACATGCCCGTACCCTTTGCATTTATGGCATTGATGAATCTTGCTCTATAGTTTTAACAGTAGAAAAGGCACTAGAATCAGCAAAATTTCTAGGGATCCAAGCTACAGCAAGATGTGTATATGTATGCACATAATAAAATAATACTACTATAAAAACACTTATCAGTACCAGTTGGAAACGGGCTTTAGTGCCGGTTCTCCAACCGGTACTGCGAAGCCGAGATTGAAAGTGTCAGTCTTCGTCACCGGGTGAAACACCCGTTAATAAAAGGACCTTTTAGTACTGGGTGAAGGTTTCACCCGGTACTAAAACATTTTTATCAAAAAAATATATTAAACCTGAGAAGAGAGGCCCGCACACGTGCACGTCGTAGGTTACAAGTCACGCGATTTTTTCGAGCGAAATACGCATGCGTGCAGTGCGAGGATTCGAACTTGTGATCTCTTGCCTCGCGCGATACCTCTTTACCATCTCACCTACACAACACTTGTGATGGAATAGAGATGTTTTTCTTTTGAAGTAACCCGTGGAGGACCCTTTAGTATTGGTACCAGGTGGTGTTACCACCGGGTACTAACGTGGGTGGAACCTTTAGTACCGGGTGGTAACACCAACCGGTATTAATGTCTAGCCTATAGGACCGATTGGTATTACCACCCGGTAGTAAAGGTCCCTGGACCTTTCCATCCACCTCAAAAGTATTGGCAGGAAGATAACCCAATACTAATATTTTTGAGGTGGACCGATAGCATATTTTCTAGTAGTGCTATTTTCATTTCATATTTTTGTATTGAAATTACAACTTAGTGACGGGCAAAGATCTTAACCTGTTGCTATTGACAAGTAACGGGCGAAGATCTTAACCCATGATATATGTTAAAAGTAATGAGCAAAAATATCTATCACCTTTTACGAGTTATAGTCACCTTAGGTGCACTACTCAAAAAAGTGGCTTCAGCATGGGGTGAAAAAGGTCTTAGTTATCGGTCGTAGAATCGGTGCTATGAGACCGAGGCTAAAACTCACGG
Source organism: Panicum miliaceum (assembly GCA_032594955.1). Classification (NCBI taxonomy): domain Eukaryota; kingdom Viridiplantae; phylum Streptophyta; class Magnoliopsida; order Poales; family Poaceae; genus Panicum; species Panicum miliaceum. The sequence goes on along the minus strand of CM064067.1, from coordinate 10,003,753 downwards.
TCTTCGTCACCGGGTAAAAGAATCGGTGCCTAAGGCTGCTTTTAGTACCGGCTGGTCTTTCCACGCGGTACTAAGGGGCCGCTACGCTGACGCAAGCTGGCGCCCCCTTTAGGGTCTTTCCAACTAGTACTAAACAACTTTTTTAAATTCAGTTTTATTTCATTTGTTTATTGTTGTTTATTCTTGCAGAACTGCTACGCGCACACAAGGTATACACTACCTTTAGTCGCGATCGAGTTAAAATAATATATGAAAACAACTAAATATCATTGACAATCATGTAATTAAGTTATCTAGATATAATAATATTTGTAAATATACAAATTTCACAATTACAAGCACTAGAAATTAGTGTAATGAGCAATCCTTTTTGTCTCGATTACAAGCCCTCACGACGTCGATGCTGATTCTTTACGAACCGGATGACCGTCATGGAGAACTCACCTTCAGGATCCAGGATCTCGTTCATAATGAATATTATGAGCTACTCCGACATGGCCTTGATCCTATCCACATGGAGAACTTCCTTTTTGATTCGCATCATCTATCATTTTGGAAAAATAAAGCTCGATATGTTAATTCATCGCGTCAGCATAATTAGAAACGTATTTATGAACGGTTTGTATGTACTCTTAGATCCTCCGGTGTAGCCCTCCTGAAATGGGTTAGAGTGTGCATGTAATCACATATATAGTACCCACTTCAATTGTTTTCTTCTTCTTGTCGCGAACACTATAAGAGAAACAAATTAGTTATACCCAAATGAACACCAAATAAGATATGCAAAATAGTAGCAACCCCACGTACCCGAAAGTCCATTCTAACATCCAATTCAGCCTTCCATTCTCCCATGCCTTGGTTTTTTTCAGAATTTTTTTCCACACCCTACACTTAAAAATATGGTTGATGCTTAATTGATCTAAAAATGAAAAGGATTTTATTTTGCAAATTAAAATTACCTGTTAAATGGGTCTAAGAAGTGTTGGATTTCTAACTTTGGTTTCCTCTTCAAGTCGAACACTATAACTCTGCTAGACTCCATGCAAATTACAAGAAAAATCCAATAAAAGCTTCACATATAAATATACAAGCATATATATATATATATATTAGACTAAACATTTATTAGGAAATAGAAAAGAGTTATGAGTCGATCAAGACTTACTCAAAGTTGTAGGGTATGAATATGTTGGTTTTGTAGTGTTGCTGCATTAGAGCTTTGTACATGTTTTGACATGTTTCCTTATATTTCATCTTTAAAGTATGCTCGTTGATAAGGACGGGCTTCATGTAGTAGCCCACCTGTAAAGTATGCTCGTTGATAAGGATGGGCTTCATGTAGTAGCCCACCTGATGCTGCCATCCTTCTTTTCGGCATCTTTGAAGTTCCATACTACACGATACAATATAAATCAGTTAGTACACAAAGAATACGACGCTGGTTAATAAAATGTATTAATCCAGAGATTAGTCACTACTTACAAAATCCAGCAGGTGACGATAGAGATGTCGAGGGAATCATGACGGTATATTGCATGCACACATCCAAAGTCCACCTGGATTTCATCATCCCCACAGAAGAAATCATGATCGTGATACCTAAGTCCAAACATGACCTGGCCTTCCTTCGACTACTACTCGTACCATCGATGGAATTTGAACATCTGCGTGTCTAGTTTGAACTCCTTTTCATCAGTGACAAAAGGTTTTCCATGCTTGTATGCAAGACCAACAACGGTGGTGATTGGGATATCATTTGTTTGCACAGTTGCCTGCGCATAGGTAAATCTCGTTTGCATAAATTCTGTCGCGTGTTTCTCTTTATCCGTCTGCACCCGGAGGGGCTCAAAGTTTTTCTGTTCTGTGCCTAGCTGAGGGAATGGTCTTCCCAGTTTTCTTTTATTTCTGATGGGCCTTTATGAGCGTGCGGTCATAGTCTGAGGTTAGTATTACCTTTCTCTTGGTGATGTCGCTCAAGCATGTGTAGAACTTTTCTGCCTATATTGGATGAATCGGCACCCTCTTCTCTGGCGATCAAGGTTTGAAATGATCTTTCAGGTCTTGGCGTGTATGTTCCGCCAGTTCCTCGTCAGTCATCTCGTAAGGCAATTTCTTCTTAGGGATGATGGTGAGGGAGGCCGTGGTGGCGGAGACGAAGGACCACCAAAGTCGCAGTCATCATTATCCCCGCCTGGCGGAGAAGGAGGATCCACGGGAGCTGCTATATTCCCAATAAATTTGATGTAGGCCTTGCACCATAGAATGACACCGTGGAGTGCCTCTCCCAACGTCTTTTCTCCATCCCCTCCAACGAAATCGAGCTCGAGCTTTTCATTTTGTCTGCCGGTTTCCACGATCTGCTCCACGGTGACAATGGTGTAGCCAGGGGATACCGACCTTCCATGATTTGTACCACCAGGAATCACTGGTAAGGCTGACGCGTAGGCTACCAGAGCGGTGATATTTTTTGCTTTCACATGTAGCTCACATGCTGTCTGCATGGTGATATCATCCACTAGGTATCTTTGGGTGTCAACCGCTAGCATGTTCTCTAGGGGATCATCACCAAGGGTCGCCGTGGATGCGCAACTGCTACGTCGCTGAGACGCCCGGCTAATCACAACATCCGGCTGCGCCCCAGTGCCCTGCTGCTGACTGAGAGCGAGCGCCACTGCCTGTTGGACCCTTGCGTCCATCTCATGTTGTAGCTGTTGCACTTTTCTAGCCATTGTTGGCATTTGTTAGCGTCATCACTAGGATCGTTAATCCCTAGCAATGGTGCCTGAAATGCCATGTAGTATTTCTTACGTCACAGATAAATCTGCAAGCGCACGGAATACCATTGTAGCATTTTACCCGTGAGTAATCTCAGGTGTCGTATTTATATTTCCGCAGGAAAGGCGGCGGTTATAGAATAAGTAAGTTTATGATCAAATCTTGGTTGAGTATTCGATTGCATAAACAAGGGTAAGATATATATTGATAATGAGGTAGTGTGACACACAAGTTACTCAAGCTCAAGCTCAAACTCAAGCAAAGGCATAGGCAGGGAGAAAGGAAGAAGAAAGCTACTTGGGACTTATGTACTTTTATCTAGATATACAACTTGTACTATACACTCATACACATACACATGATTATACTTAGCTCTAGGCTCCCAGGCACTACTGGGACCGCGCATGACTGTCAGAGGAGCCACCAGACAACTAGGCTACTTTATGGACCTCCTACAGCCACTACCCGAACGGGGAGAGTTATGTTGGACGGACAGATCTATCACCACCCGCCGCCTACCTCATCAAACCATGGGATATGACCACATCCGACAACACTGACTAGCCCAGACACCACATCTACGCTAATGAGCGATACTCTAGCATCCCGCCGGAGCCCCCACCCTCCAGATGGACAAACATCACACTAGAGCAAACATACGAATATCGGAGCCGTTGCCGTGGCTCTAGATTTACTCTTCTTATCATGCAAGGCATAAGGTATGAATACAAACTAATCATAGCATACATGTCTGACACCGTAGTATATAAACTATGCAACTATATAAATCTAGAAGATAACTCTATTAAAGATATACGAGAATTACAAAGGAGAGGAAGAGATAAACCCATACCGAACACTCCTAGGCAACCTCGGGAACCCGAAGAGAGCTACTTCAGCCTAAACTCCATTAACCTATGGACTAAGCAAGAGAGGAACTTGAGAGAGAGCAATTTGAGGTGTGTCTTAATTCTACCCGCCCCTCCCCTCATATTTATAGGTGTGTCCATGGGTGTTCTGGCTGTGCAAATAGCTGAAGCCTTGGAGAACCGATGTTGGGGACCAATGGGGAGGCGCCACATTGAAGAACTAAGTCGGTGGAGCTGGTCCTGGTTTAGCCGAACCACCTGGTTCGGCTGACCCAAGCCTGGCTCCAACCGGCCTGATCTTTGGCTAGATGGCTGACAGATGGCCCTTAGGCCAATGGTGCACGACTTGGTGCTATCCTAGGGCGGTTGCATGTCCTGGTGGGCCCTTTGATCCATGTGAGGTTGAATGGTGTGTTCTGATTGGTCGATAGCTTTTGCCTTAGATTTAAGGGTGTGTTTTCCCTCCATTTCTGCTCAAATCTCTGCATAGCACTATTTTTCAAGGGATATGTGGAAATGACATTATTCTAGATAAATATGCATGGAAGAAATGCTAGTTCTCCCAATTTTCTGATCAAATTGACGGTCGAAATTGAGCCGTAACGAGCGTCAACAGCCATGTCATCTTGTAAGGCACAGAGTTTGTCCTCCTGTTCTGCCTTGCTTTTGCGATGAGTCTTCTACGTGCTATCTCCAGCCCAAGCAACTTTCCATGGGACCATGCCGATGCCGCAGGCTCATCCAGGGTGTTCGGTGTTCTGTAAGGCCCTGGTTAGCTCATCGTTCTCCCTGTGAGGCTGGAATGTTCCTTCTTTGGCCTCTTGTATTGTTGTGACAAAATTCCGGGCCACTTCTTCCATTTCTAGGGCACAATCAAAGAACCATCATCTTGTTTAAGTGTGAAACCATTAGCAAACAACTGCTGCTCCAATCTATCTAGCCAGTCCCAAATCATTGGCTGAATACCTCTATCCATGGGGTCCTTCGCCGTGCCGCCCGCGGCCTTCCCGGCATAAACCCAGCTTGAATCAAGCCCCGGAACACCGGATTCGGTGAAGCTCCGGCCGTCCGCCGCCGCACTCGCTCGCCGCTGACGCCCAGCAAAGCTCCGATTCGCCCGACCTTTTCCTTACTCCGCCGATTTGCCCGACCTTTACTTTACACTGCCGATTACCCGACCCTTACCCCGCCGATTCGCCCGACCCTTACCCCGCCGATTCGCCCGACCCGCCGCACGATTCTGATCTAACGGATTAGATTCACCCGACCCTAGCTATTTCCAGAACTTTTGCAGAAAGACTCCTAGGATTTCCAGAAATCAACCCGCAGTCCAGATTAGTAGAAAAATAATTAGAGTTGAGCCCTTTCTCTTCCGACCCCTGACTTTTCTAGAATTAATACCCGCCATCCAGAACCTCTAGTTTTGTACCCAGACCCTTTGTATAAGGTTTAATTATGCTTTAGCCCCTAATTTCTTTAGATTTAGCCCCTGGAAGTTCAAAACTCTCGCAGTTAGGCCCCTAGACCACTGTTTTAGTCATATCTTCATCGTTTCAACTCCGATTTCCGCGATTCTTGCGCCCACCTGATCCTTGCATCATGAACTACAACTTTAGTATCTTTTTACTTTCTGTTTGTATTGTTTCTTATTTGTTTGTGTATGCTTGTTTGTGTGATCGCGTAGACAACGTGACGTTCGAGCAAAATCAAGAGCAAGCTTACGAGGAAGAGAATCAGCAAATGTTTGAAGAAGGCAAGTGGATTTCCTCCCCTGCATATTCCATTTGATCCCAACAACAGCATGACAATACACTTTACTTTATTGTTGCTTGCATAAACTTGATGGGTTACCTATGCTAAGGACATACCTAGTCTTTTACCCCAAACCTTGAAACACCTGGGTTTACTATTTATGTTGGGTAGTTTCGCTTAGTTGCAAACTTTTGGATTGGTATTGGTTTACTCTTATGACAATGTTGATCACGTTTCATACTGTGGTTATACCGCGTAATTTCAAGATCAACTTTGATTAATGGGAACATGGAGAACCACCCAAGAAAATAGTGCAACCACAAAGTCATATGGCTCTGACCTTAGCCAATTAATTAGATGTATAGTTTGCTGGTGGCCTTACCGAAAGGGCAAGGAGGGGGTCGGTGATAGGGGTCATAACTCGGTCCTCTTGGGGTAGCTGCCTTGGCTAAGGAGCTGACCATTAGGGAGGTTCATGGACCACGCCGCTACTGAAACTCTTGCGGGCTGCCTAGCTTTCGACATGTCTTTGTAAAGGCTTCGTAGTGTACCCTCGCCACTCACCTCGGAAGTGTTTAAGGGCCTTGCAAACCCGGGCGACTCAGGGAAACACGATTTGTGGGTAAAGTGTACAACCTCTGCAGAGTGTAAAACTGTTATAACAGCCGTACTCACGGTTAAGAGTGGCTTGGACCCTCACATGATAATGAAACTTGAAGATTAATTAAATTGTGGTTTGTGGTTTATGTTATGGTAGATGGAACTGTTCTCTTGTTAGAACCTTTTCGCTTGAGAGGACGACGATGTAATGATGATTGCTTGAGAACAAATGTTTGCTTTGAGTGCTATAAGAATTGCTTGATATAATCTATTCATTAATATCAGTTGGAGTCTTATAAATCCATATTTTGTTAAGATATTATTTTCTATCTACCTATATCTAGTACACCTGTCTTATCCTGGGTTTATTCCCTAACGGTCAGATGGTGAACACCAGGACAGGTGGAGGACAGAATATCCCTATCTCTAGGCGTGCTAGCACAGTTAACCGACAGAGTCAGTTGCCACCACCGCCCAATCCAACAATGGAGCAATTCTTGGCAGCACAGATGCAGGTGTTGCAAAACCTCACTGCCACCATCCAGAACATACAAGCTCAGCAAAATCAGCAAGCACCACAGCAAAACCCGCCACCAAGAGACAAACACAGAGAATTCATGAGCCACCACCCTCCTACCTTTTCTCACTCTGTAGACCCCTTGGACGCTGATGATTGGTTGAAGGTCATCACTAACAAGCTGGACATCACGCAATGCAGTGACCGTGAAAGGGTCCTGTATGCTGCAGGACGTCTGGAAGGTGCAACCGCTGATTGGTGGGATGCTTTCACTGCTGCCCATGCCAATGCCAACACTATCACCTGGGAGGAGTTCAGAACCAACTTCCGCAACCACCATATCCCAGCAGGACTAATAAAGCTCAAGCAGAAGGAGTTCCTGAATCTGAAGCAAGGCAGCATGACTGTTAGTGAGTACCGGGACAAATTCACTCAGTTGTCTCGTTACGCGCCCCATGAGGTGGATAGTGACGCAAAGAGACAGGAGCGCTTCTTGGAAGGACTGATAGGGCCGCTCAACTATCAGCTGCATAGTCACACTTTCCCAAACTTCCAGACTCTACTAGACAAAGCCATTGGTCTGGAGAGCAAGCGCAAGGAGCTTGGAGAACATAAGCGAAAACTTCAGTCCCAGGGATAATCCAGCAGCAACACCCGACCCCGCTACAACACACCCCAGGGATTTCAGTCGCGCTTCGGAGGACAAGGTGGAGGATATACGCAGAATCAACAAAATCAAAGAACTCCACAGCAGCCTCAACGCTACAACCAGCAGACTCAGCGCCACTCCAACCCGCAACCGTATCGTCCAGGCTATGCCACAGGTGCACCCGTGCGGACCAATAATCCAGTCACTGTAACACCCAAAAATATGGGAGTTGAAACTTTAAAAGTATTTTCATAAAAATCATAAATTAAAATTGTGCATGCATCTTTATTTCTTTTCTTCTCCTATTCTTTCTTCCAGCCAGCCCAATTCCTTTTTCCTCTTCTTCTTTTTCTTTTCCCGCGGCCAACACAGTGGCCGATTTCCCTCATCCGACCCTTGCTTCCACCGACAGCTGGGACCCACCTGTCGGCACCTTCTTCTTTCTTCTTTCCTTACCCAGAGTCCGGATCGATCCCGCGCCGTCTGTTCGCGCCCCTTCTTTCTTTCTTCTTACCCCGAGCCCTGATCGATTCCGCAGCACCGCCTTCCTAATCTCGGCCGATCTGCCCCTATAAAATCCTGCCAAAGCCCCGCTTTGCAACCCACGCCAAACTCAAATCTTTTCCTCTACACAACATTGTCGCGCGCCGCTGGAAGTTGCACCTCGGAGGAACGCCGCCGACCCGTGTCGCCGATTCTCCATCGACTCGCCGATCTGCAGCTTCTCCGCCGTCTTCAACTCTCGCCAGAAGCTCCGCGAATTGGTGAGCATCAAGCTGCACCAGATTCCCCTCTCTCTCTTGCTCCGCCGCCCACCAGATTTCTCGCCGGACCCCTGTTTCCACCCGCCGCCGTGGCCGCCAGTTTACCTCCGCCGCACAGCCAACCCGTACCCACCCTCACCCTCACCGTACCGCCCACTCACTTCCCGTCATGAACCCAGCTTGAATTGAGCCCCGGAACACCGGAATCGGTGAAGCTCCGGCCGTCCGCCGCCGAAATCGCTCGCCGCCGATGCCCAGTAAAACTCCGCTTCGCCCGACCCCTTTTCGTTCCATCGAGCCGACCCTTCCTCTGCCGCTCGATCTAGATCTAACGGCCAGAAATAATGTTCACTTTACACGGCCGATTTACCCGAACTTTTCCTTACCCAGCCGATTCGCCCGACCCTTGCTCCGCCGATTCGTCTGATCCGCCGCCGATTCTGATCCAACGGACCAGATTCACCCGACCCTAGCCGTTCCCGAAACTTTTGCAGGAAGATCCCTAAGTTTTCCAGGAATCAACCCGCAGTCCAGATCAGTAGAAAATAATTAGAGTTGAGCCCTTTCTTTTTCTGTTCCGACCCCTGACTTTTCTAGAAACAGTACCCGCCGTCCTGAACCTATAGTTTTGCACCCCGACCCTCTGTTTAAGGTTTAATTATGTTTTAGCCCCTGAATTCTTCAGATGTAGCCTCGGGAGACTCAAAACTCTAGCAGTTAGGTCCCCAGATCACTGTTTTAACCATATCTTCATCGTTCCAACTCCGATTTCAGCGATTCTTGAGCCCACACGATCTTTGCATCCTGAACTACAACTTTAGCATCTTTTCACTTTCTGTTTGTACTGTTTGTTGTATTATTCCTTATTTGTTTGTGTATGCTTGTTTGTGTGATCGCGTAGACAACGTGACGTTCGAGCCAAATCAAGAGCAAGCTTACGAGGAAGAGAATCAGCAGTTGCTTGAAGAAGGCAAGTGGATTTCCCCCTCTGCATATTCTATTTGATCCCAACAACTGCATGAAAATACACTTTACTTTATTGTTGCTTGCATAAACTTGATGGGATTAGCTATGCTAAGGACATACCTAGTCTTTTACCCCAAACCTTGAAACACCTGGGTTTACTATTTTGTTGGGTAGTTACGCTTAGTTGCCAACGTTGGGATTGGTATTGGTTTACTCTTTTGTTAATGTTGGTCACGTTATATATTGTGGTTTATCGCGTAATTTCAAGATCAACTTTGTTTAATGGGAACATGGAGAACCACCCAAGTGAACAGTGCAACCACAAAGTCATATGGCTCTGACCTTAGCCGATTAATTAGATGTGTAGTTTGCTGGTGGCCTTACCGAAAGGGCAAGGAGGGGGTCGGTGATAGGGGTCATAGCCCGGTCCTCTTGGGGTAGCTGCCTTTGCTAAGGAGCTGACCATTAGGGAGGTTTATGGACCACGCCGCTACTGAAACTCTAGCGGGCTGCCTAGCTCTCGACATGTCTTTGTAAAGGCCTCGTAGTGTACCCTCGCCACTCACCTCGGAAGTTTTTAAGGGCCTTGCAAACCCGGGCGACTCAGGGGAACACGATTTGTGGGTAAAGTGTACAACCTCTGCAGAGTGTAAAACTGTTATAACAGCCGTACTCACGGTTATGAGTGGCTTGGACCCTCACATGATTAATAAACTTGAAGATTAATTAAACGTGGTTCGTGGTTATGTCATGGTTGATGGAACTGTTATGTTTTTACTAAAGTGGGTTGGTATAAACTTAAACCTAGTTAATAGGTGCTTGTTAATAAATACTTGACCAACTAAAAGCAACCGCTGCTGCAAACCTTAGCCTATCCTTGATAGCCTTGCATATTCACCCCACTTGCTGAGTACCAACCATAAGAGTACTCACCCTTGCCCCCTGCTGTTCAGAAGAGAACTTTGAAGAGGAGATCTTTGAAGACTTCGAGGAGTTCTAGGTCCTGCGTTCACCAGTCATCGCCTGTGGAAGACGGAGTTGTTGAAGACTTCGTATAGGGTATAACGGTTTGTCGTTTAAAGACAATTGTGTCTCTTTTTACGGAGTGTAATATTGTTAAATACTTTATTTAGTTACTTTGAGCATTGTCTTTGATATATTATACCTTCCGTCCAACATATGTGTGTGAACGAGATCCTGGCGCACATATGAGATGCATCTGGTTCTTTCTAGAATCGGGTGTGACAGTCACCCCGGTCCAACCTAACGGATGTTTCAAATGTGGAGAACTGGGTCATTACGCCAACAACTGCCCGAAGCGTAATGCGCAAACTCCTCAGAATCAGAAGAACAGTGGACAAAGGCAGACTCCTCAGCTACAGCAGCCGCGCAACAGCAACAAGACACCACTGGGCAACAAAGGATAACAAAACTGTGTGCGCGGAAAGGTGAATCATGTGGCCACAGAAACAGCTGAAGAGGCTCCCGATGTTGTGCTCGGTACGTTCCTTGTTAGTTCTGAACCTGCATCAGTTTTATTTGATTCTGGAGCATCACATTCATTTATTACTGAGCAATTCGCGGCAAAACATAATTTACCAACGAGTCCTATGAAACAAATATTATTAGTAAGCTCCCCAGGCAAAGAATTGAAAGCCAGCCACTTATGCCCAAGGGTCAGCATGAATATTATGGGGATAGAATTCCTAGCCAATCTAATAGTCCTAAAGACTAACGACATCAATGTGATCCTCGGAATGGATTGGTTATCAGGATGTGATGGTGTCATTCAGTGTCGTAAGAGGTCAGTGCTCTTAACCAGCCCTCAAGGAGATTAAATAGAGTTTGTGGCATCAGCTTCACTCATTAGAGTTGGGACAGTGAACCAAATGAAGGGAATGCCTCTAGAAGATATCAGAGTTATCAGTGAGTACCCCGACGTCTTCCCGGAAGATTTACCAGGTATGCCACCTGTTCGTGACATTGAGTTCAGTATTGATCTTTTACCTGGTACTGCACCTATCTCTAAAAGACCCTATAGAATGGATGTTAAGGATCTAAGCGAACTAAAGAAACAAATAGAACAAATGTTAGCTAAGGGATTTATCCGTCCTAGCTCGTCCCCGTGGGGAGCACCCCTGATCTTTGTCGATAAGAAGGATGGCAGCAGAAGGATGTGCGTAGACTACAGGTCGCTGAACGATGTGATGATCAAGAATAAGTATCCACTGCCCAGGATTGAAGATTTGTTTGATCAGATGAGAGGTGGCAAGGTTTTCTCCAAGATTGATCTGAGATCAGGATATCATCAGCTAAGGATCCGACCAGAGGATATACCCAAGACAGCCTTCACTACCAGATATGGTCTGTACGAGTTCACTGTGATGTCGTTTGGATTGACCAACGCACCAGCGTACTTCATGTACCTGATGAACAAGGTGTTCATGGAATATCTTGACAAGTTTGTGGTTGTGTTCATTGATGACATCTTGGTGTATTCGCAGAACGAGGAAGAACATGAAGAGCACTTGAGGATAGTGTTACAGAAACTCCGAGAGAATCAGTTATATGCCAAGCTGAGCAAATGTGATTTTTGGTTGAGAGAAGTTTCTTTCCTTGGACATGTTATCACAAATGGAGGAATTGCAGTAGACCCGAGTAAAGTTCAAGATGTTCTGAATTGGAATCCACCGAAGTCTGTGCCTGAAATTAGAAGTTTCCTCGGACTTGCAGGTTAGTACCGCAGATTTATTGGGGGATTCTCAAAGATCATGAAACCTATGACTTCTCTGTTGGAAAAAGGGAAAGAATTTAAGTGGGATGCTACATGCCAGAAGTGTTTTGAAGAGCTGAAGACAAGATTGACCACTGCCCCTGTGTTAATAATGCCAGATATCCACAAAGGGTTTGATGTGTATTGCGACGCTTCACAGATGGGTCTTGGATGTGTGTTAATGCAAGAAGAAAAAGTTGTGGCCTATGCTTCAAGACAGCTGAGAAGGCATGAGCAGAACTATCCTACCCATGACTTGGAATTGGCTGCCGTCGTGCACGCAATGAAGATTTGGAGGCACTACATGATCGGAAACAAGTGTCAGATCTTCACGGACCATAAGAGTCTGAAGTACATCTTCACGCAACAGGATCTTAACTTAAGACAACGCAGATGGCTAGAACTAATCAAGGACTATGATTTGGATATTCAGTATCATCCTGGCAAGGCTAATGTTGTGGCAGACGCCCTAAGCCGGAAAGGACAAGCTAATATGATGGTTGCTCGATTGATGCCTCAGGAATTATGTGGGGAGATGGCACGTTTGAACTTGGGAATTGTCACACAAGCGGAAGCCATAACCATGGAGATGGAACCTACATTAGAACAGGAGATCAGAAAAGGACAGTTGACAGATGCGAAGATCAAAGAGATCAAGATTCAAATTGGTTTAGGCAAGACTAAGGACTTCACCGAAGACGAACAAGGAACTGTTTGGTTTGGAAAAAGGATCTGTGTACCTGAAATTGATCATCTTCGTGAACTCATTTTGAACGAGGCACATGATTCGGCTTATTCCATTCATCCTGGAAGTACCAAAATGTATCAAGACTTGAAAGAAAGGTACTGGTTGTATGGTTTGAAAAGAGACGTAGCAACTCACGTAGCTTTGTGTGATGTGTGCCAGAGAGTGAAGGCAGAACACCAGAGACCAGCAGGTTTACTCCAACCATTGAAAGTACCTGAATGGAAATGGGAAGAGATTGGTATGGATTTCATTATAGGGTTACCTCATACTCGTGATGGTTACGACTCGATATGGGTTATTGTGGACAGATTGACAAAAGTCGCGCATTTCATCCCGGTCAAAACAACATACACTAGAGCCAAGTTAGCAGAATTATACATGTCACGAATTGTGTGTCTGCACGGTGTTCCAAAGAAGATAGTGTCTGATCGAGGTACTCAGTTCACGTTGCGTTTCTGGCAGAAATTACATGAATCTATGGATACAAAGCTCAATTTTAGTTCCGCATATCATCCGCAAACAGATGGTCAGACTGAGCGAACGAATCAAGTATTAGAAGACATGTTGAGAGCATGTGCCCTCAAGCATGGAGGTAGTTGGGATAAAAGTTTGCCATATGCAGAATTCTCCTACAATAACAGTTATCAAGCAAGTCTCAAGATGGCCCCATTTGAAGCACTATATGGGAGAAAATGCAGGACACCATTGTATTGGAATCAGACAGGAGAAAGTTAGGTTTTTGGACTAGAGATTCTTCAAGAAGCGGATAGACAAGTCAAGATAATCCGGAATAATCTCAAGACTGCCCAATCACGACAGAAAAGTTATGCTGATATACGAAGAAGGGAATTGACATTTGAAGTTGGAGATTTTGTGTATTTGAAGGTATCACCCATCAGAGGTTTACGTAGATTCAAAGTGAAAGGAAAGTTATCACCACGTTATATTGGTCCTTTTCAGGTTCTGGAAAGGAAAGGTGAAGTGGCATATCAATTGGAGCTACCGGCACGATTGTCAGATGTCCATGATGTGTTTCACGTATCACAGCTAAAGAAATGTTTGAGAGTGCCTGAGGAGCAGTTACCGTTGGAGGAACTTGATGTACAAGAAGATTTGACTTATACAGAGCATCCGATTAAAATCTTGGAAACATCTCAGAGGGTTACTCGGAATAAAGTGATCAAAATGTGCAAAGTACAGTGGAGTCACCACTCAGAGGATGAAGCTACTTGGGAAAGAGAAGATGAACTACTTGCAGAATTCCCTCAGCTGTTCCCTAGTCCTTCCTAATCTCGAGGATGAGATTCTCTTTAAGGAGGGTAGGTTTTGTAACACCCAAAAATATAGGAGTTAAAATTTTAAAAAGTATTTTATAAAAGTCTCAAGATAAAATTGTGCATGCATATTTATTTCTTTTCTTCTCCTATTCTTTCTTTCAACCCAGCCCATTCCTTCTTTTCTCCTTCCTTTCTTTTCTCGCAGCCCAACTCAGTAGCCGATCTGCTCACCCGACCCTTTCTCTCACCGACATCTAGGCCCGACCTGTCCGTGCCTTCTTCCACTTTCCTTTCTTCTTCCTCTGCTCCGCATCGCTCCCGCTCCTCTATTTCCTTTCTCCGCCGCGACAGCAGGCACGCCGCGCCATCGTCTGCGTCCCTTCTCCTTCCTTCTTCCTTCCTTAACCCGAGTCCAGAACGACTCCGCGCCGTCGCCCGCGTCTCTCTTTCCTTCCTCGCGATGCAGGCTTACCTTACTAGCTGCAGTTCCGCCCTTTCCTTCACAAGAGCCGCCGCCTTCCTTACTCCCAGCCAACCCGCCCCTATAAAATCCCGCCGGAGCCCCGCTTTGCAACCAGAGCCATCCTTAAACCCTTTCCTCTACTCAACACCGACGCACGCCGCTGGAAGTCGCACACAAGAGGATCGCCGCCGCCGCGTGTCGCCGCCTCTCCGTCGACTCGCCGTTTCGCTGCTTCTCCGCCGTCTTCAACTCTCGCCAGAGCTCCGCGAGTTGGTGAGCATCAAGCCGCACCAGATTCCCCTCTCTCTCTTGCTCCGCCGCAAACCCGATTTCTCGCCGGACCCCTGTTTCCGCCCGCCGCCGTGGCCGCCAGTTTACAGCCGCCGTACAACCATCCCGTGACCACCCACACCTTCGCCGTGCCGCCCGCGCCCTTCCCGACATAAACCCAGCTTGAATAAAGCCCGGAACACCGGATTCGGTGAAGCTCCGGCCGTCCGCCGCCGCACTCGCTCGCCGCTGACGCCCAGCAAAGCTCCGATTCGCCCGACCTTTTCCTTACTCCGCCGATTTGCCCGACCTTCACTTTACACTGCCGATTACCCGACCTTTACCCCGCCGATTCGCCCGACCCTTACCCCGCCGATTCGCCCGACCCGCCGCACGATTCTGATCTAACGGATTAGATTCACCCGACCCTAGCAGTTTCCAGAACTTTTGCAGAAAGACTCCTAGGATTTCCAGAAATCAACCCGCAATCCAGATTAGTAGAAAAATAATTAGAGTTGAGCCCTTTCTCTTCCGACCCCTGACTTTTCTAGAATTAATACCCGCCATCCAGAACCTCTAGTTTTGTACCCAGACCCTTTGTATAAGGTTTAATTATGCTTTAGCCCCTAATTTCTTTAGATTTAGCCCCTGGAAGTTCAAAACTCTCGCAGTTAGGCCCCTAGACCACTGTTTTAGTCATATCTTCATCGTTTCAACTCCGATTTCCGTGATTCTTGCGCCCACCTGATCCTTGCATCATGGACTACAACTTTAGTATCTTTTTACTTTCTGTTTGTATTGTTTCTTATTTGTTTGTGTATGCTTGTTTGTGTGATCGCGTAGACAACGTGACGTTCGAGCAAAATCAAGAGCAAGCTTACGAGGAAGAGAATCAGCAACTGTTTGAAGAAGGCAAGTGGATTTCCTCCCCTGCATATTCCATTTGATCCCAACAACAGCATGACAATACACTTTACTTTATTGTTGCTTGCATAAACTTGATGGGTTACCTATGCTAAGGACATACCTAGGCTTTTACCCCAAACCTTGAAACACCTGGGTTTACTATTTATGTTGGGTAGTTTCGCTTAGTTGCAAACTTTGGGATTGGTATTGGTTTACTCTTATGACAATGTTGATCACGTTTCATACTGTGGTTATACCGCGTAATTTCAAGATCAACTTTGATTAATGGGAACATGGAGAACCACCCAAGAAAACAGTGCAACTACAAAGTCATATGGCAGATACGTGAGTCTTAGTGGGTCGTTGGCTCCACCTCTTATGACCTTAGCAAATTAATTAGATGTATAGTTTGCTGGTGGCCTTACCGAAAGGGCAAGGAGGGGGTCGGTGATAGGGGTCATAGCCCGGTCCTCTTGGGGTAGCTGCCTTGGCTAAGGAGCTGACCATTAAGGAGGTTTATGGACCACGCCGCTACTGAAACTCTAGCGTGCTGCCTAGCTCTCGACATGTCTTTGTAAAGACTTCGTAGTGTACCCTCGCCACTCACCTCAGAAGTGTTTAAGGGCCTTGCAAACCCGGGCGACTCAGGGGAACACGATTTGTGGGTAAAGTGTACAACCTCTGCAGAGTATAAAACTGTTATAACAGCCGTACTCACGGTTAAGAGTGGCTTGAACCCTCACATGATAATGAAACTTGAAGATTGATTAACTTGAGGTTCGAGGGTTATGGAATTGTTGATGGTACCCTTATGTTTTTACTAAAGTGGGTTGGTATATACTCAAACCTAGTTAATAGGTGCTTGTTAATAAATACTTGACCAACTAAAAGCAACCGCTGCTGCAAACCTTAGCCTATCCTTGATGGCCTTGCATTTTCACCCCACTTGCTGAGTACCAACCATAAGAGTACTCACCCTTGCCCCCCTGCTGTTCAGAAGAGAACTTTGAGGAGGAGCACTTCGACGACTTCGAGGAGTTCTAGGTCCTGCGTTCACCAGTCATCGCCTGTGGAAGACGGAGTTGTTGGAGACTTCGTATAGGGTATAACGGTTTATCGTTTAAAGACATTTGTGTCTCTTTTATACGGAGTGTAATATTGTTAAATACTTTATTTAGTACTTTTGAGCATTGTCTTTGATATATTACACTTTCCGTCTACCATATGTGTGTGAACATGATCCTGGCGCACATATGAGATGCATCTGGTTCTTTCTAGAATCGGGTGTGACACGCTGCTCATGCCTCGGCGCAAAGTCGTCGTCATCTTCTTCTACGATGCCATCTCCGGACATATTTAGGAAAGAATCAACAGCTGGCCTCTTCTTCACCATATTGTTAATAGATGGCCGTACTATCAACGTTGATTGCATCAAAAGATACCGTTCGGCAGCTTGATCATCGCCAGCACCGTTCAGCTTAACTGAAATCCCCTAAGACATCAAAGATAAACAAATTAGCAATACTTAGTGTAACACCATAACACATAAAATGACCAAGTTTGTGTGTGTGTGTGTGTGTCAGAGTGTATGCGTGTGTGTGTGCGGGGGGTAGTATGCGCGCGTGTGCGTGCACCCAATAATTAATAAGTCTAAAAAATGACACATGTACATGTAATAAAAATTTTCTATATACAGTATTATATATATACATCTATAAAATTACACATCCTTATAATACATATACATGAAATTTCATAATTAAAGAACATGTACATGTAATAAAACTAACATGACATTTCAAAATAAAACAATTTATAATTAAACCTAAAATAACTAAACTAGATACGTAAAATAAAACACATATATGCATAAGTAAATTAAATCTATAGAGCAATTAAACCTAATAAACTAATTTCAAAGCTAATTGCTAAACTAGACTAATAAATGTAATTTGTAATCTTAATAATCCTAACTAAACCCAAACTAAAACAAATAAAAAACCCTAACTTAAACAAATAAAAAAACCTAACTAAACCCTAATAAAAAACAAAAACATAACTAAACCCTAAATAAAAAATAAAAAAGAGTCGGCGCCCGTGTGCATGCCCTTACGTTAGGGGTGGCGTGCGGCCGGTACGGTCGTCGTGGTCGGGGCAGCGCGCGGGGGTGGGCTGGCGCCGGCGGAGGTGCAGGAGGGGGCGAGGCGGCGGGCGTGGCGCCGGCGGCGTGGATGAGGTCGGAGGAGGCGCGGCCGGCGAGGATCGTCAAGGGCGTCGTTAGAGGCGGCACGGGCGTGAGCGCCAGCGCTGGAGGCGAGAGGCGACTGCAGGCGTGGTGTCGGGTCAGACGAGGAGGTGTGCGAGAGGAGACCGAAGGCGGCGGCGTGGGCCCAAGCGGATGAAAGCCGGACAAGGAGGGCGGGGGCGCAGAGGCGAGAGCGGAGGTGGCGGAGTCGTCAGGGGCGCGAAGAACGTGACGGGCGTGGAGAGATCAACGAGGAGGCCACGACGTGCATCGATCTGGAGGACGAAGACGTTGGGGTTTTGTTGTGTATTTTTAACGTCACAGATAAATCCGCAAGCGCATGGAATACTATTATAGCTTTCACCCGAGAGTATTCTAGGGTATAGTATCCACTTAGGAACGTGTATACACTCTCTTAGGTTCAGGCTTATCTAAGGACACCACACGGGCTAGAGGCAAGTGTTGGGTATTCTTACGATCACAAATAAATCTGCAAGCGCACAGATACCGTTGTAGCTTTCACCCAGGAGTATTTCGGGGTATCGTATCCATTGAGGAACGTGTGCAAATTTTCTAAGGTTTAGGTTCGTCCAAGGACACCACACAGGCTAGAGGCAAGGGGCAGAGAGGATTCCTAGGCTAAGAATCAAAGGTAAGACAGAACTATCCTAGTTGTTCGCGTTATGCTACTGGCTTCCAAAGGGATAAAACCTGGTGAGCTCTGGTAATGCAGCACTGGGATATACCCGAACAGGAAGGATCACGCTGGATAGACAGGGTTGTCACCACCTGCTACCTACCTCATCAAAACATGGGATATACTACAACCAAAAGGTAAGTCTAGTCTAGACACCACGTCTACACTATCGTTACTACTCTAGCCTTTGGCCTTAGACTAGAGCACTGACTAGCTAGCGAACTAATGATCCGGCAAATAACTAAGGAACTAGAATTGTTACTTAACCAAGAAACTAAGCACAAAAGAAGTCACGAACAGTCGAACACTTACTTTGATTGATAAGCATCCGTCGAGGTACAAGCTGGAGGAGACACTTCCATGACTTCACCTCACTCTCTCCCTATCTCCTAACACCTCTAGAAATGAGTCTAGAGCTCAAGTATGAAAGTGAAGGGTTGTGTGTGCTGTGCGTTAGTGTAGGAGCCCCTCCCCTCATATTTATAGATGTGTCCAAAGGGTGCTTCGGCTGGCAAACGAGGGGGGGCTCACTTGGAACCTACCTTGAGATCCAATGGGGAGGCGCCACATGCAGGAGGTAAGGTGGTGGCGCCAAAACTGGTTCGATCGAACCACCAGTTCGGCCGAACTAGGATAACCCCCTTTGGCCACCCCCTTTGGCAAGGACACTAGTAAGTGGGCCCTCTGGTCCATGGTCGATGAGTTAGCGCTGTCCTAACTCGGTTGCATGCTCTGGTGGGCCCTTTGATCCATGGGAGGCTGAACGACGCGTTCTGATTGGCCGGAGAGGTACGGCCTTGGATTGAGAGTGTGTTTCCTTGCTCTTGAGGCTATCATGTGGGTCCTTCAATCCTCGTGCTTTCTTGTGATTGGTCGGTGTTATGTGCCTTGGATTCGAAGGTGTGTTTTTCCTCCATTTTAGCTCAAATTCCTGCATAGCTATATTTTCCAGGGCACATGTGGAATTGACATTATTTTGGATAAATATGCCTGCAAGAAATGTTAGTTCTCCCAATTTTCTGGTCAAATTGACGGTCAAAATTGGTCCGTAACGAGCGTCAACAGAAAGGAGGTGAAAGGATTCCTACGGCTAAGAATCAAAGGTAAGGTAGAAGTAATTGTTTACTTCGGGCTACTGACTCCGCCTGGATAAAATCGAGACGCCCCAAGTAATACGGCACTGGGATATACCCGAACGGGGAGAGTTACGCTGAGTAAACAGGACTTTCACCACCTGTCACCTACCTCATCAAACCGTGGGATATACCACAACCAACAGGTAAAGTCTAGCCTAGACACCACCTTTACGCTGTCGTCTACTAACTCTAACCTCAGCCAAGAACACCCGTCTCTATCAGGAGCCTTAGACTAGAGAACCCACTAAGCTAGTGAACTATCGATCCAGTAAACAACTAAAGAGCGAGAACTACTACTTAACTATAAAACTAAAGCACTAAGGAAGTCACGAACACTTACTTTGAATTATAAGCATCCGTCAAGGTACAAGCTGGAGTAGAGTGCCGACAACACCGACACTTCCCCTACTTCCCCTCACTCTCCTCCTATCTTCTAACACCGCTTAGGCAGCGCTACACCTCTAAAGAGACCCTAGAGCTTGGAATGGGAGAGGTGAAGGAAAAAGTTGCGAGTGTGAAGTGTGTTCTAATTCTACCCCCTTCCCCTCATATACATAGGTGTGGCACCAGGGGTCTACGGCCGGGAAAACAGCAGAGACCTTGAACCACCATTAGTAGCCAATGAGGAACCACCACGTGCAGGGGTTAAGTCGGTTGTGCCCTGGCTGGTTCGACCGAACCAGGATGGGCACCAACCGACCTCAGCTTCGTGCAAGAGGCTGGCAGGTGGGCCCTCTGGTCCTTGGTAAGTGACTTGGCACTTTCTTGGGTCGGTTTCCTGCATCCTATACTAGTGTTGGCATGTGATATTGTTCCTCTTTTATGATGGATTTGACAGTCGAAATCGAGCTGTAACAAGCGTCAACAAATTTTATACCCCGAACCTTTGGGTACTGAGTACAAACATTACCCGATGCCTAAAGGAACCTTTAGTCCTGTCTCATGATTCACCCGGGACTAAAAGGGGAGCCTCAGGGACCAGGAGGTACCACCCGGTGTCAGACCCGGGCACATGAGACTGTCCATGTGGCATACTTCTCTTAGGATACGGGATGGGACATAGCCCACGCCCTACTTCTGTTGTAACTACTCGTAATGCAGTAGGATTACTCGTACAGTAGTTAGACTAGTCGGACATGGTAGAAAACTACCCGAGAAGTACTCGGATAGGACTCCTTGACTTGTACCCGACTAGGATTCCCATGTAAACCTGTCCCCCGAACTATATAAGGGCGGACAGGAACCCCCTCGGGGACAATCACCATCGAAGGCAATACAAACCACACAGGACATAGGGTATTACGCTCTGGGCAGCCCGAACCTGTCTAAAACCTTGTGTTCCTTTGCACCTTTGAGTCCTGATCTCGGGGACACCCAACCTAAAAACTCACCACCTCGGGGGTATCCCTCGGTGGGCGTGGCGGTAAAACACCAACAGCTGGCGCGCCAGGTAGGGGAGCTCATCGAAGATCCTTCACAGAACTCGATGGCGTCGTTCAACTTCACCAGCGCCGTGCTCGACGAGGGCACGACTTTCATCTTCAGGTCTTGGATCTGCATCGCCGACGGTTTGGGTGGCTTAAATAGCCACCTAGCCAACTCCAAGCGGCCGAAGGCTACTTCGTCGGCTACAAGCAGCGATCTCGACGACTTCATCGACAACCTTGACGACACGCTGCTTCCTGATCTGGCCCAGCAGATCGAAAAGATGTTCGTTTTCAAAATGACTTCAACTCGAGCTGCAACAGATCCACTCGACTTGGATTCAAACCGATCTAAAAAGACTCCACGATCCAAGTCTCTCTCCGACTTGGAGGAGGACTTGGATCTGCTGCTCCAAATCGAGGACGTGGGCGCCACCGCTACCCGGGAGGCCCCCGTTCTCAACACCTACTCGGATTCCGATGAAGGGTACTCAACGTGAGGTACTACACCTTCAAGCCGGATTCGAAAAGGACTCGGAGGTGAGGGAGCCACCACTCGTCGGGCGGCCCCCACCCCCGAAAACCACTCGCAACCCAACTGCCACACCAAAACCTTTTCGGGTAACTTTCTGGGTTTAACTATTACATCAATGCCACAAGGACGTTTCGTTTATTGGAAGGGCTTCGAGCCCTCCGAACTACTCGATTACGAATTGCGCCTTGTGGCCTTCACGCAAGAACTACCCTTCCAAGAGGGTAGACCTCTTTCTCCTATCGCGGAAGAAGGAGAGAGTAGCACAGAGCTACTCGAGTACAGCCACAGGGCTAACCACTCGCCGGATCGACAAGTCTGCATGGCTTCCCTTCACAACGCAGGTGAAGATGAGCTGGGCACTCAATACGACAATGAACAACTCGCGGACGTTGCAGCCGACGAGCCCACAACAGACGCTCCTCAAGATGAAGACGAGGAGCACCGGAGGATCCGGCGGGCCAAGAATGCCAAGCGCGCTCAACGCAGGCGTAACGCGCTGAACCGCGACCGCGGACCAAGGGATCTCACCAACGCCTTTAGAGCAGTCGCGGATCGCGAGTACCGTACGCCGATTGGCGCCATTGCAGAGGCAGCACTCTTAGCCCAACAACTCCCATCTAACCCTCAGATTCAAAGGTTGCAGTACCTGACCCAGCACGCGCTCGTACAACTCGATGGGCAACATCCAGTGTCGTCCACTCGGAATCAGCTCTCGAGGTCTGAGCAACACGGGGATACCACGCTGGTCAGTCGCACTCCTAAAGAAGGCCAAGGGAGTCGGAGGAACGACAACCGCCAGCGCAATGAGGGCCACCCGTCCACGCGTGGCAACAATGAACAAGAAGTACAACAACCCCCTCGAAACCAGCGTGGGGCAAGGCATCACGGCCAAGATCCAATCGGGGCCAACCTCCAGGACGCTCCCACGGTCGACCTCAGGCAGAAAATCAACGACGGTCGCGACGCGCGGCTCATTATTGAAGCAAGGAGAAGGGACCACCCCGGCAGGTACCACGACGACGACGACAGTGACTGTTTCCCTGCCTTCAACACCAGCATCACCGACAAGTCCTACCCAAAGGACTTCAAACCAGTCGGAATCCCCAAGTATGACGGTAAGCAGGACCCACGCCAGTGGCTTCGTTGCTACTCCATCGCTATTGAAGTTTTAGGGGGCTCCAACTCTACGAAAGCACTCTACTTCCCGGTGGCCCTAGAGCCCTCACCCCTCACGTGGCTTGAAAGCCTCAAGCCAAACTCCATCGACTTGTGGGAGGACCTCAAGCGGGCTTTCATCGACAACTTCCAGGGGTCCATGATTAGGGCAGGTACTCGCCACGACTTGTCCCAGGTGAAGCAGGAGATGAACGAGACCATGAGGTTTTACACACGGTGTTTCATCGAGATGCGCGCTACCATCGCCAACATCACCGATGAGGACGTCATCCGCTGTTTCCAACACAGCCTCTTCTCGAAGAACACGTACCACGACTTCAGGCGCAATCGCCCGACAACTGCCATGAAGCTGCGTGACATGATGGCAAGATGGGCTGACCAAGAGGACGAGGAAAACGACCATTTCCCCAAGCGCAACCATGACAAACAAGGCACTGGCAACGGCCACTTCGACAAAAGCCAGCGAAACCACTCGAAGAACCCCCGAAAGCGCAAGCCAGACCATGAAGTTGCAGCTGTCAAGCGCAACCCGCGTGGGAGGAAGTCGGGGAACAACCAGTCGGAATACGAGCAAGTCTTGCACAAGCAATGCCCGATACACCCGAAGTCGCGTCACACACTCTTCGAGTGTGTCACGATCCGCAAATCACTCAACGCTCCACCCCTCCATCAAGCTGAAAAGTGAAAGGACAAGGAGGATGATGAAGAAGGAGGTGACAAGTTGGGGGTTCAGAATTTCCAGGATCTGAAGAACGTCCAACGTCATCTTCGGCGGAGACGGCGGGTTCCCCTCCAAACGTGCGCAGAAGCTAACCTTGCGCGAAATACTCTCTGTGGAGCTAGCCACGACAAGGCCCTTGAGATACAGCGAGGTCCCAATCTCTTTTTCCAGGAATGATCAATGGACCAGCTTCTCCGAGGCGGGAAATTTCCCGCTCGTCCTAGACCCTGTCGTGGCGGGCTCACAGCTCACCCGAGTACTCATCGACGACGGAAGCAGACTCAATCTGCTCTTGGCGAGTACTCAAGAAGATGGGACTGGACATCTCAAAGATGCTCACTCCCAGAAAAGCTCCCTTCTACGGCATCGTCCCGGGCAACGCGGCTACACCACTCGGGTCAGTGGTCCTGCCAGTCAGCTTCGAGACAAAAGACAACTACCACACCGAGTACATCAAGTTTGAGGTGGCGGATTTCGACTCGTCGTACCACGCCATCCTTGGCAGGCCGGCACTAGCCAAATTCATGGTCGTGCCCCACTATGTGTATCTACTACACAAGATGCCAGGCAAGACAGGCGTGCTCACACTCCGTGGCGACCTGAAGAAGTCGTATGACTGCGACCAGGAGGCGATCGAGTACGCCACGACTTCACGCGTGCCAGAGCCATCTGCATAAGTACTCGCGGCCGCGCTGAAGCTAACCAACACAGAGATGGAGATCTCCAACCAGCGGCCAAGCTAGTCGAGGGTTAAACCTAACCCTAGCAACGTCGGCATCAAGACCATCCAGCTGCTGGAAGGCAGCCCGTCCAAGACTGCTCTGATTGGAGGCGGCTTAGGTGACAAATAGGAAAGCGCGCTCGTCAGCTTCCTTAGGGCCAACCGTGACATATTTGTATGGAAACCAGCGGATATGCCAGGGGTGCCCAACGAGTTGATCGAGCACTGCCTAAAAGTCGATCCTAAAGCCACTCCGAAGAAGCAACGACTTCGTCGTTTCGCCCCCGACAAGAGGGAGGCCATCAAGAAAGAGTTAGCAAAACTACTCACGGCTGGTTTTATTAAAGAAGTTTACCACCCAGAGTGGCTAGCCAACCCTGTACTTGTACTAAAAAAGAATAATAATGAATGGAGGATGTGTGTGGATTATACTGATCTCAATCAACACTGCCCGAAAGACCCCTTCGTGCTCCCACGCATCGATCAAGTCATCGACTCCACGGCTGACTGCGTTTTGCTCTCCTTCCTCGACTGCTACTCGGGCTATCATCAGATAGATCTCAAGGAGGAAGACCAGATCAAAACGGCGTTCATCACCCCCTTTGGAGCATATACTTATACTACAATGTCTTTTGGGTTGAAGAATGCGGGAGCCACCTATCAACGGGCCATTCAACTGTGCCTTGCAGATCAACTCCACCGCAACTTTGAGACTTACGTGGATGATGTGGTCATCAAGACCAGATCCCACAACGAGTTCATCATCGATCTCGAGGAGATCTTCAATAGCTCACGACGGTTTCGATGAAAGCTCAACCCGACAAAGTGCGTCTTTGGCATGCCTCAAGGCAAACTACTCGGGTTCATTATCAGTCATCGTGGGATCGAAGCAAATCCAGAGAAGATTAATGCCATCACAGCCATGGATGCTCCAAAGACAGTCAAAGACGTCCACAAGCTAACTGGCTACATGGCAGCTTTGAACCGCTTCATCTCCCGACTTAGAGAAAGGGGACTACTCTTCTTCAAGTTGCTCAAGCACCACGACAAGTTCAAGTGGACCGAGGAGGCAAACCAGGTGCTACAAGACCTCAAACATCACTTGCAGTCGCCACCCATCCTGACGGCTCCCCAACCAGGCGAGAACCTGCTGCTCTACATCGCCGGGACTACTCACGTCGTCAGCACAACGATTGTGGTGGAACGACAGGAAGATGGCCACGCCTTCGGGGTGCAGCGACCAATTTACTTCATCAGCGAAGTCCTTTCCAAATCTAAGGTTCGTTACCCAATGATTAAAAAAATTCTTTACGGTATCCTCATCACTTCCAGGAAGCTTCGCCACTACTTCGATGCATACAATATCCTGGTGGTCTCCGACTTCCCATTGGCATGTGGGCGATGGAGCTGCAAGCCCTCACACTCGACTTCAAGCCCCGGACAGCCATCAAGTCACAAGCACTAGTCGATTTCATGGTTGAGTGGCGAGAAAACCAAGTGGAAGCCCCAACCACCCGGCTGGAGCATTGGGTCATGTACTTTGATGGGTCACTCAAGCTCGGTGGCGGTGGTGCGGAAGTACTTTTCATCAGCTCGAGAGGAGAACAGCTCAAGTACATGTTTCAAATTCTATTCGAGGTTTCCAACAACGAGGCCGAGTACGAGGCATTGTTGCAAGGCCTACGCTTGGCAATTTCCCTCGGCATCAAGCGATTACTAGTCTATGGCGACTCCTTACTGGTGGTTCAACAAGTCAATAAGGAGTGGGACATCAACAAGGACACCATGGACGCCTATGTCATGGAAATACGCAAGCTCGAGAAAAAGTTCTCGGGGTTGGAAATTCATCATGTGGTTCGCGACAACAATGTGGGCGCGGACGTGCTCTCCAAATTGGGTTCTGATCGTGCTAATGTCCCACTGGGAGTATTCATTCACGAGTTGCATCACCCTTCCATCGGGATACCAGACTCAAGTTCCATCATTCAGGGTCCTAAGGAACCCGATTGAGAGGTCTTGATGATCAAGGTCGACTGGAGGGTGGCCTTCATCGACTACATCTAGGTGCACAAACTACCATCCGGCGTCGACCCGAAAAAGTGCTGAGGCTACTCGCATACTACGGCGCAGCAAAGGGTATGTTCTAGTCGAGGGCAATCTGTATAAGCGTGGATCAGCATTAGGCATACTCATGAAGTGTGTCAGTACGGAGGAAGGCAAAGAAATACTTCAAGAGATTCACGAAGGCGTGTGCGGGAACCATGCTGCCTCTCACACACAAGCCGGCAAGGTGTTTCGCTCTGGTTTCTACTAGCCGACTGCTTTGGCAGATGCCGAAGCACTCGTTTGCCGGTGCACCAACTGCCAATTCTCTGGCAAACAGCCCCATGTTCCGGCTCATAACTTGATAACCATACCACCCTCATGGCCGTTTGCATGCTAGGGCCTAGACATGATTGGGCCCCTTACAACTGTGCCAGGAGGTTTCACACACGTGTTGGTGGCCATCGACAAGTTTACAAAGTGGATCGAGTACAAAACAATCGCAACGCTCTCTGCTGATCGAGTGGTTACTTTCATCTGCGACATATTACACCGCTTTAGCTTCCTCAACACTATTATCACAGACTTGGAATCCAATTTCCATTCGCATGAGTTCCGGGATTTCTGTGAACGCAGCTCCATTGAAGTCAAATTTGTTTCGGTGGCTCATCCGCGGGCCAATGGCCAGGTTGAGCGCGCCAACGGTTTGATTCTTGATGGACTGAAGAAAAGACTTTATGACGAGAATACTAAAAAGGGCGGCAAGTGGATCAACGAGATCTATTCAGTAGTCTGGGGGCTTCGCACACAACCAAGCAAAGCCACAGGCCAGTCACTTTTCTTTCTCGTATACGGATCTGAGGGCGTATTACCAGCTGATGTGATGTGGAAGTCTCCACGACTTGAAATGTTTGAAGAAGGTGAAGCTGACAGTGCGAGATAGCTCGAGCTCGACTCAGCTGAGGAAATCCGGTGCAACGCATTATTGCAGTCGACCCGTTACCTTCTAGGAGTTCGTCGTTACCACGACAGGAACATTTAATGGCGCTCTTTCAACGTTGGAGATATGGTTCTTCGATGGATCCAGGATGATAATGGTCTTCACAAGCTTAATCCATGATGGGAAGGACCTTTCATCATGCACAAAGTCACAGGGCCTGGATCATATCGCTTGCAGTACTCAGACGGCCAGGAGGTATCAAACTCATGGAATATTGAACACCTGTGTTGGTTTCATCCTTAAATCAACTAGGGCTACCATATATTGGTGCCAAGAGGTAGATTGTACCAGTACAACTCCGTTTTACCGGTTTACGACTGGTACTACGCGCAAGTTTACTGAAAGAGCTTTGCTCCTATACTCCCAGTACCTAATTACTAGAATACGACTAGTATTTTGGGTTTCTGAAGGGCCTTTGTGCTTATACTTCCAGTACAACTCCGTTTTACTGGTTTACGACCGGTATCATGTGCAAGTTTGCTGAAGGGGCCTCGCTCCCATATTTTCCAGTAACATATTACTTGTTTTCGACTTGTACACTATGTTATTGAAGGGGCCTTGCTCCCATGACAAGAACTTTACTTGTTTATGATTGGTTCCATACCAGTTTGACTACTTCAACTACTTGTCTTGACTACAATCCTAGTCGGGATCGATTCCGACTAGATGGTTTCATTGACCACTCTTGTACTAGCGGCTACTTGCTCTGTGCTTGGGCTCGGGGGCTAGCGCTACCTTTCAGCTATGACTACTTTATGCTCCTGGCTTGGGAGCTCGATATGCCAAGGCACTCAGCTTGCCCTACACAGCAACTTTCATGCTTTCACGCTAGATGTCGTCCAATCACTCGTCAACTCCCGACCCAAGAGGCTCTTTAAGATTTATCTTGGGTGAATGTTGGTTAATCATTATTTCAGGGACTTTATTCCGAATAAGAGGTTCGTTCAATTTACTACCCAGAAGTCTTGTTTAGTCATTGGATCAGGGAACAAAGATTGGTTTGAGAGGTAATCTTGGGCGTTTGTTTGGGATATTATTTGTTTCACCATCTTTTCAGGGAACCCATCCCGAAAAGAGAGGTTTTCAAATTTACTACACCAATTTGCCTACGTTTACCATCAAATCTTTGCCGTCATATATTACATGCCACGACTCTTTGGATCCTTTATTCCAAATCTTGGGGATTTGGATTCAAGGCTCGAGGGCTGCGGGACACATGTCATCAGTGATTTATTTTTCAAATTTGCTGGAAAATAAGGATAAAATATTCAATATTAAATTGACCCTCAGCGTGATTCTACGAGTCAACCCAAGGCTCGGGGGGCTACTCCATATGGAGTGCGAGTTTAATCGCACCCCATACAAAGAAGACTGGACAACTACTCAGGGCAAGAGCACCTCATAGCCTCGACATAGTCGGGAAAGAACTCGGAGAACACCTTCAAGATGGAGTTCGGGAGAACTCGAAGATGCCTTCAGAAGTACTCGGACGCCTGCACTACTCGGCTATGAAAAGCTCGGGGGCTTGTCAGATTCGGGCACACGGGACTCTCCACGTGGCACACTTCTCCTAGGATACGAGATGGGACATGGCCCACACCCTACATCTGTTGTAACTACTCGTAATGCAGTAGGATTACTCATACAGTAGTTAGACTAGTCGGACATGGTGGGAAACTATCCGAGAACTACTCGGATACGACTCCTTGACTTGTACCCGACTAGGATTCCCATGTAAACCTGTCCCCCGGACTATATAAGGGCGGACAGGGACCCCCTCGAGGACAATCACCATCGAAGGCAATACAAACCATACAGGATGTAGGGTATTACGCTCCAGGCGGCCCGAACCTGTCTAAAACTTTGAGTTCCTTTGCACCTTCGAGTTCCTGATCTCGGCAACACCCAACCTAAAAACTCACCACCTTGGAGGTATCCCCCGGTGGGCGTGACGGTAAAACACCGACACCCGGTGCCTAAGGCTCTCAACAGTCGGGAAGGAAAACTTCCCCCCTTTAGTCCCGGGTGGTGATCTCCACCCGGTGCCTAGGGCCGCGGGGTTTCCTTCCCGCCAGTTTGCCTTTTCTTTTTCTTTTCTTTTTCTTTCTAGTAGTGTTATAAACCTGTTAATTTAATTATCTTTGTTATTTGCGTAATAAATCATATATGCCTTCAAAAAATTCATAAAAAATTTATGTGAGAAATATTAGAGTGTCAAGGTTCACAACTTTAAAAAGGGTGCATTATATACATCGTTAGAGTGTCAAAATAATTCATTTAGAATATAAAATTAGAACTAAAATTAAATACACTATCTCACATTTGTAACAATTACTGTAAAAATAATAAACTAAATCACTTGCTAACTACATCTAAAAAATTAATTAACATATGTATAAAACAATAATATACTAAATCAATTGCTAATTACATCTAAACCACATGGTGTCTACATCTAAAAAATTAATTATCACATGTCTAACAATTATTATATCAATAATATACTAAATCAATAGCTAAATACATCTAAATCACTTGTTAACTACATCTAACAAACTAATTATGACATGTATAACAATTATTATATCAATATAAAAGTAAATCATTGGCTAACTACATTTAAATCACAACTATAAACTAAAACTACAAAAATTAATTATTAAATATATAGCTGTTGGCGCTAAAATCGGCCGATGGGTCTTCAGCGTCGGACACACGACCCGGGAGAATCTGCTTAGCTCCTGTGGCAGAACCACCTGAATTAATCCGGCTCAAGTGTATTAACCATCACCATTAAGGCATCCTCGGTTAACCTTACACTTCAAACGGAGTAATCCACTGGTCTGTCGGGTATAACCTCCCGATACAACCACGGTGAACGGATCGAGCGCCGTACATACAAATGCTCATGCGACGATGAGCCCAGAGA
The DNA here is from genome assembly GCA_032594955.1 of Panicum miliaceum. Lineage (NCBI taxonomy): Eukaryota > Viridiplantae > Streptophyta > Magnoliopsida > Poales > Poaceae > Panicum > Panicum miliaceum. Next base: position 9,973,797 of record CM064067.1, on the reverse strand, counting down.
ATACCACATTCCAGCAAGTATTACATCATTTGCATAAGTCAATATTACAGACCTAGTTCTGAGTTTAGAAAACAAGTACTTCAGTTAACATAAATAAGTTCTTCAGAGTTAAATTGCAGCGGAAATAAACAACGGAAACTACTCGACGATACAGGATGTCTCGATGAAGCCCGTACGAGACATCACTCGGCCTCATCTCCGTTGGACGGGGGCGCATCCCATTCCACCGACCAACCAGGGGGAAGAGTGCAGGGCCAAGTCAAGCTAGCAGTCATATCTTCAAAGGGTTCACCTGAAATGAGCCACAAGCAAGGCTGAGTATACTAATACTCAGCAAGACTTACCCGTGTAGTGGAAACTACTCCACCGACTCTAGACATGCAAGGCTTTTTGGCTCAGGGGTTTGTTTTGCCGAAAAGCATCTACAAGTGGGTCCTTACTTTCAACTTTTAGCTCAAGATTCTAGTCTCGTTAGCCAGTCTAGGTAAGCAGCTATCTAATGCATACATGGTGAAGCATTAAGTTTTCCATCCAACCAGTTCATTCATCATCATTGTTCCTCTTCTTACTCTGTGGGTAAAAATGGTTAAGCAGTCTCAATAGCCGTGAGAAACGGACGATTCGAATCGAATTTCTTAACCTTGCAAGGGAAACCCAAACACACGTCACGTGGTTACTCCCTAGAGTCACACGTGCAACTTTTCCCCTTTCTTTCCGGGTCGTGGATCGGGGCTACCCTCCGAGAGTACAAGAGCCCCACGCCACGGTTCGGCGCCGGGTCGTGACCACTCTCTGCACTCGCCATATGCACATGGGACCGAAGTTCAAAGGGTAGGATGCCGTCCCCTTGCCGGGCCAATCAGGTACTTAAGCTTACCGATTCCCATAATCTCGGCATGTGTTTAGTACGTTCAAGACTTAATCATCACTACCACACCCTGCGGCCTTAGCATTTTTCACTAGACAGACGGGCCTCAATCGTAACCATCGTTACATAACCCGTCCGTGTCCTTATGATTGCAGTGTGTAGTAGTCATTCAACTCCTATTTTCTCGCGAGTGACAGGAAATCACTCGACTTTTACCGGAGTCCTATTAGCACAGCATTCTATCGAACCTTACATCTAGTTTTCAAGCAAGGGTTCCTGACATCATGCAACTAAGTTTTCATCCAACTCCTATAAACTTAATGCACAAGCAAAGAGTAATGAGTTGCATAATTTCGGAAAGAATGGGTTATGCTCCGGGGCTTGCCTTCTTGCGAAAAGTTAGTCCGGGGCTCTTCCGAACTTGGGCTCGGTTCTTCGGCAACTTCAGTTAGATTCACTTGAGCTTCACGCTGCTCACTCTCGGACGCGGGCACCAGCTCGTAGGTTCCGTCAGCGAGAGTCGTCGATTCTACATGAGTGCACAAGTTTAAGTCGTGGAAATAGCACTTGATTACGATTTGAGAGTAATTACTACAAGGGATAGTTTCTGGTCATGAAATTTTGGATTTAGGCACATCAAGGAAAGGTGTGCTTACTGTAAAATTTTCAGCCAATTTTATGTAACAGATTAATTCTGAAAAATATATTTCATTGTTGCTGTTAGATACTTGTTCTTTTTGTATAGATCAATTGGTGCAACAATTGTGGCTAAGATTTTTACAGGGCTCTCACTTGATCATGCAGAAGCTACTGTGATTTTTGTAGGATTTATCATGCAGTATTTAGATCATAGAAAATATGACATTCTACACCTAGGCTTTTTAAAGATTCATTTTTACAGGACCCTACACAGGGTTTTTGTCCATGAAACTTTTTACACAGCAACCACTACCACATTGTAACTCCCAGTAATAATTTGGGGATTTTCCAATCTAAGACACTATTTTCTTGATTTAATGTATTTTATTAGCACATAAATCAAATAAATAGGTTACTGTGAGATAAAAAGTCTCTTAATTTTTCTCTGGCTTCTAGTTACCAATAGATTAGCATAGGAAAAATTTCAATGTGTGACTCACCACCTAACTGCAGGGATAAAACATTCTTCTTACACATGATATAAAACTAAGTTTAACAAACAGTAAATCTAGAGATGGAATTTGGGCCTGATCTTTTTACACAGTCCTAATCATCCAGCAACTAATTCACTGCCCAAAATTCAGGGTCAGCATTGTTCTAGAACAGTGGGTATAAAATATGTCCATTAAAGCTTCTATTTAATGTAGAGCAAAATATTTTGAGATTCTGAGAAAATTTGTGTAATAAAAGTGGTAGAGTTTGTTCTGAGGATTCTAGAACAGTTGAGTTTGCATTTTTCTGAATTTTCTATGATTTATACGAATTTTACAAGTTCACTGAATTTGAATCTAGGTTTGAAATTTTCTTTTACAACTAGGTCCTTGAATCTTTCGCTCAGACCCTTCTAAAGATTTAAATCCTTGCAATTGGGTCCTCGGCGGCTCGGGTGCGGCGGCCGGCCGAAATTCCGGCGAGGGGGCTCGCCGGCGGCGAGGGGCGAGGGTCGGGGAAGGTTCAGGGGTGCGAGGGCTACCTTGTGGGGGTGTTGTTCAGGTGGGGGACGGCCGGGAAGGGCTCGCCGGCGTTGGAGCAGAGGCGGCGGCGGCGCGGCTCGCGTCGACGGCGGTGCTCCGGCGGGCTTGGGGCGGCGGGGTCCGGTCGGTGAGCTTCAGTGGCGCGTGGGGAAGCTACTCCGGGGCTCGGCTTGGACGGAGGGGGTCGGGGTCGTGCTGCCCACGGCGAGCAGGGGCGGCGGCGGCGACGGCAGCGCGGGCGGCGGAGCTCCGGTGGCTCTGGGTGGCGTTGGGCGGGTCGGCGAGCTGCGGTGAGGTGATGTAGTGGTGGCTGGGTGCTCAGTTTGGGCAGTGGGCGGCTGTGGAGGGCTGCCCACGGGCGGGTGGTGCTCGGCGGCGGCGATGGCGCGGCGAGGTGTTCTGGTGGCCGGGGGCTCGCGCGCGTGGCCGGGGTGGCGCTTTTATAGGGACAGGAGGGGCCTGGTTAGCGTGCGGGGCGGAGCGCGGCAGCGGCGGGCACTGGCCGCGGCGGGCGGCGACAGAACGCCGGCGCGGCGTGCGGCGAGCGGGCGCGGGCGACTGGGCGGCCGCGATTGTGGCGTGGGCGCGAGGAGATAGCGCGGCGTGCGGATTGGGGAGCAGCTGCTGCAGCGGCTCGGGCGGAGGGCAGGCGCGGCAGCTGGCGGGGCGCGGGGGCCGGGGCGGCACGGCGGAGCGCGGCCACTGGGCGAGCGGGCGGCGGCCTGGGCGCGGCAGCGCACGCGCGGGCGGGGACTGGCCGCGCGGCGTCGGGGCGGGGCAAAGCCGGCCGTGGCGGGGTGGTGCGGCGGCCACTGGCCTGGCGCTTCGCGCCGGTCAGGCGACGCCGGCCACCTGGCGCGCGGCGGGCGGGCGAGCGCGCGCGGCGCGGCAGAGCAGAGGGGGAGGCGCCAGGGACCGAAATGCAAAAATTCGAAAAAGTTCAGGGGGCTGGGTGCAAACAGGGCGTTTTCTCCTCTTTCTGATTTGAATTTCAAAAACTTTTGAACACGAAAGTTGCTCAAAATAAAAAGTTCTACAACTTTGGTTTCAGGCAAAATTTCATTTGGCTTATGGTTTTAAAGTTAATTTAAAAGTTTCAAATGTGCCCAAATGTGCCCAAATTAAATTTGAATTCCAACTGAACCCGTTTTAAGTCTTTCCACCCTCTCGTTAGTTGGTTTAACACAGATTTAGGCTAATGACATTGATTTTGGGATTTTTAAATTACCAGGGTTGTCACAGCCTTCCCCCCTTAACAAGAATCTCGCCCCGAGATTCGGTAATTCTTAATGTGGGCGTGGGTGCACATACCAGTGGTTGAGGCAAGAAACCCAGGGAAATATTGGTTCAGGTAGCTTTCCGTTTCCCAGGTGGCTTCTTCTTTCGTGTGGCGATTCCATTGTATTTTATACATTCTAATCACTTTCCTCCTGGTCTCTCTTTCTTTTTGATCCAGAATCTTAATTGGGTGTTCGACATACGAGAGATCGGGTTCCAATGATATTTCTTGTTGTTCCACAATCTCGGTAGGGACTCGAATACACTTCTTGAGTTGAGATACGTGGAAGACATCATGGGTGGCCGTGAGCTGAGGGGGCAGTCGTAATTTGTAGGCTACGGGTCCGCAGCTCTCCATGATTTCGTAGGGACCAATATAACGGGGAGCTAGTTTGCCCTTGATTCCGAATCTTCGCACTCCCTTGGTGGGTGAAACGCGAAGGTAGACATGATCGCCAACTTCGAACTTTAGGGGCTTTCTCCTTTTGTCAGAATAGCTCTTTTGTCGGGCTTGTGCGGCTTTAAGATTTGCTTGTATTACTTTTACTTTCTCCTCTGCCTCGATTACCAGGTCGGGTCCAATTATTTTACGTTCTCCGGTTTGTGACCAGCTCAAAGGGGTTCGACACCTTCGTCCGTACAGGGCCTCAAATGGTGCCATTTTCAAACTCGTTTGGTAGCTGTTGTTGTATGAGAACTCTGCCAGGGGTAGGCATTTGTCCCACTTCTTGTCATAATGAATGACACAAGCTCTCAGCATGTCCTCAAGAATTTGGTTTACTCTTTCCGTTTGTCCATCGGTCTGGGGATGGTATGCTGAGCTGCGAATCAGCTTGGTGCCAAGAGACGTTTGCAGTTGTTCCCAAAAGCGTGCTACAAACTGAGGACCACGATCGGAAATGATTGTCTTAGGTATTCCATGCAGGCAAACAATACGATCGAGGTAAATCTCGGCATATTTCTTGGTAGAATAGGTGGTGTGCACCGGAAGAAAATGTGCCGTCTTCGTGAGTCTATCAACGATAACCCATATGGAATCATGTTTCCGGGAAGTGTTTGGTAGTCCCACGATGAAGTCCATACTTATGTCCTCCCATTTCCATGATGGTATAGGTAACGGTTGAAGTGTACCGGCTACCTTTAAGTGGCTAGCTTTTACTCTCTGGCACGTGTCACATTCCGAGACATACGTAGCAATTTCCCTCTTCATTCTAGTCCACCAGAAGTTTTGCCTTAGGTCCTGATACATTTTGCTACCGCCGGGGTGGATAGAGAATTTGGAGAGGTGTGCCTCATCAAGAATTTGCTTGCGGAGTTCCCGATTCTTCGGAACGACTATACGACTTTCGAACCATAGAACTCCCTTATGGTCCTGGCGGAAACACTTATACTTCTCCTCACCTAGAGAGAGTTTTTGTCTGATGATCTTGATTCCTTCATCATGGAGTTGTGCCATGACGATTTGGTCGTGAAGAGTGGGCTCAACTGAGATGTGATTTAGAGTGCCTTGGGAAACCATTTCCAAGTTAAGCTTCCTCATGTCTGCACATAATGTCTCATGGTAGGACTCCATGGATAAACAATGGCAATGGGACTTGCGGCTTAGTGCATCCGCGACTACATTAGCCTTACCGGGGTGATAGTGCACTTCAAGGTCATAATCTTTGATTAATTCTAGCCATCTTCGTTGTCTCATATTCAGATCGGCTTGTGTGAAGATGTACTTGAGACTCTTATGATCCGTGTAGATATTGCACTGTGTACCCATGAGATAGTGCCTCCATATCTTCAGAGCGTGAATGACGGCTGCGAGCTCAAGGTCATGCGTGGGATAATTCTGTTCGTGGGGCCGAAGGGCTCGTGAGGCATATGCAATCACTCGATTCTCTTGCATAAGCACACATCCTAGACCAGTACCTGATGCGTCACAATACACATCGAATGACTTGGTATTATCGGGTTGAGCTAACACAGGTGCAGTAGTCAGATGCTCTCTGAGAGTGTGGAAGGCTTCCTCACACTTCTCATTCCATACAAACTTTACTTCCTTCTTCAATAGTTCCGTCATGGGCTTAGCAATTCGAGAGAAATTCGGGATGAAGCGACGGTAGTAACCGGCTAAGCCGAGAAAACTGCGAATCTGATGAACAGAGGTAGGGGGTTTCCAATCCATCACCTCTTGTACCTTGCTGGGGTCAACAGCTATGCCTTCGCTGGAGATCGTGTGACCTAAGAACTTTACAGTATCCAACCAGAATTCACACTTAGAAAACTTAGCATAGAGCTGATGGTCTCTGAGTCGCTGAAGAACAATGCGAAGGTGCTTGGCATGCTCTTCCTCATCCTTTGAATAGATAAGAATGTCGTCGATGAACACTACGACGAATTTGTCAAGTTCGGGCATGAATACCGAATTCATTAGATACATGAAGTAGGCAGGGGCATTGGTGAGTCCAAAGGACATGACCAAGAATTCATATAGTCCATATCGTGTGGAGAAGGCAGTCTTAGGAATATCGCACGGGCGAATCTTGATCTGATGATATCCCGAGCGAAGATCAATCTTTGAGAAGACTCTGGCTCCAGCTAATTGATCGAAGAGCACATCGATGCGAGGAAGTGGGTATTTATTTTTAACTGTTACCGCATTGAGAGGTCGGTAGTCCACACATAATCTCAAACTGTCATCCTTCTTCTTTACGAATAGGGCTGGACATCCCCAAGGTGACGCGCTAGGGCGAATAAAACCTTTGTCCAGTAGTTCTTGGAGTTGAATTTTCAACTCTGCCAATTCTTTAGGGGGCATCCTATACGGTCTTTTGGATATAGGTGCAGTGCCTGGTTGTAGTTCAATAACGAACTCAATATCCCTATCCGGTGGCATTCCTGGTAAGTCATCCGGGAAAACATCGGCATACTCGTTCACCACAAGAATCTCATCTAGCTTAAGTCCTTCCATCTTATAAGCACAGGCATTCGTGCAATCTATGAATGGTAGGTAAAGGGTAGTGGCTCCGTGACTAGGTGAATTTATCTCAACGGCTCGGGAAGAAAGGTCCAGTGTGACTCCATGCATAGCCATCCAGTTCATTCCCAAAATAATGTCCATGCCGTCAAGGGGTAAAAGGACAAGGTCCGTGTCAATGGTTTTACTACCCAATTTGACTGGTACTTGTCTGACCATTTGGTTTGAAGCAATTTTACCACCCGGTGTTGATATCATATATGACCCTTTGGTGTGACAAACATCCAAGCCTACTTTTGCACCGAATTTTGCACTTATGAAACTATGCGATGCACCAGAATCAAATAATATAACTGCAGGCTTGTTATGGATAGAGAATGTACCCGACATCACTGGGGCTCCTTCAGGAAGCTCTGCAAGCGTGGTGAAGTTAATCCGTCCTTGCTTGACTTGCAGGGTCTGTCTCTTGCCCCTGTTCTTGGCGTTCGGGTTGGATCCTTGACCTTGGTTGGGCTGTCCAGGCTGAGGGCATTCGCGTGCGAAGTGGCTGGAACTCCCGCATTTGAAACAGCGATTTGCGGGGCTAGGTCGAAGAGACTGCTGAAGAATGGGCCTCGGACCATTCTGTGGAGGCATCGGGGGTCGTACCATGCCTGGCTGCTGTGGGGGTCTGGCAATCCATCTTCCTGGCTGCGGGGCCTTTGGTGGAGCTGTAGGTGCGGTATTTTGCACGATGCGATACCTTGGTGGTTGGGCACTTGATGGTCCTGCGGGCGCCTTTCTCTTCTTCTCTGCCCGGTGTGCCATGATACAGTCCTCCTGGGTTATGGCCATATTGACCAACTCGTTGTAGGTGTCAGCCCTGGCTAGGTTCAGACGTTCCTTGAGCTTGGTACTCAGACCTCGGCGGAAACGATCACGCTTCTTGGCATCCGTATCAGCGTGATAGCCCGCAGTACGCAGAACATCCCACAAAATAGAGGGAAAGCCCTCCCAGTGGAGACACTGCGAGTGCACGCGTCCATCCTCATTCACCATCATCTCAACAGGCTCGGCCATCTGAACAAAAGATCAAATGGAATGAGATAGCGAAAAACTGTGAGCAGCACAAGGACAGATTCTGTATAGTGTGCAGAAATAATCATAACTCCCACAGTTCTCATCCAAAAATTCTCAAATTTCACCAGGTCACTCCTAAGGTATTTGTGAACAACTTTTCTAGTCAACTCCAGAGCAAATGGGGTCTCTAAGATGGTCTTTCTTTTCAGGTTTTACCTTACTGTCTACCCAGAATTTTCAGTGAACAGAGGGCTAGAGTTTCGTACACCAGGGAAAACCTACCCAGCCAAAATTTACCAAATTTTAACAGCAGCTTTCTGGGTAAATTTGGAACAAGTTTCGTGTTGTGCTTTTTTGCAGAAAACCGCAGGAAGGGGGCCTAAAAATTTAAGAGGCAGAAGTCCTTATTCTGGACAGAAATCTGACGCTCCAAGGTTTCTGTTATTTCTTATTATCCATAAGTTCAGAATTTTTTATTTTCGAACAGAAGATAGGGCACAAGATTTGGAACAATTTCTTCAACATGAACTTCATCAGAAATGGTCATTTTCTTTGGTCAATAATTCGCTCTTTTCGGTCGTGGCAGATTTGGGACAGTTTCTCTAGATAATCCTTATGCAACCATGCTTAGATACGCAAGAACCTTTCCACTCTCACACAACGCATTTTTGATTTCAGATACACATGTTCATGATGTATGCACGTCCTATTCGTCCTCACAAAATAAAACAATTGCCAAATAGCTTTGGTCTCACGATGATAGTTTCGGTGGCTTACACAATACGGCTCTCCTATAATATCTAGTCGAGTCTTTCTACTCGTCCCTTAACTTATCGTAATCGCGGTTAGTGTACCTGCAGAAGATCGACAAGCATATATATATCATGAACCTTTCATGCCAGCACTCATGAAAGCGTCCGTAATCATTACCGTTTACTTATAGAAACGATATCTGTACAATTTCCGCCGTACAGACGACGTTAACATACGCTATTGAGATAGCGTATTCACGGGGGTACCGTCATGAGACGGGGGTATGAACAGCGATCGCCATACCCTGCGCCGAACCTTCTACTCCCAATATGTTCAACTAACAGTTGGCATATTGGCAGCACCTCAAGTAAGCCACTGCTTTACGAACTAGGCACCATCCTTAACGTACCAACGCATTTCGCAACACAACCTTCTAGTCAAGTTTTAGTAAAATGAGTTTTTAAGGCTTGTAGCATTCTCTGGCGTATGTATTTCGGCTCTGGTGTCCGCTGTTGCCAGCTGTGGCACCAGCTACGGCTCTGATACCAGCTGTGGCAGAACCACCTGAATTAATCCGGCTCAAGTGTATTAACCATCACCATTAAGGCATCCTCGGTTAACCTTACACTTCAAACGGAGTAATCCACTGGTCTGTCGGGTATAACCTCCCGATACAACCACGGTGAACGGATCGAGCGCCGTACATACAAATGCTCATGCGACGATGAGCCCAGAGAATACCACATTCCAGCAAGTATTACATCATTTGCATAAGTCAATATTACAGACCTAGTTCTGAGTTTAGAAAACAAGTACTTCAGTTAACATAAATAAGTTCTTCAGAGTTAAATTGCAGCGGAAATAAACAACGGAAACTACTCGACGATACAGGATGTCTCGATGAAGCCCGTACGAGACATCACTCGGCCTCATCTCCGTTGGACGGGGGCGCATCCCATTCCACCGACCAACCAGGGGGAAGAGTGCAGGGCCAAGTCAAGCTAGCAGTCATATCTTCAAAGGGTTCACCTGAAATGAGCCACAAGCAAGGCTGAGTATACTAATACTCAGCAAGACTTACCCGTGTAGTGGAAACTACTCCACCGACTCTAGACATGCAAGGCTTTTTGGCTCAGGGGTTTGTTTTGCCGAAAAGCATCTACAAGTGGGTCCTTACTTTCAACTTTTAGCTCAAGATTCTAGTCTCGTTAGCCAGTCTAGGTAAGCAGCTATCTAATGCATACATGGTGAAGCATTAAGTTTTCCATCCAACCAGTTCATTCATCATCATTGTTCCTCTTCTTACTCTGTGGGTAAAAATGGTTAAGCAGTCTCAATAGCCGTGAGAAACGGACGATTCGAATCGAATTTCTTAACCTTGCAAGGGAAACCCAAACACACGTCACGTGGTTACTCCCTAGAGTCACACGTGCAACTTTTCCCCTTTCTTTCCGGGTCGTGGATCGGGGCTACCCTCCGAGAGTACAAGAGCCCCACGCCACGGTTCGGCGCCGGGTCGTGACCACTCTCTGCACTCGCCATATGCACATGGGACCGAAGTTCAAAGGGTAGGATGCCGTCCCCTTGCCGGGCCAATCAGGTACTTAAGCTTACCGATTCCCATAATCTCGGCATGTGTTTAGTACGTTCAAGACTTAACCATCACTACCACACCCTGCGGCCTTAGCATTTTTCACTAGACAGACGGGCCTCAATCGTAACCATCGTTACATAACCCGTCCGTGTCCTTATGATTGCAGTGTGTAGTAGTCATTCAACTCCTATTTTCTCGCGAGTGACAGGAAATCACTCGACTTTTACCGGAGTCCTATTAGCACAGCATTCTATCGAACCTTACATCTAGTTTTCAAGCAAGGGTTCCTGACATCATGCAACTAAGTTTTCATCCAACTCCTATAAACTTAATGCACAAGCAAAGAGTAATGAGTTGCATAATTTCGGAAAGAATGGGTTATGCTCCGGGGCTTGCCTTCTTGCGAAAAGTTAGTCCGGGGCTCTTCCGAACTTGGGCTCGGTTCTTCGGCAACTTCAGTTAGATTCACTTGAGCTTCACGCTGCTCACTCTCGGACGCGGGCACCAGCTCGTAGGTTCCGTCAGCGAGAGTCGTCGATTCTACATGAGTGCACAAGTTTAAGTCGTGGAAATAGCACTTGATTACGATTTGAGAGTAATTACTACAAGGGATAGTTTCTGGTCATGAAATTTTGGATTTAGGCACATCAAGGAAAGGTGTGCTTACTGTAAAATTTTCAGCCAATTTTATGTAACAGATTAATTCTAAAAAATATATTTCATTGTTGCTGTTAGATACTTTTTCTTTTTGTACAGATCAATTGGTGCAACAATTGTGGCTAAGATTTTTAAAGGGCTCTCACTTGAGCATGCAGAAGCTACTGTGATTTTTGTAGGATTTATCATGCAGTATTTAGATCATAGAAAATATGACATTCTACACCTAGGCTTTTTAAAGATTCATTTTTACAGGACCCTACACAGGGTTTTTGTCCATGAAACTTTTTACACAGCAACCACTACCACAGTGTAACTCCCAGTAATAATTTGGGGATTTTCCAAGCTAAGACACTATTTTCTTGATTTAATGTATTTTATTAGCACATAAATCAAATAAATAGGTTACTGTGAGATAAAAAGTCTCTTAATTTTTCTCTGGCTTCTAGGTACCAATACATTAGCATAGGAAAAATTTCAATGGGTGACTCGCCACCTAACTGCAGGGATAAAATATTTTACTTACACATGAATTAAAACTAAGTTTAACAAACAGTAAATCTAGAGATGGAATTTGGGCCTGGTCTTTTTACACAGTCCTAATCATCCAGCAATTAATTCACTGCCCAAAATTCAGGGTCAGCATTGTTCTAGAACAGTGGGTATAAAATATGTCCATTAAAGCTTCTATTTAATGTAGAGCAAAATATTTTGAGATTCTGAGAAAATTTGTGTAACAAAAGTGGTAGAGTTTGTTCTGAGGATTCTAGAACAGTTGATTTTGCATTTTTCTGAATTTTCTACGATTTTATACGAATTTTACAAGTTCACTAAATTTGAATCTAGGTTTGAAATTTTCTTTTACAACTAGGTCCTTGAATCTTTCGCTCAGACCCTTCTAAAGATTTAAATCCTTGCAATTGGGTCCTCGGCGGCTCGGGTGCGGCGGCCGGCCGAAATTCCGGCGAGGGGGCTCGCCGGCGGCGAGGGGCGAGGGTCGGGGAAGGTTCAGGGGTGCGAGGGCTACCTTGTGGGGGTGTTGTTCAGGTGGGGGACGGCCGGGAAGGGCTCGCCGGCGTTGGAGCAGAGGCGGCGGCGGCGCGGCTCGCGTCGACGGCGGTGCTCCGGCGGGCTTGGGGTGGCGGGGTCCGGTCGGTGAGCTTCAGTGGCGCGTGGGGAAGCTACTCCGGGGCTCGGCTTGGACGGAGGGGGTCGGGGTCGTGCTGCCCACGGCGAGCAGGGGCGGCGGCGGCGACGGCAGCGCGGGCGGCGGAGCTCCGGTGGCTCTGGGTGGCGTTGGGCGGGTCGGCGAGCTGCGGTGAGGTGATGTAGTGGTGGCTGGGTGCTCAGTTTGGGCAGTGGGCGGCTGTGGAGGGCTGCCCACGGGCGGGTGGTGCTCGGCGGCGGCGATGGCGCGGCGAGGTGTTCTGGTGGCCGGGGGCTCGCGCGCGTGGCCGGGGTGGCGCTTTTATAGGGACAGGAGGGGCCTGGTTAGCGTGCGGGGCGGAGCGCGGCAGCGGCGGGCACTGGCCGCGGCGGGCGGCGACAGAACGCCGGCGCGGCGTGCGGCGAGCGGGCGCGGGCGACTGGGCGGCCGCGATTGTGGCGTGGGCGCGAGGAGATAGCGCGGCGTGCGGATTGGGGAGCAGCTGCTGCAGCGGCTCGGGCGGAGGGCAGGCGCGGCAGCTGGCGGGGCGCGGGGGCCGGGGCGGCACGGCGGAGCGCGGCCACTGGGCGAGCGGGCGGCGGCCTGGGCGCGGCAGCGCACGCGCGGGCGGGGACTGGCCGCGCGGCGTCGGGGCGGGGCAAAGCCGGCCGTGGCGGGGTGGTGCGGCGGCCACTGGCCTGGCGCTTCGCGCCGGTCAGGCGACGCCGGCCACCTGGCGCGCGGCGGGCGGGCGAGCGCGCGCGGCGCGGCAGAGCAGAGGGGGAGGCGCCAGGGACCGAAATGCAAAAATTCGAAAAAGTTCAGGGGGCTGGGTGCAAACAGGGCGTTTTCTCCTCTTTCTGATTTGAATTTCAAAAACTTTTGAACACGAAAGTTGCTCAAAATAAAAAGTTCTACAACTTTGGTTTCAGGCAAAATTTCATTTGGCTTATGGTTTTAAAGTTAATTTAAAAGTTTCAAATGTGCCCAAATGTGCCCAAATTAAATTTGAATTCCAACTGAACCCGTTTTAAGTCTTTCCACCCTCTCGTTAGTTGGTTTAACACAGATTTAGGCTAATGACATTGATTTTGGGATTTTTAAATTACCAGGGTTGTCACAGCTCCTGTTCGGGTTATCGCCCTGGTGCGGTTCGCGCGGCGTGCCAGTCAATCTGACCTGTTGATTGACAAGGAAATAGAGTATTAAATTCCAGGCACGTCGATCGGCTGGATTTCCGATCTGTCCTGAGGAGCGCGTCGGCGGCAAATCGGCCGATTTGCTGTAGAGATGATTGGCTATGGGTCAGCCGATGATCGTATAGTAATTGTAAAGAGAACTGCTGGAGCAATCTAAACAATTACTATAGAAGCAGCACTTGAAACAGATCTAATCGGCTATATGGCGATGAATCGAAGGAGAACAATGACGAAGCCGATTACCCTGATCTCAAGCTGGATAACTGGTGATAATACTAGAATAACAGGTAAAACTTGCAATTCTAGTAAATATCGATAACTTGTGAATAAATCCAAATGAAACCACAGCGATGCGCCCGTAGTTAAAGCTCGGATATTACTCAATAAGCGGAACCTACCAATTGGCCGGAGATCAGGTTGATGCAGCCCTGCCAATCCGTACGAACTCGTGAAAGAAGAAAATATTGGCGAAGTCGCCGACTTGAAAAGTAAAGTACTGGTAAAAAGTAGAAGTGTTTTTGTTGATTGATGTTGGTTTTTTTTTGCAAAACCCTAGCGACTCCTATTTATACCCTGAAACTAGGACTCCTGGTCGATTACGACTTGTTACAACCTTATTTAAAACAGGAAAACTACTATATCTATAATAACTTTAAAAAGGAAACGGACTCCCGCAGAATCTTCCGCCGCCGTTTCCTAATCCAATCAGGGCCTCTTCAATTGCTTTCCGGCCGATTTAGCATGCCGTGTTGACCAGCTTTTGACTAGGATCTTCTAGAATAATCCTATCCTGTTGGCATAGGCTGCGCCACCAATCGGCCGATTTTCAACTGTTACCCCGATCGGCCGATTCCTTACTGTAGCTTTCAGATCCGCTTCGTCGGCCAATCTTCTCCTCCTGACGCCGATTCAAAACGTGTCAAAATCTGGCGTCAACACATGCCCCCCAGTTTCGGAGTAAAATATAACTTTTTCTTCGAAACTCCCTCTTTAATCTTTTTCTCCGAAACGGGCGCAGTAAAAATCTCCTTCTGTTCCGCGGCACAATGATTGCAATTTCCTCGAACCGAGCGCGCGAAACGACCGCTCCCCTGGAACTCGCGTAGACGATGCGGTAAAAATACCATCTTTGCCCTTACCCCCTTATCTCTCTTAAGTACTGGTTTTCTCCGCCTCTCCTCCTCCACGAATCCAGCATCCTTTCTGCCGCATTACTGTTCATCTTCCTCCAAGTTCTTTCGATTTCCAAGCGCTCCCCCTTCTCCGGCGACCTCGTCCGCAGCTTGCTCCGACCCCCAATGGCATCTCCGTCGGCGACCACCCCATCTACAGAGGCTCCATCGGCTGCTCTTTTGGTGGCGGCGGCCCAATCGGCGGCTTCTCCAGCGGCGTCATCGGCGACGAGGGCTTCCATCCCAGAGGTAAATGCCCGAAAATTTTTCCCTTTTCGCCTTGCTGCTTCAGTATTTTCCGGTCCCTTTCTTAGTTTCTTCCCTCTTTCCCTTTCTTTTTAGGCCCTTAGGCACAGGATCACCATTCCTCTCTCAGAGTCTCCTGACCTCATCTGTCTAGGCCCTATGGGGAGCCCTGATCCAACGGATCTAATCAGTTTAGAAACTCACAGAATCCCCTTTAAGCAGTCACCCATGGATTTAGATCACTGGGTAGGCGCATTCAGATCCTGGCCGAATGAAACACCCTGGTGGAGAGAATGGTACCAGAGGGTAACCGGGTCTTGGAAAGTTCAATGGGAAGAACTAAAAATCGGCCAGTGCATAGATTTGTCCCTGTCTCAGATGGAAAAGAACGAACCTTTGGTTATGGCAGCCTCTTACTTCTGGTCCGATGCACTTAACGCATTCCTTTTTGGACATGGACCTATGACCCCAACCTTGGCCGATGTCTTACTGCTGACCGGCCTAGATGTCTCCTCCGCCGATACCCCCTTCAATTACCTGTTCAAGCCATCTCATCGGCTAGACACCAAAGGAATCGGCGGGTGGAAAGGATACATCAGTAAGAACATGAAGACAGGAACAGTCTCACAGAGAGAGCACACCGCCTTCTTGATGATGTGGCTGGAGAAACACCTCTTCTGTGGCAGAGCGGTCGGCCCCTCTTCCAATACTCAAGCTTTGGCAGAGTCTCTCGCACAAGGATCGGCCGTCCCCCTGGGTAAACATTTGCTGGGATCGGCATACCATATGATGCATCAAATCGGCGCCAAGCTGTCGAAAGGAGAGCCGATAGGGAATCCAGGCGGCCCCTGGTGGTTCATCACCCTCTGGCTCAATCTACACATGAGCAAGGTCTCTCAGCAGAGGATAGAGACAAAGACCTTTCCCAACATTGAGTCAGAGGAGAATCCATCGGTCCGTCGCCGCTGCAGATCTGTCGGAGAGGCGGCATCGGCCTTTCCTGGCTGCCAGTTCACCGCTACCCGGGTAGCCGAATATTTCAGATGCTTCTATAATGGACTTAGCGAGGAGATGATCACCTGGTATCCATATCAAACCGCGGAGCCGATTTTTGAATTGCCTATATGCTTCGACTTCTCCACCCATACATTTGACAGAGAGTTGATGGATGTCTTGATTAAGCCGGGAATTCTGCCGGCTAACTTCTTCTCGGGGAAGGACTCACCCACTTATGAGTTCTACTGCCCGTCAGCTGCAGCAAGGCAACTAAGTTTTGGCCAATTGCCGATCCGAGTATTTCGCCGGCCAAGCAAAATTTAGAGACGGATTAACCTCTAGTCTCGACTACAGCCGATTGTGTGATTTAGTACCTGACTCCAGCACCATTGACTTGAACGGCTGGTCAGTTGCCTCTTTCGCCACCCAACAGTACAAATTATGGTGGGCAGAATGGAAGCAGCATCTTTTCTGTAAATCCCCATCAATTTACTGCAACATTCTGGACCCAGAGAACATCGACCCAAATGCTGCGGTATGTCCTTTTCTTTTCAGCCGATTTCAATGTTGTACTATCATCTTGCTGTTAACTTATGTTTACCTCTTCAGTCTGAAAGCCATGCTCCCCCAACACGGAGCCGAAGCGGCCGACCGATTGATAGCCATCATCAATACATAGTGCAGCCACTCATCGGCTTCCATGCTCCATCTATCAGAGATATCTCCACCGGCCGATCAAGACGAGCGCCCAAGAGACCAACACCAAAGATATCCAGCCGTCGGATGCGGGCTCGCATTGAATCGGCCGGTCAGACAACAATAGCATCGGCTGAAGTCTCTCGTATCGGATCGGCTAGCCAGATGGCAGCAGCATCGGCCGAGGCCCCCCGTGTTGGATCGGCTGATCAGATGGGAGTGATGCGCGCCGAGACCCCAGATCCTTCACCTCCATCAGTCGTCGAGACGGCCGATCCCCAAGTCGCTGCCGAAGCCGGGGCTGCTGCAGCATCACTCTTAGTAGAAGCTGTCCAGGTAACTTTATTTATCTCATGTATTCCCCAAAAACCTTCTGCTGACATCAATTTCATCCCTTTACCAGGCTGCACGAGTTGTCCCACCACAATCTCCACGGCTGTCGGCCACGTCTCAAGTAGGGACTGAAACTACAGCAGCTCCTGTTGCCGAGGTAAATGATCTCTTACCCTGCATCCTTAATATTCAGGAAACTTAACCAATTCTGATGCAGGTTGACTTGGGTACGCCGATTGTAACTCCACAGCTGGAATCGGCCGGAGAACACGCAGAGGCATGTCAAATTCCCACTACCATCTTATCTCATTTTCCCATAGTATCCTCACGAGCATTTATATCTTTCTCAGGAAGCTGGCCCAAGCGGAGCACCAATAATGATCGAATCTTCTTCTTCTGGTGAACCCAGTGCACCAATCCCTGAAACAAGGGAAATACTTCCACCGGCGCAGGCAAGAGAGATTCGTTTCAAAGAGGTAACAATCTTACCATCAGAATTGGCCGATTTCCTTTCACTACTTGCTTACCCTCTGCTTCATTCCCTTACAGGAGCAAGATTCTCCCAACAATAGTATCTTTTCTTTCGCTGTCTCCTTGGCCGATGAAGAGGAAACTGCCTCACATGTGGTTCCACCGAGTTCTGCCTCCGACGATGTCCGCTCTAAGCTCGAGAGCATCCGTACTCTCCTCCAAGGTGACATCGGTCGACTGGTGAAAGATGCATCGCCGATCCGACAACTTTTCAATGAGGTTGTAGATCACATCCCAGAAGAAGTGTCGGAAGACTTGGGGTATGCTGCCTATATAGAGGGCATGCGGATTCCGGTCTCGCGGGCGCTGCGACGTATGGCCGATCACGCTCAGATGGCCAAAACTCAGGAGGAGGTTGACTCGTACAAGCACCAGGCCCAGGAAGTACATCACAAAATCAACTTCCTCGAGAACTGCCGTCCGGACATCGTTGGCACAATAAATCGGCTGAAACGGAGGAGAGCAGAACTAGCCAAGGAGATGGAACAGATAACCAAAGAGATAGCCGCTGAAGAGAAAAAGCTCCAAGAACTCCCAACCATGATCAGCGAGCTGAAGCAAAAAAGACAACATCTGGCCCGTGAAACAATAAGACTCCGTCGCCGCGTGTCAGAAGTGTCAGGATCGGCCGAAAGTGATCAGAGGATAGTAGAATCGGCCGATCAAATTAGACAACGAGCGATTGTAGCCATAGATACTTTCCTTGGGCTGTAATCAATATGTTAAACATTATTGTTCCTTGATGCCACCGCGCCGATCTGGTTTTGAACTGCTTCATGTAATCCGTAATTTCCACTTAATAATGAATCCCAATATCTCCTTTTGTGCTCAGAATCCCAATCGGTACCAACGTGCGTCGGCCTTGATCTGATACTATTTCTCGAATTTCCCATCTCTAATGAATTGGCCGACGTGAACCCATGCCTCAGCTTCTCATCCTTTCGAACGAGCTGAATCTTCAGAGCCGACTGCTTGGATGGGCTGTAGACCGAAATCGGACACTTTCAGGAAGTCAGTGTCCCAAGTCCTGCCAGATATACATTTGACGTGTTCGCAGCTCCACTATTGTGTGTCGGCCGCTGCAACGCTGTAAACAGAATCGGCAGCTACTATCTCTGTACTGTCGCCGACCCATTGCACAAGGCATTGATGCATAGTAGATGGGACACAGCAGTTCGCATGTATCCAGTCGCGACCAAGCAGCATATTATAGGACCCTTTGCCATTAATGACGAAGAAAGTAGTGGGGAGGGTCTTACTGCCGATGGTGAGGTCGACGCAGAATGCCCCGCGGGCAGGCGACACGTTGCCTTCGACATCCTTCAGCATCATGTCCGTCTTGGTGAGGTCGTCATCGCCCTTGCCCAGCTTGCGGAACATGGCATACGGCATGATGTTGACTGCCGCGCCTCCATCTACCAGTAGTCTGGTGACGGGTCTTCCGTTGACATAGCCCTTGAGAAACAGCGCTTTGAGGTGCTGTCGTTTTTCTTCCTCTGGCTTTTCAAACATAGCCGTCATCGGCTCTAATACCAGTTGTGCCATTTGCTCTTCCTCTGTATTTGTCACTTTGTCCCGATCGCTTGGCGCCATGAACTCCATCGGCAGTATGAAAACCATATCGATTTCGGCCGCCGATTCTTGTTTATCCGTTTCTTGATCGCTTTTCTTTGGGCGCCAAATTCGAGATTTCACGTTCCTTCTCTCTGGCACCTGTCTCCGTTCTTCTTCTTGATGCTCCCACTGGCGTAGGCGTTGGATCCTCCGCTTTTGGGATCTGGATAGGCCGTCAGGACACCACTTGGGATTCACTAGTTTGGCCGATGATTTAGCGTGTCCCCAATCTGGTTCCGTTCCTAGGGGATCTTCGTCTGACACCCTATCATCGGCCATCTCTTCCAGCCGATCGTGCCCCCCAGTCCATCTTGCTGGCCGATCTTGCTTTTTGACCTACCGTACTGGTCAACTCTGCCCCCCAGCCGATCATGCACCGAAACGCGCCGTTCCTCGCGCCGATTTCTGTTGATCGGCTCTAATCCTCTGTCCCTAGAGTGTGGCTTCGGTCGATCGTTGCGGTTTGATCCGTTGCACTCCGGACAGTTATCGGCAGAGGGCAATCTGATATCGTTCTCCCAGCAGTGGATGAAGAAGGGACACTGCCAGTGATCTTTGCGCCGGCGTATCATCTCTTCCTGGTGTTGCGCTTGTTCTTGCTGCCGCCGATATTTACTGAGTAGAAATCGGGAGGTGACAGGCCTGTGTGGTCGTTCTGGTCCTCGCCTGTTCCTTCTGATTTCTTCCGTCGTGATCTGCCTCCTGGGATCGACAACGCCGTCTTTTCTCGCCGATTCTGACGTCAGCACCCTGGTTTGACTTGATTCTTCTCCAGCGTTGACCGTGTTGGCCGGGAAGGGGTGCTGGTCTATCTTCATCGGCATTGCCGATTTGGTTGGAGTCTCAAATCTGAGCCGCCCCTGTTCAATGGCCGATTGTATCTGCTGACGGAAGACTTTACATTCATTGGTGTCATGAGAGGTAGCGTTGTGCCACTTGCAGTACTTCATCTTCTTCAGCTGATCGACCGTAGGGATGGTGTGATGTTGCGACAGCTTAATCTGTCCCTCCTGAAGCAGGAGATCAAAAATTTTATCGGCCTTGGACGTGTTAAAGCCGAATGTCTCTGGCTCCTTCTTACCAAAGGGGCAGGATATTGGTTTTTTCCCTTTTACCCATTCCGCCAGGCCGATTTCTTCCTCCGCGTCAGATTCAGATCCCTCCAAGTACGCCACCTTCTTCTGGAAGCTCCTCCGCTGTTCAAGCGGTCGGATCTCCTGCCCTGACAATCGGTGGACGATTTGACTCGGGCTCTCAAACTCTTGGGCAGCATATCTCTCTCTGATTTGCGGTAAGAGGCCCTGGAAAGCGATATCGGCCAACTGTGCATCGGTCAGAGCCAGGCTGTAGCACTTGTTTTTGATCTCTCTGAACCTCTGTATATACCCTGTCACCGGCTCATCGTTCCACTGCCTGAGGCTGGTTAGATCCGAAATCTTCATCTCGTGTACTCCTGCATAGAAGTACTTGTGGAATTGTTTCTCCAGATTGGCCCACGTGACGATAGAATTTGGCGGTAAAGTGGTGAACCACTGGAAGGCCGATCCGGATAGAGATGATGAAAATAACCGTACCCTCAGAGCGTCTTGTGTGGCGGCTTCACTGCACTGGATGATGAATCTATTGATGTGTTCCACAGTGGATGTGTCATCCGTCCCTGAGAACTTGGTGAAATCAGGAACCTTGTAGCGGTGTGGGAACGGCAACGAGTCATAGGCCGATGGATACGGCGTCTTGTAAGTATAAGTTTGAACTTTCGGCTTCAGCCCAAACTGATCCTGGATTACTTCTGCTATTCTTGCCATCCAGTCCACCTGCTGCTGATGAACAGTTGTTCGCGGCGCGGGCACGTGTTGAAGGGCTGGTTCGGCCAGGTGATGAATCGGTGAAGTTTGCTGAGCGGCCGATAACTACTGGCGAAACGCGTCCGCACCCCCTTCGTACGTCGTTGCTGGCACCGTGCCTCTGAATGCCTCCACAGTGCTTGCCCCCCTGCCGATTTCTGGTAAAATCGGCTGGTACTGAGAGACCACCGGCCGGGCGGCCGATTGGTACGGCACCTGAAACGGATAAGTGCCATGCCGGTTCGCTGGCTCGGGGAAATACGTCGTGGCTGATGCCCCCCAAGGCACTGAGCTCGTAGGCAGTGTTTGCACAGAAGCCATTTGAACGGGTTGAAGCGGCGCCCGCGATGGGAGACATGGTGCACCGTTGTATCTTGGAGACGCCGGAAGTGGTGGAGAGTTGTATCCTTCGCGCTGCGTCAATATCGGCTGAGAAGCCGATTGGGATGTGTACGGTAAGCTTCTGGCCGGCAAGGTAGTTGGAGGGGCATATGCCGGTCCCTGATAACCTTGGACGGCTCCGCTGGCCAGAGAGTTGACGACGGCGTTGTACACCGTGTTGCTCATCACCGAGGATTGGTCAATGAACGCTTGATACACGGACTGTTGAATCATCTCTGACATCTTGCCCGAGTCTTCAGCAATGGTGATGTGGCGAGGTGCTGGAATAGGAGCTTTCTTAACTGCTTCCCCACTTCTGGTACGACTGAACGACTGGAGGTATATCTTCTTGTAATCTTCTGATGTTTGGCCAATTCCTCCCTCTGGTCGTCCTTGAGATCAGCTTTTGTGACCCCAATGATGTTGCTGTCAGAGATTTCTGCGTTGTTCGACATATCAGGTCTTGGATGGTCCCACCGGGCGTGCCAAAAGTGTGTTGGCGCTAAAATCGGCCGGATAGGAATCGGCCGATGGGTCTTCAGCGTCGGACACACGACCCGGGAGAATCTGCTTAGCTCCTGTTCGGGTTATCGCCCTGGTGCGGTTCGCGCGGCGTGCCAGTCAATCTGACCTGTTGATTGACAAGGAAATAGAGTATTAAATTCCAGGCGCGTCGATCGGCTAGATTTCCGATCTGTCCTGAGGAGCGCGTCGGCGGCAAATCGGCCGATTTGCTGTAGAGATGATCGGCTATGGGTCAGCCGATGATCGTATAGTAATTGTAAAGAGAACTGCTGGAGCAATCTAAACAATTACTATAGAAGCAACACTTGAAACAGATCTAATCGGCTATATGGCGATGAATCGAAGGAGAACAATGACGAAGCCGATTACCCTGATCTCAAGCTGGATAACTGGTGATAATACTAGAATAACAGGTAAAACTTGCAATTCTAGTAAATATCGATAACTTGTGAATAAATCCAAACGAAACCACAGCGATGCGCCCGTAGTTAAAGCTCGGATATTACTCGATAAGCGGAACCTACCAATTGGCCGGAGATCAGGTTGATGCAGCCCTGCCAATCCGTACGAACTCGTGAAAGAAGAAAATATTGGCGAAGTCGCCGACTTGAAAAGTAAAGTACTGGTAAAAAGTAGAAGTGTTTTTGTTGATTGATGTTGGTTTTTTTTTGCAAAACCCTAGCAACTCCTATTTATACCCTGAAACTAGGACTCCTGGTCGATTACGACTTGTTACAACCTTATTTAAAACACGAAAACTACTATATCTATAATAACTTTAAAAAGGAAACGGACTCCCGCAGAATCTTCTGCCGCCGTTTCCTAATCCAATCAGGGCCTCTTCAATTGCTTTCCGGCCGATTTAGCATGCCGTGTTGACCAGCTTTTGACTAGGATCTTCTGGAATAATCCTATCCTGTTGGCATAGGCTGCGCCACCAATCGGCCGATTTTCAACTGTTACCCCGATCGGCCGATTCCTTACTGTAGCTTTCAGATCCGCTTCGTCGGCCAATCTTCTCCTCCTGACGCCGATTCAATACGTGTCAAAATCTGGCGTCAACAATAGCAACTATAAACTAAATCAAAGGCCAACTGCACCGCATAAAATTAATTGCTAGCTCAAGTTGAAAATTTCTAAACTTTAAAAAATTGCCAAAATTCCCCTCCCCTCCCCTCACTCGGTTGCTATGAACAGTGCTGAGTTCATGGCAGGTCGGGGAGGAGGAGGGGGGCTGCTATATATATATATAGGCACCGGAATTAGTACCGGGTCGTGGTATGACCCAGTGCTGATGGTTAATCATTAGCGCCGGGTCATGCCACGACCCGGCACTAATACCGCTGGAGGTATTAGCATCGGGCCGTAGCTTGAACCGGTGCTAATGTCCGCTCTATGAGCAAGCAACGGGTCATGCCACGACCCGGTGCTTTTGTCCAGAGAGACCTTTGGCAACGGATCGTGACACAGGTCCTCTCTGGACCAGCCACCGTTCCAGCCGGTACTGATGCAAGCATCAGTACCGGCTGCAACAGCAGCTGGTACTTTTAGCCTGGATCTTTAGGCCGTTTTCCAGTAGTGGTGATAGGCGCTATATGCCCATCACTTTTTCCAATCTTCAACATCACTATTGACATTTCTCCACGTAGTGTAGTATAAAGTAATCAACTAATAAATGTTATTGCAAAAACGCATATGTAGCATAGAGGGGTGGTCATTTGAGCTGCTGCTGCTACTTTCCGGGCTTCTTCCACACCCAAAACTTGAGACGGCCGTGCTGTCCATCTGGTGAGAAATGAGAACACCTGCTTTACTTTGGTGTAGTTTTTGTTTGATTTCCTCTCTGATCTCATGTCAACGGTTGTGATTGTTCTTGCAGCTTCAACATTAGTACCTTCGCATTCATGGTCTCATCTGGATTTGGTGTGGCCATAAGGTTGGTCAGCAACACACTATAGTTTCAAGATACAGAATTACAGATGATGCATTATTGACCAAAATGGCCACATATTGCACTATTCACTTGTTATTTCTTCATTTCTAATTCTCATTCAATTTCCAACGTTTGTAAGTAAATAAAGATTCTACCATGCATGTTTGTACACAGCATACGTGTTTCGAATGAGCTCGGCGCAGGGCGGCCACATGCTGCCCATCTGGCGACACGTGTTGTCAAGCTCCTCGCATTTTGTGTCGGAATGTTCCAAGGAATTATGGTGGTGCTATTACGCAACATACTGGGTCATGCATACAGTAACAACAAAGAAGTGACCAAGTATACGCATAGAATGCTGCCCTTCGTTGCAGCATCTATCATCCTTGACTGCCAGCAGTGTGCTCTTTCAGGTAATTGAGAATTAAAATTAACCAGCACAACCATATGTGTCATTGGCAGCAGGGAGTTTCATATATTTTGCTATTGGACATGAAAAACTGAAAGAAAGAAAAATCTTTGTTGTTGGACACTAACATTATGTATGTTTGCAGCATCGTGTGCATCATGATATCACTAACAATTGATCTATAGGTGTTGTTAGGGTTGCGGCTGGCAAAAGAGAGGTGCTTTCATCAACCTTGCTGCCTATTACCTTGTTGGAATCCTTGCAGCAGTCATTTTCGCCTTTGTCTTCCACCTTAGAGGAATGGTATTTACTTGGGTTTAGGTTAACTTTTATTCATGTTTCTTATTATTGTGAGGGGTTTAAATGAAAATATGGTTTTCTGATCAATAGGGACTTTGGTTTGGACTCTTGCGCGGATTGGTGGTGCAGACTATCTTGCTTCTCTCCATTACTTTATGCATGAATTGGGATAAAGAAGTAAGCTTGGAGTTGAGTTGCACTGCATTTGATTTGATCATAGTCATTCCTATTTTTTTTCTCAAAGTTTTCACTTTGGCCTCTAGGCATTGATGGCAAAGGATAGAGTATCCAGCTCTACTCCTGTTCCTGCAGAGATGTCAACATCGAACAAGTCAATGGAAGTTTGAGGCACCAGAAACAATGCTTCTTCTGATCATTAATGGCCTTTCCATCCTAACCGAATGTATATTTATGCTTGCCAATTGATTTACACTTGGCCTCTACTTTAGAAAAAGGACAGCCAATCTTTGATATAAGGTTCAAACAGAGTTGTGGTCGTAAATGAAAATTTTTGAAGATAGGTATATATGTGATTTATCCTAATTTAAATGCTAAACGCTGTCTTTTTGGAGTAATATTACTAAAAAAATTGTGTACTGACCTGGTGGTATAAATAAATAAATAATGTACATGAAGTGGTGGTATGGATGCAAATTTCCCATCAAACTTCCACCAGCATTAGTCCAACATTCACAAGGGTAGTTCGATTTAGGAATGGAACTCTTAGCAGTTCTTTGAAAAAGCAATTCATGCATTGGAAATCAGTCGATGTAGCATTCACTTGGCTGTGTTAATTAAATTGCCTAAACAACATTTTGGTCCATTTAAATGCTACACAATGGGTAGTCGTCTTTGTTTGAGTGGTCCTTTAACCCATTAAAATGGCCATTTAGCCTGATTAAATGATTGTCTTGCTCAATTTGCTCAATAATTGGCTAAACCATGGGCCACCGACTATTTAACATTTACTTGAGCACTAATTATATGCAACCAACTACAGTATCCATTGTACTTCTTACGTATTGTTTTATTTTTAAATATACTGATTTTCCATGAGAGCATGTTATTTTTGTGGTTTGAGTTCCGCTGATCATGAGGAAAGTATGGTTCCCACACCAATCTCTATGTTAAAGTAATGTCAATAGGAAAGCTCTGTACTCAATATACTTGACTCCGGCTATCAAGTTTTCAATTATAAGTTCATGAATCAATTCCACTAGTACTCCCTTACTTTATTCTATGTCAAAGTAGTCTAGGTTCAATTAAATTTATAGAGAAAAGTATTAGCATCTAACACATCAAATAAGTAAATTATGAAAATATATTTTCTAATGGATCTAATTATTCTCATTTGACATTCAAAATATTATTAGTATTTTCAATAAACTTGATCAAATTTAAAATAGTTTGACTTAGGACAAAGCAGATGGATATTTTGGTACCCAATTCTTAACTAGATACATATGTCTCGAATACGGAATGTTCTTCTTGCCACTTGCGAAATCAGATAATATTGATTATCCATATCCAATTTCCATGCCTACATGTAACTACGGGAATGGACCACCAATAAACAGCAGTTGGGAAATTCTATGGTTGATAGGAATTTACCTTAAGATGACCGGGTGGTTGCCTATCAAGTGAACAGGTGGGAAGGATCAAAGCTCACTTGCTTCAAGCTACAGTGTAGTTATTGTCCATATTGACGCAGATGACAATGCAAATGATGCATGCACTAGGAACTGTTTAGTAAGAACTTTAGCACAAATAAGCTGCCACTGGACAGAGGGCTTTAGGTGGAGGAGAGGACATCGCACAAGAGGGGCGTGAACAAATGAGTGAATCGAGTGTTATGCGTGGCGAGAATGCAATGTCATATAATACAACATTTTGATGAGGGTGTTATAGTGACAAGGATGCATTGTTATAAAATTCAACATTCTGATGACCCGAAATAAAGTAATAAAGCAGATATGTCACACCCAATTCTAGAAAGAACCAGATGCATCTCATATGTGCGCCAGGATCATGTTCACACACATATGGTAGACGGAAAGTGTAATATATCAAAGACAATGCTCAAAATGTAACTAAATAAAGTATTTAACAATATTACACTCCATATAAAAGAGACACAAATGTCTTTAAACGATAAACCGTTATACCCTATACGAAGTCTCCAAAAACTCCATCTTCCACAGGCGATGACTGGTGAACGCAGAGCCTAGAACTCCTCGAAGTCGTCGAAGATCTCTTCTTCAAATTTCTCTTCTGAACAGCAGGGGCAAGGGTGAGTACTCTTATAGTTGGTACTCAGCAAGTGGGGTGAATATGCAAGGCCATCAAGGATAGGCTAAGGTTTGCAGCAGCGGTCACTTTTAGTTGGTCAAATATTTATTAACAAGCACCTATTAACTAGGTTTAAGTTTATACCAACCCACTTTAGTAAAAAAAATAACATAACGGTACCAGCAACAATAACATAATCCACGAACCATAAATTAATTAATCTTCAAGTTTCATTATCATGTGAGGGTCCAAGCCACTCTTAACCGTGAGTATGGCTGTTATAACAGTTTTACACTCTGCAGAGGTTGTACACTTTACCCACAAATCGTGTTCCCCTGAGTCGCCCGGGTTTGCAAGGCCCTTAAACACTTTCAAGGTGAGTGGCGAGGGTACACTACGAAGCCTTTACAAAGACATGTCGAGAGCTAGGCAGCCCGCTAGAGTTTCAGTAGCAGTGTGGTCCATAAACCTCCCTAATGGTCAGCTCCTTAGCAAAGGCAGCTACCCCAAGAGGATCGGGCTATGAACCCTATCACCGACCCCCTCCTTGCCCTTTCGGTAAGGCCACCAGCAAACTACACATCTAATTAATTGGCTAAGGTCAGAGCCATATGACTTTGTGGTTGCACTGTTCATTTGGGTGGTTCTCCATGTTCCCATTAAACAAAGTTGATCTTGAAATTACGCGATATAGCAACAATATGAAACGTGACCATAATCATCATAAGAGTAAACCAATACCAATCCCAAAGTTTGCAACTAAGCGTGACTACCCAACATGAAAAGTAAACCCAGGTGTTTCAAGGTTTTGGGTAAAAGGCTAGGTATGTCCTTAGCATAGGTAACCCATCAAGTTTATGCAAGCAACATTAAAGTAAAGTTATTTATCATGCTATTGTTGGGATAAGATAGAATATGCAGGGGGGAGAAATCCACTTGTCTTCTTCAAACAGCTGTTGGTTCTCTTCCTCGTAAGCTTGCTCTTGGTTTTGCTCGAACGTCACGTTGTCTACGCGATCACACAAACAAGTATACACAAACAAATAAGAAACAGTACAACCAGAAAGTAAAAAGATGATAAGGTTGTAGTTCATGAGGCAAGGATCGCGTGGGCGCAAGAATCGTTGAAATCGGAGTTGAAACGATGAAGATATGGCTAAAACAGTGATCTAGGGACCTATCTGCGAGAGTTTTGAACTTTCAGGGGCTAAATCTGAAGAAAGCAGGGGCTAAAATATAATTAAGCCTTAAACAGAGGGTCGGGGTGCAAAACTAGAGGTTATGGACGGCGAGTACTAATTCTAGAAAGGTCAGGGGTCGAACAAAAAAAAAAGCTCAACTTTAATTATTTTTCTACTGATCTGGACTGCGAATTGATTTCTGGAAAACCTAGGGATCTTTCTGCAAAAGTTCCAGGGACGGTTAGGGTCGGATGAATCTGGTCCGTTAGATCAGAATCGGGCGGCGGTTTAAGGGTCAGGCGAATCGGCGGTGTAAAGAGAAGGTCGGGCGAATCGGCGGAGTAAAGAGAAGGTCGGGCGAATCGGCGGAGTAAAGAGAGGGTCGGGCGAATCGGAGCTTTGCTGGTCATCGGCGGCGAGCGAGTGCGGCGGCGGACGGCCGGTGCTTCACCGAATCCGGTGTTCCGGGACTCGGTTCAGGCTGGGTTTATGCCGGGAAGGGAGGGGGCGGCACGGCGAAGGTGAGGGTGGTCACGGGATGGCTGTGCGGCGGCTGTAGACCGGCGGCCACGGCGGCAGGCGGAAACAGATCTCCGGCGAGGAATCGGGTTTGCGGCAGAGCAAGAGAGAGAGGGGAATCTTGTGCGGCTTGATGCTCACCAACTCGCGGAACTCTGGCGAGAGTTGAAGGTGGCGGAGAAGCAGTGGAACGGCGAGTCGACGGAGAGGCGGCGACACGGAACGGCGGCGTTCCTCCGGTGTGCGACTTCCAGCGGCGTGCGACGGTGTTGAGTAGAGGAAAGGGTTTGAGGATGGCTCTGGGTGCAAAGCGGGGCTCCGGCGGGGTTTTATAGGGGCGGATTGGCCGGGAATAAGGAAGGCGGCGGCTCTTGCAAAGGAAAGGGCGGAACTGCGGCTAGTAAGGTAAGCCTGCATCGCGGGGAAGGAAAGAGAGACGCGGGCGACGGCGTGGAGTCGATCCGGACTCGGGGTGAGGAAGGAAGAAGGAAGGAGAAGGAGCGCGAACGACGGCGCAGCGCGCCTGCTGTCGCGGCGGAGAAAGGAAACAGAGGAGCGGGAGCGGTGCGGAGCAGAGGAAGAAGAAAGGAAAGAAGAAATAAGACGCCGAGAGATGGGTCTCAGCTGTCGGTGAAAGAAAGGGTCGGGTGAGCGGATTGGGCCGCTGAGTTGGGCCGGGGGAAAAGGAAAGAAGGAGAAGAGAAGGAATGGGGTGGATGGAAAGAAAGAATAGGAGAAGAAAAGAAATAAAGATGCATGCATAATTTTATTTTATAACTTTTATAAAAATACTTTTAGAATTTTGATTCCTATATTTTTGGGTGTTACAAGATATAATGAAACATACGATACTTCCTCATCCCAAATTATTAGTCATTTTGATTTTTTTAGATGCATAGTTTTTATTATGCATCTAGATATATACTAGACAAATATGCTTGTGCGTTACTACAGATAAAAAATTGTATAGATATCGGAAGGGATTTACGTGATCGAGTCGTGGATGGAGGGCTTATCCGACTCGCATACGGAATGGACCAAGGTCCATATATCGATGATAGAAGTTGGACCAACGTGGAAACGTTACACGCTTTAGAAATATAAAAATATTACATCCAGATGCATAGCAAAATTTACATATTTAAAAAAATTTAAATAACAAATAATTTAAAATGAAGCGAGTACAAGATAATAGCATCCATGACCGCTGGACTAGGAATTTAATGAAATTATGGAGCGCTTGATTTCGCCCATTTCTTTAGGGAGGCAAGAAGTTATTCATTCCGAGAAAAAGGAAATCCAATCAACATCACCCGTTGATCCTGATTTCCCAATGGATGGTCGTCTCCCGTCCGTGGTAACAAATCCTTCCACCCTACCCGACGCAGCCAACCAACAAGAGGAAAGCGAGCGAACGACCCCGTCGCCCTCTCTCTCTCTTCCGCCTTGCGTGTGCGCAGCCGCAACTTTTCCTCCTCTCCATCCTCTCCGCGAGGGCGAAACCCCCAAACCCTCCCCTCCTCCACGCCCCCGCCGATCCACCCGTCGGCGATGACGCTGGGCAGCTCCGGCGCCGGATCGAGCGTCGTCGGTGAGGAATCTGCCCCCCTTCTGTTGTTCTTTTTTTGTCCTGACGGGGATTTCAGCCCCGAGATCTCCCGATCAGATCCGGTCTCGCTCTAATTTGGGCGTCGTGCGCCCGTCCCCCGATCTGCCCCCGCGCGATCTGATTCAGGGAGGGGTGGAGATGGACGGGTGTGCGGTGCCCTTTTACGGGTTGGGTCGGACTAATAGTTTGATTGGATGGCGCGACGCGGATAACCTAGATGCGTGCGTAGGTTGCTGCGGGCATGCTGGATTATTAGCCTTTTGAGTGCTTTCGCTGGCTTAGAGGAATTAGTGTTCGTTTTGCTCGGAATATCCCCATGGATTAGATTCAGTGGTTCTTGCTGCAAAGTGAAATTTTTAAGCATTTCGAGTCAATTCATGTGGATCAAGTGCGTGTTGGGGTCAAGTCTCAAGGCGTTGTTAAATTGAATGATCTGGTTCCCTTGTTCTTTTCTCAGTTGTGGGAGTTCTTGCCTGGTAATTCATTGAATTAGGGGTGAACATTGGGGGTTAGGGCTATTGTGGTAGCCCTGCAGCTGGACTGTTTGAGTTTTTATGAAAATTCGATAAGCAGCTGTGTTCTCTTGATCATGAAAATGACAACACGGCTATGATTTTTTTTCTCGTTGAGTTTGTGCCTGATGGCTTGGGAGGTAGAGGTAGACCTAAACTGACTTGGGACGAGTCGGTAAAGAAAGACCTTAAGGAGTGGAATATCTTCAAAGAGGTAGCTTTGGATAGGAGCGCTTGGAGACTCGCCATCCACGTACCTGAAGATCAGTGATCTTTGTTTTTTTTATGGGTTTCATCTCTAGCCTACCCCAACTTGCTTGGGACAAAAGGCTATGATGTTGTTGTTGTGAGTTTGTGCCTGATGGCTGACAGTGGATGCATTTGCATCCTTGTGCTGCCATCGAATCTTCATATCTAGTCTGGTATGATTTTCCGTTAGTACAGGCATCTGTTCTATTCAATAGGGAGCTTGGGTTTCTTAAAGTGCATGGAAAATGTAAGGGGTGAAATGGTGATAACATGTGAAACCTATATATCTTTTGTTTTCTGTCCATGTAGAGAAGGTGGATCTCAGTTTCCATCAACGTCTATGAATTATTGAATTACATAGCAGGAAATGGTTTAACCTTGCTTGTGCATTTTCTTTGGGGAAAAAATGTTTATATACAACCCAAAGATGAGCACCGAGATAAAAGAAGTTCTGTTTTTTCTTTTTTGGGGTCAGTCATGCAAATGTTATGGAAGTAATAACTCACCTTCGCGGTTACATTTGTGTTTCTTTACCTTGTCTGCATACATGTTGTGTGTTGACCATCTTGTTCTTCCTTATATTTGCCCCCATGTCCTTTTCTGCTTCAGTTGAATGCTTTTCTTTAGCATTGTTTGCTTCTTTATATCAAAATGTCTATTTTTCTTTTAACTCGACCAACCTAGGAGGGAATCAGTTGGCATTGTAACTTTTAAATAAGAAGAAATAGGCACCCAAATTCAAGCCCAACAGGACTTGGATGGTCGGTGTACACCCACATCTCCCACCAACTGAGCTAGGCGTAGATTAGCTCTTTATAAACAATCTTAAGGTTTGTGAGCCAAGATAAGACCGGCTCGGGATCATGGGACCCTTTTCTATAAGATAGGAAGGGATCTTGTACAGCCTGTCTTTGATATTAAGAGTATAAGATTGATTTAGTAGATTACGAGTAGAATTCATTGCATTGTCTGCTTATGTAAATGACAAATGATAAAAATTGCAGTTCCTAGAAACTTCAGGCTATTGGAAGAGCTTGAGCGTGGAGAGAAGGGCATTGGTGATGGGACAGTGAGCTATGGAATGGATGATGCAGATGACATCTACATGAGGTCATGGACTGGTACCATCATTGGCCCCCACAATGTGAGAGCACAATCTCATCCTCTTGAGTATTTCCCCATTGCCTTTTTGAAATATGAACGTTGCAACATTACAACTAGTCCTTGTTTGTACAGCTGCATCATTTCGGCTTTACCTAAACATGTCATGTACTCATGTCTAATTTAGTTGTTTCAACCCTTTATTGCTGTTCAACCTTTTTAGTTGTTTCAACCCTTTATTGCTGTTCAGCCTTTAACAGTGTGGGTGAAATGGCTGGTAACAACAATTTGTAGTTGCATAAATAGGATTGAAGTTGATGGTTCTTCCTTCTAGAAACTGAAGAAATACATTTGTAAATCTGTCCCAGTATTTGCAGAAGATACCAAGAAGCACGTAACGAATGTGCATGCTGCTCCTTTCATTGAGTTCCTTAACATATTGTCTAAATCAACTCTACTTTCTATTTCTCTCATCAGACTGTACATGAGGGCCGCATCTACCAGCTTAAGTTGTTCTGTGACAAGGATTATCCTGAGAAGCCACCATCTGTCAGATTCCATTCAAGAATCAACATGACATGTGTTAATCATGAGACGGGAGTGGTAAGACCTCTTTCTCTCTCTTCTCTCTAACGTCCGTGTGAGCATACAGAAGGGGACACACACAACTGCAGTGAATAAATTTCTGTTTTTGGTATATCCATGTAGGTTGATCCAAAGAAGTTTGGTTTGCTGGCAAACTGGCAGCGGGACTACACAATGGAAAACATCCTAACCCAGCTCAAGAAGGAGATGGCTGCCTCGCACAATCGCAAGCTAGTGCAGCCTCCGGAAGGGACATTCTTCTAAAGAAGAGTTGGGTGGCCCATCTTGGGATTCAACAGCAGTAACTGATAAGTTGTTTTAATGGGGGGGAAAACAACTTCTACATCTGGTGCCCGTGCTTGTGTTCTCCAGTTTCTTATGCTGTGTTCTTCAATCTGTGAACAGCTGTGAACAATCGAAGTATCTCCCTTGCAATTTGCATGGTGGCTGCTGGGGATGTTGCAAGTTCCAGGGATGTATCTTGAAACTGTCGTAGTGCCCTGTTTAAGGAATAGACAACATCTCCGTGTTACCTATATAATATAGCCTCTGTGTGCGCGCGTTCTTGCAAGTATGTCTCTCTTCGAAGTGTTGCACAATTGCAGTGCCTTTGGTCTTGTATCTTGCTTTCATGCTTTGATCCCGATTTGGTTGACGTCTTCAGTATCTTATTGCAGAGGATTTGGGCCTCGATGTTCTCCTACTGGTTATATTTTCAGCAAATGCTTCTTAGTAGTATGTTACAAAGACTCGGAATTACTAGTGCCTATTTTTTTTTGTTGAAATGGAGGGATAATGCCCCATTTAGCAATGAAGAGTTGCATGGTCTCGTTTCTTTGCTCAGATTTCTGAAAATCTCAACGAGGATTTCCCAGAATCGGGCCGTTATGCATACCCCCCGACGTCAGCACTTTTGTCATGGGCCGGTTTCCCCATGGATGCGTTTGCGAAATGTTATTTGGTCAATGGGCACTGCAAATTCTGGTTGCCCCATCTGTAGTGCACAGTGTCAATGGATCACACACTGTACATAGTGTGATGCGTTTGCGAAAAGACACTGCTGAAATGTCATTTTCTTGATGGACACTGCAATTTTTTTATCCATTTGTTCGTGTGAACTTCCATTACTGCAACGGAAATTTGAGGACTGCTGCCTGCTTATAAACAAGGGCGTGTGCTAATTCCCTAAATTGCAGGCTAGTTCTTCCCATGGGCATCTTTCACTTTTTAACCTAGAAAACGAAAGTTACCCTAAAGAAATTTAACTTTTAAATTAGGACAAGAATGAGGGCAGTGCCCTTGTTTGGTAGATAGAGGGAATGCCCCCTCTCAATACAGAGTATATCTTGAGGCTGGCTTTGTTTGGATAAATCCATTCCCTCCCAATACGTATGGACCGGAGGGGAAAATAAACTAAATTTACACCTCAATCGGTCGTACAGATTGGATTAGTATGTATCCGAACAAGGTCTGAGTGGGCATCCAAATACTACTTAGGACTAGGGCTTTATGGTACTTGGCTATTTGCATATTAATGTTAAGGAATTCTCAACAGGTAATGGTGCTGGCGGTTTTATTTTATTATTTTTTTTTGGGGTGGGGGGGGGGGGGGGGGGGGGGATGTGGATCAACAGCAAAGTTGACTTAGTTGTATTTGTAGCATATTTTTTTCGCACTACGGCTGCATGCCTGAAAGGTGGAGATGGAATTAGAACCTACCCACCCTTAGAGATTATGCGTATTTTCTCCAGCAGATGTTAGCGGACCGTCAATCTTATTTTAACATGTGTACTATGATGCATCCACGTTGGTTCGTGTATGTGTCCCACGTTGCACACTATCACAAGAGTGTTTCAAGCTGACAGGCTTCCAAGTGGCTGCAAATAATTTTGCAGTTGACGAGATGTGTTGCACTAGTATTTCAAATAACACTAAACTTTTAATCGGCCATGAAAGGGAAAAACAATGTAATCTTCATAACCTTTAAAGTTGCTATAAATACTTGCACTAGGATTACCCGTAATCGCTTCAATCGTTTCCTGAACGTCATTCCACAGTAATTCGTTTGTTGCATATCTTGTCATGTTAACATATCCACCGGAAGAGTTGAGCTGAAAACTCTTTCATTTGCCTTAAATGCCTGGAAACCGAAGTAAGAGCTTATGAACAAGATGAGTAATTGTCAAATATGCTCTCACCTCTTTATCCCAGTTGGTACAAAGAGTAACCGCAAGAAGTAAGACCATCTGCACCACCATTCCACACATCTGTCCGAACCAAAGCCCCTGTATTGAGTCCAAATCGGATTTATTTCTCTCTCTATATATAGGCCTCCAGTTGGTAAGAGAAAAACGACTGAATGTTACCACACTCTCAAGCACATAAAAAAAACTACAAACCTTTCCACCAAGGTGACACAAAAAGGCGAAAAAGAATGCTGAAGGAATGACGATAATGTAGTAGGAAGCAATGCTGATGAAGGCACCGATCTTTTGTTGACCACAACCCCTTATAACACCTACCAGGTCAATTCTCATGAGATGTGTAGAACAAAAGAAGGTACGTTCTAGAAAATTCTTCAAAAAATCAGGAACATCCGATAATCCATTCGTTAGATTATAGTCATCATTTATAATAATAGCCATTAGGTCCGGTTTATTTTCTTAGATAACTTTCCACCTATCTCATTATGAAAATAGTATAAGGTAACACATTAAATCTATATCTAAACTACCCACCTACACAATTATAAAAAATAATCTAAAATAACCCTCTAAATTTGTATCTAAATTACCCGCATATGACATCATTAAAATTGAATTAAAGTAAACCTAATATGCCCAAATTACCTACCATTTTGTTATTAAGAAAATACTCAAAATGATGCGTCGCCATGCACACTGTTGAGAATAAACTGGTGTGATCTCATCTATCGGGTGTCTATTCACCGGTGTCCCTTCGTGGCACCCCTTCCCCATGTATATATGTACAGACTCTTGAGATCAATAACAAGGATTCATTCCTCTCCCATTTTGTGTCTCTTATTTACATTTGAGCACTACTACTCTAAACACGTTATCAGCACTTTCGCTCTCCACCGAGCGTAAAGAAGATGATGAGAACAAAGACAATTTTTTGCCTCACCCAACGTGCGTACAAGGGAGTTCGCGAGAAGATCTAGAGGCATTCTTGCACTGCGACAATGCACATCGTTGCCATGTTTTGGATCGGTGGAGAAGCAAGCAATTTTTGCTTTCACCAATAGAAGAACAGCATCAAAAAAATTTCGTGCGGCGAGAGCGGCAGTTGTGAGTTCGGCCACAACAACAACAGGCATTCTTGCCTCGTTGATGAGAGTTTTCCTGGCTGAATAAAAAAAAAGAAGAAGAAAGGAACATACAACTTCTTCTTGGCCGCTGCATAGCACTTGTTCTTGCCGCTGAGATGAGGCAAAGAAATCTGAGGAGAAGAAAATTGAACATTCTCCACCGACGGGAGTACGGCATCAACTCCAATTAAGATACATGATGTCGAATCGCTTACCATCATTTGATGCGTTTTTGGGAGCATCCATCGGCAAGTTCGAGTGTCAGTGCGCATCACCATGCTGCTGTACTCGCGGCAAGAGGCCGCGCGCCTTGCCGACAGACACCAGCACTCGCGGCCATCGAGCAGCGTCCTTGATGCCTCCCGGTTTTGTGTACTGGGGAAACATCGTCACCCGCCGTGGAGTCCTTCCGCCGGTACTTGGCACCGCCTGGCCTTTTCAATCAGGCCCTTGCTCCTCCATTTTTCAGCAACTGCACCGGTTATGGTACCGGCCTCCACGCATCACAAAGTGGTGGTGGAGTGGTTCTGAAAGTGGGGGCAAGGGGGAAAGGATCTGGTCGGGAGGGGAGGAGCTCCAGCCACCGGAACATCGGATCCGGCTGGCAGAGCAGTAGATTTGCTCGGGGAGGGGGCGAATCGGCGGCGGCGCGGACAGAGAAGCGGCTCGGCGGAGGCGAGGAAGAGAGTAACCGCTCACTCGACAGGGCCTCTGCGGTTTTTCCCATCGCGGGACAGCGAGGCTGCGGCCCGGCGCGGCTGCAAGCCAGCGCGGCGCTAGCGGTGTTAGCCTGTTGTGCCACACCGGCCCGCTAACGCGCCTGCAGGCCGATGCGGGTCGGCAGCTGCTGGCACGTCCGCGGGCCGCCGCGCGCTAGCGGGCGCACTCGCGAGCCTGGACCGACCGTGGGCCGGCGCTGCACCCAAGGCCTGGTGCGGCCTGGTGCTGTTGGCTCCTTCGTGGGTTGGCTGGCCGAACGGTGGCGGGCTGGAATTGGAGAATTTCCGGCCCACCGCCCAGTTATCTTTGTTTTTTTTTAATAAATTTCAATTGCTGCAGTATTGTTATATTTAAGCACTTGTGCTTTTGTTATTTCATACTGCTAATTCATCAGTGGGTATGAGTTCATGTATTTCTACATTGTGACCCCTGATGTTGTTTATTATTATACATAGCTGTTTGTACTTAAGTTTGGTCATTTTCATGTCACTTAAATTATTATATTACCTTGCAAATTTTGGTTCAAGCCCATTGCAAATGCTTTGTTCAATGCAATGTAATTCTCTTATTTGGAATAATTTGTTCCATATTCTTCAATTTTGGTCATACACGAGGAGTATTCTCATACTGGGAATCTACGCCATGTTTCCACGTAGTGATTATTCCTAAGTGAGATTCCAACATAGAATTTGGACAAAGGTCTACACCATTTCTTGTGTTTACCAAGAGTTCAATTTTTTTAGATTGGTCATACACAAGGTGATATTCGTATATCACTATGGGATTTTATCCTCAACGTTCGTATCCAATTTGAACATTGAATTTGTATGGGCCTACAACATGTTAGAGATTACCTTGATTCATTTTCAAATTGGTCATACACAAGGTAGTATTTTTATACTACTGCAGGATCTACACTATGTTATACATAGTGACTATCCTCAACGTGTGTATCCAATCTTGAATTTTGAATTATAAGGTCTACTCTATTCTGAGAGCTGCATGCATAATTATTCCAATTATGTTGAGAATTTATTACTGGAATTCAAGTTTATTGAATTCACATTGAGAATTAATGCTGGAATTCAAGTTTATTGAATTCGCATTGAAAATTAATGCTGGCATTCGAGTTTATTGAATTCGCATTGAAAATTTGTGGCTGGAATTCAAGTGTATTGAATTCGCATGCAAGAAGCATTGTCTATTACCAATTTATTCATTTTTGGCATCCAATTTTGGATGAAATTGTCGCCAAAGAGTTCGAGGTTCTCGCTCTTGATGGGCACAATTTTCTGTAAAGGGCTATGAACATAAAAGTGAATCTATTGACCCATAGATTTTTCCAGTGTTTGGCAGCACCCGTTGCGGGAGCTCGGCCTATATCGGATACAGTCAAAGTTTGGGACCTTATACATGTTAAGGAACCATATCCACCCAGACTTCAAGTCTGAGTATATGTTGGAGGAAGATCCACAAAAGTTGTGGGATTTTCTGGGGCACTGTTATGAATAACAAAAGACAATTGTCTGTTCTGAGGATTCCTATGAGTGGAACCAGTAGCGCATCTAGGATTTCAAATTCGTTGATGCGTACAATCATGTTGTTCATAAAATCAGCCAGAAACTCAGGTTCTGTGAGAAAGAGCCCTCTGATGCAGATAAAATTGAGAAGATATTGTTTACAATGCTTCAATCAGAGAGACTCATCACTCAACAGTATCGTGAGAAGGGTTCACAGTCTATGATACATTAATTCGGACATTACATCTGGCAGAGATCGTATGGAGCTCTCAGCAGCACCTACCAGGTACTGCTCCTCTGTCTGAAGTGCATGTCATTGAAAAGACTGAGAGGGATGGTTCTAGCAACCACCCTAGAAACTCATCTGGTTGTAAGTGGAAGAGAAACCACAAGCCTTGGAAACACTTCAACAAGGGAAAAGACATTTCTAAGCCCAAATACGACAACCACGAAAATTGTTTCAAGTGTGGATTGTTGTAATCATGTGGCTAAGAAATATAATATCCCTAAATATTTGGTGGAACTGTATATGATGTCTATGGGATATGGATAGAATGCTGAAGGAAGAAAGTATGGAGTATACTTCATCTCCAAAATGCATGAGGTTGGTATTTTGGACTCTGTTCCTGTTGGAGCGAGACCAGGTGGAGAATCCTTCGAGCAATGACAATATGGCCATGGATTGCGAGCCCAGCAGTGTATTTGGAGACCTTAACTATACTCCTTATATTGTCATTTGCAAGGATATAATATAAGACATGATGTAGTCCTTACTAAGTTTGTACTTGAACACTATGTTTAGTATCAATGGTATGTGTTCTATGCATTTGCATGAATTTTATGTTAAATTCTGCAATATCATAGATTTGTACATGATCCGATGGATGAGGAGATGTGCCTAGTGGATATTGTACTTAGGAAAATAAAATATTTCCAGTCTCTTCAAAGAGAGAAGGAAGTATTTTAAAAGATTGTTGACCGCGATAATATGATAGTTGGTTTTGGATGAGCCACTATCATACTCCCTATTGGTATGTAGTAACCATTGAGGAAGCATTAGTGCATACCGATGAGACTTGTACCCTCCTAAATTACAAGGATATCCGTTGAAATGGCATTCATGATGATACACATGAGTTAAATAGGAAATAGTTTTCTATTTTAACAAAGGCAACGGATTTGGCAATGAAACACTTGAAGAGTGTTTTCTCTCCCATCTGGATTGTACTACACATATATTCAACCTGTAATACATGTTGCGTACTGAATAATTCTCTCTTGATGGAATCAAGACATGGCATGAAGGCCTGGTCATTCTACCCAGAATGATAAGAATTATTATCAATTCTGTTGGTCACAAAATAAATTCCTCAAATCTTCGGATTTGATGTGCATCATGTGCACAAGAGGGAATTAATTTAAGGGGCCTCTTACCTTAAATTTTGAGTATGAGCATACAAATTTCTTGATAACATTCAAGAATTTTTATGTTGCTCTATTCGATCGTCATGTGGATCAATTAGGTACTTGGAAGAGCATGTTAATGCATAATATAGTTTCATTCTGTATCCCTTAGAGTGATACAATTTTTGGCAAACTTGTTGCTCAAATTATTCATTTGGAGCAAATGATTCTGGACGCGGGATCACATCCATGCACATGGAATTATTTGGCTTTCAGGGAACTAATTTATTAAGTACCTTAGATACATGATGGTTTATGATAAATTAGTTGAATCTCTGGTCAAGAGAGTGCAACTATTTTATGTGATCAAGGTAGAATTGAGAATTTTACAACATCTGTTGGTGCATGTGGAATGTGGATGTACACATCACATTCATTTCAAATTCATTAAACTGCAATAATACGGCTCCCTCTGTATTATTTGATGGATACATGGATATTTGATGATCAAATATTTCCCATTTACAAGGTCAGATATGTCTTGCACATACTGATATCACCACCTCAGCATACACTTATGGGAATGGAAATCCTAGAGGTTGAAGTATCCGTCATTCGTTACATACCTCGGATTATCCAAAGGGGATTTTATTCATAGCCCGTATGCTGATTATTTATGAGGAGGATTCCAGGCATTAGGGGAAGATTTATACCACACAGAATGCCAGGAATTAGGAGTGAATGTCATATGTTGATATTCTCCCCTCATTTTATCCATATATAAGAAGAATCTGAACTACTGGTTCGGAATCTTATAAATTTGCAATGTTTTGCAAATAATCTGCCGAATGCATTTACTCATGGTGTCATCTGTTTATCATTGTATTGTGCCAGAAAGAGTGGAGGTACCATTTGAAAACCACTCAACTCCCAATAAGAGGGGGAGAAGTATGGTCACAAGAGAGATAGCTTGTTATAAGCTTTCATGATAAATGGAGTGAATGCTAATCAATATCAAGTTGGTTGACACCTCGTGGATATTTACTATCCAAGGCCTATGGATGTGCGTCATCCTAAAGATCAGCATATGTGTGCACATATTCAGGCGCTGAGTCATTGGAACGCCCTAACTATGTCATTGTGGGAAGTGACATTGAGTTCAAGGGTTAAAATTTTCACAAGGAATATTGGTTATGTTGAACCAATTATGCAAAGTCCACAATGTCAATATTTCTCCATCTGAGATTGCCTTACACCTACTGGATCCAGATCAAAAGTTCTAGGCAAGAGTGTTTTTGACACTCACTTTGGGTCAAATAAAAGGTGGCAATTGAGGAGAATCGCTCTCGCTAAATGATGATTGAGTAATATGTTACTCTTTCATAATGCTTTCTTTGGAGAAGCGTGGTGGTGAGATAGCAAGAGCTTGTAGCATATGGGTCGCAGAGAAACCTAGCTGGCATACTCTTGGTATGTGTGAAAATTATATTCCTACATTCGATTAATGGCAGATTTTTGGAATTTGATAGATTCAGATACACAAGTCAATGGACTTCTGTAACACCCAAAAATATAGGAACTAAAACTTTAAAAATATATTTTTATAAAAGCCATAAGATAAAATTGTGCATGCATCTTTCTTTCTTTTCGTTTTCTTCTCCCACTCTTTTCTTTCAGCCCAGCCCAAACTTCTTTCTCTTCTCCTTCTTTCTTTTCTCCTCTTCTCGCAGCCCAGTCCAGTTGGCCCATTCCTTCTCTTCTCCTTTTCTTTTCCCCACGGCCCAACTCAGCAGCCCAAACCGCTCACTCTCCTTTACCCTCTCCCACCGATAGCTTGACCCCACCTGACGGCGCCTTCTCTCTTCTTTCCTTTCTTCTTCCTCCGCACCGCTCCCGCTCCTCTGTTTCCTTTCTCCGCCGCGACGCCAGACGCCCCACCGCGCTCCATCCCCTTCCTTTTTCCTTCCTCACCCCGAGTCCGGATCGACTCCGCGCCGTCGCCCGCATCTCTCCTTCCTTCCCCGCGACGCTGGATGCCTTACTGGCCGCGGATCCGCCCCTTTCCTTCGCAGGCCGCCGCTTGAGCCGCCGCCTTCCTTTTTCCCGGCCACTCCACCCCTATAAAACCCCGCCGGAGCCCCGCTTTGCACCTAGAGCCACCATCAACCCGTTACTCTACTCTACACCATCGCACGCCGCTGGAATTCGCACACCGGAGGAATGCCACCGCCCCGTGTCGCCGCCTCTCCATCGACTCGCCGTCCCGCTGCTTCTCCGCCGCCTTCAACTCTTGCTGGAGTTCCGCGACTTGGTGAGCATCAAGCCGCACCCGTTTCCCCTCTCTCTCTCGCTCTGTCGCAACACCAATTCCTCGCCGGAGATTGTTTCCGCCCGCCGCCGTGGCCGCCGGTCTACAGCCGCCGCACGGCCATCCCGTGACCACCCTCACCTTCGCCGTGCCGCCCACTCTCTCTCCGGCATGAACCCAGCTTGAACCGAGCCTCGGAACACCGAATTCGGTGAAGCTCCGGCCGTCCGCCGCCGCACTCGCTCGCCGCCAGCGCTCAGCGCAACTCTGATTCGCCCGACCCTCTTTACACCGTCGAACTGACCCATCCCCTGCCGCTTGATCTAAATCTCACGGCCAGAACGAATCTGAGCCGTGCAACAGACGCCGCATTCGCCCGACCCTTAACCCGCCGCCGATTCTGATCCAACGGACCAGATTCACCCGACCCTAGCCGTCCCCAGAACTTTTGCAGGAAGACCCCTAGGTTTTCCAGAAATCAACCCGCAGTCCAGATCAGTAGAAAAATAATTAGAGTTGAGCCCTTTCTTTTTCTGTCCCGACCCTTGACTTTTCTAGAATTAGTACCCGCCGTCCAGAACCTCTAGTTTTGCACCCCGACCCTTTGTTTAAGGTTTAATTATGTTTTAGCCCCTGATTTCTTCCGATTTAGCCCCTGGAAGTTCAAAACTCTCGTAGTTAGGTCCCTAGATCACTGTTTTAGCCATATCTTCATCGTTTCAACTCCAATTTCTGCTATTCTTGCGCTCACACGATCCTTGCATCATGAACTACAACTTTATCATCTTTTTACTTTCTGTTTATACTGTTTGTTGTACTGTTTCTTATCTGTTTGTGTATGCTTGTTTTGTGTGATCGCGTAGACAATGTGACGTTCGAGCAAAACCAAGAGCAAGTTTACGAGGAAGAGAACCAGCAGCTGTTTGAGGAAGGCAAGTGGATTTCCCCCCTGCATATTCTATTTGATCCCATCAACAGCATGATAATTCACTTTACATTAATGTTGCTTACATAAACTTGATGGGATACCTATAATAAGGACATACCTAGTCTTTTACCCCAAACCTTGAAACACCTGGGTTTACTATTCATGTTGGGTAGACACGCTTAGTTGCAAACTTTGGGATTGGTATTGGTTTACTCTTATGTCAATGTTGATCACGTTTCATATTGTTGTTATACCGCGTAATTTCAAGATCAACTTTGTTTAGTGGGAACATGGAGAACCACCCAAGTAAACAGTGCAACCATAAAGTCATATGGCTCTAACCTTAGCCAATTAATTAGATGTGTAGTTTGCTGGTGGCCTTACCGAAAGGGCAAGGAGGGGGTCGGTGATAGGGGTCACAGCCCGGTCCTCTTGGGGTAGCTGCCTTTGCTAAGGAGCTGACCATTAGGGAGGTTTATGGACCACACTGCTACTGAAACTCTAGCGGACTGCCTAGCTCTCGACATGTCTTTGTAAAGGCTTCGTAGTGTACCCTCGCCACTCACCTCGGAAGTGTTTAAGGGCCTTGCAAACCCGGGCGACTGCTACTAAACACGATTTGTGGGTAAAGTGTACAACCTCTGCAGAGTGTAAAACTGTTATAACAGCCGTACTCACGGTTAAGAGTGGCTTGGACCCTCACATGATAATGAAACTTGAAGATTAATTAAATTGTGGTTCGTGGTTTATGTTTATGTTGATGGTATCTTTATGATTTTGCTAAAGTGGGATGGTATAAACTTAAACCTAGTTAATAGGTGCTCGCTAATAAATACCTGACCAACTAAAAGTGACCACTGCTGCAAGCCTTAGCCTATCCTTGATGGCCTTGCATATTCACCCCACTTGCTGAGTACCAACCATTAGAGTACTCACCCTTGCCCCCTGCTGTTCAGAAGAGAACTTTGAAGAGGAGAACTTCGACGACTTCAAGGAGTTCTAGGCCTTGCGTTCACCAGTCATCGCCTGTGGAAAACGGAGTTGTTGTAGACTTCGTATAGGGTATATCGGTGTATCATTTAAAGACCTTTGAGTCTCTTTTATTCGGAGTGTAATATTGTTAAATACTTTATTTAGTTACTTTTTGAGCATTGTCTTTGATATATTACACTTTCCGTTTACCATATGTGTGTGAACATGATCCTGGCGCACATATGAGATGCATCTGGTTCTTTCTAGAATCGGGTGTGACAACTTCGTGTTAGGAATCAACATCGCAACATATATTGTGCACAACTCAAGTCAATATATGACTTGAAAACGTCAGTGTTTGTGGTACACTGATTGGGTGATTTCTTTCCTTGGAAAGTTTACTCCCAGCAACGATGGTTGCATAGGTGTGTTCGTATTGAAATCCTAAATGGATTTTGGATTTTGTATCATTCCCGACCACACAGTTGATCATGCAATCATCTTAGGTAAAACCAAATCACGGTTCTAAACCGTGATTTGGTTTTACCCAAATCTTCATCTCATAATCTGTCATAAGATGATTGCATGATCAACTGTGTGGTCGAGAATGATACAAAATCCAAAATCCATTTACGATTTCAATACGAACACAACTATGCAACCATTGTCGTTGGGAGTAAACTTTCCAAGGAAAGAAATCACCCAATCAGTGTACCACAAACACTGATGTTATCAAGTCATGCATTGACTTGACTTGTACACAACATATGCTGCGATTTTGATTCCTAGCACGAAGTCCATTGACTTGTGTATCTGAATCCATAAAATTTCAAAGATCTGCCATTGATCGAATGTAGGAAAATAATTTTCACACATACCAAGAGTATGCCAGCTAGGTTAGTCTGCGACCCATATGCCACAAGCTCTTGCTATCTCACCACCATACTTCTTCTAAAGAAAGCATTATGA
The DNA here is from genome assembly GCA_032594955.1 of Panicum miliaceum. NCBI lineage: Eukaryota > Viridiplantae > Streptophyta > Magnoliopsida > Poales > Poaceae > Panicum > Panicum miliaceum. The sequence continues at coordinate 9,929,430 of CM064067.1, read as the reverse complement.
AAGAGTAACATATTACTCAAACATTATTTAGCAAGAGCGATTCTCGTCAATTGCCACCTTTTATTTGACCCAAAGTGAGTGTGGAAAAACACTCTTGCCTAGGACTTTTGGTCTGGATCCAGTAGGTATAAGACAATCTGAGCTCGAGAAATGTCAACATTGTAGACTTTGTATAATTGGTTCAATGTAACCAATATTCCTTGTGAAAATTTTAACCTTTGAACTCTATGTCACTTCCCACAATGACATAGTTAGGGTGTTCCAATGACTCAGCGCTTGAATATGTGCACACTTATGCTGATCTTTAGGATGACGCACATCCACCGGCCTTGGATAGTAAATATCCATGAGGTGTCAACCAACTTGAAAGCATGTAAAAAGCTATCTCTCTTGTGACCATACTTCTCCCCCTCTTATTGGGAGTTGAGTGGTTTTCAAATGGTACCTCCACTCTTTCTGCCACAATAAAATGGTAAACAAATGACACCATGAGTAAATGCATTCGGCAAATTATTTGCAAAACATTGCAAATTTATATGATTCCTAACCAGTTTGAGATTCTTCTTATACATGGATAAAAATGAGGGGAGAATATCAACGTATAACATTTACTCCTAATTCCTGGCATTCTGTGTGGTATAAATCTCCCCCTAATGCCTGAAATTCTCCTCATAAATAATCAGCATACAGGCTATGAATAAAATCCCCTTTGGATAATCCGAGGTATGTAACGAATGACGGATACTTCAACCTCCAGGATTCCCATGCCTATAAGTGTATGTTGAGGTGGTGATATCACTATGTGCAAGACATATCTGGCCTTGTAAATGAGAAATATTTGATCATCAAATATCCATGTACTCGTGGCAAACGGAGGGAGCCGTATGATTGCAGTTTAATGAATTTGAAATAAATATGGTGTGTATATCCACATTCCATATTCACCAACAAACATTGGCAATCTCAATTCTACCTTGATCACATAAAATAGTTGCATTCTCTTGATTAGAGATGCAACTAAATCATCATAAACCATCATGAATATAGGGTACTTAATAATATAGTTCTCCAAAAGGCCAAACAATTCCATATGCATGGATGTGATCCCACGTCCAGGATCATTTGCTCCAAATGAATAATTTGAGCAATGAGTTTGCCAAAAATTGTATCACCCCAAGGGATACAGAGTGGAACTATATTACGCATGAACATGCTCTTCCAAGTACCTAGTTGATCCATATGACGGTCGAATAGAGCAACATAAAGATTCTTGAATGTTATCAAGAAATTTGTATGCTCATATTCAAAATTTAAGGTAAGAGGCCTCTTAAATTAATTTCCTCTTGTGCACATGATGCACATCAAATTCGAAGATTTGAGGAATTTATTTTGTGATCAACAGAATTGATAATAATTCTCGTCATTCTGGGTAGAATGACCACGCCTTCATTTTAAGTCTTGATTCCATCAAGAGAGAATTATTCTGTACGCAACATGTATTAAAGGTTGAATGTATGTGTAGTACAATCCAGATGGGAGAGAAAACACTCTTCAAGTGTTTCATTGCCAAATCCATTGCCTTTTTTTAAAATAGGAAATCATTTCCTATTTAACTCATGTGTATCAACATGAGTGCCATTTCAACGGATATCTTTGTAACTTAGGAGGGTACGAGTCTCATCGGTATACAATAATGCTTCCTCGATGGTTACTACGTTCTTATAGGGAGTATGATAGTGGCTCATCCAGAACCAAATATCATAGCATAGCGTCCAGCAATCTTTAAAAATATTTTCTTCTTTCTCCGAAGAACCTGGAAATATTTTATTTCCCTAAGTACAATATCCATGAGGCATATCTCTTCCTCCATCAGATCCTATAGTATTCTATGATATTGCAGAATTTAATATAAAATTGATGCAAATACATAGAACACATACCATTAATATTATTATTGTAAGCATAGTGCTCGGTACAAATAGAGTAAGGACAACATCATATCTTGTATTTCAATCCTTGCAAATAAAAATTATACAGAGCCTTGTTAAGGTCTCCAAACATGTCGTTGGACTTATAGTCCACTTGCATGTTGTCATTGCTCGAAGGATTCTGCTTCTGTTGCAGAGTCTTGGTATCATTTGGTCTCGTTCCATTTGGAACAGAGTCTGAAGTACCATCCTCATGCACTTTGGAGATGAAGTATACTCTATACTTCCTTCCATTAGCGTTCTTTTCATATCCCATAGACATCATATACAGTTCCACCAAATATTTAGGGATCTTATATTTCTTAGCCACATGATTGCAATAACCACACTTGAAACAAGTCTTGTGGCTATCATGTTTGGGCTTAGAAGTATCTTTCCCTTGTTGAAGTCTATGTGAGGCTTGCAGTTTTTCTTCTGCTTACAACCAGATGAGTTTCTAGAGTGGTTGCTTGAACCATCCCTCTCAGTCTTTTGAATGACATGCATTTCAAACAGAGGAGCAGTACCAGATGGGCACTACTGAGATTTTGACACAATTAACTCATGGTCTCTACTTGACGAAATGCAAATCAATTTAGCATAGACTGTGAAACCCTTCTCACGGTACTATTGAGTGATGAGTCTCTCTGATTGAAGTATTGTAAACAATAACTTCTTATTCTGATCTGTATCAGAGGGCTCCTTCTCAAAGAGCCTAAGATTCTGGCTAATTTTATGAACAAAATGATTACACGCACCCACGGATTTGAAATCCTGAACGTGTAATTGGTTCCATTCGTAGGAAGCCTTAGAAAAGATAGATGTCTTTTGTTGTTCATAATATTATCCCAGAAAATCCCACAACTTTGTGGATCTTCCTCAACACTTACTCTGAAGTCTGGGTGGATATGGTTCCTTACCTCCTGTAAGGCCGAGCTCCCGCAACGGGTGCTGCCACAATCCAAGAAAAATCCATAGGTCGATAGACTCTCTTTTATGTTCATAGCCCTTTGCGGAAAATTGTGCCCCTCAAGAGTGAGACCCTCGAACTCTTTGGCGACAATTTCACCCACAAAAATGGATGCCAAATATGAACAATTTGGCAATAGACAATGCCTCTTGTATGCGAATTCAACAACAATAAATTTTCAATACAAATTTAATAAACTTGAATTCCAACAATAAATTCTCACCACAATTGGAATAATTATGAATGCAGCCATCAGAATAGAGTAGGCCGTATGATTCAAAATTCAAGATTGGATACGCACATTGAGGATAATATTCCACAGTGATATATGAATATCACCTTGTGTATGACCAATCTAAAAATTGAAATCTTTCGTAGTCACAAGAAATGGTGCAGACCTTTGTCCAAATTCTAAGTTGGAATCTCACATGGGAATAATCACGATATGGAAACATAGCATAGATTTCATGGGAGTATGAAAATACTCCTTGTGTATGGCCAACATCGAAGAATATGGAATAAATTATTCCAGAATAGAGAATAAATGAATTGTATTGAATGAAGCATTTACAATGGGCTAGAACAAAATTTGCAAGGTAATATAATAATTTAGATTACATGGAAATGACCAAACTTGAGTACAAACATATATGTACAATAATAAACAACATCAGGGGTCACAATGTAGAAATACACAGGCTCATACCCACAGACGAATTGGCAGTATAAAATAACAAAACTATAGGGGCTAAATTGTAAAATACTGCTGCAATTGAAATTAACTGGAAGGACAATAAATATAACTGGGCGGCATATCGAAATCAGAATCTTGGCCCACCAACGCTCGGCAGCGCCAGGCCCACCACCGCTCGGCAGCGCCAGGCCGCAGCATCATCAGCCGCTTCGCCCCGCTCGGCAGCGCGAGGCCGCACCAGGCCTTGAGCCAACCATGGGCGCACCAGCCCATGAGTGCCAGTCTGCTAGCTGCACCGGCCCGCCCACACGCGCCAGCCCGCGGATGGGCCGGCCCGTGAGCGCAACGCAGCCTGCAGCTGCATCGGGCCGCAACCTTGCTGGCCCGCGATGGGAAGAGCCGCAAGGCCATGTCGGCAGAGCGGTTATTCTGCTCCTTGCCTCCGCTGAGCCGCGTCTCTGTCAGCGCCGCCGCCAATCCGCCCCCTCCCCGAGCAAATCCTCTGCTCTGCCAGCCGGATCCGATGTTCCGGTGGCCGGAGCTCCTCCCCTTACGACCTGGTCCATTCCCCTTGCCCCCACTTCCAGAACCACTCCACCGCCGCTACTTGCGATGCACGGAGGCCAGTGACATAACCGGTGCGAGCAAGGGCCAGATTGAAGGGGCCAATGGGAGGACTCCACGGCGGGTGGCGATGTTTCCCCAGCGCACAAAGCCGAGAGGCTTCAGGGACGCTGCTCGATGGCCCCAAGTGCCGGTGTCTGTCGGCGAGAAACGCAGCCTCTAGCCGCAAGTTCATCAGCATGGTGATGCGCACTGACGCTCGAACTTGCCGGCGAAGGAGTTTGCGGAGTCGACGGATGTGCTGGTGACAAAAAAATAAAGGACGGGCTCCACAATCGCATCAAATGATGGTAAGCGATTTGGTGGCATGTACCTCAATTGGAGTTGACGTCGTACTCCCGTCGGTGGAGAATGTTTCATTTTCATCTCCTCAGATTTCTTCACCTCGTCTCAGTGGCAAGAAGCCAAGAACAAGTTCTATGCAGCGGCCAAGAAGAAGTTGCGTGTTCTTCTCCTTTCATGTCCGGTGCTGATTTGCCTTTGTTCATGTTTTCCTCTTTGATGCAGGTGCGCGTCAGTCGGATTCCGCCGATGCTCGCCGGCAGGAGCACGCGGGGACGGATTCCATCCGCCGTTCCCTCGCCGCAGCAGCATGGAGATTCTGATGTTGTTCTTCTATCGATGCAAGCAAAAATTTCTTGCTTCTTCACCGATCCAGAACTTGGCAACAATGTGCGTTGTGGGAATCCTCTCGATCTTGTCGCGAACTCCCTTGTACGCACATTGGGTGAGGCAAAAATCGCCTTTGTTATCGCCATTGTCTTCACGCTCGGTGGAGAGCGAAAGTGCTGATAACGTGTTAGAAGCGAAAAGGGAAAGCGAACTGATGATTGATTCTCTTGTGTAACTGTTACATATATATACAGCCCCAAAGGGTGCCTATCTAGGAAAATATGTCTATACAAGGAAGAGATGTCTATAGAGAAATATGTCTATTGATCACTAATTAATTAATTCTAATTAATCCTAACACTTACTATTACAAATTAACAAATTAGAGGCTCCACATTTATGCTCACAAGACACGCTAGAAAAAATAGATAGATCCGAGAAATTCTAACAACAACCATAAATATACATCCATCAACCAGTTTGATAGACTCTAATCATCAATTATAATAATACCACTGGATGTACAATATTTTGATGGAAAAAATCCATTTTACTCCCCTCAACAATTCACTTTGTCCACTTAACCCCTAAACAAAATTTAGGCTTAAGCTACTACCCCAAACTATTTCAATTGGTCCAATCTACCCCCTAATGAGATTTCTCTTTTTTATTTCTCCACTTACAAATGGAATTTGAACTTTAAATTTTGCAATGTAACTTATAATATGATGCCCTATGCTAGAAAAATATATTATAATTTTTTTCATGAATATTTTTCATGCAGAATTATATTTTTGTGATAAACTTCATGTTAAATGTTTCCAAATTATGAAAATAACCATGAAAAATTCTTAATGTATTTTTTAACGTATGACATCATGTTCTCTATCCACTCACAAAATTTGAACGTAAAATTCAATTCGTACGTGGAGAAACAAAAAAGAGAAATATTATTAGAGGGTAGATTGGACTAATTGGAATCGTTGGGGGAGTAAATTCAGCCTAAATTTTGCTCAGAAGGTTAAGCGGACAAAATGAATTATTGAAGGGAGTGAAATGGACTTTTTCCTATTTTGATATTACCCACATCTGCCATTATGAAAAATAGTTTAATGTAACTCCTAAATCTATATCTAAATTACCCACTTTTTGCAATTATGAAAGATAATTTAAATGGCATCCTACATCTTTATCTAAATTATCCACCTATGCTATTATAAAAAATAATCTTAATTAACCCCCTATATTTGCATCTAAATTACTCACCTTCGTTATTTTTTTGAAAATAACCTAAATTAATCTTCTAAATAGGAATCTAAAATACCTATCTTCACTCTTACAAAGAAACATTCCAAAGTTCTACTATATATATGCTTCTAAATTACCGAGTTCATTTCTAGCATTATTTAGAAAAAAATGCTATTCAATGAATATACGAATGATGTGGGTTACCATGATAACCACATATTCATTATGCAAGAAGCCATAAGTGTATCAATTTTCATGTTACACACATAGGTCAAGGCAAGGTTTAGCTTAAACAAGTGTTAAACACAGACGAAGGTGGCATGCAAAGCGGAAAAAACTATAAATATTGATTAAAACACATATATGAGTAATATGTTACTAGAGCCTATCACAGTCGAATAATCATTACAAAGTATGCCTGATCTGATCTGATTTGATCTTCATTATATTTTACAGGTGAGGGTCATAACTGATAAGTTCCCAAACTATTTCTGCTTATCCAATCGGATAAGCATGCGGTCAAGTCAAACCTTTCAATTTGAGCTCCTAAACAATTGTGTTTTGGGTGCGATTAAGGTCTACTTGTGCGCTTCTTTTATTCTGATGATTTTGTTGGTTCGTTCATGCCTCTGTGCTAGTTTGACATGGTACAACTAGGCCTCTTTGTTTTGAAAATTTAAAACGCACAGTTGAGGATCATAGTTTTGATTCTAATCTTCAGATTTAAGAACTGAGACTTGAAAGGCCTTATGATGGCCACACCAAGTCCTAGCGGGGACGTGAAAGCTAATATCATAATGTTCAAACTATAAGAATCACAACACAGTAAGTATTATTTGATCTCATATCAGATGCTGCCACATTTTTTTTAGAAAACAAAAGAAAGACGGACAGTGCGGCGGCCTTAAGCTCTTGAGACCTGAAAGTGGCCATCTACAACTTATCAGAGCATTTTCGGCCGAACAAACATCTAAATTTTGGGCCGTTTCAAATCTCCTCCGCCTGTGGCGCGCCACTACTGCCGCAGGGTGCCCAACAACGGGATTCCTAATAATTATTTGAGTAAATTTGTTTTTGACTGTTAATCTTATTTTTTTACTCAGTTCTTGGTTTTATGACCTAGTGATCATTTCAAAATATTAGGTTAAACATTTCTTTAGACCTAGTTCAATATTTCACAAAAACTAGCTCACTTTTTTTTGTAGGTTTTTCAAATAATATATTCAAAAGGTTGAAACAACAAGTTCAAAATATTGTATTATTTTACTAGAGATGGTGAATATTTCAAAAATCAAATTATGAAAATGTATTAATTATGGATTCATTTTGTTACATTAATTGTGAAACATTACAAAATGGATAAAGGATTTTGGAGATAAATATTTCTCAAGCTTGGAATTCAAACTAATTTAACTCACACATCCACGAATGCTGCCACCTGTCATGCACATGCAAGCTCTGCTCTGTCGAATGACCATGTTGCCTATCCACCTGCGTAACTTTAACGAAGAATCACGAGAGTTCAAATCTTTAGCATGAGCCTCCAATATTGGAAGATTCAATTCCCTTGGTGCTATCAAAATTATATCCGAGATTGGAAACTGTAAGGAAATAAAAAAAAATGGATATCCGAGATATCCGAATCCTTATGCCTATCCGATCCGTTGCCATCATATAGAATGGAAACCGGAAGGAAACATGAAAATGGATATACGAGATATTTGATTCCGTTTCTATGCGTATCCGATCCGGTTCCATACTTATATTCGTGTAGTTTTAAGCTGCTGGGCTCCAACTGTGCCAATTCTCAGTCCAATACCGCAAAGAATACGCTCTCCGAGCCGGTTTTTTCTTATAAATGATCATTTGTGTGAACCGAAGCAGTAAGACCGCCGGTAGCAGTTTTTGGGTTTGATCAGCGATCCGGTCCATTTTTTTTCTATCCTTGTGGGTTTAAACTACTTGTTCGTATGCAACTATGCATAGGAACTAAAAATACAACTAAATGTACTGTTTAATTAATGGCAGCAAATGATAATGGGCGATGGGCCTTGTTAGCAATATACATTTTCTTCTTGTATATAAGCATGACGGAGTTGGAGACTCAGGAAGCTTTTCATTATTATCACCGAGAACTCGGCAAGTAGCCATCATTTGGCTGTACCCCTCCTTTTTTTAAAAAAAAATGATATGTTTAGGATAAGACCACGCCATTACAATCTGCCACAATATTTAGGTATTATTACATTGTTGGACCTGGATCTTGTGAAGCAGATAGGCCACTGTACGGGTGTGTGTAGTCCCACCCTGTAGACAGGGGATCAGGGTGAATGTGGCTATCAAGAGTGCTAAACAAAGTTTATTTGTAACAACTGTTACAATAAATGACTACTGGTAAAACCATTTGTTGTTTAATAAGTCAATTGATGCCCTTAACTTGTTGCAGATGATCTTACATTGCTTTGGAGTTTCTGAATACAACACGCCTTCGTTCTTAAGCCACAAAGGCACTCTGTTTTGGCAAACACCAAAATAGCTCAGGGTTCTAGTACCATTATCTCACTATTGAATAACCATCACTGGTATTAACAGGAGCGATCTTGCCTCAATGCATCTTAATCAAGCATATTGCAGACTAGACATGATTCATTTGTTTGCTCGCTGACATCTCATGTTTTGTCATATATCTACAGGAAGGTTAGAGCTGAAGACTCTGTCCTTTGCCCTCAATGCCTGGAAACCCAACTAATAAGTCTGAGAACAAGTTGAGAGCAACTAAACCAATTTGACTGAATCTGAAACTTATATATGCTTACTTCTCCGTTCCAGTTGGCGCAAGCGGAAATTGGTAGAAGCAAGAGCATCTGCACCACCAATCCGCATAGGAGTCCAAACCAGAGCCCCTGTTGAGTAAACCCGGACTTTATGTTAAGATCGCTCTGACAAACAGAAACTAGGTCTCAAGGAAAGTAATAACCCCAGAAAATATTACCATTCCTCCAAGACGGCATACAAAGGCGAAAAGGAATGCGGCAGGGATACCAGCAGCGTAATAGGCCACAAGGTTGATCACAGCACCAAGCTTTTGCCGGCCGCAACCCCTAACGACACCTACAAAGTGGAGCCATCTGTTATCAACTTTCTAACTTTGATACTGAAGATGGAGATTAACTTAAGTATCAGATCTTAGATACTGAAAATGAAGATTAACTTAAGTTCAATAATGCCCCAATGATGTAAATAAAGAACTCTTGGGAGTCATCTCGTCCTTATTGATTGATACCAGGACAGGTTTTTATGGTATCAAGTGTATCTGTTTCTCTAATTGCTGTACGGGTCCAAAACGTGTCTCTCTTGTTTACCTGAAAGAACATTTTGCAGGCCATCAAACAAGATGCACACTGCGAGGGCCGGCATCAGTCTAGCAGTGTACTTGGCCACTTCGTCGTCGTTGCTGTACGCGTACCCCAGTATATTCCGCGCCAGCACCATCGCAAGCCCTTCCGAGACACACACTGAGAATGCCAAGAACATGACAACCCGAGTTGCCAGACCAGCGGCACGGGGACGGCCAGCGCCAAGCTCATTCGAAACACGAGTGCTGTGTAGAAACACGAGACGGAAAAAGAAGAAATTATACACTCGGTGACAGACTAAAAAGGAATTGTTTTCAGCATCTTCTGTTAGGACTTCCGACGACTGACCTCCCGGCAGCACCAAGTCCAATCGGCACCATGACTGCGAAGGTGAGAGTGTGCAGGCTAAAAGAACCATAACAGTGATGAGACCAATCCTAGACCAAACAAGAAGGAGAAATTTGCCGAAAGCGAGCACCGATTTTCACCAGATGGACAGCACGGCCGTCTGGAGCTTGGGATTGGGGAGAAGACCAGCGAGGAGCACCAGGAGCTCAAAGGACCACCACTCCATGCTGCAGTCGTGAGTTTGAGGCTTTGAGCAACGGTATTGAGTTTGATCCGTCACATAGGGATTGCATCAAATGTTCCGTTACCAGATCATGGCAGCAGACGGCACGGCGAGCTTCAGGAAGCCGGGGATACCGCGGAACGCCTCGCCGGAGAAGCCCGTCCATGTGATCCTGCAGGACGGCGAGAGCCTGACGTAGAGCGCCATCAGGGACAGGTTGCCCAGGTAGGAGACGGCGTTGGCCAGAGCCACGCCTCTGCTGCCCAGGCCGAGCCGGCGCACCAGCAGCCAGCAGACGGCCGGGTGGCCCAGCGCGGCGGCGCCGGAGCTGAGCATCACCGGCAGGACGAGCTTCTGCGCCTGCAGGAAGCGGACGTGGCATTGAAGCGGCGCGTACACGAGCAGCGCCGGGATCAGCCACCGGGTGTAGCTCCCCGCTGCGGCGGCGATCTCCGGGTCCTGGCCGCACCACGCGAGGATCTCGCCGGCGCAGGCCCACACCCCGGCGACCGGGACGCTCAGGAGAGTGAGCACGAGCATCGCCCGCTGCTTGTGCACGCCGAGGAGGCGGTGCTGTCCCGCGCCGAACGCCTGGCCGCACAGCGTGTCCAGGCCGGTCGCCATCCCCGCCTGAGAAGAAGATCGTCGCGTCACCTCAGCGGAGTATTCAGTAGCGCCGCCGCCGTAGAGGAAGCGAGTTGACCGAAAGATACACGAGGATAGGAATGTTTACCAGGACGCTTAAGCCTGTGACCGAGGCGAAGGAGGTGGCGACGGAGACGCCGGCGAGCTCGAGCTCGCCAAGGTGGCCGGCGAACATGAGGGAGACCATCTGGACGGTGTTCACCAGGAGGTACCCGGCGACTAGTGGCCCGGCCAGGTACAGCTGCTTCCTGACCTCGCTCCACGGCTAGCCCTCGGCGTCTCCTCCGGCCCTTTTCTCGGTGTCCGCCGTCACGGTGAGGAGCGGCGCCTCCTCCATGGTTGCCATCTTGTTTCCCTGCGTGGGAACCTGAGGCGGCAATGGCATCGAGCCGGAGTTCACTGATTCCATCTTCTTAATCCGCATTCCGGCCACTGTTTGGTACATGTGCGAGTCAAAAACAAATACGCGCCTAATCCATTTAATTAGCATGCGCAAAAGACAAGGCTAGCCCCTCGTCACCAAAGGTTCGAATGACCGTTATTTAATAAAAAAGAAAAGGTTGAGTCCTAAACTATTCCAAGCAGTATTACAATCATGTTCTTCAAGTCGGCAAAGTATTATTCGGATTCCCGAGTTAACTTGTTGGGTTTGTTGTTGGAGCCATACGCACTTAGCACTCTGGCACTAAAATTTGTACCTACATCCCTCCAATAATCATATCTACAACATGGATATTAAATCTCAGAGAATAAATTTGCTGATTAAAATTTAGTAACATATTCTCTCTACTTAAAATAAATATTATCGTAGCAGTTATAAGTCCGGATGCAGATATGAATGCGGATTGCGTAGGTTGTGCATACGAATGAATGTGTGTCAAATACGAATGAGTTGAATGTGGACACCAAATAATGTTAGTCTTTGAATGATGAGTAAAAAGAACAACCATATATATCACATATGCTCTAATCATATAGCCACACCACAAGTCCCAATTCCAATTAGATTGTGCTTAAAGAAGCAAAATAGCAATTTGCCAAAGCTTCTTACACATCACATGAAAAAAATCAACACATAATCGTAGAAAGACATAGCCATGGATCCACTATTATAAAACTTTGTTTTTCGGTTAAGTTGAACCTGTCATTGCAAACCATTAAAACTCAAAACTTATATAATTTCTAGCAAAATAAAAAATTACTTAAATGTCCTCAAACTCCTACATTTTCTCAAATTCAAAACTTTTATAGACACAAATTCACACTAAGTGGACAACTTCTATTAAATTTTTAGATTTAGTTTTAATTTGTTGACACCTTATTCTTATATTTTATTTAATTTATAGATAATTTGTATTATTTTTGGGTTTATATTAAATTAATAGAAATACTCTGGTGAGATTATAATTAATCTGAACACTGTTCATTGTTTGTAATTATAAATACTTTAGAAAAAAGCAAAAAAGAAACTATGTGTTACTTACACTATTGGGCCTGCTGCCAGGCCTCTTACACTATTGGGCCTGCTGCCAGGCCTAATGGGCATCCGATGCAACTATCAGAATAGGAGATCCGAATTAACTATCTGGGTTATCCAACTAATTAATCTCAAAAAATTCCAACTAATACTGCACTTACTACATTCAAATCAAACATTTGACAAAAATATCCAAGTTCGTATCTGATATTTGAAAACATTAATCCGGGCATCCAAAAATAGATCTGAATATTTATATGATACTCTTCAATCGATTGGTCCATCGCGAAAGAATTTGTAGCCTAGTGATTAGAGCACTTAAGTAGCATTCAACATGTATAGATTCGACTCCTCATCGGAGTGAATTAAAAATACACTTGGATTAAATAAAAAACTTATATAAAAAATAGGTGGTGCCTCTCTTGCTGACTTCGGTCAAAAATTGATCGTGTCATCGAAAAATATTCATACCGTTTACATCCTACTCTATGTTCTCCAAAGAATTCATTAATAGACTTACTACTAACTGCTACTCTCTGTTCCGAATTAGAGTTCACTTTTGTTTTTTCCCTATATCAAACCACTTTGATTTTAACTAAGATTTTATTTATGCACCGAAAGGTCCCGGATTCAAGTCGCAGTCTCCTCGCATTGCACAGGCGAGGGTAAGGCTTGCCACTGACACCCCTTCCCCAGACCCGTCACAAAGCGGGAGCTCTCTGCACTGGGTACGTCCTTTTATTCAACACATCACCTAGCACGCTGGTGACTATGGTCATGGGAAGGGAAGGAGCTCAGCCAGTCACTTTCTGAGCAAACTCAGCAGATCCTAGTATCACCACACTTTGGCGAGAATAGTGGTATAGTCTCCAACAGATTACTTAACTCTCGTACCCTATATATTTTCTCTCTCCATTATTAATAGAACCTTTTTTTATATTTGGTAGTTATTGTTGTAGCAAATTAGTCAATAGCTAGGGTAGAGGGAGGAATACTTTATATTTGAGCAAGAGGAAGAAGTGTGTTTTGGTGATCACCAAAAATATTTTAGTATTAGAGATGGAATTAGTAATCTGCTGAAGCATATCACTTTACAAAAGGATAGTTTTTTTATTGAGAAGAGAGATGAGCAATCTGCCGAACGATGAGGAATGGAGAGTGAGGACGACGGCATACCCTTGCCACCGTGCGGCACGACGGCGGGCTTGGCCAAGCACGGGGACAGAAGCTGCTATAGTGCCATTTGTTAGTGCTCTTGGAGAAGAGCTAGCAGACCAGGTTTTGAATCCCGATTCCTCACATTTATTCAGGTGGGGTATTTAATATCTCTGTGTACCCATATTATTTTTTTTCTTACTTAGGTAGGGGGAGCAGCGCACGAGGCACGACCGTGTAGAGAGAGATGGGACGAGGGATGGTAGGCCGGCCAAATGGAAAAGAAGAGGGAGATAAATGGGTTGGGCCACGAGTGGATCTAGGGAAGAGAGCTGAGCGAGATTTTGGCTAGAAGAGAGGATAGAATTCAAAAGGTATTTTGAAAATAATTTTGAATTTGAATATTTTTGGAACTATAATTCTTGAGATGTTACAGCGCTCAGTCTCCTAATCATTCACGAAAAAATTCAAACAGTGGGACCAGTGTTAGATAAATTTTGCTACATGCACAGTCCAGCCCGCCTATTGGCATGGTGTCATCCTTGAATTTGCGGATGAAGACAAGTTGTCATGATGAATCGTTAGCATTTGCATACATATTAAAATTTGATTTGGTCCCATGCTGCAGCCTGCGGGGTACCAAAGTTCCACCCTGCCACGTGCCACAAGGTTAGTGGACAACCCGGCAAGGTTGGTTTTACAGAGAGTTCAGAGTTCTAAAAGCAATTGAATTTGTCCGGTGCTCTGCTATATATGCCTTAGTGCATTTCGGAACGTGATCCCTTTAGGCTATAATTGAAATTTTGATGATTGCATGAAACTAACAAGTTTGTAAGTATGTAGGATTATGGATTTTTAGATCCCATATATAGAGTTCAATTCATATACAATACAATCCAAATCGTTATCAAGATGCCAAGTTATAGTGACAATCCACAGATAGAATATTTTAGGGTGTCCAAATGACAGCTGAAATGACTTGGACAAGTGTCAGCAGAAATCAGCCCACCGGTTTAACCGACGCCCCTAAATTTGAACTGATCGGTGCATCTGGAAATTGGTATGGCGATCGAGTGAATAAATCTCTACTGCATCGGTTAAACTAACGCTATCGACAGTAGGCGTCGATGCGATTACTAGTTGGCCTAGTGATATGCACAGAAGCTGCAGAAGGTTTTGGGCATGGTGTCTTCAGTACCCGTTGAACCGACACCCGTCGGCGTATTGCGTCGGTGCAATGACGTCAGCAGAAGGGGATATTGGAATTCAATAACTAGCATGCAGGCTTACTGTGACTGATTAAACCGACGGTGGCGACCGGTTTAACCGACGCTTTAGGCTTTTTCGCAGAAAATCAAGTAACGTCTATGAGTGGATATCTAACCTATATAAGAACTCCTCCCGGGTTATTTGAGACTTCTAGAGTTCGTGAGATTCGCATAGACACTGAAGAAGACCTCCAAACCATCCATAGAGCAAATTGATCACATCCATAAGCTTTAGCATATGCTTTGGGAGTATTAGTGCTAGGTTAGACCTAGAGAGAGTGAGAGAGCAAGATGTTGTTGCCTTGTGCATGGTTCTAAAGTGAACCACCGTTGTAATCTTGGTGTGCCGGCCCCTTGGAGTCTTTGTGGCTCGTTGGCAAGTCCTCGACCCTCCGGCTTAGTGTGAAGCAGCGACGACGGCTTTGTGCGGGGAACAAGGAGACCCCTCCTTCGTGGGAAGCTCCGTAGTGAAGGCGGCATCAAGGTAACCGGGGAATTTAGTGTGAGCCTTAGTGGCCTAACCTTTGTGGCAAGTCAAGGGGTGTCCCGGAAGAGACTTGATAACCGAGAAGCAATACTCTTTGTAAGTGCTTCAACAGCGTGGACTAGGGGTAGCTTAGTGCCTACCGATACTACGGGATAAATCATCGTGTCAAGAGTTTCCTTATCCTCATCCTCTTATTTATGCTTTCGTATTTCTCTTGCAACTTGTGTGCATTTACTTTCTAGTGTAGTATCTTGTTAGGATTGGCTATATGTTGCAAAACTTATTTTGGGATAAGGGTTTCACACTAGTTGAATCATAGTTGCGTATCTAGATAGTTTGCTTTAGTTTAAATTTTGTACAAACTATTTTGAGCCATAGATTAAGATTTTAAGTTGACTTAATTCACCCCCTCCTCCTTTTAGCTAGGCTACCAGCACCGATTTCTTTCATTTCTTTTCCTGGATACAAGGATGAAGGAAGCTTCTAACTGAAGAGCAAAGTAGCGAGTACACGCCACATGATGCTACTTACTAGTCTAACACTAACTTTTAAGAGACTACATAACCAACATTACTGCCATCAGCCTGTGCTCGGAGTAGTGATAACCAACATTTTACTGCCATCAACCTGTGCTCGGAGTAGTAGAACCCTTGGTTCCTTGCGCATCCTTCCCAACAAAACTGCATCCATTTGGATGCTCGCTACCACCTGATGTTACCGTGTTGCCGACAGGAAGAGAAGAACTGAAAACTCTATCATTGGCTTTCAATGCCTACAAACCCAACAAGCAGCATTGAGAACAAGATGAAACAAAGCATCTAAATCAGATGCACTCAAGCTCCAGACTTAATCTTACCTCTTTGCTCCAGTTGGTGCACAAGGTGATGCAGAGAAGCAAGAGCATCTGGACTGCTACTCCGCACAAGATACCAAACCAGAGTCCCTGCTCAGTTCAAACCATTCCTTTGAGAATGTATTTTAACTGTGAAACTGACAACAAATGGAAATTCACTTATTCCGAAAGGAAATTAATGAGAAAGCTTAATACCATTCCTCTGAGATGACAGACAAAGGCGAACATGGATGCCGCAGGGATGCCAACAATGTAGAATGCAGAGAGGTTGATGAAGGCACCAATCTTTTGCCGGCCACAGCCTCTAACAACACCTGCGCATCAAGTACATAGCCTACCTATGTAAATCACCTGGTTCCATGACATCAAAAAACTACCTACTTGTTTAGTCAAAATAAAAACTGTGGATTACTACTGAAACTGCCATTATTTTGAGGAAATGGCAAAAGCATGAGCTCAAATGCCGAATGTCTAAATTTGTGGAAATCTTCTTCTCGTGAGCTGAGATGCTCAATGTCAAAGTGTCTGGATTTTTCAGTTTCTCTGTTTTTTCGTTTTAGAAATGGATCTATTTTCCTGTTCCTGCACAGTACAGCTACAGAATCTTGCAGCACTCTGTTAACATGAGTTAGAACTTAGAATGAGAGATAAGATCATCAGATAGTCCATATGACCATACCCTCCCTCTCCATCCGAAAAAAATGACACGGAGAAGATGAGATCATAGAGACTGAACCCTGCCACAATCTGAAAGACATAGCTAGATGCAGCTATTGTCAGATAAGGTGTGTGTTAATACCTGAAAGAACACACTGCAGACTGTCGAATAAGGTGCACACCGCGAGGATCGGCGTCAGCCTAGCGGTGTACAAGGCCACTTCCTCCTCATTGCTGTACGCGTATCCCAGCAGATTGCGCGCTAGCACCATGACAAGTCCTTCGCAAACGCCCAGGGAAATCGCCAGGAGAACGACCACCCGCGTCGCGAGGCGTGCCGCCTGTGGCCGTCCTGCACCAAGCTCGTTCGAAACACGAATGCTGCGCACAGATAATCAATCATCATTTTTAATCTAAGGCTAGTCTCAATAAAAATTTCATCGGGAGTTTTATAAGTATTAAATAACATGACACATCAGCAATTTTGCTGACTTGATAGTGTTATTATGAGGAGAGATGAAGGAGAGTTTCATAGAATAAGAGAATAATTTCATCCCCATTGAACCCAGCCAGCACAGTAACTAAGTTTTCAGTGTTGGTAACTGTACATTAAAATTGTGCACTGAGAATGGTGTAGTGAGAATGGTGTAGGAGCATAACTAAATTCTTTTTTTAGGAATTGTTGGAATATGATCATCGGCACGTCCGGACTTCGGAGCACTGACCTTGCTGCAGCACCAAGTCCCTGCGGGAGCATGAATGCAAAGACATAGGTGTTGAAGCTGCAAGATCCACAGTACCAAGAGCCTTATTAGAACGATCAGAGAGCAAACAGCATTGACATGTTCAACATAGGAGGTCAAGCTCAGTCTTTTACCAGATAGACATCACGGCGGTCTCGAGCTTTGGGTTGGGGAGAAGACCTGAAAGAAGCACAAGGATCTCGAAGGACCACCACTCCATACTGCACATGGTCATCGCAGACACTCATCGTCAGTCGCCTCAAGGCACAATGGTAGTATGTTCAGTGCAGTGCGTGTTCCTCACCAGACCATGGCAGCGGACGCCACGGCGAGCTTCAGGAAGGCAGGGATGCCGCGGAACGCCTCGCGGGAGAACCCCGTCCAGCTGTCCTTGCAGGCCGGCGAGACCCTGACGTAGAGCGCCAGGACCGTCAGGTTGACGAGGTTGGAGACGGCGTTGGCCAGCGCGGCTCCGTTGGCGCCCATGCCCAGCCGGCGCACCAGCAGCCAGCAGACGGC
The DNA here is from genome assembly GCA_032594955.1 of Panicum miliaceum. Lineage (NCBI taxonomy): Eukaryota > Viridiplantae > Streptophyta > Magnoliopsida > Poales > Poaceae > Panicum > Panicum miliaceum. Next base: position 9,911,584 of record CM064067.1, on the reverse strand, counting down.
GACGTGCGCCCCGGCGGTGGCGGCGGAGCTGGCCATCACCGGCACGACGACGTTCTGCGGCTGCAGGAACCGGACGTGGCACTGCAGCTGCCCGAACAGGAACAGCGCCGGGATCATGCACCGGATGTAGCTGCCGGCCCCCGCGGCGATCTCCCGGTCCTGCCGGAACCACACGAGGATCTTGCCGGTGTAGGCCCAGACCAATGCGACAGGGGCGCTCGCCACGGCGAGCACCAGCATCGCGCGCTGCTTGTAGACGCCGAGCAGGTGGCGCTGGCCGGCGCCGAAGGCCTGCCCGCACAGCGTGTCCAGGCTGCTCGCCATGCCTGACTGGTCGGCAAGAACGGCCGGGCCGGGCGCGCGACGTGCCTCCGGTCAGGAACGGGAGAGACGAAAGAGAATTCAAAATTTCGAATCCGTCTAGTACAAGAGGCCGGGATGGTTTACCAGCAAGCTGAAGCCCGTGACGTTGGCGAAGGAGGTGGCCAGGGAGGCGCTGGCGAGGGGGAGCTCGCCGAGGCGGCCGACGAACAAGATCGAGATGGTCTGGATGACCTTCTGCAGGAGGAGCGCGGCGGCGAGCGGCGCGGCGAGGCGCAGCTGCCTCTTGACCTCGCCCAGCGCCGAGCTCTTGTCGATCTCACCTCCTCCTCCCACGGCGCCCCCGCGACGATCCTCCATGGCCGCTGCGAGGAGACGAGATGGATGGAACGAAGCAACGGCTGTGGAGCTGGGACCTCACTGATCATGCCCGTCCACCTTCCTCCGTTTGGTGATCGAATCGGTGGGGAGAGAAGACAAGAGCCTCGGCTCTTCTCCCTTGGAAGTCAAAACGGCCGAGCCGAGGACAAGGGCGTGACCTGTCAGCATTCAGCAACACGAGTCCTCGCAGTCGCAGGGGAAATTTGGGTGACTGGTCACATCACATGTCAGCAAAGTTTTCAACCAGCAATGGGGTCGGCACGGAAACAATAAATGATGCCGTTGTTTGTCGCACCCAGCTACCAGTTGACTGGCAAGGCTTCCAGGGGTAAAAATTAAATATCAGCCGGCAGTAACGACCTGGACCTGTGCCCTGTGCTACAATTTTGCCGTACAAGATAGTTCTGTGCTCATCTTGTTTGTTTGGACGGGAGGACTCGGCATTAGCACGATCAGAGCGAACGTCTTCGAAGCCTTCTCCACTGAGCGTGCTGGAAATGTGGCATCAGTTGATGGTTCCCTTGGAGCATGGAGAGTTCGCGACGCTATCGGTAGAATTGTCACATTAATATTGTTCGTCATGGCTGTGTGGAACCGTTTGGGACTCGGCGGTTGGAATAAAACCGTGTCTCACTTTGTAGACGACAAACGTAAATTGGAGGCAGAAATATTGCATACGTTATAAATGGCATACAAATAGTAGAAACTAACGTACTTTTTCATGTCGGTTTATTGTTCTTTGAATTTGATAAAAATAGAGAAGTAGTTGATTTGAAACAAAACTAATGGAAGCAGTGGTGTAAACCTAATGGACTTGATTGATACTTCGCGCTTAGCTTGGATCAAAACACGATCACTAGTACAAATAACACATTGACCATCGATTATTCATTTCTAACTGTACTAATATTTCCACTTGTCAGCGTCACTGGAAAAAGGGTGCCCCGGCCGCTCAGGAGATGATTAGGACCGGGCAGAGTGGGGTCGTTGCTAAAAGGCAGAATAATATGCATATGAAATGCAATGCTAACTGTACTTTTGAAGTTCGTATGACTGGCTTTGGTTATATTTATCACACTGATAAATAATTATTTGTCACTGCATTATGAATCGCTTTCTAAGTTCAGAAAATATGTATTTCCGATACTTTCTTGTGCATATGTGTTTTCGGTTAACAAATCACCCAAGTTTCCATAATGTGATTGGAAACAAAAAAAATCAAACTGATCCTCGCCCAGTTGGTTAGACTTTTTGTTGTGTAACCTGTCCAACAGGTTCTTGTTCTAGACATAGCATTGTTACTCATGTATTTTTTGTAGATTTTTATTTTAGAAATAAATGATACTATTATTATTTTAGTGGTAGGTGACGTCCCGGTCTACAGCAATGTATGCATCTCTGGTCACTTCATACAACAATGTAAAGATATGCTAGACGTACAAGTCACTGAGAAAGAAAGATGTGCATTTAGAGAAATGAGTGTACGTGACCATTCCGTTGTTTTGTAAAGAAAACAAAGGCACAGTACAGTTTAAACGAGCGTAAACCTTATTCTGTTAACGAAAAACCTCGAGGATTATTTTAAGGTTAAAAGGGCTTTCCTAGTTTGAAATAACTGAGCGCACACGCATGTTTCCTTCCAAAGTGGTACTGGCAGTAGGCACTACCAATGAATAAACGAGACAGTACAGCCCCAGAATCGGCATCACTTGACTGCACACGAGTCCAAAGTCAGCACCGCCTGACGAAGTATTCAAAAAGTTATGGCTTGATGACTTGGAAAGCGTTGTGCTACAACTGCCATTCTCTCCACCCTGATGAGCACACATGTCCTTGCAAGCGTTAACTTCGTTACCTCCATCCCAGTCCTGCCGGCTGTGCTGCTGGGAGGGAAAAGAGCAATTTCCTTTGTTTTCAAATGCACCAAAAGGAGATCAAAATAACAAGGCAAGTGTCTTACACTACACCCAGTTGTTGACATCACTAACCGACCAGAGGACAATCATTGATTCAATAATTGACCATTCACGGTTGAAACAAACGACAAACTGACCCTAAAAAAAAAGGCTAGCCACACAACTAGTCAAAGGAGACATGCTAGCTGGATCAACAATATTTTTCTGTACAAAGTAAGGAGGATTTTGATTTCACTTTGTTAAATTATCACATTTTTTACAAACTACTGTTGGCTTAAAACCACAAGACAGATAATAGTACCATATTAACATTGACATAACTATAAAACTACTGTTGGAAGGGCTAATAGTAGTGGTTGTGCCGTTGTGCCACGGATCAATAGTGGACTTGTTGACTATGACTACGCTCCAATCCGAGGGCATTGTTGAAGAGAGCCCAATGATGAGGCCGAATGTTAGTGTTGAGAGCAAGGGGCTCTCGTTGATCCAAAGTTATCAATGTGGCTCAACAGCAAATGTGCAGAGGGACAACCGAAAGACGGCATCGTCAGTATGCGACAAGAGTCAAGAGGTGTGGTCCACGGCTCCATGCTCCATGGAGCTTCACTTGCATTGTGGCATGGATCAACAGACCAGGAGTGCTAAGAAGGTTCCAAGATCACATGACATATCACTGGAAATCAGCACTGGCATGGACGCCAAATTCTCAACTAATAAATCAATCAAAAGCTATCTCCACTGTTGACTTCTGTGAACGAAACAAATCAACCTGGAAATATATATGGACATGGTGGGGGAAGGTGTAGTAGTGGGCAACTCAAGACAACTGCGTCAGGCCACCGGCGGATCGGAGTGGCACGCAGCAGTCAACACTAGGTAGCGCCGTAGCGTGTGCGTAACTCCAGCAAGCAAGATGACAAGGGACTTTTTTTTCCAAAACAATCGCCTTTCAATCAAGCAAAATTAGGTTTCACGCGTCTGCCACATATATGATCAAAGGCTATATTATTCAGTGTGTCCTGATCCACACTAAGACTAGGTGTTGTAAGGAAAATGTGAAAAAACATCTAGGCCAGCTTAGTGGGTTTTGGTATATTAATAACATATGCTTGTAGAACTAATGCTATTTGTATGAATGTGAGCAGGAACTACAGGTGATAGATGAAAAGTTGAAAAGGATATGATCATCAAAAAGGGAATAAAAGGGAATGAAAGTTGCAAAGCGAAGGTCCATGGAGTTTTAATTACTTTATGTCTTGAATTTCAGTATAGAAATATCGTACTATCAAGAGGGACATGAAATCTACTCACTGTGCATAGAATAAGCTGCTCAAGATGATCTAACAAACCTATGAGAGACACCTTTGCACTCATATATCACTTGGAATATCTTTAAAGTGTCTTTCTGCAAAAAAGTCCGGAGTTTCCGGAGAATCTTCCAGAGTCTCTGGACATGGGGTTTCTACGGAATGTGTCCGTAGACTGGAATGTGCGGAGTCTCCGCACATCTCCGAAGTCTCCGAAGTTGTTGCCCGGAATCTGCAAAGAATTTTTCGGAGTCTCCGGAACTTAACCCTGTAACAGCTAGTTTTGGGGGAAGGGTATAAATACCCCTCACCCCCTTCATTTACTTGCCCTTCGACCAGAACTCACCTGCCTCCTTCACTGAGCATTCAAGAGCCTTACTAACTCCCTCCTTTGACTTCCAAGCAAGATTTGGTGAGGGGATTGAAGTGAAATTGAGGGGAGAGAAAGTGAGAGTGCTAGTGAGCTAATTTCCCATCTCTTGAGCACCTCTTTCTTCGTCAAGCCGGTGGATTACATGTTTGTTACTCTTGGAGCTTCAAGCTCGTAGCCGGCTCGGTGTTGCCCGTCGAGCACCCAAGATTGTGGTGTGCCCCAGAAAGTTTGTACAACCTTCACATTCTAGTAAGTGACCTTAGCAACCTTGGGACTGTTAAGGGGAGGCTTCATAGCTCAAGAAGTAAGTGTTCTTCTTGGGTGCCTCAACGGAAACGTAGGTTCCCTGTGCGGAACTGAACTTCGGGAAACAAATCCTTGTGTCTTGGTGCTTTTAATTTGTGATTTGTTGAAGTTCTTGTTTCTTGCTAGAATTCTAAGGTTTGCTCTCGATCTACTTGTTGCAAAAGTTTTGACTGCAGGTAGTGGAAGCAAAGGGGTAGAAACAAGTCTACAAACCTTGGAAATTCTTTCAATCTACTTTTGGTTGAGGTTTGATTGGTCGAGTTTAGTTTCTACACTTTTCTCCGGAGTATCTGGATATTTCTTCGGAATCTCCGAAAGTTACGTAGATTCCGGACAAATATCCGGAGACTCCAAAAGTTACTGATAAATTTGTTTAAGTGTTGTAATTTTCAGCTTCGACTATTCACTCTTCTCTAGTCAATATCTAGATCCTTTCATTTGGTATCAGAGCTTTGGTCTCCGGATTAAAGCTTAACCGCTTGGAGAATCGACATGTCGACTTCACCTAGAGAAATTCCACCAAATGGTGGAGATGAAAAGAAACTGGATGATGAGAAGAACCAGAACAAAGAGAAGGAGGTAGAGTCATCTGATGAGGACTCCGACTATGACACCAAATTGGTAAAGGTAATAAAAAATGAAGCTCCAAAACCTTTGCCAGGATTCCTTTCAATTATGGTCGGTTAAGTAGTTCCTCCCAAAGCGCATCAGTGAACCTAGGGAAGCCCCCTCGCTTTGACGGGACGGGCTACTCCTCATGGCGACACTCGATGCGTGTGTATTTGGTCGGGGTTAATCCGAACCTTTTGAAGATTGTGTGTGTAGGTGTCAACATTCCTGAGGAGGATGAAGTCATCATCCAAGAGGAAGAATTCGAGATTCAACGCAATATGCAAGCCGCTCCAAGTCAACCATGAAGGCACAAGGAAAGTGTGTGAAGGAAGAATTCGTGCACCATCATTCGTGAGAATGAGACACCACAAGAAATATTCAACCGGTTGAACAAAATTGTGAACAAGATTAGAGCACTCGGTGGTGACAAGTGAAGTGATAAGAATGTAGTTGACAAGATCTTGACCGCATACATGGCTAGAGATATCAACTTACCTACTTTGATAAGGGAGAAGAGAGGCTTCAAGAAAATTTACTCCCGCCGATGTCATTGGAAGAATTGAGCAACATCTTACCACCATGAAGGAACAATGCAATGTCAAATACAAGAATGTATCGGTTGGATTTTCGAATCGTTCCACAGGGAGTATCAGTCAAAACGTCCGATACAAACTAATAAGCAATCGGCTAGAATCAGCCGATTTCAGAAAGCAAGCAGTATTAATGTTACTTAATAATGCTTGTGAGCAACACTTAGATCTAGATCCAATCAGTTAAACTTAATCTAGTAGATTGAAATAGTAAAAATTGCAGTAAAAGCCGATAGATAGCTTGGATCTAAGCTAGATAACCGTGATAAAAGCTAAGCTAAGCGAGATTAAACAAGTGAATCTAACAAAGACTAGCAAATATCGATAACTGGTGAGTAAACAGATCGAGAAAGAAGCGATACGTCGTCAGTTAAAGATCTAATTTACTCGGTAAACACAGAACCTACCAGCAAGCCGGAGATCGAAGCGATGCAGCCCTACGAACCGGAAGAACTCGTTGAAAGAAAAGAGAAAAAGCTACGAAACTAGGGTTTGGCGAAGTCGCTGATAAATAAGAGAAGGGTTTTGTTGTTGTATTGTTCGATTACAAGCCCGCAGGCCAATATTTATAGGCTAGCTAACAAACTTAGTCCATTATGACAAAAATGACTTGACTAAAAGGAAAATAAACCTTCTATAACTAAAGTTACTTAGTACAAAACTCAGACTCCACATGATAACTTGCTGACGTAAACCATCGGCGCCACATATGCTCCATCGGCCGTGACGCCATATCGGCTAGACTGCTCTGCTTCCATCGGCTGTCTTTCTTGCCTTTGCATCGGCTAGACACGTGTCAAAAATGGTGTCAACACATGCCCCCAGATTCGGAATAAAAGAATTTTGTTCCGAAATTCTCTCCAGTCACCATCGCTTCTTTGACCCCGTACATGCGTACTCAGCGCTCAGACCAGTAATGATGATTCTCCTCCTGACCCTTCATCTCCTCCACCAATCGCAGCAGCACGACGCTACTACTTCTTTCTCGACTGTAGCAGCGTGACACCTCGAATTCTTCTCAACTGTAGCAATACGACGCTCCGACTTCATCCTCGCCGGTACTCGACCCGCATCCGTCCTGCGGTTATAAATAGGGGCCTTAGGCCAGGTTGAAGAACCAAACCACATCTTGCCATTGTTCTATCTACCCTATCTCTTCAAGCCCTTCTCAGATCAAAAACATGGCTAGCAACAAGTGTCCGGCAGAGGATCCGTCCGGTGCCAATCAACACCTCCGCGCTCGACTCCGTCGCCAAGGGTGAGAGGATTCCCCTTCTCGTATATCTTCGTGTTCACGCTACTGATCTTCCCGTCCGTGCAGAGCCATCTCCATGGCTAGTGAGGCTTCTAGCGCAGCCCTTGCTGCACCATCTGCCGCCCCAGCGAGCTCCTCCTCTGGCTCCGTCGACTCCTACAATGGAGACGATGCTCAGCACTTCCTCCGCCAACTAAACGAGGTCCGTGACCTCTACTCAGAGGTGACTCGCGAGGCTGGGCGTCTGGTCTTGAGGCCACCCAGGCAGTGTTGTCGGCCGCCGAGGGCGAAACTTCCGCCGCCCGCGCAATGCTGGCCGACACCTACACGAGGGTCATAGGTAAGGTTCCTTCGGTGGGAATCTCTCCTTTTTTGGCAGCTCCTATTATCTTGATTTCTTTCCCCCTTTATCTGGAAGCTCTGGAGGCCCAACTCTAGGTCCTGCACCAAGCAGAAAACCATGCCGCCACCGTAGTGAATGCGAGGGGCACCACACTCGCCGACCGCCTCCAGGACATCCCCAATCGTGCTAGGGAGATCACCAGCCACGGAGCTCGTCAGGGGGTCGCCACTGCTCTAGCCATGGTGCAGACTCAGCTCGGCCACGACCTCCGGACTTTGCACCCCATCTTTCCTAAGGGAGAAGACCGAGCAGACTTTGAGGAGCTCGTTGACGAGCTTGATGAAGCTGCTGGGGCCATCGGCGCTGTAGTCGACGTCGAGGGTGTAGTCAATAGGGTCTTCCTTGGCGAATAAATTGTATCTGATGAACGTACAAATATTTTTCTTCTATGTTTGTCTTCAAAACTTTCATGCATTTCCGCCTCTTTCTGTGATTACATTGGATCTTCAGGATAACCATCGAATTCTGATAGTGTAACTTTTTGCGCCAAGGGCGACACATATCGTATCGGCCATATCCGATCATGCCTAAGCATCATCGACTCAATCGAGTACTTTTGCCCTCGCATCATAGTAAAGGCGATATTCCTCATATCGGATGCAATCTCGAACCAATTCTTCTCCGTAAGTACTCGGTTTAGGCGTCCACCCATATACTAGGATAATATTTTTCAAACATTTACCATTCAAAGCTCGTGTGAACTTTTCTTCCTCAAGCGTTTCCAAGATATAGGCATTACCAGGAATGCACTGACTTATCCGATAGGGACCTTCCCACGTAGGAGACCATTTACCATACTTCTGATCTCTAGATCCTATCGGCAGAACTAGCTTCCAAACCAAGTCTCCTTGGGAAAATTCTTTAATCTTAACCTTCTTATCGTACCATCTGGCTACCCGTGCCTTGTTTGCTTCCATATTTACCAAAGCTCTAAGCTGATGAGAAGCCAAATCCTCAAGGCCATCTTTCATCAAACCTGTATATTCATCAGCTGTCGGCTCATTTTGTAAAGAGACACGTCTTGTACCAGTCTTCATCTCCCAAGGAAGGACGGCTTCATGCCCATAAACCAATTAGTAAGGAGACACCTTAGTCGCTCCATGACAAGCCATCCGATACGCCCACAAAGCCTCGCTCAGAGTAGTATTCTATTGCCTCGGTTGCTCAACAATCTTCCTTTTGATTAACTTGATGATTCCTTTATTGGATGCCTCCGCTTGACCATTGGCTTGAGCATAATAAGGAGAGGAATTCAGCAATTTAATCCCCATACTGGCAACAAATTCTTCAAATTCCCCTGAAGTGAACATAATACCCTAATCGGTCATAATGGTCCGAGGAATACCAAACCGATAGATTGTATGCTCTCTCACAAAATCAATCATATTTTTGGAGGTCACAATCTTCAATGGAATCGCTTCAACCCATTTGGTAAAATAATCAGTTGCCACCAATATAAACTTACAATTTTTACTAGATGATGGATAAAATCTGGCCGATCAGATCAATGCCCCATCCTCTAAAAGGCCACGACTTTATGATAGGATTCATAGCCGATGCAGGAGCTCTCTGAATATTACCAAACTTCTGACAATCTTGGCACCCTTTGTAGTATTCGAAGCAATCCTCCAAGATTGTCGGCCAAAAATATCCGTTTCTCCTTATCATCCATTTCATCTTGAAGGCCGATTGATGTTCTCCACATACGCCCTCATGAATTTCTCCCATTAAACTTTTGGACTCCTCAACACCAAGGCATTTGAGCAAAACACCATCAATCGTCCGATAATATAAATCATCTTCGAGCAAAACAAACTTAGTAGCCCGGAATCTCAGCTGCCTGGAGACTTTCTGCGATGGATCTTTCAAACATTAGATGATCTCTTTTCTCTAGTCATCGGCCAATAACTCCACAACCGTGATATCACATATCGGCCGATAACCAGAAGCGCTCTGTGCCAACCTATTGGCCTCTTCGTTATGTATCTTAGGAATGTGCTCGATATAAACCATCCTAAATACTCTCAACAATTCAAGACATTCTTCATGGTAAATCCTTAAAATATCATCATTGCATTCATAGTTCCCAATCAGCTGATTAACCACAAGCATAGAATCCCTAAAAATTTCAACGACATCGGCTTTAATTTCTCTTAGCAATTTTATCACTTTGAGCAAACCCTCATATTTTGCCTGATTATTGGTTTATGTACCAGGAATTGATAAAGAAAATTCAAAAGTTGCCCACCGAGGCGATATAAGAGCTATGCTGATACCACAGCCTTTTCCACAAGATGAATCGTCGAAAAATAACATCCACGGAGTAGGCTCCACGACAATAATCTCAGGGCCACAATGTTGAGTAACAAAATCGGCCACAACTTGTCCTTTAACCGCCTTAGCCGATTCTGATCATAAATCAAACTCTGATAGAGCCAGGATCCACTTCCCAATGCTCCCATATAGAATTGGCAACGATAGCATGTATTTGACAACATCGTCCTTACACACGATGACGCATTCAGCCGATAATAAATAATGTCTGAGCTTAGTGCATGAATAGTATAAGCACAAATATTATCTTTCAACTGGAGAATACCTGGTCTCTGCATCCAAGAGCCTTCGGCTGACATAATAAATTACGTGTTCCTTCCCCTCAAACTCTTGAATAAGGGCCGATCTGATAGCACATTCATCAGCCGATAAATACAACTTGAACGGCTTGTGCTTCTGGGGTGGAACAAACACTGGTGGGGTTACCAAGTACTGCTTTATATCATCAAGAGCGTTCTGCTGCTCTTTTCCCTAGATGAACTCTTGATCAGCCTTCAACTTTAACAATAGGCTGAACGACTGTATCCTCCCTCACAAATTTGATATGAACCTTCAGATAAAATTAATCTTGCTGATTAACTGCTTCTTGTTTTCTAGAGCAACTACCTTGTTAAGAGCACCAATAATTTTCTGCCCAATTTTGATTCCTCTCTCCCATGAACCATAAAGCCTAAGAACTGACCAACCGATACGCCGAAAGCACACTTGTTCGGGTTCATCTTTAATCCATGCTTTCTGGTGCACTCTAGAGTCTTGTGTAAATCGGCTAAATGTCTCGGAACCCTTTTGACTTGACCACAACATCATCGATATAGATTTCCACTATTTTACTAATGAGATCATGGAATATATAAATCATAGCCCTCTGATACGTAGCCCCATCATTTTTCAAGCCAAAGGTCATGACAACCCACTCGTACAACCCAACATGTCCAGGGCATCTAGATGCAGTCTTCGGAATATCTTCTTCTGCCATGAAAATCTGATTGTACCTCGCATTTCCATCCAAAATACTGATGACTTTATGTCCCTAAGTAGCATCCACTAATACATCGGCCACTGGCATTGGATAACCATCCATCGGTGTGGCTTTGTTCAGATTCCTGAAATCAATGCATACCCGTAACATGCCATTCTTTTTATATACGAGCACCACATTGGAGATCCATTCAGCATACCGACATTGTCGAATAAACTTAGCTTCGAGTAACCTAGTGATCTCGGCCTTTATGTCAGGCAATATCTGTGGTTTACATCGCCTGGCACCTTGTTGGTATGGCCGGTACCCTGGCTTAATTGGCAACCGATCTTCAACAATCGATCAGTCTAATCCTGGCATCTCATAAAATTCCCAAGTAAAACAATCCTTGAATTCCTTCAATAAGTTAGTCAACTCTTGCTTACACTCAGAATCTAACTTGGCACTCCTAAACGTCGGCCTAGGCCTATCTCTATCACCAATATCAACTTGTTCCAACTCATCAGGCGACGTGCACCCATGCCCAAGCTTGCCTTCATCTTCTATTAGGAAATCATCCATTAGAACGATTCTTCAGAACCGACTGCTTGGATCGGCTTTAGATCAAAATCGGCCATCTTTAGGAAATCACCTTCCCAAACTTTGCCCGAGATGCACCCCACTCCATCGTATCCCCAGACTTGAGGATCGGGTGTTGCCACGCTGAGCAATGAGTCTGCATGTACCACCTCGACAGCATCTTCCACCCATTTGACGAGACATTGATGCATAGTGGACGGAACACAACAATTGGCGTGGATCCAATCTTATCCCAGGAGCAGATTATACGAGCCTTTGCCATTAATGACAAAGAAAGTAGTGGGGAGAGTCTTACTTCTGATCATCAGCTCAACATTGATTGCCCCTTGGACTAGTGAAGTCTTGCCTTTGAAATCCTCGAGCTTCATGTCGGTCTTGATCAGATCCTCTTTGCCTTTCTCGAGCTTCCGGTACGTGGCGTAAGGCATCACGTTAACGGTAGCACCGCCATCAACATCTTGGTCACCAGCCAACCATCCACATGTCCTTTGATGTATAGGGGCCTCAAGTGTTGTCGCTCCTTATCCTCTGGCTTATCAAATGTAGCTTGCATCGGATCTAGAGTAAGTTGGGTCATCGCCCGCTCTTCTTCTTCATCATCGGACGGAGCTTTGAACTTCATCGGCAAGACGAAGACCATGTTAACTGATGCCGATGGTTCAGACTCATCAGCTTTTCTCTTGACACGCCACACCTGGGAATTCACACGCCTCTTCCCCCGAGTGTGCTCCTCCTCTTCCTCCCTGTGGCGCAGCCTTTGGATTCTTCTCTTCTGAGACTTGGTCAACCCTCCAAGGCACCATTACGGATAAGTCTCAGGGTCATAGCGATAATTGTGTTGATGCTTGATCTCTCGATTTAGAGGTTCTTCATCAGGAACATGATTGTTGGCTTCGTGTTCCAACTGATCCTGGGCTTCAACCGTGCCATCCAGCCGATCATGCATAGGGAGACGTCTTTCTCCGTGTTCACCTCTGCTGATTGGCCTACGACCTCTATCATCATGACACTGCCTCTTGAAAGTACGGTAGTCCTTACGCGGGCTATTGCATTCAGGGCAGTTGTCAGCCGACGGGAGCCTCAATCCTTCATTCCAGCAAAAAATGAAGAAGGGGCATCGCTAGTGGTCTTCATCACGTCGATTCCTCTCTTCTTGGAAGTGTCGTTCTCTATCTTGTCTACGCCGATACTTGTTTATCAGCATATTGGATGTGATGGTTCTATGCGGTCCTCTAGGACTTTGGCCTTGCTCGTGTCGGCTTTGGTCCTTCAACTCATCAGCCGATACTTGCATCTCAGGATCCACAACTCCTGATCGCCTGGCCATCTCAGAAGTTAGCATCTTAGCCTTTCCTTTGTTGCCTGGATCACTGACCTCAACCATGTTAGTGCAAAAGGATGTGCATCAATTTTCATCGGCTTTGCAGGATTTTCAAACTTAATCCTCCCTTGCTCAATAGCCGATTGAATCTGTTGATGGAACACCTTGCACTCATTAGTGTTGTGGGACATAGCATTGTGCCACTTGTAGTACTTGTGATTCTTCAGTTTTTCGGCCGTCGGGATCGTGTGATTGGGAGACAATTTGATTTGCCCCTCCTGTAACAGCAGATCAAAGATCTTGTCGGCCTTGTTGACGTCGAACCCGTACTTCTTGGTATCCTTCTTAGCAAACGAGCATGAAACTGGCTCTTTCTTCTTGGTCCACTCTGCCAAGCCGATTTCGTCCTCTCCTTCAGAATCAGAAGAGTACTCGACGTTGTTAATCTTCTTCTGAAAGGTACTTCCCCTAGGATTGTGCACGTGAACCTCAACATTAGACAACCTCTGAGCAAGATGACTTAAGCTATCAAATTCTTGCATTGAAAACTTCTCCCTGATGTGAGGCAGCAATCCCTGAAAAGCCAATTGAGTTAGGTGGCTATCGCTGAGAGACAAGCTATAGCATCGGCTCCTAATGTCTCTGAACCTCTGGACGAAATTAGGAACGGGCTCATCGTTCCTCTGCTTCAAGGTCGTCAGATTTATGAGCTTCATCTCCTGAACACCGGCAAAGAAGTACTTGTGGAACTGCTTTTCCAGATCGGCCCACGTGATGGTGGAGTTAGCTGGAAGCTAAGAAAACCACGAAAAGACCGATCTAGACAACGAATCTTCAGAGCATCATTGCCAGATGCCTCCCCACACTGGACCAGGAATTTGCTATTGTGTTCAATTGTTGTCACATTATCCTGCCCAGAGAATTTTGTGAAATTCGGCACTCGGTACCGATGAGGCGGAGTGATCTGATCATAAGCCTCAGGGTAGGGCCGCTAGTATATGTACGTTGGCTCCTTAGGCTTCAAGCCGAATTGGGTTTTCATCACATCATCTATCTTGCTGGCCCAATCAATGTTCTGGAGGCTATTGTCCTATTGCTAGATCACTGGTTGCAGCTGTTGTACTGGAGGCTAAATTTTTTGAACCAGTTGCAGTTGGACGGGAACTTGCTGTTGGTATCCTCCTTGCTGATCCATATGATTTGCCATCGGCTGAGGAGCCGAAGGACCTTGCTAATAACCACTCGTATGTGGTTGGTAGAGAACCATCGGCTGAGAGACCGATGCTGGTGACTGGGGGCTACCGGTCTGTAGTGGGGAAACGGGCAGCTGGTTGGAAGGTGCTTGTGGCTGCGTATCATGGGTTGAGCCATCCGTACTTGGAAACTGCTGTGCCAGAACCTATGCCCCTGTAATGGTCAGGACCATGTACTCAGGAGGCATCCCTAGAGATGGGTTGGGGATGAAACCAGCAGAAATGTTGAAAGATCCACCACGCGCTGATGTTGCCATCATCGGCGAAGAAGGCATAAATACCGGTGCTATTTGGACTAGAGATGCCATCGGCTGATACGTCTGCCTCTGGAATATGTATGGTGGCATTGGGTAGCTTCCGGCGTTTGGCATCACCGTGCTGAGCGATGGCGGCTGGGTGCCAAAGCCTGCCATAGCGGCGCTCCCCGCTCTCGATGCTGCTGGGGCCAATGACTTTGGCTGAGAGTGTAACAACCCTTTGTAACCCATCTGCAAGGCGCCGCCATAGTTTCCCTGACAGCATTCTGAATTGAATTCATCAGGACGTTCGACTGGTTGATCATTGCGTGATGCATAGCTTGATCGAACATCTCTTGAAACTTGACCGCATCTTCAGTGATCGTGATATCATGCGGCTTTGGGAAGGCATTCTTCTTTATGGCCTCTCCTCTCTTGGTGACACTAAAAATTCCAAGGCAGGTCGTCTTGTAGTCTTCCACTGCCTTCTCGAGAAGCTATTTCTGGGTGACATTGAGATCTTCCATGGTGACCTTGAGGATATTGGCACCGTTCACCTCCTCCGGTATCAGGATGGACATGGTGAAGTCATTCTCTGGTCCCACTAGGCATGCCAAAAGTGTGTTGATGCAAAAAATCGTCTATCGGCTTTCTACGTGGCAACACGCGAGGACCTGAGAGATTTGCTTTACTCCGGCGCAGGCTCCAAAATAGCTTCACGTAGTTGCGAGGCGTGCGAGTCAATTTGACCCGCATTTGACAACAATGCAATATCAAATACAAGAATGTATCGGCTGGATTTCTGAATCGTTCCATATGGAGTATCTGTCAAAACGTCCGATACGAACCAACAAGCAATCCGCTAGAATCAGCCGATTTCAGAAAGCAAGCAGTATTAATGTTACTTAATAATGCTTGTGAGTAACACTTAGATCTAGATCTAATCGGCTAAACTTAATCTAGTAGACTGAAGTAGTAAAAACTGCGGTAAAAGCCGATAGATAACTTGGATCTAAGCTGGATAACTGTGATAAAAGCTAAGCTAAGTGAGATTAAACAAGTTAATCTACCAAAGACCTGCAAATATCGATAACTGGCGAGTAAACAGATCGAGAAAGAAGCGATTTACCGTCAGTCAAAGATCTAATTTGCTCGGTAAACATGGAACTTACTAGCAAGCCGGAGATCGAAGCGATGCAGCCCTACGAACTGGAAGAACTCATTGAAAGAAAAGAGAAAAAGCTATGAAACTAGGGTTTGGCGAAGTCGCTGACAAATAAGAGAAGGGTTTTGTTGTTGTATTCATGATTGTTCGATTAGAAGCCCGCAAGCCAATATTTATTGGCTAGCCAACAAACATAGTCGATTACGACAAAAATAACTTGACTAAAAAGAAAACAGACCTTCTATAACTAAAGCTACTTAGTACAAAACTCAGACTCCACATGATAACTTGCTGACGTAAACCATCAGCGCCACATAGGCTCCATCGGCCGCGACGCCATATCAGCTAGACTGCTCTGCTTCCATCGGCTTTCTTTCTTGCCTTTGCATCGGCCAGACATGTGTCAAAAATGGTGTCAACAACTCCTCAACAAAATGGCATTATGGAGAGAAAGAATAGAACTCTCATGGAAGCCACAAGAACCATGCTTGATGAGTACAAGACTTCATATCAATTTTGGACGGAGGCAGTTAATTCGTCATGTTATGCAATCAACCATCTCTACCTACACAAGATCTTGCAAAAGACCGCATACGAGCTTCTAACCGGTAAAAAGCCTAACGTGTCTTACTTTCGAGGTTTTGGAAGTAAGTGCTTCGTTCTTAACAAGAAGCCCAGAAACTCTATGTTTGCATCTAAAGTTGATGAAGGTTTTCTTCTTGGTTATGCTTCAAATGCTCATGGCTATCGTGTTTCACCAATTCCTCTGGATGTGTTAAAATTGCATGTGATGTAACATTTGATGAATCTAACGTCTCTCAAAAGGAGCAAGTTGATCTAAATGATGCAGCAAATGAATTAGCACCTCAGCAAACCAATGAGAACCTAGCCACTGGAGAAATGGGGCCTCGAGAAAAGAATGATCAAGAGACACCAAAAGATGGGCCAAATACCGCTGCTGCTGAAAACTTTGGAGACTTCGGCGAAATCTATGGAGACTCCAGACATATCTCCGGAAACTTCGGAGATGCTAATGAAGATGTCCTTGATCATGATAAAGCTGATGAGGATGATGTTCCAGTGCAACATCAAGCTCAAGCACCTCACCCAAGTGTTCACCAAAGCATGCAACGTGATCATCCAGTGGATAACATCCTTGGGAGCATTCAAAGAGGGCTAACAACACGTTCTAGATTAGCAAATTTTTGTGAACATTACTTGTTTGTCTTCTCTTTGGAACCTTTTAAGGTAGAAGAAGCTTTAAGTGATGCGGATTGGGTGATGGCTGTTGGCGGTCAATTTTCATGATTTTTACTGCCAATATTTCTCTGGATTTCATGCTTATAAGGCCAAGATCATGCCAAAATTACTTATCCTAATGAGTTCCACAAGTTTTGTTGCATATTTGATCTCAGGAGTTCATCGTGCGAAATTTGGCCGATTTGGGAGAAATCCTAGGCCAGCCGGCCTCCCCTAGGCTGGCTGGCCTGGCACTGTGGCCTTTCAAGCTCAAACTTCACCTGCACATTTACAAGTACAAGTCCAAGCAATCCTGACCGGCACATCATCAAGCAAAACATCCTACAATCGAAAAGCTTGAGCCATGGATTTATGGGCCCACATACAGCGTCTACCCTGGTCTTCAAGCTCCGAACCGCCTCCCTGAGTAACATGCATGCGTTGATCAACAAGGCATGCAACAGAGGGCTGGTAGGAGACAGAGCCAGGCCGGCCGGCCTTGACCAGGCCGGCTGCCCTCTAGCTGTCGAGCCTCAAACCGACGCAACCTCCACCAACCTCAGGAGAAGATCAGGAGCGTCCACAAGAAGGGCGGTGACACGAGGCAACATTCCTAGGCCGACCAGCCCCTGCAGCGCCGCGTGTCCCCCCCTTCACGTGGAAGTTACACAACCGCCGTACCTGCGTGGAAGCTAAGCACATGTCCAAGGTACTGACCTTGAAGAGCTATAAATAGCTGCCCATACCTCCAGTCTCACCACACCATTCTTGGAGAGAAGTTGAGTTCTTGGTTTAGCCACTCTACCTTAGTGTAGAATAGGGAGAGAGTGAGGTGAGAGCTTGGGTGAAAGCCAAGCTAGGAGAGGAGCTGGATTCCCTCGGTCCTACTCCGACTCTGTAGCCACCTCGGAGGAATAAAGCTTATTCGAATAAGTTCCTCGTTTATCTTTAGTGTCTCACTTGTTCTTCTCTTACGTTCAATAATTTGTTTATTTACTTTCGTTGATTTGTGGGATCCCTTGTCTACGTGGTTAGCAAGTTCTATCCATTTTTGGTTTCTTCTAGCCTTAACGTGAGGCGGAAGTCAGTGACTTGATAGTTTAGGCGTGGTGCTTAGACTTGATAGTTGCCTTGGGTTGTTTTCCACCCCACGGAACAGTGTGGTAGGTGGTAGGTGGTGACAGCCCTGTCCATCCCTCATAGTACACCACGTTCGGGTGTTTTCATAGCAGTAGTAGCAGGATGCCGTTGGACTCCCCTCTCACCACTTTCTGAAGTCCTTCCTTTTCCAGCAGCTGAAGCAGATCAAGCTAGTAGATAGCAAGTTATCTCGGTAACGAGTTGGCTAACTGAAGTTAAGCCCTCTACCTGCTTACCTCTTCTCCCCTTGTGGGTCCGGTTGAATGGTTCTAGGTCTGGTCGCGCTTATCGTTCCTCGGATTCGATATCCCAGGTAAACTCCCTGGTGAAAGCTACATCAGTATCCATACGCTTATGGATTAGTTCGTATAGGCTAAGGAGTGCCAACAAGCTTTCTAGCGCCATTGCTGGGGAACGGTAGCAATACTAGTTTTAGAGCTATTTCAGCCGTACACTTTCCACAACCTTTCCACACACCACATGGAGTTTATTCCTAGTTATCCGGCAGTTCCATCTCACGAGTATTTGGAACCGCCACCATCTTGCCACCCCATATTATCTGATGGTTATGAGATCCGTCCCAGTCTCATAGCCATGGTTCGCGCATAGTCCTTTTCTGGTAGGAAGGACGAATGTCCCTATGCTCCCCTGCAGGAATTAAAGGAGAATTGCTCTCTCCTCACCATACCCGGTATGTATCAAAACACCCAACGGTGGAAGCTATTACCGTTCTTTCTGACGGGGGAAGCGAAAGTTTGGTACAACTGGAAGGTAGGGAGAGTTGGAGGAGATTGGATAGAGCTGAAAGTTGAGTTCTGCTTATTCTTCTCCCCTGTTACCAAAGTGATGCTGCTTCACATTCAACTGCTGACATTCAAGCAAGGCAAAGAGTCACTTGGAGCAGCGTGGGTAAGATTCAATCAGATGGCAACTTCTGGACCACCTCACAATATTCCTGAAGAGATGCTAATGCAACACATCGTTGGTGGGTTGAAGCCGGAGAGCGCACATTTTATGAATGTCGCCTCCAAGGGATCCGTCATGTACAAGGCAGTGGCTGAAGTACGGACTATTCTAGAGAAAGTACTTGACAACACTCAGTACACGGGAGTCTTCAATGATCCACCCGATCCAGCTGATCAACCCAAGGAGAATCAGCAAGTTCACATCATATCAGCTGCATCCTCTCCACCTCCACCATACATAGAGGAGATCACCGAACCAACCAAGTCCACAGATCATGCTAATGTTCATCCCTGATCTCTTCACAGAAGAAGAATATATGGAACTCAGCAACACATCAAACTTGCCGAAGGAGCACAAGTGCATATGCTCAAGATCTGAGGCGTTCATTCTAGATGCTACACCGCAGATTGAGGGTCTTACTGCAATTATGAGAAAGGAATGGACAGAGGAAGTGGAATCCAACAGTAGCATCATACAGATCTACCACAATTTCAGAATACTCCTCTACACTATTGGGGACATTGCACCATAAGAAGTCTTTTTACGACCCGAAAGTTGGGGCGAATGTGATGTCCAAGACTTTGGCAGATCACATTGCATCAGAAGAACCCCTAGCTTTCTCTCGTAAGAACCTGAAGTGGATCGACGGCCAGATCATGAAGAGCATAGGGATCCTCCGCTTTACGCCCTTGAAGATGGGGCATAACAAGGTATTCTTGGATTTTCACATCTTTGATATCCCTGAAGGTGAAGAGTTCGTCTAGATTGGAGAGCCAATAGAGCCACTTGTCAACCCAAACAGAGACCGAGCAAGCGTCGAGGTTAAGGTTGGCAAAGATAGAATCCCGGTCAGCCTAGTTCGTTCATGCAACACCATTGCAGAAGTACCGATCCGTTATCGGGTATTCTCTGCAAGACTTGAAGGGGATCAGCCCCAACTAATGCACCCATCACATTCCAATGGAACCAGACCATAAGCCGTCAAGAGAGCATCAGCGACAGCTTAATGATGCGATCAGGGAGGCAGTGAAGAAAGAGGTTTTCAAGCTACTACACACGGGCATCATCTACCCCGTGCAAGACAGTGAGTGGGTTAGCCCAGTTCAAGTAGTTGCAGAAGGAAGGCATGATAGTAGTCCAGAATGAGAGAAATTGTGGCAGAACTGCCAGAATTGACCCGGCTCAAGTGCACTTAACCAGCATCTGAAGAGGCACTGGCCTCTATGCACTTCAAACGGATTAATCCGACAATCTGTCGGGTAGATCCCGATGCAACCACTCAATATCTCGATCGAAACCAAGCATACACATAACTCGCTCGAAGGCAAGTCTAGAGATTTAACATTCCACAGATTTTATAAATACAAGTCGGTCATTATTTATTACAAGCCGAAAGTACCACTTGAGTAATTTCCAAGTTCACATAAAAACTTTATTCAGAGTTTTACTGCAGAGGAAAAATAAAAATACGTTCAACTAGTGTCGGCAGGGTCATTGCTAGATGGGGAAGGGTCCCACTCCACTGTCCAACGAGCCGGCAAAGCACTCGACCAAGCCAAACCAGCTACCATCTCTTCCACAGACATAACTGAAAACATTGCCACAAGCAAGGCTGAATATACTAATACTCAGCAAGGCTTACCCGATTGGTGGTATGGAAATACCGACTACTAATCATGCCAGGCTCTAAGGTTCTAGGGTTTTCTTTTTCCTGAAAAGCAACAAAGAGTAAGTCCTTAATTTCATATTTTAGCTTTCAATATTCTAGTTCACTTAACCAGTCTAGATGAGCTTTTATCTCTAATCAAACATGGTGGCAAAATAATTAATCATCCAACAAGTTTCATCATATCCATAGTTCCTCTTGTTACTTTATGTGGCAGAAGTATTAAGCAGTCTCAATCACCGCGAGAAACGGACGATTCGAATCGAATTTTTTAACCTTGCAAGGGAAACCTAAACACACGTCACGTGGTTACTCCAAGAGTCACACGTGCAACTTTTCCCCTTTATCCTCGTTTTATGGATCAGGGACACCGGCCTCAAGTACAAAAGGTCCATGAACCACGGCGACACCGGGCCATGACCCCTCTTGCACTTACCATTGGGCCCATGGGACAGTGTCAAGACGGTGGAAGTTGTCCACGCACCGGTTCAATTGAGTACTTAAGCTTACGGATTACCATATTATCGGCATGTGGTTAGTACTTTCAAAAGCTTAACCACCACTACCACACACTGCGACCTTAGCATGTTTCACTACTCAGACGGGGCTTCAACCACGAGTACTTTACCACAACTCCGCGTGCCAACCTTATAGTTGCAGCATGCGGTAAATCAATCAACTCCTATAGTTCTCGCGAGTAGCAGGAACCTACTCGACTTTTACCGTACCTATTAGCATAGCATCTACTCGAACTTTCTGTTTTAGTAGTCATTACAAAGGTTACCTAAGATTATGCAGCTAGGGTTCCAATCAACTCCTATGAACTTTAAATGCACAGGCAAAAGGAACAACAATTGCATAATTTTAAAAGCTAGGATCATGCACCGGGGCTTGCCTTCTTGTGAAAAACTAGCCAGGGACTCCTCTGAACGTTGGTCCGAATCTTCAGCGACTGCTGCTGGATTCGGGCACCAGAGAGTAGATCCCGTCGGCGAGAGTAGTCGAGTCTATATGAATGCACATGTATGAGTGGTTTTACTGGTACAAGATTGCATTATAAAGTAGTCAAAACTTAAGTTAAGAAGTTGAGTACTTTATTTTCTTTTTCCTGGGCAGTCATTTATTGACTACTTAACTGTATTAACTGATTTCATTAAGTGAGCTGGTGGTTTTGCATGTTGTACGGTTAGTTTTAATAGGGAGCATTGGATAACCCAAACTACTCGCAAGGGTAGTTTCTGGATTACAGAACCACTCGTAAAAGTAGCTCCTGAGTTGGGATTTTTATGTAGAGTTTGTTATTTAAGCATAACCTTAGTGTAAAAACTTCAGCTATTTCTATTCAACAGGTTACTCCTGAAAAAGCTTATTAATAGTTGTTATTATGTTTAAGATCTACTTGCACAGAACAACCATGCAAGAAACTGGTGTTCCACATTTTACGGAACAAATCTACTTGCATGAGTAGATTACTCCACATTTTTACAGATTTTTTATTGGTGCAAGAAACAGAGGTTACCATTTTAGATCTAAAATGGATCTGACCTATAACAAAAGCACTCGAACCACTGGTTGTGCTTAGATTTAGGGCATGAAATTTTTATGACTGATAAAAGAAGATTAATCTTTTAGCACTGAAGCTACCATTAACATTTCATGAGCAGTTCGTTCTTGAATCTCTTGGAACAATTAAAAGCCATTTAAACTTGATTTAAATCCACATCTAAAAACTTGTGGAAACAGATCCAAGGTTCTGTTACAAAGTTGTAGATCTGAACTTAAGGATTCCAGAACATCATAGCTTGTATTTTTAGGATTTTTCTGTGAGTTGCTATGCATCTTCAAAGTTAGTAGATTGGTTTTTAAGTTCTAATTCCAGGTTTAGAGATGGGTCCTTGAGATTTACAGAAAACTTTCTCAAAAAGATTGCAATCGACGCAGATGGGTCCTTGGCGCAGGGAAACGGCTAGTGCCGGCCAAAATCCGGCGACTAGGGTTGCCGATGGTGAGGAGTGAGGGTGGGAAAAGCAAGAGATGAACATACCGCACCTGTTTGAGATCTTGGGCGGAAAAGGGATGGACCGAGGCGGCCTGCCGACGGTGGCACAGAGCCGGCGGCGGGGGCGGATGTCGGGGCGACGGTCCTATGAGGGGAATGGCACGGGGAACGGCTGGGCAGCTTCCGGGTGAGGTGGAGAAGGTGGGGGAAGGGTTGTTTTGGGCAATGTGGGGGTGGATTGGTGCGTCCATGCACGGGGCTACTTTGCCGGAGTTGGAGGTTTGGGGCGACGAACAGAGGTGCCTCGGGGTGGGCTTTTATAGGCGCGGGAGGGGGAATGGTGGCCTGTGCTAGAGCCGCAGGAGGAAGACGAGACAGGTGGCAAAACTAGGGGTGGATTGTCCAGCTGGCGCCGGCGGGGGCTCGCCGTGGCGCTAGTAGTGCCTGCGGCTGAGGAAGGGCGCCGCGTGGAGAGCTTCTGAGGGGGGGGGGGGAGTGAGATTTGGTGGGCCAGCTGGAGATCTTCCGCTGCTGGCAGGACCACATGACCGGCGGGTTCGGTTGTGCCGGTATGCGCCGGTCGCTGGCCTGCCGGTTATTGGACAGGACAGGGGAGGAGAGAGGAGGGAGAAGATGGGTCTGCTGTGTGAAAAACCAAAACAGCAGGGGTCTAGATGGATAAAGATGTTAAAACTCATCCTTACCGAGGTCAAAACAAAAACATTTTCTCTTTTATGGCCATCTTCATTTGAGTAGTGCATAAAAAGTTATTTTGAATTTCCGAAAATAGGTATTTAAATGACACGTCATTTCATGTGGATTTTTGCACTGTTAGCTTTTGAGTTCAATTAGACTTTTGTTGCTCCTATTATGACAGACATGCCATTATATTTTCAAAGTCATTGGTTATCAATTTTGAATGTTACAAGGGTTTTTTTTACGGGTTCAATGTTTTATGCATATATACATATATACATATTCATTTGGTTGCAAGGTATAATTGATAGGTGGTTTCATAATTTTCTTGCTCTTTTGTGAATGGTTTTACGGTTTGAAACTTTGCTTAAACTTTTAGACACCTAGGGTGTCACAGCCAACCCCACTTAAAAAGAATCTCGTCGCGAGATTCGGATAAAAACTAAGCGCGGAAGATGTGTACCTTGGATGGAACTAAGGAAACCAGGAAACTTTTGATTAAGATAACTTTTGATGGTTCCACTGGATTTTATACATTTTAACCACCGCTCTTCGGGTACTTCTTTCCTATTGATCCAGAATTTTGATGGGTTGCTCCTCATAAGAGAGGTCTGGTTCTACCATGATTTCTTGTTGTTCCACAATTTCGGTAGGCACTCTGACACATTTCTTTAACTGAGAGATATAAAAAACATCATGAATGGCTGCAAGCTGTGAGAGAAGTCGCAACCTATAGGCCACGGGTCCACATTCTTCAATAATCTCATACGGACCAACATAATGAGGGGCTAATTTTCCTTTTACTCCAAATCGTTGCACACCCCTGGTTGGTGAAACCCGAAGGTAGACATGATCATCAACGTCAAATTTCAAGGGTTTTCTCCTCTTGTCAAAGTAACTCTTTTGTCTACATTGTGCTGCTTTAAGGTTTCCTTGGATAACTTTTACTTTCTCTTCTGCCTCTATTACCAATTCTAGTCCAAAGATTTTGCGGTCACCGGTTTGTGACCAACTCAAAGATGTTCGACACTTTCGTCCATACAATGCTTCGAAGGGTGCCATTTTTAGGCTTGCTTGATAACTGTTATTATATTAGAACTCTGCTAAAGGTAAACATTTGTCCCAATTCTTGTCATACTGAATGACACAAGCTCTAAGCATGTCTTCAAGAATTTGATTTACCCTTTCGGTTTGGCCGTCGGTCTAAGGATAATAAGCTGAGCTTCGGATTAATTTGGTACCAAGGGATTCTTGCAATTGTTCCCAAAAGCGTGCTACGAACTGAGCATCGCGATTAGATATGATTGTCTTAGGTACACCGTGTAGACAAACAATTCGGTCCAGATATAACTCAGCGTATCTTTTGGCAATGTAAGTGGTGTGCACGGGAATAAAATGAGCGGTCTTCGTGAGCCTATCTACAATAACCCATATAGAGTCGTGTTTCTGAGATGTATTGGGTAAACCAACAATGAAGTCCATACTGATATCTTCCCATTTCTAGGATCGTATTGGCAGAGGTTGAAGTGTACCAGCTACCTTTAGGTGGCTAGCTTTCACTCGCTGACAAGTGTCACACTCTGCTACATATTGGGTAATTTCCCTCATCATCCTGGTCCACCAAAAATTTTGCTTGAGATCCTGATACATTTTGCTACTGCTGGATGAATGGAGAATTTGGAAAGATGTGCTTCATCAAGAATCTGCTTTCGGAGTTCGCGATCTTTCGGAATGACAATGCGATTTCCAAACCATAAAATTCCTTTGTGATCCCGATGAAAACATTTGTACTTCTCCTCTCCTTGAGATAGTTTTTGCTTGATGATCTTAACACCCTCATCGTGTAATTGTGCCGTGATGATACGGTCATGAAGAGTGGGTTCAATAGAGAGGTGATTCAAGGTTCCTTGAGGAATTATTTCCAACCTAAGTTTCCGTATTTCAGAGCATAATGTCTCATTGAATGATGCGGCAGATAGGCAATTGCAATGAGCTTTGCGGCTGAGTGCATCCACTACTACATTAGCTTTGCCTGGATGATAGTGCACCTCAAAATCATAATCTTTGATTAATTCCAACCACCTTCTTTGTCTCATATTCCGATCGGCTTGTGTTAAAATATATTTGAGACTCTGATGATCGGTGTAAATATTGCAATGGGTGCCCATAAGGTAGTGCCTCCAAATCTTGAGAGCGTAAATGACAGCTGCTAACTCAAGATCATGTGTTGGGTAATTCTTTTCATGGGGCCGAAGTGCTCGTGACGCGTAGGCAATAACCCGGTTGTCTTGCATGAGTACACATACCAAACCAGTACCAGAAGCGTCACAATAAACGTCGAATGGTTTGGTAGTGTCAGGTTGAGCTAAGACTGGGGCTGTAGTCAAATGTTCACGAAGAGTGTGGAATGCTTTTTCACAATCTTTGTCCCACACAAATTTTTCTCCCTTCCTCAACAATTCGGTCATAGGCTTAGCAATTCTGGAGAAATCCAGAATGAAACGGTGATAATAACCAGCTAAACCAAGAAAACTACGAATCTGATGAACGGACGTGGGAGCTTTCCAATCCATCACTTGAACTTTGCTGGGGTCAACTGAGATACCATTACTGGAGATAGTATGACCCAAAAATTTCACACTATCCAACCAGAATTCACATTTGGAGAATTTAGCATATAACTGATGGTCTCTGAGACGTTGGAGAACAATGTGCAAATATTTAGCATGGTCCTCCTCCTCCTTGGAATAAATAAGAATGTCGTCGATGAAGACCACGACAAACTTGTCAAGCTCCGGCATAAAAACCGAATTCATGAGATACATGAAGTAGGCAGGAGCATTTGTGAGACCAAAGGACATGACTAAGTACTCATATAGTCCATATCGAGTGGAGAAAGCGGTCTTTGGAATATCACAAGTTCTAATCTTGATTTGATGATATCCAGAACGAAGATCAATCTTCGAAAAGATTTTTGCTCCAGATAATTGATCAAAAAGAACATCAATGCGAGGAAGTGGATATTTGTTTTTGATAGTCACCGCATTGAGAGGTCGGTAGTCTACACATAACCTCAAACTATTATCTTTCTTCTTCACAAAAAGAGCCGGGCAACCCCAAGGTGAGGCACTGGGACGAATATAGCCTTTGTCTAGAAGTTCTTGCAATTGTATTTTCAATTCTGCTAATTCTTTGGGTGGCATCCGATAGGGTCGTTTAGAGATAGGTGCAGTGCCTGGCTGCAGTTCAAGGATAAACTCTATGTCTCGATCAGGTGGCATGCCGGGTAAGTCATCTGGGAAAACATCGGCATACTCGCGTACTACCGGGATTTCTGCTAATTCTGAATGGACCTTAGTAAGAGCACATGAACTTGTGCATTCTCGGAAAGGCAAATATAGAGTGGTAGTTCCTTGGGTCGGGAAATTGATTTCAACGGCTCGGAAGGCAAGATCTAGGGTTACTCTATGCCAAGTCATCCAATCTACTCCCAAAATAACATCGATGTCTTCAAGTGCCAAAAGGATCAAATCTGTGTTGATGACTTTGCTACCCAAATTAATTGGCACTTTTCTTATGAGTTGATTTGAAGCTATTTTACAGTGTAGCTATCACATACGTCTTCCTTGTGTGACAGAACTCCAAACCCACTTTTGTACTGAATTTTGCACCAATAAAACTATGTGATGCACCAGAGTCAAATAATATAACAGCGGGCTTGCGGTGGATAGAAAATGTACCCATCATGACTAGTGCACCATCAGGAAGTTCTGCTAGAGTAGTGAAATTTATCCGCCCACGCTTGACCTGCACAGTCTGCTTCTTGCCTTGGTTTCTGTGGTTGGTACTGGAGCCTTGGCCTTGAGCTTGCTGTTTGGGCTGAGAGCAATCCTGAACAAAATGAGTGGAACTCCAACAGTTGAAGCATCGGTTGTTGTTGTTCTGACGGGGCGGCTGCTGGGTATTCTGCCTTGGGCCATTTTGCTGTGGAGCAGGGGGTCTTGCTACATTCTATTGCTGAGGGGGTTTGATAATCCAACGCCCTGGCTGAGGGGCATTCAGAAGAGCTTTGGGTGCTGCCGTCTACATTATTCGATACCTCGGTGGCTGAGCACTCGAGGGTCCTGCTGGAGCCTTCCTCTTCTTCTCTGCACGATGGGCCAGAATGCAATCCTCCTGGGTGATTGCCAAGTTAACCAGATCGTTGTATGTGTCGGTTCTGATAGGGTTAAGTCACTCCTTGAGATTGGTATTCAGACCTCGACGGAAACCATCACGCTTCTTTGTGTCCGTGTCAACGTGATATCCCGCGTACTGAGCAAGATTGTTGAATGCATGGGCGTATTGTAGTACGGTGCGGGTACCTTATGTGAGCGCCAGAAACTCATTCAACTTTCTTTCCATGAGACCCTCAGGGATATGGTGGGCTCGGAATGCACTCTTGAACTCATCCCAAGTAAGAGCATGATCTGCCAGAAGCATGGCAAAGTAGCTATCCCACCATATACGCGTTGTACCTCAAAGTTGCTGCGCGGCAAAACGAGCTTTATTGGCCTTAGAACATGGTAGTGTCAATAATGCAAACTTGGATTCAATGGTGCAAATCCAGGCGTCCGCATCCAAAGGTTCCTCTGTCCTGTTAAACAGATGGGGCTGCGTCCCAAAGAAATCTAGTATCCAGCAACTTGAGGTTGGGGTGTATGGTGCACACCCCACTGCTGATGGTGATGCTTCTGCCCTTGAACAAGTTGTTGCAGCAATTCGGTTTGAGTGGCCATCACCTCCACCAGACTGGGTGGCGGTGGTGGGGGCGGCGTTTGCTGCGACCTACTGCCACTCGCTCCGAATCCATCAGGGTTGCCACAAGTTGCCCCAACCATCTGAAACATGGAGTTTTAATATCAGCAAGGCTTCATAAATCTCCCATGATTCAAAAAGATAGTACGGGAAAAAAAATATAAATCTTGATAGGCTTGTTACAAATGGTGTGCAATTTGTGACTGGATAGGGGACATTCCCTAGCTCATGTTCTGCTTATTTGAAACCTTTCAAGGTTGGTAGTGAGTAGAAAAATGTAGCGGCCTAAAACTGTGGCTTTCAGAATACCTCCGACTAATCCACCTCCGACTGCTTTTCCGATTACCAGGACTACTAATCCGACTGCTATGGCTCCCCCATCGAATACATCAGCTACCATACGGCTTCTTCAACAACATTGCCGATTGCTTTGACAACATCTGCCAAGACTTTAACTATATCTCCGACTGCTTGAACGGTTCCATTATCGGCTATGACTATAGTTCAACTACACGGGGCCTTCGATTACCTCAACTGGACATCCGACTGTTTTCACCCTAACTCTGGCTTCAACGACTACACCTCCGGCTGCTTTAGTCGCACCTCTGCTTAGCACGACTACCACTCCGATTACACTAAATCGATGAAAGCTTCAGCTACTTAAGTTATACTTCCGTTTACTTTGACTACTCATGGCCTGCTTTTACGGTATCTCCGACTAGTACGACTACTTTTACAGCATGTGGACTACTTTTCCGGCTGCTTGAGTGACACTATCGACTACTATGTCTGCAGATTCGTCTACTTCGACTACATCAACTTCCAACTGCTTGTCCATATATACATCCAGTCTTTCCCTAAAGTCTACCTGCTTCGAGTGCTCTTAGCTTCTAGGCTACATTCCTTGTATCGGTTGGTACTCAACTCTAAGCTAGCCTATTACTACCTGCACAAAAGTTAGGCTCCTCTAAGAGGAGTGTTTACAAAAGATCTCCTAAGTCATCTTCTAGTAGTCGTCCAGATTGTTGACAGATGACTCGCTGCGCGCAGGGGAGTGAGCTCCCATCTGTGCGGGTTGTGGGACTACCATATCGTAGTTAAGGTCTGAAACGCCCTCTATCTCTTCGGGTTCTTCATCACTATCAATGTCCATCACATCTGGTGGAGCATGAAGGGCTGCTTGCTGGGCGTGATGCATGTCGATATGTTTGTTGGCCTCTTCCAGATCAATGTTGAGGTCATGTATCTGTTCTTCCAAGAACTCGATCATTGCCTGGTGCTCCCCCACTGTGGTTTCTAGAGTCTGTACTTGGCCTTCAAGCTGGCCAATCCTAGCGTCTCTACCACCAATCTCCTCAACTAAATCTTGCATCTGCTCATCTCTTAGATTAACTGCCCACTGGAAAGATTGAGCAAGGTCTATGACCTGTGTCATCCCTTTAACTTGAAGCGCTTGCAGTCGGTATAGTGCATTCATGCACCGTGCTGAATAGAGTATAGTAGCGAATGGAATCTGATCTGCTAGGTCACCCAGATGAGCAAACTTGTCCAGCCATAACGTATCACGCTCGTTAATTGCTGGAAACAGACCCGCTGGAGCCAGAAACACTTTCAAGGGGTGCTGCTCACAAAAGGTGGTTAGCGCCTTCATGGCGGCTTCCTCCCACGAGTCAATGAGACG
Source organism: Panicum miliaceum (assembly GCA_032594955.1). NCBI lineage: Eukaryota > Viridiplantae > Streptophyta > Magnoliopsida > Poales > Poaceae > Panicum > Panicum miliaceum. The sequence goes on along the minus strand of CM064067.1, from coordinate 9,882,069 downwards.
ATGCCCGACTACTTCCATCTCAATAGCAAGCCACGCAGGGTTGAGTGGGTGCTGGGGAATGGTCATGCGCACCCTGCACCGACGGACACCCATCTCCATGAACTCTTGCCCCACATAGAGAGGCGGGTTTGGGTAACCGGCGGTGCTCAACACACCCCACAAGATGGAGGGAAAGCCCTTCTAGTGCAGGCACGCGGAGTGTGCATGGCCCTCCTTATCAACCACCATAAGAACTGGATCGGCCATCTGCTTCACAAGCTTAAAAGGTGAGATAATGAAACTGAGGCTCAAACAAATAAACAAATCTGAACAATGCACAAAACTGAGCATAACTAGTCGCAAAGGTAACCAGAGCATTCCTAAAGTACTCGTGCACCACTTTACTGATTAACCCAAGGCTGGATCATATTCTAAGATAACTATATAATTAGATTGGACTGAAAGCATAGGAACTTAGTTGTCCTTGGTCAATGATTTAGCCTGTTTTGAGTGGATTTTTGTACAGTTCACCAATAGCTCAATTTCTTTATTTAACTTTAATGATATGTAGCATGCACGTCCTTTCCGTCCTCACACTTCTCAGTGGCCATCAACTTGACCTTACGGAGTTAATTCGGTGGCTTACATAGCATGTCTCTCCCTATAAAAACTAGTTGAGCTCTCTTCGTTCTTAACCTATCGTACTTGCAGTACCTGCAGACCACTCACATAGATATCCTAATACATATGGCCACCTAGACATATTTCCATAGGGCTTTTACGAACTAGATATAATCCTTAACGAGTCCAACGCATTTTTCGTATAGAAGTTTTGTGGTCAAGTTTTAGAAAACTCATTTTTAAGGTTTGTTGCAGTCTCTGGTGTATGCTTTTCGCTCTTATATCAGCTGTGGCAGAACCGCCAGAATTAACTCAGCTCAAGTCCAGAGATTATAACATTCCACAGATTTTATAAATACAAGTCGGTCATTATTTATTACAAGCCAAAAGTACCACTCGAGTACTTTCCAAGTTCACATAAAAACTTTATTCAGAGTTTTACTGCAGGGGAAAAATAAAAATACGTTCAACTAGCGTCGGCAGGGTCATTGCTAGACGGGGAAGGATCCCACTCCACTGTCCAACCAGCCGGCAAAGCACTCGGCCAAGCCAAACCAGCTACCATCTCTTCCACAGACATAACTGAAAACATTGCCACAAGCAGGGCTGAGTATACTAATACTCAGCAAGGCTTACCCGACTGGTGGTATGGAAATACCAAATACTAATCATGCCAGGCTCTAAGGTTCTAGGGTTTTCTTTTTGCCGAAAAGCAACAAAGAGTAAGTCCTTAATTTCATATTTTAGCTTTCAATATTCTAGTTCACTTAACCAGTCTAGATGAGCTTTTATCTCTAATCAAACATGGTGGGAAAACAATTAATCATCCAACAAGTTTCATCATATCCATAGTTCCTCTTGTTACTTTATGTGGCAGAAGTATTAACCAGTCTCAATCACCGTGAGAAACGGACGATTCGAATCGAATTTCTTAACCTTGCAAGGGAAACCTAAACACACGTCGCGTGGTTACTCCAAGAGAAACACGTGCAACTTTTCCTCTTTATCCCCGTTTTATTGATCAGGGCCACGGCCTCGAGTACAAAAGGTCCATGAACCACGGCGACGATGGGCCATGACCCCTCTTGCACAAACCATTGGGCCCATGGGACAGTGTCAAGACGGTGGAAGCTGTCCACGCACCAGTTCAATCGAGTACTTAAGCTTACCGATACCATATTATTGGCATATGGTTAGTAATTTCAAAAGCTTAACCACTACTACCACACACTGCGACCTTAGCATGTTTCACTACTCAGACGGGGCTTCAACCACGAGTACTTTACCACAGCCCCGCCTGCCAACCTTATAGTTGCAGCATGCGGTAAATCAATCAACTCCTATAGTTCTCGCGAGTAGCAGGAAACTACTCGACTTTTTCCGTACCTATTAGCATAGCATCTACTCGAACTTCCTGTTCTAGTAGTCATTACAAAGGTTACCTAAGATCATGCAGCTAGGGTTCCAATCAACTCCTATGAACTTTAAATGCACAGGCAAAAGGAACAACAATTGCATAATTTGAAAAGCTGGGATCATGCATCGGGGCTTGCCTTCTTGTGAAAAACTAGCCAGGGACTCCTCCGAACGTTGGTCTGGATCTTCAGCGACTGCTGCTGGATTCGGGCACCAGAGAGTAGATCCCGTCGACGAGAGTAGTCGAGTCTATATGAATGCACATGTATGAGTGGTTTTACTGGTACAAGATTGCATTATAAAGTAGTCAAAACTTAAGTTAAGAAGTCGAGTACTTTATTTTCTTTTTCCTGGGCAGTCATTTATTGAGTACTTAACTTTATTAACTGATTTCATTAAGTGAGTGGGTGGTTTTGCATGTTGTACGGTTAGCTTTAACAGGGAGCATTGGATAACCCAAACTACTCGCAAGGGTAGTTTCTGGATTACAGAACCACTCGTAAAAGTTGCTCCTAAGTTGGGATTTTTATGTAGAGTTTGTTATTTAAGCATAATCTTACTGTAAAAACTTCAGCTATTTCTATTCAACAGGTTACTCCTGAAAAAGCTTATTAACAAATATTCTTATGATTAAGATCTACTTGCACAGAACAACCATGCAAGAAACTGGTGTTCCACATTTTACTTAACAAATCTACTTGCATGAGTAGATTACTTCACATTTTTGTAGATTTTTTGGTGCAAGAAACATAGGTTACCATTTTAGATCTAAAAGGGATGAGGCCTATAACAAAAGCACTCGAACCGCTGGTTGTGCTTGGATTTAGGGCATGAAATTTTTATAACAGATTAATCTTTTAGCACTGAAGCTACCATTAACATTTCATGAGCAGTTCTTTCTTGAATTTCTTGGAACAATTAAAAGCCATTTAAACTTGATTTAAATCCACATCTAAAAACATGTGGAAACAGATCCAAGGTTCTGTTACAAAGTCATAGATCTAAACTTAAGGATTCCAGAACATCATAGCTTGTAGTTTTAGGATTTTTCTATGAGTTGCTATGCATCTTCAAAGTTAGTAGATTCGTTTTTAAGTTCTTGTTCCAGGTTTACAGATGGGTCCTTGAGATTTACAGAAAACTTCTCAGAAAGATTGCAATCGACGCAGATGGGTCCTTCGCGCAGGGAAACGGCTACTGCCAGCCAAAATCCGGCGACTAGGGTTGCCGATGGTGAGGAGTGAGGGTGGGAAAAGCAAGAGATGAACAAACCACACCTGTTTGAGGTGTTGGGGAGAGAAGGGATGGACCGAGGCAGCCTACCGACAGTGGCACAAGGCCGGCGGCGGGGGCGGATGTGGGGGCGACCGTCCTGTGAGGGGGATGGCATGGGGAACGGCTGGGCAGCTTCGGGGTGAGGTAGAGAAGGTGGGGGAAGGGTTGTTTTGGGCAATGCGGGGGTGGATTGGTGCGTCCACGCACGGGGCTACTTCGCCGGAGTTGGAGTTTGGGGGCGACGAACAAAGGTGCCTCGGGGTGGGCTTTTATAGGCGCGGGAGGGGGAATGGCGGCCTGTGCTGGAGCCGCAGGAGGAAGAAGGGATAGGGGGAAAAATTGGGGGTGGATTGTCCAGCTAGCGCCGACGGGGGCTCGCCGTGGCGACAGCAGCGCCTGCGGCAGAGGAAGGGCGCCGCGTGGAGAGCTCCTGAGGGGGGAGCGAGATTTGGTGGGCCAGCTGGAGATCTTCCGCTGCTGGCAAGACCACATGACCGGCGGGCTTGGTTGTGCTGCTTCGCACCGGTCGCTGGCCTGCCGACGATGGGACAGGACAGGGGAGGAGAGAGGAGGGAGAAGATGGGTCTGTTGTGTGAAAAACAGCAGGGGTCTAGGTGGAAAAAGATGTTAAAACTCATCCTTCCTGAGGTCAAAATAAAAACATTTGAATACCAATTGTGTACAACTTTTCAAAACAAACATTTTTTCTTTTATGGCCATCTTCATTTGAGTAGTGCATAAAAAGTTATTTTGAATTTCCGAAAACAGGTATTTAATGGACATGTCATTTCATGTGGATTTTTGCACTGTTAGCTTTTGAGTTCAACTAGACTTTTGTTGCTCCTATTATGACAGACATGCCATTAAATTTTCAGAGTCAGTGGTTATCAATTTTGAATGTTACAAGGGTTTGCTTTTACGGGTTCAATATTTTATGCATATATACATATATACATATTCATTTGGTTGCAAGGTATAATTGATAGGTGGTTTCGTAATTTTCTTGCTCTTTTGTGACTGGTTTCACGGTTTGAAACTTTGCTTAATCTTTTAGACACCTAGGGTGTCACAGAAATGAGGTCATACATCAGAGGATAGTTACTGGATGGCGGAGTGTATCGATTACCGGATGCTCAACAAGGCTACCCGAAAATATCACTTTCCTCTCCCCTTCATTGATGAGATGCTTGAACGGTTGGCAAAGCATTCATTCTTCTGCTACCTTGATGGATACTCTGGTTATCATCAAATTCCTATTCATCCGGATGATCAGAGGAAGACTACCTTCACCTGTCCCTACAGCACGTTCGCCTACAGGCGAATGTCATTTGGTCTTTGCAATGCACCTGCTTCATTTCAAAGGTGTATGATGGCGATCTTCTCCGACCTAATCGAGAATATCATGGAAGTATTCAAGGATGACTTCTCAGTCTATGGGAAGAGCTTTGAGGAGTGCCTTGAGAATTTGGATAAAGTTCTCAAGAGATGCTATGAAACACACTTAGTCCTTAATTGGGAGAAGTGTCACTTCATGGTCAGAGAAGAGATTGTCCTTGGACATAAAGTGTCACAAAAAGGGATAGAAGTGGATCGGGCGAAAATCAAGGTGATCGAGCAGTTGCCACCCTCGACGAACGTTAAGGGAGTTTGGAGTTTTCTAGGGCACGCAGGCTTTTATCAGAGGTCCATCAAGGACTCCTCCCATATAGCTAGGCCTTTGACAAGTCTTCTTGCCAAAGAGACCCCATTCAACTTCGATGAGGATTGCCTCATAGCCTTCTACACCCTTAAGAAGGCACTAGTGTCCGCACCTGTCATACAACCACCAGATTGGAATCTTCCATTCGAGATCATGAGTAATGCAAGTGACTACACCGTCGGCACAGTGCTGGGTCAATGCAAGGATAAGCAGCATTATGCCATATCTTATGCAAGCAAGACATTGATCGGACCCCAGCTGAACTATGCAACAACGGAGAAGGAACTTCTAGCAGTGGTATTCGCCATTGACAAATACAGATCCTACCTGGTTGGTGCCAAGGTGATAGTATACATGGATCATGCTGCACTGAAGTACCTCCTAACCAAGAAGGATGCCAAGCCACGACTCATCCATTTGATTCTGCTCTTACAAGAATTTGATTTGGAAATCAAGGATAAGAAAGGAGCAGATAACTGTGTGGTTGATCATCTCTCAAGGATGCAAGTCAAAGGATCAGATTTACCAATTGATGACTACTTGAGAGATGATACTCTTCTGAAGGTCACTACATCCAGTCAATGGTATGCCAACTTAGTGAATTTCATGGTGACTGGGTAAGTACCTCAAGAAGAAGACAAGAAGAAGTTGATTCACCTTAGCAGATATCACTTATGGGATGACCCCTATCTATTTAAGGTCTGTGCTAATGGTTTACTCCGCTGCTACATCCCGCTATGTGAGACCCGCAAAATTCTAGAGCGTTGTCACTCCTCGCCATATGGAGGGCACTACGGAGCATTCTGGACCCATGCTAAAGTTTGGCAGAGTGGATTCTTTTGGCCAAACATGTATGGTGACGCCAAGGAGTTTGTGCGGCGATGCCCAAGATGTCAGAAACACGGGAACATCAATTCCTAAGATGCTATGCCACTGAAGACCAACCTTCAAGTGGAGATCTTCAACGTATTGGGAATCGACTTCATGATTCCATTTCGTGCGTCAGAGCAGTGTGAATACATTTTGGTGGCAGTGGACTACGTGTCCAAATTGTCAGGGATAGATCCCCAGGTACCCGCAAGGAAGGAAGGAGTCGGACTCCTACTAGAATTCCTCTGAAATCCTACTAGGACTCATACCTTGTAATCCTACTAGGACTCCTACCTTGTAACCGACTAGGAACCCCACCCCCTGAAGTATATAAAGAAGGGCGGGAGCACCTAGATCGGCAGACCCGTCCAAAGCACAACCAACAACCTCATAACCTCTAAGGCAATGCAAACCACACAGGACGTAGGGTATTACGCTCTCGGCGGCCCGAACCTGTCTAAACTTTGTGTTCCTTGCACCTTCGAGTTCTTGATCTCGACGACACCCTACCTACAACTTACCACCTCGGCGGGCTTGACGGTAAAACCCTGACAGCTGGCTTCTAAGTGAGCATTCTATCTCTAAGTGAGCATAGCTCATTTAACCATTCTAAGTCAGCATCTATCTCTAACCAGACATGGTGGATAGCAGTTAATCATCCAACAAGTTTCATCATAGCCATAGTTTCCCTTGTTACTCTATGTGGCAGAAGTATTAAGCAGTCTCAATTACCGCGAGAAACAGACGATTCGAATTGAATTTCTTAACCTTGCAAGGTAAACCTAAGACACACGCCTGGAGTACCGAAGGGTCACCCCAAGCAACATTTCCCCTTTCTTTCCGGGTTGTGGATCAGGGTCACCCTCCCCGACTACAGAGCCACGCTCTGCACTCGCATGTGTATACCCATCTGAACTTCGTTCAAGTAGGGTGAAAGTAAAGTCTACTTGTTGGACCAATCAGGTACTTAAGCTTATCGAGTACCATATTTTTGACATATGGTTAGTACGTTCAAACTTAACCACCACTACCACACACTGCGGCGTTAGCAATTTTTCTCTACGCAGACGGGGCCTCAACCATGAGCATCGTACCACAGCCCCGCCCGTCGACCTTATAGTTGGAGTATGTGGTAAATCATTCAACTCATATAATTCTCGCGAGTGGCAGAAAACCACTCGACTTTTACCGAACCTATTAGCCGAGCAACTACTTGAACTTCAATACATAGGTGCCTAGGATCATGCAGCTAGGGTTCCAATCAAATCCTATGAACTTAAATGCACAGGAAAAAGGAACATTAGTTGCTTAAATTGAAACACTGGGATCATGCACCAGGGCTTGCCTTCTTGGGCAAAACTAGTCGGGGGTTCTTCCGAACTTTGGTTCGGGTCTTCAGCGACTTCAGTTAGATTGACTTAAGCTTCGCGCTACTCACCCTTGAACTCGGGCATCAGATCGTAGGTTCCATCAGCGAGAGTAGTCGAATCTATATGAATGCACATGTATGAGTGGATTTAATGGTACAGATAAACAACTATTGCACTATAAAGTAGTCATTCAACAAAACTCAAGTTAAGTAGTCGAGCACTTCATTTTCTTTTCCCTGGGCAGTCATTTATCGAGTACTTATCTGGATTAACTGACTTCATTAAGTAAGCAAGTGGTTTTGTCATGTCGTACGGCCATTTTTAACAGTAAGCATGGGTTAACCAAAACTACTCGTAGAGGTAGTTTTTGGGGTTGAGATTTTTTATGCAGAGCACGTTACTTTAAATACAAACTCACTATAAAATTTTTAGCCATTTTCATACAGCAGGTTAATCATGAAAAATTTATTAAATAGCTACTGCTAAGATTAAGATCTATTTGTACAGAACAAACCATGCAAAAACTGGTGCTCAACTTTTTACTGAACAAACTTACTCGCATGAGTAGTCTACTGTACATTTTGTAGACTTTTCCTATGCAAGAATCAGAGGCTAACATTCTAGTTTAACTGGATCTAGCATATAACAAAAAGTACTCGAAACATCTAGTTGTGCTTGAATCAGTGCTTGAAATTTTTATGAAAGACTATACTCTTAGCACTGAAGCTACTATCCAAAACTCATGAGCAGTTCTTTCCTGAAACTCTTGGAACAACTAAAAGACATTTAAACTTGATTTAACCTTCAGCTAAAAATTATGTGGAAACAGTTCAAGATCTTTTTACAAAGTTGTAGATCTTAACTTAAGAAGTCCAGAACATCTTAGTTTGTATTTTTAGGATTTTTCTATGAGTTGTTTTGCATCTTCAAACATAATAGATTGGTTTTCAAAGTTCTAGTTATAGTTTACAAATGAGTCCCTGAGATTTTATAGAAATCTTCTCGGAAAGATTGAAATCAAAGCAAAAGGGTCCTTTGTGTAGGGGAACGGTGACTGCCGGCCAAATTCCGGCGACTAGGGTTGCCGGCGGTGAGGAGCGAAGATGGGAGAGGCAAGAGGGGAACAACCCGCACCTGTTTCTGGCCTTGGGTGGGGAAGGGGTGGACCGAGGCGGCTTGCCGACGGTGGCACAGAGCTGGCGGCGGGTGCAGATGGTGGTGGCGGTGCTCCGGTGAAGAAGAGGGCGCGGGGACCGGCCGTTTAGCTTTGGTGTGAGGCGCGGAAGGTGGTGGGGGGGTTGGTTTGGGCAATGTGGGGGCGGAGTGGTGCGTCCACGTGCGGGTGGTGACTCGCCGGAGTTGGGGTTGGGGGCGACGAGCTCAGGGGCCTCGGGTGGGGCTTTTATAGGTGCGAGAGGGAGGATGGCGGCCTGGGCTCGAGCTGCTGGGGAGGGTGAGACCAGGGGCAAAACCGGGGGCGCAGCCGCCTCGCTGGCGCCGGCGGGGCTCGCTGTGGCGCTAGCAGCGCCCGCGGCAGAAGAAAACTACCGCGTGGAGGCTTCCTGAGGGGGAAAGCGAGATTTTGTGGGCCCGTGGAAGATTTCCAAGGTGTTGGCAGGCCCACTTGGTCGGGCGGCCTTAGCTGCGCCGGGTTGCGCCGGCCAGCTTGCTTGCTGTCGATGGGACAGGGCAGTGGGTGGAGAGAGGAGAGAGAAGATGATGGGACTTATGCGTAGGAAGATAAACAGCAGGGGCCTGGGTGAAAAAGGATCTAAAACTCATTCTTTCCAAGGTCAAATCAAAAACATTTGAATACCATTTTTGTTCAACTATTCAAGACATACATTTTCTCTTATATGGATATATACATTTAAGCAATGTATAAAAATTTATTTTGAATTTCCAAAAATAAGTATTTAAATGACATGTCATTTCATGTGATTTTTTGCACTTTTAGTCCTTGAGTTCAACTAGACTTTCGTTGTTGTTGATATGACAGATGTGCCATTAAATTTTTAGAGTCATTTGTGATGAACTTTGAATGTTACAAAAGTTTGTTTGCAAGGGTTCACATGTTTATGCATATATACATATACACATATTCATTTGCTTGAAAGGTAGATTTTGGTAGGCTGTTTTATATTTTTCTTGCTCTTTATGCCTGATTTCTTATTATGGATCTTTGTTTAGTCTTTTAGATACCTAAGGTGTCACAGACTGAGTGGTTTTGAGAGAATGAGAGTATGCCTCCAAGTTTTGAAAATCCTGCAAAAATCTCCAAGTATTGAGAACAGGAGGAATCATGTTCATGAGGATTTGTTCTGAGGATCAATAGGTAGAGGAAAATGTGTTAGGCACCAGGAATCCAAGGTATGAGGAAAAAGCTTCGAAATACATTCTCAAGTACACTTTGGTTTTCATGACCCTAGACTCGCTCGATCCTCTGGATCTATTTCAACCCTTTTGCTCGGGACGAGCAAGTCTAGGTGTGGGGGCATGTTGGCGGTCGATTTCCATGATTTTTACCGCAAACATTTCTCCGGATTTGATGCTTATAAGGCCAAGATCATGCCAAAATTATTTATCCTAATGAGTTCCACAAGTTTTGTTGCATATTTGTGTGAAATTTGGCTGATTTGGGTGAAATCCCAGGCCGTTCGGCCTCCCCTAGGCCGACCGGCCTGGCACTGTGGCCTTTCAAGCTCAAACTTCACCTGCACGTTTACAAATACAAGTCCAAGCAATCCTGACCGGCACATCATCAAGCAAAACATCCTACGGTCGAAAGGCTTGAGCTATAGATTGATGGGCCCACATTAATGGGCACGTGAGGGTGCCTGATCTTCCATTAGGAGGATAACAATCGATTTGTCGACAACCCGCCACAAGCAATCCGGCTTCCGATCAACAAGACTCGAGCCCGCAATCGAAAAACCACGTCGTCTCTTGGTTATCAACCGTGCGCTGCCCAGTTGACCTCACCACGAAGGCTAATCCTTGCCTGCGAATCGAAGAACACAAGCAAGAACGAGAAAGAACGCAACCAAATTGCAGATGAATGATTAATCTCACAAGTTGGGGTCTCACAAACCGATGACGGCGAAACTATTCTGGACAGAATAATCTAAGCAAAACCCAAACCCTAACTTGGCGACTCTTTACAATTCTCAAACACGTCCTTAAAATCAGCATCAAGTTCATATTGTCCCTTAATCGATTCAAGCCCAAAAATGCGACAATCAAGTTGAGACAACATGGTATAGCGTCTAGACAAAGCATCAGCAATCACATTATCTTTACCATTCTTATGCTTAATGAGGTAAGGAAAAGATTCAATAAATTCGACCCACTTAGCATGATTTTTGTTCAGTTTAGCTTGGCTACGAATATGTTTCAAAGATTCATGATCAGAATGTATAATGAATTCTTTGGGCCAAAGGTAATGTTGCCATGTTTCCAAAACTTGCACCAAAGCATATAACTCTTTATCATAAGTAGAATAATTCAGCGATGGACCATTCAATTTCTCACTAAAGTGTGCAACGGGTTTACCTCCTTGTAGAAGTGCTCCTCCAATCCTAATGCCGCTTGCATCGCACTCTAGCTCAAATGTCTTGCCCAAATCAGGAAGTTGGAGTAGTGGTGCATGTGTAAGCTTCTCTTTCAACGTCTCAAAAGCTTGTTCTTGTGCTGTCCCCCAATGGAAGGTGACTCCCTTCTTTGTTAACTCGTTCAGGGGTGCAGCAATAGTGCTGAAATCTCTCACAAAACACCGGTAGAAACCTGCAAGACCATGAAAACTTCGCACCTGTGAAACAGACTGGGGGGTCGGCCAGCTCTTGATGGCTTCAATTTTCGCTTCATCCGCCTCAATTCCCGTGGAGTAACAACATAGCCAAGAAAACCAACTCGATCGGTGCAAAAGGTGCACTTCTCAAGGTTAGTAAACAAGCGTGCTGCTCTCAAAGCATCAAAAATAGCAGGTAGGTGCTCCATATGTTCAGCATGTGACTTGCTATAAATCAAGATATCATCAAAGTAAACCACCACAAATTTGTCAATGAAAGCACGCAAAATCTCGTTCATCAATCTCATGAAGGTGCTAGCTGCATTAGTCAAACCAAAAGGCATTACTAACCACTCATATAGCCCAAACTTTGTCTTAAAAGCAGTTTTCCATTCATCACCCAATTTCATTCTTATTTGGTGGTAGCCACTACGCAAATCAATCTTTGTAAAAATTATAGCACCACTCAATTCATCAAGCATGTCATCTAATCGAGGGATAGGGTGACAATAACATATGGTTATGTTATTAATAGCACAACAATCAACACACATATGCCATGTACCATCTTTCTTAGGAACCAAAAGAACAGGAACAGTGCAAGGACTAAGGCTTTCTCATACATACCCGTGGTCCAAAAGATCTTGGACTTGTCGCTGAATTTCCTTAGTCTCTTCCGGGTTCGTCCTGTACGCGGCGCGGTTTGGCAAGCTTGCACCCGGAATTAAATCAATTTGATGCTCAATCCCCCTCAATGGTGGCAGTCCTGGGGGTATGTCATCGGGAAACACATCTCTATACTCCTGCAAAAGGTTAATGACAGCAGGAGGCAAAGTGCTCGCTATATCATCAATGGAGAACAAAGCATTCTTACAAATCAAAGCATAGCACACAACATTATCAATTTCAGCAAGGTCAGATTTTGTGGCAAGCAAAACAGAACTCTTCAATTTAATTCCTTGCTGAGTGTCAGGTTTATCATTTAGTTCTTCCTTCTCAAGTTTAGCTCGTTCTTTATCATCATGCAAAATTTCAACAGGGGTCATCGGTAGCAAAGTAATTGTCTTTCCCATATGTATAAGAGTGTACTTATTACTTCTACTATGATGAAGTGCATCAGTATCATATTTCCATGGGCGACCCAATAAAAGAGAGCATGCTTACATAGGTACGACATCACAATCAGTAGAATCAAACTATGAGCCAATGGAAAAGTGTATTCTTACTACTTGTGTTACCTTTACTTTGACAGAATCGTTGAGCCACTCGACATGGTATGGTTGTGGATGCTTGCATGTGGTGAAGCCAAGCTTCCTGACCAACTCAGAACTCACCAAGTTGTGGTGTTGCTGCTTGTCCGGCTTCTCCACCTGTGCGCTAAGAACACGCTGGACGATGATGCTCCTGTGGGTGGCCATCACCTATGAGCCAACAACCTCGCTATCCTCATCCTCCTCGTCGGCGCCATTCTCGCTGTCCTCTTCTACATCAGAAATGCTCATGTAGCCTCCATCTGGCATTGCTATGTACGTCCACTAGTTGGGACACTTGCGCTGCACATGTACCCACCCTTTGCACTTGTGGCACTGAAGTCCGCTGCGGCCCGTGGAAGCCCCTGCAGAAGAACTCAGATTTTTACCTTTCTCTGCTGCAGATGGTGAAGGCGATGTCGTTGGTGCAGTTGGTGCAGCAGTGGATGGCAGAGAGCGAGTGCTCGCTGATGTTGTAGCCTCGCTCGACGACGTCTTCGTTGACCCTGTCGTCGCCGTCAATCATGGCGCGAAGGAGTTGCTGACGCTACTCGTGTTCCTCTGAACCATGCATCCCTGCAATTCTTTTTCTGCAAGCATAGCAAACTGGAACAACTGGTTGATAGTGTTAAATTCTTTATAATCAATAATGCCCTGAATTTCACGATTCAAACCCAAATAAAAGCGACAAATGGAATCCTCATTCTCCTCTACGATACTACAGCGCATCAAACCCTTTTGAAGTTCACCACATTAGTCCTATACATATTTGTTGCCTTGTTCTAAGCGGTGCAGTTTCTTACGCAAGTCTCTATGATAGGAAGGAGGAACAAAACGATCACGCATAGCTACCTGAAGTTGGTCCCATGTACTAGGTAAAGCACCCTATGTAGCTAGCCCATTCCACCAAATAATAGCAAAGTCCTTAAACTCACTCGTAGCTTGTCGAACTCTATGTTTCTCAGGAACAAGGTGGGAACTAAACTTTTGTTCTACCGTCATCTCCCAATCAAGGTATCCCTCAGCATCATAATGACCCAAAAAGGATGGTATTGAAAACTTAATCTTAGCATAAGGATCATCGGGTATACAACGGTTTTGTTGATGAGGGCCACCCATACCTTGAGTGTTCTCACGAAGACATCGCCATAGTCATGCTTGTCATGTATCTGCTTGATCTATGTTACCATTGGCATCATACATCGTGTCTTCTGGCACATCATCATTGGTTGCCAAACGGTTTTCCAACTCGGTAACCTTATCTGTTAGCGTGGATATCAGTTTATCCAATCTCTCCATGTTGTTGCCGATGTTGAGTCCATTGAGGGTGTCAGTGACTGCCTTGGTAATTGCCTCATCCATCCCTTGTTGAGCCTTCTCGATAGCATCCTGCAGTTGCTCTTGGCTAACACATTCTGCAACATCACCTGCCATTGATGCAACAAAAAAAGAACAGGAACAAATAGTGAAGGTTATCCCTATCAACTACTACTCAGCTGTAGTGGTGCCTCTCAACACAGCAAAAGGAGCGTCTTACCAAGCGCTTACAAGGTTCTTACCGCTACAAAGCATAGAATGGGCAACCGGTGGCTGGTTCTTACCTTGAGAGAGTGGTACAACAATTGCAAAGCTCAAATACTTGCAGAACCCAGAAAGACATGTGGAGCTTGGGAAGGCAACAATGTAAGTATATCTGGAACACCATTTAGAAGCAGATAGTAATGTTGAATAAATATCCAAAGCACTAGCCTAGTTTCTGGCCTAAACTTGTTCCCAGAATGAAACCAGATCATTGCAAGGAAGGAACTCGGCACAAACAATTCAAAGAAGAGCACAAAAGTGGTTCCTCTCCTATGTGCTCCTGCTCGTTCCTTTTTTTCTTCACACTTTTTTTCTTTTCTTTTTTTTATTTTTTCAATATTTTTCTTTCAACCAAGAGCACACAAGAAGGAAGCACACAAAGTTTCACAACAAACGGATGCAAGCTCTAGTCTATAGAAAAACTGGAAGATGTGCTAAAAAGGAAAAATTCAACTTCGGGTTTGAGATCTCTGTCTTCCAAGGGGAATTTTTAGGATTCTAATTTTAGCCCAACCGGTTTCACCGGGTCACGGCTGGACGCAAAATTTAATTTCACCCAATTTCAAAAAAAATCACCCTGTTTCAAGTTCGTATGTGAAAGTTATGGCTGCTTGAAGTGAGGCCCTCCGAATCAGGGTTTTTGAAAGTGTTGCGGCTAGGGTTTAGCGATGGAAACGGCAGCGGATGGATGGATCGACGAACTGGTGGATGAAACACGCTAAGCCAGCAACCAAACTCGACCTAGGACACAAACTCAACATTACAGACTCTAAAACTAAATTATGCAAAAGGCTAAAGGCAATGGTTATGGGGCAGAGAATAATTAAAAACAGTGACGAAGGTGATAGAAACTAGGGCTAACTGTGGACTGTGGAATTAAGGCGAAAGCAAGGATGGTGCAAATCTGACGGTGCACTTGAGTCTTTGATTACCACTTAATGGGGACGCGAGGGTGCCCGTTCTTCCGTCCGGAGGATAACTATCGATTTGTCGACAACCCGACACAAGCGATCCGGCTTCCGATCAACAAGACCCGAGCCCGCAATCAAAGCACCACATCGTCTCTTGGTTATCAACCATGAATTGCCCGGTTGACCTTGCCACAAAGGCTAATCCTTGCCTGCAAATTGAAGAACACAAGCAAGAACAAGAAAGAACACAACCAAATTGCAGCTGAATGATTAATCTCATGAAGTTGGGGTCTCACAAACCGATGACGGCAAAACTGTTCTGGACAGAATAACCTAAGCAAAACTCAAACCCTAACTTGGGCGACTCAACTGAATATAAGTGTTTAGGGGTGTGCAAGACCCCTGGATGCACCCATAATGGGCTCCAATACGATACACGGGCCAACGGCCCAAAATACAACATCGCAGCATCGTGACAGATTCTGGACGTCCAGTTATTTTGATGATTCCCGTTGACTCGGTCCTGATAATGATGTGGAACCGGTGGCATTAGAAATCTTATCTCCTTAGCTTTCCATACATATGTAGAACGTTGAATTTGGACTCCGTATGCAACCTGGGCGTCGGTTTTAGTGCACGCTGCTCCTGGACTCCGAGGCAGCTCGAACTCGGGGTGTTGTGGGCATCCAGCTTGACTTGGACGCCCCGTTTGATCTTCTCCTCCTCCAAGTCTTCCTCCAAATACTTCCTGATCCTCTCCTTTGTTCATAAGTACAATAACATCATTAGGTAGCATATTATTCTTATAATTACTAAATGTACATAGGAACGAGCTCACCTCTTGATTTAAGCGGCGTGCACGAGCTCTAGTGATTGGTCCTTGCATATCCATGTGAGATGTGTTGTTTGTATCCAAAGGAGTGATGTCCTCATCACACATGCAGCGTCTACCCTAGTCTTCAAGCTCCGAACCACCTCCCTGAGTAGCATGCATGCATTGATCAACAAGGCGGTCAAATGGAGGGCTGGGAGGAGCTAGAGCCAGACTGGCCGGCCTTGACCAGGCCGGCCGGCCTCTAACTGTCGAGCCTCAAACCAACACAACCACCACCGACCTCAGGAGAAGATCAAGAGCATCAATGAGAAGGGCGTTGACACACGACAACATTCCTAGGTCGGTCAGCTGGCCTGGCCTTGCAGCGCCACGTGCCTCCCTTTGCGTGAAAGTTACACAACCGCTGTACCTGCGTGGAAGCTAAGCACATATCCAAGTACTGACCTTGAAGAGCTATAAATAGCTGCCCATACCTCCACTCTCAACACACCATTCTTGGAGAGAAGTTGAGTTCTTGGTTTAGCCACTCTACCTTATTGTAGAATAGGGAGAGAGTGAGGTGAGAGCTTGGGTGACAGCCAAGTAGGAGAGGAGCCAGGTTCCCTCGGTCCTACTCCGAGTCTGTAGCCACCTCAGAGGAATAAAGCTTATTCAAGTAAGTTTCTCATTTATCTTTAGTGTCTAGCTAGTTCTTCTCTTACTTTTGGTAATTTGTTTATTTACTTTCGTTGATCTACGGGATCTGTCTGCGTGGTTAGCAAGTTCTATCCATTTGGGGTTTCTTCTAGCCTTAACGTGAGGCGGAAGTCAGTGACTCGATAGTTTAGGCGTGGTGATTAGAGTTGATAGTTACCTTGGGTTGTGTTCCACCCGACGGAACAGTGTGGTAGGCGGCAGGTGGTGACAGCCTTGTCCGTCCCTTGTAGTCCACCATGTTCGGGTGTTTTCATAGAAGTAGTAGCAGGTTGCCGTTGGACTCCCCTCTCACCCCTTTCTGAAGTCCTTCATCTTTGAGCCGCTGAAGCAGATCAAGCTAGTAGATAGCAAGTTATCTGGGTAACGAGGATGCTAACTGAAGTTAAGCCCTCTACGCTCTTACCTCTTCTCCCCTAGTGGGTCCAGTTGAACAGTTCTAGGTCTGGTCGCGCTTATCGTTCCTTGGATTCGATATCCCAAGTAAACTCCCTGGTGAAAGCTACATCTGTATCCGTGCGCTTGCGGGTTAGTTCATATAGACTAAGGAGTGCCAACAATGGCCATGCAAGAAGAGCTAAACAACTTCACTCGGAGTAAAGTCTGGTCCTTGGTGGAACGCCCCAAGAAAAATGTGATAGGTAGAAAATGGGTGTTCCACAACAAGCAAGATGAACATAGCGTGGTGACAAGAAACAAAGCTCGGTAGGTGGCTTAAGGCTTCACTCAAATCGAAGGTTTGGATTTTGGTGAGACGTATGCACCCGTAGCTAGGCTTGAATCAATTCGTATATTACTCGCCTATGCTACTCACCATGATTTCAAGCTGTACCAAATGGATGTGAAGAGTGCATTTCTCAATGGACCAATTTCCAAATTGGTCTATGTTGAGCAACCACCAGGGTTTGAAGATCCAAAGCATCGTAACCACGTCTACAAGCTCCACAAGGCGCTCTATGGGCTTAAACAAGCTCCTAGAGCATAGTATGAATGTCTTAAGGATTTTCTCCTATGGAAAGGCTTTGAAATAGGCAAAGCCGACCCTACTCTCTTCATGCGTAAAGTCAAAAATGATATCTTTGTCTGCTAGATATATGTCGATGACGTTATATTTGGTTCTAGTAATCAAGAATGGTGTGAAGATTTTATGTAACACCTCGGGTGTTTAAATTACGAAATAAGCCTCACTAGCTTAACTCGATGCATAAATAATTGAGAAAAGTTTAAAAGAAACGAATTATAAATTGGTTTTTCTTTGAATTGAAAATAGTTGGGTATATGTGCATAAGTACATGTACGTTAATCAAACAAATTAAAAAACTTTCAAATCGATGCAAACATGGCTACAAAATTTGAATAGGCACATCATTTTTGACATGATAAATAAAAGTCTAGTTGAAGCCTAGGAGTGAATGCAAATTTTTGCCCATGAAATGACGTGCCCTCTGAGTTATACTTTCGAGTTTTTAAAATAACTGCTAAACTAAAACTCAAATGAACTTGGGCCTGAAACAAAACTTTTGTAACTTTTCATTTTGAACAACTTTCATGTTCAAGGACTTTTGAGTTGCAACACGAAAATTTGAGAAACACTTGAATTTGCAAACCAGCCCTTGCCTTTTCTTCTATTTCCACTGCAAACCCTGCTTTCTCCGCTCCGCCCGACCCTCCGACGCGCCGTCGCTGCAGACCCTTCCTTCTCCGTCCCGCGCGACCCTCTGACGCGCCGCCGTTTCGCCCGACCCTACATTTTGCCCGACCCTACGCTTCGCCCGACCCTCCGCTTCGCCCGACCCTCCGCTCGCCCAACCCTACGCTCGCCCGACCCTCCGCCCGCCGCGCAGTCGCCGCTGGCCACCTGGCCGGCGATGCCTGACCGGCGCTAGGCGCCAAGCCAATGCCTGGCTGCGCCCTGCTTGCCGCGCACCTCCGCAGTCCGCGCACGCCACGCGCACACCGGCGACGCGCGCCTCTGCTCGCCGCCCGCCGCGCCCAATGGACAAGCCGCGCCATGCCCGTGTCCCCGCCGCGTCCCGCCAGTCGCCGCGCTCGCCACCCGGCAAGCCAGCTGTTGTAGCTCCTCGCCCAACCCGCGCGCCGCGTGATCTCCCACTCCGCACGCCAAATCCTCAGTGCCCAATCCCCTACCCGCGCCTGCCGCACGTCGCGCCGGCTCTGCTCGCCGCCCACCGCGACCAGTAACGCGCCCCGTCGTGCCGCCCCTCCCCAGCGTTGCCCGGTCCTCTCCCTCCCTCCTGCAGCCTATAAAAGGTGACACAAGGCCACTCGCGCGCGCCTCAACCCGCAGAACGCCACTGCCGCAGCCGTGCACCACCCACCCGTGGAGTCCCATCCTCCAGCCTCCCACTGCCCAAACCCATCGCCCAGCGAGCTTGCCCTCCCTCCACTGAAACACACCGGCCTCTTCCCCGACCATCTCGACCGCCGGAGCACCGCCAGCACCGACCACGCCGCCGCTGCTCCCCTGTTGCTCCGTGGACAGCCCACTCTGAAGCTCCTCCGTCCAAGCCAAGCCTCGAAACGGGTTCCCCTCGACGCCGCGAAGCTCATCGACCAGCCCACGCCCTCCCCTCCTTGCCGGAGCACCATCACCGACGCTCCGCACCGCCGCCGCCCCTCTGCTCCGCGCCGACGAGCCACCGCCGGCCACCCCCAACCCCGACCAAGGCCATCCCAAGGTAGCTCTCACCTCCCTGGATCTCCATTACCCTTTTCCCCTCGCCGCCGACGAGCCCCCTCGCCGGAATCTGGCCGGCCGCCGTGCCAGCGCCGCCTAGGGATCCAATTGCAACGATTGAAATCTTTAAAAGAGTCTGCACACAAGTTTCCAGGGGCATATCTGTAGCTGTGTTTAAACATTGATTTCAAAAATAGCGAACTTGTAAAATTCATATAAAATCATAAATAAATTGGAAAAATGCAAACTCAACTGTTTTGGAATAAATAGAAGAAAATCTACAACTTTTATTACATGCATTTCTTCAGATGTTTGCTATAATTTGTTCTGAATTAAATGAAAGGTTTAATAGACTTTAATTGTACCAACTGTTGTAGACCAGTTCTGAATCTGAGTTTTGGACAGTAGATTGTTTGCTTGATGTGTAGGCCAGCGTAAATATTAGGACCAGAACCCATCTCTAGCTAAACTTTTTGTTAAACCTTGTTTATATCATGAAATAATAAAACTAATTTGTAACTGCTGTTATATTGTGTTTCATGTTGTGAAACTTTTTCAAAGCTGTTATAGTGATGCCTCCATACCACAGAAAAAGTTTAGAACCTTTTTCCTACCTGTAACTTATTTATATAATTTTGCGGTGGGAAAAATGCACTAAATAAAGATAATTAGTTTCTGTGTTTGGAAAATGTTCATCCTTTTACTGAGGGACACTTTACAGTAGCTCTTGCTGTATAAAAAGTTTCATACACAGAAACCCTGTAAAACATCGTGTAGAAATTAATCTTTATTAAAATAGGTGTATCTTGTCCTATTTATTATGCCTTGTATCTTACACAATAAAATCTGAAAAATTTACAGTAACACATATATGGATAGATTAACACCCTGTAAAAGTTTTAGCATCAATATATGAATGGTTTGTTCTGTATAAAAATAACTTGGTTCTAGCATTGGCTGTGTAATACATTTTTCGTAATTTTTTTTTCTGCTGCATAAAAATGTCTGAAAGTTTTACAGTAGTCTTATCTTTGCATATTGTACTCTGAATAAAAGTTTCATCACCAGAAGTTACCTAGATCAGTGTTTGTGCTTAATCCATGCTTATACTGCGAAAATTAAATTTCCAATACAACACCACCCCTTCAGTTAAAAACTGCCCAAGAAATCGTAACTAAGTAACTTTACAACCAAATCTATGTTATTGTGGACTGCAACTTTATCGTGAAGGAAAATGATCATCATACACCATCACTACAACTTACACTTGTGCATTCATATAGAATCGACTACTCTCGCCGACGGAAC
Organism: Panicum miliaceum; assembly: GCA_032594955.1. Lineage (NCBI taxonomy): Eukaryota > Viridiplantae > Streptophyta > Magnoliopsida > Poales > Poaceae > Panicum > Panicum miliaceum. The sequence continues at coordinate 9,861,776 of CM064067.1, read as the reverse complement.
GTACGAGCTGGTGCCCGCGTCCAAGAATGAGCAGCGTGAAGCTCAAGTGAATCTAACTGAAGCTTTCGAAGACCCGAACCCGAGTTCGGACGAGCCCCAAGCTAACTTTACCCAAGAAGGCAAGCCCCGGAGCATGAACCCTATTTTTCTAAATAATGCAACTTAATACTCTATTCTACTTGTGCATTAAGTTTATAGGAGTTGGATGAAAACTTAGTTGCATGATCCTAGGTACCCATGCTCTGAACACTAGATGTAAGGTTCGATAGAATGCTATGCTAATAGGACTCGGTAAAAGTCAAGTGATTTCCTATCACTCGTGAGAATATAGGAGTTGAATGTTTACTACATGCTGCAATCATAAGGTCGACGAACGGGGCTATGGTGCGATGTTCATGTTGGTGATTGAGGCCCCATCTGTTTAGTGAAAAATGCTAAGGCTGCAGTGTGTGGTAGTGGTGGTTAAGCATTTGAACGTACTAACCACATGCCGAGAATATGGTAATCGGTAAGCTTAAGTACCTAATCGGACCGGCAAGTGGACAGCATCCCACCCTCTCAACTTCGGTTCCATGCGCGCACATGGTGGGTGCAGAGCTAGGCTCTGTAGTCTCGGATGGTGGCCCTGATCCACAACCCAGGAAGAAAGGGGAAAGTTGCACGTGTGACTCTTTGAGTAACCACGTGACGTGTGTTTAGGTTTCCCTTGCAAGGTTAAGAAATTCGATTTGAATCATCCGTTTCTCGCGGTTATTAAGACTGCTTGACCCTTTTACCACATAGAGTAAGAAATGGAACAATGATGATGATAAATCTTGTTGGATGCAAATAAATTCTTTCACCATGTATGATATTGGATAGTTGCTTACTTAGAATGGATAAACAAAACTAGAACCTGGAGCTAAAATATGAAAGTAAGGACCTACTTGTATATGCTTTTCGGCAAAACAAACCCCTCAAGCCAAAAGCCTTGCATGTCTAGGAGTCGGCTAAGTACAGTCCACTAGTCGGGTAAGCCTTGCTGAGTATTAGTATAATCAGCCTTGCTTGTGGCTCGTTTTCAGGTGATACTTTCAAGGATATGATCGCTAGTTTGACTTGGCCGTTTACCCTTCCTCCTGGTTGGTCGGTGGAATGGGATACGCCCCCGACCAACGATGATAATGCCGAGTGATATCTCGTACGGGCTTAATCGAGACATCGTGTATCATCGAGTAGTTTATCGTTATTTTTTCGCTGCATTGAACTGTGAAGAACTCAATTATTTTGAACTCTGAAGTACCTAGTTTTACGAATTCAAACTCCGTTGTAATAATAATTTGTGATGAACCCTGTGGTGTAAAATCTTGTGGAATGATGTATCCTTTGGGCTCACCTTTGTGTGAGTACATGTATGTGTGGTTTCGATCGGCAAAAAGCGTGGTTGTATCGGGAGGTTACCCGACAGACCAATGGATTAATCCGTTTGAAGTGCGAGTCAGCCCTGATTGCCCTCGGGGTGATGGTTAGTGCGCTTGAACCGGATTAATTCAGGTGGTTCTGCCACATTTTAGTAGGATCATGACCAAGAGATTCGAGATGTCTATGATGGGAGAGTTGAAATTCTTTCTAGGATTTCAAATCAAGCAACTCAATGATGGCACTTTCATTTGTCAAACAAAGTACACCAAAGACATGCTTAAGAAGTTTGACATGGAGAATACCAAGCCCATCAAGACACCTATGCCAACGAATGGGCATCTCGACCTAAATTAAGATGGTAAGACCGTGGATCAATAGGTACATCGCTCCATGATTGGCTCCTTGCTTTACCTTTGTGCATCTAGGCCCGATATCATGCTTAGTATGTGCATGTGTGCAAGATTTCAAGCTAATCCTGAAGAATGTCATCTAATGGCTATTAAGAGAATTCAAAGAATTTGGTCTATACTCCATGTCTCGGCTTGTGGTATCCCAAGGGCTCGACTTTTGATCTACTTGGGTATTCTGATTCGGATTACGCCGGTTGCAAGGTAGATCGAAAGAGTACATTGGGGACTTGCCAATTTCTTGGTCGGTCTCTAGTGTCTTGGAGTTCTAAGAAATAAAATTCTATTGCCCTATCCACTGCCGAGGCTGAGTATGTTGCTGTCGGTGCTTGTTGTGCACAACTACAGATGAGGTTCACCTTGAGTGACTTTGGTTCTAAGTTTAGTAAGATTCCACTCTTGTGTGACAATGAGAGTGCTATCAAGCTAGCTAACAATCCCGTGAACCACACTAGAACCAAACACATAGACATAAGACACCATTTCTTGAGAGACCACGAAGCCAAAGGAGATATCGCATGAAGCCATGTGAGCACCGACAAGCAACTAGCCGATAGCTTCACAAAACCACTTGATGAGCAAAGGTTTTGCATCTTGAGGAGTGAATTAAATATCTTAGATTCTCATAACTTAGCTTGACATTGTGTGCACATTTGTTTGCCACTAGGATATATCTTTGCAAAACTCTCTTTGTCTAGTTGTTAGAAGTGTGTTTCTGAAAAAAATATTGCATTTTATATTTGCTTGCTTGAGACTATTTTTCCCACCGCTTGTTTGCTGGCTAGTCTTGGACAAGTAAATCTCTCATGCCATATAGAATTCTTAGAGAAAGTCCATACTCCTTCTAGATCAATCCTTAGACTCAAAATCATCTAAGATCAGCTCAGTTTCTGGGGGAGCGGAGACTCCAGAACTTTTTCCGAAGACTCCAAAAATTGTGGTTTCTTTTTACCCTACCTAGGGTGAAAAGTGAACGGTTGCTTTTTTTTCACCCCACGATCTTTCTCTCTCTCTCTCGTTCCTCTCCCTATAAGCTCTCCTAGGGCGATTTTCGTCTCCCTCCCTCAAAATCAATCAAGATCTTCAAGGGAGGCTCCTCCATTCCAAGGAAACGGTGTGGGATCCAATTGATTTGGATTCAAGTTGCTCGTTTTGAACTCCAAGGTACCCTAATCTTATCTTTCCCTGATCTCTCAATGTAGGTTGTTCTAGTTAGTTCCCTCTGGATAGAACTACTCTATAGGACCACTAGAACTTGGATCTCTAGTTTCATTAAATTTCCATAGTGGATCGATGCGCATGACAAATTTTAGGGTTTGTGCTGCAAGTTCCGGAATCTCCGGACAAATCTCCGAAGACTCCAAACAATGGTCCGGAGACTAAGAAGAATTGGCCGGAGACTCCGAAAATTGTGCAGAAAATCTAACATTTGTATCATGGCTTTGATTACTTGCTTCAAATCCTTAACTCCATATCATATCTTTTGTTTAGATGGGCAGAGAAAGGCGTCCTGGTTCTGGTGGTGAGAGTTCTAGGAGAACGAAAGCAAGACATGATCCCAATCCACAACCAAACTACTATGTGATGAGTGAGGAAGAGGAGGAAGAGATAGAGGAGTTCTCTGAGCCTCAGCCAAGGGCAAGAAGGGGAGGTAGAAGACCTGGAAAGGAGCAAGCTCAGACTCAATATGCTCTTCACCCATAGCAGCCCCCTAGGCAAGCACCTTACATGATGAGATCCATGCTCGTTCCTCGACCCACAGCTAGACCCAATCTGAGAGCAAGGGGCGCTGCATATGAGATTTTCCCAAGGACTCCATATCATCTTGTTGTAGAGTTTGGGCCTAATCAAATCAACTATCAATATTTTCCCAAGAGGAAGCCACCGGGGACAGTTGAGGGTTTTGCTATGGCAAGAGATTACTTCAAGCAATCCATTATTGTCAAGAATCAGTGAGACATTGATGTCTATCGATAATAGAAAAGTGGAGGTCTTGAGAGGAGGTTTTGGTGTGATTTCCATAAGGACTTCTATGCATCAATGATAATGAGGAAAAATGATGCTCCCATTGTGCCAATGAAATACATTGACCGGGAATACTTTGAGGATATGCAATACCCTACAGTCGATGTTGTGGTAGAAAAATTTGAGGAATTCAAACTTAGAGATCTCATGGGCTTCAAGTACAATTGGAACACCGAGATCATATCTCAGTTCTACTGCTCTCTCTACTACAAGGCAAGTGACTGCACCTTCCACTGGACCACCGAGGGAGAGCACTATTGTGTGGATTACATGACCTTCTCTCGCATTCTTGGCCTTGGTTCTGAGCATGAGAAATACGATCATTCATGTGGAGAAGAGATTAAAGCTAATGGATGCTATCTTGGCTCATGAAGGAAAGTCCACCTACCTGCAACCTTATTACAACTATACAAACTTCATGATGAGGTGGACCTTTGATCCCTAGAAAGGTGACTACACTGCCCTTAACTTCTATGCGGTGAATCTCTTGAACCGCATGGCACCCGGTGGAAGACCCTTCAATGCATTTGACTTCATATGGAATGAGCTTAGGCGAGTCATGGTTGACTCAAGGAAGCATCTGCCTTATGCTCCATACATTATGTACATGATTGAGAGGGTCACCAAGATCACATTCTCTAAGGATGTTTAGCATGAGCCGCTTCATCTTAGGCCTCGCAGTGAGATGCCAGCCCGTTCATCCAAGCACAGAGGGTCTTCTAGCTCTGCTCCACTTGTTGATGACCCACCTCTTCGTCCTCCTTCATATACTCCTAGTTCATCAAGTCGTTGGGGTAACGGATCCATGATCAAGAGAGTGCTTCGCAGCATTTTTTGCATGTGCAAAACCATGGTCCATGAAGTGAATGAGAACCGCAGTGACATCATAGAGATATCGAGTGAGATAGGTCTTCCTTGTGACCAACATCATGAGCTACCCGAGTTTGATGATCCTTTTGCAGAGTGGGATGCACAAGATGCCTGAGCTGCATAGGAAGAAGAGGAAGACCCTGCACCTGCTTCTAGATCTGCCTCTCGCCATACTCGCCGCACTCGTGATGATGAGTAGACCGAGGAGGATCAGCCCCTCAACTACCATGAGGAGGAGGACGACGAGGACGATGATGAGGGTGAGGATGAGGATGAGGATGAGGATGACGACGATGACGATGATGAGTAGTTACTCCTGCTGCCTTTCATTCCCTTTTTGGTGACTTGTTGCCAAAGGAGGAGTGAAAGAGATCATTTATGTATCACCGTCTTGTATCCGCACCCTTATTTCGTTTCCTAGACTTGATTTGTGTAAGACTATGTGGCATGAGACTTGTAATGTGTGCTATGCGTGTGCTAGGATTGTTGTTGAACTTTATGTCATCAAGGACCTTCGTTAGTGTGTTAAAATTATGTTTGATGACTTACTGTTTTTTTTGTGAAATGGCAAAATCTGCGGAGAGTCCGCAGAGAAGTCCGGAATCTCCGCACTTGTGCGGAGTCTCCAGAGATATTGCCACTTCACACCTTTTTTAGCTTATTCGGTGCATGATCTATCATTTTTTGCATCGCACATGCTTTGCTGCACACATAGAGGCACCCCACTTTAGTTTTGATGAGTTTTCCACTTCATGTGTGCAAATGTTAACTTTTGCCTAAGTCATGGTTAGTGTATTCAAATGCAAAATGCACGCATTAAGGGGGAGGTCTCATCTCTATTTCTGGAAAATTCATAAATGATCTATCTCTTTTAAGCTACAAGTGTGTTGTCATCAATCACCAAAAAGGGGGAGATTGAAAGAATATCTAGGCCCGCTTAGTGGGTTTTACTGTATTAATGACATACACTTGTAGAACTAATGCTACTTGTAAGAATGTGAGCAGGAACTACAGGTGATAGATGAACAGTTGAAAAGGATATGATCACAAAAAGTTAATGAAAGTTGCAAGGCGAAGGTCCATGGAGATTCAATTACTTTACTTTTTAAATTTGAGTATAGGAATGCCGTACTATCAAGAGGGACATGGAATCTACTCGTTGTGCATAGAATAAGGTGCTCAAGATGATCTAACAAACCTATGAGAGAGACCTTTGCACTCACACATCACTTGGAATATCTTTAGAGTGTGTTTCTGTAGAAAAATCCGGAGTTTCCGGAGAATCTTCCGGAGTCTCCGGACATGGGGCTTCTGCGGAATGTGTTTGGAGACTGGAATGTGCGGAGTCTCTGCACATCTCGGAGTCTCCGAAGTTGTTGTTCGAAATCTCCAAAGATTTTTTCGGAGTCTCCAGAATTTAACCCTGTAATAGCTAGTTTTGGAGGAAGGGGTATAAATACGCCCTCACCCCTTCATTTACTTTCCCTCCGACCAGAACTCACCTGCCTCCTTCACTGAGCATTCAAGAGCCTTCCTAACTCCCTCCTTTGACTTCCAAGCAAACTTTGGTGAGGGGATTGAAGGGAAATTGAGGGGACAGCAAGTGAGAGTGCCAGTGAGCTAATTTCCCATCTCTTGAGCACCTCGTTCTTTGTCAAGCCGGTGGATTTCGTGTTTGTTACTCTTGGAGCTTCAAGCTCCTAGCCGGCTAGGCGTTGCCCGTTGAGCACCCAAGCTTGTGGTGTGCCCCGGGAAGTTTGTACAACCTCCATGTTCTAGTAAGTGACCTTAGCAACCTTGGGGCTGCTAAGGGGAGGCTTCATAGTTCAAGAAGTACGTGTTCTTCTTGGGTGCCTCAACGGAGACATAGGTTCCCTGTGCGGAACTGAACTTCGGGAAACAAATCTTTGTATCTTGGTGCTTTTACTTTGTGATTAGTTGAAGTTCTTATTTCTTGCTAGAATTCTAGGGTTTGCTCTCGATCTACTTTTTGGAAAGGTTTTGACTGCAGGTAGTGGAAGCAAAGGGGTAGAAACAAGTCTACAAACCTTGGAAATTCCTCCGATCTACTTTTGGTTGCGGTTTGATGTCGAGTTTGGTTTTAGCACTTTTCTCCGGAGTATCCGAACATTTCTTTGGAATCTCCGAAAGTTGCGGAGATTCTGGATAAATATCCGGAGACTCCGAAAGTTACTGATAAATTTGTTTTAAGTGTTGTAAATTTTCAGTTTCGACTATTCAACCCCCCCCCCCCCTCTAGTCAACATCTAGATCCTTTCAACACGTCCCCATTAGGCCATGATTGTGATTTTGGTGATTGTGTGACAATATAGTCAATGGGACTAACGAGTTTGTGAGCTCAAGTTTGTAGGATTTCTAGGTCTCATGGATGGAGTCCAATCCATATACAAGACAATCCAAATCATAGTCAAGATGCCCAAGTTGTAGTGAAAATGCAGAAAAAGGGCGACCGGTTAAATCGACGGTATGAAAATTGTACTGATCGGTGCATATGGGAGATGCTACTATGATCAAGTCAGTAGCACCGGTTTAACCAACAGAGCATCAGTTGAATACGTCGGTGCATCTGTCAAGTGCTATGACGATCAAGTGAAGAAACACAGAGAAACTGGTTGAACCGACGGTAAACAAGAAGGCGTCGGTGCATTGATAGTTTACTGATACATAAGCGTTTGGAGTTGGAGAAGCCTGAAGGTCTTCAGCACCAGTTGAACCGACACCCGTCGGTACAAGACGTCGGTGCAATGACGCCAGCAGAAAAAGACAGTTGGAGTTCAACGGCTAGCAGGCAGGGTCAGTGTTACCAGTTAAACCGATGGTGGCGACCGGTTTAATCAACGCTTTATGCTTTTTTGGATAAAATCAAGCAACGGCTATGAGCTGCCCCCTAGCCTATATAAGGCCTCACCCTGGGTCATTTGAGGCTGCTGGAGTTCGTGAGAAGCTACAGAAACTACTGAAGTTCTCCAACCCAACCAAAGAGGTCATTAATCAAATCATTAGGTTTAGCACAAGCTTTGTGAGGTGTAGTGCTAGACTAGCTCTAGAGAGAGTGTGAGAGCAAGGTGTCGTGGCCTTGTGATGGTTCTTGAGTGAACCTCAAGCTTGTACGTCGGTGTGCTGGCCCCTAGGAGTCTTCGTGGCTCGTCGGTAAGTCTTCGACCCTCTGCCTTGGTGTGGAGCAGCGACGATGGCTTTGTGCGGGGGACGAGGAGACCCCTCCTTCGTGGGAAGCTCCGTAGTGAAGGCGGCATCAAGGTGACCGGAGACTTGGCGAGAGCCTTAGTGGCCGAACCTTCGTGGCAAGTCAAGGGGAGTCCCGGAAGAGACTTGGTGACCGGAAAGCAATACTATTAGTGAGTGCTTCAACAACATAGACTAGGGATGGCTTAGTGCCTACCGATACCACATGATAAATTCTTGCGTCAAGAGTTTGCTTCCTCTCATCCCCTCCTTTATTCCCATTTCATACATGGAACTTGTGTGCCTTTATTTTCTTAGTGTAGTATATTGCTGGGATTGGCTCTAGGTTGCAAAACTTGTTTAGGATGAAGGTTTCACACTAGATGAATTATAGTTGCACATCTAGATAGCATGTTCTAGATTATATTTTGTGCAAACTAGTTTGAGCCATAGGTTTAGATTTTAGAATTGCCTAATTCACCCCTCCCCTTTTAGACTACGAACACCGATTGCTTTCACGTGCCACGGAGATGAGGCTACTATTCACATATGCTCACCTATGTTGAACCTTTGAACCTTGCTGACAACTCTTCTTTTGTCTGTTGTCCTGTCGAGATTGGAATTGGATCCGCATGACTTTCGTCTAACCCACCCTCATCACGTATAGCAAAGCAATAGAGAGGTCAGTCGTGACTCGTGAGCCAGTGTGACCTGGCTTCATGGACGGACGGACCTAGCTGTGGCACCATTCTTGGCTTCTAACGAGGTGGTAAAGCAAGAGTGCAGCCATGGAGGCGGCGTTCCTTGCCGCCACGAACACTGAGAAGCGCGGTGGCGGCGAGGAGAGCTTGGTGCTCAGCGAGGTCAACAAGCAGCTGTACCTCGCCGTGCCGCTCGTTGCAGGAGCGGGTTCCTCCTGCAGAACCTGGTCCAGCATCATGGCCTCCGTCATGTTCGTCGGCTAACTCGGCGAGCTCGCACTGGCCAGCGCCTCCCTGGTCACCTCCGGTGGCCGGTGTCACGCACTACAAGGATTCCCCTCTAATTCTATGCACACGACTGCAACACCACTAATTTAGTTGCCATAAGGAATCGTATTGCAAAGTTTTCGTAAAATAATTGCAATATGTGTCTATAATGCAACGGATTAAATGTGTTGCTATATGTGTGGTTTGTCGTTGCAACAGGAGTGTGCTATTGCGATCATTTAAAAATTCTATTGCAATTAGTTGGCGTTATTGCCATGGCGCTTTGGAGTTGCATTGGTATTGATTTTTGTTGCAATTACTTGATGTTATTGCAACTATATTGGTTTGGGTTGCTTTTACTTCTAACTATTGCCATAGTTATTCTGGGTAGCAATAATCTTAAGTAGTATTGCAATTGCAAGGTGGTAATTGTAACAAGAATTCTAAAATGGTGGCAATAGCATGTTCCTATTGCCACGGTTTTTTGGGTTGTAATAACTTTTTTGGCGTTGCAATTATTAGTTACATACTGTAACTACAATCCTTAATAAAATCCTTAATGGACGCAATATCAGGTTACTATTGCCATGATTTTTTATGTTGCCGAAGACCAATTTATTCATTGCAATATAATGTTGTTAGTGGCACTTGTATTTAGTGGGCCTTTAAACTACCAAAATTCTATTTGAAGTTTTTATTTTTCAGAATTCAAATTTGTTATTTTTCGGAATTCAAATTTAGCGTGACGTGGAAAAAATAATAAGAGAATTTTTTTTGATATCATTTACAGTCCCAAAATTCCATTGGAATTTTTCATATTATGAAATTCAACTTTAGCATGGTATGGAAAAAATAGCAAGAAAAAATAAAAATGATGATATTACCAAGATTTGAATCCACAATCTCACCAAACCCTCACGATGATAGCAACACCACCACTAACACTAGACCTCATGTATATTTGTGCAAAATCACTAATATTTTATTTTATTTTTTCTAAGAACCATGACTTCAGCTATCTCAACATAAATTTCGAATTGTTAAGCAAAATTAGATGGAGAAATGAATAAAATAAAAGTTGCAGATCTTGTTGAGTTGTACAACTTCACTTTTAATGATATTTCCATTTAAAATTATTTATTATCCCAAAATTCTATTCAGACGGAGTGATAGACTGAGATTGCAGCAAAGCTGGAGTCTTATCCGCTCCGTCTCGAATTGACGAACAATGAACCTGCATAGTCCAATAGACACATCTCCCAGGCTGCGGATAAGCATACGCAATGTCGTGACTAATTTTGAATAGAATCATCGAATCGAGATTCCATTCCGCGACCTATTACCAAACTCTAGCAGTCCTTGCCGCTGTGCCACTTCTTTGGTTGTGTATAGTTCAGATATTTTATTTTAATGTTCATTATATTGCCGGTGTATATAAAAAAAATCAGCCGCACAAGGTTCGAACGTGAGAACCGAAAATAAACAAAAAATTGAATGAGAAATAAGAAAAAAAAGATGAGCCGCACAAGAGATTCAAACCTGAGACCAACACGGAGCTCGCAAGCAATCTTACCATTGAGTTATTGCAATACTATTTTCTAATTCTGCTATTTATACTATTTTACAACAATACTCATGCTTGTTGCTAGCGTGGTATGCGCCGGTCCACCTCATCAGTCCAATGAGCAAAGGCCCACGTGTTAGGCGGTGTTTGGTTCGCCACGAGATTATTTTAAGCTCCGTCACATTGAATATTTGAATGGTAATTAGAAATATTAAACGTAAATAATGATAAAATAAATTTTATAACTTCTAGGCTTATTCGCGAGATGAATCTATTAAATTTAATTAGTCTTTTAAATATGAATTAATTAGGCTTAGTTTTATAATCAGCTGGTTTAAAATAAACACACCCTATAATCAGCTGGTTTAAAATAAACACACCCCCTTAGTCTTATTGCCAAAAAAATATTACGAACCAAACACGACCCCCTAGCCTTATGCCTTATGGCTTAGCGGAGAATCGAACCTGAGGCCTAGAGCAAAAGCAGGGCTAGCACTACCACCACACTACTTGTTCATTTGCGTTAAGCTATTAAATTTTTACTTACTTATTCAGAATCGGCCTATGTCAGCACCTCAGCGCACAATTATTGGCTCAACTGATTTGGAATAAGAACATATAAATAGTTGCTCTTTCTCTTTTTAATCTAGAATCAAAAATTGTACCCGGTATTTCTTCGTCGTACGTAATCCAAATTTGATGGTTCCTTTTTCTGAATTTTTCTAAAATCAGCATCTTTCATTTAATAGTGTTTATTTCAATGTAAATTGCTATTTTTGCGTCTTTTTCATATGCTTATTTTCTTACACCTAAGTAGAGAATATAAAAAACATGTCTTTGAATAACAATTGGTATGTAACTTGTTATTTTTTTAACATTATGGTAAGCATAAGATTGTTTACAAATTTGAGGTGCATATAAGTTTAAAAATATTATGAGGTATTCAATATCAAAGTTCCACTTGAGTTATATGAAACTATACGAGAAATGTGTCATTTTATGAACAACGTATGGTCCAATTTTACTAAAACTATTTAAGTTTTTTATGGCATGCTTATGGACCAAAAATATATTGTCATGTCAATTTGTAGAATTTTTTTCTCAAAATTTAGATATTATTGTAATTATTATGTGGTAATTTGGAGAAAGAACTTTAAATTATCCCTAAAAGATAATTAAATTTTTTTTATCTATCTCCAAGACATGGGCTAAAATGGAACATACGAGCCTAAATATAATTTTTGTGTAATTTTTGGAATCTTATTGGAGGTACACATAGTTCACCATGGAATTACTTTCGATAAGCACGCAAGAATTAGTTAAAATGATAGAAAATACTAATTATGTTCATTTTTTTGAAACTCCTACATGAGAATTTAGATGTTGTCTATTACATTTTAAATTGCACCAAGAGGCCACCACGAGGAGGGAGCTCCCAAGCTCATGCCGCTCAGGCCAAGGTACCTGATCCCCTTTTGCCTTTTTCCCCTCAGATCTGCAATGATGAACCTGTTGTCATCACCGAAGAGGCCACACAATGAGATTGGACCAAAGAGACACCAGACCCAAGCAGGGTTCTCGTGAAATGGAGACGCAAGGCAAAATTATGCGTTTGCCTTCCCATGAAGGAGGCAACAAGACAAGCAAGCTCTAAAAGTGTTTGATGAAACAAGCAAACTGCCAAGGTACTGTGACCTTCTCCATTTGCCTTCATGCCCCTAAAGTGTTCAACAAAATGAGAATGTAACACAAGCCATCATTTTATATTAAATTTAGTTGTGATTACGCTCGGTGACAATTGACAAAAATTGATGCTTGTGAAAGACTGCACAACCCTCATTGTCGTTTAGTTATAGGCCATAGCAAATCATCAGGTACAACTGAGTATTCTGAATTCTTTGCCTGAAGCTTTTGATTTTAATGGTCAACGGAAATCCCTTTAATTATATTCTGAATTCTGGGCATGAACATGTTCAGTTACATTAGATTATTTATGATAAAAAAAGCAGTCTTAGACCAAATATTTTGATATTATGCCTTAATCAATCATTTGTATCAATTCTATAGCAAACACATAGCACATTGTATTTATAGTAGTTTCTAATTGTATATTTATCTGGTTCTATGTTATTGACTTCATCAGTGCTAATTTCTGCATTTTTTCTCCTTTACACTTCAATTAATGCTGTTAGTGCATTTTCAGATTGTACAATGAGCATTATTTCCCTGTAAAGAAGCTGGAACTAAATGGTGAATAAATTATGAAGAACGAACATAATATTTTCTTCATTGTAAGAACTTCAGTACAATGAATCGTATAGAATTGTCCTCTTGTGGGCAGACTCACACTTGCACTGAATATTCTTACAGAAATGTTTTCACATTTGATTGGTTCAGATATGCGGCGTAACAATGCTATCACTCCTCATATCGGACATGTGGGCTGTTCTAATCGACATCTCTCTTGAAACTGCCTTATGTTTATTTTGTGGCTTTCGCTGCTTTTATCAAGAACCAAATCCACCATATTAGGGAAAGAGATCCACGGATGTGTGCCGAATCCACTTTGGTTGCTAAAGAGCTAAAGAGATTGGTACCAGCAATTAACTTTATGATGGGTATGTACATTAGAATCCATCTCAGATTGGCACAGATTGGAATTGATATGATTTGTTGGTAAGTGAACTTTTTTTAAATAAAACTTTTGGTAAGCAACTCTAACATGCCTGGATGGATTATTTTCTTGCCTCTTCTTCCTTAGTAATGTTTGAAATTTGAATTTTTATAGACAATAAGATAAAAGTTACTATTGTACAATGATAGATCAGAGCTGGATTAACCCAAGTGATTTATATGTCCACAAATACTGAAACTTGAGAAACAGAATGTTATTAATTTAGGTGCATGGCCGCTCGAGTCATTGAGATCAGGTGTTCTCTCCTATTCAGGCTTCAATTGATGATTCCATTTGTAAAATTTCATCCTTCCCTTTAAGATTAGCAATTTGTGCCTCTCTATGCTAGAACTTTAGATTCAGGGAAGGGTGGCCCGATCAATTAAAGCAGTAACGGTGCAGGAGGTGATGCTAAAGCTGTTGACATCAATGGAGTCGAGGTGCGGAGGTGGACGGGGTCATGCATGCTATGCTGTGCTTCTGTCATCTTGACTAAAGGTGAGCAAAGCAATGAGTTAATTGTCTGGACAGAAACAAATCACTTGCAGGTTCGTGTGATCCACTTTCACATGATGTGTATGTTGAATGGCTAAGATGAATTTGTATTTCTTTTCCAGGCCATTTGATTCTTGTCTCATGAAATGTGCCTTCAATATGAAAGTCTATATGGTAGTGATATATGCTAGAAGAACAGTAAAATCCATAATTATGAGATTACTTTTGGACAGACATGTTCCAATGCCTGGGACCTCTTGTGTTGGAAGTGAAGAGTCAAATACAGTTTGTTTTGGAGCTAGACATCTGATAGAAAATGGATCCGCAGCATTCCTATAGAATCTGCATATGTGTGCAACCTCATCATTCTTTAGTAGGTTGCAAGGATGGTTCACACTATGGATAAAAAATAACAACATAGCTGAAAGAGAATTCCTCATCTTCACAGGTAGTTTCCGGTTTTACTGAGTAGAGATAATTGATATTTAGGTAGGGGTTGGAGCCTCAAGTGTCTTTCCGGTCGTGATGACATAGTGAACTTTTAGCTATACCTGGTAAATTTACAGTTTTTCAGATTGTTTATCTGTCCCACTTGAGTGTTTTAACTGTCTTATTGATGTAACATCCTTAACTAGATATCAAAAGAAGGAAGAGGCCACAAGGATCAGTAGTATTATGGTAGCAACCTTACTTCCTTCTTTCTCCATGGAAAATATCACATCGAAACAGAACAGCATATTGAATTTCTCATCATAGGGGTAAAACAGTTTGCCATACTTTTTTTTTGCATGAGTAATTTCGTAACTGATCATCCATGACTGAACTATAGTTTAGTAAGCCAAACTAGCAGCTTCCTGCAGGTTGTACAAGGGAATGAAGAAAAAGGAGGATATTTAGTGGAAGTAAATTGATTATACTGAGCCATTGGATTTGCAACCTATTATAGATAATTATTTGTCCTTACATATATTGCTGTAGTTTTAGGTTCGGTGAAAATGTGCAAATCATGTCTTAGATTGCTTTCTTGAACATTAAAATGATGATTTGATTTTCATTACTTTTCTTGAACAACAATGATTTCTAATTAAATATTGTTGGCGCTAAAATCGGCCGGGTAGGAATCGGCCGATGGGTCTTCAGCGTCGGACACACGACCCGGGAGAATCTGCTTAGCTCCTGTTCGGGTTATCGCCCTGGTGCGGTTCGCGCGGCGTGCCAGTCAATCTGACCTGTTGATTGACAAGGAAATAGAGTATTAAATTCCAGGCGCGTCGATCGGCTGGATTTCCGATCTGTCCTGAGGAGCGCGTCGGGGGCAAATCGGCCGATTTGCTGTAGAGATGATCGGCTATGGGTCAGCCGATGATCGTATAGTAATTGTAAAGAAGACTGCTAGAGCGATCTAAACAATTACTATAGAAGCAACACTTGAAACAGATCTAATCGGCTGTATGGCGATGAATCGAAGGAGAACAATGACGAAGCCGATTACTCTGATCTCAAGCTGGATAACTGGTGATAATACTAGAATAACAGGTACAGCGATGCGCCCGTAGTTAAAGCTCGGATATTACTCGATAAGCGGAACCTACCAATTGGCCGGAGATCAGGTTGATGCAGCCCTGCCAATCCGTACGAACTCGTGGAAGAAGAAAATATTGGCGAAGTCGCCGACTTGAAAGTAAAGTACTGGTAAAAAGTAGAAGTGTTTTGTTGATTGATTTGATTGTCTTTGCAAAGCCCTAGCGACTCCTATTTATACCCTGAAACTAGGACTCCTGGTCGATTACGACTTGTTACAACCTTATTTAAAACAGGAAAACTACTATATCTATAATAACTTTAAAAAGGAAACGGACTCCCGCAGAATCTTTCGCCGCTGTTTCCTAATCTAGTCAGAACCTCTTCAATTGCTTTCCGGCCGTCTTAGCATACCTTGTTGACCAGCTTTTGACCAGGATCTTCTGGAATAATCCTATCCTGTCGGTATGGGCTGCGCTACCAATCGGCCGATTTTCAACTGTTACCTCGATCGGCCGATTCCTTACTGTAGCTTTCAGATCTGCTTCATCGGCCAATCTTCTCCTCCTGACGCCGATTCAAGACGTGTCAAAATCTGGCGTCAACACATGCCCCCCAGTTTCGGAGTAAAATATAACTTTTCCTTCGAAACTCTTTTATTTAATCCACTCCTCCGAAACTTCCCAATTGTGACAGGAGTAAACCTCAGAGTCAATTACGTTACCTACTCCTCTGCATCTGATCCTTGCCCTAGAATCAGCTCCACGACATGGAATCCGGTAACAGAACGAACATCATGTTGGCGTGTAGACCCAAACTTTGACCATCTCCCCTGGTAGCTTTACATTTACTGATGCCTTTACTTCGACGGCACACGTCTTGCCAACCCTTTGTCTCTTCTTTTCTATAAATACGCCTCTTCGTGCTATTTCCAAAAATGCTCATCTTGCTCGTCTTCCTTTCCTTCTGAATCCCGTCCCTCGCCGTCTTTGGTCAAGCATTAAAATGTCTTCTCGATCCTCCTCTTCCGTTAACCAGTTATCAATTTTCTCTCCATCCCTTCCTGAGATATCTTACTTTGTTCCAACATATTTGTCTATTCTTTCTTTCAGCCGAACCATCTTAACCCCGGTTTGGAAAGAGCGATCGAAATCATGCATTCAAACAAGCCATTGTCGCAAGCTGATATAGATCTGATAAAAGCTCATTCTGAAGAACTCAAAGACCATGTTCCTGCCAATGTCCGACCAATCTTGGATTATATGGATCTCGTCTGCTTTGAACAAATGCCAACCTCTGACGAGAGTTCTTCATCTTCACATCGACTTGCTGAAGCTAAGACTGAAGTCGCCATGAAAGATTTGGAAGAGGAGAAGGCCCGCTTGCTGAAAGAACTCTGCAACCAAGCTGAAGCTGGAGCCACTGCAAAGGACTTGAAATATGAAAGGCTCACCCTCATGATAAGATTAGGTCGCGTCGAAAGAGAAATCCAACGCAGGCGTAACCAGTAGTGTTTTTATTCTAAGGGCGACTTACACCATGTCGGCCATGTAATCTGTGATTTCCATTCGATAATGAATCCCAATGTTTCCTTCACCAGATGTGTAACCAGAAAACCGACGAGAAATCGGCCACGTTACCTTGATATATCTTGCTGTAAGTTATGCATCCACCCAAATGCTTGGATAGTACCTTTTCAGATATCGTCCATTCAGAGCTCTTGGGAATTCCTCCCCTTCTATTGTCTCCAGAATGTATGCATTTCCGGGAGCACATTGTCCGATTCTATACGGCCCTTCCCAAGTGGGTGACCACTTACCGAATTTGGGATCCTTAGATCCTATCGGCAGCACCAGCTTCCATACCAGATCTCCCTGAGAGAACTGTTTGACTTTGACCTTCTTGTCATACCATCTGGCCACCCTTTTCTTGTTCTCCTCTATGCTGATCAGAGCTCTTAACCGCAAACCCGCCGAATCATCAAGTTCATCTTTCATGAGAAAGGAATAATCATCGGCCGTTAACTGATCCTGTAGCGATATGCGTCTTGACCCTGTTCTTATCTCCCATGGCAAGACCGCTTCATGGCCATAAACCAAACGATAAGGGGATATTTTAGTGGCCCCATGACAAGCCATCCTGTACGCCCATAAAGATTCAGCCAAAGACATATGCCATTTCTTGGGCTGCTCTTCTACCTTCCTCTTGATTAGCTTGATTATCCCCTTGTTAGACGATTCTGCTTGGCCATTGGCTTGAGCATAGTATGGAGAAGAATTTAATAATTTAATTCCCATATCGGCAGCGAACTCTCCGAATTCTCCAGAAGTGAACATTGTCCCTTGATCAGTTGTGATGGTTTGAGGAATACCAAATCGATATATAATATGGCTTTTAACAAACTCAATCATATCGGCTGATGTCACGTTCCTCAAAGGAACTGCCTCCACCCATTTGGTAAAATAATTTGTAGCCACCAATATGAACTTATGCCCTTTGCTAGATGGAGGATGAATCTGCCCGATGAGATCTATTCCCCAACCTCTGAACGGCCACGGCTTAATTATTGGATTCATAGCTGATGCTGGTGCGCGCTGCACATTGCCAAACCTCTGACAGTCTTGGCATCCACTGTAATACTTGAAACAATCTTCAAGGATGGTCGGCCAGTAATATCCATTGTTCCTGATCATCCACTTCATTTTGTGAGCCGATTGATGAGCTCCACACACGCCTTCATGGATCTCTCCCATTAGAACCTTTGCCTCTTCTGTTCCCAGGCATTTGAGAAGAACTCCATCAATCGTCTGAATAAGTCATCCTCAAGCAACACATACTTTGTAGCCTGAAAACGTGTTCGCCGATCCACCTTTTGGGATGGATTTTTCAAGTAATCGGCGATCTCCTTCCGCCAGTCATAGGCCGCGAGTTCTAGCGTCATCGCTCCCTGAATCGGCCGATACCCAGAAGCATGTTGAGCCAGTCTGTTGGCTTCTTCATTATAATCTCTGGGGATATGCTCAATTGTTGCAGATTTGAAGCCTTTCAAAAGTTGAAGACAATCTTCATAATAAATCCTCAAGATGTCGTCCTTGCACTCGGATCGTCCTGTTAACTGATCCACAATGAGCATGGAGTCCCCAAAGATCTCGACTGCATCCGCCCTGACTTCCCTTAATAATTGGATCCCTTTCGGAACAGCTCGATATTCCGCCTGGTTATTGGTTGCAGAAGCTTCTATCGGCAGAGAGAAATCATAAGTTGCCCCCCGAGGCGACACAAGAACGATGCCGATTCCTGATCCGACCCCACACGAAGAACCATCAAAATATAGAGTCCATGGAACTGGTTCAACGGTGGCAATTTCTGGTCCACAATGCTGAACTACGAAATCGGCCATCACTTGACCTTTGACGGCTTTGGCCGATTCATACCTTAGATCGAATTCTGACAAAGCCAGGATCCATTTTCCAATCCGCCCCTTCAAAATCGGCAACGATAGCATATACTTCACCACATCGTCTTTGCACACGACTATGCATTCTGCCGATAGCAAATAGTGCCTGAGCTTAGTACATGAAAAGTACAAGCACAAGCATAATCGCTCCACCGAAGAATATCTTGTTTCGGCGTCTAAAAGTCTTCTGCTGACGTAGTATACCACTCGTTCTTTTCCTTCAAACTCCTGTACCAACGCCGATCCAATAGCCTGCTCATCAGCCGATAAATATAACTTGAACGGCTTACCAGGCTGTGGCAGGGCTAACACCGGAGGTGAAACCAGATACTGCTTGATATTCTCCAGTGCCTTGTGTTGTTCTTCTCCCCATGTGAATTCTTGGTCAGGCTTTAATTTCAACAGAGGGGTAAAAGCCTGAATACGTCCCGATAGATTGGATATGAATCTTCTGATGAAATTGACCTTGCCAATGAGGGACTGCAATTCAGTTTTATTTTGTGGAGCCACTACTTTGTTGATAGCGTCTATAGTCTTGCGGCTGACTTCTATCCCACGCTCATGGACCATAAATCCCAAGAATTGTCCGGCCGATACACCAAACGCACACTTGTTTGGGTTCATCTTCAGCCCATATTTCCTTGTGCACTCCAGCACTTCCTGTAAATCGGCCAGATGACCCTGGTGACCCTTCGACTTGACCACGACGTCATCTATATAAATTTCCACTGATGAACCAATGAGTTTGTGGAAGATGTAGTTCATGGCTCGTTGATATGTAGCGCCGGCGTTTTTCAAGCCAAAAGTCATAACCACCCATTCAAATAAACCAAGATGGCCTGGGCACCTAAAAGCCGTTTTCGAAATATCTTCCTCGGCCATTAATATCTGATTGTATCCGGCATTCCCATCCATGAAACTTATGACTTTGTGGCCTGCGGCAGCATCCACCAAGATATCGGCCGTTGGCATCGGATAACCATCCATTGGCGTCGCCTGATTTAAGTTCCTGAAATCGATGCACACACGCAACTTTCCATTCTTCTTGTATACAGGCACAATGTTAGAAATCCATTCGGCGTAGCGGCACTGCCGAATAAATCCTGCCTCAATCAACTTTGTAATCTCGACCTTTATGTCAGGTAGAATTTTGGGGTTACACCGCCGTGCAGGTTGCTGATACGGCCGATACCCTGATTTTATAGGTAACCGGTGTTCAACAATAGACCGGTCTAGTCCTGGCATCTCGTGGTACTCCCAAGCAAAGCAATCCCTGAACTCTTTCAATAATCTTATCAATTTGCATTTGTACTCAGAATCCATATTGGCACTAATGTACGTCGGCCTCGATTTGCCGCTATCTCCCAAATCTACCATCTCTAATAAATCGGCCGACGTGAACCCGTGCCCCAGCTTCCCATCTTCTCGAACGAGCTGATCCATTTATTCTGAATCTTCAGAGCCGACTGCTTGGATCGGCCGTAAACCGAAATCGGACACTTTTAGGAAGTCAGTGTCCCAAGTCCTGCCAGATATACACTTGACATGCTCGCAGCTCCACTGCTGTGTGTCGGCCGCTGCAACGCTGTAGACAGAATCGGCAGCTACTACCTCTGTACTGTCGCCGACCCATTGCACAAGGCATTGATGCATTGTAGAGGGGACACAACAATTTGCATGTATCCAGTCGCGACCAAGCAGCATATTATAGGACCCCTTGCCATTAATGATGAAGAAAGTAGTAGGGAGGGTCTTACTGCTGATGGTGAGGTCGACGCAGAATGCTCCGCGGGCGGGTGATACGTTGCCTTCGAAATCCTTCAGCATCATGTTCGTCTTGGTGAGGTCGTCATCCCCCTTGCCCAGCTTGCGGAACATGGCATACGGCATGATGTTGACTGTCGCGCCTCCATCTACCAGTAGTCTCGTGACGGGTCTTCCGTTGACATAACCCTTGAGGAACAGCGCTTTGAGATGCTGTCGTTTTTCTTCTTCTGGTTTCTCGAACATAGCCGTCATCGGCTCTAATACCAGCTGTGCCATTTGCTCTTCCTCTGTTTTCGTCACTTTATCCCGATCGCTTGGCGCCATGAACTCCATCGGCAGTATGAATACCATATCAATTTCGGCCGCCGATTCTTGGTTGTTTGCTTTCTGATCATTCTTCTTTGGGCGCCAAATTCGAGATTTCACATTCCTCCTCTCTGGCACTTGTCTCTGTTCTTTTTCTTGATGTTCCCACTGGCGTAGGCGTTGGATCCTTCGCTTCTGGGATCTGGATAGGCCATCGGGACACCACCTGGGATTCACTGGCTTGGTCGATGATCTGACGTGTTCCCAATCTGGTTCCCTTCCTAGGGGATCTTCATCCGATACCCTATCATCGGCCATCTCTTCCAGCCGATCGTGTGCGCTGATCCTGCCCTCCAGTCCACCTTGCTGGCCGATTTTGCTTTTTGACCTGTTGCACTGGTCAACTCTGCCCCCCAGCCGATCATGTACCGAAACGCGCCGTTCTTCGTGTCGATTTCTGTTGATCGGCTCTGATCCTCTATCCCTAGAGCGTGGCCTTGAGCGATTGTTGCGGCTGGACACGTTACACTCCAGACAGTTATCGGCAGATGGCAGTCTGATATCGTTCTCCCAGCAGTGGAAGAAGAACGGACATTGCCAGTGATCTTCATGCCGACGTGTCATCTCTTCCTGGTATTGTGCTTGTTCTTGCTGCTGCCGATATTTACTGAGTAGAAATCGGGAGGTGACAGGCCTGTGTGGTCGTTCTGGCCCTCGCCTGTTCCTTCTGATTTCTTCCGTCGTGATCTGCCTCTTGGGGTCGACAGCGCCACCTCTTCTCGCCGATTCTGACGTCAGCACCTTGGTTTGACTTGAGTCTTCTCCAGCGTTGACCGTGTTGGCCGGGAAGGGATGCTGATCTGTCTTCATCGGCATTGCCGATTTGGTTGGAGTTTCAAATCTGAGTCGCCCCTGTTCAATGGCCGATTGTATCTGCTGGCGGAAGACTTTACATTCATTGGTGTCATGAGAAGTAGCGTTGTGCCACTTGCAGTATTTCATCTTCTTAAGTTGATCGGCCGTAGGGATGGTGTGATGTTGCGACAGCTTAATCTGCCCCTCCTGAAGCAGTAGATCAAAAATTTTATCGGCTTTCGACGTGTCAAAGCCGAATGTCTCTGGCTCCTTCTTGCCAAAGGGGCAGGATATTGGTTTTTTCCCTTTTACCCATTCCGCCAGGCCGATTTCTTCCTCCGCGTCAGATTCAGATCCCTCCAAGTACGCCACCTTCTTCTGGAAGCTCCTCCGCTATTCAAACGGTCGGACCTCCTGCCCTGACAATCGGTGGACGATTTGACTCAGGCTCTCAAACTCTTGGGCGGCATATCTCTCTCTGATTTGCGGCAAGAGACCTTGGAAAGCGATATCGGCCAACTGTGCATCGGTCAGAGCCAGACTGTAGCACTTGTTTTTGATTTCCCTAAACCTCTGTATGTACCCTGTCACCGGTTCATCGCTCCTCTGCCTGAGGCTGGTTAAATCCGAAATCTTCATCTCGTGTACCCCTGCATAGAAGTACTTGTGGAATTGTTTCTCCAGATCGGCCCACGTGACGATAGAATTTGGCGGTAAAGTGGTGAACCACTGGAAGGCCGATCCGGATAGAGATGATGAAAATAACCGTACCCTCAGTGCATCTTGCGTGGCAGCTTCTCCGCACTGGATGATGAATCTGTTGATGTGCTCCACAGTGGATGTGTCATCCGTCCCTGAGAACTTGGTGAAATCAGAAACCTTGTAGCGGTGCGGGAACGGCAAAGAGTCATAGGCCGATGGATACGGCGTCTTGTAAGTATAAGTTTGAACTTTCGGCTTCAGTCCAAACTGATCTTGGATTACTTCTGCTATTTTTACCGTCCAGTCCACCTGCTGCTGATGAACAGTTGTTCGCGGCGCGGGCACGTGTTGAAGGGTTGGTGCGGCCGGGTGATGAATCAGCGAACTTTGCTGAACGGCCGATAACTGCTGGCGAAACGCGTCCGCACCCCCTTCGTACGTCGTTGCTGGCACCGTGCCTCTGAATGCTTCCACAGTGCTTGCCCCCCTGCCAATTTCTGGTAAAATCAGCTGGTACTGGGAGACCGTCGGCCGGGCGGCCGATTGGTACGGCAACTGAAACGGATAAGTGCCATGCCCGTTTGCTGGCTCGGGGGAATACGCCGTGGCTGATGCCCCCCAAGGCACTGAGCTCGTAGGCAGTGTTTGCACAGAAGCCATTTGAACGGGTTGAAACCGCGCTCGTGATGGGAGACATGGCGCACCGCTGTATCTTGGAGACGCCGGAAGTGGTGGAGAACCGTATCCCTCGCGCTGCGTCAATATCGGCTGAGAAGCCGATTGGGATGTGTACGGTAAGCTTCTGGCCGGCAGGGTAGTTGGAGGGGCATATGCCGGTCCCTGATAACCTTGAACGGCTCCGCTGGCCAGAGAGTTGACGACGGCGTTGTACACCGTGTTGCTCATCACCGAGGATTGGTCAATGAATGCTTGGTACACGGACTGTTGAATCATCTCTGACATCTTGCCCGAGTCTTCAGCAATGGTGATGTGGCGAGGTGCTGGAATAGGAGCCTTCCTAACTGCTTCCCCGCTTCTGGTACGACTGAACGACTGGAGGTATATCTTCTTGTAATCTTCTAGATGTTTGGCCAATTCCTCCCTCTGGTCGTCCTTGAGATCAGCTTTTGTGACCCCAATGATGTTGCTGTCAGAGATTTCTGCGTTGTTCGACATATCAGGTCTTGGATGGTCCCACCGGGCGTGCCAAAAGTGTGTTGGCGCTAAAATCGGCCGGGTAGGAATCGGCCGATGGGTCTTCAGCGTCGGACACACGACCCGGGAGAATCTGCTTAGCTCCTGTTCGGGTTATCGCCCTGGTGCGGTTCGCGCGGCGTGCCAGTCAATCTGACCTATTGATTGACAAGGAAGTAGAGTATTAAATTCCAGGCGCGTCGATCGGCTGGATTTCCGATCTGTCCTGAGGAGCGCGTCGGGGGCAAATCGGCCGATTTGCTGTAGAGATGATCGGCTATGGGTCAGCCGATGATCGTATAGTAATTGTAAAGAAGACTGCTAGAGCGATCTAAACAATTACTATAGAAGCAACACTTGAAACAGATCTAATCGGCTGTATGGCGATGAATCGAAGGAGAACAATGACGAAGCCGATTACTCTGATCTCAAGCTGGATAACTGGTGATAATACTAGAATAACAGGTACAGCGATGCGCCCGTAGTTAAAGCTCGGATATTACTCGATAAGCGGAACCTACCAATTGGCCGGAGATCAGGTTGATGCAGCCCTGCCAATCCGTACGAACTCGTGGAAGAAGAAAATATTGGCGAAGTCGCCGACTTGAAAGTAAAGTACTGGTAAAAAGTAGAAGTGTTTTGTTGATTGATTTGATTGTCTTTGCAAAGCCCTAGCGACTCCTATTTATACCCTGAAACTAGGACTCCTGGTCGATTACGACTTGTTACAACCTTATTTAAAACAGGAAAACTACTATATCTATAATAACTTTAAAAAGGAAACGGACTCCCGCAGAATCTTTCGCCGCTGTTTCCTAATCCAGTCAGAACCTCTTCAATTGCTTTCCGGCCGTCTTAGCATACCTTGTTGACCAGCTTTTGACCAGGATCTTCTGGAATAATCCTATCCTGTCGGTATGGGCTGCGCTACCAATCGGCCGATTTCCAACTGTTACCTCGATCGGCCGATTCCTTACTGTAGCTTTCAGATCTGCTTCATCGGCCAATCTTCTCCTCCTGACGCCGATTCAAGACGTGTCAAAATCTGGCGTCAACAAATATTTTGCCACCCGTAGCAAAGCACGGGCTCAATAAATTGCCATATCAATATGTAACAGTAAAACTAGCTTAAATTCATCTTTTAGCCTCAAAGTAGGGTGTATTATTGGTTATTTATTTTTTTTTGCTTTTGAAATATGAGAGGGAGAAAGAGATTGCGATCCTCAGAATGATTTTTCTTTTACAATATGTTGCTGATGTAATTTTATTGTTTGCACCATCCGCAGTCTTTTAGAAAGATGCGAGCCTAGATTTTCTTTATGAGATGTCTAATGGATTGTATTTTTTTGTATGCAGATATTTTTGGCTAAATGACACTCAATGAACCTTTTGAAGATCTAGATTTGCAGATGTGATGCTGATGGTGGATCAACCTGTAAATGCATTTACCGACAGGAAAACGAAAAGGCCTTGATTCTCTGATTGCTCTGGTCACCTGGCATTTGTAGAAGGAAAGGAATGTGCAGGTCTTATGGAATGATGAGGCGATAGTGAGTAACAGAATAAGCATAGTAGTTGAAGTCCTCTAGGTTTATTTATTGATGTAATATACATTCAGGGTCTGTGGGCCAATGCCTTGGTGCTGCAGGTCATGTAGTAAAACTATTTGCTTTCTTCTTAGTACAAGAGATGAAAGAAAAAGAATGAGAGCACTGGTAGAGAAAGAGAAAGAAGTTATGTACAGTCTGCTGGCTGGAGGAGGCAACATAATGAATGCAATCTTATCTAATTTAAGAAGGCGTGGAGGGCATTGAGCATGAGCTTAGCTTGCTCCTTCCAGCGAAGGATTAAATATGAACTAAATCATATATTTTATATACCAATACTTTTTAATTTGTTCCATAAGAATGAATTAATTTGTTCCATAAGAATGAAATACCAGATTTTTCTTCTTCAATTTAGCTATCATATATATTAGATTGTAGAAGCTTTGATTTTGTATATTTCATATGCGATAAAGCAAAAAATATTTTCGCATGCATATTTGGTATGCTATAAAGTGTCAAACATGTGTGCGTGCACATGCCTCAATTGCTACAAATCATTATAAATATTTCATATGATAAAGATTGATGCTAATACAAAAAATTTGGGTCTCCATACACCTTGTACTACTACTAAAACGCTTAAGGGAGAAGATTATTTGGTGAAACCCTTCGCTGCCTGCGACTTCGATCTTCCGCCTACGATTCTCGCGCAGTTCGATCCACGGGTGCCTCCATCTTCTGCCTGCGATTCTCGCGCAGTCCGAGCGCGAGAATCGCAGGCAGAAGACGATGGCAGCCAACCACCGTGGCAGCGGCGCCCTCGCACTTGCCCTCGATGCCACGAGAGGACGGCATCACCATCGCCTTCTCCGAGTCCACCGCTGCAGCAGGTCAATGTGACCGCGCTCACCCTCTTCGACAGGCCTGCTCATTTGCTGAAGTCAGGGCAGATTCTCTACAGGTGCAGCCTCGTCGGGTGTTAGATTATTTATCATTTGCCTACTCTACGAGTGTCATGCCATCTATATGCATGTTTTACTCTCCAATAGTTAATGGTACACGTATGGTTGTTCAAGCCAGTTCATGATTGCTTCATATCAGTATACGTAGTTTGCTTGCTTCGGAGTCAGAGTTTGTTTTTTGTTAACCCAATTCATAGTTCTTATTGTCAACTGTCAGTTGTTTCTGTTAACTAAAAATTTAGTGTAATTTGCTTCATGTTCAGACTGTTTCTCGGAGAAAACAAGATTACTGTTAGTATGAATTATTGGCCATGCTATGGCTATTCTGGCATTGCCCTGTTGCTGATCCAATTGATTGCTATGTGCTTTTCTGGATCAGATATACAGATCAGTCTTGAGATAACTCTGAATTTAGTTAAATCTCAACCTACCTATTATTTTTCCTTCCTTTTACATCTGATCCATGCGGAAAGTTGTAAATGAGAGATATTAATCAAATTGCAATGCCAAAATTTCATCTATTTGGAACATGGATATGATAATTATTTGATTAATTATGTGTGCCTTTTTTGTACTTGAATTTGTGAGCATAGTAAACTCAGGATTTATGTGGAACATGACTTATGTGTTTTTGGATGGTACATGGGTTACATAATAAGAAATTAAAGAACTCCACTTATTTTGTAATGCGCGGACTCACAGAAGGTTTGTGTTAGAATTGGTTTATGGGATATCTATCTGATTAGCACACTTTTTCATTTGTAAACTGATGTGAAGTACGGTTCAATTGGTCTTATTTCTTCTGTTTCATTCAAATTAATTTCTTTTACTCTAACCCAGTCTGATTTTGCCAAATGAATTTTGATTGTGCACTGCACACTATCTGTTAGATCTTACCAGCCTGCAATTCTTAAATTGGTTCTATATTGATATGGTATTATCTAATTAGTTGTCATGTCTGATAACGTTAGGATTTCAGTTTTGTGGTAGAGTGAAAAAGAGACCAAATTAACATGCGGTTTAGTTTCTATTTGTTTATCATAATAACCTATCCATGGTTAAACATTTTAAAAACATAGGGTTGCTTGAATGGTTTTTTTTCAACACTCAAAAAGGCTGACACTACATCGCTCCTAAATATTCCCATTCACCCATCTCACATGCCCATGTCGTCGGATGGGTATACAGTATACATGACATACTTATGTTTCACGATATTGAACATTTTGATTTGTTTATGCAGGTGAGGATGATTTATCAGTTCTTATTTCCATTCATAGAGATATCTTGGGCCATAGAGACGGAACGACCGTTCAAAAAGAAAAATTAAGCATTGGCTGCACTACACGCTCAAGCGCGGTGGAGCCTAATCGACGCATATGCACCTCGTGATCTTGCGCACGGGCGGGCGTCTGCAGCGGTGAGAGTATTACGTAGATGATTACGTGTGGATATTAATAAAGCTTAAAATATTATGTACTTCTGAAGTTATATTTATTATTGTGAAACTATTTTCACCCGTAGCAACGGCACACACCTAGTTGGATTGGAAATTTGATTAGATTGAAATTTGATTAGATTGATCTATTCTTGCTATTGTCCTTACTGGCACCTTGTCTTGCAGGGGCTCATCATGACTAGAAAAGCCTACCTTGCTGCATCAGCATTGTAAAGTTCTTCATTTTCTTAAAACTGTTGTTTCCATTTCTTGTTCTACTGTTAATGCCTAGAAATTTAAGATTATGTTATATTGCTTATCTGATTCAATATGTCATGCTTGCTTACTTATGTGTCATTGCTCTATTTACTGTTACCTGCTAATATGTATTACATGCGACTAATTTGTCACTAGAATTTAAGTTATTGTCCATGGTAATTAATTAGGTTAAGCGCTGGGGTTTTCATGCTATCTTAGATGTACTAGGGTGATGCATTAGTTTGTTAATTCTCATATTTTAGGCCAAATGCTGGAACTATTGTTCAAATTCATGTTGCCAAGATTATTTTATTATGTCTATGTAGACCAGTAGTTTTTGAAGTAGTATTTAACTTTGCTGCATACATGCAATTTTCAGGGAGAGAAGTACAAAGATCAAGAACCAAGTGTATCTAATTTGTTTGAGTGCCTCTACAGAAAGAAAAATAAATGATACACCTCCTATGTACAGATTGCCATTGCAAGTTAGCTTTCAAATACTGCTGGATGAAAAATTTTATGTGATTTGATGTTGTATGTGATGAGATGCTGGTTCAAACATTATTTATGTGATGAGATGTTGATTTGTTGTTGATATATCTTGGGTTGGGCTGAAATGATCATGCTGTTTATACGGGCTGACATGTGCAAATTTTGGTGGGTTAAATTTTTTTATTTTCATAAAAATGACGGTTATTTCTGTCACTAAAACTGAGCTTGGGTTGGACTGCGTGGGCTTCAGGCTATTCTATGACGGTCAAATTACAACATTTCTTGTAGTTTTCCATCTATAGTGACCACAATGTTCAGTGTGGCAGTAGAGAGGCCACCTCTAGCAACGAAACATTTGTCGTAGCAACAGAGAATTTCACCTATAGCTACCATAATGTTTAGCGTGGCAATAAAAAGACCACCTGTAGCAACCAAATATTTGTCGTGGTAATAGAGGGTTCCACCTATAGCTACCACAGAGATAGTGTGGCAATAGAGGATCCATCTATTGCAATGCTATTGATGCGTGGCAATAGTGCACTAGCAACGATAATGGTCGTTGCTAGTGCACATTGTCGTTGCTAGTGCACCTATTGCCATTCTTTGGGTATGTGGCAATATATATCTCTGGCAACACCGAGTTTACTATTGCAACATCCATGGTGGTTGCTTATACTATGGCTTGCAACACTTTATTGTGTTACAATATGGAAAAATCTATTACAACACCTAAATAAACCGTTGCGCAAACCTATTGCTACGACATCGGTGGCAACGCCTTGCAACCAAAATTTTGTATTGCAATTTTATCTATTGCAACTATTTTTGATATATTGCAATATTTTTGGACCGTTGCATCAGAAGTGAAATATTGTAGTGATGAGCTTCAGCTTGCTGGTAATTAATAAGCATCCCCTGCCGAACAGACTCGACGACATTCTCAGTTGCTTGCTAGCTACCTGACCGACCGCCCCCCTCGCGTCGTCTTCTCAGGCGTCCTACAACTACGAGCAGCATGGACACGCTCAAGCGTCCTACAAGCTACAACTACAAGCAGCGGTCCATGCTGGTGCTCGCGCTGGCGAGCGTCCCGGTGCCGGCGCGCGGTCCGCAGGGCCTACACCGGCGAGATCCACGCATGGTACGGCCAGGACCCGGAGATCGCCGCCAGGACCGGGAGCTTACATCCTGTGGATAACCCGGGGCTGTTCGTGTACGGGACGCTTCATTGCTTCCTGCAGACGCAAACAACTACAAAGGTTCTTGTGTGATGCTTATCCTCTCGGTCATGTTGACATGTTCATGTGTGCAGTACAGCACACCTGTCTCGAACGAGCTTGGAGCAGGACTGACGTCCCGAGTCGTCGTGCCGTTTGTTAGCAACGGGGTAGCGGGGAAGAGAATTGGAGTTGGAGTTGGAGAGGAATTGGAGAACGATAGAGGAATCAGAGAACAAGCAGAGACAGCTAGACATGGCGTCGGCAGGACCTGCCGTGGACCGGTTCAGAAGAGTAGCAAATGTTTATTACATTAAAGGAATGTTTGGTTTCTCGGGACTAAAGTTTAGTCCCGTCACATCGAATGTTTGGACACATATTAGAAGTATTAAATGAATAATTACAAAATCCATTGCATAAATAGAGGCTAATTCGCGAGACGAATCCATTAGTCCATAATTTGACAATGTTGTGCTACAGTAAACATAGCTAATGATGGATTAATTAGACTTAATAGATTCGTCTCGTGTATTAGTCTCTACTTATACTATTGGTTTTACAGTTACCTTATATTTAGTGCCCCTAATTGACATCTAAATATCTGATGTGACCCGGATTAAAAATTAGTCCCTGGATCCAAACACCCCCTAAAATTACTCTCATCCTCACCCAACCTGACCTATATAGTTCCGAAGCGATACATGGGCTCAGCCCAATCACGTGCGCGCAGGCACCATAACTTGACCTACTCTTCTCTAATAAATCTTGGATTGGGCCTGCTCGTCCTCTTGCTGGTCTGGTGAGAGTAGGACTGCTGGCATTCCCCTCGTGTTGAAGTGCCGCTTGTCCCCAAGCAGGGGGCACAGTTATACCTCGCTTCATGTGATGATTTAACGAACCATCACCTGATGTAGACGGACCGTAGGTGCGGACAACATTTTGGGCTGTAATTAGACTCATTGTTGAGATGGACTGTTTCCGCAAACCATCGCTACAGGTGGAGAGAGATTATGTGCATGCAAAAGAAGATAGGGATGATGACGTCACCCACGTGCATGCAAAACCAAAACTAAAAAAAATATAAGCATTAAACCGAGCATCCAATTAAATTTGGATTGCAGATTATCTTTCTTGTGATAAGATCTTCAAAACTAGACCACATTTACCTATGTTTGCACGATATTTTGCAAAAATATTTCTTAAAATACTCAATAATGAATTTCAGCTACTAGAAATAATATTTTATCAACATGAACAAATGATTATTTTCTACGAACAAAAATTTACACATAACAAACAAATAATAATGCACAACGAATAAAATATTACACATCACAAATATTTGATTGTATAAGGTAAATAATGAAAAATGAATATCATGAACAAAAGAGCCAAAATCATGAAATAATTTAATATACAAAGCGAATAAATAATTTGGCGTTGCAGAAAAATTAGTTACACCCAGAAAAATAATTTTACATGAAGATAAATGCATCTGCATCTTAAAAAAATTATTTTTTAAAGCATATATACAGATGCTAAACAATTAGCATATAGGGAAATAAATCATTTCACACACCAATTTATGAATCTATAATTCAAATAAATTATTATACATTATGTATGACTCGCTCTTAAATATGAACAAATTCTTTTATACTATAATTTACCATTTTCATTGCGAATAAGTAGTTTGCATAGCAGATAATCCAATCAAATATATATAATAACATACAATCATAAAACAAATACAAATGATACAAACTATGAAAAAAGTAGAAACTACTTAAAAAATCAAGATAAGAATACAAAAGGAAAATAAGTATAAGTAAAAGGAGAGAGGGAAAAGATTTAGTATATGCAGGCTTAGAATAAAAAATAGGAAAAGCAAAAGAAAAGAATGAACGAAAGAAATAAAAAGAATAAAGAAGAGAAAATATTCAGAAGGAAAGAGAAAGAATGCACTGTAGACACAAAGGTAAAAGAATATCAATGTGAGAGTTAACAAAAAGGAAATAAAATAAAGATAGAGAATTATATGGAATCACGTGGAAGAGTAGAAAAATTAAAATTGTGAGGAAAAAATATAAAAGAAGAGAAAAAAGTAGAAGAAAGAAAAGTGAAAAGTAATACGTCAGTGACTAGTAGTAATCCGCGAGAAAGAAGAAAAGAAAATGTAAGTTGTAATAAAAAAATAGAAGAAGAAAATAGAAGGAGAAATAAAAGGCACGGAAAAGAGAAGAGAAGGAAAGAAAAATAAAATACAATAAAATAAAGGGAAAAAACTTATAACTACAAAAAATAAGGAAAAATAGAAATAATTAGAAGGAAGAAAATAAGAATAAAATAAATACAAAATACAAATCAAATATCCGAGAAAAATTATCTACAAGAGGACTATAAATAAAAAGAAGAAAAAATAGGAACAGAATGAATAGAAAAGATAAATTAAATGAAAGAGAACAATAAAAAATACGTGGCCTTCTTCATCCCTAACTTGCACAGCCAGCAGCCCAGCACCTGACTCGCGCAACATGCAACACGACAGACACGGCAGCAATTGTGCTTTATATCAATGCAGACCGCTTCCGCTGGACCAACAGGCTTCCGCGCTCTCATGAGCTGAAATTATCCCTGCGGGTCATTTGATTTCTTTCAGACGATGGATGTGGGATTTGTAATGCGGGTGATATATAGCCGCGGCGCAAGCGGATGCCAAATGAAGCTGCGTTGAACGGGTACAAAATCTTCCCAGGTTGTCAACTCTTCCGGCCATTATGACCACTTGATCAACCCCTGCACTGTATTGATGAAGTTCACGGGAAACCACCCTGGACTGCATGATAAAGTTCGGAATACATGACCAATCCATATCACAAGGCATTGATGGCAGTACCTGATGAGTTGGATCTGTCACCACTTGCTTCAGCTGGGATACATGGAAGACCGGATGAATTGATAATAATTCTGGTAGCAACCGTTTATAAGCCACCTGGCCAATCTTCGCAAGTATCTTGATGACCAGATTTCATGATGTTGATTGATAACTAGATTTTGCTATATTTATTTTGCAGATGAAGATGAAGCATTAGACTATTTTAAAATCTATAACGTTGAATTTCAAAATCAATTAGAGAGAAAGACCAAGTGTCTAAGATCTTATCATGGAGTATATTTCCAAGACTTTTGATAAATTATGTGAGAAACATTGTATTATTCGTGAGATGATGCCTCTCTATTTGTTCAACTCGAACCGGGTTGGTAAGAGAAAAAATTGTAGAATTTTTTAAATAATATTATTTTAATAGAAAATTGCAGAAATAGGTGCTAGAAATAAAAAATTGCAGATTTCTACTGGATGGATGACCGAAGGTTAATCGGCTACTGGGAAGCCAAGTGGATCCCATCGGCTATTAAATGGCCAATTGGGGTGGCCATGCAAGTGTTGTCAGTGCTGTCAGAGTGTTGCATGGCCGAGGCTGTACTATAGAGATGGGTATGAGACCCACATAAGTTACTGTTCCAACCTATATGATTGGAAAACACATAAATTAGGACTTTTGGAAAGAACAAGCTATTGGTTAGACGAGGATAGCAATTTCTAAACCTCTCTAAGTGAAAATGCAATACTCTTAAATGCTCTAAGCTACGCTGCCTTCATACCTTTTATGTGTTTTTATTAGCTTTAATTAGCAAAGATGTTGTGATGTTATCCTATAGGGTATTCTTGAAAGAACACATATGAGCTCGACTGTTAAACACCACAGTCTATAAGATTTGGTTAATCTCTAGCAAGCTAATGAAGAGATCAGGGAGTATGATTATATGCTCTACCCACGGGGTAGGCTACTGGCAGCTAAATACTAATTATAACTTTGAGTGAAACTTGTTGGTAAAAAATTTGCAATTCAAGGCATAGTCTATTGTTAAGCTGTGGATTAATGTAGCTTAAAGAGCTCTAGGAAGAAGTTCAACTTAACAGACTCTGAACAATAGTATGAAATATGCAAATCTCTAAATGGTCATTTGAGATCTGGTGAGAGATTGTTAGAAATGTAGGCCCGATCCATATAAATAATTCTTAAATAAATATCAAAAGCCCATCAGTATTGGAGGAGAGATACCATCTATTAGTCGTTATTGCTAATGGAGGAGGGTGTATAGGATTTTAATTCATATAAATACAGACCAACTCCCTCATAGAAAAGTTGTACCATAAACTATTATACAGGAAGACCCCTACACTTGGGAATTCTTAACATAGTCTATATTAGTTAGGATTTGCGTCTTCTTCACTGTTGCGCCGCCACTATGGTCTTCTCCGTTCCGTTGCATCGGCATGAACCGATGAGCGGTTCTTCACTGCTGCGCCACCACTATGGTCTTCTCCATTCCGTTGCATCAGCGTGAACCGACGAGCGGGAGGATGGATCTCTAAAACAACTTATTTTTGTAATACTACATTCGGAGAGGATGAATAAGGTTTTAAAAAACGCTCCTTGCTACTACTTAAATTTGTGACACTCCTACATCAACAGTTGCACGGATCCATCGTATTCACTGGCTATTGCAACTCAACATCAACAAGAATAATACAGCTGACCAGCCACGACGTTTCCATCCGCATTTTCTGAAATTATGGTTATAATGTTTCTACTGCGCCTAGTATATTAGATAAGTGCTTGTGCTAAGACTTGTATTCAAGATTTATACTCGAAATTTGATCATGCGTTTGCTAATTATTCCAACAAGCAATGTTGTCTCCACACAACTACGATGGCAAGACCAAAAGAATTAAATTACTAGGATTTAGTTCGCACCTTGATCGAGTCCTGTTAGTGCAGACAAAATGACAAATCTGTATGGTGCTCGCGGTTAGATCGATCCGATCAAATCAATCGAGAAACAGATGCCAAAAGATATTCTAGTTTAGGTTTTTAGGGTGCATCTCCATGTTACCAATATCAAAGCAGCGTACGCCTTCTTATATATATAAAAAAAAAAGCAGCGTACGCCTTATAGTCCCTTCTCTGTGAGTAAAAGGTGTATAATTATTTTTGCACTTATTAGGGACCGCTCGATAGAGCTCCATCTGATTCGAAGCAAGCAGATTTTTTGATTTTTTGAGAGAAGTGATTCTATGGCTGTAAAGTGATTCTCTTTAATTCTCTAGCATAAACTCTTAAAATCAGGATGGAGAATCGCTTCTCATAATCACGAGAAGCTACTTATTTCAGCTCTCAGCCTGAGCCTCTTAGAGCCTGTTTGGTAGAGTTCCATCTGATTCTGATTCTCTATGGGAGCCGAATTTTTGAGAGAAGTGATTCTTTGACTGAAAGTGATTCTTTTTATTCTCTAGCATAAACTTTTAAAATCAGGATGGAGAATCACTTCACAGAATTAGGAGAAGCTACTTTTCTCAGCTCCTAGCCTCTTAGTTCATTTCATAGAATCACTTCACAGAATCAGCAGAGAATCAATTCTCTCTGAAAAACTATTTGGCAGAGCTCCTGCTGGATTCAGCATAGAATCAGCTCTGGGAACTTTGCCAAATGCACCTTTTGTTCATTTCACATAATTACTTCACAGAATCAGCAGAGAATCACTTCTCTCTGAAAAACTGTTTAGCAAAGCTCTTACTGGATTCAGCAGAGAATCAGCTCTGGAAGCTCTGCCAAACGCACCCTTACTCACCTCACTTATTAAAACCACCTACATTACACGTGCCCAACAGATTCCACCTATTTTCACTAGGGTCGCGAAGCTACCATGGGCCAAGCTAGCCGGCTTAACAGATTGGTCATCGAATTGCAGATAATGAAAACCGCATGGTCATGTTAGAACTGCAGATCGGAGGTGGCGAGGAGGAGAGCCTGGCCGTGCGCGAGGTCAAGAAGCAGCTGTACCTCGCCGGGCCGCTCGTCGCCGGATTCCTCCTGCAGAACCTGGTTCAGATGGTCTCCGTAATGTTCGTCGGCCACCTCGGCGAGCTCGCGCTGGCCAGCGCCTCCCTGGCCACCTCCTTCGCCGGCGTCACGGGCTTCAGCTTGCTGGTGAACATCTCCCTCCCGCTGCCCCCTCTCTTTATCCTCTCGTTTCTGTCCATCCGGTTCACTCACCGGCGGCGTGCTCGTCGTCAGGCAGGCATGGCGTGCAGCCTGGACACGCTGTGCGGGCAGGCCTTCGGGGCGCGGCAGCACCACATGCTCGGCGTCTACAAGCAGCGCGCCATGCTCGTGCTCGCGCTGGTGAGCGTCCCGGTGGCGCCGGTCTGGGCCTACACCGGCGAGATCCTCACGTGGTGCGGCCAGGACCCGGAGATCGCCGCCGGGGCCGGGAGCTACATCCGGTGGATGATCCCGGCGCTGTTCGTGTACGGCGCTCTGCAGTGCCACGTCCGGTTCCTGCAGACGCAGAACCTCGTCGTGCCGGTGATGCTCAGCTCCGGCGCCACCGCGCTGTGCCACCCGGCCGTCTGCTGGCTGCTGGTGCGCGGGCTCGGCCTGGGCCGCAATGGCGCGGCGCTGCCCAACGCCATCTCCTACGTCGCCAACCTCTCCTTCCTGGCGCTCTACGTCCGGCTCTCGCCGTCGTGCAAGGCCACCTGGACGGGGTTCTCCGCCGAGGCGTTCCGCGGCATCCCCGACTTCCTCAAGCTCGCCGTGCCGTCCGCCGTCATGGTCTGGTGAGGTTGACAACTTCTGAGATTCTTCAATTCCATTCATTACGACATCGATCGATGGAATCGATCCATGGCGTCGCGCCTGCGCTGGCTGGCCCGCAGCATGGAGTGGTGGTCCTTCGAGCTCCTGGTGCTGCTCTCCGGCCTTCTCCCCAACCCCAAGCTCGAGACGGCCGTGCTGTCCATCTGGTCAGACTTGATCTCTGTTCTTCCGTAGCTGGTTTCCTGAAATTTCTCGCCGATCCGTCGCTCATCGCTGCGTTTGATTCTGCTTGTATAGCCTGAACACTAACGGCTTCGCGTTCATGGTGCCGCTCGGACTTGGTGGCGCCATAATGTTAGTAGCCCCAATCAGTCCCCCTCTAGAACACACAGATCTCTCTCATCTCCATGATTCCATCATCAGGAACTCAACAGGATAGATTTGACTTGGGTTGTTGGGTCACTGCAGCACGCGCGTGTCGAACGAGCTTGGCGCGGGCCGGCCAGAGGCGGCCCGGCTGGCAACCCGGGTGGTGGTGCTCCTGGCGCTGGCGGTGGGCGCGTCGGAAGGGCTCGCCATGGTGCTGGTGCGCAACCTCTGGGGCTACGCCTACAGCAACGAGGAGGAGGTGGTCCGGCACACCGCCAGGATGATGCCCATCCTCGCCGTGTCCATCGTCTTCGACGGCCTGCAGTGTGTGCTCTCAGGTGAACTTACTTGAAGCACAGTCTCTGATCCTCAGTTAGCTGCTGATGTCTGGGAATAATAACTGGCATTGATCTGCAGGTGTTGTTAGGGGCTGCGGCCGTCAGAAGGCCGGCGCGTTCATCAACCTCGCGGCGTACTACCTCGCCGGCATCCCCTCGGCGTTCGTGTTGGCCTTTGTTTGGCATCTAGGAGGAATGGCACGTGTTCTGCTCTCTTAAACATTTAATTTTAGGAGTATTACACTATTTTTCTTTCATTTTGAAGCTGTTTTTTTTATATTTTTGAATTGGATAGGTTCTGAACGCTGGTTTCATTTGAACTCTGAACAGGGGCTCTGGTTCGGGATCATGTTCACCAACTGGAACAAGGAGGTAAGCAGAAGTTCATTCAATCTTCAATGCGCGTGTTTTCTTTGTTATTCATCTCAGTTTCTGAATTAGTGTTGTTGTTGTTCATGGGTAAACTTTTTCAGGCGTTGAAGGCGAAGGACAGAGTTTTCAGTTCTGCTCTTCCTGCAGACACGGCAGCAGCATGAGGTGGTCTAGTGTAGAACAGACAAAAGGGGTGCGGTTTTGCTGGGAATAACGCTCAAGGAGGCATCGAGTCAAGTAGTCTTGTGTTGATGCCCGTACTGTTTATTTTTTTAGGTGGTCTGGTCGTCCACGTGTCTTCAGTAAAACATTGAGGCACGAATGCAAGTGATGATCTGTTCAAACACCAAACCAGAATACTCTCTGCTCGAATTTTTTTTTATACCTGGTTGAATTCTGCTTTTTCCTCTTTTTTTTTGGTTACCCTTCCTCAGTTCAGTATCAGCATGGCATGTCTAAGCACAAGCAGCTCGATATTTCTGTAGTCATAGCTGGAGTTCACAAGTTAACCCTGCCTTACTCAACATAATTCAAGTGCCCATAGTTTATTTGGCTTTCACACAAAACATGAAAGACAGCTGTAAGCCTGTAACAATGTTCATATCTGCCACACACAAGTTAGCTTAACCACCTACCAGAAAGTTAACCCTACGGAACCCAAACTAAAATTTGAGCTACACTTCACGCCATAAACCCCCAAGATACTCCAACACAGCAAAAGACATCAGAAGCTCCTAAACAGGAGAAGCATTCTTGTAGCTTCAAACGTTCCTTGTTGTAGATCTTGGACCTTGGTGCCGCACACAGGCGTAGTAGCCATGGCAAAGCTTCCTGGACGTTGGTGCCGACTTCTTGCAAGTTGAGACGCAAGATGCAAGAACTGACAATTCGATCAACAACCTAGACAGAATTTCTTCTCATATTTTCACCGGTACTCAAACTCTTGATTTCTTGAAGGTTCCTACATTTCTTGAAGTATCCGCGAACCCCGTCATCCACATCTGTAGGGCGTGGACGTTCATTGATGCATAAGTAATTCCTACCTGACGACTTCAGCTTTTCAGGGCCCTAGATATTTGATCTGATCCTTTTTCAGTTGCATCTGAACAAGGTGTGGAAGATTCAGCTCACCACATCAACGAACACGTATCACATATTGCTATGAATTAGGATCAACAGAACCAAGTGAACCTACCACACAGAATAACAGGACAAGCATATCCGTAATGGGACAGCGACAAGCCGACAATGTAAAGTGGTGGGCATAGATGACAGACCAGAAATATCTCGGATTATGACATGTTAGTGCCTTCAGAGTTCAAGGTATGGCCACAGACCAAATATCAACTGATTCACATGGCAATACCATACAGGATAGATCAAAGACAATCACACAGATCTGTTAATGGAAACCTTGGATCAACAGATTACAGCTTGCACTGAAAAAGTGAAAATGGAAAATCATACTGATGGGACTGTAACAAAAACAGAGCTACTACTAGGAATCATGGGGACTTCACGGCCGAACAAGACAATTTCAAGTCAAACCTCATTATAAAGCATTGACAAAAATTTACCATCCCATTAAGTACACCTGCCAAAGCCAAATGCTATGACGTAATATCTTAAAGACTAGCAGAACCAACAGCTTAAGCAATAGCTTAGAACAAATACAATCATCTCATCACTAGCATTCACTAACATGATAATAGCTGACAGCTACAGAAATATAGCCCCCTGTTAGACACCTCGAATCTCATCCCTTAAACTAATACTAAATCACCTCTTGCTGCCTGAATCTTCTATCCAGCCATCTGATTATGAACAATGAACAGGGCTCATGTAAGTGCATCAACAATTGAATATCACAAATTTAATTAAAATAACACAACGTAGATGAAAATACAATTTGACTACAGAACAGGCATGCACTGTTGCACACAAATAAAATATCCAAGTGTGTGTGGGTCAGATTTGTTGACACCTCTAAAACAGCTCTATTTAAGTCCATGGTAGCAGGCATGGTTGAATAAGATTCAGCCCTAATATCGAGTTTTTTGAGTAGACCTAAAGTTGGTCCCAATTCCCCAAACAGGCACAGCTTAAGCTGTTTATCATCCTCAACTAACAAGGCACACAGTTGCACAGATATCAAAAGTACATATTAAGTTTGTAAATCATGTTGAGACCCCAAGTTGCTACCAACAACTTGGTTTAAGCAGCTCAGAACATCTCTGTGCTGAACCTCAAAATTTGGTTCATGTCAATTTTATTTACAATTACTCTGAGCTAAGACTTCTCATCCTTCAACCTCCATGCTCATACAGAACTATCAAGTGTAGTGTCTTTGGGAAATCAGCTCTCATCAACAAAATCAACTATCTTGTTAGAACCAATGACCAACTTCTAAGAAAACTAAATGATATACATCTCAGTAACCTTACTGGAAGCATCTAATATTTATATGAGATATAGTAACCTCATTGAAGCAATCACTGTCATACAAGCTACTTTCAAGGCAATACATATGCTCAAATGTTTATGCCAATAATGTTGCAACTAAATGAAAATCTAAATTACAAGAATCACAGTTTACAAATTTCATCTATTGCTGCAGCGTTTTAAGGGGAGCATAAAAATAATTATTGTGAAGAATGAATTACTCTAAACTGATAATTCATGGGTAATTGAACATAGTAGAACTTCCTACAAATTTTCAAGGCTATACCTAGCAAAAAATATGTGCTAGACTAAAAGTGAAACTAGATATTTTAACAAGACCAGAATCAGGTGATAATATATCAATTTTGTGGCTTTTGTTTCATGAGATGCTACATGACTACATCGATCTTGCGTCTTATATCATCAGCGAAAAAACTGGCCCAGTGTCCCCAGAAAAGTGCAGCTTCATACATGCTCAATCAAACGCCCACACAATCTACAGGTCCCAGTGTTGATATACAATTTATACTGACGTTCTGAACTTGGATCAAATTTTTAATTGCTGTCATATTTATTTAGTACAGAGGATTAGGGACATTTCAGAAACTGTTCAGAATTGAAATTCAATTCTAGGACCTGCGATTGAGTTATAACAATTCTTCAGACATCAAAAGGAAACATAATAAATCCAGTAAGAAGAATGGCATACCAACAAAAGACTTGATAACGCCATATAAGTTTAATCCACCAAACTCATCAGCGTATTAAGAACATCCTTCTTTATGTCGGCTCGACGAATCTGCGCCTTTGCCTCATCTACTCTTTGCTTCTTGACCTTGGATTCCAAAGATTGTGCCTTCTCATCACCAATGAACTCAAATGCTCGCTTCAGAGTCTCCCCACATGGATGCTGGGCCTCAATCTCCGCCACATAGGCAGCAAGGTTGGAATACAACGTCTGCAACTCATCAAAACCCCTACGCATACCTTGCACATTAGCATCTCTTTCTATTTCCTCATCATGAGTTTTCCCTTCCTTATTCTTAGTCGGAGTGCCACCATTCTGGTTTGGAGCTGTAGCTTCCTTTGGCATAAGACTATCCCTATCAATGTCCATCTTCCCTTTGTCAGTCTTCTCCCTCTTGCCCTTGGCCAAATCATTACCATTTTGAGTGGCATTAGTGGTAGCATCCTCCGACGTGCCACTCTTTGCATCTTTGTCCAATTCCTCATTATGATTTTCCCGCTTCTTACTCTTACTTGGCTGACCAGTGGCGGTGGCCTCCTTTGACAACCTGCTCTTTAAATCTCTCTCTGTTTTCTCTTTGATGCCCTGCCCCTTCTTACTTCCTTTCTGAGAATCACCATCTTGATTGGCAGTATTGGTGACGGCCTCCTTTGGTGCGCCACCCTTTGAATTTCCATCCATTTTCTGTTTGTTAGCCTGACCCTTCTTACTCTTTGTCACAGCACCATCATTTTGAGATGTTGCAGCAGCAATTGCCTCCTTCGCCTTCTCTCCCCAGACTGCTTCCGAGAGTTTATACATTTGGAGCTCATCTTCTTTACTTGGCACAATGCCTGTGCTCACTGCTTTCTCATACCGTCCCTTGAGCTGTCGTACCTTCTCATACATATCTTGGTAGGTGCAGTTCTTCCTATCCAGGCGGTCACCAACAGTAGCAATGATGAAATCAGTCTTCGGCAGTGTGCCCTCACTCTTGACGTGCGCTGCAATGGCCTCCAAGATCTTCATCTCATCATTTTTCCCCCAATGACGCTGGCTTCGTGCAGACTTCTCAGACTTGCTGCTGGACGGGGAGGGATCGAGAGCCACTGGCTTCTCCGGCTTTGCTCCGCCCTTCTTCCCCTTGACGGAAGGAGTGGCCTCTGGTGCAGCCTTCTCTGGCTCGGCCTTGCCCTTCTTCCCCTTCCTGGCTGGAGCGGCCTCAGGCGCAGCCTTCTCCGGCTCGGCCTTGCCCTTCTTCGCCTTGCCGGCTGGAGTGGCCTCAGGCGCCGCCTTACCCGCCTCCGCCTTGCCCTTCTTCGCCTTGCCGGGCGGCGTGGCCTCAGCCGCCGCCGCAGCAGCCTTCGCAACCCCGGCCTTGGCCTTCTTCGCCTTGCCGGACGGAGCAGGATCCGCCGCGGGCCTCTTCCTCTCCTGCTCCGCCTTGGACTTCCCAGCCGCCACCGCCTTGTGAACCACTGGCTCCGGGTTCTCAGGCTCCGACTCCGACGCCTCACCCTCCTCGTCGTCGCCGTCGCCGTCGGATTCGGGCTGGGGAACCCGGTGCGGCGGCAGCTTGGTGGGGGAGCGGTGCACCTGGAGCAGCTGGAAGGCCTGCGCGTCGGTGTCAGAGTCGGAATCGGAGCCCTCGGACAAGTCGGCGGCCGCGGCGGCGGGAGGGGGCATCCGTCGTGGGGGGAGGCTCGGAGGCTCCAACTCCTCGGAGCCCGATTCCTCGGAGGACTCCTCCTCGTCCTGCGGCGGCGGCGGAGGAGGACGCGGAGGCGACGGCGCGCGGCGCTTGCGGACCATGGCTCGCCGCTAGGGTTTGGAACGGAGAATGGGATGGGTCAGATGCGGGAGGAGTTTTTTTTTTTATTTTTTTGAGCTGGAGGAGGATGCATGAGGACGGTTGGACGCCTCTTGGGTTGGACCGTTGGACGGCTGAGCTGGACTCCGAAAAATTCCTGAACCCAAAAGAATTCAAAACCGGTGGCATCGGGCTGAGCACACTGGGCTCAGTCCAGCTAGGAGTACCTGTTTTTTGTAAATCTTAAAAATTTGAATTTAAATACGCTTTTAAATTGATTGTTTTGTGCTTGCCAAATTCTAGGTGACTGCCAAACTATATTTTTATATAAAATTTTATTTAACTGCGCTATCTCCTTCGATGGTTATAGACTATAGCCAGCATACTCTAAAGATAGATAGAATCAGTATCTAGTATGACAAATTGATGACTAGTTGAGCAAATTTATATATATATATATATTTGTAAATGTTTCAAAGTCCAACAAACAAGATGTTTTACTTATTTACCAACAATAATACGTCCATTGCTCTCTCCTAATAATGTAATCATCCGTCTGATCACATTACATTTAAACGGCATTCCACTGCTTCCTGATCTCATATATTCCTCAATTTAAAATTGAGCTTCCACATAGCGACATACTTGCCTTCTCTCCTTTTTACTACTAGAAAATGCACGTGTGTCGCTATGGTTAACTAAATGTATCAAAGTTGTTATTGGAAAAAAAATGAGAAAGAAGAAAATTTATATT
The DNA here is from genome assembly GCA_032594955.1 of Panicum miliaceum. NCBI lineage: Eukaryota > Viridiplantae > Streptophyta > Magnoliopsida > Poales > Poaceae > Panicum > Panicum miliaceum. The sequence goes on along the minus strand of CM064067.1, from coordinate 9,818,975 downwards.
TCGAGATGAGGAAAATACCCGGATAATATTCTGATCCACCTAGAAATATGGGACATATATCTTTTGTTATCATTTATTTTATGTCAAGCTTAATTGCAATTGACACAGGTATTCTGCAAGGTTATTTGTCTTGCCGTGATGTGCATATTATTGCAGTCAAGGATAGAACGTTGTGCAGTGTATATCTAGTTTATGATGTTTTCTGATTTGCCATATGCTAGTTTTATCTAGCAAAAGCAGTAGTTCTGAATTATTCCAATTGGCACACCATCATGATGCAGTAACCGTGGAATGAAGTGGCATGGTGGTACCGGTGATTGCCAACTTACGTGTCTGGTTTACTATCCATTGAACATTTGTTGTAATCTTTGTAGGGTTTAGGTTCAAGATTGATTCCATAGTCCAAATCTACTGTATAAAATATCTGCCATGCAAGACAGAAGATGAGTTATATATATACTAATGTTCCCCGGCTATCTTAACAAAAGTTGTTTACTTGATTTACCCAAGTAGGAAAATGTTGGTGTTTCAATCACGGGCTAGTAATTTAGCGTCGCGCTTCTACGTAGCTCGATGACTAACAATTAAAAATAAGGGTTTAGACTGGTTCGGACGACTGCCCTACATCCAGGATAGGTGGTGTGCTTCATGTTCCTTGAGTTCGAGTGCTGGTGCTTACAACGGACGCTTGCAAGCGGTGTACGTGTGTGGGTCGAAAAGTGTTCAGGCAGAGAGAAAGATGGCACGGCTCCGCCTTATATAGTCTACTGGGCCGGGCTACAATACGTGAGAAGGGGTGCCTTACCCCCCGGGCTGACATCCCGGTGAGGAGCTCGGGAGCTCCTCACGTGTCCCGTCCGAGGCCCTCAGTTGGCTTCCTCGCATCCGAAGCCAAGTCTTGTTCGCCCGTTCCGTGGCAGGGCATGGCGCTGTCGTACTTGTGGCACGCCCACCCCGATCCACCGGGGCGGGCCTCTTGTCCTGTTAGCTGGATTGACCTCCCTTGAGGGGTTAGAGGGCTGGGGCCCTATCCCTGGTCGCGATCGTAAGCAGTAGGGCCCACTAGCTCGGCGCGCCCACTTCACCCTACGCCCGACGGCGAAGGGTGACCGGGTACAATCCGTCCCATCAATCTGACGGGGGCGATGCAGCCAGTATGCCAAAGGATCCGCGGCGTCATGATGGCTCGGCTGACCGGGGATCCTCCCGCTGATCGTCCGGTCCGCGGGCGGCGCCCCTGCCCCGGCTGTCGGGCGAGGGACGCACATGCACTTCACATCACGGAGGAGCATTTAATGCCTCCCCGTGCCTTTTCCGAGGGTTCGAGGGGTCGAGTGCGGTTGCCAGGTCGGCGCTGGCTCCCGGACCCCACGGAACTTTTTCTCAATTACTTTCTAACCAGTGTTCTAACCTTCTCATTACTTTCCACAGTTACTTTTTCTCAATTTCAACTCCTAGAATCGCCATGTTAGTTACTAGGATTGGAACTATGTTGCAAAACTTTGGAACCACTAGAATACCTTCACTTTCTAAAGTTTAGGCACATGGGATGATTAGGCTTGTGTAGGTATTATTTTTTGCTTGAGAAATCTGTAGAAGCCTAATTCACACCCCCCTCCCCTCTTAAGCATCATGATCCTTTCGTGATATCCATATGCCAACACGTCTTAGTGAATAATATATGAACTAACAGCTTTGATGGAGACTTTGGTTCTATGAATTGGTCATTTCCGGCATCCAGCATATATAGATCAGAATAAAACTACCGGTAGGCTATACAATACTCCCTCTATTCAAAATTATTGGTCGTTTTAGTTTTTCTAGTTACATATCTTTTACTGTATACTTAGATATACGTTATGTCTAGATACATAACAAAAACTGTGTATCTAGATTTGTCAAAATGACGTGCAATTTGGATGGAGGGAGTAGATAATAATATTACTTCAGCTATTAGGAGAAAATAAGTACATTAATAAGGGAAAAATTGAGAGATCAAGAAATCCGTGATATACCATCCACATTGCAACTTGCACGAGCTAGAGTTTAGATGCCTGCTTAACCATTCATGACAAGCGAGCTGGAGTGAATTATTATCTTTTTTGTTTAACTTTCTATCAACATGCCATCACAATCCATTGTCTGTGCAAAAAATTGGCACCAATGTGCTGCTAGTTGCTCTATTACTTATGCCCGTGGTTAATCGACCATTTATAAAATCATAACAATGTTTCATGATGTAGTTATAGATACCAAAATTCCTTTTTAGTACAAGCTGTTCACTTGAAGTTACCCCGAAGTAGATACTTTTGTGTTCGTTTGAGACTTGTTTGTCAATAGCGTACGGATTACTAACTTTGATTAAGCAAATCGACTCCATGCAATACGTTAAATAGAAACATAGTTTATACCCTTGACCAGAGTTCAGATAATTATATTCCCAACTTATAGCATAGTATAACTATTGGCGCATAAGCAGGAACTATGCATTGTAAGAATTGACAAAATCCAAGATATTAAGAATATCAGCAACAGCAATTACACCAGCATCGGCATTTCTTTCTGCCATTGATTCCATGGTTTGTTTTTTCTACCACAGTTAAATAAACTAAAGCAGATACAGAGATCAGAATAAGAGCACAATGTAGTTCATGAAAAATTCTGGAATATAGAAAAATGTGGATTGTAACAATAATCGTATAGCCTATTAGGGTCCGTTCAGTCTCAAATGACTGTGATTGACCATTACTTACGTGTCTGGTTTACTATCAATGGCCATTTGTACTGGCATGGCAGTACTGGTTCCTGCCCGAGTATGGGCTCACAGTGTTCTACTACCAGAGCTTCTTGAGAGTGCACGGGGTCCAAGGTCCAAGGTTTCTGATGTAGATCTTATTTATAGTGCTTGAGGCTAGGTGGTACATGACATGTATTTTTCTAAATACCAGTCCACCTACCATTTCACTAACATAGTGAAATCAGCACGGCAAGCATTATGATTTTCTAAGTTTTGGATGTCAAGTGATCGTGACTTTAGAAACTGTGAAGGGGGCTTCCTCTGTTTTAACTATCCTATGATAGATCTACAGTCGGAAAAAAACATTTAGTACTATATGTGCATACAAATAAACATTAGCCTCATATATATGCTTAATTGAGCGCTGTGTATCTTGTATTACAGCGATCTTAGTTTTTTTTTATGAAATAGGAGGGGTTGTATGCCCCTACTGGTTATATATTAATAAAAGAAACTTAAAAAATGAGGTATTAAAGCTACTAACTGATTGAAGTTGTTATTGACGAGAAAATGTGAACACTCATGTTAAGTTCATAGAACTATGGTGGATATGTTCTACTGCCTAACGCCATAATTGTCATGAAGGTTTATGTTGTAATAAAACCTTATATGCACATATTTGCATCCTAGGCTACTTATAATAGTATTAAGAAAATAAAAAATGATATGATTTTCTATATCTTAATACCAAAATTTAAAGTCAAGCTTAGAAAGTCATTCAAATGGTAAAGGCGATTCAAGAAAACTTTGAACTCCGGTGGCTTCGCTAGAATCCACGCTACCAAAATCACCGTTTCTTTTTAGACAAAAAAAGAGCTTTTCGCCCATTTGTCAATTCAAACAACTAGCTTGGCCAGTTCGCCACTCCAAAGATTGAATTCGCCAGTTTACCACTGCAAGCATTGCCACTTCGTTTTTCCTTGCTCTTGGTCCTTTTACCCCTCATCTGTCATATTCTTTCTTCCCACAACTTCATCCTCATCTCCGTCCGTGCAAGCCAAAGACGTCGGCGAGGCAGGCAGCCATCTCGTCTCTGATGACAAGCGCGAAGACGAGGAGGTGCCTACGGCTGCGCAGCACGCCAGCAACGCATGAGCTCGCGCGGCCCACCCAACCTCACCTGCGACACTTGAGCTTGAGAGCTCGCCCGCGGCCAAGCAGCTCGGCGTAGGCGCCTGACCTCGCACGTGACGCTCCTCCGCCTCACCTGAGCTTCTCTTCTCCTCTCCCGTGCCCGCACTCTTCTTCCTCCTATGTCATTCCTTCCTCTTCTCCTCCCATGTGACCACGCCGCTGTGCTGAGTCGCCCGTGGCCCTCCCGCGTCTGTCCACCATGCGGCCGCCCACCATTGCCTCCCGAGCCTTTTCCTTCGTGCAGCCCGTACCTTATCGTCTGTGCGAGCTCGATTCGCCTCGGCAGCCGGCAGAGAAGAAGCTCTTGTGCCCAATAGAGGTCGAGCAACTCCCGAGATTGCCTTCCTGCTCACGCCGTCACACGGCTCGTGGAGGATGGGATGGGGAAGGAGGTGGAGAAGAAGATACTGACGGGCAGTTTTGGGATTCAATACCGGAAAAATTTCGGTTGCTACCGAAATAGGCGAATTTCGGAACATTCAGAAATTTCGGATCGGAATTCGGTTGTTCGACCGGTCAACGAACTTATTTTTAAATGAATTTTGGATAGAACTTGATAGAAATTTGGGCATTGATCACTCCTGTAGTAGATAATGGGGAGAATTGGGGAGATATTGTGAGAAACTAAGGAGAAAGACGGCGAAATCATACTGTTTCAGCATTTAATAACTATCATAAAGTGAGAGAGGCACAAAAGAGATCTATAATTAGGGTTTATTCATATTTTTTATACCTAGAGGAGTACGTGGACTTGTATGGACCATAATCGTGACATAAAAATTTAACTTTGATCAAATTTTTTGGACAATTCGGTTTCGTTTTGGTCCTCACCAAAATAGGTGAATTTCGGTAAAATTCGATTATTTCGGACCAAATCCTAAAACCTTGCTGACGGGTGGGGCTAGGGGTGAAATGGTCTTTGTGGTTGGATAATCAAAGTGATAACGCTTCGGATGGTAAATGAGCGAAGCCAACTTTTAGCATGGTAAATGGGCGAAGCTAGTTGTTTGCACTGGTAAATTGGCAAAAAGCTCAAAAAAAATCACCCCCTTTACCGTTCCCCCATCTTCTAGCTCATCGGCTAATCGCCCTGCTTCTCTCCAAAATCCCACTGGATCCGTGCTCCTCTCCTCCGAACCGCAATGGAAGCTCGGGTGAAGAGGTCGTAGCCTACTCAGCCGCCGACGCCGACGGCAGCAGCGGCGGCCCCGGTGTCGGCGGTGCTCGGCGACAACGATCTCCTCCGCGAGATCCTCCTCCGCCTCGAGTTCCCCACCAGCCTCATCCACGCTTTGGCCGTCTGCAGGCCTGGCTCGGCATCGCCTCCAACCCCGCCTTCCTCCGCTGCTTCCACGACCTCCACCCGGCCCGCCTTCTCGGCTTCTACACCGACATCAGATCCTTCTGCTGGGTAGAATTTTTTCCGGTCCCACATTTTGTCTCCATGCTACCCCTCAGCCCCGGGGTTATTTAATTTATTGTCATCCTTAAGGATGGCACACGTTCGATTGCCATCATTAATTTAGCTTCTACGTTTTTGCCATCGCGAAACTGGGAACTCAACAGAATTGTCAATTTTGCTGGCGCTCCATGTCCTGCCAGCGTGTACTGAGGACCTCCATACCCATTTCTTCCTCCTCCCTTCTTCTTCCTCCTCCCTTCTTCCTCCCTGCTTTAAAATGGAGGAGCCATAGAAGAGGATGTCAGCGAGTGCCGGACCTGCTGCTTCCCCCCGCTGAGCGGCGTCCTGTCCGCGCTGCTGTCGGAGTCGTCCACCCTCGCTGCGCTCGGGCCGCCGTGGAACAGGAGCGCGGCGCCCCAACCGAACAGCCCCGCGCTGCCGGCGTTGCACTGATCTTGCTGTTAGTAGTGCTGCAATACTACTGTTTGGAAACTTGTAATTGGAATCAACCTTTTGATAATGCTGTTAGAACGTTGTATCAATTATGAACAGAATACAGAGAAGATCCAAAATTTGCTTTAGCCATTCACGGCATTATCAGTGCAACAGCACGCCTCCGCAGATTGACAGAAATACAATGAAAACTTGCGTCCTATACGGTTATACCCGTCGTCGTCGGGGACTCGTGACCACTCTTTTCTCCTTCAATCTATCTCCCTAGTATCAGATACTAGTGCATCGCCATCAGCTAATAATCTGTCACTAATTTTCTGATCTAACTTCGCTCGGCACCTCCGCCGCCGGTTCGCTGCTGCTGCAGGTGCCCTCGGCCGCCGCCCATCTCCTTCCTCAGCTTGTTGACCCTCTCCATGATCGCGTCCACCGTCACGTCCACGGCGTCCCTGAGCGTCTCCAACCTCGACCTCGGGTCCGCGTACACCAGCCTCGGTATCAGCCCGATCACCGTCTCCGTCATCCGCTCCGCCGTCATGCTCCGACAGGAAGAGCACCTGCACCACGCAGCGCACCGGCAGGGGCGAGCACAGAAGCAGCCTCGTCACGGTCATGGTCGTCGTCACGGTGTCGTCGTGATTGACGGCGGACCCATCTGATTTCTCCTTGTACCGGCGCCGGACACGGGACAGGGTGGGGAGCGGCACCGCCGTGGCGGCGTCGGAGAAGGAGTCCTAAGGAAGCAGCCGTCGTCGCGTGAGAAGAGGAGCTGGTTGCCGGCGGCGGTGGCGGCGGCGTAGCCTGCGCAGTCGAGCAGCACGAGCAGCGGCAGCGGCAGGGGCACGAGAACCTCCCGCGCGGCGGCGCGCCACCGGGGCCTTGGCGAGCGTGGACGCGGCGCCGGACTGGAGGAGCAGGAACAGGAGGAACTCCGGGTGGAGGGCCTGGAGCCACCGACACCACCACCCGTCGCCGGGGTCGGGAGGGTCCGCTCCTCCTCCTCCATCGCTGCCGCCGGTGTCTCCACAGCCGTGGAAGCCGCCGGGTGGAGGGGGTGATGCCGCGAGGGGCGGCGTGGAAAGCTTGGCGGCGAGGCGGGGTATCGAGCGCAGTGAGGGGCGACGAGGAGGGCAGGCGTGGGGCGACGCGAGCGAGTGGAGGTCGGGGTGGTAGACAGGAGGGGAGGAGGAGGAGGACGGATTGCGGCGAGGACATCTCGGAGGAGGGGAGGGGTGGCCACCCGACGACGGCGGCTTTGGAATTTTCAAGCTCGGTGGCAGGAGAACACGAGGACCTCTAGAAGAAGAGGGAGGAAAGAAAGGGGTATTTTGGTCATTTTCTATCCTCAGTATACGCTGGCAGGAGGACGTGGAGCGCTACGTGGTTCCCAGTTTTACGATGGTAAAAACGTAGAAGCTAATTAGTGATGGCAATCGAAGGAGTGTCATCTTTATGAATGGCAATAAATTAAATAACCCCAGCCCCCGGAGCTCGCCGCCGTCATTCGCCACGGGTGCTTCAACCTGGGGGTCCTGGACAACCACGAGAAGTTGGCCACGAGAATCCTGGACTGCCGGAATGAGAGAGTCCTCATACTTTACTACGACCTTGACGGCACGTTCACACGTGGAGTGTACAGTCCGCTTCACGCTGCGAGAGGCATGTCCACCGTCCCGCCACTCCCGGTGATCAATGTTGAGGGCTACAAACGCTTCATCTTCAGTGAGAGCTTCTCCAAAGAAGGCGTCGACGGTACTTTTGGTTCACAATGATGCTCGATTGGGAGGGGAAAGCTATTGCCCGCACATATATGCTGCAAGATGATGTCTGGCGCATGCATTCCTATGCAACAACTCAGCTTTATCAGACCCCGGGTACTACACAACTTGGTAGAACGATATCGGGGATGTCAAAGATTCTGTCTGTCGGTCAGGATCTTCATGGCGGCGACCATAAGCAGCATTCTTGTTTCAGATTTAACATCATCAAGTTTCTTCACAATTGAGCTCCCATGTGGGTTGGTGTTCAATGAGGGAGGCACCATGCTGTCACGGGCGGATGACAATGGAGTTTATCTTGTTCATCTGAAGGATCTCAAGCTTTGTATCTGGCTCAACAAGGTGATTAACAGGAGTGAGGGAGACTGGTCGCTGCTCGATACCATTTATTTGCTTGATATGTGTGCTGATCTGAGGATGTTAAATGTCACAGTTGAGGATGAACATGCTTCTGTTGTTTGCCTAAATGCGGTGGCGGATAATGCCAAGTTTGTGTTCTTCAACATGGATGAATGTGTACTCTATTTGGATGTTAGGAGCAGGACACTGCATAAGGTAGAGGAGCTAATAGAAACATATGTCCCTGTGGGTCAGATCCATCCCTTTATGATGGTCTGGCCACCCATCTTCCCTGCGCTAAAGGAATAGTACTGAAGGTTTGTCTTTTGGTGATCTATCTACAAATTATTATATTGGAAGTTACAAAGCTTTACAGTGGGCATTGTGCTAATCTCTTGAATGGGCTGTGCGATTGTTTGTCACTTGCCTTGTCCTTATGTCTAGCTGAAAGTTGTAATTTCCATTATAGTAATTTGCCTCCAGGTCAATAAACCTATCGACTACGTGCTTCTCTCCCAGTAGCTATGTGCTTCAGCACAACTATGTGTGCCGAGATTTCATTTTATTCAACCGCAGCTAACTAGCAGATAAAAAATTATGATTTCTATGTCAAAGATGAGAAATGTAACTGAAAAGGTTTACTGGAGCAGCACAATACAGTTTATGAAAATTATGGAATATAAAAGTTTTGACTGAGATAGTACTCTCATGACTAATTAGGGCCTATTTGAAAATTAGGTGAGGTCAAACTTCATTAACCTGTTGCAGACTACATTATCTTGTCAGATATCATCTTGTACCACTAACTAAAAATCAGAGTATCAGACTTTTACTATCCTTTCTCTATCCGTGTAGCCATCTTTTCAGGGAACTAAGATCACTAGCTAGTTTATCTTTTGCTATCATCTTCATGGCATTAAAAAATCTGAAGCTGGAATGGATTTTGTATGTTCAGCTTCAGTATGCCATCTCAATTGTTAAAATAGCATTCAGTTACTGTTATGTAAGTGTAATGCATTCACCTTATGGTCTATCTTGGTGATAAATTATTATACAAATGGAAATGGCATAAATGGGAATTAATATAGAGACTGAAAAGTGGCAGAGGGAATACATATATGGCATTTCAAAGCTCTGTAAACTAAGCTGACTTACCAAAGTTTTTTATTGACACTCACAACATACTATGCCACAAAATGTATTTTGTTTCCTCTTAAAGCTGTATAATGGTAGGCTATTTCTTGTACTAATTTTGTGCATACAACCAGGTTAATGGCAGTTCAACTGGAGGGTGACGCTAACACTAATGGGTACCCCCTCAGCGAGATTAGAAAAGGATGGTCGGAAGTGCAGATTCGTGGCTTCCACCTTCCAGTAGTACCTAGTTACTAGTAAATACTAGCAGTATCTCATTTTCCTATAATGTGACTAGTACTAAGTACCATAAGGTTGAGATATTCAGCCATATTGTATACTGCATTTTACTTATGAAGGCTTTTGCAAGACTTGCAGCTATTAGATGCTACCTTAAGCTTTTGTACTAATGAATTCCGTTCTCAGAATGTGCTTGTTGGTTTATGCTCTTAATGGTGTAAAGTCCAGCTGGTGTGTCGGTCTATGTGTACACATTATTTTAGTTCTAGTATATTGTCCAGATTAAGTTTATCCATTCCAGTTCATACGAGTAGAGGTTGTTAGATGCTACCTTCAACAATATACTAATTCCATGCCTTCTCGGAATATGTATCTTGGTTTTATGCTCTTCATGTTTCACTTGCCAGTCCTGTTGGCGTTCTGTTATGTTCGTCTTTCTGCACTATGTTTTAGTTCTGCACTTCTACTGTTTATGACTAAATTATCGATTTTATATAGGTTTGCTCCTTCCAGGTCATATGTTGCTCCTGCTATAACTGGTTATATCTGTCTCAGTACTTGCTCAGAGAACAACAACTGTAACTGTGCTCCTCGTGTACTCCGTCCTAGAATATAAAGTTTAAATTTGTTATAAGTCAAACATTTTCAACTTTAACTATCAATTGCAAGAAAATTATAAAGACTATCAACGTAAAAATGATGCTAGTAGATTCATTATAAAACCAACTATCATAATTTGCAATTTGTATCAATTTGAAAAACAGTAGTTGTATTCGTCTGGATATTCTTAGAGATATTGTTGGTCAGAGATAACAATCTTTGACTTAAAACGAACCTAAATGTAGTTGTATTCTCGGTCAGAGGGAGTATGCTGTACTTCAAGTTTTTTTTTTAATAATGTCATGTGTGCTCATATTTTTCACTTTTCAACAAGTATGATAAATGTGGCAGTTGCCTATTTTTCTTAGTAACTGTCTGAAGCCAATTGAATTGAAGCGTGTGCTGGCGACGCATTCAGGGTTTAGTTGCTCCATCTGGTTTTGTTACTTTAGAGGGAGAATGTGACCACATTTTGTTATCATACTCAATTATGGTATGAAATTACTGACATTAGGATATTCCATCCCAACATGTGTCATGCAATTCGTGGGCACATTAGTCATTTAGGACATACATACAATCTTCAAATGAAAATTAGTGCTGTCAAACAGCCTGCGGATTCTCTAGGCAACCGGTGGTTCAGAAAATCTAAGAAAAAGTTGCTTGATTCGTAGGATCCACTCGAAATCCAAACCAACACCAATCAACCCAAATTGGTTGAATCGTCGAAAATTCTATTAATATCACTCGATTACCAAGGAAGCCTAAATCTACCACGTTCTTATAGCTAGTGTATCTACGCAGCATCCCAACCCAACATGTAGGATGATTTTCATAGCATTAAATATACCGCTACGTAGGACTTTTAGCTTACGTGACACCATAATAAATAAGAGAGAGTAGAAAGAGGTAATAACGGGGTCTCATGCAAGACCCAATGTTGACATGAAAACCTATACGCTAGACACTATTAAGGGCCTGTTTGGTTCTATGGGGCTAAACTTTAGCCCTCCACTTTTAGTCTTATTGTAGCTCTTGGAGAACTAAATGGGAGGGCTAAATATGGAGTGCTAAACTTTAGCACCATTAGCCCTTTAGCCCCTCCAAGGTGGGCTAAATGGGGCTAAAAGCGGTCCTGGATGACCAAAAGACTCTCTCTACCCTCCCCACCCAAGAATTAGATGATATTAATTAGGGGCAAATGAGTCTTTTGTACACTCCTGGTGACGGGGGCGAATATCACGGATACCCCAAAGTAAGGTCCTTAGGGGACTAACCGCGGATAAATTCTCCCAACTATGCAGCTAGGCCTATGCCGACGCACGGCCGCGGGTGGTCCGCCCGCAAAAGGGACATCGACAGCCCAATACCAGGCCCAGATGGGGAACGCGAGCCGCCTCGCCCAACCGCCGGGGGCCAGGTTCCGCCTCGCCTGACCCTAGGGGTGTGGCCTCGGTCCCGCCCGACCTCTATGAGGAGGGCTCCTCCTCGCCCGACCCCGAGAGCACGGTCTCGGCCTCACCTGACCCCGGAGGGCGAGCTCCGCCTCGCCCGACCCCGAGGGCACGGGCTCGGCCATACCCGCCTCAGGGACATAGGGCCCTCGGGGTCCCACGGGAGTGGAAGGTCACGTCCGGGGTCAAAGCCTTTGACATAGGAACAGACGGGGGCACGCCTCGACGTGATCCCCAAAGGTGATAGGCCACAACGGCAGGCGCCCGCCGCCCACCACGCCGAAGCTTAAGCCACAAAACACTCTGGGGGCTCACGCCGTCCATCTCGCCAGATCGCACGTCGTCCGTCACAATGAGGGCTCGCGCCGCCAGAAACGACAGGGGCCCGCGCCGCTTGTTGAAGTGCACATCGCCCGTCGCGCCGAGGAGCAGCGCAGGGACACCCCACCATCATCTACAGGGCCAACAGGGCCCACACGCAAGGAATGGAGCAGCGGGATCCCGGGGACCCTCCTTTTTATGCTTCTTCTCTCTGTCTCTCTCATGTGTATCCGATCCCCTCCCCTTGGCCTATGAAAGGGAAGGGTAGCCCTCCCAGGGGCAAGAGGCAAGAGACACTCACACACTTCACTAGAGACTTGGGAGCCCTTTCCCTCTCTTGATCATTTCTAACCCCTACTGCAAGCAAGTGCAAGAACACGAGCAACTTGAACTGGACGTAGGGATGTTTCACCCGAACCAGTATAAACCCTTGTGTCTTTCTTTGCGCACCATCCGAGCCAGACGCGCCAACACAAATTCACTAGTCGGCGATCTGAAACATCAACAGTTAGCGCGCCAGGTAGGGGACTTTTGCGCGTCTCATCGTTTCCACCAGGCTGTGGATGGCCAACCACGCCAGAGGATGGGCCCCGGGCGCGTTCGTGCATTTGGGGAGCCTGGACTTCATCGTCACCACATAGAGAGGGCTGGAGCAGGTTCGCGTTCCGGTCCGACCCACTCGCGCCGCCAACCTCGACCCCGTCGTCGAGGCTTTTGAGATGTTGCGGCTGCACGCACCGGAAGATCGCACCTCCGAGGGCAGCCGGTTCCCCGATTTCGATTACGACAGGCTGGGGTGCCAGCTCCACACCTTCCTGGGTCCCCTACCGACCCAGGAGGACTTGCTTTAGGGTTTCTTCACGCTCGCCAACATCACGGTGCAGCTCTCTGGAGGAGAACCGTTCTCCCCAGAGATCATGGTCGGGAGCGCCCCGATGGCGTTTCCCTTTGGCTTGCGCACCGCAGCAGAGGACGTACATCGCCTCATAGCGTTGCGCTTTGGTTCGCTCCCCGCGGACGATGAATTCATGGGGATGACGGACTATGTCTCGGAGTCCTTCCATGACCTCCTCGCGGGGGAGTCGGATGCGATCTCCGGCTCTGACTCCAGCAGGGGAAGCCATCACCCCTCGCTGGAGTGCTTCATGGTGGACCACTCCAAAGGGCACGTCGAAAGTGCCCACGATGGGAACACCCCCCCGTACAGCCCCGACGCTGGAGCCCAGGAGAGAAACCAAGCCCTGCCGCGCGTGCGGCTCGAGCAACTGCGGAGCAAAAAGAGATCGAGGAGGCATGCCTCCAACTGGAGCAGGAGCACTCCGAACTCGAGCGAGAGATCGGCCACCGCGGGGACGGCGGGCGCGCGCGAGCCGCCGCCCGCCACGTAAACCGGAGGATCCTCGAGGATGATGAGGATTCCCCACTCTTCGCTCGATCGAGCCGGAACATCGCTGCCGTGGCGGCTCTCCTCAAAGGGCTTCCAGAACCCGCGCCACTTGAGGGGCGCCACACCCACAACCAGCTGCGCACGCTCCTTGAGCGTGCGGCGCAACAACAAGCATAGACCTTGTTGTCCCGGCGACGTGGGCTCAGCACGAGACAGCACCCTTCCACGGCAGGGGATGTGAAGAATGTGTCCGCCCGCCAAACCTCGCACGAGGGAGAAGGGCCAGTTAACGCCCCCGTTCAAGGGCGCCTCGGCCCCAACCGCGACGCACACCACACCCTCAACTCCCAAAAGCGCGGGCATGAAGACGACCAGGCGGCGGCAAGCCGAGGGTATCACCCTCTCCGCGGTGGGCGCCACAACAGCACCGAAAACCAAAGCCCAAGCCCCGATTCGCCCGGTCCTAGGGTTTTTAGCTTGCGCATCTGCAGCACAGCGTTCCCGCCACGGTACCGTCCCCCGGCGAACATCATGAAGTACGCGAGGGAGACGAACCCCGGCCTGTGGTTCGAGGATTACCGGCTCGCCTACCGGGCTGGAGGAGCGGATAGCGACTACTTCATCATCCGCAACCTGCCATTGTTCCTGGCCGACTCGGCGCGAACGTGGCTCGAGCATCTACGTGCCAACCAGATCCACAACTGGTCGGACCTAAAGGAAATCTTCGTGGGGAATTTCTAGGGCACCTATGAAACACCCCGAAAACCCGTGGGACCTCAAGAACTGCCGGCAGATGCCTGGAGAGACTCTTTGCGAGTACATCCGACGCTTCTCTAGGGAGTGCAACGCATTGTCCAACATCGCCAACACTGACGTTATCGGGGTATTCCTGTCTAGGACCACCTGCAAGTCCCTCGACCACAAGCTAGGACGCAAGAGCCCGCAGACCACTAAGGAACTCCTCGACATCACAACAAGCCACGCCTTGGGTGAGGAGGCGGTCGGGGCGATCTTCGACCGTGCTGAGGGCAAGGCAAAGCGGAAAGAGAGAATCGGCAAGGGCGCCTCGAACCGCCCAGGGAAGAAGAAGAACAAGAAGAACAACGGGGGTTCCTTCATGGCCGCCGCCGACCGCAAGGGAGGCAAGGCAGCCACCGGGGAAACTCCCGATCATTTTGAGAAGATGCTTGAGAAGCCGTTCCCGAACCACACCTTCCCCGTCAAGCACTTGTACAAGGACTGCGCCCTCATGAAGAAGTATCTGTCGGGGGGCTCCAGGAAGGGAGAGTAGAAGAAGAAACCCGAGCCGGGGGAGGGCGACACCGAGGGGAAGGATGACGGCGTCCCCAACCCTAACGGCTGCCTCATGATATTTGGTGGGCCTACGGCCTACGAGTCTAGGCGCTGCCAGAAGCTCACGCACTGGGAGGTCTACGCGGCTGAACCGGTTATGCCTTCGTTTCTCCGGTGGTCGGAGTCCGCCATCACTTTCGACCGGTCCGACCACCCAAGCAACGTTCCGTAACCAGGGAGATGCCCGCTCGTAGTCAATCCGATCGTCGGCACAAAGTGCCTCACCAGGGTACTGATGGACGGGGGTAGCAGCCTCAACATCATGTACGCCGAGAACTTGGACGCCATAGGCATTGACCGGTCACGCATCCGGCCATCTAGAGCACCGTTCCACGGTATCATGCCGGGAAACGCGCGATATCACTTGGGCAGATCGACCTGCCCGTAACATTCGGGGATCCAACCAACTATAGGGTGGAGACCCTTACCTTCGAGGTGGTCGGATTTCATAGATCCTACCATGCCATCTTGGGGCGGCCGTGCTACGCGAAGGTCGTGGCTGTCCCCAACTACACGTACCTCAAGCTCAAGATGTCGAGCCCGCATGAGGTCATCATTATCGGCGCCCCTTTCCAGCAAGCCTACCGGTGCGAGGTGGAAAGTTGCGAGCTCGCCTCGGCGGTCATCGCCTCTGAGGAAGTCGCAATCATCAGGGAGGAAACCATGGAGGAGGCACCAGACTCCAAGTGAACTGCTAGATCCTTTGATCCCACGAAGGGCGTCAAGGAGATCCTCATCGACCCCGACAACTCCGGAGACAAGAGGTGCGCATCGGCACCACGCTCTCCCCCAAATAGGAAAATGCGCTCATTGACTTCCTTCGCGTCAATAAAGATATCTTTGTGTGGAAGCTCTCGGATATGCCGGGCATACCGAGAGTAGTCACCGAGCATGCCTTGAAGATCAGGCCAGGCTCCAAGCCGGTCAAGCAATGTCTGTGTCACTTCGATGAGGAGAAGCACAGGGCCATCGGCGAGGAGATTGCAAGGCTTTTGGCAGCCGGATTCATCAAGGAAGTGTATCACCCCTAGTGGTTAGCCAATCCTATTCTTGTACGAAAGAAGAGCGGAAAATTGAGGATGTGTGTTGACTACATGAGCCTCAACACAGCATCGCATCGCATAGACCAAGTAGTCGACTCGACCTCGGGGTGCGAAACCCTTTGCTTCCTTTATGCATACCCTGGGTACCATCAAATTACGATGAAGGAGTCCGACCAGCTCGCGACCTCTTTCATCACCCCCTTCGGATCGTACTGCTACGTCACCATGACATTCGGTTTGAAGAACACGGGGGCTACATATCAGTGTTGCATGCTTAGGTGTTTTGGGGAACTCATCGGGCAAACCGTTGAGGCGTACGTGGATGACATCTTGGTCAAATCCAAGCAGGCCGACCAACTGGTGGCCGACCTAGAGCAAACCTTCACCAGACTTCGAGCAAACCCTGTCAGACTCAACCCCGAGAAATGTGTTTTTGGAGTTCAGAGGGGCATGCTGCTCGGTTTCATCGTCTCCAAGCGCGGCATCGAAGCCAACCCAGAGAAGATTGCGGCCATCACCAAGATGGGCCCAATTTAGAACCTCAAGGGGGTTCAGCGGGTCACAGGGTGCCTCATCAAGCGAGGCCTCGCCCTTTACTGGCTTCTAAGGAAGACCAACCGTTTCACGTGGACCCTCGAGGCTCAGGAGGCGCTCGACAGGCTTAAAGCGCTCCTGACGAAGGCCCCGATCTTGGTCCCGCTGACCGATCGACGCAGGTGGTCATCGCCGCCCTGGTCGTGGAGCGGGAAGAGGAGGGGCACGGCCTCAAGGTGCAACGCCCTGTTTATTTTGTAAGTGAAATCCTGGC
The DNA here is from genome assembly GCA_032594955.1 of Panicum miliaceum. Lineage (NCBI taxonomy): Eukaryota > Viridiplantae > Streptophyta > Magnoliopsida > Poales > Poaceae > Panicum > Panicum miliaceum. The sequence goes on along the minus strand of CM064067.1, from coordinate 9,802,732 downwards.
TGACGCCAAGACTCGCTACCCCCAGATCCAGAAGCTCATGTATGCTATCCTGATGGCCAAAAGGAACTTGCACCACTACTTCGAGTCACACCCGGTGACGGTGGTCACGTCTTTTCCTCTTGGCGAGGTCGTTCGCAACCCGGACGCCACCAGGAGGATCGCGAAATAGGCCCTCGAGCTGATGGGTCAGGGGATCTCATATGCCCCTCGGACGGCCATCAAATCCCAAGTGCTCGCCGATTTCATCATAGAGTGGACCAAGACTCAGATGCCCCCGGCAGCCGTTGACGAGGATTACTGGACGATGTACTTTGACAAGTTGCCGATGAAGAAAGGTGCCAGCTTGGGGCTTGTGTTTGTCTCTCCTCTACGTGCGCATGAGCTATGTGGTTCGTATTCATTTTCTTGCTTCAAATAATGTGGCTGAGTATGAAGTGCTCATCAACAGCCTACGCATCGCCATCGAGCTGGGCATCCGATGACTCGAGGTCCAGGATGACTCGTGACTTGTCGTTGACCATGAAAGAGTCGAGCTACCTCAGTCCCAAGAATGTTGCGTATTGCCAAGAGGTCCGTCAGCTGGAGGACAAGTTTGACAGCCTCGAGCTTAACCACATCCCAAGACGGCTCAACGAGGCGGCCGACACGTTGGTGAAAATGGCGTCGAGCCGCCAGCCCGTCCCACTCGGCATCTTTGCTAGCGATCCGTATAAGCCCTCGATCCGCTACAAGGAGTCGGATCGGGCCGGGGTCGAACTGCCTACCTTGGGCATGGGGGCTCGTCAACCGCTGACTCCTTCCGACCTCGAGGTCATGGAGCTTGACAGGGAACCAGCGGTGGAGCCCGACCCTCCGGCCGACTGGAGGGTGCCTTATCTTGACTACCTCCTCTGCGAGATGCTCCCGGCTGACAAGACGGAGGCCCGACGGCTCGCACGCCGCGCTAAGTCCTTCATCATCATCGAGGGAGAGCTCTACAAACGGAGTCACACCAAGATCCTGCAGTGTTGTATCCCGATGAAACAAGGGAAACAACTGCTGAAGGATATCCATGGCGGGGTCTGCGGGCATCACGCCACGCCCAGGACCTTTGTCGGGAACGCGTTCCAACAAGGCTTCTATTGGCCAACTATGGTGGCGGAGGACGGATCGTGCGCACCTGCAAAGAGTGCCAATACAACGCTCGGCAAACCCACCTACTGGCACAAGCACTCCAGACGATCCCCATCACGTGGCCATTTGCGGTCTGGAGACTCGATCTGGTCGGGCCCCTCAAGAAAGTACCCGGGGGCTACACGCATCTGCTTGTCGCCGTTGACAAGTTCACGAAGTCGATTGAGGCACGAGCGGTCACGACGATCGGATCCGAGCAAGCTGTGGAATTTTTCCTCGACATCATCCACCGCTTTGGAGTCCCAAACTCCATCATCACGGATAATGGTACGCAGTTTATAGGGAAGAAATTCCTCAAATTCTGTGATGATTACCACATCCGTGTCAACTGGGCCGCCGTGGCGCACCCCCGCACGAACAAGGAGGTCGAACGCCCGACTGGCATGGTCTTGCAGGGACTCAAGCCCGGAATCTTCAATCGATTGAAGAATTTCGCCAGGCGGTGGGTTGCCAAGCTCCCTGCAGTTTTCTGGAGCCTAAGGATGACTCCTAGCCGAGCAACCGGCTTCACCCCCTTTTTCATGGTCTACGGTTCTGAAGCGGTCCTCCCGACCGACCTAGACTATGAAGCACCGAGAGTTAGAGCGTACGACGAACAAGAGGCCGAGGCATCCCTCGAAGGCGTGATGGACCAGCTCGACGAAGACGAGACGTTGCCCTCTTCCAATCAGCCTAGTACCAGCAAGCGCTATGACGATATCACGGCCGCCGAGTGCGGGGTCGGGCGTTCAACGTCGGCGACCCGGTGCTACGCCTCGTCCAGAGCAATAAGGATCGCCACAAGCTCTCCCCGCCTTGGGAGGGGCCTTTCATCATCGCCGGAGTGCTCCGTCTAGACACCTACAAGCTATAAACCGCCAACGGCGAAGTCCTCACCAAAGCTTGAAACATCGAACAACTACGTCGCTTTTACCCTTAGTCTTTCCAAGCTATGTATATATTCATGCTAGTTGACGAGCTCTGGTGCGAGAACCCTAACCACAACAGGGGGTCGGGCCTCACTCGGGGGCTGCTAAGGACATACCTACTTGGAATTTTTTTTTGCGCCCGACCCCTTCTCTACTGTCGGTGTTTAACCTCCAAGCCTATCGAGGGATATCCCTGAGGTGCTAGATTGTAGGTGGGGTGGCGCCAAGATCAGAAACTCGAAGGTGCAAAGAACACAAGATTTAGACAGGTTCGGGCCGCCGAGAGCGTAATACCCTACATCCTGTGTGGTGGTTTGTTTTGCCTTAGGTGTTGATGCGTATCGAGGGGGTCCCTGCCCTTCCTTATATAGCCTGGGGGACAGGGTTACATGGAAATCCTAGCTAGATACGAGCTTAGGAGTCCTGCCCGAGTACTACTCGTATAGTTTCCTTCTGTTCCTACTAGTTCTACTCCTGTACGAGTAGTTACAACTGATGTAGAGCATGGGCCATGTCCCATCCCTTATCCTAGAATATGTACGCCATGTGCGCAGTCCCATAGCCCCAAGTCTGACACCTACGATTGAGGTGAGAAGATAAAAGCCACAGAAGAGCGCGCCCTGAGTAAGGTTGGTTGGACTGCAAGGAACCCACACCTCGGCGACTATGGTGCCCTTGCTCACCAACGTGGTCAGGGCCTTCTCATTCGCATCGCGTTTTTATCACCTCGACGTTAGGAGCGATCGGTCACCGTTAAGCATTCTCGATGAAGGACCAAAAGTCTTCTCGGCCAAAATTAAAACACACAACTTGTGACATGTTACAAGTCCTAGGGCACCACGGCCCGATCCATCCGCTCAACTAATTACCTAATTTTTTCGGGATGGGGATGACCTCATCCTCCATGCTTGCAGCCAGGTCACGCGCAAGGGGAGCCACCTCCTCCTTGATTCAATCTAGCTCAGCGTCGTCATTTCCGAGCGCGAAGCCCTGGCTCATCATCTGCAATTCAATGTTCTCATAATGAGAACGCGTGATTGCAAACGACCGCTGCATGCCAAGGTGCAACGCGCGCCTCTCCATACCACGCACTCGATCCGTGACGTCGAGGACCCGGATCGCGAGCGAGCTTGTTCCCTGCTTCGAAGTCATCCCGAGCTCCCCAAGGACAAACCCGACAGCTGCTCGCAGGGCGTCGTGCTCATCGGATTCCTTGAGGAGGCTGGCTTTCACTTCATTGAGCTCCTTCTCTAGGCCCCAGCAGTTCGCTACCTCCTGCCCTAGTTTGTCGTCGAGGGCGAAGATCGTCGCCTCGAGGTCCCGCCGGTCAACCCACTGGAGCCGGGGACCTCCCCATGCATGCGGATCACCGCCCACCCGGACCAAGGAGCGTGAAGAGTTCACGCCGTCGGAGGCGTCGGCCATCCCCGCCAGCTTTAAAGCAATGGGTGATTCCTGTGGCTTCGCTATCACGACCGCGACCACTTGATTGCTAGGAGCCAGAACTGCCCCTGGGTCGGTCGTCCTGACCTTGGGCGACACCGGCCGTTCGCTCGGAGGCGCCCCGACCGGGATCACTACCTCCGGCGTGGGCGGCGTCCCGACCCGGACTACTACCTCCGGCGTGGGTGGCGGCTCCAGTTGCGACACCTCTCCCTCCATCTGCCCCGCCGTGGATGCGACAGGCTGCAGGGCCACCTACGGCATCTCCCCGGCCACCGCCTGCAGCGTCTCCTCGACCACCACCCGTTGCGCCCATCCAGCCAACGTTGTAGCCTCCTCAACCTTGCCCCCGCTTGCCCCCTGCACGGTGTCGATCGACACCAAGTGCGTCTGCTGGACCGCGAGGGTCTTCTGCGGCGCTAGCTGCAGGGGGGCCGTACGTCCACCGGCGGTACAAGAAGCAGGGGGGCTGTACGTCCGCCGGCCCTTGCGAAGCATCCCAAAACAAGAGGCCGGGAGGTGCCTCCGGCTTACCTCGGTGCCAACCGGCGGCGACGTTTGGAGGCCGGTTCGTTGAACTCCGGCCACATATCACTGGCATGTTGCCGCTTCGATCCTTCCGCCTGGCTGGGAGTCCCAGATGAAATAACGCAAGCCGTTTCCACCGGCTCCAAGCACGCACCCTCTCCTCCCTGTGCCTAGGAAGGCGTAGGGCCGAGGGGCACCAGCCCCAACTCGGCGCGGCCCGCATCCGCCGACTCCCAGCGTGCATCATCCCCTTCCTGCACTGAGGCAGGTGAGGGGTCAGAGAACACCGGTCCCGGCGCTGCTAGATGCAAGAACGAACCCTCATCCTCGTCTACAAGCTCATCCCAGGGAACTGATGAGTCACTATCATCGCCATCCTCATCATCATCATCGTCGTCCGCCTCCACCTTCGATGATCCCTGCCAGCGTGTGCCACGTTGCAGCTTCGCCCGCGCCTTCGCCTTCTTTTTCTCCTTCTCAGCATCTTTCTTCTTCTCCGTGCCTTGTCCCGGGCGCGGTTCACCGCCCTCACGGCATCATCCTCTGGCAACGGTGCGCAAGAGGAACGGAAGCCGTCAAAGTGCCCCTACAATTCCCGACCATCGAAGTCCGTAACAAAACCCAGAGGAATCGTAAAAAGGGAATAAAGACAGGCGACATTTACCAGGTCAATGAAGCCGATTACCGACTGTATCTCTGGGTGCCCCGCGATCGGGAAGACGACGTCAGACGTCACCAGCACCTCTCTGATGTGTTGCTCGATCTCAGAGTCACGAAACGCCCCCTGGGCAAGCACCGTGCCATCGAGCTGTGCGACGGGCACCATGTCGTACAACGAGAGGCCGCGTGCCATCAATGGCGCCACCCTCTTTGCATGATACGCCCCGATGACACCGGTCCCCTGAAGGCCATCGCGTTTGAAGAGCGCGATGGCCTCCAGAAGGTCGGCGAGCGTTTTCTTCTCCTTCTCCACAGGGCCCCACACCTACACCAGCGGGGCCTCCTTGATCGTGCGTCCGGTGAAGGCCGGTAGGAGGGTGTCGTCGTTGTTCTTCACATAGAACCAAAGCAAATGCCACCCCTTTTTGGACTTCGATGGCATGATGGCCTTATACTCACTTGCCCGGTTCGACCGAAGATGGATGCCGGTACACACCATCGCCACCAAGGTTGTTGTCCCATTCTTTTTCTTATTGAGCAGGGAGCGAAGAAATACTTCCTTAGATCGAAATTAGGCTTCATCCCCAAATACCCCTCGCACAGCGTGATGAAAGCCGCGATGTGCTAGATACCAGTCGGATTTAGGTGCTGCAGCTCGATTTGGTAGTGGTGGAGCAACCCCTGGAGAAACGGATGAGGAGGCATCGCGAATCTACGCTCATGGAAGGGCATGAAGGAGAAAATGTAGTCGTCGGGCGGCGCTGGCGCATCCTCGCGGCCAGGCACGAGCCACTCCGTCACCACATTCCTGGCACAGAGGAGACCACACTTGACGAGACCCTCCAAGCGCGAGTGGCCCACGTCCGAGCGGATCCACAACATCATTGATGGGCGGAAGCAGGGGCTCGAGGATTTTCTTCGGTGAAGGAGGCGCGGTTGCGGAAACTCTAGCTTAGACGGCGGAGAAGTGGAGGAGGCGGGGCAGCAAGTCGGCGTGATACAGGGTGGACGGCTGAGAGGCCCTAGTTATAGGTGGGGGCACGGAAGGCAAGCCGCCACCTCGACCCCCATGACCGCCATAATGGCCGCGTTCGCCACATCTCGTCGCCCCGTCCCATCGACATGCATGCGCACGCCTTGCCTGGGCCTAACCCATCAGGGGACGCGCCCGACAGTAAAAGGGCCAAAAGCTCTCGCAGGTCAGAAGGGATATGGGCTAAAAATGCCCCGACGGCCCATTAAGGTCCAAGGGTTCGAAGGTTGGCCCAACGACGGGTTCACAACCTCCCTAGGGCACCACCAGAGTGAGGGTCGGAGACGGATGGGTCCACTAGCGGCCAGCGCCCGGGCGCGCGCGCGCCGTGGGCATTCCAAACCGCGTTCGAGTCTTGACTGGTGTGCGACCCGTGGTTTTTCTTTGAAAAAAGGCAATGAGCCGTCGGGACTGGTCGAACGGGCCTGATAACAAAACGGATCAACCGTCAAGAACCTGGAGTCGGTCACCAACTGACCCATGTTGGATCCCCGCGAACGGGAACCGGGGCCCCACTTGGACCAACCCGCCCTTCTGCCTTACCGAAAAAGACGCTTGAAGGGAAGCAAGCACAAGACGAGATGGCCCTCCGATCGGACTCCCACTAACGCGCGGGAGCTTGGGGGTTGGACTCGCGAGGAGATCGAATACGCGGTTGTATACGAAGCGGAGGCAAGAGCTGAGAGAGAAAATCCTTTCCGCCTTTCAGATCCCTCTGGAACAGAAAAGCCCCTGAGACGGCGCCCGACCCCTCCACAGGCTCGGGGGCTGCCATGGGCCGCCAGAATCGAGCATCATAAGACCCTTTTATTCATTCCAAATTACCAAGGGTTTACGATTACACGGTACACCCTTGGTGCGTGATAAGAGCCATGCGTCTAGATTTGCCAAAACGGCCCATATTGGGACAGAAGAAATAGCTGGCCTTGGCCATGTACAAGTGCAAACAACTCAAGCGCTACCGTGCAGGGTAGCGCTGAGAGTCGTCCGAGGTCTGCTTCAGCAGGGGCGCAGGGCAAAACGGACGGCTGCATCGTGGACGGCTGCGTCGTAGTCCATCCCCTAACAGCAAAGCTACGGCGTATGTGTACATGTTGCAAGCTGGTGCATGGCATATCCACACCTCAGCTACGACACATCTACCTAAATTGGGAGAATTTTGGTTGCACCCATTGAGTATTTTCCTCACTGGTGACAACATCTATATGGCGATCACCATGCACAAAATTCTTGTGTTGGATTTGGCATCCTCAACTTTCTTCACAGTTGGGTTCCCAGACGGTATGGTGGTCGATAGACACAGTGTGCTCTCACTGGCCCATGGTTCTGGGGTCTATTTTGTCCATTTTGAACAAGCTCCAGCTTTGCTTCTGGCTTCACAGGGGTAAGGATGGTAAAGGCAGCATGGGAGACTGGTTGCTTGTCCATGCCATTTGTTTGCGTGATATGTGTTCTAGTCTTGGGATGCCGAGTTCCACAACGGAGGATGGGCAGAATACTAGAATTGTTAACATACAAGTGTTGGAGGACAATGCAGAGTTTGTGTTCCTTGAGATTTACGGATGGCTAGTACACTTGGATGTTAGGAGCAGGGCATGGCAGAAGGTGTACGAGATGCCAGAAAAGGATACATACTTGTGTTGGATCCATCCCTTTATGATGATTTGGCCTCCCTTCTTCCCTGTGCTTGAGGAATGATACTGCAAGGTTTGTCTTTCAATGATCTTGGCAGCATTGTCGGGGAGAGTACAGTGTTTTGCAATATGCATTGTGCTACCCTTTTATGTGGTTTGTGTTGTTCGATCATTTGCCTTGTCTTATATATAGTTGAAAATTGAAAAGAATTGGCCGGTTACTTGTGCTGTAAGCAGTAAAGTTACTTTTTGTGATAATGATAAAAGCTGTTTACTTGAGCTACCCTTGCTGGTGAAACTTTGAGATTCGTATTTAATGTCTTAGTGATATGAATAAATAGTATTAATTTATGCATTTAGCTTATGGATCACATATACGAAATCAAATGAATCAATAGGTTCGTTCATTGGTTGGATCTTTGGATTCCTGTTAGATCATCACTGTAAAAAAACTAGCAGACAGCAGTGTGTTCTAGCACTGCTCCTGTTATTTGTAGAAAATATAGAAAATATATATTGTAAGGAAAAAAACAACATTTGAGAGATCAGGAATATCATCAATATATATTACAGGAAAGTCCATATTTTCTCTTGGAAATTATATGCTTTAACGTATCCTACATTGAACAAACTTTTTACTTCTTTTGTGCCCCCGAAGCAGCTATGATTAGGGATTTCAGAAGAGAAAAAAAGACAGAGTTCAGATTCCAAGGTTTAGAGACGAGAAACACAACTAAAAGTTAGTTGAGGCATCATACTAGCTACAAGTACAATATGCTTCATGAAAATTAGCAACCAACAGTTGCATTGAGATAATACTCATACTGCCAATTAATGCCTGTTGATTTCAATGCAAGGCCTCATTGAAGTCCTGTAGATTACTACTATCATCTACTGGCAAAAGGCTCTGCCGATCCATGAAAAGGAACTAAAACTGCATCAATCTTCTCATAGTTGTCACATACTGTATAATTTGGTTCATTTGTCGCACCCTGTACTACTAAGTAGAAGTCTGACTTTAGCTAGCTTTCCTCTATCCATTTTACCATCATCTTTGGGAACCATCTGACTAGCTACGTAGCTTGTTTTCACCCTTCTAGCCTATACTCAGTGTCCTCGTGGCAGGACAAAGTATGGCATTGGGAGTGAGTTGTCAAGTTCTCTTTTGCTCAGTCAAATATTTGCATATACATGATGTTCTATTTTGGGGATACCTATAAAACGGAAGGGCAGAGTACATATATGCAGTTACACATGATAAGCTAATTTTTGTTTACTATATTCTCTTCACATTTCTAGGAAAATGGCGCTCCAATATAGAGCGGCACCGCTACAACGGCACAAGATGAGAGCTCTTCGGCATGATGAACAAAGAACGATCGAAGTGCAGATGTGTAGCTTCCATTAGTACAAAGTAGTAAATGCTAGCATTTCAGTTAATTAGCTGTAGTGTGTCATATGCTGCCTGCATCTCGCTTTTCGAAGCTTTGGATGACCAAAGATGCTGATCTATGGCTTCTAGTAGTATATATGGATCACAGTATCCTGTTGTTGGGCTGTAAGGTGACTTTAGCACGCAACAACAAGAGGTTGACTTGTTCAGCTGTATGGGATGCTGCATTTCACTTAATGAAGCCTTTGCTAGACTTCGACTAATGCATTCCGTGTTTGTTCATGCTATCAACGATCCACGTCCAGTATGTTGGTTTACATCCCTTGTACGCTACTTTTTTTTGTTCTAGGGACATAGAAGCCCCCGCGTCATCTCCACGTAGGGCGACACGGGTGGACGCCCCCCACCAGCCGCCGCCGCCGTCCCCCTTCCCCTCTCCCTGTCGCTGCGCCGCCGCCGAAGGCGGCCGCCGGAAGCCTGCGCGGCCCGCGAGGACGGCAGCGGCGGAGCTGCATCCACTCCTCTCCCTTCGCCAAGCGGGCACGGCCATTGTAGGTCGGAGGGGACCGCCACCGGGAGGGTGGTGGCAGCACCGGCATGGCCGGATTCGGGCCCCAGCGGCCGGATCCGTCGCCGGTCGCGGCACAGGTGGCGCGGCAGCGAGTGGTTGCGACGGCTGGTGACGAAGAGAAGCGGGAGCGGCGGGGTCTGGCCCGCGATCGCGAAGGCAGCAGGAGCGGTGGTCCACGTCATGGGGCCGCGTATTCTCGTCGAGGCTCCAGCTCGACGCTGTGGGCTCATCGTCGCAGTTGCGGAGCGGCGGTCTAAGGGCGGCGCGGCACGAGGAGGAGCGGCAGCGTGGCGCGAGTAGGCACGGCGGCGCCACTGCCCCGGGAGGGTCTTCCATGGCCATGGTCCTGGTGTTGCTGTGGTGGGGCTGGGGCTGACGTGCGGCTGGAAGGAGGCAATGTGAAGGGGCGTGATGGCCGCGGTGCAAGGAGGCACGGCGGCGGCGCCGCCCCCGGGAGGGCTTCCATGGCTGCGGTCCCAGAATGCCGGGCTGTGAGCATGCAGCTAGGGATGGGATTCTCCGAGTGAAGCCTTGCCAGCGTTCCTGCTGGTGGTGATGGCGACGGCGTCCTAGGGCGTTGTTCTCCCCATTATGGGCATTATCTTGGGGTCATCCCTATTGCACGGGGTTCTTTGGGTGACAACCCTTTCTGGACGAGCGACGGCGGTGCCATTGGCGTCGTCACCTCCTTGGAGACGTCATTTATAGAAATCCATCTCGGCCTGTGGCATTGCCGGTTTGCCACTGGTCATGGATGGCTTCTACCGGTGGCGCGGCAAGGCGGCTTGGTGAAGGTGGCAGGCTTGAAGGGGGGTGCGGATCTCATGTGGAGGCGTCTGAAGTTATGTTGGTGGCCACGGGTTGTCGCAGGGTGTCGGTTTTGGCTGCTTGCAGCAGACCTCGGCGGTTGGTGTTGCTTAGCAACTATCGGTGCGGCGTGGGACTTCGTTGGAGGACGACGCTTGCAGCAATAACATCGTGTGATGACTAGGCTTGCAGTAGACTACGGCGGGTTGCTCTGCCTTGCTCGGTGATTCCGGTGCGGTCATCGTCGGAAGATGGCGCAAGCGACAACTTGGCTTGCTTGTACGCCAGTGGAGGCTGTGTGCACCGGTGGTGCAACGAGATGTTGTCGGCCCGGTGGGTGCGGTTCGAGTGTTTGGTAGGGATCTTGGGAAATGGGGCAACACTGTTCATCATCCTGACAGTGATTTAATAAACAAATCCGCGGCATGGAGTATTGTGGCGGAAGTGGCGAGGCCCCCGCGTGCGGTGTCTTCTGTGAGGCTACGAGGGTGGAGTCCAACAGCGGATGTGGCGAGGCCCCTGCACGTTGTGTTATTGTGGTGGTGACTGCGACGCAGCCTGCGAGAGGTCCGGATTTGGTGCTTTCATTCTATCGGATGGTGTGTGGTGTTGTAGCGGCACTACGGCGTCGGGTCCCACATGGCGATGGCCTTCTCGGTGCGGTGCCGTATGTTTCTCTCGTCTCCCTATCGGCATAGTGTCGTGCTTTGACGGTGACTTCATGGGCAGGAGAAGGTTGTTATGAAAGTGCATCTAGGCTCCTAGTAGGTTTTGGTGAATTGAATGATACCACAATTAAAGAACTAATGATCAAGTATATGAGCAGGAATTGATTATCATATCCATAGATTATTTGTGATGAAATATATTGAAAATAAAGGTAAAAGGGCTCATTTAACAAGACTTGTGACTAGGTTATGATTAAAGTGATGATATTGACAAGCAATGAGTTTATATGGATTGAGTCATGTGTTTGATGACAACTATTTACTCTCATATCCAAATGAAGCTCGTTGATAAAGTCATAGCACTAGAAGGGAATATCTTATGAAGAAATGTACAATCTATCAATAGAAGATATAAGTTGCAAAGAATTGTAAAGAATGGATTTAATTGTGATACAAACCTACATGGAACCCTATGTGATGCAAGGATGAAGAGTTGGAATTCGGGATAGTGTTTCGAGGGACTAAGTTTGGCGAAGGGCAATTGATTTGTGCTGAGGCACCAATGCTAGAGTGAAGAAACTTTCTTCGGATTCAGCTTGAAGAATCTTGGTCATGAATGGTGTTCATAGTGGGAAGTATCAATCTTTCTAGAATCACATTGTGAAGACGGTGAATTGAACTGAAGGTTCAAGTCACTAGATCAAGTTATAGAAACGAAGTTGGATGCACTCCTCAGATTGTGAATGATCAAGGCACGTCATGATACACATTTGAGAAGCTCAAGTGGTTGAAATGTAATCTATCTTTGATCTTAAGTATAGGTACGCCGTACTATCAAGAGGGATGCATCACATTGTGTTTTGGTTTAGTCTCAGTGCTCAAGTAACCCAAGTGAGTTGAGAGAGACAAAAAAGCCTCAAGTGCACGTTGGTTGGAACTAAAAGGGGCAACCCAGAAGTTCCGGGTTTTGCTACATGGCACTAACGGCTAGTTGGTTTGAAAACTCGAAAGTTCCGAGTTTGTGAATCCGGAAGTTCTGGGTTCTAACAGTCACTCAAGGCTAGTTTCTTTGGACCCAGCTATATATACCCTTGAGCTCCCTCCTTGGGGGTTGGGGGCTGCTGTTCCAGGCATTATTTAGCTGCTTGCTGGTTGTCCTAAGAAAACTTGGTAGCGTGTTGAGCTCTCCCCAACTTCTCTTTGTGAGATTGTGTGATTGTTGTAATATCATTTATTTGGGTTTGAGAGAGTGAAAGTTTGAGAACATAGAGCACAGCAAACCTTGAGCACTCGAGTTTAGCCGAAATCGTGTGGTTCACATTTGTTACTCTTGGAGCTTTGGCTCCTAGACAGCTAGATGTTGCCCGGTGAGCACTCAATTGTGTGGGTGGCCGCGGGAAATTTGTAAAGGTAGGTTTCCACCTCCGTAAGAGAAGGAAATCAAGATAGTGGAGAGGTAAGGTGTGCTTGTGTAGCGCCTCGGCGAGTAGGCTTTGCGGAGATCCTCAATCGGAGAGTAGGATTTACTGAGTTTGTGCAGCACATGCAGTGAATCCGAACTTCGGTAAAAATCCTTGTGTCAATTGTGTTTGATATTATCTTGTGGATTTAAGGAGCTCTCCATTGGACATTCGTTGTCTTGGAGAGATTGTTCTTTTTATGTGCAGGAACTATGTGGACCCTCTCAAGAAGCTTCACTGAGCCTACTCTACATTGGGGTTTGAACTTGTATCCATTTACTCGCACTAGATTTATTGTATTCACTCTGCCCTGTGTGAACCTGCCCTGTGTGAACCCGGAAGTTCTGGTTTGCAAACTCCGGAAGTTCCGAGTTCATCTACTGCTCCGCTTAAATCCGGAAGTTCCGGATTTGTAAAACTAGAAGTTCGGGCGGTGAATTTTATCCGCTGTATTTGAGTGAAAATTTGTAGGTTCTCCTATTCAAACCCCCTCTAGACGACATCACGGTCCTTTCAGTTAGCCGCGGCTAGGCTTCGTTCTGCCTCCGTTGTCCAGTGGAGTTGCTTCGACCAGGTTGATATCCCAATCCAACCGGTCGGGCGGTAGTTTGAGTGCTTACCCGCGTTAACATCCCAATCCAACCGGGGGAGTTGAGTTTTGAGTAGTTTTGTTGCTTTGTAATTTTTTTTTCTTTTGTTGTTTGCCCAGTATGGGCTTCATTTAAAAAAAGTGCATATGTCCAAATTACGAATTCCTGATTAAGGTCTGTCATTCGAGGGTGCAAATCCTGAGTGTTTTGTACTGGCTATATGTGTGAGAATTGGCACACCAGATGTGCAAGAATTCCTTGTGCCCTGTTTGTAGTTTGGCTGCTACTCGGTTTCGTTACGGGGCCGAGACAACCGTTATGAACTCGTTTGCAATCGCATTTTCGCCTTCTTGCATTGCTGCTATCATCTTGCCGTTCTGGACCTATGACCTTCCCTGACCCTCCCCGCGCTCCGGCGGCTGCACCCATCCACATAAAAACCACGGTTTGGATTCTGGCAATGTGACCGGCGGTGACATGAGACAGGCAGACAGCCAAAGCTCGATCATGGCTAGGAAGAGACCGATAACACGCCGGACACGGAGGAATCGACAGGTAATGCATTCCATACTTCTGATCGAACATAAAATTAGCTGCGGTTTGATTGGGTTTGCAAGGGTTCGAGGAGATAGGGAGATCGAAGGAAGATGAGACTACCGTTCCCATTCCTGTTTAACAATTTTTTCCAGGAGCGACAAATATAGTTGGTTTTCTCTCTATGCTGTTCAGGTAGTATCATCATGTAGGGTCATGCTTTACACACACACATTCTAATTAAATATGTGGTTTGCATCATATTACTAAACACTTCAGTAACGAAAACATGTCATTTTCTGCATCTATATGGTCTGTAAATGTAGCTTTGTAGATTAATTTATATTTTTACTATATTTAGAAAGCTCAGTATTTTCTTATAAAGGTCTGTACATATGAATTTTCGTGACTGGGACTAGTAGCTTCTTGTACTATTTTTCTCCTTTCCTTTTTCATTGAATTAGTTTTATTTACTTCCTTTATTACTTTTTTATGAAGGTTTAAGCTGCTGAAAACAAGGAGAAATGAGGGTTCGCATTGGTTGGGGAAGTAATTTCATGGCAAAATTCAGCACTGAGGGTTGTTGGGCATCTACTGCCATCTTTAAATCTTTTCTACCTTATGGGATCATGTGTGCGTCTCTTCAATTTTGAGAATAACAGTTTGTTTCTATTTGTTAAGTCGGGTTTGAGAAGTTCTATGGTGTTTGCAAGGTAACAGGAGGTACTTGCTTCCACTAAAATCCAGCCATTGATTGGAAAAACGGCACATATGTATATTGTACATTTGTTATGCATCTAAGTTTCATAGTCAACGAAATGTTGGAGATCCAACTTTCCCTTTATTCTTGCATGTCTCTGTTGATCTTTTGCAATGGTAGCCCACCATTGGCCTCCTTTCAGCAACTCTCTGCGACACTGCTTGATTGCAATTTGCAATTACCCAGGGAACCTGGAATCAATTAAATGTTTGGTTTCAGGAATCAACTTATTTAGAATGTGGTGGTCCATCATGGTGTCATCCCATGAAATTTGGTGGGATTGGACCATTCCTTATTATTAGACTAGCCATATGCTTTTGAGGGATGAAGTAGTGGCATTTCTATTAATTAACCCATTTCATTCCTCACACCAATAAAGTTGATATCCATCACTAGGCCACTTCTCAAACCAGACACCTATTATTGTTTAGACATATGCTCTGTTGCAATTTATTTATTCTAAAAGGTAACTACTTTGGCCACAAGAAACATCTCCTTGTTGTATAACCGGTTGCGGGCATCCATGCTAGAAGATGCATGGCAGAATAAGCCACGTTTCTTGATCATCTGGTTTCATGTTTGCTGTGGCTAGAAGCCATATGTTATTGGCTTGTTTGATTTGTTCTGGCCCATGAATATTTGTTGGCAGCGTGATTCTTGCAAGCGAATGGAAATAGTTTCTTTTTTTCCTCTTTCTGTTTGTTAGGTTGACAGGTTACTTATGTACCCTTCCTCCCTAGCTAGATTTATGAAAATACCTGTCCCACAAATCAAGTACTGGTTTGTGTTTATAGTCTGCAGTTAACACGAATCAGCAATTTCTCAACAAACTTTTCTGCATGTTACTAATTAGGATCTGGTTTACTTTTTTGGCAGGAGCAGTGAAAGGTTCTGAACCTGATTCAACACCAACACCTACCACGGAAATATCTAGCAGCCCTGTTGAATCAGCAAAGAAATTGGCTTCTTTGGTACAGGCAGCTCCTAGATGCTCCTCACAGAAAGAGAAATCAAACAAGCAGAAACAAGAAGCGTGGGATATGGAAACAGCAGATGCTTATTCAATCAACCAAGAAGACCTAACAGAAAAAATAGACATCACCAAGATCATGCACTCCATGAAGCGCGGAAAGCGTTCAGCCCGACAAAGGGTTAAGAGTTCTGCACCTTGGGCACACCCGTTTGGGTTTCTAAACTCCAGCAGGGTTGTACGAGCACATCGGAACAATCAGGGTGTTGGCTCAAAGAAGATGAAAAGAACTCGAAGAGGCACCAAATCGAGGCGTGTGAATACTAGGGCAGCTAAGGGAAAGAAGAATGTTGGAGGTGAGAGGGATTCAAATAACCAGTCCACTCCCGCTGAGGCTGTAAATTCTAATAATTCAAGAGTAGAATCTGCTGCAGAACCACTCTGTGCTGACTCCATGGCATCTTGCGTCGAGTTTGCTGTCAAGCTCCTAAAGGACGAAATGCCAAGGAGTTGAAGAGCTCTTCAAGAAAATGATGTGTCCTAGAAGAGCAAAATCCCCGAGCCTTCGTAGTCTTTTCTTAGCAGGGAGGGCTGAAAGAACAGATAACATCTGCTCAATTGAGGGTATCCGATAAGATTAAATTTAGTTGTACATTCGGTAACTGCAGAATTTGTTTGTCTTTTACAGTACAATTGGCACATCCTTATAAATGATGACTTAAGTGACTGGTTTTGTAGTCTTTTGTTAACCTTCTGTTTACCATTTGGGTTAAGAACAATGTATGATGTTTCTTTTCCGAAGGAAACTGTGTCTTGCTGTTCCTATTTTCTTGTTCTGCTGGAAGATGGATAATAAGTATATGCAGCAGGATACTACAACACCAGCAAGCGTTTTATTTGCCTGAACAAAGGTGCGATTTCATCTGATTGAAATTTATTATGTGCTACTTCACAGATTACAGTGGAATTACGGCACACTTGGATGATAAAGCATTTCAAAGAGTGAAAAGCAGGAAAACTAAAATGATTCGAGACTAGTCATTGTTGGATGTGTTCCATAAATAAATCATGGGAGATCTACTGCAACACAGTTCATATGTCAAAACTTGTTAAAGCCTTCATATGTCGAACTTGTTAAAGCCTTCATGTAGCCAGTTGAGACAACACAGTTGCAATAATGAGGACAGCATGGTTCATGTAAAATCGGCAATTAACGTGTGGATTGAGATGATACTCATGTTGCCAGTTAAAGCCTGTTGATTTCAAAACAAAGTACACACTAATGGTCCTGCAAATTAGTACATGCACTAATAAATGGCTATGCCAATCCATGAAAAGGACCTAAAACTACAGCAACCTTCTTGTAGGTGTCGCAGGCTTTATAAATTGCTTCATATGTATCGTCCTGTAGCTGTATACTACTTCGCTAGACGTCTGAATTTAGCCAGCCTTCCACTGTTCAATTTACAATCATATTTGGGAAACTAGCTGACTAGCTCTGTAACTCGTTCTCACTGTTCTAGCTTATAGTTACCTTATGTTCAGTGTTGATATGGTCAGAATCTGTTGTTTTAAGCTGGGAAGCCCTCTAATTTACAGTTATACAAGTATACAATTAGATCGAAAGGACGGGATGCATACATGGCAATCGAAGTTCTTTAAATAAAATGTCGCCACAAAGTCTGATGTTGAGAATATACCACCCAAAGACACTGAAGCTTTTGCAAGACTTCTTGAGCATCACACTGTGCATGTTGGTTTGTCCTCTCAATGAATCCTGCCTATCTAGTGTATCCGTTTAAAGCTCTGTGCCAGATTTTAGTCCATGCTCCTGCTTTCAAGGATTTTTTTTCCCCTTTTTTTGGGCCACATTTTGCCCAGAGCACAAGAATTGCAAAGGCCTCACACTCGCTTCCAAGAGCTTGCCGGGTTTCCTTTTCTTTTCATTCGTGCAACACTTCTAGGTGACGGACTGACGGCACAGGGTCACGGCGTGCCGGACAGGGAAAGAGCCGGCCGCCACTAACGCGGCCACCAACTGCCAGACTCTGCAACTGCAAACGGCGGCGCTGACCGAGCCTACTCGGCGGCAGTGCGGTCGGTGAAGGGGTCGCGACGGGGCTTGCTCGGGTCGTCGTCCACGGTGGTGTCGCGGCCGCGGCGCGACCGCTCGGCTCGGTGGACCGCAGCGAGAACCGTGACTCCCGCGACGATGGGAGGGGAGGGGAGGGGAGCGGCATGGCGCGGCCGCGACAGGGAACGACGCGTGGAGGGGAGGCGCCGGCATGGGCAAGGTCGCCGGCCGACGCCGTGGCGGCGGCCCCCAGTCCCCAGCTGCCGAGATGGACTAGACGACGATCGCTAATGGGCCAAGCTCGGGCTCGCGTCATCCTCGCAAACCTAATGGGCTGACTTATCGAAGCCAGGACGGCCTTTCTGGCCCACATACAACAGCGACCGCCCAAGATCACGCTCGTTACCCGGCTCGCAGAATTTAAGACCCACACGGAAATATTCAAGTGTGACGAGCCTGCTAAAAGACCAGGGCCTTAGCCCCAACATCGCCGGGCCTGTTACCCTAAGCATCAGGGGGTAAAGAGAGTTGGCAGGTGTTGGCACATGCCATCTAAAGGCATCCCGCGCGAGATGTTCCCCCCTGTCAATTATCTTTTTTACCTTCAAGGCTTCAACAGGTAACGCTGGTAAATTGACTTTGACATGAAACTATGTTTATTTTTATTCGTCCTCGTAAAGCAAAATAAACAGAGAACGAAAAGAATATGCAATCAACACACGTTTCTTCGAGAATTAGCTTATCTTTTATGCAATCAATGGCATCTCAGTACCTCGGTAAATAGACTTTGATGTAACGGTATATATATCTAGTTAAAATATACTCTATCCATTCTATCCATTCTAAATTGTAAGTCATTTTACCTTTGTTCTAAGTTGTCTAAATTTGATCAAGTTTATACATATATTAACATATACAACACAAATAATTAAGTTCTGTGATGGTGTTCTTCACCGAGTGTTCATTCTCGTCACGCCTGCTTCGGGGACATCAGCAGCCCTAGGGGCATCTACTGATTCTCATGTAGGTAATTAAGTTCTGATTATTTGCAGTTTTTAAGTGTTCATGTAATTAGGCTACTAGATCTTTGGCATCAAGAGCCAGGTTAGTCTAATCATGAACCCTAAGGTCTTTTTTGATGTGCCATTAGCCCTGCATATTACGAGTTGATGTGCAATTAAGTTAACTCTTACTCGTCAGCGTGCATTAGATCTGTGCAATGAAGCTCAGGTTATTCATATTTTAGTTTAGATCTATTAGTCCTAAGTGATCTTGCATGAAAAACAATTAGATCCGAGAGTAAGAAGAAGAGAGATGAGTAGAAAGCCCCCACCCGAACACCCCAAGAAACCCAATTAGATTCATACTCCCAGCATAAGGAAAAAAAAAGAGTTCGCCACCGGCTCGTCAACCCGCCATGAGGAACCCAGGCTCGGCGGGTGGCTATGCAAAAGGGCGGCGGCAACACCGGGGCTAGAGGCCGCGTGGTGGCCCGTAGGCCCAATGCTGGCACGCGAACGCGCATGAGGCGCTACACGGTAGGCGGCGAGACCGCACGAGCTGTGGAGGCGCGCCAGCTCTATGGCCACCCCTGAGGGCCTTAGAGCTGGCGGCGCCGCCTGAAAAAACATCTAGGCCCGCTCAGTGAGTTTTGGTTGATTAATGACATACGCTTGTGAGACTAATGCTATTTATGAGTACGATGAGCGGGTACTACAGGTAATAGATGAATCAATGAAAGAAGATGACTACCAAAAAGAAAATGAAAGTTGCAAAGCAAAGAATCATGAGAATTTAATCTATTTATACTTTGAATTTGAGTATAGGAATGACATACTATCAAGAGGGGCATAATATGTACTTACTTTGTGTAGAGTAAGGTGCTCAAGATGATCTAACAAACCTATGAGAGACACCTTTGCACTCACACAACACTTTGGGTGAAGGAGTATAAATACCCTCTCACTCCTTCCACATTAACTCTCTTTGACCAAAAACCTCACCTACCTCATTCCTGAGCTTTCAAGAGGCCTCCTCACTCCTTCTTTAACTTCCAAGCAAGATTCGGTGAGAGGATTTAGGGTAATTTGAAGGGGAGCAAGTGAGAGTGCTAGTGAGATGATTTTTCATCTCTTGAGCACTTCGTTCTTCATCAAGCCGGTGGATTTCGTGTTTGTTACTCTTGGAGCATCAAGCTCCTAGCCGGTTAGGCGTCGCCCGTCGAGCACCCAAGCTTGTGGTGTGCCCCGGGACGTTTGTAACCACCTCAACACTCTAGTAAGTGACCTTAGCTAGACCTTGGGGTCGCTAAGGGGAGGCTTCATAGCTCAAGAAGAAACTGGTATTTTTGGGTGCCTCAACGGAGACGTAGGTTCCCCTCGGGGAAATGAACTTCAGGAAATAAATTCTTATGTCCTTGTGTATTTACTTTGTGATTTACTTTGTGATTTGTTGAAGTTCTTGTTGCTTGCTAGAATTTTAGGGTTTGCTATCGATCTACTTGTTGGAAAGATTTTGACTGCAGGTAATTGGAGAAAAGGGTAGAAACAAGTCCATAAACATTGGAAATTCCTTCGATCTACTTTTGGTTGAGGTTTGTTTGGTCGAGTTTGATTTCAGCATATTTCTCCGGAGTATCCGGATATTTCTTCAGGAAGTTGCGGAGATTCCGGACAAATATCCAGAGACTCCAAAAGTTACTGACAAAATTGTTTTAAGTGTTGTAAATTTTCAATTTCGACTATTCACCCCCTCTAGTCGACCTCTAGATCCTTTCACCACCGCGGCCCGCACGGTCGCGCGGTGCAAAAGGGCCGGCGAGGTTCCGGGAGTAGGCCGGTGGTGGCACTTCGGCGTTCCGCACGCGCAAGCACGCGACTCACGTACTAGCCAGGCATCACACGCCAGCCGGTGGAGGAACAACGGAGGTGGTGACGCCATGAGACAGCAACCGCGCAAGGTGCGGATGCGCCTACTTCACCACGGCCGGCCGCAAGGCCACGGCTCGGAGCCGGCGACGCATCCGCGTCCCGCAAACGGCCGCGCGGCGGCGCTAAGCGCGGTGGTGGGCGGCGCCGAGTGGGCGGCCGCCTGGCGGCGCACGGCGCAAAGGAGCTGACGGTTGCTAGAAATAGGAGATGAGAAAATAGGTAGGGTTAGGATTCCCAACCCCTCCTAGAGTTAAATACCCTCCAAAAATCGCTGGCAGCCGACCGATCGTAATGGATGGCTCAGATCGGCCGGGGCAAAGGGGAAGGGGGCGCCAGTTGGGCCGCCATTGCGGCCCAACCATTGGCTGCTGGGCTCAAGGCCCGTGCAGGTGGGGGGGGGGGGCGACTGACTAGGCCCGTTTGGTGGCCTGACCATAGGTTTTTGGGCCCTCAGCCCAAATTCCTTTAGCCCCCTTTTACTTTTTTCCCTTTTTATTCATCTTATCGTTTCTCAGTGTATTTTCATTTCTATTTTTGTATGAGCACTAAATAATTTTATGTTGAGCCTAAATACATTGAAAATTTATGAGATATTATTCTAAATAAATAGAATCAACGTGAAATTTATTTGGAATAAGTTTAAATTTATTTTAGGCATTTAATTAATTTCTGACCAACGTTGTTATTAATTATTTGTCCATGAGATGCTTAGTTTTATTTAAGTTATTTTTCTTCTGCTCAACGGTGATGCAAAATTAAGTTTTTCATTGCGTTAATTATGCTAAGTTATTTTGCTTCTGCCCAACGGTGATGCAAAATTAAGTTTTTCGCTGCGTTAGTTATATTAAGTTATTTTGCTTCTGTCCAATGGTGATGCTAAATTTATTCATGAGATATTGATTTAATTGTTTTATTTTGCTTCTGCCCAATGGTGGTGCAAAATCTTTTTTTATGTTAAGGTGCTTCTCTTTAATATAAGTTAAAGTTAAGAAAGGAGCTACATTAAATGAGTTTTTAATTTTATGCATTATTAGGATCTAAATATTCTAATTTTACGCTTCCACATTAAGACTATGTTATGACTAAGTCTGTCCTAACCAAAATGGGACTAATGATAAATTTTTGTTAGAAATATAATTATATCAT
The DNA here is from genome assembly GCA_032594955.1 of Panicum miliaceum. NCBI lineage: Eukaryota > Viridiplantae > Streptophyta > Magnoliopsida > Poales > Poaceae > Panicum > Panicum miliaceum. The sequence continues at coordinate 9,781,450 of CM064067.1, read as the reverse complement.
TCTTGGAATTTCCTAGTAGCACTTTTATAAGTAATGGTAAGGTGTGTTTTAAATATCTCTAATTGGGATGGAACCAACAAGATGTTCTAATTAGAGATCCAATATCATTCCCAAGAACTTATAATGGCTCATGTTACATACTGAGCAAATTTGTTTGTAATTATTTGTCATCTCTATTAGTTAACTAGTCTTTTTCATAGGTATTTATTATTTTATTCTTCGTTTTCTGCCCAACAATGATGCAAAGTAGAATTATTAAGTTTTAGCGTCAACATGATCTAATTCGCGTTTATTGTGAATATAAATGTTGTTTATGTAATATCCTTGTTTAGCCATAAGTTTTCGGCTATTTTCAATACCCTATAAGCAATATGAATGAGATTATTGTTCATACACATAAATTTGACTCTTATTAGAAAATATTTTATAAATTTAGAAGATGAAGATAATCCTACGATTTTCATATAGCGCAACGAGCTCGTCGCTGCAAAATGAATGGACATGTAAACATGAAACTGCTGTGCTCTGGATAGTGCAGACACAAATTATAACCCGTTCAAGCAGGGGCAATCCTTAGAAATTCATGCGCATCTAACTAGCAGCTCTGCGCACAACACTCAACTTCAGTACAAACCCTGTTCAAGAATTGCGAAGGCCTCACACTCAGTTCCAAGAGCTTGCCGGGTTTTTTTTTTTCATTCGTGAAACACTTTCAGGTGACGGCACAGGATCACGGCGTGCCGGACAGGGAAAGAGCCGGCCGCCACGAACGCTGCCGGTACCAACTGGCAACTAGCAACTGTCAGGCTCTGCAACTGCGAGGGCGGCGCTGAGCTCGGCTGGTGACTGGCCGGTGGACCACGCCTACTCGGCGGCAGTGCGGTCCATGGAGAGGTCGCGACGGGGCTTGCTCGGGTCGTCGTCCCCGGTGGTGTCGCGGCCGCTCGGTTCTGCTGACCGCCGAGACGACCGTGACGTCGGCGAGGACGAAAGATGACGCTCGGGGACATGGTGGCACCGGGGTGCGGGCAACGCCTCGGCGGTGATAACGGGCGGCCGCGACAGGGAGCAGCGCTGGGAGGGGAAGCGCCGGCATGGGCAAGATCGCCGGCCGACGCCGTGGCGGCGGCCCCCAGGCGGCCAGGCCCCAGCTGCGGAGATAGACTAGACGGCGATCGCTAATGGGCCAAGCTCGTGCGCTCTCGAAGCTTCGCTAACCTAATGGGCTGATCAATCAAAGCCAGGACGGCCTTTTTGGCCCATATACAACAGCACGCGCCCCCTGATCACGCTCGTTACCCGGCTCGCAGAATTGAAATCCCACACAGAAATATTCAAGTGTGCTGAGCCTCTTAAAATAACAGGGCCTTAGCCCCAACGTTGCCGGGCCTGGTGGCGCGGGCCTGTTACCCTAAGCATCAGGGGGTAAAAGAGTTGGCAGGTGGTGGCACAGTGTGTCGTCAAGGCATCCCGCGCGAGATGTTTCCCCCTGTCAATCATCTTCATCTACAAAATAAACAGAGAAGAAGAAAAAGATAAATTAAATCTAGCATGAAGCTATGTTTATTTTTATTATTTTTAGATAAATCAAAATAAAGAGAGAAGAAAAAAGATGCAATCAGCAACAGCTTCT